>JAUPMV010000017.1:3366520-4594158 GCA_030848855.1 Branchinecta sandiegonensis | reverse complement strand
ATTCACAACACCTTTGGAGCTACACCAAACCTAGATCACGTCATTGCATCCAACCCTTCTATAGTATTAGGTGACGTCCACGTTAACGAAGAAAAAATTGACGATGATCACCTCATTCTTACTAGCCTCGTCCAGTGCACCTCTAGCCTAAAACAAGCCAATACAAGTTCAAACTGGATAACTCGGCGGAACTGGGACAAGATAGACACAGCCTTATATCTGCATACCCTTATGACGCTTTTGGCTTCCATCAAAATCCCTTTTCACCTTCTCTCAACGTCAATTCCTTTTTCTAATGCCGGTTTAGATCTGGACTCCTATTACCATCAAGTTGTTTGGTGTATGCGTCGAGCAGAAGCAGTAGCAGTTCCTACTGAGAAAATTCGTCTTGGCACAAGAAAACCCTTTTGGAAAATTAACCCTGAAATTAAAAAGGTAAAAAACAAGGCTAAATTCTGGCTCCGCATTTGGATTGCTTGCGGCCGTCCTGATTCTGGACAAGTTCTTAAGATCAAGCATTGATTGATTGATTGAAAGAAAGAATTCAAATCGGCCCTGCGCAGCCACCGCATTAACGGTAAACACGGTCCCACTGATGCCAAATCCTGGTCTGATGTCATTCGTTCTGATAGATGCTGTCCTGAACTCCCGTCAACTCTAACGACATCTCATTGGTTTTCTCACTACCAGAGAATTTTCAGTACATGCAGTGATCATTTTACAGCTTCTTTTTCGAAGTTCGTCGAAACGTTCCTCCAGCCCAGGTTGCATCAATCAGAAATCCCTACAATATGTTTAAGTGATGTCGAAAGAGCAATTCGGACCATGAAAAAAAGTGTTGTCCCGATTCCGATGGCCTCCGATCTGATCATTTTAAATTCAACCTTCCTGAACTGAACTCCCAAAGTCAACCAAAATCAAGCCTTATTTTTATTATGTCGAAACGACGTTAACAGGGCTGTAGTAAAGGCTCTGCACTTCTGGTATTCAAACTCCAGAGTTCTTATCAAATAGGACAGTAGTCTTAGTGACCCTATATCTGTTAGAAAAGGTGTCCCGCAAGGCAGTGTGTCATCGCCACACATCTTCAAATGCGCAATTGCAGATTGTTTAAACAACCGAACACCTACTTATTTTGTCCAAGGTTTTCGAATCAGTTACAACCATAATTTTGATCAGTAGATCTAAACAAAAATTACAACACAATCTGGAATCACTTTTCAAGGACCTTAGCAACATCGGGCTATCTATTAATCTGGAGAAGTGTCAATATCTTTGTTTTAATCCGCCTAAAGGTTCTTCTTCTACCCAACCACAAACCTCAATCAAGTGGTTGGGAATTTCAGTTTCAACAACCTTAAAAAAAATGTGCGAAGCAGCTGTTCTATCAACAGCAAATGCGACGAGGATGGTCTATGGGAAAATTGTTCCAAACAGAGCCAGATACAACCGACGAGGTCTAGCGAAAATCTACACAAGTTTTACTCCTCCTCTGTGCTTTTCCTCGCTGGTCTGTACCCGATTATGTGGAAAAAAGATACCAGTCGAATGCGTTCATGTTTTTTCAAATATCTCCGTTTTCTTCTGTACCTTCCTCGTTGCATGCGCAATCATCGAATCATGGAGAAGTTTTTTGTCTTGGACCCAACTGTCAAGCTAAAAGAAATAAGCGAACATCTTCTGCCCTCATTCAACCGCCTTCCTGCCCATTGCCCAATGCGCCAGCTAATGCAGTAGATTTGTTGTTCTTTTCGTGTTTCGTTGTGTATTTCTTTATTTGCGTGTATTCATCTTTTGCTGTCGCTGCAGATTTTGTACCCTCTGTATTTATTGCTAAGCGTTAATTTACCTTTTTTTCTGTATGTACAGTGCAAATGCCTTTTACTAGGCTGCACGTAATAAATTCATTCATTTATATGGAAAATGTAAAAATCAAACTACTTACTACAGGAATCGATTTCTTTTAGTATTTTGTTTTCTGTTTTTTCTTGTCAATTCCCGCAAGTCCAAAGAAGAAAGGATGTTAATTTGATGCGAAACGCCGTAAACTAAACTAAATTAGTAATAGTGATTTCTTGAAGATTCTCAAATTTTGGTCCCAGACCAAAATAAATGCGAACTGGCCGATAATTTCCTCTTCCGACATATTTAAACGTTCACGTGGTGATATACTTAGTTGTATTAATCCTCTTACTCGCCACTCGATCTTCTCGAAGGTTTAGTCCCCCTTTTAACCTCCGTCGAAGGATCACTGAATAATTATTGAGCAATCACCACCTTGCTTTGAAGCGTGAATTGTGTTCAAGTAATTTGCGGACCAGGTTGGCTACCGTGAGGATTTTGAAGAAAACAAAAGCTGCGTTCTTTGTCACGGGAGTTCTCACCGGTGGTCTCCGTTTTTCCTATAAGCCGTTTTTGCATCCGGTGACTTCTCACCAGTCTTATAACCCGTTTTTGAACTAACCAGTATCCGGTTTTATCTCACCGGTGCGGACTAACCAGAACCTGTTCGCGAGCCCGGCTTCAGCCGAGGAGTTAGCCAGTTTTCATCAACTCACCGGTGAACGAAAAAAACGCGTTTTAAGAGAAGAGCAGGACAATGCTGACCCCCGACCTCACCCCTCTGCAGATTCTGCAAAACAATGAACGAAACACTGGACCATGTACTCTTCCAGTGTTCCCATCAACAAATACTTCTGAACATCCATAGATCCCAAGCTGTCTCCCTGTTTAAGAAGTTCCATCTCAATCTTTCAACCGAATCCATATGGAGCACATCACTCCCCCCTTCAGCCGAAGCCTCGATCTTCAAGGCAATCATATCCTTTTTGAGGACATCAGACCTATTTGAGTCTATATAAGAAGCAAGGCAACACTGCCCGGACGTGAAAAAGGCAAAGTGGACAACTCCGATCCGATGCCACACTGAAAAGAAGAAGAAGAAGTGACTAAACACCAGAGACAGCCCGGAGTGCAACGAACGGAGCTAAAGGTAAAAGCGAGTTCGTAAAAATCTGACCCATCGCAAGGTAACTGTGCTCCCACCTTCTCCGCCAACAAGAATTAAATTCTTTAAATGATACAAAAATAAGCGGGCTTCCATGTGGAATCCATGTTCGCTTCCATGGAGCAGTTGCAAATTATCTAGGAGAGGGGAAAACCGAAGGATAACGCACGCCTTTCGAAACCGACATTCGGATTATACAGAGGCAGATAAGAGGTCACCCTGTTGTACCTCGATTGAGTACCACGCGTTTTGGTTTCCGGTCTTGCACCAATATTCGATTTTGGAATGGGCTGAGGGGGGGAGTGATTCAGACAGGAGCTTGTTGAAAACTTCATGGAAAAACGTTAAAGGCAATGTTATCCCAATAAAAAGAATTTAACATATTTAGGTTGCGTTTGGGTGGACCCCGGGTGATCTGATCTAGTGTTTTTTGTCGGTGTTCCCCATGCCGATTCTTTTGTTTGTTGCGGTACTGTGGGTCCCCCTTTAGGGCAAGTGAAAACTTTACGTTGAACCGGGAGCCGTCCCGGTTCCGGTTAAAATCTCTTCACTTTTTCCGTCAATCAAAAATAAAAGCGAGGTTGCAATATCTTGGAAAGATGTTAGGATAGACCCTCTGAAGTTCATGACTTTCAACTGAATGGGTGGGGGGGGGCGGAGGGGTGGTACAAAGAAAGTGAACTAAAATGGTAAGAAGAAATCACTCACCTTCCCGCTACGACGGAATGGACTTCAACTTCCTTTATTGTTCCTTTCCCCAGTACTGCTTCTCTGCTTCGATCTTCCCGCTTCTTTTTCTTCTTCTAACCGCGACCGCTGGACTTATGTCCATCCCGGCTTTTTTCATGTTCGCTTTCCCAGATCGCATCGTCGGGTTTGGCTGCTCTTAGTAGGCATATCCACGGTTCTGTAAATTTTCCTTTCGACTTCTTAGGAAATGATAATGATTTGGTGGTGAGGGAGTCTGTTGACTCGGAGTTTGTTTTGGAGTCTAATCCACTGGGATCTAGCTGTGTCGGGGATCTGGCTGCATGTGAAAAGCGTCTTCTATGCTATCTGGCAGAATCGGTCTTCAACTTCCTTCATTAGTCCTTTCGATACTAACCCTCCTCAACTTCAATCTTCCCGCCTGAGAATCTTTTCGTTTTCTTGTTTTCTTTTAACGAGCGTGGTTGAGAAGTTACTCGAAAAGTACTATCTCTCACTGTAAAAGCGATAGCTGATTCTTCTTCCTTAAAGCAAGTAGTGCAAAGTGTCTACGACGTAATGACATCCCCAATTTCTCCCCCTTAGGTTTTCAACGTCACAATTTTCCTGACTATTAGTCCTCTTGAAATTCAGTCTCTTTTCTTCGCCTCTTTTCGTCTTTCTTCTTCTTCTTCTTCCTTTTGTGATGTCTTGCTGAAGAATTACTTGACGGTGTGCGATGCCTAATTCTTGAATTCACAGCCGAGTCTTCCCTACTCTGACGCAAGTCATCACTACCAAGTGTAAGCCGCCTAGGACTTGGTGTTTCGCTTCGGTCCTTCCTAATCTCCGTTTTGTCACTAGATGTCACTGATTCATGCTTTTGTTTGGTCTTTCGTCTCTCTTTCGATCGGTCTCTATGCTTTTCGATTTTCTTTCGTTCTTTGTCAGTTGGCGTGTAAGATCGCTCACGTTTCTTACGTCTCGAATCCTCATCTCTGCCTCTAGACGAATGCCTACCTCTGGATATGCCTTTATGATTACGAGAACTTTCACTCTTCCTTTCTTTACTTCTTGATCCACTCTTTGATCGACTCATGCGTCGGATATCTGATATACGAGATCTATGATGGCTTCTGTTGCTTTCGGTTCCTCTGTCCTGGTCTTCGGATAAGCTTCTACTTCTTCGTCTACCTCTATCAACTTCACTAACTCTGCTTCTTCTACTAAACTGTCGCGGACTGCGGTCTCGGAAACCTGACACATCTTTTACACTTTCGGTTCCTCTTTGCTTAATCAGAGCAAAAGCCTGCCGGAACGGCCTATCTCTTCCTCCAAAGCGGAGCTGACCTGACTCCTTTCGGCCACCAAGTCCGCCACCTGGAACAGAAGAACCGCGGTAAGGCCTCGAGAGAGCACCGACACCAAATCAAACTAGAAACACGAACCTGCGGTGGCTAGAATATATCTCAGCTAACATCCCTGTAGCCCAATCAAATAGGATTCGCTGTCAGCTTGGGCTGAAGGAAACCTTGTGTAGCTTTCATATCTCCGACATGCAGACAAGTATCCATATTCGACGGGAAGAAGGGACTTCCATGTTTTGCCCGACAAATATTTGCAGGATTTTATTTCTTGCGTATAAAAAGAACCCGAGGTGCCGACGAATCGACGACGCCCGACAAAAGCAGACAAGTTTGATTTTTTCTGTACTCCTATAAAAAGAACCCGATATGCCGTAGAGAATACCGAAGCCGACAAAAGCATGCAGAATTCGATTTCTTCTTTGTTTTGCCCGACAACTCCCCTCCCCCCAAAGGTCCTGAGAAAGTACTTTCGTCGGGCGAAGCCCGGCGAAAGTTCACTTGTTTGTCGGCACGAAGCGCCGGCAAACACAGAAGAAATAAAATTGTGTATGCTTTTGTCAGGCGTCGGTCGACTCGCCGGCACATCGGGTTCTTTTTATATGCAAGAAATGAAATCCTGCAAACATTTGTCGGGCAAAACATTGAAGAAATCGAATTCTGCATGCTTTTGTCGTGCCTCGGTATTCTCGTCGTCACATCGGGTTCTTTTTATACATAAGGAATCCAGAATAAATAATTTTGTTATATTTTTGTCGCACGTCTGTCGGCTCGTCGGCACATCGGGTTCTTTTTATATGCAAGAAATGAAATCCTGCAAACATTTGTCGGGCAAAGCACTGAAAAAATCGAATTCTGCATGCTTTTGTCGTGCCTCGGTATTCTCGTCGGCACATCGGGTTCTTTTTATACATTAGGAATCCAGAAGAAATAATTTTATCATATTTTTGTCGGGCGTCTGTCGGCTCGTCGGCACATCGGGTTCTTTTTAACGCAAGAAATGGAATCCTGCAAACATTTGTCGGGCAAAAACACTGAAGAAATCGAATTCTGCATGCTTTTGCCGTGCCTCGGTATTCTCGTCGGCACATCGGGTTCTTTTTGTAAATAAGGAATCCAGAAGAAATAATTTTGTTATATTTTGTCGGGCGTCTGTCAGCTCGTCGGCACATCGGGTTCTACTTATACGTAAGCAATCAAATTCTGCAAACTTGCACCCGGGAAATTAAAATCTCATCGGCACAAGGGGTTATTTTTACACATGAGAAATCAAGTTATGTACACTCTAGTCGAGCAAAACACAGAAAAAATCAAATACTCGTGGTTTTGTCAGGCGTCTGTATCCTCGTCGGCACATCGGGTTCTTTCTGCACGTATAAAAGCAAATTCTGTAAATTTGTATCGGGGGCATTGCGAAAGTTCAAGTCTCGTCGGTACATAGGCTTCTATTTACACGTAAAATAAAGTTCTTTACAGTCTTGTCGGACAAAACACAGAAGAAATCGAATTCTGAATGCTTTTGTCGGGCGTCGGCCAAACATTTGTCGGGCGCAAATTTTTTCCGGGAAAAAATACAGATTTAAAAAAATATCGCCGGCGTTGCTTAGTTCAAAGTGTTCTGGATACGATCGTTGGAAGCTTCTCTTTTTAGCGAAAGCTGAAACGAAAAGCCGAATATGTGAGTTCAAATATATGAATTTACATCCAGGAACAATCTCAACTGATGCATTACAGTTAGTTTTACAAAAAAAATTCGCCCGCGGTGCATTTTGTAGTATTCTCTATTTAGAAGAACGTTGTATCATTAGTTGCGTTTTTTGCCTTTCCTCCGTAGGTCGGTTAACCTACTTGCCACTATTGACCGTTTTTTCGTCCCGCCGGTCGGTTCGACTGAGCCTAAAAAACGGCTTATAAGAAAAAATGGCGTCTTCCATTCGCAGGCACCTATCTCTCCAATGAGAATTTTGAATTTCGCGCCGTGCCAAGAGCGTAGGCCGGTTGGATGGAGCTCAGACCTCAGTCCACAGGTCGGTTAACCGACCGACGAAAAAACAGCTTATAAGGATTTAGGTCGGTTAACCGAAGAAAGAAAACGGCTTATAGAGAGAAATCTCGCAGGTCGGTTAAATGGATGACGGCAAAAAACGCAACTATTTAATTTTCGTTTTACGATAGAAATTACTGGGGTGTGAAACACGTTATAAGCCGGAAATTGTATGGTACTATAGCTAAATTTTTCCGGAATAAATGCAGATTTAAAAATGGTAGAGTCGCTGGAAGCTTCGCTTTTTCGCGAAAGTTAAAACGAAAAGCCGAATATGTTAACTTTAATATACGAAATTATACCAAAGGAATAATCTCTACTGGTGCATTACAGTTAGTTTACACAAAATTTTTCCTGCAGCGTATTTTGTAGTATTCTTTATTTGGAAGAACGGTGTTTCAATTAATTGACGTTTTAGGATTGAAATTCGTGGGGGTCTGAAACACGTTAAAATACCCCACGTTAAAAGCTAGATCTTGTATGGTTGGTATAGCTAACTTTTTCCGGAAAAAAGGCAGAAAAAAATTTCGCCTGTGGCGCTAGGTTTAACTTGTCTTGATACAATCGTTGGAAGCTTCGCTTTTTATCGAAAGCTAAAATGAAAATCCGAATATGTTAACTTTAATATACGAAATTATACCAAAGGAATAATCTCTACTTATGCATCACATATAGTTTACCAAAAATTTCGCCTGCGGCGCATTTTGTAGTATTCTTTATTCGGAAGAATGGTGTTTCACTTAGTTGGCGTTTTAGGATTCAAATCGGTGGGGGTCTGGAAAACGTTAAAAGCTAGAAATTATATGCTAGGTATAGCTAAATTTCCGGAAAAAAGGCAGATTTAAAAAATTTCGCCTGCGGCGCTTAGTTTTAGCCTTTACCCTTAGTTAGCCAAATATATAAACTTTAATATACGAAATTACAGTTTTACCCCGGTTCTATTCTGTGCTGGCGAGATGTCTAGACAAATTGAAAGAGACAGAAATAAAGTTCATCGCACGATCTAAATGGGACGGCTTTTACGGATCGATTGATTATAAACAAAACAATCTTTCTCAAATCCGATTACTACCTGAAACTATAGTTAAAACACGAGATACGACCCACATCCCCGCCGATGATGGGATCCAGGAATGAAATGTCAGTATTTTTTCGGGTCCTTCCTGCGCATGCCAAGTATCGTTGCCTAGCTTATCTGGAAGTGCCCAAACTAGAGGCGTTTTTCCGTGCTCCCACAAACAGTTTGTGGGTCGATTGTGGCTCGAAAACAGTGTTTCCGCGGCGTTTTGTGCGGCCCACAACTGTGTTTCCGCGACCAACAAGATTTTCGTGGCTCGCTTTGTGGCTCAAATTCGACAAACAACTGGCGAGGTGATTGTCGATGTTGTGGCTCGATTCTGGCGGGAAATTCAAATTAAGCAGCAAAATAGTGTCTAAACAATAAAATTAACTACTTTTTCAAGTATTTAAAACCAAGGATCCCTTTTGCACATAATGATAAGGAAATAAGCCTCGAGTTCTATTGATTGAGATTTTACATGAATTTCATTTTTATTTTGAAATTTCCGCCAAAAAATGGACAAAACGGCGTTTCCGCGAGTTTCAACTCGTGGCTCGACTGTGTGTCACATAATCGTGTTTCCGCAACAAATACACAGAAGTGTGTGGCCCACAATTGTGCCGCGGAAAAAGGCCTTAGAGAAAGCCCTCGGTACGAGTTATTTATGGCGGCAACACATGGGATCTAGCTCTCACACTTTGTTGAGAATACAAGACACCAGTCAGAAACGTCAACAAATCACCATGGTCAGGGTTTGGGACATTGTGCGTGGACATACTCAAAGAAACATCAACGGTATTTGACAGTCTTTCTGATTACTTTTTCACCGTCAAAAGACACAGTGGAAACAATGAAAAGTATTCCCGCCGAAAAAGAACGGCGGCACGCCACCGCCGTTTAAACGGCGTTGGCTACGGCGCGCCATTTGAAAAGCGGTGGCGGCGCGCCGATAAACCGCGTGGTTTCGAGGTCTATTCACAGGTACCATGGTGGTAGATTCAAACCATTAGATATTTGATTAATTGTCGCAAATGTCGTAGGTGATGGAGTGTACAAAAGCTACGGCTAAAAAGCTACCATAGATGTCATAGCCTGTCCTGTCTTTTTTTCAAACACATACAATCACATGGTTAGTACTGACAGAGAGCTGGAACACACCCCAAGTCCCCAACTGACTTGTGAGAGAAGGACGAACACAAAATACTTACTTATTTTGGCAATCTTGTGCCGAATTAGACAACCCAAGAATTCTAAAATCACTTATACAGCTAGCTAGCCACCATTGCTAATCTCAACATCTAGCAGTCAGAAGTGCACACAAGTACATAATACTGCACCAGCAACGTTATTCGCCTCGTTGGTTCTGATCTAAGTTAACCTCTTTCTTACCTAGTCTCCTTGGTATCCATCCAACCATTTTCCTTTCTGCTTCAAACTCGACAATGATTTCCTTACCGTCCAAAGTTTGACTGTTGCCTTCTCTGTAAGCCAGTCTTGCTGAACTTTTATCCATATACTCAACAAATGCATATCCTCTAGGAAACCCGGTGACGACGTCTCTCACGAAACGGAAGCTTTTTATTTTTCCCCACTTTCTGAAATGCTGGAAAGAAAATTCAGAAGTCAAATACCTTTCATAGTTATAACTTTTGTATCGCTTAGGCTATATGATGAGGTAAAACATGTCACAAGTGGCAAAGAGGTTGTATGGAATATGGCTTCATCAACTTATTTTTTATTTAATATCTCAATCTAGAGATGTGATCCGAAGCCCTAAGAGCCAGTTCAAGTCCACCAGAAATCCCTGATTTTTTTTACAGACTGTTCTATATTTTTCTTGGCCAACCCTAAGGATTTCGTGTACACTGCTTTGGTCTCACATAGGCAAGACCAGGCTACATATTACTGGATGCATGACAAGCAGCAAAAGAAAAACTTTAATCAGGCCAAACACCTTAATGACTGACGGAAACTGTCGATGGACAAACACTAATGCGGCTTTCACACTGAGAACGCAAGACGCTTGCGTAGAGTCAGCGTTGCATCTGTCTCGCGTCGGACCTTTCACACCATGAAGGCTTGTGCGTTGCGTTTTTAGAAAATGGCTAGTTCTGATGAAGACTTAAAATGATGCCTGGACTGAACATGGAGCCTATAGGCAAATTCAGACAGTTTGTAGATAGTTTATAGGTAATTTTTTGTTATTACTATTTGCTACTTGAAGGAGACAAGGTCCAATTAAATTTAATGTGATACAAAGTAAGGTCAACTTACCAGTCATGCTTTTGCTAAACTCCTTGTTGATGATTTCACTAATTGATAACCATGTATTCCCGATGAAAAATTTATCTCAAAATAGTACTATGAAGTAATACGAAAAAGTTGCATGCAGTACTAACGATGCTACTACATGCTTCTACTTCAAGGCTACCGTGGTACTGCATACTACTATATGGTACTATTAGCGAGACTGGATGTTACTATGGCAAGACAGGATGCTACTGGATACTACTACATAAGATTGGACCAGTCTGAGGCACATTAAATGATAGTATTCTTTGCTATTACATAGTATTACATGCAACGTTTTCGTACTGCTACCATACTACTACGAAGGCTACAAATTTTTCTTCGGGTTATTAATACAAGTCTAGTTGTGATAGTCAGGGACCCTTTTATCAAATAGCGGCCAGGTCTCTCTTGAACTAGTTTTACTACTTTTTCTTCAAAAATTGCATTTCAGTGAAAAACAAATTGAAAAATCTGATGCGTACGCGTCGGACGCAACGCAAAAATAGAGCTCAGTTCTGTTCTTGCATTGCGTCAATTTTTTTAAGCGCAAGCTCCGCGTTGCGTCGTCGCAAGCGCAACGCAAGGCTTGCGTAGCTCAGTGTGAAAGGCAAACGCGTCAATGTGAAAGCAACTTAACAGACTGGAAGAAACCCCTGATGGATAAATCCTTTTTGGGTATAATTTACTCTGCTAATTATATGCTATATCATAAGACTATTATTATAGTGAGGTTACAGCATAAATGGTTGAAACTCAAGCTCCACTATGATCATTGTCTCATTCCTTCAAATACAACTGATTGCAAACTATTACTCTACACACAATTACTGAAACTAGCACTCTTCATCACACTTCTCACTGTGCTCTTCTGGATTTAAAATTTGTTTAGGCTTCCTGGCAGTCGAAGAAACTTGCGACAGCTCCTTCAAACGAGCCTTTGAATAAAGACAAACAAAATTTATGTTTGTCTCCTCGTTCATTATGCAGTGGATGCAGCTTGAGACTGTTTGAACTTTGAACCCTGTGTTCCTAGAATTCCATTTCTAATGATGATTCTCTGGATCTTATCTATTCAAACAATGTTTACAACGGGTACATCAGCTACGTACGTACTACTACTACTACTACGTACCCGTTGTAAACATTGTTTGAATAAATGTTTCAAAGTCAGCTTGGGCTCAAAGAATATGGATCTTATCTTCCTTCATGGCAACGAAACAAAAACCAAACATCCTGTTACTGCATCAAAGCGTTTGGATATTAAGCTAAGATTTATTTTCAAGAAAGAGAGTATCCAGAGTGAATATTATATTAATTTAAAGTTAAGACATATTGAGAATCAAATTTATAGGTCGGTCAAAATAGCACTAGGCTACATGATGTTTAGACCAAATCAAACAGCAGAAATTAAATAAACAACACAGCAGTTCCAGAACACCAAGACAGACTTATTTTGCTGGAGTTCACTCAGCAAGTATACTCACTCCTCATTTTGTGTAATATCATAATCAACAACATCCTGGATACATGAGAAAGCCCTAAGATAACATGTTATTAATTCATGTCCGGGTGGCCTTGTGGTAATTTACTTGATTAGGTACGGGATGGGTATCCAACCTCAAACAAGATTTCAAATTTCAAGAGAAGTCTTTCATTCAGAATAATCTATCTGGCTTAAAAAGGAACCAACAAATATGACAAACATACTAGACTGAAGCTAATTGAATGGTTTACATACTGGAAAAATAAATATTGCTTCAATATTTCTGGTTAAACATGATTTTCTTTTCAAACAAGATTACAGTAGAGGTATGCTTATGTGAACGTTTGTTGACAGTGGACTTGGCCATTTTCATGCACTTGCTGTGTTTAAAGCTAACTGCCAGTTAGCCAAAGTAGGTGATTAAGGGCATCTGAAAACGCCTGTATAGGTATTTTGCATCTTCATTCTTCCATTTAGCTCAAAACTGCACTGTTCACATTTAAGTAACTGTTCACATAAGCATACCTCTACTGTACTTCATTCTAACCTTACCTTGATTGACTTACAAAATGATGAAGAAGGTAGTTACCAAAGTCAAAAGCCAGAAAATCCCTTTTCAAAGCAACTTCAAAACAAAGAAAAGGCACAGAATTTGAATATTTTAGGACACATAGCTGTTGAACAAAGTCATATTTTGCCTCTTGACTTTACAGCATGTACATTTCATTTTTGACATTTTTGAGGCAACAACCGAGGTAGTGTAAAAACGAGGTCAGGTACCCCTCCTTGCCTGTAGGTACTCTAAAATAGGGCCCAATGCCTTGCCAATGTCACCGTATGCCAAATCAAGGAAAACTTTATTGTGACATGGTTTTACTTTTAGCTTAACCCCAGCCAGAGCCCAGCTTAACATTTAAATCTTCCCTACAGAGGCGTTACTAGCCAAAATGTTTGGGGGGGGGGACGAGGCATTTACCGACTGGCTGGTAATTTTTACCAACCTTTTCTGCAGAAAAAACAACTGTTTTCAACAGCAAAAATGACATTTTTGAAAAAAATCGACTGATTTTCAGAAAAACCGACTATTTTGACCAAAAAATCGACCAATTTTCAGAAAAAACTACTGTTTTCATGAAAAAAATGGACTGTTTTGACAAAAAATCGCGGCACTTCGTTAAGTTCCAACTCGTTACCGACTGGCCGACAGCATTGGGGGGCATCCCCCCTCCCCCCCCCAGTCATGACTCCCCTGCTTCCCTAAGTTCTGCCTAAGTTAGGCTCAAAGCCAAGACCTGGCTGAGACTTGCACAGAGCTGAGCCGAGCTATCAATCATTAAAATGCATCAGGTCTCTACCTCACGAATTTCTTCTTCATCGACTGTCCAAGCAATTCTTCCGACAAATAGTGTGTTCCCCTCTTCACTTTTTAAGTTCAGATCAGGAACATATTTTGCATTTATAGCCCTGATAATGCCATGGTCGTGGGGTTCCAAGTCAGTTCCATCAACTGAACCTGCCTTCAAAGGATCATAATGATCTGCGAATCGGTTCCTGTCACTCATTTTAAAAATAAGTGAACCATCAAAGGAAAAGACAAATACACAGCGGAACTAGGTCACATGGACTAAAGAGTTTAAAATTCCTGCCTCTCAAACAGCACAGACTAGCAATAGTTGCGTTTTGCAGATACCGTGGTATCTGTGACCACGGTAACTGGATCTGCAATTTAGTCGTTTTGCAGTTATCATGGTATCTGATAGACGGTGCTCTGCAAAAACGACAATTGCCGAAAAAAGAACTTTTCGAATCATCCCAAAAGAAAAATAGATATCCAGTTACATCACTAAGTGCTAAACTTCTTTCTCACCAATCTGACAAAGTTTGATGAAAGTGAGAAGACTTTTCAGATACCACGACCAGTTACAACGGTCGGACCGTAGGATCTGAATATCTGATAAGTGATACCACGATAACTGGCCAGATACCACGATAACTGCAAAAACAACTTTCGACCGTGGTATCAGATACCATGGTATCTGCAAAAACGCAACTAATGTTTTCAGATGCTTGACACAAGAGGCTCCCCGAGGACTCTTCGGGGAATCGATGGGAACCGCGAGAATAGAGGGAGTCACTCCACTCGGACTCCGCGTAGAGAAACAGCGAGAACATGGGGAATGCTTCCAAAATGGATTGTGTTCGAAACAAAAATATGCAGTTGACGAAATTAGTCTAGATCCACTTTATTTTTGGTTTTATTTATTCTGATTGTTTTTCGTTTATTTTACATTGCACCAACACCAGCAAAAATCGATTCTCCTCCGAACATTAAAGTGATTTTTTTTTTATGATGGGGATGATACTCGCAGCATTTCCCGTCCGTGGGGACCCGCGAGAATACGGGGAGTGAGTCCCCGGGACAAATAAAAACGCGGACTCCTCAAGTGGAGTCCTAGGGGAACGGCGAGAATACGCCTCAAGAGAAGTGAAAATGCGCCTTATCCGCATTTTCTCTATTTTTCTTTTTGGGATGAAATTAGGTGCCCCCCCCCCCTCTCTCTCCAAATGTTGTCGGCCAGCCGGTAATAAAAAATTAGAGTCGGCGCCAAGTGCGACGATTTTTTTGGTTTTTAAATATAGTCTTCTTTTTTTTCCCATACAGTCTTCCTTTTTTCCATACAGTCTTCCTTTTCATGACCATGACCCTCCCGCCACCAGTCCATTTTGGCTAGAAATGCCTTCTCGTGTCAGAAGAGGCATAGTAAATATAAGCTATCAATTTTTCGAAAATCCACATTTCCAAAGTGCTAACTGCTTACCAGCAAATCCTGCTCTATAGGCGTTCCCCGAGGACTCCACTTGAGGAGTCCCCGCGTTTTTGTTTGTCCCGGGGACCCACGGACGGGGAATGCTCCGATTATCATCACCATCAGCAAAAAGGAATCCCTTTCAGATTCGGAGGGGAATCAATTTTTGCTGGTGTTGGTGCAATGTAAAATTAATTAAACACAATTAGAATAAACAAAACCAATATAAAGTGGATCCAGACCAATTTAGTCAATTGCATATTTTTTTTCCGAACTAAATCAATTTTGAAAGCATTCCCCATGTTCTCGCTGTTTATGTACGCGGAGTCCGCGTGGAGTTCCTCCCTCTATTCTCGCCGTTCCTTGTGATTCCCTGAGGGGTCCTAGGAGAACGGCGAGAATACGCCTTACGTCGTAGCACTCAGCTCGCGGTTAGTCGCTGGCATACATGCAAGATATGAAGCAGTAGAGAGGGATATCACATTCTGAACCCGCATGCCCATTACACGGTATTCTCGAATGAAATTTTGTAACCGAGGGCCTCGAGCTCTAATTACAAAATGACTAAGTGGTGTTTACTTATCCATATCTGCAGTATTCACTTTTAAGACGTTTGGACAGCAAAACGCGCCCAATTTGCGCCGAGATTTAGGGAAATGCGCAAAAATGGCGCAATGCGCACACCTGAAAAAATTGAAGCGCAGACACCTCAAAAAAGCTCCCAAATGGCGCAAATGCGCACCATCTAGCAACACTGGCACAGAGCTGTTTGGGCCTAAGGCCTAACATAGCCTGAACTGTATTCTCGCCGTTCCCCGAGGACTCCTCGGGGAATCGAAGGGAACGGCGAGAATAGAGGGAGTCACTCCACGCAGACTCCACCTAAGGCGTACTCTCGCCGTTCCCCGGGGACTCCTCGGGGAATCGAAGGGAACGGTGAGAATAGAGGGAGTAACTCCACGCGGACTCCGCGTACAGAAACAGCGAGAACACGGGGATTTTTTTTTTTTCGAAAAAAAAATGCAGTTGACGAAAATAGTCTGGATCCACTTTATTTTTGGTTTTGTTTATTCTGGTTGTTTTTATTAATTTTACATTGCACCAGCACCAGCAAAAATTGGTTCCTCTCCGAATCTGAAAGGGAGTCCTTTCTGATGATGGTGATGATAAACGGAGCATTCCCCATGGTTAGTTGATATCGAATAAAATATACAACAAGAGCTTAATTCATAGAAATATATTTTACAACGAATATTTACAAAATATACAAAACTTCCTCATTGGCCGTACTTTTCAAAAAACTCTTTCCTCCAACATTTGCAGGATCCAGGAACTAAAAACCAGTCGTAGTACATTCTCACCTGTTGGAAAAATGAATCTGTTATAGAATGTTCAAAAGCCAACCCAGGAAAACAGGATACGGGAGTGTGGTAAACTTGTCCACCTGAACGTTCAGAATTTGTATTTGACTAAGTCAACTATATGACTAAGTTCAAAACACGCCAGTGATCCTCGGGAAGAACGAGAAAACGTAGCACTGACGACTCAAAAGCAACAACTCAATCCTGTGTTAGCCAATCACGGCGATGTTTGGGAGCAGCTGCGATACCGCTTCCGGCTCTTCCGCTAGGTCCAGGGTGATTTTGCATCGAGAGTTCATCAAGAGTATCCGTTGAGCTGCTTACAGAAGATATGTGACGCGTGAACCATTCAGAGCCCAGCTAGCGTACTCCCGACAGGGTTGCCAAGCGTCGCACGATAGTGTGAACTGTCCCTCTATACTTTTTTTTATGACTCTTGTCCTACGTATGACATAAAGTTCACTCTGTTTCAGAAAACGCCCAGATCTGTAACTCTTGCAGCAGTGGATCCGATCAAAAGTGACCATTTCACGTTTTTCATAAAAACAAAACTTAACTCCCAGTTCACTCTCTGTTTCGGGCAAAAGGTCACTCATTAAAAATTGTGATGTGGCACCGGTAGTAGTTTGGCTAACTAACGGTTTAGTGGGGTGTGCAGTACACGATTATCGGTAAGTGCGGTACCAATCAGTTTAAATCAATCAATCACTTAATTTTTTATACCTAATACCTTACAGCTAGAGAAGGCAGTTACTAAAGTTTAACTGAAAAGCCAACTTATTTGTGTGTCATTTAATTGAATACATTGAATTATTTGTATTCTGCAAAGGGATTTTTTTATTTTCCACTATCTGCTCTAGTTCTGACGTTCAGAATATCTGCGGCCGTCCCCACAACGAAAATTCTTCTATGACGCGGGAAATTTTAATCTCAACACAAACGCGGCTTTTCAGTGGGCAGTGGTGAGATTAGTGAAGATTACTTAGTGCCTGAACAAAAATAAATCATAAGTCTTTCTCGTCAGGCATACAACAAAAATACAAGCGCATGGAGGTACCACAAATCACACGGAAATTCCACTCTTTGAAAATCGACTATTCGTGAATGGCGAATAGAAAGTGTAACGAAGTACACTTTCAGCGGGTCTTCAAGCCAATTTTAGTGAATGAGTGATGGGTAACTAGATTGTTAAACTTTAAGAAGAAGGCAAGTTTTACGGTTAAAAATATCATTTGGTTTCGAAAATAAGTTAAAATAAAGAACACGAAAAAATAAACTCCCTTCCTTTATAGCAGTGGACTGACGTCGATGCCTCAGTGAGTGGGTACGAGAGTGAGAACCATGATTTACCTGATAACATCCGATTTCGTCTACGCCGTCACAATGTGCATCTTCTCGTTTTTGCCGACTTCTTGCTGCTTCATCAGAAAAGACCTGAGATACGTCGTAGGGTGGTGTCAGCTTTGATGGAACTGCGAAAAAAATGCTGTTAGATGCCTGTTTGTGCAGAAACAGAAGTGGATGCCACACACTCGACCAGTGTTGCCATGTTAGCCGACTGGCGGATTTTTTTTTGCTGGCGTATCAAAACTGTTTGGGTTCTATTGACAATCCTTGTAAGTTTTTGGAGATTTTCTTACAATTTTCGGTTAGAAAGAAATATTGGCGTATTTTTCAAAGACAGCGGCGTATTTCTTAGATCACGATCTGGCAACACTGCACTTGACCCACAAGTTGAAACTCGCGGGAAACGATGTTTTGTTATAATTTGGAAGGTAATTACAAACACCCGAAAACAAAAATAAAATCCAGATAAATCTCAATAAATTGAAACAGGCTTACGCTTCTACCGTTCCGCACTCGAAGGATCCTTAGTTTTATTCTTGATTTTATGCATACCTGCTTGACAAGGTTTACTATTTGAATTTTAATTCATCAAATTCGAGCCACAAAATCTAAAATCCGCCCGACAGTTGTTTGTCAAATCAGTAGTCAAAATGTGAGCCTCAAGCTACACATTTGAACCACAAGCCACAAAAACCTTGTTGATCCCGGGAACAGCTTGCGGGCCACAAAAAAGATAATGGAAACTCATTTTGAGCCAGATCCCCTTACGGAAAATGCTTGTAGTAACAGAAAACAGGAATAGTTTATAGTTTATTGTGCCCTCTCTTCGTTTGTCCGCTGTCCACAGATAGAGATTAGCTCAGTGTATTTTTTCCTTTTATTTGTCTACACTGCACTATTTTCCTCTTTTTAAGTGCGTAAATAAAATTTCATCATCATCATTATAATCGGTTTCATCGAATGAACTTATTCTTTCGTATTTGTCGTACTTCTATGTGCTTGTCCCTCTATGCTTGAACTAGTTAGCAACTACACAGGTAAGGGCCATTGCCAAAAAATAACACATATAACAAAAAGACGTATCTTATCATCACTTTCCTACTCCCTTCAGAGGAGTTGCTTCCTTCAATACTTTATGAGCGTGTCCGAATCCAATCACCCAGGAAAATTTCGCACACAATTCTGCAATTAATGTCGCGAAAGTGTCCGAATTAGATGGTCTCATTTCTTCTGTGAAAAGTGGAGAGTTTGCGTTTCAGCAGGAGAGAATGAGCAATACGGTGGTGAAAAATCGGCCGACGCTCCGCATAATTAGCGGTGGAAAACCGGCGCGTCCTTTCATCGCGTATCACCGATGTCCGATGGGGCTTTATAATTCTTTTGGAATGTTATTTTTGATGACTCTGGGGACAGTAAGCAGTCGTTGTTTGTGAAATTAGGTCAAACTTGAGGAGTTTCAGGTCATTTCATTTCAAACTCTTTCAGACAAGTGTGAAAACAGCATTGTTTTTACATTAAGCTTTCCAGGATTTGTATAGGATTGTGAAAAAAGGTTGAACCATTCCAGTTTACACTTCTGAAAATTTAAGTACATTTTCCTGTCACCCCACAGTGAAAAAAGCACCGTATTATTTTTGATGACAGCAATTTTTCTCTTTTTATTTCATATTAATTCAAATGAATTTAATCTGTTTTTTTTTTTACCTTCAAACAACCATATGTAACTATTTATTTTAGTGTTTTCAGGGCATTTTCCACTAGAAAACTCCTACTATTCATTTTTACATGTCGTCACTTCAGCGCACCTTCCACTTCTTCCTTAAAATTCCGCATGTATTAATTGCACGTAAAATTTCACGAAAATTTTAGTCCGAAACCAAAACGTTGCAATAATTGCAGAGTTAATGTAGCATTTTCCGTTCAAAAGTTGAATTCGGACACGCTCTATATGTATATGACTCAGTCCAAAACACACCAGTGATCCCCGGGAAGAGCGAGAACACGTAGCACTAACGACTCAAACTCAGCAACTCAATCCTGTGTTAACCAATCACGGCGATGTTTGGAAGCAGCTGTGATACCGATTCCGGCTCTTCCGCTAGGTACAGGACGATTTGGCAACGGCAAGAAGAGTTAGTCACCGATAGTATTTTCCGAGCTTAGCGTCCGTAGCACACGGAAATGGAGGCTTCTGTTGAAATTTAAATTCTACGCGTCTGGATGAATTTTGGGTCGTTGTGCATGCGGCGCACATTCTGAACGTTATTACTAGAGCCCCGGGCGAAAAAATACAAAATCCCGTAAATGGGTCAAATTAGTTCCGTGTCCAAATATCGATGTAATTAGCTACCTTTTTAGTTAAACTTTAAGAAGAAACGAGTCCAGCAATAACCCGCACCGGCTGTATCCAATGCATGGCGCAGACAGTGCTATGGAGGCCGTGGCCAACGCTTTCTAAACAACGCAACATTTAGAGCTTGGTCACACTTGGCTCATTTCCTGACTTTTTGGGGTGCAAAAGCAGAATAAAGAAAAGAACAAGATGTTACTAATTTTGAATGTTTTCGTTTTAAATTCAGGAGATCAATTAGAGCAAAACAGTGTGTATAATTATGTTACAGGAACCCTAATTGACCCCTAATTGCAGTCTGCTCATTATCCTCAAGCTGCCACAAAGCCCATCAAATCTCATTTCCCCTAGGGATTTTCAGTTGTTTGTGAATAGGCGGCTTTTTGAGCCAAGTGAGCAAGCTCTCAGAGAAATGCCCTTGGTAGACTTACCGCCCAGACGGCTGTTGATTTTACTCACTCCTGGGGTTGGAAACGTGGAAAGAGGGTAGAACAGCTCAGCTACCAGTAAGGAAACCCATCGAGGAGATGCTAAGCAAGAGCCATCAAGGTAGTGGCACCGCCGGTTCCTAAAATAAAATTAAAAGATGACTGACATCGAGAATTTTAATATTCCAGGAATCCATTGAACTTACTGGTATGAGCAGAACTTGTTGGGCTGAAAGAGCACTCTTGAGCGTTCCTGGCAGGGGCGTCACGACTGGGGGGGACCCCCCCCCCCAATCTTGTCGGCCTGTTGGTAAAAAATAACCGAGCCGGCGCAAAGCACCGCGATTTTTCCTCAAAACAGTTGATATTTTTCATGAAAACAGTCTTTTTTTCTGAAAATCAGTTGATTTTTTTTCAAACTGTAATTTTTTTCTTGAAACAGTCGGTAAAAACTACCAACCATGCAGTCGGTATGCCTTGCCCACCCCACCCCCTCCCCCCAAACATTTTGGCTAGTAACGCCTCTGGTTCCTGGTAGGTTAGTTCAGAATAGTTGTATATTTTTGTTTAACTATAGATAAATGAAACTGAAACAGAAAAAAAACTCAGGTCCTCAGGTCCCAGGATTGTTTCTCACCGGATCCGATTTTGCAACCTGGTCGCATAGGTTGCAACTGAATCCGGAAGTCGTTTGCCAGTCTATGCTAAAGTAACGAGCAGACGCAATACCTCCTCTCGACGACTCGGACCCGGAAGTCGAACATACCATATTACTGAAAAGGTATTGACTAAACTTTAGACGACTATCTATGGCCCGTGACGTTTTCATGACGCCATGAAAGAAATAGGAAAATTCGATTAAATTAATGTTGCAGAATATATATTTGTATCTATATATAGATAGAGCGTTTGCACTTATAAACCGTTCTAGGGACAATCCGTTCCGTTAATAAATAGAAAATATAGACATTTCGTGCGGCTTACCGACGAAACATCCCCATGACAAAACGTCCCCTGGCGAAACGTCCCCGTGTCAAAACGTCCCCATGACAAAACGTCCCCACGGCAAAACGTCCCCGTGGCGAAACGTCCCCAAGTATATTTTTAAGTTCGCCTCGAACTTAAGGTGCATGATCGAGATAAAACAACTTCAGAGTGTGCATTACAGATGTGGGAACATTCCTTATAAGCAGGAAAGATCGGACACCGGACATTGTTTTCAGTTAAAATATGTCGTGCATATGCCTTGCAATTGACTCGTAACTGATCAGTTCTAGGTCGTTTGAAGCAACATGCATAATCTGAGGAGCACCAATAATCTCCTCAGAGTAAGGGGAAGCCCGCTGTGGCTCAAAGAGAGTCAAACAAGAAAAATACAAAAATAAGCGTATTGCCGTCATGCTGGATAAAAATGACATGGGAAGCGAGGAAACGAAAGAGGATGGATGATTAGTAAGGTAGAGAGACATAGTAAAGCTCGGTTAGACGGGTTTGTTCCTTTGATACAAATCCTTTAATAATAAATATCGCCAAATGAAATATCGAACAAAAGCGAGATCAACGAGTCATATCGCCGCGTAAACTAACACACCAATAAACCAATTAAACTAAAATAAAACGACTGACAAACTACTAAATCTTTGCGCTTTCTTTAAGATGTGGCTATAGCCGGGAGCAACACTCTGGTTTGTTTCTTGACTATAGGTTAAATGCTGAAGTAGCCAACCCATCGTGGTTTTGAAAAGCTTATATTCCAAGAACATTTTTTTCTGAACTGATGACGCAATCAGCAATCTCATGGGCCTAGCCTATGAGATGAAAAAAAATTCTATAGCCGGGGACGTTTTGATCGGAGACGTTTTGTCATGGGGACGTTTTGTCGGGGACGTTTCGCCAGGGGACGTTTCGAATGGGGACGTTTTGTCGACAACCCTTTCGTGCGACGTCACGACCGTAGATAATCGGCTAAAGTTTAGTCAACACCTACTAAAACGATTCATCTCATTCGAATATTGGCATCTTGAGTGTCAGTCTTGTCCGATTGACAGAATGCTGAACTCACAGTCGAAGGATCGCCGTTTCGTGACTTGGTGGCCCCTGCCGCTTTGGGCAAGAGGTAATGGCGTGTAAAAGCCAGGCTTCACCTTCCAGATTGTCAGACGTCCGGGGCTTCCGCATGGTCAAGCCAACCCTTCCAGATTTTCATGATAATCATGACAGCTAAATTTGCTGTTCTTCAACATTTCTTACATGTCCCCTTTACATTTCAAATATCTCTTGCATCCCAGTCACAACTCTCAATCACTTTCCCTTTTCTTCCCCCATTTGCAAATTTGTAGTGTCTCTCGAACGGGTTGCCTCTATGGCACCTTCCAGACATCCGGAATCTGGGGTGTCCAACACCCCGGACTTCCAGACGTTTTCGGCCTGGCTTCACCTTCCAGATCCGTCTCGACGAAAACTACTGTCTGGAATCCGGAAGAGAAATCTGGAAGCTGAAGCCTCGCTTTAAGACAAGCCACATTTCCTCCTGCTTCAAATGGGTACTTCGAGAAGCCCAGGAAAAGGCACGGGAGGGGTCGGATGATACTCTACGTGACTAAGTCCAAAACACGCCAGTGATCCTCGGGAAGAAAGAGAAAACGTAGCGCTAATGACTCAAACTCAACAACTCAATCCTGTGTTAACCAATTACGGCGATGTTTGGGAGCAGCTGTGATACCGCTTCCGGCTCTTCCGCTAGGTAAAGGGCGATTTTGCATCGGCAAGAAGAGTTAAGGTGCGCTTTTTTTAATGTAGTCTCGGTGTCGTTTCACTGTAGTTTGACGTACTTTTGTTTCAGTTATGAAAGTACAGTATGTGTGCCGTTTTATCTGTCTATTCCAAATACTGTACTTTCATAATTAAAACAAAAGTACGCCAAACTACACCTAAACTACATAAAAATAACGCACCTTTAGTCATCAAGAGTATTCCAACCGCGCATCGCAGTCCCGGTGAAGGTCAGTGAATACTATAGAAGAATAAGTCCAAAACATGCTATTGCTCCTCAGGAAGAGGGAGTAAACGTCTCCGTAACGACTCTAACAACTCAAATCCTGTGTCAAACAATCACGGCGATCCTCGGGAGCAGCTGTGATACCCGAGGTGATACCGCTTCTGGCTCTTTCGCTGGGTACCCGGCAATTTTGCATCGGCAAGGAGAGTTAGTCATCAAGAGTATCGGGAGATTGGCACCTGCGCTACGCGAACCTTCGTCGGTTTGCATGCGAAAGTTTGCTTTTACTTTTGCAAATACTTCTTCCCAACATTGCATGGAGCAGATTATGTGGGTTGCAACACCATGGAACCATCGTCTGAGGTTAGCGTTCCAGCGACTGATTATTAGTTACGATCGTCTTGTTAGTATTGCCGTTCCAGAGCCACCTGTAATAAGTAAATTGGCTCCTCCCACTTATTATTTTCGTTCCACGACTGTTACGATCGTTACAATTTACTTATGATGGTCGCGAGCATCATAAGTGATAATAACTATCTGCAAGAACTACCGTAAGAGTGACGACGTATGTTCGCGCTGTTATTATTTTCGTTCCAGAGAGCGTGATAACTACCACAATACGACGCTCGCCCCTCCTCTTTTCATCGTAACTTCTAGTAACTTCACTGGAACGCTCCCTGAATGCACAGAAGACAAATAAATTTATATCTTCTCCTGAAACATGGGCGATCCGAGGGGGGTATAATCCATGTCGCACAAGAGGGTGTGGGTGCGGTGGTGCAGCGTAAATGAAATAGCCAAAGAAACTTACAAGCATTTAATTACTTCTGACGTTTGTGTAAAATAGCCTTCATACGGAATCTGCACAACGTATCTCCAGACACCCTGGTAGTTTTTTGCGAAAACAGGGGTCACATACTCCGAAGAGGAAGGGCACGGCGTCATTGGCTCACCCTGAAAGATAGGTGTTGACTAAACTTTAGCCGATTATCTACGGGTCGTGACGTCACACGAAAAGTCCATATTTTCTATTTACTAACGGACCTGGTTGTTCCTAGAACGGTTTATGATTGTAAACGAGTCCGGCGCCTCGCTGACCGCTCGGCTCTCTATATATAGATACAAATATATGTTCTGCAACATTAATTTAATCGAATTTTCCTATTCCTTTTATGACGTCATGAAAACGTCACCGGCCGTAGATAATTGGCTAAAGTTTTGTCAATTTTGAAAGATAGCTACTTCGAAAAATCCGAAGGGAGGCTTAACGCGTAGTTTCCAAATTATAGGCTCGGGCTACCTTAAAAATAAATGTAGATTGTTTTTTTTCTGTCTTTTTTTTTTGCCCGTCATAAGATTATTAATTATGATCCTGTCCATTTCTTTGCAATAAGCCTTCTTTCCCTGCACCGGTCCGTGATTCAGTCATTTTCTACTACTTGTAAAGCAAACTACTTGTAAAGCCAAGTTTACCTCCGGAGGTAAAGCCAAACGGCCGTCTGAGAACCAACCAGCTTCGGTTCCGTTACTGGTCCAGTAAGCTCCTGGGACAAGTGCCGCTCTTGAAATGCGATTCACTAAAAGCGACTGGAACTTTTTACACCAGAATATTATTTAGAAAACTACCACTATTCGGCCTCACTTTATCAAAACGCGATAATTTAAAAAACAACAACAATTGAACACTGTTACACCTTGGTCAGGCACAGCTGTAAAAAGTTTCTCCGAGTAAGGGTTAAAGTTGACTGCAGTATTTGCTACTGAGATTAATCTTATCTCTACTGGGATAAGATTAATACGAATTAGAGATAATATTATCTCAGTAGAGACAGGATTAATCCCATTAGCACATACTGCAAGATTTTTGTTTGCGGTGTACTGCACCTTTTTGGAGACTTCTCACCAAATCAGACAAAAAACAAATCCGGTCAATATTCTATCGTTTGCTAAATATATAGTACGCCTTCCCCCTTGGACTAGAAATTCGGGAATTTCCAATCGTTATCAAATTAGTGATCCACTAACATCAGTGGAGAAACAAATATAAACTTATAGCCAGAATATTCATCACGACTGGAAAACCCTCTTGGTTTAGTTTTGGGTTGAAAGTTATATTGTATTTTTCGTAGGTTAATTCTCTTTCGTGTTTTCCTTTTTTTCTCTCTTTTTTCCTCATTATTTACTCCCTCTTCGTGTCTTGTGTTTATTTGGACGGGTAATAAAGAAAATGATCATCATCATCAATACTTTCAAAACGCGCTTTCTTCAAAGAATATTTTTCACTTCGCGTGGTATGTAGCTGTGCCAGACACCGACTAGCTCGTTAAATAGCCCAAATCTTATGTTTTGCCGTCCGTACGAGTCTTAGATTTTCAGGGTAAGAAGGAACTGGGCCCCTACCTGATCGACTCGCTTGGTCACTTGTGTTTCATCCCCTTCCATAAAGTCATGGAGGGCGTAGTTGTCGGACCGTCGACGGGTAGTCTGCCAGAAGTTATAGAAGAGGCAGAACCTAAAGTTAATATAATAATAATATTATGTTACATAATAAAAGGCCTTTGCCTCTATAGATCACAAAGAAGTTTCGAATGAACGTACTGAGCGGAGTTGAAGTATAGAGCGGAGTTACTAGGGCTGAGAGTGATGCGTTAATCGAAGAAACATTTAAAGGACCCCTCTTGCTTATTCTGCCTTTTATAATATACCTAGCTCCCATCTGGAATTATAAGCTTCTAAAATCCCTACCTTTCTCCAATGTTTCGTTTCGTAACTACGGATTTTTAGCGCTTTTTTGGCCTTGCCGAGTTTTCCCGTCACCCAACGAAAAGTTCGTCGGAATCTTCACTGTCCGCTGACAACTCTTTCACGCATAAGGATGTGACTCTCTTCTGTTTATTACTTCTTTTGTTTGCTTAGTTTTTCTACTTTTTAACCAACGCACGTTCAGTTTTCAAATCTTTTGCGCCCAACCGCCGCGTCGGAGAGCAGGGAGGCTGGATACAATCGGCAAGTGCTAACAAGAGAATCGCTAGTTTCAGGTGGAAAGTAATGGTATTTTCGAAAACGTTTTTTCTGATCCATTTTATAGGGAAAAGATCATTTCTAGTAAGAATTGTGCTTTAAGGCAATTTCAATAATTTCAATGTAAGGCAGCCTGCAGAAGGGCTGACAGTAGAAGCAGGAGTCACCTACTGGGACAATGAGAAGACTAATCCTAATCCTGCGAACAGGCGACCAGGGTCTGGAAATTACTGTCATTACCAACATTTTCGGAACCGTCATCAGTTCCATGGGTAGCTGGAACCCATTTTTAAACTTGATAGTGAAAGTGCAGAAAATCCGGCCGGAAAAAACTGATCATCTATCCGCACCTTAAGCACCATTATCTGTCTGTATTTCTTCCACCATGCAGACGAGTCGGGTAGTCCGCTTATACCCGCTTTACTTACACACCGTAACTCTTTTCACAAAAACCTCGTCCAGTGAAGCTTTTGGGCTTGAAGGTCCTTCCAGTCTCCTCGGAATCATTTGTGGAATTGCTGGAATCATCTCTCTTGCTTCTAGCTGAAGTCCTATTGGAACAAAAAAACATTGTCAGTCGTTTGTTTTCGATAATCATTAGCAGGCCGAAACAGCAAGCAACGCTCCAAGAAAAGGTAATACACCCAGTTTCGACCGTTTATGGTCTGAAAACGTAAAAGAGTCAAGATGGAAAAAATCCATCTCCGCCACTTTGAAACGTATCTTTGGACCAATCACAGACCACAGTCACAGACTTTTGTTAGTTCTGTTTTCCCACGAGGTAATATTTCTTGAATTTCTTTGTTCCAAGACTTCCAAGTGTGACCAGGATGAAACGTAAAGAGTGGGTAATAACTAAAATAACGAGCCAAATTACGTACGGATGTGGCTGAATGTGACCCTTCCTTTACATTATGATTATGAATTATGACTTCAACACCGCACGTCCTCTAACCATACTCAGTGAGGCGTCTTCATGTCTATACATATATTTCAAAGGGGCTTCAAAAAACCATTTTTGGGTTTTTGTTCTGCGGGTTTTTGTTCCCCAGTTCTGCGCTGGGGAAATTCGAGGAAAAAAACTTTTGATGGTGAAAGGCGTTCCGTCTGCTAAGCGGACATTTGTCGGGTCCTGGGATATAACCTTATACTGAGTTAGATCATTTCCGATAACCCACGTGGTCTGATACTTCGTAAGGAGCAAAATTCTAGTGCGGAAGTGTATAAAGGGGAGTTAGGAGTTAGAACACCGGTAATTTAGCCACAAGCTTTTAGCCTACTGTTTTTTTTATATAATAAATAAATAGTGTTTGTAGTTTATTAAATTTAATTGATTATTAAGTTTTAGTTATTGATTACTGGACGCAAGTTATGTCGAAATGACTGACTGTATGTATATATTTTATATTTTTTTCTGTAATGATGAAAAAATAATGGTCGGCTGCGTCATGGTTGATTAAGTAAAAACTGATTGACTAAAAATCAGGAAGGGAAGCAATTTCATCAACTAAAGAAAGGTACGAAACGCATTAGGGTTCTGAAACGCACTGTTTATACCAAACAGTCGTGATAATTCTGTATTTCCAGCATAGAGCTTAGCCCTGGACTAACGATTCGAGACGTATAGCTTACCCTTTATCTTCTGGTCGATTTTTCGCCACTTTTGGAAGGGATGGATCTTCTTTTAACACTGGAAGCGTCTTGCTGAAGAAGGCTAGAGTCTTGTTCCGAATAAGCTCACTAAAAATAAAAATAAATGTTGACAGGATACTTTATCAAAATGGTGCTATACGTACCATTACTATTCATGGGCACGCCTTGAAGTTTCTTAAATTAACAACATTATTGATTGATTGGTGAATAAAATACTAACCCTCATAATAATGATCTTTTCGAAACTCCGAATTGGAAACCGAGTTTCCGGTCGGACACCGGATTCTCGGTCAGGGAACTGCGGAAAGGTAAAAGAATATGCTGGTTTAAACACGATCACTATCTTCTGATAGCTTCCCACATAATTTCAACTTCTTAGAATGACAAACCTGGCCAGTGAAGGATTTTTCTTGCAAAGGCATAGTAGCTGCCATCTAGCGTATAAATGTGAAAGCTTGCAAATGTTATTCTCTGGACTCTGGTACGTTTTTGCCAACTATGGCTTTGGGTGATAACAAATATTGAAGCGAACATTAGACTGCAGTAATAATCATGGCGAATAATGTCACATTTAGGGGTTTCAGTGGTGTTTTAGTGGGTGAAGAAGACAGTTTGGTTCACCATTACTCTTTGGCTACAGATGGCGTCTGGAACCAGGCGAACGGATCACAATTTTGACCGCATGAGGGCACGAGTTTTAAAAACCAGATACAATGTGTGAAACCTGTAAAACCTTTGAAGATGTTTAGTTTTGCCACTATAGTAGCCTACAAATAAAACAAGATGCTATACTTACAATGGATATGTCGTTGGACCTATTGGGTTCTTGGGTAAGTATCCAGAGTTTAGATCCCCGCACAAGTTGTCAAAGTTTATGTTTCTCTCAACTTCATTAGTCTCTCCTAATCCTAGAGAAAATTCAAGCTTTTAGTTACTTAAATGTCATATGAAACACCAGGCATTTTTCTAAACATCTGCACCATCATTTCTTATCTTTTCTCATTTTTCTTACTTTTGAATCTGGGTAACAACTTTTCCTCTCTGATTTTGGCTCTTTTCTGTGTAGTGGCTGCCAGCCAGGGTGTGTCAGGGGCATCACATATGGGGAGGGGAGCAGAGGGGAGAGGTGGATGCCCCCCTCCCCCCAATATTGTTAGCCAGTCAGTAAAAAATATCAGAGTTGGTGCTTCGATCCATGATTTTTTTTTTTAACAGTTGCTTATTTTTGGAAACAGATGACTTTTCTTCAACAGTCGGTTCAGAGCTCGTTCAGAGCTGGTTCAGAGTGGGTTGGTCATAAATAGTCAATTTTTTCTTAAAAACAGGCATTTTTATTTAAAATTAGTCAAAGTCCTTTTTTTGCAAAAACAGTCAGTAAAAATGACTAGCCAGTTGGTAAATACCTTGCCCCCCCCCCCCAAACATTTTGACTACACTGTAAAAAAAAAATCTTGCAGTGTTTGCTACTGGGATTAATCTTGGCTCTAAAAAGATAATCTTACCGTATCTCTAATTTGGATTAATCTTATCTCAGCAGATACAAATAATCCCATTAGCAAATACTGCAGTTAACTTTAATCCTTACTCAGAGAAACTTTTTACAGTATAGTAACACCTCTGGTGGCAGCAGTACCCGAGTGACATTAATATTTTTAACCACTTTACATCGCCTACTCTTTTGGAATGAACTTAATTTTGACCAGGTACTATATTGTAGGTAACCTACACTTCTTCTAATCTTGTAGTTCT
Source organism: Branchinecta sandiegonensis (assembly GCA_030848855.1). Classification (NCBI taxonomy): domain Eukaryota; kingdom Metazoa; phylum Arthropoda; class Branchiopoda; order Anostraca; family Branchinectidae; genus Branchinecta; species Branchinecta sandiegonensis. The sequence continues at coordinate 4,564,507 of JAUPMV010000017.1, read as the reverse complement.
GTTAGTTTCAGACCATGCCATTCTCAGGGGCATCCCAAGGGGGGGGGGGATCGTGCCCCCCCCTACATTTTCAACATTCAGTCAAACTTTCGCTGAAGGCAAAAATTCCAGTCAAAATTGTTGTTCTTAGGCTAGAACTGTTTGATGGTGATATTTTGCCATTCAGCCAAAAACTGTGCCACACATAGCCTGGTCAGTTACAGGTTTCAGTTGTTCCTCCACTCCCTCCTGCCCCTACTGTTAGCTACAAAAACCTGCAGCCAGCATAGATCCTATAATTAGCTGCAGGTAGCTTGTAGTTACATTGCAACTGCAGGTACAGTTCAAGGATGTAAGGGAGATATAGGGTCTTGCTGTGGTGAATTATGTCTATTCTGACATGCCAATTCTCCACATTCCAGTTCAGCGCTCGAAGTGAACTAGTTTCTATTAATCCCCCAATACCTCTCTATCAGTGACATCTTTTACCTTTAGTTGAACCTGGGCCATTCATGGTTCTTGGCCCTTTTTCATTAGTCAAAAACGTAAAAACACTAGCACATTCGCACACAAGATTTTTGGTCGAGCCACAGCATGGTCACATTTGGGCATAATTTCGGTAACGTAACGACAACGGTGCAACGTAGCCGGTCACACCTGGATTGTAATGAGCAAGGCAATAGCCTATGACTAGCAACCGTAGCCTGATTTCCAACAGTTTTATCTGAAGTTGATTAGATGTTCGATAGAGGCGTAAGGAGATATGCTGAATTCGTTTTTTAGTTTTTTTTTAATGGACAAGTAGTTCGCCCAGAATCCGGCAGAAACCGGAAATTCGGCAAAAGTAAGGCAGCTTCGGCAGCTGGAAGTTTTGATCAATTTCGTCAAAGTATATGACGTATAGGGGTAAACTTTGCACCGGCCGCTTGGCCTCTCGTTTCCCCCGGCCCCCGAGCACCGGATTAACCGGTATAAGGGTAAAGACGGCACTGCTCTCTATAAAAACTTGTGAAAAAAAGATCCACAAAAAAAATAAAATAAAAATAAAAATAAAAATAATAAAAAAAGATCCACAGTTTGATGAGAAGAAAATCTGCAATCTACTCCTTAGGTTGTGCATACACTGTAAAAAGTCCCTCCGTATAGAGATTAAAGTTAACTGCAGTATTTGCTACCCAGATTCATCTTATCTATATTTGGTATTAATCTTATCCGCCCAGAGATAAGAGTAATCCGAGTAGCAAATACTGCAGTTAACTTTAATCTTTCTACGGAAAAACTTTTTACAGTGTATGTCTAAGAAGTAGAGAGTGAAAGTTAGCCACTACTTTATGGATCCGACTTTTTACTCTGTCTATCTCAAGTGTTGATTATGAGACAAGGGTGGATTAACAGAAACTAGTCCAACTGGAGTGCTGAATAGTGAGGAGAATTAGTATGTTGCTGACCAACGGTTTGTAAAACAAACTTTCGAAACTGTTTATGAACTGACACTGCAGATTTTTTGTGTCTTGCATATCGTTTCTTGTCATCATGTCACTATCTCTAGGCTTATCAACTGGAATATCTCGTTGTGGTTCAGCTAATTACCTGGGCATGGAATGTCTGTCTGGATGTACGGTGGCTTTCGGACTTTTGGTGGAACCCTTTTTGGGGATTCTTCAAAAGCATAGTAACCCTCTGGAAGGTCCTGTGACTGGATAGTTGTGAAATAAATGAACAGTATGGAAAACCTCTGAAAAAAAAAAATGGTAACCCTCCAGGATGCCTGACATTCATACATTTTAGATGCCAAACAGACCATATTGTTTTTTTCTTCCTTTTACTTTTCCGTGGGTGTGACATGATTCATCTGTAGCTGTATAAGACACATAGTCTTCTCGAAATTTTGATTGTTAGACAGAAATGATATGAAGCCTCAAAACAGTAAAGACAGAAACAAACATTGGATCTTAAGAAAGAAGTCCTGCAAATATTTTCTGTTTTTAAAAAATCACACCTCGCACTACATCGCACACACAACTGAGCTATGCCTACAGAAAATTACAAATGGCTTCGGCTGTTTTTAGCCTCTTTCCGTGTCCCTTTCCTTGGATGGCAGTCACGGCAAAATTTGCATAACTGGTCTTCGGACCAGTAAGCTCCTCAGAAAGAATTTGATTGGGTGCTTGATTCGTCGGGTAAAGAGAACAAACATGGCAAGCGTGATAGTCAGTTTGCTAAAAGAGAAGACACAAAATCTCGAGAACGTGAATGGGTGGAAGTACTACTGTAGAATGAACTACTACCATAAATACGACGTGTCTTTTAAGTTTGCATTCATACACTAGTTAAATAATTTTCATTTTGTCTGATTTTCTTGGACCCCTCGCACTAGCTACTGTTTATGTTCTACTATTTTAAAATAGCTGAATGCTATAAAACTGGGCCATGCTTTCAACAAACTACCCACTGCTTTTGCTGTTTTAAGCCTTTTTCCAGTCCCGTCGACTCCTAGTAGAAACAGGGTAAAATTTACATAACCGGTTTTACTAATGAAAAAACTTGTCGTAAGCAACCTTCGACAGCCTGATACGCTTCTAAGGTGGCGAGTTTTGGGATCCCAAGAAGCTGATGAGATACCTACCCTATTATTTCTTTTACTTTTTCCGAAAAGTGCTCCGCACGATAAGCTTTTTTCTTGTTTTTGGGATCCCAAAACGTAAGTGGAGGGATAACTGTGACATTTTAAAAGTTGTCCGTCTGTCTGCCCGTCTGTCCGCACGATAACTCTCGAGGGGATTGAGATATTTTGATGAAACATGGTGGGAGGATCCTTTGGGTCAAAGTACAGGTCAAGTTCGAAGATCGGCTCTGTAGCCCGTATTTGAGGGTGGGGGAGGGGTTTCAAATTAAGGGGCAAACAAATATTTTTGAAAGCTATTGCGATAGTTGATTCAGGGGTGGGGAGACATGCTGAATCCGAATATGAAAGCCGGACACAAAATTTGTCGACCAATTTTCGGCTATAGCAGTCACTCCCCTTTCTTCACACTAGTATAGCTCTGCGCGTGGATGATTACATAGTCTATGAATGTTGGAGAGAGCTAGTGGAATTGAAGGTCGAAGGGGTTGGTATATGTTGTTCAAGCTTAGTAGGCGTTGAGATATTTTTTTCCAGCTTAGTATGAGGATTCATTGGCAAAGTACAGGTCGAGTTCGTAGGTGGGTCCTTTAGTCCTATATTTAGAGGCAGAGGGGGGTTTTGGATTTACGGTAAAAACCTGTATGTTTTACGAGCTAATAAGATATTCATTGAAGTGGTAAGGAGGTCCGCTGAATCCATATCTGAACTTAGTTTTCTTGCTGGACAAATGGTTCATCACGGATTCGGCTGAAACTGGAAATTTGGTTGAAGCTCAAAGCTGTTTCTGAAATCGATTAGAGATTCGGTATCGGGGCAAGGAGACATGCTGAATCCATTTTTGAACTTTATTTTAACATTAAAAAATTCAAGGAATCTAACGAAGACTGGACATGACCCAACGGTTTGAATCAAATGTTAGATTTTTGGGATCACATCGAAACCTTTGGTCTTTTTCACATCGTCGCCTACCATACTGTTGGTCTATTTTTTCCAGTTTTGGTTTATTGAAGCGCCTTTGTTTGATATGGATACTTTTTGAGATGATTCTAGTATTTCTTGCTGTTTTAAAGGATGAGATTAAATAATAGTAACATTTTTGTACTTAAAATGCAAAGAGAGAGGGCTAAGAAAGATAGGCATTATCTCGCTTGTTATCTCTAGTTGGCAAAAAATATGCTTATTTGGATAAGACTGACTCAAAATGGAAAATATTTGACATTGCAAAACGGATACGTCAGCTGAATTTTAGATCTATATTTCGGTTCATTTTCTATTTCATTTTGAAGTTCATTTTTCAGCTTGAGTGGCTTGAGCCTGAATAGGACCCTTACCAAGGAGGGCCGAAATATAGCTCTAATAAAATTCAGCTGACGTATCCGTTTTGCCCTGTCAAACATGATTCGCAGTCAGCTCGGGTTGAATGAATGAATGAATGAATGAATCAACTTTAGTACCCGTAAAAGTGCAAAACACAAAATACGGAGTATTATGAAAGAAGCAAAACGATAAATAACGAAAAAAACAAACAAAAAAGACAAACAACAACACACAAACTAACACACTAACGAAACAACATGAAAAAGCTAACCAGCATCAATAACAAAGAATGCCCGCAGGGGGTCGTAAGCATGAATCAAATTAATGGTCTTTTTACATAGGTCTTCACTCGATGTCTGAATCCGAGAGGGCACATTTATGAGTCCAGATCGAGCAACGACTTTTCTGTTTCGGTGCCATCTAGGGAGCCGGAGGAGGAATTTACAATATTTGAAATAAGAATTGAATATTTACAAAGCGGAAAAGTTACCTAGGACAGTGATTCCCAACCTTTTCCGTACCGCGCACCCCTAATTAAGGTTCAAAAAAGTTGCGTACCCCTTTTTGAAGAATCATTGTTCTACTATTCTACCAAGATCTGTCAAGATTAGTACGCCAAAGAGACGGCATGGGATTAATCCGTAAAAATATAAACAAATAAATGGGATACTTGAGACTGCAAGGTTGTCAATTTCATTATCGTCCGCAAACTGGTCAAGAGTCGGAAAAACACTTGCGCTGTTTCTCTGAACCTTCGTAAGCCAAAACTTTAATTTCTTGACGAAATCAGACATTTTCGAATTCAGAGATTATGGACCTTCGCGTACCCCTTTGGGTACGCGTAGGCTACCCCGGTTGGGAACCACTGACCTAGAACATTCTTCAACGATATTTCGGCTCTTCTTGACAAAGGTGCTACAGCCCAGTCAGCCTTGGCTGAATAATAGCCTATATGTTTAATTATTTATTTTTTGTCAGACAGCTGTTGACCTACTGATGCCTGATTACGATAAGTCTCTCGCCTCTCGTGCTTGCAACATGAGTATGGCATTTATTTGCGCTTGACAACCCATCAGTAATGATTATTTCCTTCCTGGCATAAATCTTAGTTTGACAGATCCATATATGTTCATACACCAGTAGTTGCAGCATTTGTTTACACGACTAATTGGCACTGTAAACACTTGCATGTTATTGACGGTAATTGTCTTGGAATTCGTTTTGTTATCAACTCAGGTAGTTGTCAAATGTCAGGCTCGGTGGATTAAACCACCGTAATAACGGTATGCAATTTAATTGCTTTACATTGTGTTTTTTTTTAAGGGAAGTTAAAATTCGAGAAGCTGGTTTGCGAAGAGGAGATGCCCGATCAAAGTCAGAAAACGTATCTGTAGTCCCCTGCACCCCGGCCTCTACTTGCCCCTTCCACTAAAATCAACAGCGTTGCAACTTGTCAAGTGTAGGGGTGGGTTCGACCATGACGGTCGAAGAGAAAATAGAAGATGAAACTGTAAACTTGAAGGGCAGAAAGTAGAAGGACGTTAAGTGGTAGTGGAGAAAGACTGCCGATGAAGCATCTGGCCTGTATTTGCAAGCAAAATGTGAAGGAGAGGAAATGGTGAACTTGAATTGCATGATGAAGGATAGAATGCGATAGTGAAGTAAGAAGACTGCCGACGAGATCCCGAATTACATAGCCTTCTCTGCAATCATCCCTTTTGGTAAGCCTGTTTGTAATTCGCTCTAAACACATTTTAGGAGATGATAACTTAAAGGTACCCGTCCTACCAGTAATACCAATAATGCAACCTACTTCCGTACTCGCTCTGTCCATTCTACACCCGATTTCTCGTCCGGTACATTCTAAGTTAAGCATCAGTCTACACTAAAAAGTTTCTCCGAATAAAGATTAAAGTCAACTGCAGTATTTGCTACTGGGATTAATCTTATCTGTACTGGGATAAGATTAATTTGAATTAGAGATAATCTTATCTCAGTGGAGACACGATTAATCCCGAACGTGTCCGAAAGCTCGGAAACGAACCAGATGCTGAATTAATTCAGGATTCTATGCAGCATTTTTATTTCGGACTTAAATTTTCGCTCGGTTAATGCATCATTAATCCAGCATAAATTTATCGAAAAATTCAACAAAGATGCTAAATTTATGCTGAATTTTCAAGAAGAAACTGGGGGGCACGCCGATTCTCCTAGTATCTTCCTAGAATACTTTTCTTTCTAGAACAAATTGCGACACAAAATTTTCGTAATGTTATCTAGGTCGAATTCCCGTCTGAGCGGCGACAAACTTTACGGAGCATACTTTGCGAAAAACTTTACCCGATGAAAAATTTGTAGCCTGCAAAGTTGCATGGAATACTATGTAGTAGCAAAGAATACTATCATTTAATGTGCCTCAGACTAGTCCAATCTTATGTAGTAGTATCCAGTAGCATCCTGTCTTGCCATAGTAGCATCCAGTCTTTCTAATAGTAGCATGCAGTAGTATATAGTAACACGGTAGCCTTGAAGTAGAAGCATTTAGTAGCATCAGTACAACTTCGTACTACCATTTTGAGATAAAGTTTTCGTCGGGTACGAAGTCTGAGTCGTCCTTTAGGCTATATAGCTAATTCTTTTTTTCTTCTTCTTCCCAACTTAAATTTCGGTATTCTAAAAGTGTCAGAGAAGAAATAAAGCTTTCGGACAAAAATAAATAAATATGCAGCATTAATTGCAGCATTTTCAGCACTAAAAAGCTTTCGGACACGTTCCCCATTAGCAAATACTGTAAGATTTTTTTTACAGCGGATACAGGCCTAAGTGGCGGTGCTCGTCTCCGATTTTCTGCCCTCATCCAGGAAGTACTAGTGGCGGTTGGGGCTAGACATCCTGGTGCTTTCACACACCCTTCCTGTCACCGTCCCCAGATTTCTCCGGGTACCCATTTGAAGCTGGGTGGACTCTGGCTTGTTTTACAGGGTTACGCCACAAACCTCCGCCCCAAACCAAACGGCCCGATGAAAATTTTGTAGCCTGTGTAGTTGTATGGTAGTTGTATGAAAACGTTGCATGTATCGATGCAGTAGTACAGAATACTTTAGTTTAATGTGCCTCACACTGGGCAGTAGTATTCAGTAGCATCCCGCCTTGCTCCAGTAGCATCCAGTCTTGCTATAGCAGCATGTAGGTACTCCATGCTACTTTTTCCTACAACTTCATACTAATATTTTGAGATAATTTTTCGTCGGGGGTAGGCACCACCGAGATTCGATTGACGTTCTAACCATTCGGCCACGACGGACATACAGGCACTTGGGCCTTACTGAAGACCAGGCTTATAGAATCGAGAAAATACAGAAGCGTGCCCTACTGATTATGTCATGGTCCCCCAAAATTCCTTATAACGAGCTCCTCCAGAAATTTAAACTCGAGCCCCGTAGGTTGAAACTGTGCATGGCTTCTGGTAAGAAAATGCTTGGGCACCCTATTTATAAGTCTATACTTGCGCCACTATTTGAGACTGCTCGCGAACGACCTGCAAGAGCGGCCTCAGTGGCGATCCAAAATTCCAACAGGTAAAATGTGACCATGTACGTTATGAAAAGACATTTATCTTTCGTGAAAATTTTTAATCTTTACTATTGTTTACATTTGTATATACTTACCGTTCGACAAATTTGGATTTTAATCCAAATTTAACAAATTTGGATTAAAAGCGATATCTATCTATATCTGCCTTCGCTCTAAGTTCTAACCCACTAAACTACACCGCACTATATTTGATAGTACAAAACGGATACGTCAGCTCAATTTTATTGGAGCTATATTTCGGCCCTTCTTTTTGAGCCTGAAGAGGACTCTTGCCAAGAGTTCAATTTCGGGCATTGTTAATAATTTCAGAAGCGCCAAAAATCCCATACTGTGCCCTCCTTGAACAGATTGGCCTAGATTCCCTTGCTAGCCGTCGACAAAAGCTGTCGCTTGATTTTGGTACAGGGTTGCTGAACAGTACATCCCATCGATCCATACTGCCCCCTGATTTCAAGCCACATCGAGAAAGACCCGCAAGAGCAGTGCAGAAGCTGTACCTCTCATACAGCCTATTCAGGTGTCTCGAAACCGATTTCTGAAAAGCTTTGTTCCCTCCTTTGTCAAGTTTTTTAACGCCAGTGCTAGTAAGTAATTGTGTACTTGAGCTTAACTCTTTTTATTAAATGTATTGGATGATTATTTTTATTTTAAATTAATTTGTAAGTGTTGACTGTAAATTGTATATATATGTTTATTGACGACCAAACGAATATTCGGCTTGTCCGCTTCCCGTTTCAGAAATAAATTGAAAAAAAAAGGGCCGAAATATAGCTCCAATAAAATTCAGCTGACGTATCCGTTTTGTACTATCAAACATGATTCGCAGACAGCTTGGGCTGAAGGAATATTTATACACCGCACTGATTTTTAAATTTTCTGTGCCTCTCTAGATTCGATGCATATCAAGCCCCCGACGATTGTTCGTGAGGAGCCCATTCATCATAAAAACCGGTCATGTCCATTTTCGTTGTATTTGCTAGAATTCAACGGGCTTGGAGAAAGGCTTAAAACAGCGAAATTTATGGGTGATTTTTTGAAGGCAGAGCCTAGTTTTAAAATGTTCAACTATTTTATAATACTGGAACATAAACAGTTAATATCGCGAGGGGTCTTATTAGCTAGGACACCCGAGTTTGATACAGGACATTCCAACCCATGATGACATTACACTGATTTTCACACTTATCGTGTTTACCTTTTTCGAAGCTTTTTCCTAATGCTCAAAAGCAGACTACAATTTCCAAATACTGCCAGCAAACATAAGAACCAAAATTATTCTCTGGAAAATGGCTTGCTTTTCTTAAATCGCTGAATTCGCCATAACATTCCGACTCACCAGAAAATGCATCTTCATTTTATATCCTATTTTCTTCACTAAACCATCGCATTTGATTACGTGTAGCGCGTTACTCAATTGTCCGAATAAAGCGAAACATACCGTTAACCTCCTTACTTTAAAGAACGGGTGTTTCCATGCTTCGTTGGTCCGAGTGATACTTGATAAGACAGTGACAAAGACTACCATGATATAGGCCCAAAGCTTTAAAGGCTCTTCAGTTATTACCACTTTTATGCCGAGGGTTGCTCTTGCCCAGAATAGGCTAGGTGAACAGCTGGTGCCCAGTGCTCACCGAGTTAGCCTACCAAAAAAAAAGGAAAAAAAATGGTTTAACAAAGAATTTAAAATTGTAATTAAAAAAGACAACATTTTCGTAGTTAAAAGAGATTGACGGTTCATGTCTCTAAAGAGATAAGTCACCTGTGGTTTATTTAAAGTTTAACCGAAAAGGGCTGGGATAGGACAATCTAGTTACCTATCACTTATTCACTTAAATTGGCTTGAAGACCCGCTGAAAATGCGTTACTTCGTTGTTCCGCTGTTTACGAATAAACGATTTTCGAACAGTGGAATTTCCGTCTGATTTGTGGTACCTCTATGCGCTTGTGTCTGTGTTGTATGCCTTACGAGAAAGTTTTTTTGTTTTTTTTTTGCTCAGGCACTAAGCAGTCTTCACCAAACTCACCACTGCCCACTGAAAAGCCGCGTTTGTGTTGAGATAAAAAATTTCCCGCGTCGTAGTAGAATTCCCGTTGTGGGGACGGCCGCAGATTTTCTGAACGTCATAACTAGAGCAGAGAGCGGAAATAAGGAATCCCTTTGCAGAATCCAAATAATTCAGTGTATTCAAATGAATGACACAAATATAAGTTGGCTTTTCAGTTAAACTTTAAAGGACCTGCCTTACCTATAATACTAACGCAACCTACTTCCATAATCACTCCATATGGGCTATGTCTAATCCCGGAGACACCAATTTCGTACGGTCCATTCTTACCCCTATAACCAAACAACGCTGATTTTCTCACCGTGTTTTGCTACCTTCGATGTGTATCACGCTGTCGATGGTTGTCTGCGAGAAGTTTTTCCATCAGAAAAACCGGTTATGTAATTTTTTTTCCCTGTTTTCGCTGTAGTCAAGGGGTCTCGGAAAACGCTTATAACTGCCAAAACCGCTGGTTATTTGTTCAAAGCACAGCCTAGTTTTAAAGTAATGAAATATTTTAAAATAATGTAAGTTGAATAGTAAATAGTGCGAGATGTCCTTTAAGCGATATTTAAAGCCTGTAAGGCTCATTCTCCGAACTACAGCCTGAAGAGGGCCCTTGCTGACAAAAGCCGAAGTATCGCTTGAAAAAGTCTCGGCTGATTTACCCGATTAGCGTTGTCAACCATGATTCGCAATCAGCTTGAGCTGAAAAAACAAATAATGTTTTGACTTTCGTCACCATTTAAAGATCGTAAGTTAGCTTATTTGGTACGGTTGAAGCAAAGTAGGCTTTATTGTGATTTGGTCGTATTTTTTTTCTTACCGTAAATTTCGGGAAAAAACTCCCCCGACATTTTAGTCGACATTTCCTTTTTTGTAGAATGTTTGGATATGGCTATATGAAAAAAGTAATTAGCATGCACGATAAATAGTCAGGCCTACGTAGCCTACAGGCCTGAGTTCAAAACTAAAACCAAGAAAAATAAATTCCTGTGGCCTACAACGATAATAGGCCTAATGGCAATTGATGTTTTTAAATGGGAAAGGAGTTGCCTAATCAGTACCGCGTAAAATGATGGCAAAACCTTTATCAGTCGATAGGGAATGATTATTTAGAACACTACTGTAAATTTTCTTTCGGCAAAATCCTAACACTAGCCAACATATTCACAAAAAAGAAAAACCGAATCGGCCCTTTGAGTCGGTCAATCCCACCTGGTCATAAATTATTCAGTGCGTAAAACTGCATAGCCTACACTAATTATTTGACATATCTTTCTTCTTTGAAAATATGACTGATTGTTTGGCAGAAATGGCATAAAACCTCAAAACAGATTGCTGAAAAAATAATGCCACAGTTTTAGCTATATTTTTTTTCTTTTATTCATACACCGGCTGAATGCTGTATTTTTTTGTCTGATTTTCTTGTTCTAGGCTATTTTCGCCTGCTTCCGAATCGTGCCACTATGGGCGCACTATCTACTATCCAACTGCTAAAATGCTTCGGACTTTTCTTCTCTGCCTGAGTCATCTCACATTCCTATAGCCCAGTGTAATTTCCGGGAAGAAAAGGTGAAGCATCCGACGACTTGTCTCTAAACACAGACGGGTGGATACTTTGTTACGAAACGACTTTTCATAGCATTGCTGCCAAACCTGTCTTTTCGTCAGGTAGCCTAGATTGTAGGCTACCTGACTTTATCAGGTTATGGTCAGGAAATGACCCGTCAGAATAAAAAACTAAAAAGCTAGAGAACACAATCGTCATTTATTCATGATTTCAACGAGCGCTGACACAAAAGCTCTTTTTTTAGCGTTTGCTTCCGTGCACCATGGTTTAAGCCGCTTTCACATTGGCGCGTAGAGTCTTCCACACTAAGCTATGCAACCTCTGCCTCACGGTTGCGGCGACGCAACGCAGAGCTTACGCATATAAGGTTTGAATTTGAGGTTTGAAGCCAAGCTGAGCATTCATTGCAAACAAAATTAGAAAACGAGCTTACGCAGACAAATAAAACGCTACGCAAGAATAGAACCAAGTTCTATTCTTGCGTTGCGTTAACGCGTTACGCATCAGATTTTTCAGGGAAAAATGGAAGTTTCTGAAGAGAAACTGGAGAATAACCTACTAAAGATGAAGAAAAGCCTACTAATGATGATTAAAACTTACTAATTGATGAAAGAAATGAAAATTTGGCAGGTGAAACCGAAAAAGGAAAAGTAGAAGTATGTTTATGTGAACAGTTACTTTCTTGTGAACAGTGTAGTTTTGAGCTAAATGGTAGAATGAAGATGCAAAATACTTATACAGGTGTTTTCAGTTGCCCTTAGTTGCCTACTTTGGCTAACTGGTAGTTAGCTTCAAACACAGCAAGTGCATGAAAATGGCAAAGTCCACTGTCAACAAACGTTCACATAAGCATAGCGTGACATGTTCTCGCGCAGGTGTGAAAGATACGCTACGCAACCTGTACGCAACACAAGATAAACGCATACGCGACGCGCCGCAACGACGCGTCAGTTTGAAAGCGGCTTTACGCTGTGATCAGACGGACAGACGCCGAGCGTTCGCTCCTGCTAGGATTTTCGACACCTCCGTTAAGCCGGTTTCACATTGACGCATCGTTGCGATGCGTTGCGTATGCGTTAATCTTACATAATTGCGTACAGGTTGCGCAGCGTATCTTTCACACCTCGTTTCACACCTGCGCAAGAAGCTATCGCGCTGGATGCTCATTTATTTTCCTTTCTCGGTTTCTTCTGCTGAATTTTAACTTCTTTCACTAGTAGCAAGATTTTCTTCATCATCAGCCTGTTCTTTTTGTTCTTCAAAATCTTCCATTTTCCACTGATAAATCTGATCCGTATGCGTCGACGCCAGCAAGAATACAATTTGGTTCTGTTCTTGCGTTGCGTTTTATTTGTGTGCGTAAGCTTTGCGTTGCGTCGACGCAAGCACGATGCAGAGGTTGCGTAGCTTAGTGTGATAGGCTCAACGCGTCAATGTGAAAGCGGCTTTAGGTTCAGCACGGAAAGGTTTAGATTTTCGAAATTTACAATGGAAGTGCAGAATTCTGTTCGGAAAAAATAACAGAACGTCCGTTCGCATCTTTGACCTACTAAAATATAGTAGCGCTTGAAATTACCCTGTAGCCAGAGATTTCGTGCGCTTATGAGCCAAGTTTTAGCTGTGACGCATCTTTCCGCAACCTTTGGCACCTTTTCTAACTTTAGCATTTTTGAGATACAGCATAAAGACTGCGACGCAGGAGTGAGACGAAGAGTCAAAAGGGCGTACTGACAAATATGCTGGCGCAATGCTGGTTTTACTTGCATTTTGTCTCATGGGTTGGCCCGTTACGCTCTGCAGGGGTGTCACAACTACTCCCTCGAATGTTGTCGGCCAGTCGGTATAAAATAGCCGAGTCGGCGTGAAGCACCGCGAATTTTCGTAAAAACAGTCGATTTTTTTTTAAAAACAGTCAGTTTCTCGTAAAAATAGTAGATGTTTTCTTAAAAATAGTAGTTTTTCTTAAATTCAGCCGATTTTTTCGTCAACACGGTCGTTTTTTCTCACTAATGGTCGTTTTTATCTGCAAAAACAGTCGGTAAAAATTACCAGCCCGTCGGTAAATACCTTGACCCCACCCCCCAAACATTTTGGCTAGGAACACCTCTGACGTACGCAAAACGCAAAATTACGCAAAAACGCAACGTAGGCCTACGCAAAATTGGCAGTTTCATAAAGATCCAGGGCCCGTAGGCAGTTCAACGGAATAGGTAATTTAGCAAAAAAAAAAACTATAGCCTAATTTTTATTTATTTATTTAATGAAGGTACTTTAACTTTAGAAAATAGACAAGCAGGCTTAGAAATGATATAGACAAGTACCAGTTACACTTTTTTACACATTAGACCATAGATAGATATGTCAGTGTATTTCAAAACCCATGGGCCATTTAAAGAACAGATCAACGTCCTCCACTGGCAATTCGATACACAGTTATCAAAAGGTCGTAATCTCCAAATTTTGGGGCAAATTGAGATACCCCAGTGGTTACATTCTCCGCTCAAAACCATGCACCTCCATGTTTTGTTGTTGTTTGTACTCACTCCATGTAATCAAATCAAAGAAATATTTAGCCAACAGGCTTCGTCAATATTTGTAGCGTTCCAGCAACTTATTATTAGTTACGATCGTTACAATTCTTGTTATTATTGCCGTTCCAGAGCCCGCCGTAATAAGTAAATTGGCCCCTCCCACTTATTATTTTCGTCCCACGACTGTTACGATCGTTACAATTTACTTATGATGGTCGCGAGCATCATAAGTGATAAAAACCACCCTGCTGCAGGAACTCCCGTAAGAGCGATGACGTATGTTCGCGTTGTTATTATTTTCATTCCAGAGAGCGTGATAACTACCACAATACGGCCCTCGCCCCTCCTCTTATCATCGTAACTTGTAATAACTTCACTGGAACGCTACCATTGTAAAGGGGTTAAGGGGTCTTTCTGAAGACGTCGTCTGAATCTGGGTAAGCGTTCCTCGCTAAATTTCTTCATTGTCTCACTATTTTCAGGGGTCAATCATGAATCTAAAATTACATAAATAACTCGTTAATTCACACTCTTTGGCATCTCCATGTTCTTGTCAACAACATACGACGATCTGAGAGCCATCTAGAGCCTCCGATCTGAACTATTTATCATGACAGAGGGCCCATCTCCCGATTAAAGTTTGTGTCTCACGTAAAGCTGATAAATGGAGATATACGACCTTTTGATAACCGAGTATCGAATCGTAAAGTGTCGGACGTAATCGTAACGTGTCGTAAGCGGCCATTTACCCCTGGTTCACACTACTGCGATTTCGCGCAAAATTCTGCGTCATGCGACATACGACACAAATCATCCGACAACCAAAGCAGAACCTTGCGTTTTGTCGCAGTGTCGGATGCGTTGAAATATTTCAACTGATCCGACATAACGCATGCGATCAAAGATTAGTTAATTTTCAAGACTAAAAGTTGCTCTACCTTGTCTGACTGTAATCCTAGGATGGCTGAATGCAAAAGATCTTCAGAATAGACTTTTGTGAACCTGTTTTGAGCAAGATGATATAAGGGTTTGACTGAAAATTTCCTAATAAGTGGGTGGGTATTCAGATGGGTAATCTCCCAGCATCTTCAGAGGTCGTTTCCTCAAGGGCTCCTTTGTCCTTTTGCAGAATAATCTCGACGAAAAATTTCCTTTTCCTTTTGCGTCTGCGTGGTGGTGGGAACGTGCATGCGATTCTGTCGCACGTCGGAACATCAAAGAATAAATCGTGTCGCATACGAAGCAGCAGCGTGAAGGCGGTTTTCAGTCAATGAGAGCCCGCCGGGTCGGGACGAGCACAGATACCACAAACCTAAAATTGCCAGTGGAGGACCCCCTCGAACTCACAAACTTCTTCTTCTTTGAAGGACCTCCGATATAGTTATGCTGAAGATTCATTACCGCAATTCTCTACTTGGATTACACATTAGTCACGGTCGCCGCGACTTTATATAAAGTAAGCACAAATACCGCCCCTGAGTCGTTTATGTCGGTTTTTTGAAAGAATTATGATATCCACCAACATGATACTCGACAATCTCGACATGTATTAGAACTAGTTACAGAAACGAGACGTCTCACGTCATCTGGGTTTTCAATCGAATTTACCGGACCGAAATATGGAATTATTTGCCAAATACCTTGAAAAATGCTAGTAGCATACCAGAGTTCAAAATTAAGACTAAAAGATCTTACTTCTTATTGGAAAATAGCGATCTTTTTATTGGAAAATATCGAATTGGATCCTAACTTTTTCCACCGTTAGTTCTCTATGTTTTGTTTGATTGAATACGTCTGTTTTCTTTTCCCCTCTTCTTCTTTTTCTTTTTCTCTTTTCTTTTTCTTTTTCCTTGTACTTCTTTCTAAATAATGAATGAATACTGTCACCCGTTACGGGTAGTGCTCACTTAGGGTGTAGTTAGTTTACAGTATATGATTTGTTTTTTTGTTAATAAATAAATTGAACTGATATTGAACTTGAAAAGTAATTCTGAACAGTGCGGCACCCATTTCCGTCTCTACTCGCTTTTGAACGGCCGGATTGAACTTTACTGGGAACTAGAAGAGTCGGTTTCCGAAGAAAAATATCCAAGATACTGTCAGTTGCTTCCGTGCTGTGTCTCGTGCCTTGTTGTGATGCATGCTACTGACTACGGGTCAGTGATTGCTGGCAGTTATTTAAGGTCCACATCCCTTACCGTTGTCGCTGCAGCATGCTTGACTTTCTTTTACGGACTCTACTTCACTTGCTACAACCATTTCCCTTCACATCATCTTGACAAGCGAAAGCCAGGTATGTTTCTATGCGTGAGCACGAGATCAGCGTCCCCTGTATGCAGAGGTGGTGGACTCGGACTCGTCTTGAGACGCCTTTTTCAAGGGCTCGGACTTTTTTTTCACGGAGCTGTCCGTCCGCCAGAGCTGTCCGTCCGCCAGAGCTGTCCGTCCGCCAGAGCTGTCCGTCCGCCAGAGTTGTCCGTCCGCCAGAGCTCTGGACTCGTCTCGAGACGCCTTTTTTCAAGGACTCGGACTTGGCTCGGACTCAGATTTGCTGAACTCGAAGCAGCTCGGCCTGTATGCTTCTTCGTCTGTCAAGGTGTTGACAGACAACCAAGTTTTCCAGCCGGATTCTCTGCACTTTCATCACGGAGTTCGGAAAAATCTCAACTTCTCTGGAGTTGGTGACGGTGCCGAAAATACTGGCATGAATTTGAGTCCAGTCTGCACTTTCATCATGAAGTTGAAAAAGTATCAACTTCTCCAGACGCAATACCTGTCTATAACCAAGAGCGTGTTCTATCCTACTTACCATAGTTACTACGCATGACGTCACCGATCCTGGCTTCTTGGCGTCATGGCTAGAACAAAATTTTCTATTTTCGGCAAAATATCGTTCCGCGGGCTGATCTGGCCAATCACGTCACAGAGATCGTAGTTACCACGCTTACTACGCTCCCAAGCATAGTAAGCAAATAGTTACTATCAGTTAATGTTTCGAAAAGGTTGGAATCGTCTGCGTAGTAAGTTTTGACGAGGTTGGAACGGAACTAGTAACTAATTGTTACTATTGTTAGAAGGGAACACGCTCTGATTACGGAATATGCCAGTGATTCTTGGGAAGAAAGAGAAACGTCACCCAAATGAATCCTCAAAATTGACTCAAATCCCATGTAAACGAATCAACAACGTTTGTTGTGGTAACGTTTCTGGCTCTTCGCTAGCCACGCGGCGATTCTTCATCTACACGAAGGATTAATCATCAAGAGTATTGACAATGGTGCCAAAAACCCTAGCAGGAATTCCAGTCCGCGACCGACCGAGCCTGACCTGGGTATTGGCACCTGACACGCTGCATATGTAATCCTTTGAATCTAGAAATTGAAATAATATAAAGAATAGAATTAAGGCCTATTCTCGCCGTTCCTCGAGGACTCCTCGGGGAATTGAAGGGAACGGCGAGAATAGAGGGAGTCACTCCACGCGGACTCCGCGTACAGAAAAAGCGATAACACGGGGAATGCTTCCAAAATGGATTGTGTTTGAAAAAAAAATGCAGTTGACGAAATTAGCCTGGACCCACTTTACTTTTGGTTTTGTTTATTCTGATAGTTTTTAGTTAATTTTACATTGCACCAACACCAGTAAAAAATAATTCCTCTCCGAATCTGAAAGGGAGTCCTTTTTGATGATGGTGATGATAATCGGAGCATTTCCCTTTCGTGGGGACTCGCGAGAATACGGAGAGCGAGTCCCCGGGACAAACAAAAATGCGTGACTCCTCAAGTGCAGTCCTCGGGGAACGACGAGAATACGCCTTTAGTAAAATTTTGCATAGGTGTAGTAGTTATGACTTCTACTGCGTAGAGTAGAGCGTTCCGTGCGATAAGGCTGCGCTTCATTTGCAGCCGATTTGAAATGAGAATGAATTTATAAGTTATTCTTTGGTCATGCATGAGGGATGAAGACATAAGGTTTTTTTTCGTGACACAATTGAGGGCCACACACTTCTGAGTGTTTTTCGCGGAAACACGATTGTGTGCTACACATTCGAGACACTAGTTGAAACTCGCGGAAACGCCGTTTTGTCAATTTTTTGGGCGGTAATTTCAAATATCTGAAAATAAAAATAATATTCATGTAAAATCTCAGTAAATAGAACTCCATGCTTATTTCCTTACCATTCTGTACAAAAAGTATCCTCAGTTTTAAGTCTATATGCTTGAAAAAGTAGTTAGCTTTATTGTTCAGACACTTCTTTTGCTGCTTAATTTCAGTTTCCCGCCAGAATCGAGCCACAAAATCGACAATGACCTCACCAGTTGTTTGTCGAATTTGAGCCACAAAGCGAGCCACGAAAATCTCGTTGGTCGCGGAAACACACTTGTGGGCCGCACAGAAGACCGCGGAAACACTCTTTTTGAGCCACAGTCGACCCACAAACTGTTTGTGGGAGCACGGAAAAACGCCTATAGATGAAGCTCGTCGTGGGAAAGTCGAAGAGAAAACGGAAATGTTAAATAGCTACGTCGTGAAGGACCATTCTAAGATGGGCACTTACATTAGGCCGGAACTCGTTTTAATATAAAAATATTCTTTACTGCTGTACCAAAAAATAAATACTCTAGATCATCAAACAAAACAATTACTTTCCATATCCACTTGGAGGTAGAGGAAGATCTGCTGGCTGTTGTTCTGGAGTTTTCTTGTTTTTGTACCACATTACCATTTTACTCGGCAAGTAAATGGTAAATGGTGCTTTGTCCTTGTTGGCTACTTTGTCGAACCATAACTTGTTCACCCAGTCCGGGTAAATTAGTTCCTTGACGTCAGGTAGGAATCGTCCGTACTTTCCTCGTTTGTTTTTCCGGTCTTTCGGATCTTTGAGCTTCATGACGTAATAGAATCCTTTAGGAGTGACTGGTTGTTCATTTTCACCGTAAACTGGCGCTGGAGGGAGATCGTATGTGAATGACGATTGCATGCCATAAGAAGTGGCGCCGTAGGAAGGTGCCGCAGGTGTCTCTCCGTATGCTGGTACTGGAGGCGGAGCACCGTAAGTGGGGGAAGGAGGTGGTGGTGGTGCGTTGTAAGCTGGTGCTGCAGGTGGTGTGCCGTAAGATGGTGCAACAGGTGTTTCAGCGTACGTTGGTGCTGGCGGTGGAGCACCGTAAGCTGGGGAAGGAGGTGGTGGCGGTGCATTGTAAGCTGGTGCTGCAGGTGGTGGGCCGTAAGATGGTGCAACAGGTGTTTCAGCGTACGTTGGTGCTGGCGGTGGAGCACCGTAAGTTGGGGGAGGAGGTGGTGGCGGTGCATTGTAAGCTGGTGCTGCAGGTGGTGTGCCGTAAGATGGTGCAACAGGTGTTTCAGCGTACGTTGGTGCTGGCGGTGGAGCACCGTAAGTTGGGGAAGGAGGTGGTGGCGGTGCATTGTAAGCTGGTGCTGCAGGTGGTGTGCCGTAAGATGGTGCAGCAGGTGTTTCAGCGTACGTTGGTGCTGGCGGTGGAGCACCGTAAGTTGGGGAAGGAGGTGGTTTTGGTGCATTGTAAGCTGGTGCTGCAGGTGGTGTGCCGTAAGATGGTGCAACAGGTGTTTCAGTGTACGTTGGTGCCGGCGATGGAGCACCGTAAGATGGGGGAGGAGGTGGTGCTGGAGCGCTGTATGCTGGTACTGCGGGCGCTGCTCCGTAAGATGGTGCTGGAGGTGGAACCTCATATACTGGTGAAGGAGGAGCACCGTACGACAAAACCACTGGTGGTTTAGCATAAGTTGTCTCGGGCGCAGGTGCACCATAAGATGATGCGGCAGGTTGTTCGGAATAAGATGGTGCTGTCTGTGGGGCGCCATAAGCTGGCGGTGCTGCTGGTGGGCCGTAAGATGGAACGTCACGGGATTTCTTGAACCAATTTACAGACGCTACTTCTGGGGATACAAGGATGACAGCAACCACGACCTGAAAAGAACTTTCATTTTAGTTTCAGAGGTAATATGTAACTTTGGGCCAGCTCGCTGCTATCTATTGATCTGTTTGATGAGCAAGGGAAGAATTCAGCATCAGATCTTGTCCCTTTGCATGTTTTGCTATTACGGTGAAAGAGCGTACACGAAAATTACGTAGATGGAACGTTACACAAGGGACTTGTACCGTTACAAATAAACCAGAAGTAAATATTTGAATTGAATTTATAAGTCAATGATTCCAGTATCGAAGCCGCACTGACAAATTTGACGAGGAAGACGCCCTTGAGATGTAGTTTTCTTTGTTTTATAAAATAATGAACTGAAAAACAAAACTGCTCCTGAACCAGAATTTTAATTTTTAGATCACGGCCTAGAAAGCCAATGGTTCTGTGTTCAGATCCCAGCGGAGGAGCACTTTTTTTCTTTCCGTTCACTACTTACAAGCGCACATGAAATTCTGAAATTTATTCTTTAATTTTTTTGGTTTATTACGTCAACCGAAAAGACGATTAGAAAATTAAATATATAAACAAAATACGTCATGGTATAACAAAAGTAAAAAAGAATAAATATATTGAAATAAAACAAGATTACTCACAAGGCAATTCATCTGCCACATCGCGATATCGCGAAACGTGCTTCAGTATCGACAAGAATCTTCCAACTGAACTGAAAGTAAAAGCTGGATCTATTTTGTTTTCTATCGAATAACCTAGAAAAGAAAACACTTGAATACCAATCAACGCAAATCCGACCTTCAGGTTGACTTTAATATTCTAATCCTGTTACGGCATTGAGATTTGGGGTTTCAGAATTACAGAATCCTATTAGTAGCTCGGGAGTCTAGTGGAAAGAATCTGCCATGTTAGCTCAGGTAAGTAGATTCGTCTTTATTAATTTGTTACTTGCTAAACGTCCACCTAAGTTATTTGTAATAAGCCCGTATCAGCACTGTACCAGTATTACACAACCTACTGGGACGATATAGGCAATGTTTAAATTCAGCAAGTTGGCGTCGATTTTGTGATAATTGCAGACCTGGAATAAATTATTCAGAGGGCCGTGAGTTAGTTGGTATAGGCTATAATTCTTCTATTTTTTCTAACAACCTAAGAACAAGGATGAAAAGTAACTCGCAGGAGGAGAACGAATGGTGAGAAACACCGCATTGTGATGTGAAGCTGCGATGGGAAGGTTTAGGATATGTATATACTTCTTCAGCCCAAGCTGACCGCGATTCACGTTTGAAGTCGCTAAGAAATTCTCTAAAGGTAATTCCCGAAATTGTGTGATCTATCCAGATTAATAGAAACTAGACTTACACGTGATGTAGTTAGGGATTCTTCCCCATCTTAGCTGCTTAGCCTCGAATAAATGAGTACGCAAATATCTGAACCACTATTTGTGCCGTGCTCAAATGTGACGGCTAACGAATGAAGTTAGCTCACTATCAAGTTTTTGTCTCAGTAAACCTTAGGCCTACCTGCTCACTTACTAGGACAATTTTTTGTGCTTAGGTCGGTCTCTTTGAAGTTACGTCCGGAAGCTTGTATCAAGAAATAAGGTCTCTTTTCTACCAAGAGGGTTAAAGTGACCAGTAACATTAAAGCGGGCCACAAAAAATGGTCTTTCTACCACACACACAGTGCTAACCATCCCTACTGTCACTATCAATGTTCCAAACCACTAAAACACCGTAAAACAATGAGCAAATTAAAAAGAAAAAACACCAAATTTCCTAGGTTTGAAATAACTCTTTCTGGACTGAATCTCAGCCGATTATCCCGGACAGCTCTTATGGCACGTAGAGAGCCAAGTGTCAAAATAATAATTTCCATCTAATGCTCCAACTATTTATTACAAATACAAATAAATTATAAAATCAAGACCAGTGTGGTACCTCTGAAGACATACAAAATTATCAGTTAAGTCTTATAATTCTTTGCTAATCAATCCTGGAAGATTCCGCCATCTAGAAAAGAAGACGTTGTGCGTGTTTTTTTTTCTCGAGCCAAAACAGCAACTCGGCAATCGAGTTCAAATCTAAACCAACCCGTGGCATGCGATCCCTAAGAGAAGGTAAACTGAATGTTTGGATTAGGTCTTTAACAACGGTGGGAGTGGAGATCTATCAGTCTAAGCTACTGATTTCGTCTTCGCTTGGCTCTTCTTGTAGTGACACAATAGGCTATAGGTTATAGATTGAATGCTGTAAGTGTGATTGTTGATTCCCAAGACCAAGACTCACAATGTTTTGGGATCCCGAAACGTAAGTGGAGGGATACCTGTGACATCGCGAATGTTGTCCGTCTGTCAGTCTGTCCGTCTGTAAGCACGATAACTCTCGAAGAGAATGAGATATTTTGATGAAACTTGGTGTGAGGATCCTTCGGTTCAACAGAAAGGTCGAGTTCGTAGATTGGCTCTGTAGCCCTACATAGAATGGAATAGAATTTTATTTTTCAAAAGTACCTGTCACAGCGTTACCGCCGAAATTGACCTTTTTGTCATACAAAACGAAAAATGCATAACACTTTGTAACAAATAATAAAAACAAAAACAAAAACGCTAAAAGGGACTAACTTATTGGTTGTTGTACAAATCAACAAATGCTGGAACAAAACTCCTTCTACATCTTTCATGAAGAGGGGCCACAGGGGCTAGTTTGGGGATTTTCTGGGATTTCTCTCGCTGGGGTCTAATACGTATTGGAGAATAGGGGGGTGGGAGAATATTACGTAAACGGGGAACGGATTAGGACATTTAGGGGTGGGGTGGTCAAATTAAGGGGCAAACAAAATATTTGTAAACATCTAATGAGATAGTCGATTAAGGGGTAAGAAGACATGCTGAACATGATTATGCAAAACATTTTCTCGCCGGACAAGTAGTTCGCACGGGATCTGGTCAAAACCGGAAAGTGTGTTAAAAGTAAAAGTTTATTTGAAGTTGAATAGATGTTCGATTTTGGGGTAAGAAGACATTCTGAACAGTGATGTGAAAATCATTTTCTAGTCGGACAAGTTGTTCGTCTGGAATCAGGCCGGAAAATTTGTTAAAAGCAAAAGTTGTATTTGTAGTTAGTTAGATGTCCGATTTAGGAGTAAGAAGAGATGCTGAATCCATATATGGACAGATAGTTCGCCCAGAATCCGGCTGAAACCGAAAGTTTTTTCATAAAGTTAAATTTTTATTTGAAGTTGATTAGATGTTGGAGATAGGGGTTAGGAGATACGCTGAATTCGTTTGTACGTTTATTTTATCGCCGGACAAGTAGCTCCGGAATCCCGCCGAAACCGGAAAGTTGGCAGAAGTAAGGCAGGAAGTTTCGATCTTTTTCGTCAAAATAAATATGACTTATAGGGGTAAACACACATGCTGAATCCAGATCTGAACTTGGTTTTCTCAGATGATTAGCTTTTTGGCCTTAATCTGTTTGTAAATCTTAATAGTCAAAATGTTCAAGGAGTCTGGCGAAGACTGGATCTGGTGAAGACAAGACCCACTAGTCTGGATCAAATATTGAACTTTTGGGATCCCATGAGAAACCTTTGATCTTGTTATCAACGCTTCCGATCTTCGTGCCGAAATATTCTTTGACCCTTTTTCTGCCTACCGCGCTCAAATGGCGCTGATCTTATGCCTCGTATGCTAGGAGTTCCTTACTCACACATGTAGCCCACTATGGAACTCGATCGACACATTGTGGACCATTGCAATGACTAATATGTCTATATTAGTCTATATATCCATATAAGCTCCACCCATTGTCAGGCCTTAGGTTAGGCCTTATGTTGGGCTAGAGTTGGTGGTGTCACAATTTTTTATGAAAAAGAACTGAAGACATTGACGGTGAAAACGTCAGCGACTGGACGGTATAGCCATGGAGTCGTACATTTGTTCTTCAGTCTATCGTTCTAGTTCATAAGCCTTGACGCGAAGAGGGTCTTGCTCAATCTTGACTGACGTCGTCATTTCAACCGACGAGCAATGCACAGACTGCCCGGTAAAGGCTGATGCTTTTTTCCTTCTTCTCATTTTGGTTTTGAATTGTTTGGCCAAGATAATCCAAGCTCTGTGTTTTTAGGGGCTACTGATCTTTTTGGCGAGTTTAGCCTACACCGCCTCCCATCCAGTGGAGGCTGACGGCTTCCAACCTCAGCCGCAGTGGAGCCTGCCTGACCCGATAGCTGACACCGTTCCCAGTTACAACAGCGAAGACTATTTGCTTTACTTTGCAGAAGAGTTTGAAGGAGCAAGACGCCAGAGCGATGCATCTACGGACGCGGCTAATATTTCACAGCTTGCTAAGGAGCTCATGAGTGACAGTGAAGAAACTGCATCGTGGGAAGAGGAAGATGAATCTGAGGGTCATTTACCGTTGGATGGTGCTGATCAGGAATCTCGCTTGGGCGATTCAGATGACCTCTCGGAGGATCCTCTCGCATCCTTCAGCAATGAAGAAGCTGCTGAACTCCAACTCATTCCAATGGGAACTGCAGAGCAGCTGGCTCGCACTCGAGAACTGGACAACCAGCAGCCCATAAGTTACGAAGAAGGAACAAGCCTTGGTCAACTGTTTTCTGAAGTTGATGAGCATCAAGCACGCTCCGGAGAGTCTTCCGTCCAACCGGCCACCGACAGTAGTGAGGAAAGCGCAGTTCCGGAGTCAGAACCGCAAAAGGTCTCGTTGGACAAAGAGGTTCAAGTTCAGAAGCGTAACGCCCTGTTCCTGGGAGACCATCCACTAGAGGGAGAATACGAAGAAGATGACGATGCTGCTGCCGAAATGGAAGAATTTCTAAGCCGCGAAGAAGCCCTTTCGGATTTGGCAGCCCAGTTCCCTCCAATGGCCCCATCGGAATTCCCTGTACCGCTCCCCCAGGATGCTTGGCTCAGAAAGAAGCGATCCCTGCTTTACAAGGTCGTTGTTCTAAATGAGAGCGAGAGAGAAGCCTTCGAGAAGCCTGTTCCTAAAGGAAAAAGGGTTAAGCCGCTGGTTGAGCACGTTGTTGTACCTCTGAAGTCAGATATTTGGAAGCCCAAGTCTATTGGACCGTGGGTTATTTACACGCCCGAGAAGAAAAACCGTTAGATTCATATATGTGTTTTCTGTATTAAAACTTATTTTTGATGTACAGTTGAGAACGGTCAACATAGGCTACAAGATTGCGAACTAACATTGCCCCTTCCTCTCGCATATTGTCATAAATCTCCCCTTTCCGAAGAGATTGTTACATCAAATGACAGAGGGAAGGGGCATCACGACTGCCCCCTCCCCCAATGTTTTCGGCCAGTCGGTAAAAAATAACCGAGGCGGTGCGAAGCGCCGCTATTTTTTGTCAAAACACTTGACTTTTTTTCATGAAAACAATGTTTTTTTCTGAAAATCTATATTTACCTACCCCTATATTTTTCCTCAAAACAGTCGTTTTTTCCGTAAATCGGTCGATTATTTCAAACTTTCATTTTTTTTTCTTGAAAACAGTCGTTTTTCTGCCAAAACAGTCGTTAAAAATTACCAGCCAGTCGGTAAATGCCTTGTCCCCCCCCCCCCAAACATTTTGGCTAGTAACGCCTCTGACAGAGGGAGGTCGTCGGCACCCATGGGTGAGGTTGGGATACATCCTAATTTTAATTGGTACATTATCGATATCCTATGGCGGCAGTCTGTTTAATTCGCCTTTAAGATTGTATTTCGAGTTGCTACATTATTGAGAAGGAGATACTGCATTATCTGTCTGTAGAGAGGAAGGGGGTGGGGGGGGGGCTTCGTTTGGATTTCAGACTCTTGAAGCGGGTTACGACGTGCCCCGATTCTTTGTCGTCGACCGTATGGCATTGTTTTGACAGAAAATGGCATATCCGCGGCAAAACTATGCTCCAGGCCACCAGGGACCAATCGATAGACTGTAATTGAGATCATTAGATCAGATATAATGAGTTTTCAAGCCATTCAGTTCAGAGTCTGTAATTTTGTAACCTTCCAGTCACCCGACACCAAAAAAAAACACTGCGTTTTTGTTTTGGCATGATTGCAGTTTGTTTGTTACTATTTGAAATCGCTAATTCAGAACACAAATATTTGAAATGATCTTTATCTGCTTTTTATGGCACTTGCAGCCTCTGGCTCAAGTGCCATATACCGATCACAATTCCGTCTGTCGGTCCGTCCGAGTTTTTTGTCCCACTTATCCGAGTTAGGATACTTCCAGATGTGCTAGGACAATGAAACTTGGCAGGCATATCAGGGACCCGACCAAACTAACCTGGAAATAATCAGTTTCCCGATCCGACCATATGCGGGGGAGTGCGGGGCGCTGGAAACTTGAAAATTTAGGGCATTTTGTCACTTTTTTCCGAGTTAGGGTACTTCTAGATGAGCTAGGACAATGAAACTTGGCAGGAATATCAGGGACCCAACCAAACGAACCTGGAAATAATCAGTTTCCCGATCCGACCATATGCGGGGGAGTGGGGGCGCTCGAAACTTAAAAATTTAGGGCATTTTGTCACACTTTTTCGAGTTAGGGTACTTCCAGATGAGCTAGGACAATGAAACTTGGCAGGAATATCAGGGACCTGACCAAAGTAATCTGGAAATAATAAGTTTCCCGATCCGACCATATGCAGGGGAGTTGGGGCGCCGGAAACTTGAAAATTTAGGGCATTTTGTCACACTTTTTCGAGTGAGGGTACTTCCAGATGAGCTAGGACAATGAAACTTGGCAGGAATATCAGGGACCCAACCAAACTAACCTGGAAATAATCAGTTTCCCGATCCGACCATATGCGGGGAAGGGGGGGCGCTGGAAACTTGAAAATTTAGGGCATTTTGTCACACTTTTTCGAGTTAGGGTACTTCCAGTTGTGCTAGGACCATGAAACTTGGCAGGCATATCAGAGACCCGACCAAACAAACTTAGAAATAAACAGTTTTCTGATCCGACCATTTTTTTTTTTGGGGGGGGGGGTGGAGGGCAGGGGAATCCGGGAAATTGAGAAGTGTGTAACTTTCGAACGGATGATCGGATTGGAATGAAACTTCATAACTGAATAGAATATATATCTGTAATGTCCCATTTAAAGTTTTGACCGGATTCGGTAGCCAGGGGGGAGTTGGGGGGGGGGAGACCGGAAATTTCAAGAAACGGTTAGAATGGAGGGATCGGAGTGAAACTTGCTGGGAAGAACAAGCATCTGCTCTAGATAAGTCCTTTAGACCACTGTACTGGATCCGGACACTTTTTTTTTGGGGGGGGGGGGGGGGGTCCCGGAATTCCGGTGATGGTGGTTTTGGGGATTTTCACGATGAAACTTGGCAGGCATATCAGGGACCCAATCAAACTGACTTCAAAATCAATTTTTTTTCGATCAGATAATGGTGGGGGAGTGGAGGGAGGGGAATCCGCAGGGGAATCCGGGAAATTGAGAAGTGTGTAACTCTCGAACGGATGATCGGATTGTAATGAAACTTCATAACTGAACAGAATATATATCTGTAATGTCCCGTTTAAAGTGTTGACCGGATTCGGTAGCCAGGGGGGAGTTGGGGGGGGGGGACCGGAAATTTCAAGAAACGGTTAGAATGGAGGGATCGGAGTGAAACTTGCTGGGAAGAACAAGCATCTGCTCTAGATAAGTCCTTTAGACCATTGTACTGGATCCGGACGCTTATGGGGGGGGGGGTCCCGGAATTCCGGTGATGGTGGTTTTGGGGATTTTCACGATGAAACTTGGCAGGCATATCAGGGACCCAATCAAACTGACTTCAAAATAAAAATTTTGTCGACCCGATAATGGTTGGGGAGTGGAGGGAGGGGAATCCGGGAATTCGAGAAGTGTGTAACTTTCGAACGGATGATCGGATTGTAATGAAACTTCATAACTGAACAGAATATATATCTGTAATGTCCCGTTTAAAGTCTTGACCGGATTCGGTAGCCAGGGGGGAGTTGGGGGGGACCGGAAATTTCAAGAAACGGTTAGAATGGAGGGATCGGAGTGAAACTTGCTGAGAAGAACAAGCATCTGCTCTAGATAAGTCCTTTAGACCATTGTACTGGATCCGGACACTTATGGGGGGGGGGGGTCCCGGAATTCCGGTGACGGTGGTTTTGGGGATTTTCATGATGAAACTTGGCAGGCATATCAGGGACCCAATCAAACTGACTTCAAAATAAAAATTGTGTCGATCAGATAATGGTGGGGGGAGTGGAGGGAGGGGAATCCGAAATTTTCAGTCATGCGTAATTTTGGAATGGGTGATCGGATTCGAGTGAAATTTAAGAATTCAACAGAGGACATTTCTCCGATGATTTTTTTTCAGATCCGGACCGGATCCGGCAACTATTGGGGGGGGGGGGCGGAAAATACGTTAACCGTTTAGAATGGAGGGATCGGGATGGAACTTTGTGGGAAGACCAAACAGATGCTCTAGGTAAGTCATTTGCTGAATCGGATTGGCTACGTGCACCGCGGGGGAGCTGGGGTGGGGGTGTGGGGGGGGGGGGGTTGACCGGAAATCTCGACAAACGGTTAGAATGATGGTATCGGAGTGAAACTTGCTGGGAAGAACAAACATCTGGTCCATGTAAATCTTTTACATAATTTGACTGGATCCGGACACTTGAGGGGGGGAGGAGGGGGTTTCCCGGAATTCCGTTTTTTGGGGGATTTTCACGACGAAACTTGGAAGGCATATCAGGGACCCGGTCAAACTGACTTGGAATAAAAAAAAAATCCTCGATAAGATAATCTTGGGGGGGGGGGGAGTTGAGGAAGGGGAATCCGGAATATTGAGTCATGCGTAACTTTGGAACGGGTGATCGGATTCGAGTGAAATTTAATAATTAAGCAGAGGACATTTTTCTCTTGTGACCTTTTTCATTTCCGGACCGAATCCGGCAATTATTGGGGGGAGGGCGGAAAATACTTGACCCGCTTAGACTGGTGTGATCTGGATCGAATTTCGTGGGAATGACAAACAGATGCTCTGGATTAATCATTTACAGAACCGGATTGGCTCCGGTTATTGTGGGTGGAGTTGGAGGAGGGGGAGGGGGGTCTGGGATTCCGGTGATCGCGCGTTAAGGTACTTCCAGATGTGTTAGGACGATGAAACTTCGCTGGAATATTGGAGACTCAACAACAGTTGCTTAGAAATTGATAAACCCCCCAATTCCGATTATTCCTTAAAGTACCAATCTTGACCGCAAAGTAAAAAAAATACTTTTAAGCAATATATGCATTTTCGTGATGCCCATCAGCCCATTAGCAGTTTTGCCTCAAGGGTTTTGCTTACAAATGAAGTTCCAGCTCCCTTAGAGCGCGCATCTCAACCGCAAAGTCGAAATTTACTTTTGATCAATCAAATCATCTTGACACATGCAAGTGCCATATGAGCTTACAGCTCTTGTTATTTCTAATTACTCAGTTATCCCGAAATCTGCCCGAAATTTATTTAAATAGTTGATAAGAAATTTTTTAGTCTAAAGACTTTTTTAATATAAAAGAATACTTGGAATTAGGTTTTTCCTTTATTATCTCAACTCCTCTCTGATTGGCTTAAAGGAGAACAGTTTCTGCTCTTGCCATCTCGTTACAATCGGACTACACTAGACTTATGAGAACCGCAAATTCGCCAAAATGGTGGCTATGATTACCTTAAATCGCATTTGCCAACGAAAGGTGACCCTGTCGTGCGCTGGCTCAATGATGTTGGTTTTCCGAGTGCTTACGATTGCCACTGGAGACGAATTTTTTATTTATTTATTTGTTTATTAAGAGAAAAAGGCGTTAGGCCGAAGCTTCTCTCTCTTTTACTTGAGACAAGTGGTTTCAGGCTGCCACTGCGTCCCCCCTCCCTTGTAAAAGGAAATTTTAGAAGGAAAAGAAAATCGGTTGGATTCTGTTACAACCCATAGACTTTTACAAGTGGTTTTCAGACTGCCAGTGACACTGCCACTCCACTAAGAGTTGAAATAACAGCCCTGCCTGTATACGACCCGCGATCTCGTCGACATTCAAAGGGATCGACTAAAAAGAGGCACGGCACGGCAGGTTACGGCGCAGGAGGCATGGGTAATGAAAAGAGATTAGCAAGTAATAAAAGTAGACAAGTAAGTGAGAGTTCGTAACTCCAGTGCCTAAGAAAACATAGGCCCTGCCCCTCACTCCGAATCCTGAAAGGGCCCTTCTAATTTTCGTGCCTCTTTTTAGTATTCGCGCCTCCTACGTTATGGCTTGCCGTGCCTCTTTTTAGTCGATCCCGCATTCAGAACAGATCACAGCGTAACGAAATTACTTCAGTATCTAAATATTCCTTCAGCCCAACCTGACTGCGAATCATACTTGATGGTGCAAAACGGATACGTCAGCTGAATTTTATTGTAGCTATATTTCGGCCCTTCTTGGCAAGGGTCCTCTTCAGGCTCAAAAGGGCTCTTTTTGAGCCTCTTCCGGCCTCTTTTTGACTTGCCAAGAAGGGCCGAAATATAGCTCCAATAAAATTCAGATGACGTATCCGTTTTGCACCATCAAATATCAGTATCTAAGCCTATTGATGTGAGTGCATAATACGATACATAGTATGCAATCGCTTTGCGGACTGTTTTATCTCTCCTGTTTTACTTAATAAAAATAAAGGTAACAAAAATAAAAATATAATAGGGAACAATCAGTTACAGCTCTAGTCCTTTAACCGCTCAGCCACTCTGGGTGGAGTCGATACTTCTCTTTCACTTTTTCTGGAAGATAATATTCGAACACGAATTTTCTTTGAAAGGTTTCGTTCCTGAATTTTGTGAACCAAATATGGTGTTTCTCTGGGTCCATTCCTGGTAGCATATCAATTGATTCTCTGACATCAAAAAAAGGTCTTGAATAAACCGCTACGGCTAATGAGAAGATGATGGCGAAGACAAGCAGTAGAGTTCTTTCCTGAAATTGAGTAATCCACGTAAAAGCAAGGCATTAGAAAACCGAATCCGTTGTACGCGACCTCGGATCGCTGCTGGTTCTCTAGCTCTGAATAATTACTGTATTCAGCCCGTGAGACAGAAGTAGAGAACTATATACAGCATGTGAGACAGAGGTAGAGAATATTGTTGAAAAGACGTATTGAAACAAGACCGAAGGTTTCGATAGGATCACAAAAATTTGAGATTTGATCCAGGCAATTGCTTGCGTCTTGTAGATAATCCTATCCGGGAAATGTAATTCCTTTACTTTTACCTATTAACATTTATACTATTAAAATTTAGAAACAGATTAATGCCAATGGCTAGTTACCTGAGAAAACCAAGTTCAGGTAGGCCTATGGATTCAGCATGTGTGTTTACCCCTATACGTCATATCTACTTTGACGAAGTTGATCGAAACTTTCTGCCTTACTTCTGCTAAATATCCCGTTTCGGCCGGATTCCGGATGTACTACTTGTCCGGCAAAAAACTAAAGCTCAAAACGAATTCAGCATATCTGCTTACCCCTATATCGAAGCTCTAACCAACTTAAGATAAACTGCAACTTTTAACAAGTTATCAGGTTTTGGCCGGATTCCGGGCGAATTATTTGTCCGGCGAGAATATAATTTTCACACGCGGATTCAGCATGCTTCCTCACCACTACATCGAATCTCTAATCAACTTCAGATAAAACTTTTTAAGATTTTTCGGTTTCGGCCGGATTGAGGGCGGACTAGATGTCCGGGTAGAAAATGATTGTCATATATGGATTCAGCATGTCTTCATATCCCTATATCAAAATGGAATCAACTTTTTACTTTTAACAAATTTTCCTGTTTTGGCCGGATTCCGGGCGAACTGCTTGTCCGGGTACAAAATGATTGTCATATGTGGATTCAGCATGTTTTCTTACCCCTAGATCGAACATTTAATCAATTCAAATAAAACTTACTTTGAACAAATTATTCCGGATTTGGCCAGATTTCGGACCAGCTATTTGTCCGGCAAGAAAATAAGTTTCAGATATGGATTCAGCAAGCCAATTGGATTGACTGTTTCACTTGACTATTTCATTGACTTTCAAAACCTTTTTTTCGTCCCTTTAATTTCAAACCCCTCCCCCACCCCTAAATATGGGGCTACAGGGCTCATCTGTGAACTTGACCTGTACGTTGACCCAAAGAGTCCTCGTGCCAAGTTTGAACAAAATATCTCAACCCCTTCGAGTTTCCCACAAGTTCGTTTTTCCAGCTTGAGCGGTATTGAGCCTGAAGAGGATCCTTGCCAAGAAGGGCCGAAATATAGCTCCAATAAAAATTCAGCTGACGTATCCGTTTGCACCATCAAATATGGGAGTTGTCGTGCTAGCTAACAGACGGACGGACAGACGGGCAACTTGAAATCATAGATATCCCGTCACTTACGTTTTGGGATCCCAAAAATGTGAACCAGTAGTTCCGGTCCTCAGAGTGTGACCCCACAGTAAACTACACAGTTCTTAATCGTAACACAGAACAAGACCAAACGTTTCGATGGGATCCCCAAAATTTTATATTTGATCCAGACTTTAACATATTAAGGCCAATGGTAATCATCTGAGAAGACCAAGTTCAGATATGAATTCAGCATGTGTGTTTACCCCTATATCCTACGTCGTATTTACTTTGTCTAAACTGATCAAAACTTCCTGCCTTACTTCTGCTAAATTTCCGGTTCCGGACGGATTCCCGGCGAACTACTTTTCTGGCAAAAATCACAGCTCAAAAATGAATTCAGAATGTCTTCTTAGCCCTACACCGAACATCTAATCAAATTCAGACAAAAAATTACTTTCAACAAATTTTCCGGTTTCACCAAAATTTCGAGCGAACTGAACGCCGGGGAGACAATGATTGTCATATGCAGATTCGGTAAGTCTTCTCATCCCATCTAATCAAATTCAAATAAAACTTTCATAGCTTACAAATTTTCCGATTTTTGCCGGATTCCGGACTAAATACTTGCAAGCACGGCTCAGCGGAAAAAGCGCTGTAGAATCATAGCGGAAAAACGAAACAGTGGTGAAGACTGGAGAGTGACAAAATAAAAGGCAGAATAAGTACGAGGGTTCTTTAAAGGATTCAAATCGAAAACCTTCTAGCATTTACAGTGTCTAGATTGGCCGCATCCAACTCGCCAGATCAAACCAGGCTGTGTATATATATACAACTTTGGGATGTATATAATAATAATAATAATAATCTGTATTTAAAGCCAGAGGCCATATACATGAACAGGTTATACACTGATTACCACTGTGGGATCATCAAGTGGCGCGATTACCCACATGGACTGGTTCAAAATAGATAATAACAAGAAAATCACTCAAAAGGAAAATATTTAACACTTAGCTGGTTTTATTTCTTTGAAAGTCTTAGGTTGACTTAGCTTTGCTATTTTGGTCAATAAACGATATATATAGTATACATGAGTATAGAATAAAAAAATATAGCTAAGTATTTTGTCACTTTCGATTTTTATGTGTGTTTTTTTTGTCATTGTGCTTAAAAATCCAGATAAATTCAAGACGAAAAGACTACAGCGAGGTAAAAGTATGAAATTTTGACCAAAACTAAACGGTATACACTGTAAAAAGTTTCTCCGAATAAGGATGCAGTATTTGCTACTGGGATTGATCTTATCTGTATTGGGATAAAATTAATCCGAATTAGGGATAATCTTATCTCAGTAAAGACAAGAGTAATCCCAGTAGCAAATACTGCAAGATTTTTTTTTACAGTGTATAGAGAGCGGGCCGCTCAATGTCCCCCGACGCGCTTTTAGCGGGGTTTCCTGTCCTACTGCTGCTAAGGTCTTTGGTCTTGAGCAAGCTGCTTGCACGACGTCTCTCTGTTCATAAAGAGTTATAGTGATACCTCATGCGGCTGTCGAGACTATCTGAGGTCACTGTTGCCACGTACCTGCCACAAACAAATATGTATAGATTTTCACGTGACAGGTCTGTTATGATATCGATTTTTTTTTTGTAAAATTCCACTGTATATAAAGTTTTTGTCTGTCTCTGTCTCTCAGATACTTACCCTCAGAATACGATCATCAAGATAAGACGATATTTGTTTTATTGCTGTGAATTGTACCAGTTAATCTGCTTGCATTCCGCGGGATAAAAAGTTACTAATTTAAATATTTGGTAAGTATTAAATAAACATCGTAACAACCTGATAGCATCGTGTCAAAAAAAAAATATTTCTGCCCGAAGGACCTGGCAACAGTGGCAACGATCTCCGTTAATCAACTCAAATTTTCCGTAGCAAATGAAAATGGAAGAAAAAACAGGGTCTTTTACTTTGGTAAGCATTAAACAAACAGGATAACAAGCTAATAGCATCATGCAAAAAATCTGTATTTCGGCACGAGGCACCTGTCAACGTTCTGTAGCAAATGAAAAGGGGAAAACATTTTTTTTTTTCTAAAATCCTGGCAACCCACTCATCAGCTGTTAACCGAAAGTACTGCATCACTTTTTATTTATTTATTTATTATTACATTTGGCGTTAAGCTTTTCGCTTGTCGCCGTACATTAATTATTGGCCATCTTTCCAAACTCTATTGAAAGAAGTCGAAACGGCCGGATGGCAACCCCCTTTTACTGCTCGGTAAACCATTACCAGTCAATAGGAATTTTTATTGTGAAAACATCAGTACTTTTTGTTTCTTCAAAATTGTAGCCGAAATTTTTTTCAGCAATTGAAACCAGATTAACCATGTAGCGTAACAAGTCCATCCTTTCGCCGGCTGATTAATTATTCATGGTTTTATATCTGAGATTAGTATATAAATATATAAATTTTACCCCATTTGTTTAGTCGATTGGTTGATTTTGGTACGACGGCATGGTTTCCCACTTATTGTTTTTTTTTTGCTTTCTTTCTTCATTTCTTTTTGTTCTTCCTCTTTCAGTTTTCTTCTCTTTTTTGAAAAGTGTGTGAAAATTAATGTAAAGTGAAGTTTTTTTTTTGTACTGCCCCCACAGGCCCATTCGGGCTTTCCTGCGTGTATAAAGGATGTTAAGAGGGTTACAAAAGGTGTGTTCTTGTAGTTTAGCATGTAAAGTTGGTTTGTATAATAAAGAGTATTAAACTAAAAAAAAAATAAACTAGTGTACAGGCATGTTCTTCTTGAAAATATGGTGATCACACGTACCTTGGACGCCATTGTTCTTATCAAACGTCACCTTGGTTTGAACAGACCAACTGGAAATCTGGGAAATCACGACTAATATTTTATGAAGATTTTCCTATGATTATTGGCCAGTGTCCTTGGATATTAAAATTCAGCTCTGCGAAGTCCTGGCGAAAGAAGAGAAATCGCGTTAGTATTCTTCTAGGGCACTTACGGTGAAGGTCTGTTTGAACCGACCATCTGGCCGTCAGCATGTTTGAAAAGGAGGCGTAAACACCGAACTTTGTGTAGTAAAGTCGTTATTTAGTGTAGTCGATTTTTTGCATGATTTTAACGTCTGCCGCTTGGAGGAAAAAAAAAGTATTTGAGCAGTGTTAGGAGAAATTTGTTCTTGACTTTTGTCCAATGTGCGATGATAGAGATGAGGGCCTTTTTGGGATCCCAAAACTTAAGTGACGGGATACCTATGACTTCGTAAAGCTGTCCGTCCGTCTGTCTGTAAGCACGATAACTCTCGAAGGGCGTGAGATATTTTGTCAAACTTGGTGTGAGGATCCTTTGGGTCAAACTACAGGTCAAGTTCGTAGATGTACCTAATAGCTGTATTTTATGAAAATTATTTTCTCGCCAGATAAGTAGTTCACACTGAATCCGGCCAAAACCGGATAATTTGGGAAAAGTAAAAGTTTAATCTGAAGATGATTAGAGGTTTGATTTACGATTAAGGAGACTTGCAGAATCCAAATATGAAAACTATTTTGTCGCCGGACAAGTAGTTCGCCCGGAATCCGGCCCAAACCGGAAAATTTGTTAAAAGGGAATTTTTAGTTGAATTTCGTTATACGGGTACGAGTTCGATTTACGGGTACGAAGAAATGAAGAACCCCGCAAATGACAGCCATTTTCTCACCGGTCGTATAGTTCCCGCGGAATCCAGCTGAAATTGGAAGATTTGTTTAAAGTAAACGTTTTATCTAAAGTCGAATAGAGGTTCGATGTAGGGGTAAGGAGACATGCTTTATTCCTTTTTGAGCTTTTGTTTTTTGCCAGACAAGTAGTTCGCACGGAAACCGGCCGAAACCGGAATTTTGGCAGATAAGGCAGGAAGTTTTGATCAGGGTTAGATATGACGTAGGCAATAGGGGTAAACACACATGCTGAATTCATATTTGAACTTGGTCTTCTCAGATGATTACCATTGACCTTAATCTGTTTCTAAATTTTATTAGTAATTATGTTCAAGGAGTCTGTCGAAGACCGGATATCTACAAAACCCAATTGTCTGGTTCCAGTACTAAATTTCTGGGATCCCAACAGATCTTTGGTCTTGTTCATTTTGTGCATTGGTGTGAAGAAATGGACGGGTTTTAGTTTAACCGAATAGGGCTGAGGTACGACAGACTAGTTACCCACTACTTGTTCACGTAAATAGGCTTGAAGACCTGACTAAATTGCGTTACTTCGTTGCTGTTCTAATCATATAATCTTTTCACCGAATTAACCTTTTCCTTCTGGTTTGTTGCACCTCTATATGCTTGTACCACTATGCTTGACATACTTTGGAACTACACTACAATGGTAAAGAATTGCCGGACCGGAAAACAAGTCTATTTTGGGTCATACGCAATAGCGTGCTTTGTCAGTAAGTGACCTTTCAATCAGGAATTAAACATTTCCTGAGGTTTGCTTCTTTAGCCATTGAATTGCACGCTTTTGTTTAAATTCAAATTCTCCGCGGCTTGGTGAAAATTGTCTTGTCGGGCCAGCAGTGCATATTCCCCAAGGTGCAAAGTCCTGGAGAAAGAAGAGACCGCGCGTTAGTGTTCTTCTTACGATGGAGGTCTGTTTGAACCGGTCTTTCGACCGTCAGCATGTCTGGAAAGGACCGAACTTTATAGAGCCAAATTTTTACAATAATAGCTACCGACTAGGATACTTTACTTGTGACTGATGAGCAAAACGAGAACAACCGAGTGGCAAATAATATCTAAAAATATATTCAAATAATGCATAAAACGGATACGTCAGCTACGATGCTTTAGCAGTGATACTTCGGCCCTTCTTGGCAATGATTCTCGTCAGGCTGTCAATCTTCAGGGTCAACGTCGGGGAAGAAAACAAACCTGCAATAAATAACTGAAGCTTCTACCGACTATAAATATCTTATTCGGGCAAATTGCTTTTAAATACCACTTTAGGGAAAAACTAGTCCTGAGATTTAGTTTATGACACGGCCGCTGTTTTTTGCTGCACGATTGAGGCGACGACAGGAAAGTTTTTTTTCTGTATGTTGATCAGCTTCGGTTTGTTATTAATAAAGGACTGAAAGCTTAAATTTTATTCCATTAACAACCTCAGTACGTAAGAAGGACTCGCCTGTATTTATTACTTTTAAGCATCACTGCACGGAAAAGCTGATGCTGAGATTTAATTTTTGACACGGCTGCTGTTTTTGCTGCACGATTGAGGTGACGACAGGAAAGGTTTTTTTTTCTGCATTTTGATCGACTTCGGCTTTGTTATTAATAAGGGACTGAGGCTTAAATTTTCTTCCGTTAATAATCCCGTTCCACGCTTCCGGTCTCGGTTAATGCCTGCTCGGTTTTTATGGCACTTGAGCATATTCAAGTGCCTATAGCGATCGTAATGTCTGTCCCGTTTGCTAGTTTGTGCACTTCCACATAAGCTAGGACGATGAAACTTGGCAGGCACATAAGGGACCCGAACAAATTAACTTGGAAACAATCACTTGCCCAATCCGGCCATCGTAGGGGGAGTGGAGGGATGGGGAATCCGGAAACCAGTAACATGCATAACTTTGGAGTGGGTGATCGGACATGCATGAAACTTAACATATGTCAAGAACAAGTGTCTCAGATGTTCAGTTTCAAATCCGGGCCGGATTCGATAACGGGGGGAGGAGCTGGAGGGGGGCACTGGAAATCTTGGGAGACGGTTCCACATAAGCTAGGACGATGAAACTTGGCAGGCGTATCAGGGACCCGACCAGATTAGCTTGGAAATACTCACTTCTCCGATCCGGCCATCGTGGGGGGAGTGGAGGGTTGGGGAATCTGGAAACTAGAAACATGCATAGCTTTAGAATGGGTAATCACACATGCATGAAACTTGACAAGTGTGAAGAACAAGTGTCTTAGAAATTCATTTTCAAATCTCGACCGAATCCAAGAACTGGAGGTGGGCACCGGAAATCTCATGACGCTTAGGGTTGAGGGATCCGGATGGAACTTGGAGGGAAGAACAAACATAAAACCTAGATACTTTATCGACAAAATAGTACCGGATCGTGTCAGAGTGAGGGATGTTGGAGGGGGTCTCCCGGAACTCCGGTGATCACGAGTAGATGTACTAGGACCATGAAACTTGGCAGACATAGTAGGTACTCTACCAGATTGACTTGAAAATGGTTCCTTCTCGGATCCCATGATCGTGGGGGGAGTGAAGGGACGGGGAATCTGGAATCTAATGACAGATATGCATAATTCTGGAACGGGTGATCGGACGTACATGAAACTTGACAAGTGTCAAGGACAAATGTCTCAGATGCTCAATTCCAAATCCAGACCGGATCCGATAACTGGGGGGGGGGGGGGAGCTTCAGGGGGGCGCCGGAAATTTCGTGAAACGCTTCGAGGCGAAATATCGGGATGGAACTTGGAGGGAAAGCCCTAGATACATTATTGACAAAACAGGACCGGATCGTGTCACAGTGGGGGAGTTGGAGGGGGTTACCGAGAATTCCGGTGATCACGAGTTAGGGTACTTCCAGATGTGCTATGATGAAACTTGGCAGGCTTGCTAGGGAATCTATCGGATTGTCTTAAAAATAGTCCCTTCCCCGATCCATACATCGTGAGTGGAGTGGAGGAACGGGGAATCCGAAGTCTATTGACATGCATAAATTTATAACGGGTGAATGGACGTGCATGAAACCTGACAAGTGTCAAGAACAAGTGTCTCAGATGTTCAGTTTCAAGTCCGGCCAGATCTGATCACAGGGGGGGGGGGGGGGAGGAGCTGGAGGGCGGCACCGAAAATCTCAGGAAACGCTTAGAGTCGAGGGATCGGAATGGGACTTGGTTGGAAGAACATGCTTCGTGGATCAACATCAATCTCTCAGACTAGGTTTCCCAAACCATCGAAGTGTGTTTATCGTATAATTTTTAGGGCTTAATCCAAGTGTTTGTTCATGATTTATGAGCCTAAGTTGCTGAGATTGGATACAATCTTTTTATCAGAATGCAATTTATTCGCAGTGAAACTAGATAAGAAATTCAACGGAGTATTTGAGTCTTAGTTCCCACTCAGTTTCTAAATAGCTCGAACCCAAAAATGGTCCTTCCAAAGGCCTTGTTGGGATTCGCCTGTCTAGGTGCTGTGTTTGGTAAGTCTGATTAGAAAAGCTTGCGGCTTTGGTCACAACTATTGTTATGTTTTATCTCGCCTCGCATTGCTCTCCCCCACATCCCCATATTCCAGTGTAATTGTGGGTCATAAAGGCATCACTTTCTTTTGTCAACAAGAGCTACGAGCCCATATGGCACTTGTTACGAGTAGGTGGTACAAGAAAGTAGATGAGAATGTCACAAAATCTCCCAATCAACCCTCTTAGGACTGGACCTAGAAATAAGGTATATAATTTCACGCGAGCCTGAGCATTTCCGGCATCGCCTTGGATAATCTAGGGCAAATATTTCACCGTACTAGTTTTATTCCTAGGAGTACTGTATTATTGCCGGTACGCCCCGCCCTCAAACTTCCGTACCAGGGCCAAATCTGGTACAGTCACTTATACAGATTATCTAAGGCATCTTCTCGTACCGGCTATCAAGTTTCACTCAGTTCGAAGCTTTTTTCGGGAAACTTCGGCCCCCCCCCCCCTCCCCACTGTGTTCAGATCCGGTCCGGACCCTAAAACTTGTCATCTAGAGCGCATGGTCTCCATTCTTTTGATACCTACGCGAGCTAAAAAAATGTCCGCCCCCCCTCCAACTCCTCCCAAGTGGTCGAACATGACTAGGATATGGTTTAAGGTTTAAGGTTTAATGGAAAAGTTGCCACAATAGCAAAAGCTAAACACTTCGCATCTCTGACATCTTCTATTGTCCTTCAACCTTGACTCGAAACAGAAAAAAAAAAATTCGTTTGGTTTTTGACCATGTCACAAAGTTTACCGTCATACCCCCCCCCCCCCTCCAGCTACCCCAGCCAATGCAGTGTGTGGTTCGGAGACATGTATTCCATATCTAGCTCAGTACCCACCCATAAAGTTTCACTCGAATCGGACCACCCGTTCGCAAACTGCGTAAGTCAGTAATTTTCGGATTCCCCTTCCCTTAACTCCCCCCAAAATGGCCGGATCCAGGAAATATATATTCCTATGGCATTGTGTCAGGTCTTTAAGTCTATTTAGTCGGGTCGCTAATATGCCTGCCTAGTTTCGTCGTCTTTAGCACATCTAGAAGTACCCTAGATTGCGATCACCGGAATTCCCGGAAACCCCTCCGACTCCTTTAAAGAGCGCCGATATGATTCTGTCAAGAATCTATTTACGGCTTATGCTTGTTCTTCCCACCAAATTCCATCCCGATCCCTCGGCGCTAGGCGTTTCACAAATATTCCGGTGTCCCCTACAACCCCCCCCCCCCCCCCCCCACAAGTATCAGATCCGGTCCGGGCTTGACATGGAACATCTGAGACGACACATCTTTCCACTTGCCATGTTTCATTCAAATCCGATCGTCCGTTCGACAGTTATACATGCCACAAGATTCCGGATTCCCCACCCCTTCACTTCCCCCACGATGATCGGATCATGCAAACGACTAATGTCAAGTCAGGTTGTTCGAGTCCCTGATTTGCCAGCCTAGTACATCAGGAAATACCGAACTCACGGATAATCAGAAATCCGGATCTCCCCCAACTCACCCCATAGTGCCTGAATCCGGTCCGGTTATGTCAATGATGTATCTAGGACTTGTGCTTGCTCTTCCCACCAAGTTTTATACTGATCCCTCCCCTCTAAGCGTTTCCCAAGCTTTCCGGTTCCCCTCTCCAGATCCCACCCAAAGTCACCGGATCCCGTCCGGATTTTATGTGGATCGTCTGAGACACGAGGTCTTTCCAAATACCAAGTTTCATTAAGATCCGATCACCTGTTCAAGAGTTATAAATACATCAAGATTCCGGATTCCCCCTCCCTCCACTCCCCCCACGATGATCGGATCATGTAAACGACTATTGTCAAGACGGTTTCGGCTCAGTTGCATCGTCCTAGTACGTCAGGAAATACCAAACTCACGGATAATAAGAAATCCGCCCCCCAACTCGCCCCATAGTGCCCGAATCCGGTCCGGTTATGTCAATGATGTATCTAGGACTTGTGCTTGCTCTTCCCTGGTCCCTCTATTATAAGCGTTTCCCAAGATTTCCGGCTCCCCATTCCAACTCCCCCCGAAGTCACCGGATCCGGTCCAGATTTTCCGTGAGACCCGAGGTCTTTCCAAATACCAAGATTCATTAAGATCCGATCTCGCGTTCGAGAATTAAAAATACCTCACGATTCCGGATTTCCACTGCCTCAACTCCCCCCACGATGCTCAGACCAGGGAAGTGACTATTTCCAACTTCATCATTTGGAGTCCCTGATATGCCTGCCAAGTTTCATCGCCGTCGGAAACAAACCTGTAATCCAAGATTACAGGTTTGTTTCCTTCCCCGACGTGGACCCAGAGGATTGACAGCCTGACGAGGACTCTTGCCAAGAAGGGCCGAAATATCGCTGATGAAGAATCGTAGCTGACGTATCCGTTGTAAACATTGTTTGAAAAAATTTATAATACGAATTCCTTATTTACCCATCATTATTGCTAAGGGCGCACCTCTCACTATCTACCGTTTTCGTTCCACCGTTCCAGAAATATTGAATACTTGAAAACCAAACACTGCTTTAAAAAAAAATATCCACGGCTTTTGCTGTGTTAAGCCTTATTCATGGACCATTGACTTCTAGCAGAAACAGGAAAATTTACATAGCCGGTTTTTCTCACGAACAAGCATCTCCTAGACAGTCGTCGGGAGCATGTTACGCAGCGAAAATTGCGATACAAGCGTAGAAATGAACAATTTGTCGTTAGGGAGGTTGGAATATACTGTATAAATTCGGGTCTAGGGGTTTAAGAATGGATGGAGAGTTTACGGAAGTAGGCTGCATTGCACGGTTAGAAGCTTCATAACAGATAACACGAGGATGCGCGGTTTCAACAGGTCACGCGTAACAGATAACACTTCCAACGTTATGAGTTTTCTGACATCATGACGATAAGGAATAAAGTCAGTAGATGCTTTTTTGGCTCTTCTGAACAAAGCTTGTTACGCATAACATTTCATGCATAACGTTTTCAAACACGACAGATAACATCCGAAGTGTTATCTGGTACGCATTATCTATAGAAACCGCGCATCCTCGTGTTATCTGTTATGAAACTTCTGACAGTGTGGCATTATAGGTACAACGGGTCCTTTGAACCCTTATTGCTGTCAGTTGCCTAAAACCAGAGGGGAAGCTGTCGAGTATAACGCACAGTGGTCAGTCTATCAATTCCATGTCAAACGCGCGTCAACGCCCTATTTCCGTCGATCGTACTTGGCCTCTTCCTGCCCTCCCCTTGCCTTGGAGGGTGCTGTACGCCAAACACAAGTCGTGGATTCAAAAGAAATGACGTGAACGTAAAAAAAAAAAAAAAAAGTAGTCGAATGAGCTTTAATGAAACGAAGTACTTAGTGGATCTTGATACCGACAATGCTCTTGATGACTAACTCTCCTTGCCTATGCAAAATCGCCATGTACCTACACTGTAAAAAGTTTTTCCGTATAAAGATTAAAGTTAACTGCAGTATTTGCTACTCGGATTACTCTTATCTCTACGCATCGATCTACGCAGATAAGAGTAATACCAAATAGAGATAAGATGAATCTGAGTAGCAAATACTGCAGTTAACTTTAATCTTTATACTCAGGGACTTTTTACAGTGTAGTGGAAGAGCCGGAAGCGGCAACACAGCTGTCCCGAACGAGCGCCGTGATTGGTTTACACATGATCGAGTTGTTGAGTTTGAGTCGTTAGTGAGACGTTTTCTCGTTCTTCCTGAGGATCACTGCAGGCGTGTTTTGGACTTAGTCATATAGAGTATTGGACCGGTGCCGAAGCATCTGTCCACTTATTTTGCTGAGAAGGCGCTGACATTGTGGAGGGTAAAGTCCTTGAAGAGTGTTCTGCAGCCACACTCGTCGTTGGGATGTCAGAATACTGTTACTGACATAAGGGTTATGCACAGCTTTCTCCCTATGCAGTAACTCTCTTCGCAGTGCTTCGTCAATGTTCCTTGGTGAAGGCCTCCCCTCTTTTCCAGAAATAAAGCGCTTTCCCGCTCTTTCTGTGCAGAAAGGCATTCTAAAGTCTTCGAACCCGATGAGAAATTTGTAGCCTGCGTACTAGTACGAAAAAGTTGCATGTAATACTATGTAATAGCAAAGAATACTATCATTTAATGTGCCTCAGACTGGTCCAATCTTATGTAGTAGGCTATGTAGTAGCATCCTGTCTTGCCATAGTAGCACCCCGTCTTGCTAATAGTAGCATATAGTAGTATGCAGTGGAAACATGTAGTAGCATCATTAGTACTAAATGCTACTTTTTCGTACTACTTCATATTACTATTTTGAGATAAATTTTCCATCGGGAACTCTTTGATGGTTGTCCTGGGGCTGTACCTCACATGAGGCTGATTGTTCCCAATTTGGATGTTGTGGGGATCATTGTTGATTTGTTTTGTTTTTTTCCGGTTTGAGCCCGCGGTTTAGTTTTATTATTTTTTGCTGTTTATTTTTGTTTAAAGATTGTGTAGACCTTGTTACCGCCGATTCGTTAAAATAAATAAACAAATATATACACTGTGAGACGGATCTACCCGTATGGACATAATTCAAGTCATTGTATTATGGGACATTTTTCCAGTTGCAAACAGTTGGAAACGATCGTAAACAGTTGTTTTTTACGATTAGAAACAGGTGTTTACGATTAGAAACAGTTGTTTACGATTGGAAACAGTTGTTTACGATTGGAAACAGTTATTTACGATTGTAAACAGTTGTTTCCAGTCGTTCGCGATTGTAAACAGTTGTTAACGATTGTATTTTTACGATTGGAAGGAGTTGTTTGCTATAGCAGCTGTGGCAGTAACAAAAAAACAAAACAAAAAAAAAAACAGGCAAAGTCCCGGCCATGATGTCAGCTCGGTTCTCCAGCAGTGATTCCATGAACTTCAAAGACGAGGAATTACCCAGTCTTTTGACCACGGTGGTCCCTAGTATTCTATAGCCATGCATGCCTGTTATGGCGCTTTGGTCTGATCCTTTGATTTCAGTTCAGGGGATAACGGTCTCGCCGTCCGACTTTAGGCTATTATAGATAGATAGATATTTTTTATTTATCTAACTCGTAGCGCCGACATGGCACTAAATATGTCGACCATTACACTTAATGTGTTAAAGTACTTGAATATACACAATTATTACAGAAAAGAAAACTAATCACTTGGAATTCACTTTTTTTTGTTAATTTTCTCAATAAAATATGGCACAAAGGAATTCGAATACTGACATTTAACTGGCACCAGGAGATTTTGGTGCCGCGTCCGTCCTGTCGCCGGTGCTAGATCGGGCAGAATATTATGTTTTTCACTGGCAAGGATTGAATGGCCAAAACGTAAAATTAAGTTTTCCCGGCGGACATGGAGCGTCTTGGAGTTAATAACATGGAGTTATTCCAAGCTCTTCTGGGCCTCTTCTCATTCTGGTATCTACTTTCAGCACTCCCCGACCCTCTGACCAACCCGCAATACCGAGTCGACTGCCAGCCTGAAGGGGTAGCCAACTTAGATGGTTGCATAGCCCGAGGTTGCGTCTACAACGAAATCTACGATGCCCCGAACAGCCCCTGGTGTTTCTTCCCCCAGAACTACGGCTACAGCCTGGTGGGGAGTCCAGTTGTGAGCGATAAGGCGATTATATACACCTTGACAAGGAATTCTGGCCCCTCCCTCTATGGTAATGATTGGCAGACCGTCACAGTTG
This sequence comes from Branchinecta sandiegonensis, assembly GCA_030848855.1. NCBI lineage: Eukaryota > Metazoa > Arthropoda > Branchiopoda > Anostraca > Branchinectidae > Branchinecta > Branchinecta sandiegonensis. The sequence continues at coordinate 4,519,581 of JAUPMV010000017.1, read as the reverse complement.
AGGCACAGTTCCAGACTGACGAAAGACTTAGGATTAAGGTGAGATTCACAGATTTGTCCGAGACTTACCGTCACTGAGTGAATGCCTGGATGGTTTTATTACGCGCAACCTAATCAGTGATAAGGCAGTACGTAAACAAAAGAGAAATAAACATACAACTATATTACTTATATATAGTATTTTAGTATTTTACTATATCTTTTGTAGTATTCTGTAGTATTTTACTCATACTCCACTGTTATCCAAAAAGTGGGTTACAAATAAAAAAAAAAAAAAAAAATCAAAATCTGTTGCATAAATAATAACCTTTTTTCCTTAATAGCCTGTACAGTCCACTCGCTATCATTGCGGATCGTCATACAGTTAGCAACTAGTATGTCTTAACACTATATAAAACAGTTTGATGATACATTGAAAAATCCCAACTTACCATTAATATGTACAATTTACCTGAATAATTACGGCCTAGAAATGAAGTGGTGTACGAACAAACTATTGTTTCGGCAAAGAATTTTCGTACACTGTCAGAAGTTTCATAACAGACAACACAACGATGCGCACTTTCAACAGAGAACAACTCGACAGACAACACCTGGGATGTAATCTTCTAACGTTATATCAAATGTCATGCAAAACAAGCATTGCTGAAGAGCCCAAAAATGCCGAAAACGCATCTGCTGACTTTTTTTAATGTCTTTCATGATGTCGGAAAATTCAGCATATGTTTTTTCAGCAGTTTTGGGCTCTTCCGCAGTGCTTGTCATGCATTACATTTCATACATAACGTTAACAGATTACGTCCCAAGTGTTGTCTGTTGAGTTATTGTCTGTTGAAACTGCGCATCCTTGTGTTGTCTGTTATGAAACTTCTGAGAGTGTGCAGTTGCTTATCTTCCCGCTTTGAGTCCGATCTTCGGTCGAGTTGGGAAAGGTACTTCATAGTCCGGTAAGATAGTTCAATGAAGGTCTGAGCCTCGTTTTTGTTACATGCTGCAGGTCCACTTCTCCGCCGATTCCAGACTGATTCTTTCTACATCCGTTTTTGCACTGCAGCGCTTCCAAGGAAGACGGCAGCGCTTCTCAAGAATCACGGACTTGCTCACCGACCAAGTCCGTGCTTCCCTGCAAGATGCTGCAGCGCTGCCGCTTCAACCAAGAAGAAATTGAATCCAAAAACGCATATTGTGCAAAAGCAAAGAAGTGCTGCAGCAGCGATGCGGAAGCGCTATTGCAACAAAAACGAGGCTCTGAGGTGAGGCACTTATGTCCGGAGTCCATTGTCAGTTTATGTCGTGTATCAGAAAGAGTAGAGAGACCAAGCTTAGCCGGTCCGCCTTCATACGAAGTGTGTCCACTGCCCATTGTCCAAATAGGTGTAATAAGCTGAATAGCGCCATACGTGATGTTTACGTCTTAATACACACACCTGTTCAAATAGGAACTCAATAGGCTCTTATCGATACAGCGCTCGGCGTTGCCACACTGATACAATTTTTCGAGCTTCTAAATATCAGAAAAATTGTTCCTAAGTACACGAATACAGTTTGACGCCCTTTATATCGTAAAAAGCTATTAAATTAACGGATGGATAGGCGTTGGTCCTCGAACTAACAACAAGCAGTCGTAACAGAACAAAACGTGTTCTTTTGAAGATAAGTTGTTTCTTCAGCTTCCAACAAAGTAGAACTTTAGTGCTTCCCGTGGCAACCCTGACGATGCTGCTCCTCTCCGCGGCCTGCTGGCTGAACCAACCAAGCGATCTGATTGGCTCTGCATAAGATAGAATAGAGCCAGGCTATGTTCTCCTCATTCGCCTTATTACAGCGCGCCCCGAGGAAAAGAGGTGTCTATAAAACCCTCATACGCCGTAATACTCCTTACAACACCTATTTGGACAATGCTTAAAGCACAACTCTTACTAGAAATGATCTTTTCACTATGAAACGGATCAAAAAATTTTTTCTTGAAAATACCTATACAGTCTATGTGAATTTAGCGATTTTCTTGTTAGCGCTTGTCGATTCTATCCAGCCTTCCTGCTCTCCGACGCGGCGGCTGGGCGCAAAACATTTGAAAACTGTACGCGCCGTGGTTAAAAAGTAGGAAAACTAAGCATATAAAAGAATTAAAAAATAGAAGATTATCATATCCTTGCGTGTGAAAGAGTTGCCAGCAGACATTCAAGGTTCTGGCAAACTTTGCGTTGTGTAACCGGCAAAACTCGGCACGGCCGAGAAAGCGCTAAAATTCGTAGGTACAAAACGAAACAATGGAGAAAGGTGGAGATGTTGGAAGCTTATAATTCCACAAGAGAGCTAGGTATATTATTAAAGGCAGAATTAGCAAGAGGGGTCCTTTAAGCTGACTGTTTGGGCAGTGGAAAGGAAGGCGACTGGATGATGAGAAAAGGTGTCCGCTTATTTATATTTCAATTATTGTATTCGATTATGTTTCAATTATCGTTTGCGGAGTAGGTCATCAAGACTGGCGGATCTTATGATACGTATATTAATTATTATCCCCACGACCCTAATCCTTCCGCTCGAGATCCCGAACATCCCGTTTTACGTTTTGCGACCCTAACAGGGTGGCTAGCCCGATCGTAGAGTCGAAGAAAAATCTCAGATATGTTATCCGTTTAAAATCCTTTTTTGAACTATCCGTTTATTTGTCCGACTACCTAACATGATTCGCAGTCAGCTTGGTCTGGAAGGATACTGAGGCCAGCTATTTCAGAATCCTAAAGAGCCTGCCGGACGGATGGGACGGTTTTGAGCTGTTCTAGCTGATTTTCATGAGCTGCGTTCTTTGTCACGGGGGTTCTCACCGGTGGTCTCCGGTTTTTCTTATGAGCCGTTTTGCATCCACCGGTGACTACTCACCAGTCTTATAACCCGTTTTTGAACTAACCGGTGTCCGGTTTTTACCTCACAGCTGTGGACTAACCAGAACCTGCTCGGCAGCCCGGCTTCAGCGAGGAGTTAGCAAGTTTTCATCAACTCACCAGTGAACCAAAAAACGCGTTATAAGAGAAGAACCGGACACTGGTGACAAAACACCACACTGTCAGAAGTTTCATAACAGATAACACAAGGATGCGCGGTTTCAACAGACAATGCGTAACAGATAACACGTCGGATGTTATCTGTTGTGTTTCAGAATGTTATGCGTAATAAGCGTTAACATCAGGAAGAACCGAAAAACCGCCTAAAAGTATCTGCTCAGTTTTCCGGCATCATGACGATAAAGAATAAAGTGCAGTAGATGCTTTTTTGGTTCTTCCTAACAAAGCTTGTTATGCATAGCATTTCATGCATAACGTTTTCAAACACAACAGATAACATCCCAAGTGTTATCTGTTACGCATTGTCTGTTGAAACCGCGCATCCTAGTGTTAACTGTTATGAAACTTCTGACAGTGCAGAGACAGCCCTGAATGCAACGGACGCAGCTATGGTTTCTTATCTTTGGAGGGACGAAAAGACCTCTTCCTGTAACAGTGTTAGTGTTAAAGCGTCGTGTTTGTCAATTATCTGAATGAACAGAAACGAATATATTCACCGTAAACAACTTTCAGCCGAAGGGCACTTCCCCTAGCCAGCGGTTCATTCATCCACAAACTACACAGAAAGAAAAAAGAAAGAAACAAAGAACGATAATAAATTAAACATAAACAAAGCCAACAAGATGAAAGATTTATCGATTGCCCGATGAAAAATTATCTCAAAATAGTAGTATGAAGTTGTACGAAAAAGTAGTATGCAGTACCAACTGATGCTACTACATGCTACTAGAGCAAGATCGGATGCTACTGGACCAAGGTGGGATGCTACTGAATACTACTGCTTAAGATTAGCCCAGTTTGAGGCACATTAAATTATAGTATTACTATAATTTACAAATTTTTCATCGGGTGAAGAAGAAGGATCGATAGGATAAGACCCGCTTCCGATCTTAGAGCATCTTCGTAATATATATATATTTTATTTGTAACCTGCCAAATACACAAGGTGGTAGCGGAGTAAAGAGAACAGTATAAAACAAACAAAATTTAGACATAATTTCTAACTGGTGGGCCTGAAAAATTCATGAAAAATATCATGTACTCGATGACCAGGATGACGAGATGTACATAGTAATGACTCTTTAGCTACTCTTTAGCCGGATTTCTTTCTTTCAGATCACGAATGGTCAGCCAAGATGGGAAGTACCAATCAGTATCGAGAACCCATCTGCTGCCCCCGCCAGCCCCCTCTATGAAGTTCGTCACACAATCGGTCAAGCTTTCAGCTTCCAGGTCGTCCGTAAATCAACAGGAACGGTTATGTAAGTTAGGTTTATGTCCCTTAATTGGCCAAGAGCGGTTGCAGAATCATTCAGTTTCTTCAGAACACGACGCACACAAAACATTACTTGCGTTTTTGCAGATACCATGGTATCTGTTACCACGGTAACTGAATCTGCAGTTGGTCGTTTTTGCAGTTACCGTGGTATGTGATACACGGTTGCTCTGCAAAATCGACTATTGCCGAAATTGCACTTTTTGAAGTCATCCCGAAAGAAAAACTGATATCCAGTTATATCACTAAGTGCTAAACTTCTTTCTCACCAATTTGACAAAATTGGATGAAAGTGAGATCACTTTTCAGATACCACGATCAGTTACCACGATCGGACCGTGGTATCTGCAAAAACGCCTTTTGACCGTTGTATCAGATACCACGATATCTGCGGAAACGACTTTAGACCATGGTATCAGATACCATGGTATCTGCAAAAGCGCAACAGTTGAGTCGCCAATACAACGTATTTACAGACGACCCCGGGGCCAGATCGCTTGGCGATCCGTGACTAAAACAAACCGGAATGAATTACTCTGAATTACCAATCCGACCTCGATATAACTATATAATGAGTCACAACGGAGAGCGCGAGGAGTTAGTGCCTTCTGCAAATCCAAGCAAGACAAAAGTTGTCATGGGCACAACAGCTGAGATTCAGCCCAAGCTGACTGCGAATCATATTTGACGGTGCAAAACCGATATGTCAGCTACATTTTATTGGAGCTATATTTCGGTCCTTCTTGGCTCAAGGGGCTCAAGCTGGAAAATGAACGAAAGGATTCAGGATTCAGTAACTTTACTAAAAATAAGTCATTCCGGCTTGACGACCGGTTAAAAACAAAGCACATACGTGCTTGAAAAGAAGTTCACAAAATCGGATATTTGAGGAAGAAGTTCATTTTCCAGCTTGAGCGGCTTGAGCCTGAAGAGGACCCTTGCTAAGAAGGGCCGAAATATAGCTCTAAAAATGTAGCTGACTTATCCGTTTTGCACCGTCAAATATAACTTAAATAGGCCTGAAGACCAGATGAAAATGCGTTACGTCGTTGCTCTGCCATTCACGAATCGCTGGTCATTGGATGGTCACTGATCGCTGGCCACTGGAAAGCCGCGTTTGTATTTTCCGCTTGTTTCCGTTTGTATTCTAGAATATATTTTTGTCATTCTCGAATACATTTATGTCATTCTTAATACATTTATGTCACTCTCGAATACTTTATTTCAATTTAAAAGTCAGCTACTTTTAAAACATTCTCGAATACTTTTTACCTGTTCTCGAATACTTCTGTAGTTTCTCGAAGACGACACCGATTCTTCGAAGAGATTTGAGTGATTCTCGAGTACATTTTCGACGTATTTAGCCTCAAATCCATTCCATAGACGTTTCGCAAGCTTCGCCGAAAGGCGCGTATTTCAAATAATTTCCGCTTAGGAAAACAGGAAGATCGGATAGAGTGGACAAGCACCAACAAGAAAATCGTTAATTTCACGGGGGCAAGTATTGCGCTATTTTCTAAAAAATAAATCGTTGAACCATTTTGTTGTGAAAAGACAATTTCTAGTAAGAGCTGGGTTTCTGGGAAAGTGTTTTTCGTATTATGTATTGTAATTTAAAGTTTATTTTTCACCCATCGGACAGGAAATAAAGAATGATGGAATATATAAAAAAGAAAATAGAAAAAACACCGAAAAAAGATCACAGAACAGAAATAAAAGAAAAAAAAGGCAAATCACATAGAGAAAATCACACTAATAATTCATAAAATGTCAAAAAACAATCCCTTGCCACTCATGGCCGCTCTGACTACAATTCTTGACATATGTAGCGTTTACACGGACAAGAAATCCCGTCGAGTAGAAAGGAATTCCGGTCGACTCGACAGGATTCCGTTCGTGAAGACGAGTAGAAAAAAAGTCTAGCCGGACGGGAATCCTTTCATGATGAAAGGAATTCCGGTCTACTTGAAAGGAATCTTTTCGGCGGCGCTGGTAAACAGTACTAAAAAAAGTCTAGCTAGCTTTTGAGAGCAGCAATCATCAGTGCTGATGTCATAAATTCTATCAAACATTTTTTCCTTGGCCTGTGAATTTATTTATGTGAGATTTTCTGGTTTGAAGAATTATTTTTTTTTCCTTCTGCGTGTAAACATAATCTAATCATAAACGAAACCGTATTTCTTGGTCATTTAGGTATTGCGCGTCCAAGGAGGAAGGCGATGAAGGTATTTTGCGAATTTAAAGTAAATAAAAAAAAAAAAAATGGAGCTATATTTAGAACATGGAGAAGCGCAACACTGTTACATAATTTTGCTAAAAGACTTCGGTTTAGATGAAACTGGGTTGAAAAAGTTTGACCATAAGACCGACGAATTTTGCTTTCCATGTTCTCAACAATCAATACTTTAGTTTTTTTTTCCGAGTCTTACCAATAGGAACACCAAGATCAATACTTTAAAATCATACTTTGACATGTGGCTGGCTTGATTTCCCGGTTTTCTGTTTCCAGCTTCGACTCGAGCCTTGGTGGACTGACTCTATCCGACCAGTTCCTTCAGATTGCTACCGCTTTTCCCGTTGGCAGTGGTATCTACGGTTTCGGCGAGAATGAACAGCCCGTTTACCGTCACGATATGAACTGGAAGACCTGGGCCATGTGGGGGAGAGATCAGCCTCCCGATGTAAGTGAACCCCGTATTTTCTGGATTGGATTAACTAAATTTGTAGAAGCTAGTAAGAAACTCGGATACCATAGATGTTCCTTCAGCCCAAGCTGACAGCGAATCACATTTGACGGTGCAAAACGGATAAGTCAGCTACATCAGGGACTCATAAATTTCCTGTAAGTAAGTAAGTAAGTAAGTAATTTATTTATGACCCGCCATTTTGAAAAGGCGGAGTGAATGACGAAAATAAAGAAAATAAACAAAACACATATATACACACACACTGTAACACACTGTAATGACTCGCCATTCAGGGGGCTTGTCAACAAGAGATTTCTGATGCGCTCTTGACCGAGCGTCAGAGAGTTCGAGAAATACCCACGGGGATAAAATACCCGACTATCCAGATAGACAAAATTTTTCGCAGCTGTTGTGCTGAACTAGGAATATTTCTCTGTAGTGGAAGAGTATCCTTGATCTTTTGTCCTAGCTTAGGTACCTGGTGGCATGCTGAATAGTCCCAACAAATTTTGTCTATCTGAGCAAGAACGCCGATTCGACCAGCGGAATTTTTGGAAACTAGGTGGGGCTCGGGCAACATAGCAACATAGAAGCATAGGAAATGACAAGCCCCCTGAATGGCGAGTCATTACAGGAAATTTATGGGTCCCTGGCTACATAAAAAAAAATGGATACCGTATCCATAAATAAATAAATGATGATTTAATCCGTAATATCTTTAAATACATAAAAATAGCTTTGGATATGTCAATACAATACAAATAAATCTATGACCGTTGTCAAGCTGCTTAAAGCAAAGCTATTAGTACTAGGATGGCCGAGAGCGTCTATTCATTTAAAAATTAGATGATAAGTTTGTTGATGAGTGTAGATGGATGAGGAAAGAGGGTTACCTTGGGTATGAATCGGTTCTGGATTGCCACGAGGTTTAATTGTCTACTATTTATCTATAATATTGAATATTTTTTTTTTCTTCGTATAGTTGTATATGTATAGTATTGCATTTATTTTTTTCCCTGTTATTTTTTGTTCCCGATATAATTATGCTAAGTGATTGAATTATTGAGTCCTGCCACAAACAAAAATGCATAGATTTTTACATGGCAGTTCTGTTATGGTATTGAAACTTGTTTTTTGTAAAATTCCATTATATATTAAATTTGTCTCTCTCTCTTACTAAATTTTCCACGGTAAAATGGTCTGTAAGTAGTGCTTTTCAAAAATATCCATACTTACCTGGTCAAAAAAGCTTTCGCAAAAGCTTCGCGCAAAAATATGTGGTTTTCCGCGCGAAAAATTTAACACAAATGAGAGCCGTGGTTAAGCACTGAGAAACCATAGCGGACAAAGGGTCGCGAAGTGACGAACTCAGGTTGAATGACGAAATCTCTTCGCTCACGTCTCTTAGCTTGGTCACACTGGGGTCCAAAACCAGCCTATTCTACAAATAAATGAAAATCCGTAGGGGACGTGAGATTTGATGGGCTTTGTGGCAGCTTGGGGATAATGAGCAGACTGCAGTTAGGGGTCAATTAGGGTTCCTGTAACATAATTATACACACTGTTTTGCTCTAATTGATCTCCTGAATTTAAAACGACAACATTCGGAACTAGTTGTATCTTTTTCTTTTTTCTACTTTCGCAACCCAAAAAGCTAGGAAGTGAGCCAAGTGTGACCAACTCTCAAGACAAAACAAAGATACGGGCGATTCTGGTGATCTCTTGGATTCCCATTCCAAAAAGCAAAGCGAGAATCCGCTGAGCGCCAGCACAAACAGAAAGTCATTGCGTCTTTACAACTTCTCGCTGGCTTGCCGGATCCACTTTCTACGTACGGAGTGGATTCACTTTCCACGTCACTTTCCAAAAGTCGTGGACCGCCAGAATAGCATGGGAAAGCGAAGCGAGTTTTAGCCGAGTCGCAAGAACACACGGAGGATAAACTAATGGAGCTTTCCAGACCGCCAGAATCGCCCTTTAAAGGAACAGAAAACTTGACTCAAACTTGACTCGGGGAGCTAGCTGACATATCAAGAATGTACCCTGAGTCGATATTGAGAGTAAGAAAAATTATCGTTACGACCATTGCAGTTTCCGGGCAGTTTCCGAGAATTCGACTTTTGAGTTAGTAGAAAAAAAGCAAAAGGTTTGTGTGCCGGGAGTAGGAATCGAACGCACGACCTCTTGACTACTGTCCCGATCTTTTAGTCAACACGGCCAAAGGCGAACTTTTACAGTGTATAAGTGCATAATTACAGTGCATAAGGGGCAAGGGCCTGCCAGCTAGCTTTGGGAGCACTAAGGAGGGGGTTCGAGATAACAAAGAAGGGGGGTCCTGTCGACAGTAAGTCCCTGTACCTTTATCTAAGCCCCCCAGGTCGGTTTGATGGCCGAAAGTTGCGTAGTCAAGTTTTCTGTGCCTTTAAAAAGACAACCGGGAAAATTCAAATAAAGTGATCCACAAAAATTGCGTAAAGAGGGAGATTTCACAGGTCAGTAGACCACGTTAGTCGCCACTGAGGGTGTGAAGATATTGAAAAGCAAAAGGGGTCCTGTTGGCTATACTTTATAAGGCCGTCCTATCATAAATTTTATAAACTGGCAACTTGTGAGTTCAGAAATTTCTAGTAAAGCAAAGCTGCGCTCTGCACACACCAAGGAAACAATGGAGGCTGTATCATTTTTTTGCTGTGTTCATAATATCAAGTTATCGGAGCCAGCGCTGGTGAACGACTGAATGAGTTTCAGAAGGGATGTTCTCTATCGCTAGTGATGCTAGTGCTGCCATTCGAGTCAGAGCAAAATAGCACTAGTGAGTAGCGCCAGTACTTGAAAAAATTGACACACACTTGATTACAGCGATACTGTTACCACTAGCGATAGAGAACATCCCTAATGAAACTCATTCAGTCGTTCACCAGCGCTGGCTCCGATAACTTCATTTTCTGAACATTGCAAAAAAAGATACAGGGTCCGTTGTTTCCTTGGTGTGACCGCACCTTTACTTTACTATAAATTTCTAAACCCGCAAGTTTTTGTCGCTGGAGCGTGTTCCACCCTACTTACCATAGTTACTACGCATGACGTCAAGAATTCTGGCTTTTTGCCGTTAAGGCTGGAACGATTTTTCTGTTTCCCAGCAGAATATCATACCTATCGGGCGAATCCGGGCAATCACGTTACAGAGATACGTAGTTACCGCGCTTGTTACGCTCCCGAGGATGGTAAGGAAATAGTTACTTTTAGTTACTATTTCGAGAAGGTTGGAACGGTCAGCGTAGTAACTTTTTACGAGGTTGGAACGAAAATGGTAACTAATAGTTACTCTTTTTTGCCTGAACAGTCAATTTCATGACTATAACACAATACGGCGGTCCAATCTTTCTACCATTTGTTATCCTTCTACAAGGTCTAGCTTTTCTATTTGTCATACAGGTGTAAAAGTATGGAATTCATTGCCTGAAACTGTTTGAGTGTCCGAAGATAGGAAAGTTTTTAAAACAGCTCTAAAAAGATTTATGTTATCTAGCAATTATATTTTTTCTGTCTGATTTAATTGATTCATTTTCGTTTGTGCTCGGAGGAAGAGCTGACCCATATCGCAAACCTTTTTTATTTTTAATTTTTTTTTTAGTCATATGTCTGTTGTCGTAAATTCTCGTGTTGTCCTTAAATTTTAGTGTTGATGTGTGATAGTTGTTTGTTTGTTTTTTCTTTACAATGCCTTAGGCTAGAATTGTATTAATAATTTTGACAAACCCATCAGAATTAGTGAAGCGTCGTTTTTTATGCCACTGGCATGTCTGATGCTTTTGAGAAACTCCAGGTTTATTCATATTTGCTATTAAAATTGTACCTTACCTTACCTTACCTTTATTGGTAGGAGGATGGAACACGCTCTGGTCCTCTGTCCACAGGATTAGTGATTTTAAATTCTTCTTCTTCTCTTTCAGAACGCAGCCAACATGTACGGAACTCAACCATACTACACTGCATTAGAGCCGACTGGTGATGCTCACGGTGTCCTGCTCATGAACAGCAATGCCCAAGGTGGGTCGACGTTGCATTCTAGGGGAATGTGTTTTACTGGTTCTGAAGCGAAAAAACGGGAGCATATAACGAGACAAGTTTTCACGAGACAATCGGCTTTTGACAAGTGTCACTAGGCAAATCCGCGCGAGGCAATTAGAACATTAGACAAGTCTTCAAGAGGCAATTATTCATTAGGCAAGCCTTTCACGAGACAACCCGTATAAGAAAAGTAGGATTAAGACAATCAGCTTAGAGTGAGCTACTATATATATAGTAGAGGGTGCACGTTAGGCTAGTAGTCAGTTTTGATTTTGGAAACATAACGTCAACCCAAATCCAGTTTGAAATGGTGAAAACTGCAAGGAGGGACTGCAGTCCATACTAGTGGCTACAAGTTTGTTCTGCTTTCAACATCTTCAGAAAGCAGCTACTACAGATGCTCTGACAAAGGCTGTCCAGTACGAGGGAAAGAATGTAATGGCAAGTTAACTCTAACTTCCGCGGCTGACCACAACCATAAATGTAACCCCGCAGCGATTGTCAACGACAAAGTTCGAACTCTACAGCCGTTGATAGAATATTTCCAGATGACCTGGTTGTCGTCCGGCCCACTTGCACCATGCCACTGGAACCAGCACACCAACTCGTGCACTCGGACAGACAGTTCCCTCGAAGCTTACCCCCGGTCACTTAACGTGGACCTAGGGAGAGCTCACCCAAACATCTTCCAGGTTCTCGACATTTTCATTTCCAGAAATTTGGTCTTGGAAAAAACATAAACAGGAAAAAACAAGCCAGGACAGTCTAAAATTTGGCAAAAGACTCATACCTTTACTATATTTAATGCTTTACTGTTATTCTTTTTTTTGCAGTCTTTGGGATAAGAGACTGGGCAGTCAAGTTCAGGTTCATTTAATTTCAGATAGTGAAAACAAAAACAAGGGTCTTAGAACATGTATGGAGGCCTTGGCACGTTGTCCCTCAGCTTAGCGCACAAGTCGCAATTGATATAGATCATGTTCCACCCTACTTACCATAGTTACTACGCATGCCGTCACGGATCCTGGCTTCTTGGCGTCAAGGCTAGAACACATTTTTCTATCTTCGGCAAAATATCGTGCCGCAGGCTGATCGGGCCAATCACGTCACAGAGATCGTAGATATTACGCTCCAGAGTATTGTAAGCAAGTAGTTACTATTCGGAGAAGGTTGGAACGGTCGGCGTAGTAACTTTTCACGAGGTTGGAATGAAAATAGTTACTATTGTTAGAAGTGTGGAGCACGCTCATAGTTTGTGTTCCAGTACCTAACATACCTGACTGTGTAAAAAGAAATACATACCCATCCTGTTGGTATTAGCCGTGCGTGATCTCCTTAGCTCCCTAAACATTGGAAAATTGCATAACCGATATTTCTGACCAATGAGCTCCTTGGAAGCAGTAGGCGGGCGCTTGATCCGCGTCGAAAAGAACCAGACACGGCCAGGGGAAAACGATTGTAAACAGTTGTTTAATGACACTTGAAAAAAACAATCGTCAACAGTTGTAAAATTACGATTGGGATTCCAGATTCACCGTTTCAGTTAAACTCTTTTGATCGTTTACAACAACAAAAAAATCTACTTCCCCATTACAGTTGTTAAAACTGAGGTCTGTATTTCACGACTTGAAAACAAAACCAACTGTTTCCAATCGAAAACAGTTGAAAACGATTTGAAACAGTTGAAAACGATCGTTTTGAATGGATACGGAAAAAACAGTCGGAAAAATACCATCGGAAACAACTCTTTCCAATTGTTAACAGTTGTTTCCAGTTGTTAATGACAGGGGCGTCACTCTGGGGGGGGGGGAAGGTCTTGAGAAAGTAATTTCGTCGGGCGAAGCCCGGCGAAAGTTCACTTGTTTGTCGGCGCGAAGCCCCGGCAGACACAGAAGAAATAAAATTTTGTATGCTTTTGTTAGGCGTCGGTCGACTCTTTTTTTACGCAATTACTGAAATCCTGCAAACATTTGTCGGTCAAAACACTGAGGAAATCGAATTCTGCATGCTTTTGTCGTGCCTCTGTATTCTCGGCGGCACATCGGGTTCTTTTTATACATAAGAAATCCAGAAAAATAAATTTGTTTATGTTTTTGTCGGGCGTCGGTCGACTCTTCGGCACATCGGGTTCATTTTATACGCAAGAAATGAAATCCTGCAAACATTTGTCGGGCAAAACACTGAAGAAAACCAATTCTACATGCGTTTGTCGTGCCTCGTATTCTCGTCGGCACATCGGGTTCTTTTTATACATAAGGAATTCAGTAGAAATAAATTTTGTATGTTTTGGTCGGGCGTCGATCGATTCGTCGGCACATCAGGTTCTTTTTATACGTCATTTTATAAATGAAATCCTGCAAACCTTTTTCGGGCAAAACACTTCAGAAATCGAATTATGCATGCTTCTGTCGTGACGCGGTATTCTTTTATTTATTTTTATAACCCGCTGAAAAGACAGAATAGCGGAGTACAAACAATGAAAAAGAACACAAAAACACTAAAAAACACTAAAATTCACTCAGAAGTAGGGACAAGCCGTGATGTGCGCGGAGGCTGAGATGGGACGTAGTGGAAAGTTTTTTACTTATGGCCGTAAGTTCAGCGATATATCCGGAAGCTTGTAACGTGAAATCCGATGTCTGTTTTTGTACCAAGGGGGTAGGAAAAGGAGGCATTTTGCATATTGGTAATAACAAGAACGGAGGGAATGAAGATCTTTTTTCTTTAAAAAAAGTGTATCATTTTTCGGTGTATCATTTTTTTCCGGTCGAAAGCAGCTGAAACAAAAGAAACTGACTTATTCTCGTCGGCACATCGGGTTCTTTAAAAAAAAAAAAAAAAAAAAAAAAAATCTGTAGATTTTTATCGGGCGCATGCCGAAAGTTCAAGTCTCGTCGGTACATCGGCTTCTACTTATGCGTAACAAATAAAGTTCTTTACAGTCTTGTTGGGCAAAACCCAGAAGAAATCGAATTCTGAATGCTTTTGTCGGGCGTCGGTCGGCACATCGGGTCTTTTTATACGTAAGAAATCAAATTCTGCAAACATTTGTCGGGCGCAAATTTTTCCGGAAAAAGCACAGATTTAAAAATTTTTTGCCGGCGTTGCTTAGTTCAACTTGTTCTGGGTACAGTCTTTGGAACCTTCGCTTTGTAGCGAAAGTTGAAACTAAAAGCCGAATATGGTACATCAAAGGAACAATCTCAACTGATGCATTACAGTTAGTTTTACACAAAATTTCGCCTGTGGCGCATTTTGCAGTATTCTCTATTTGGAAGAACGGTGTATCATTTAGTTTTCGTTTTAGGATAGAAATTCTTGGGGTTTGAAACACGTTAAAAGCCGGAAGTTGTATGGTACTATAGCTAAATTTTTCCGGAACTAAGTTGTATGGTACCATAGCTAAATTTTTCCGGAACTAATCAGATTTAAAAATTTCGCCTGCGGCGCTTGGTTTCACTTGTCTTGGTACAGTCGTTGGAAGCTTCGCCTTTTTAGCGAAAGCTAAAATGAAAAGCCGAATATGTGAACTTTAATATACGAGATTATACCAAAGGAATAATCTCGACTGATGCATTACAGTTAGTTGACACAAAATTTCGCCTGCGGCGCATTTTGTAGTTTTGTTTATTTAGAAGAACGCTGTTTAATTTAGTTGGCGTTTTGAGATTGAAATTCGTGGGGGTCTGAAGCACTTTAAATGCTAGAACTTGTATGGTAGGTATAGCTAAATTTTTCAGGAAAAAAGGCAGATTTATTTTCGCCTGCGGCGCGTAGTTTAACTTGTTCTTAGTACAGTCGTTGGAAGCTTCGCTTTTTGGGATCCCAAAACGTAAGTGGAGGGATACCTATGACATCACAAAAGTTGTCCGTCCGTCTGTCCGTCTGTAAGCACGATAACTCTCGAAGGGAATGAGATATTTTGATGAAACTTGGTGTGAGGATTCGTTGGGTCGGCGGACCAGTCGAGTTTGTAAATGGGCTTTGTAGCCCTACATTTAGGGGTGGGGGAGGGGGTTCAAATTAAGGGGCAAACAAAATATTTTGAAACAGCTAATGTGATAGTCGATTATGGGGTAAGAAAACATGCTGAACACGATGGTGAAAACCATTTTGTAATGGGACAAGTAGTTCGCCCGGAATCCGGCCAAAACCGGAAAGTTTGTTAAAAGTAAAAGTTTTATTTGAAGTTGATTAGATGATTGATTTAGAGGTAGGAAGACATGCTGAAGACGATGGTGAAAACCATTTTTCTCGACGGACAAGTAGTTCGCCCGGAATCCGGCCCAAACCGGAAAGTTTGTTAAAATTAAAAGTTTTATTTGGAGTTGATCAGATGTCCGATTTAGGGCAAGACGACATGCTGAACTTTTATGTGAAAACAATTTTCTACCCGGACATGTAGTTCGCCTGGAATCCGGCCAAAACCGGCAAATTGTTAGAAGTTAAAGTTTTATTTCTAGCTGATTGGACAACCGATTTAGGGGTAAGAAGAGACGCTGAATCCGTGTGTGACAATCATATTTTACCCGGACATATAGTTCGAGCGGAATCCGGCTGGAGTCGGAAAATTTGTTATCAGTTAAATTTTTATTTGAAGTTGATTAGATGTTCATTATTGGGGAAAGAAGATACCCTGAGTTCGTTTTGAGCTTTCTTTTTTCGCCGGACAAGTAGTTCTAGAGTTCGGCCGAAACCGGGAAATTGGCAGAAGTGGCAGGAACTTTTCGTCAAAACAGATATGACTTATACGGGTAAACACACATGCTGAATCCATATCTGAACTTGGTTTTCTCAGATGATTAGCTGTTTGGCCTTAATCTGTTTCTGAATTTTAATTGTAAGAATGTTCAAGGATTCTGGCGATGACTAGATCTGGCTAAGACAAGACCCAGTTGTCTGGATCAGATATTGAATTTTTGGGATCCCATCGAAAACTTTGGTCTTGTTAGCGAAAGCTAAAATGTAAATCCAAATATGTGAACTTTGATATACGAAATTATATCAAAGGAATAATCTCAACTGATGCGTTACAGTTAACCCGCTTGTTTTGTCGGCACGTTTTTGAGTCCGTCGGCAAAAACCGGGTCCCCCCCAAAGGTAAAAGGCTAGTGACGCTCCTGGTTAATGATCGTAAACAATTGAAAACAATTTGAAAACAATTGTTTACAACTTAATTATTTCCATACGGGTTTACAAATAATCGATTTTCGTATAGTGAACTTTCCCTTCGGATTTTTGGTTTTCGCTTGTACCTGTGTTTTATGCTTGACGAAAGCGATTGATGAAAGATTTTCACGCAGTGAACAGTTAGCTTACCATCGGTCACCGAAAAGCCGCGTTTGGGTTAAGATTCAAATTTTCCGCGTCATAGTAAAACTTCAATGAGGACGGCTGTAGATACACTGAACGTCATATTAGAGCCTCGTTTTTGTTGCAATAGTGCTGCTGCATCGCTGCTACAGCACTTCTTTGCTTCTGCTTAAGATGCGTCTTTGGATTCACTTCCTGCACGATTTCTTCTTGGTTGATGCAGTACCTTGCAGGGAAGCACGGTCTTGGTCCGCAATTCTCGAGAAGCGCTGCCGTCTTCCTCGGGAGCACTGCAGTGCAAAAACGAATGTAGAAAGAAACAGCCCGGAAGCGGCCGATAAGTGGACCTTCAGAGTGCAACTAAAACGAGGCTTACAGTGTAAAGTGAAAAATAAAAATAAATACCTTAGCACAATCCATACAGTTTAGTGAAACCGAAAGCTGCTACAGCGCTCGCAATAGTGGATTGTTCCAAGGAACACTCCACTAAAAACCAGTTTGATGACGAGACTTAAAGGACCCCTCTTGCTTATTCTGCCTTTTGTAATATACTTAGCTCCCATATGAAATTATAAGCTAACAAAATCGCCACCTTTCTCCATTGTTTCGTTTCGTAACTACGAATTGTGAGCGCTTTTTCCGCCTTGCCGAATTTTCCCGTCACCCAACTAAAAGTTTGCCGGAATATGATAAAAAAATAAGTTCTCTTTTCAGTTAAACTTTAATGTTTGTTTCATCCGCAGAAGTCCAGATGACTCCTGCACCTGGTATGGTCTACCGAACGATTGGTGGTGTCTTGGATATTTATTTCTTCCTTGGACCAAAGCCGGAAGATGTCGCTAGTCAGTTCAGTGGAGTAAGTAGAATCACGATTGGCTTCATCTACACAGATTCAACCATCTAGGAGCGTGTTCCACCCTACTTACCGTAGTTACTACGCATGACGTCACGAATTCTGGCTATTTGCCGTCAAGGCTGGAACGATTTTTCTATACGCGATTAAAAACATGAAGAAAAAGTTTTCTATGGGTGCTGATGGCATTTGTGGTAAACATCTCGAACATGGAGGCCGCTTACTTGTGTCCCACCTATCGGTTCTTTTCCAAATAATTTTCAATGTCGGTTTTGTTCCGGACTCTTTTTGCGTTGGAATTATTTCTCCTATTTTAAAAAAGGGAAAACCGAGCGGTTTTTGTTCATCGTATAGACCCATCACAGTTTCAAGTGTTCTGTGTAAGTTATTCGAGTTACTTATTATTTCAAGGATAAAAGCGAAATGTAAAATGCCCGGTTTTCAATTTGGTTTCATAAAGGGCCTAGGTTGCGCACAATTACTCCGTTCGCTGTGTAATGTTTTGAAAGATGCACATGAAAGCGATGAAATGCTTGCTATTGGTACTTATGATGTGCAACGTGCTTTTGACTCGATTATACATCCCCAAGCTATGCTAGAACTTATAAAATCGGGAGTTGAAATAGATGTGGTAGCCCCACTTTACGACATGTATCGTCAACTTAAAGTGCAGGTTAAATTGCCTCATTCACAAAAGCTAACTATTGATATCCCGGTAGAAAAGGGTATCAAACAAGGGTCGATAACGTCCCCTATTGTGTTTAACAATGCGCTTCTGCCTGCCCAAAGTAACATTGATACGTCTTGTATATTCCGCGGTTTAGATGTTTCGAAGTTTTGTTATGCGGATGATCTTTTTAACATAAGTCGAACTGTTGCTGGTCTTGAACGGTATTTCCGGGATCTAAGTACTAACTATGATAAGATTGGTATGTCTTTGAATCCAGATAAATCCCAAGTGCTTTTGTTTAATTGCAAAGATCCTATTGGAGCTCCGGTTAATTTGGGAGATACTGTTGCTACTCCAGTCGATCACTTCATGTACTTGGGTATCCCAATCGGTCGGACTATTGCTGCTACGCGGAAGCTTCTGGTACAGCACACTGAGAATAAAGTGCGAAATTCTTACGTTTCAGTAGTTGTATCCCAGCTAAATTTGGGTAGGAAACTACTTACTCGAATATTCAACAGCTCAGTCATGGGCCATTTTCTGTATATCGTTCCCTTCTGGGACATATTAAGTGACAGTGATAAAGTTGAACTCCGAAAAATTTATTTTAAATATGGGAAATATCTCCTTGGAATCCCGTCTTGGTCAAGAAATAGACCTCTAGTTCGAAAATACGGTCTGCGGGAACCGGTAACTGAAATGGCCGAACACTTCAAGCGGATGACTGCTGACAAGCCGTCTCACCACCCCTGGAGCGGCATTCTATTTTAGTATTTATCGAATTTGTTGTTGTTTTGTATTTGGGTATGAGTTTATTAGTTCCTTCTTTTTTTCTTTTCTTTTTCTGTACTCCGTCTCATGCTTTTGTAGCTGTTGTAGATGGGTTATAAATAAATACATACATACATACATACATTTTCCAGCAGGATATCATACCACGGGCGAATCCGACCAATCACGTTACAGAGATGCGTAGTTACTACGCTTACTACTTTCTCGAGCATGGTAAGCAAATAGTAACTATTAGTTACTATTTAGACAAGGTTGGAACGGTCAGCGTAGTAACTTTTCGTGAGGATAGAACGGAAATAGTAACTAATAGTAACTATTGTTAGAAGGGTGGAACGCGCTCTAGGTGTTTATCCGCGGTGCGTTTGTGTGCCACACAATACTGACAGCGTGTTCCACCTACTTACCGTAGTTACTACTCATGACGTCACGAATTCTGGCTTTTTCCCGTCAAGGCTGGAACGATTTTTCTATTTTCCAGCAGAATATCATGCCACGGGTGAATCGATCAATCACGTTACAGAGATGCGTAGTTACCACGCTTACTACGCTCCCGAGCATTGTAAGCAAATAGTTACTATTTCGAGAAGGTTGGAACGGTCAGCGTAGTAACTTTTTACGAGGTTGGAACGAAAATAGTAACTAATAGTTACTATTGTTAGAAGGGTAGAACATGCCCTGAGTGTTTCTCTCGGAAATGGAATTGTATGTCACATTGGCCCACAAGATGAACCTCGCGGAATCGCCGTTTATCTGTGTTTTTGGCGGTAATTTCAAATGTCAGAAAATAAAAAGAAATCGGATAAAATATCAGCAAATAGAACTTGAGGCTTAATATAATGTACTATATTTCCTTAATAGCCTGTATTACACACGCTAGCACGGGATCGTCATTCACGCAAATAACACATGTCAATTAAATAAGTAGACATTTCATCTATACGTACAACTAAAAATTATAATTTGACTTAACTAGAATTAAAATATTGGGTAAAATAAGGTACAATGGATTTCAGGTAACAATCAGCCGAGTTTATGGGTGGTCTTTCTAGTCTCTGGGGAGCAGCGTCCTTCTGTCTTTGTCGCGTATTGGGCCTGCTATTTCCTATGGTCTCAAAGTCAGGTAGAATGGCACGATGCGCATGTGATGCCAGACACTTGCTCCCGAACGCTATTGTCAGTTCATGCCGGTCGTCCATGCAGTTCTGTACTGGAAGGATCATCAGTTTTATGTTTATCTACTTGATAAAGTAGTACATTTTTATGGAAATATGCCGCTAAATTTGAATTTCCCGCCAAAATCGAGCCACAAACCGAAACAACCTCGACAGTTGTATGTCGAATTCGAGCCACAAAAATCTTTTTGGTCGCTAAAACACACTAGTGGACCACACAGATGACCGTGGAAACACTATTCCAGCCACAACCGAGCCACAAGCACTTTGTGGGATCTCGGAAGAACTCGCCAACTCCTCAAAACAGTCAGTCAATCAGTAATTCATTTCTAGTTCAAAAATTGTACAAAAAGTGCCAATATGGAGCAGATCCGTAGCCAGGAATTTATTTCGGGGAGGGGGTGCCCACGGGTCGGACCTAGTCCATACCAAAAAGTACAGAAAAGATAAAGGTCAGAGGTTAAAGCCTATAATGATTTGTTTTTTATGTTTCGGGTGTGTGTGGGGGGCGAACCCCCTACCCCCACCCCCTTATATGGAGTATTGATTTTTGTCTCAGTATCGAAAAAATTTAGACGATTAGATCCATTTAAGAATTGGGAACCACCGTTACGCCAAGGTTGATTTGTGTCTCAGTATCGAAAAAATTTAGACGATTAGATCCATTGAAGAATTGGGAACCACCGTTACGCCAAGGTCCGGATTTACACATTTATTCTTCGTAAATGTACGTGAATGTAACGCGTAAATGTAACAAACGTGAAGGACCCCTCTTGCTTATTTTACCTTTTATAATATACCTAGCTCCCTAATGGAGTTGTAAGCTTCCGAAAGTCCCACCTTTCTCCATTGTTTCGTTTGTGCCTATGAATTTAGCGCTTTTTCGGCCGTGTCGAGTTTTGCCCGTCACAAAAAGTAAAGTTTGCCGGAATCTTCAGCGTCCACTGACAACTCTCTTACACATAAGGATATGAGAATCTTCTGTTTGTAATTTTTTCATTTGCTTATTTTCCGTATTTTTATGGCACTTGCAGCCTCTGGCTCAAGTGCCATATACCGATCACAATTCCGTCTGTCGGTCGGTCCGAGTTTTTTGTCACACTTTTTCGAGTTAGGGTACTTCCAGATGTGCTAGGACAACGAAACTTGGCAGGCATATCAGGGACCCGACCAAACTAACCTGGAAATAATCAGTTTCCCGATCCGACCATATACGGGGGAGTGCGGGGCGCTGGAAACATGAAAATTTAGGGCATTTTGTCACTTTTTTCCGAGTTAGGGTACTTCTAGATGAGCTAGGACAATGAAACTTGGCAGGAATATCAGGGACCCGACCAAACTAACCTGGAAATAATCAGTTTCCCAGTCCGACCATATGCGAGGGAGTGGGGGCGCTGGAAATCTAGAAAATTTAGGGCATTTTGTCACACTTTTTCGAGTTAGGGTACTTCCAGTTGTGCTAGGACCATGAAACTTGGCAGGCATATCAGAGACCCGACCAAACAAACTTAGAAATAATCAGTTTTCTGATCCGACCGTTTTGGGGGGGGGGGGGGAGTGGAGGGCAGGGGAATCCGGGAAATTGAGAAGTGTGTAACTTTCGAACGGGTGATCGGATTGTAATGAAACTTCATACTGAATAGAATATATATCTGTAATGTCCCGTTTAAAGTCTTGACCGGATTCGGTAGCCAGGGGGAGTTGGGGGGGGGGAGACCGGATATTTCAAGAAACGGTTAGAATGGAGGGATCGGAGTGAAACTTGCTGGGAAGAACAAGCATCTGCTCTAGATAAGTCCTTTAGACCGTTGTACTGGATCCGGACACTTATGGGGGGGGGGGGGGGAGGGGGTTTCCCGGAATTCCGGTGATGGTGGTTTTGGGGATTTTCACGATGAAATTTGATCCGATCAAACTGGCTTCAAAATAAAAATTTTGTCGATCTGATAATGGTTTTGGGAGTGGAGGGAGGGGAATCCAAAATTTTTAGTCATGCGTAATTTTGGAGTGGGTGATCGGATTCGAGTGAAATTTAAGAATTGAACAGAGGACATTTCTCCGATGATCTTTTTCATATCCGGACCGGATCCGGCAACTATTGGGGGGGGGGGGGGGGAAATACGTGACCCGTTTAGAATGGAGGGATCGGGATGGAACTTTGTGGGAAGAACAAACAGATGCTCTAGGTAAGTCATTTACTGAATCGGATTGGCCACGGGCCCCGTGGGGGAGCTGGGGGGGTTGACCGGAAATCTCGAGAAACGGTTGGAATGATTGTATCGGAGTGAAACTTGCTGGGAAGAACAAACATCTGGTCCATGTAAATCTTTTACATAATTTGACTGGATCCGGACACTTGAGGGGGGGGGAGGAGGGGGTTCCCGGAATTCCTTTTTTTGGGGGATTTTCACGACGAAACTTGGAAGGCATATCAGGGACCCGGTCAAACTGACTTGGAATAAAAAAAAATCCTCGATATGATAATCTTGGGGGGGGGGGGTTGAGGGAGGGGAATCCGGAATATTGAGTCATACGTAACTTTGGAACGGGTGATCGGATTCGAGTGAAATTTAATAATTAAACAGAGGACATTTTTCTCTGTTGATCTTTTTCATTTCCGGACCGAATCCGGCAATTATTGGGGGGAGGGCGGAAAATACTTGACCCGCTTAGACTGGTGTGATCTGGATCGAACGTCGTGGGAATGACAAACAGATGCTCTGAATTAATCATTTACAGAACCGGATTGGTTCCGGGTATTGTGGGTGGAGTTGGAGGAGGTGGGGGGGGGGGCGGTCTGGGATTCCGGTGATCGCGCGTTAAGGTACTTCCAGATGTGCTAGGACGATGAAACTTCGCTGGAATATTGGAGACTCAACAACATTTGCTTATAAATTGCTACTTCCCAAATCCGATTATTCCTTAAAGTACCAATCTTGACCGTAAAGTAAAAAAAATACTTTTAAGCAATATATGCATTTTCATGATGCCCATCAGTCCATTAGCATTTTTGCCTCAAGGGTTTTGCTTACAAATGAAGTTCCAGCTCCCTTAGAGAGCGCATCTCAACCACAAAGTCGAAACTTACTTTTAATCAATCAAATCGTCTTAACTCATGGAAGTGCCATATGAGCTTACAGCTCTTGTTTAACCACGGCGCGTTCAGTTTTAAAATATTTTGCGCCCAGCCGCAACGTCGGGGAGCAGGAAGGCTGGATAGAGTCGACAAGCGCTAACATGAAAATCGCTAAATTCAGGTGGAAAGTAATGGTATTTTCGGAAAACGTTTTTTCTGATCCTTTTCATAATGAAAAGTTCATTTCTAGTAAGAGTTGTGCTTTACTTCTATAATTTGTATGACCGCGGTTGCTGGCACAAATTTTGCCTAAAGTATTCCTTTTAACTAAATCTAAATCTGATGAAGAAACAGCATTTTGTATGGTATTTTCAAAAATATACTGAAAACTTTGTTTGATGATAAGTGACGGACCGTAAAATCGAGGACAAAAATACTAGATTAGATTATTTTATTGCTAAATTACATAATAACCCATCATGATAGGTAACCGCCCATGAGAAGACATATGTGCACTGGCACTGGGCGGTTACCACAAACTACTTCAACTTAACTTAAACAGTAATTAAATTTCATTTTAACACTAATTAATAATTTATTTTTTTTTTCCTTATAACACACAAAAGAAAATA
Source organism: Branchinecta sandiegonensis (assembly GCA_030848855.1). NCBI lineage: Eukaryota > Metazoa > Arthropoda > Branchiopoda > Anostraca > Branchinectidae > Branchinecta > Branchinecta sandiegonensis. Next base: position 4,495,975 of record JAUPMV010000017.1, on the reverse strand, counting down.
GTAAGAAAATACAAAAGAATATACTGAAATATAAACTTCTTCACCTGATGTACGCAGTGATAAAATTTCCTTATAAACATGTTACCACACTGTCAGAAGTTTCACAACAGATTGCGCATAACACTTTCAAGACTAACACCTTTTCACTTAGAAGTAAAGTGTTATGACCAATTAAGTGTACACTATTTCGTGCCTAGATCTCCAACAACACCCTTCAATTGGTAAAAATACTAACGGGAACGAAAGAAACATAACATATAACATCCCAAAGTGTTATCTGTTGAAACCGCGCATCCTGCTGTTGTCGTTATGTAACTTCTGACAGTGTAGTATTTTTACCTATTGAAGGTGTTGCTGGAGATGTGGGCACGAAATAGTATAAACTTAATTGGTCATAACACTTTATTTCTAAGTGAAAAGGTGTTATTCTTGAAAGTGTTATGCGCAATCTGTTTTGAAACTCCTGACAGTGCACGCACGTACACAGAACAGAGAGTGGCTCAGACTGGCCTCGCGTTTCGTTGTCAGTGAAACCGTTTTTTTTTTTCAGGCAATTGGTCGTTCCTTCATTCCTGCATACTGGTCCCTCGGATTTCAGATTTGCAGATACGGATACGAAAAAACTGATGACATTCGAGCTGTGGTTGACAGAACTGCCGCTGCCGGCATTCCCCTGGTATGATTTTTCTATTTTCTTGATTTACCTTCAAATTTTGTTATTATTATATAATTAAGTTTTATGGTCTTGAATATTTTAGGTGCAGAAATGTCCTCTTATTTTCATTTCATGACATTCGAGCTGTGGTTGACAGAACTGCCGCTGCCGGCATTCCCCAGGTACGGTCTTGACTTGAACTCCTGATTTTTTTTTCTTAATTTACATTTAAATTTTGTTATTATTATATAATTAAGTTTGATGGTCTTGATTGTTATTTTAGGAGTAGAAATGTCCTATTATTTAATTTGATGACATTCGAGCTGTGGTTGACAGAACTGCCGCTGACGGCACTCCCCAGGTATGGTCTTGACTTGAACTCTTGATTTTCTGATTTTTTTATTTTTCTTAATTTACATTTAAATTTTATTCTTATTATATAATTAAGTTATATGGTCTTGAATGTTATTTTAGGTAGTAGAAATGTCCTCCTATTTTAATTTCTTAAAAGAGTTCAAATATTTTATATGATTACCATATGTTTATTTTCGTTTCTGTAAATAAGAAATGATAGGAATTAATCAACTCCAAAGTCTTCCAATACGTGTGTTATTATAATCATTTAAATTTTTAGTGTACCTTCCTCGTTCCTGCCGCAACCACAAATTAAATCAGAAGTTCGCCGTTCATGATGTCATTCGCTCACTAGAGAAAACGTCAGCGTCATTACTATGTACATCTCGTCATCCTGGTCATCGAATATTTATCTTGTGTTGTTTTTCGTTGTTCTCTTTACTCCGCTATCACCTTGTGTATTTGGCGGGCCACATATAAAATATAGATAGATAGTTTATTGCTATAAGCAGCCCGAGGGCCATGGCAAAAAGTTAACATACAAAAAAAAACAAAAAAAAACACTAATATATAATAACACACTTTTCCTTTAAATTTTGTTTTAGTTATTCCAAAAATCTACTTCTGTGTTCCATCGCTAACCTCAAAAATCGCCCCATTTTCTTTATACCAGCAAAACACTCATCCTTAAAAATTCGTTTTACCCACTCTTCTTCAAATACGCGCACACCATACTCTTCTTTTCTCCATTCAATCAGCTCAATACACACAGCATGTGAATCACACTCTCATCCACGCACCCACACATCGGACAGAAGTAAGGACCGAACTTCTGCTTAAAATTACCAATATAACGTCTTCTGCCCCCAATTGGTAGACAATCTGCCAACAATTCAATAATTATCTTCAACTCATCCCGTCTAAGACCCGCTTTAAACATTATATTCTCACCCCATGTCTCCCTTACCGCAGCATAAAACCCCAAAGATTCCGACTGGTCCTTCTGGGCGTGCCAAACCTGTACTTCCTGGCTCTTAAATATTTCTTTCACAACCTTAGTCACTCCTTCCTCCTTTCCTAATCCATCATATAATTCTCCAACTCCGCAATCATACAGTACCTTTTTTACTATATACGGCCATGAAGTAGGCGATTCTTCTTTCAGCGCTTCTAAATATGCAGATTTTAATAATCTAACACGTGGCATCCTAACAATCGTTTCCCAAAACCTAACCATATTCACTAGTCTTACATTTCTTAAAGAAGCTAAACCTAACTCACCCCTAACAACTACACTATTTGTCGATTTACTTACTCCTAGCCACCTCTTAAAATAACCTAACTGTACTACTTCTATCTTATCTATCTTCTCATACCCCCATACTTCAGACCCATAATGCATTACCCCCACCACCTTAGACCTAAATATTTCTTTGTGGGCCCTAAGGTTTAGTTCACTCCTAAGTATCGTATTCGAACATAATCTACCCTTCTCTACACTCTTTTCAATACGTTTACTAAACGTCTTACCTTTAGCTCTAAATCTTACTCCCAGGTATGTCCACTTTTCCTTAACTTCTATTTCTTTACCTCCATAATTAAACTTATCATCCGTCCTCAAATTTCCTCTTTTTCTGAATACTAATACTACCGTCTTACCTGTGTTTAGCTCCAATTTTTTACCTTCTATGTACTCTCTCAACAAATCAAGTAAAATCTGCAGATTATTTCTACTATCACTTAACAAAACTATGTCGTCAGCGAACAGGAGCATACACAGCAAAGATATATCTAAAGAAACCGTGGGCGCTCCTTTTCTTAACATAAACTCCACAACATCATTAATAAATATTCCAAACAGTTTCGGCGACAGAGTACAACCTTGTTTTACACCCATATTATAACTTATTACTTTAGATAGTTGTTTCCCTACCCTTACTATCAATCGTGTAAATCTATATATTTCTGCCAACATTAACACAAATGTTACTGGTAGTCCTATACTTAACAGACTATCTATCAATAGAATTCTCTCTACATTGTCAAACGCCCCTTTCAGGTCTACGAATGCCGCATACAGTCTTCCATTTCTAGGCCTAGTATACTTATCAATCACCACTTTTAATGCGAAAATATTATCCATCGGTCCGTAGCCTTGTCTAAACCCTGCCTGTACATGGTTTAAAACCTCCTTACAATCTAACCATTTCTTTAACCTATTATCTAAAATCTTACAAAAAACCTTTGATATGCTATTCCCCATATATACTGGTATGACAATAAAGAAAATTATAATAAACTCGTGAGCTGTAATAGATACAGTTTATACGGAATAGGGCTGAGATCTGACAGTCCTGTTCACTGAAATAGGCTCGAAGACCCGATGACAATTCATTGCTCCTTCATTGCTCCGCTATTCGTATTATCGATGTTCATCGAATGAAGTTTTTCTTTCGGAACTGTGGTACCTCTATGCGCTTGTACCTTGAAATATTTAGCAACCACAGCGTTAAATAATAATAACAGTAATTTATTTGTAACCCACTTTCCTATAAAAATACAAGCGGAGCAAATTACACAAAAAAGAAGAAAAAGACAAACGCATATGAACCACTTAACCTTTATCTCGGACAGAAACACGCGGATAATACTATGGTTTGGACCTAGGGACGTGGCTGCATTACTTGTTAACTTAGCGCTAAGTAACTCAGAAGACTGAAGAATATCACTGGCACCATACTTCTTAACAATACGTCGTTACGACGTCGGAAGGTACAGTAGAAATTAAACGATTGCCGATAATTAAAAATCTCTTTCTTAGCAGTCTTTCTTCAGAATTGACCGTACCATCTATCTTTTGCACATTCCCTCATCAGGGTGTAAATAAGGTTTGAAGCCAACCTGACCATCCATTGCAAACAAAATTGAAGAAACAAAATTTTGAGGACGGTTTGCCGGAAGTGCAACCGAAATATCCGAAAATTTATCCCTCGCACATCATCTTGGAGGGGTAATTAGCTGATGAAGAAAAAAAACCCGAAAATCTCGTTTTTTTTCTATTTTGTTCGTCAGGGTGTTGATCTACTGGAAGAATAGAATCTGCAATCACATGCCACTGGAATATTTGACGTTTTTATGCCATTTATTTTGAGTTTTACAATGTTCAATAAAGTTGCACCTTAACGGGCTATATTCGATATGTTCATTTCAGATTCAGATGGCAGATAGATAGATAGAAAGTTTATTGTAAAAATCGACTATCGTGGTCATAAACCAAATTTGCGATTATTGTCAAACAAATATAATAAATTTACAATATATGTATCTAATGTCGGTACGCTTAAAAAAAATATTTCACGATGTCGGGAATAAAACTTTTTGCATTTCTAGCGTGTTTTGTAGGTACGGGACAGAGCTTGGGAACCCTAGAACTTACCACTCGTTCTGGGCGACTTCTAACATTTTGATAGGGGGACAGAGGATTTGGGAGTGGAAAGGATGAGATACCATGGCTGAACCGAAGTCAGCGCTTAGCTCCTTTCTGCGCCCCTGCAGTGTTTTTAGGTTAAAGTGTTTTAAAAGGAAATGAGTATGGAAGCTTCGGTCCACTATGAATAATAAGAAGAGCCCGCTTCTGTATTCTTTCTAGTTTATCTCTTTTCTATTAGAGCTGGAAGCTATAGAGCTGGAAGAAACGAACCTGCAAACAGAACCTCATCCGTTAAAGTTTTAAATAAAGGTCTGAAATAGGACAGTCTACACTGTAAAAAGTTTCTCCGTATAAAGATTAAAGTCAACTGCAGTTTTTATTCCTCGGATTCATCTTATCTCTATCTGGTATTAATCTTATCTACGTAGAGATAAGGATAATCCGAGTAGCAAATACTGCAGTTAACTTTAATCTTTATACGGAATCACTTGAAGAGGCTTGTAGACCCGATGCAAATGCGTAGCTTCGTTGCTCTGCTATTCATGAGTAACCAACTTTCACATAGAGGACTTTTCCTGTCGGATTTGTGGTAGCTCTTCTCTATGCGCTTATACCTGTCTGTACTGTATGCTTGATGCCCGGGCCCCACTATAGTCACACCTGGTAATAACGCCGGTAATAAGACCGTCTGCGTAAAATCCGAGCGTATTTTGAAATCCGAGCGTACTTACGCACGTATTTGGCTTGAAAAGATTTCTAGCAACACTTACGTATTTAGATACAAAACGGACTAATTTCTCAAATACGTCCGTATTGCTAGCGATCTTTTCAAGCCCAAATACGTGCGTAAAATACGGTCGGATTTCAAATACGCTCGGATTTTACACAGTGCGTAAATGCACCATTACGGTCGAAATTGGGAAGAAAAGACGCTAAATGTAAGATAGTCGAGATGGAAAAATCCAACTCCGCCATTTTGAAACGTATCTTTGGAATGTCTGGACCAATCACAAACCAGAGTCACTGGCTTTAGCCAGTTTTGTTTACCTTTGGCAGGGACCCATAAATTTCCTGTAATGACTCGCCATTCAGGGGGCTTGTCAATAAGAGATTTCTGATGCGCTCTTGACCGAGCGTCAGATAGTTCGAGAAATACCCACGGGGATAAAATACCTGACTATCCAGATAGACAAAAATTTTCGCAGCTGTTGTGCTGAACTAGTAATATTTCTGTGTAATGGAAAGAGTATCCTGGATCTTTTGTCCTAGCTTAGGTACCTGGTGGCATGCTGAATAGTCCCAACAAATGTTGTCTATCCGAGCAAGAACGCCGATTCGACCCAAGCGGAATTTTTGGAAACTAGGTGAGGCTCGGGCAACATAGCAACATAGAAGCATAGGAAATGAAAAGCCCCCCTGAATGGCGAGTCATTACAGGAAATTTATTGGTCCCTGAATTTCATCGTCTTGAATTTCATCGTTCCTGGTGTGACCATGATGAAACGTAAGAGTGGGTACCCGATGAAAAATTTGTAGCCTACGTAGTTGTATGGTAGTTTTACGAAAAATTCGCATGTAATACTATGTAATAGCAAAGAGTACTATCATTTAATGTGCCTCAGACTGGCCCAATCTCAAGTAGTAGTATCCAGTAGCATCCTGTCTTGCCATAGTAGCATCCAGCCTTGCTAATAGTAGCATGCAGTAGTATGCAGTAACACTGTAGCCTTAAAGTAGAAGCATGTAGTAGCATCAGTTAGTACTGCATGCTACTTTTTCGTACAACTTGGTACTACTATTTTGAGATAAATTTTTCATCGGGTAATAACCAAATTAACGAACCAAATTACGTACAGATGTGACTAAATGTGGCCCGGGCATGATGAAGATGATTTACGAAAAATAAGTTTTCACGCAGTGAGCGTCACTTTCACCAAGCTGACCATTGGCCACTGAAAAGCCACGTTTGGATTGAGATTCAAATTTTTCGAGTCATAGCAGAACTTTTCGTTGTGAGGACGGCCATAGATATTCTGAAGGTTATACTAGAACAAATAGTGAGAAAAAAAATCCTTCACATAATCCAAATAATGCAATGTATTCAGTCAAATGATACAAAAATAAGTTGGCTTTTCAGTTAAACTTCAAGGGTGGCGAGGTCAGTGTATTTCTCTTTGTAATAAATTATCTTCTCCAGGACGTTCAGTATGGCGACATTGACATCATGGATCGTGCGTTGGATTTCACCGTTAGCTCAACCAACTTCCCAGACTTACCGCAGTATGTCAAAGAAATTAAAACTCGCGGCATCAAATTCGCAACGATTCTGGTAAGCTTCTATACGTATTTGACGGTGCAAAACGGATAAGTCAGCTACATTTCATTAGAGCTATATTTCGGCCCTTGTTGGCAAGGATCCTCTTGAGGCTCAAGCTGAAAAATTACCTATGTGACGTGAATAAGCATTTATACGATTCGATAAATAAATAACATATTAAAGGTTAACTTATGACATCGAGGTTGATATCAGAAAATAACACCGAGACGGCCACAAAATATCTATCGAGCGCAGCGAGGTTGACATTTTTAAATGATATCAACCGAGATGGAGGTGCGTTAACTGCTATGACTTTTTAGAAAATTTGACTTTTTATCAACCTCTCTGGAGGGTGAAATGATTTCAAATATCAAAAAATATCTATTGAGCGCAGCGAGGTTGACATTTTTAAATGGTCATCGAGGTTGGTATTCCGATATCAACCGAGATGTAGGTGCGTTAACTGCTATGACTTTTTAGAAAATTTGACTTTTTATCAACCTCTCTGGAGGGTGATATGATTTCAAGTATCAAAAAATATCTATCGAGCGCAGCGAGGTTGACATTTTTAAATGGTCATCGAGGTTGGTATTCCGATATCAACCGAGATGTAGGTGCGTTAACTGCTATGACTTTTTAGAAAATTTGACTTTTTATCAACCTCTCTGGAGGGTGATATGATTTCAAGTATCAAAAAATATCTATCGAGCGCAGCGAGGTTGACATTTTTAAATGGCCATCGAGGTTGGTATTCCGATATCAACCGAGATGGAGGTGCGTTAACTGCTATGACTTTTTAGAAGATTTGACTTCTTATCAACCTCTCTGGAGGGTGATATGACTTTATATTATCCTCTCTGGTGGGTGATATGAAATCATAACTTTCTGTGTGCAGATATCGTAATAGGCCTATAGCTGACCGTGGGTCATAGGATGATATGCATTACATACCTGTTCCAGAAAAATTTATAACCCAATAGAAGTGATAATGTCGACATTGGACAAAAGGTCACCAGCCTTTTTAATCCATAAATAAGCGTTATCAACGCGCAGCATTTTAATCAAAACGTGGCATTTGACTCGGTACGCATCCTTACTACTCGACACGTAGCGTTTTGATGCAGTGCGCAGTGTTCTAACCAGGGTTGCCACATGACTCAAGTAAAATGCACTATCCAAATAGGAAAAAAGTACTACCAGAGGAGAAAAAGTACTACCTAAAAAAATTTGCGCGTGTTGCGCGAGGCGCATTGTCGTTCACTGTTGCTACTGCCACCCACTTTAGCATGACCCTAAAAATATGGCTTGAATCCTGTCTGAATCGAACCTTCGTGAAAAATAGGGATTTCACTCAGAACCACATTAAAATCAAAGTAATCAGATCAAATATTAGAGATAAAATGAGCAGAATACAACTAGGCCAACATGAATATTGACAGAAAGGGTATGTTTTTCGAATAGTACCACCTTTCTAAAATGTAGCCTACTGCATAAGTACTACTTTTATCAAATGTATTACCAGCTCACTACTTTGAAAAAAAATGTACTAAAAAGAGTACAATTGTACTACCGATGGCAACCCTGGTTCTAACTCAATTGGCCATATTGCCGTTCAGCGCTTTCAAGCGGACTAATTTATGTTAATCCCCCTATGCCTCACCGTCATAACTTGTATCAGACATGGTAAAATAGATGCAATGCACAGGTTAGTTAGTGGAAAACATGTCATCTGTGTCCCAGGTAATGGAGGGTTTGCATACGTCTCAGCAGTAGAAAGTGAAAATAACCCATTACCCTATGGATTCGACTTTTTACTATGTCTACACAAGTGTTGGTCATGAAGCAATGGCGGACTAGAACAGAAACTAGTCCACTTGGAGCGCTGAACTGTAATAAGGCCAATTGCACCCTACTCGACGAAAACGGATCTTTCTCCACCATTATCGACGGGAGCATACAAAATAATTTAAGGTCGTGAGGTATAGGACTTTCAAGTTTGATACTGAGTTATCGGCGTTTTGTAATTATTGTGAGCATGTGAGTTGTTAGAAACGTTAATTTGACCCTTTATTGTTTGTTTGATCACAGTTTGAAACACAGTTTTACTAAAAGTGAGAGCTCGAAGTCTTCAAAGTATCCTATTGGTTGGTCATCACGTGCAAAACCTAGACCAACCAATACGAAACAAGATTTGTTTGTCTGTGTCTGACACTCACATGAGTTTGAAGTCTTGAAAGTCTCGTTCTGATAAGACTTTTTTTCAAAAATGTAATTGTATGATAAAGAAAGAGTCAGAACAAACGCCGATAATTCTGTCTCGAAATCGGAAGTCCTGTACCTCGCAGTGCTAAATAGTTTGTTTTGCTGCATCAGTTTTGTCAGGTAGGCTGAAATCCCTCTTTAAGCAGCCCGGTCTATCTTGTGTTTGGACTCCTTTTTCTTGCTTGGTTCTCCCACGTTTTAACGACGGTGGGCACAGTTTTCAAATATTTTGCGTGGGACCTCCGCTTTGGAGAGCAGTAAGTCTGGATAGAGTCGACAAGCGCCAATAAGAAAATCGCTAATTTCACGGGACAGGTATCGATATTTTGCATAAACAAAATTTCTAAACCATCATGAAAAGATCATTTCTAGTAAGAGTTGTGCTTTAAAGATGTTTTTTTTAACTTGCTCATCTAAGGACTGCCCTGAGAACTGAAAGTAAGCAATAGCTGCGTTTTTGCAGATATCGTTGTATCTGATACCACGGTGTAAAGTCGTTAATCATCAAGAGTATTTCCAAGCTCAGGCCGCAGTATGCGATATGCATACACTATGCGATATCGATGCTCGGTTATCAAAAGGTCGTTTCTCCCCATTTGTCAGTTTTACGCGAGATGCAAATTTTGATCGGAAGATGCGACCTCTCTCATAACAAATCGTTTTGATCAGAGGCTCTAGATGGCTGTTAGATCGTCGTACTCGTAGTTTCGAGTGTAGAATCTAATCACTGGGGTACCTCGGTTTGCCCCAAAATTGGAGATACGACCTTTTGACTCCGGGTATCGATATGCAGAAGCAAATATTCAAATAATATCAACTGATATGTTTCAAAGTCAGCTTGGGCTCAAGGAATATTTATCTGCAGAAGCAAGTATGCGATATACACAGCAAGTATGCCATGCGCAGTATGCGATAATAATAATAATAACAACGTTTATTTCCTGAATAGCTCATATAATTACTCGCTAGCGTCGGATCGTCACTCAATTATTAACACGGCTAAAACTTAATAATCACTTCTCAATAATTACCTTAAAATTTGTAAATGTAGACACAAGTATTAAAGGACATCTGAACAGTGAAACCATACTTGAACACACCATGGAAAATGCATTTACAGACATGGCCACGGAGAGCATTCTTCTCCTGAGCGTGACGTTTTCAAAATAGGGGTGTTCGTTTCTGGAGGTTTGCACATGCAGACTCCAAGACAAAAAGCGCAATTCATTCAAATCCTGTACAGCGCTGGCCGGATCGTATTGGAATTTCTTCTAGAGATCGTTTGGGCTTAACTGGTTAAAAAATATTCCAGAAGGAGGGTTGATTGGAGACATTTATGCATTTCTAAAATTGTTCGATACTGAAATAAGGACAGATGCAAAATGGAGCAAAAATCATAGCTTGGAAACACTATTTCGTATTTGGATTGGATTTTCTGCAGGCAATGTTAACGGAAGCCATACAGATAGGGATGATACTTGGTACTCTTCATTCAGGTGTCCTTTAACGGATATATCACAGTTCAGAATTAAAGTAATTTACGCAATATGGTACAAATGACGAAAGATACCGGTCAGTAGAGTGGACATCGGGGCGAACAAGTCTGGTACAATTACGGGTTGCAGCGGCCTTTTTGCAGGTCGAGTCTGATTTGGGGCTTAATCCGGTAGGAGAGATCTATGAAGATCAGAGGACAAGCATTTACGTCCAAAATCCATTGTCAACTCGTGTCGTCTTTCAGACAGAGTGGCAGACAGAGTCGTCTTTCAGACAGATATGGAGAGTCTCTTATCATTGAAGACTCCTCAGAAAAGGTGGTTCATGGATTTGCGTACACTTCTTTAATTTTCTTTCGTGTATTTACAGGATCCTTGCATCTCAATTGGCGAACCTGCTGGAACGTATCCTGCTTTCGACGAGGGGAACAGACTCGATGTCTGGGTGAAGCGGCCAGATGGAACCCCATCAGTAGGAAGGGTGAGATTTTCCATGTTTTCGCCTGTTTATAGCCGTAAATGGAAACTGATAAACATCCAGACCAATATGCTACTTCAGTGGAATACCAGTGCCGGGACTTCGAGAAGGGTGCTTGGCCGGTCCTGACTTTCTGTACGGTTTTTTGGATCCTAAAACGTTTAGTGACGGGATACCTATGACCTCATATAGATGGCGCTTTAGACAAGGGACTTGTACCGTGACCAATACCAAAACAATTTTTCGAATATAATTCAGAAGTCTAGGACTCCCTTGTCGGAGCCACGTAGACAAACCAGGACTCACAAGACGGGGTCTCATGGTGAAAACCAGATAAAACCAAATATACAATTTTAATGGGGAAGACGCCCTTGAGATGGAAACAATTATAAGTAGTGAACTGATAGACAAAAATGCTCCTCAGCCGGGATCTGAACTCAGGACCCTCTGCTTACAAGGCGGTCACTCTACCACTGAGCTACCGAGGGGATTGTGAACAGAGTTCGCAAACCACTACAATAGTCTGATAGAAGCCGGCCATAGGAACAGTGATCTCGCCCGAAGGCAAATTCATCTAACCAATTCACATCCCCATGTCACGTAAATTAATAATAGAGACGAATAATATAGAGAGATTTTATAATATATAACTTGTTCCGTGACCTTGTCTCCCTTGTCTAAAGCGCCATCTATATTATTTTTCATCTGTATTATATTGTCTCCCTTGTCTAAAGCGCCATCTATATTATTAATTTACGTGACATGGGGATGTGAACTGGTTAGAGGAATTTGCCTTCGGGCGAGATCACTGTTCCTATGGCCGGCTTCTATCAGACTATTGTAGTGGTTTGCGAACTCTGTTCACAAGCCCGTCGGTAGCTCAGTGGTAGAGTGACTGCCTTGCAAGCAGAGGGTCCTGGGTTCAAATCCCGGCTGAGGAGCATTTTTGTCTATCAGTTCACTACTTATAAACCTATGACTTTTTAAAGTTTGTCCGTCTGTCTGTCTGTTAGCACGATAACTTTCGAAGGGGTTGAGGATCCATGGGGTCGGAGCTCAGCTCAAGTTCATACATGGGCCCTGTAGCCCTATATTTAGGGGTGGGGGCGGGGATTTCAAATTAAGGGCTTCTAATAAATGTTTTTCAAGCTAATGAAATGGTCGTAATAAGGATAAGAAGAAAATTTCCAAGGGTGCTTGGCTGGTCCTGCCTTTCTGTACGGTTTTTTGGACCCTAAAACGTTTAGTGACGGGATACCTATGACTTCTTAAAGTTTTTCTGTCTGTCCGTCTGTTAGCACGACAACTTTCGAAGGGGCTGAGAATCCATGGGGTCGGAGCTCAGCACAAGTTCATACATGGGCCCTGTAGCCCTATATTGGTGGGAGAGTGGATTTCAAATTAAGGGATTACAAAAAATGTTTTCCAAGCTAACGAAATGGTCGTTATAAGGATAATGAGGAAATTTCCAAGGGTGCTTGGCTGGTCCTGCCTTTCTGTACGGTCTTTTGGATCATAAAACGTTTAGTGACGGGGCACCTATGAATTTTAAAGTTTGTCCGTCTGTTAGCACGATAACTTTCGAAGGGGTTGACGGTCCATTGGGTCGGAGTTCAGGTCAAGTTCATACATGGGCCCCTGTAGCCCTACAGTGTGAAAAAAAAATCTTGCAGTATTTGCTACTGGGATTAATCATGTCTTACCTTAAATTACCTTAAATCACAGCTTGGAGTGAAATAAGGATTTTCGATCCTGTTGAATCACTCCTTGTGATGACCGTTGCATCTGTGGTTGGTTACAGTCTAGTGGAAGATTCTGGTGCATCCCAGTCAAATCTCCACGGTTTGTCTCTCCACTCTGCATCCAAACGGCGTTTGAATGCTTCTGTCGATTCAGCAGCAACAGTGTCGTCCTTGAGGTTGTTCCAGAGGTTCACGATCCGGTTCGAGAAGAAGTTGCATCTTGCTCCAGTCCTTGCGTGAAGTTTGCGGATACGTTTTGGGTGTCCTCGTGTTATGTGGGAGGGGTCAATCTCCAGGAGCTCATTTTCTTGATTGGTCGAGAGGAGTTTGTGTGCCTGGATCATGTCTCCTCGTTTCCGCGTGTAGACTAAGGAGGGGAGGTTGACTTCCCTCAGCCGCTCACTGTAGGGCTTGTTTGCCATACCAGCGATCAGCTTAGTGGCCCTTCGTTGGATTTGCTCAAGAGCTGCCTTATCCTTTTTATGGCACTTGCAGCCTCTGGCTCAAGTGCTATATACCGATCACAATTCCGTCTGTCGGTCTGTCGGTCGGTCCGAGTTTTTTGTCCCACATATCCGAGTTAGGGTACTTCCAGATGTGCTAGGACAATGAAACTTGGCAGGCATATCAGGGACCCGGCCAAACTAACCTGGAAATAATCAGTTTCCCGATCCGACCATATGGGGGGGAGTGCGGGGCGCTGGAAACTTGCAAATTTAGGGCATTTTGTCACTTTTTTCCGAGTTAGGGTACTTCTAGATGAGCTAGGACAATGAAACTTGGCAGGAATATCAGGGACCCGACCAAACGAACCTGGAAATAATCAGTTTCCTGATCCGACCATATGCGGGGGAGTGGGGGCGCTCGAAACTTGAAAATTTAGGGCATTTTGTCACACTTTTTCGAGTTAGGGTACTTCCAGATGAGCTAGGACAATGAAACTTGGCAGGAATATCAGGGACCCGACCAAACTAACCTGGAAATAATCAGTTTCCCGATCCGACAATGTGCGGGGAAGTGGGGGCGCTGGAAACTTGAAAATTTAGGGCATTTTGTCACACTTTTTCGAGTTAGGGTACTTCCAGTTGTGCTAGGACCATGAAACTTGGCAGGCATATCAGAGACCCGACCAAACAAAATTAGGAATAATAATTTTTCTGATCCGACCATTTTGGGGGGGGGGGGGGGTGGAGGGCAGGGGAATCCGGGAAACTGAGAAGTGTGTAACTTTCGAACGGATGATCGGATTGTAATGAAACTTCATAACTGAAGAGAATATATATCTGTAATGTCCCGTTTAAAGTCTTGACCGGATTCGGTAGCCAGGGGGGAGTTGGGGGGGGGGGGGAGACCGGAAATTTCAAGAAACGGTTAGAATGGAGGGGTCGGAGTGAAACTTGCTGGGAAGAACAAGCATCTGCTCTAGATAAGTCCTTTAGACCATTGTAATGGATCCGGACACTTATGGGGGGGGGGTCCCGGAATTCCGGTGATGGTGGTTTTTTGGATTTTCACGATGAAACTTGGCAGGCATATCAGGGACCCAATCAAACTGACTTCAAAATAAAAATATTGTCGATCAGATAATGGTGGGGGAGTGGAGGGAGGGGAATCCGCAGGGGAATCCGGGAAATTGAGAAGTGTGTAACTTTCGAACGGATGATCGGATTGTAATGAAACTTCATAACTGAACAGAATATATATCTGTAATGTCCCGTTTAAAGTCTTGACCGGATTCGGTAGCCAGGGGGGAGTTGGGGGGGGGGGGGGGGAGACCGGAAATTTCAAGAAACGGTTAGAACGGAGGGATCGGAGTGAAACTTGCTGGGAAGAACAAGCATCTGCTCTAAATAAGTCCTTTAGACCATTATACTGGATCCGGACACTTATGGGGGGGGGGGGTCCCGGAATTCCGGTGATGGTGGTTTTTGGGATTTTCACGATGAAACTTGGCAGGCATATCAGGGACCCAATCAAACTGACTTCAAAATAAAAATTTTGTCGATCAGATAATGGTGGGGGGAGTGGAGGGAGGGGAATCCGAAATTTTCAGTCATGCGTAATTTTGGAATGGGTGATCGGATTCGAGTGAAATTTAAGAATTGACCAGAGGACATTTCTCCGATGATTTTTTTCATACCCGGACCGGATCCGGCAACTATTGGGGGGGGGGGGGGAATACGTGACCCGTTTAGAATGGAGGGACCGGGATGGAACTTTGTAGGAAGAACAAACAGATGCTCTAGGTAAGTCATTTGCTGAATCGGATTGGCTACGTGCACCGCGGGGGAGCTGGGGGGGGGGTGGACCGGAAATCTCGGGAAACGGTTAGAATGATGGTATCGGAGTGAAACTTGCTGGGAAGAACAAACATCTGGTCCATGTAAATCTTTCGTCGTCAGGAGTGTTCCAGCCACCATTACGGCCGACGCCGTGAAGACCCTGATTCCTGATTCTTGTGAAGTCGTGCCTATTTCGGGCTCTCGTTCTTTCAAAATCGGGTTCAAAAGTCAAGTTGGTCTCCTTACAGCTATGAAAATCGGGATAAAAATCGGGTATGAAGTTTTTCGTGTTCATGAATTCCACCGAATGCCCAAGCGCTGCTATCGCTGTCAATCCCCAAACCACGGTATAGCCAAATGCCCGCATCCGTCTGATTCTCCAAAATGCGCTCGTTGTGCTGGTTGCCACAGTTATAGCAAAGATTCCCCTTGCTCACTGCCTCCAAAGTGTGCCAATTGCGACGGCTGTCATGTCTCTTTTAGCCTCAGATGCAGCGTTATGAGGAAGGCCGTGGGACTTGGCAAATAATGGTTTTTCAGGAAAAGAAACTGCGCTGTGTGTCATTAAATGTAAATGGCACTAAGGACAAAGATCTTCTACTTGATGATTTGCTAGGCAGCTCGGACATTCTTTGTCTTCAAGAGCATCTGCTATCCGCCCCTAGTAGCGAAAGTTTGCGCCGATCTCCTGAGCACTTTGTGTTCATTCAGCCGGCAATGAAAACTAGAGGTCGTCCTTCCGGTGGGTTAGCCATTTTTCTTCGAGCCAGCGAGTGTTCAGCACCACCAAAACTGTTCCAGTCTGGGCGTTATGCTCTTGCCGTTCAGTTGGACAATATTGTTCTTGTTAATGTATATTTACCTTGCGACCGGCGGAACATTGCATCACATAGTTCATTTGCTAAGGCTTGTCAGAAAATCAGAACACTTCTATCAGACATTTCAAGGAAAGGAATGAAATGGGCTCTTGTTGGTGATATTAACACTGATCTTCTAACTTCTTCTGTACGGACTGATTTATTTTTCGATTCTTTACCGGTAGCTCACAGTCTCATTGAGAAGTCTCTACCCTTTTCATATAGACATAATCGTGGCGCTAATGTTTCCAACCTTGATCATTTGATTGTTTCTGAAACAAGTCTCATTGACGGTATTGTTGAGGTTGATGAGGAGAAAATTGAGGACGACCATCTGCCTCTGTCTTTCTGTTTGGTTGTCCCTGTTGCTCGAATCAGTCGTCCAAATCCCAAGAAGGCTTGGATCCAAAAGCGTAACTGGAATTGTATAGATACTGTGCTCTACATTTCTACATTAACTAATCTTCTCTCACTTTTAAAAGTTCCTTTTCACCTTCTTCAGACTGGTATAGCAGCTACTACTTCGTCCGTTGATATTAATTGTTATTATAGCGAGCTTGTCCATTGCTTGAAATTGGCAGCCGATATTGCTGTACCGACTGAGAGAATTCGAGTTGGTACAAGGAAACCTATTTGGAAAGTCAGTCCTGAAGTTAAGAAGGCAAAAAACACAGCAAAATTTTGGCTAAAAATTTGGATTGCTTGTGGACGCCCAGGGAATGGTACTGTTTTTAATCTAAAAGCTAAAACAAAGCGTGAATACAAATCTTCCCTTAAAAATGCTCGTTTGAATGGCTTAGATGCTCACAGTGATAAAAAAGCGTGGCAAAAGGTCCTTCGTACAGATAAAGGTTCAGCTGTACCTCCTTCCGCGCTAACTATGGCTGACTGGACCAACCACTACCGTGGTCTATTCAGTGGTTGCAAAAACCAGATTCAGCAGCACTTTGAAAATTTACTTCTTAATTACCTACCAAGGAAAATATTTCAACCTTCTGTTCTTCCCGTTACTTGTTCTTCCATCGAAATTGCTTTCCGAAAATTAAGAAGAACTGGTTCTACAGATTCTGATGGCCTTAGTGCCGATTTTTTCAAAATTGAGTGTCCAGCTTTAACACAACACCTTCAGCTGCTATTTCAAATTTGTTTATGCCAGGGTTTGGTTCCGAATAGTTTCCTCCTGGGTACTATAACATCGGTGATTAAGCGAGGGAAAGACGCGGACCTTTGCAAAAGCTATCGGCCAATTACAGTTTCTTGTACCATAAGCAAAATCCTGGAATACGTCCTTCTTCCAGAACTAGTAGAAAAATGTAGCTTTGGTTCAATGCAGTTTGGATTCCGTTCGAGCGCCAGTTGTGCGCATGCTCATCACATATTGACAAAAATGATGAAACAGGCTACCCGCGACAAGTCTTCTATACATATATGTTCTATAGATATAGCTGGTGCTTTTGACAATATAACGCATTCTCAGGCCCTATTTTCTCTCATTACTTCTGGCGTGAATCTGTCTGTCGTCTATCTGTTAAAATTTTGGTATGGTCATTCTTCAGTAAGGTTCAAATGGCAAGGTAGCTTGTCAGAGATTATTTCTGTCCGAACTGGTGTTCGCCAAGGGGGAGTCTTATCTCCCTACATCTTCAAATCGGCCATATCTTCTTGTCTCGATTCTTTGCTTCCTGCTTACTTCTATAAAGACTATGCCTTCAGCTACATAGCCTATGCGGACGACTTGCTCTTAGTAAGCCGTAGCCGATCCACACTCACAAAAAATGTAAGTAAGCTGTCGTCAGAACTTCTGAAAATTGGCCTTGAAGTTAACCTTTCAAAATGTGAGTACCTGCATTTCAACCCTTCGTCAAATTGTTCGAGTGCATCTAAAGCTTCTATATCTCTTGGATCGTTCATCGTCAAATCAACAGACTCTCTACGGTGGCTCGGCATAACATTCAAATCTTCATTGTCAAAATTTTGCTCATCGGTTGTTCAAGAAGTTTATAAGTCGATCCGTAGCGCCTATGGGCGCATCGTCCCCAACCGGGGGCGCTATAATCGTAAAGCTTTGGGAAATTTGTACAGCACCTTCTGCGCTCCTTCTATATTATTTCGTTCTGGCGTCACTCATGTTCTGCGAAAGAAGGAGATTAAAAAGATGAGATCATGTTATTTTAAATATGCAAAGCACCTGCTCCACTTGTCGAAATTATGTCATAACCATACATTGACGGAGAAATTCAAAATTCAAGACGCAAGTGTTACCCTTTTGGATGTTTCGTCATCACTTTCAAAACTCATGGACAACAAGGCCCAACCAGCACACGATGTCGTCCACTGCTTCCTGACCGAAGATTAAAAATTAAGTGTCTTTTTCTGTGTGTATATATGTGTTTTGTTTATTTTCTTTACTTTTGTCATTTACTCCGCCTTTTCAAAATGGCGGGTCATAAATAAATTACTTACTTACTTACTTTTACATAATTTGACTGGATCCGGAAACTTGAGGGGGGGGGGGGGGAGGAGGGGGTTTCCCGGAATTCCGTTTTTTGGGGGATTTTCACGACGAAACTTGGAAGGCATATCAGGGACCCGGTCAAACTGACTTGGAATAAAAAAAAATCCTCGATATGATAATCTTGGGGGGGGGGGAGTTGAGGGAGGGGAATCCGGAATATTGAGTCATGCGTAACTTTGGAACGGGTGATCGGATTCGAGTGAAATTTAATAATTAAACAGAGGACATTTTTCTCTTATGACCTTTTTCATTTCCGGACTGAATCCGGCAATGATTGGGGGGGAGGGCGGAAAATACTTGACCCGCTTAGACTGGTGTGATCTGGATCGAACTTCGTGGGAATGACAAGCAGATGCTCTGGATTAATCATTTACAGAACCGGATTGGCTCCGGTTATTGTGGGTGGAGTTGGAGGAGGGGGGGGGGGGGGGGTTGGGATTCCGGTGATCGCGCGTTAAGGTACTTCCAGATGTGCTAGGACGATGAAACTTCGCTGGAATATTGGAGACTCAACAACATTTGCTTAGAAATTGCTACGTCCCAAATCCGATTATTCCTTAAAGTACCAATCTTGACCGCAAAGTAAAAAAAAATACTTTTAAGCAATATATGCATTTTCGTGATGCCCATCAGCCCATTAGCAGTTTTGCCTCAAGGGTTTTGCTTACAAATGAAGTTCCAGCTCCCTTTGAGCGCGCATCTCAACCGCAAAGTCGAAACTTACTTTTGATCAATCAAATCATCTTGACCCATGCAAGTGCCATATGAGCCTACAGCTCTTGTTGAATCGGGGGGTGGCCAGTATGGTCCCCACCTCCAATCTGGGTCTTACTAATCCTTTGTAGCGCTTGGTGATCATGTGTTTACTCCTGCTGGTGATGCTGTGTTTGATGATGCCTAGGGCTCTGCTAGCATTGGTTGAGATGTTCTGTGAGTGGGTGCTGAATTTCAACTGGGAGTCAACAATAACGCCAAGATCTCTCTCCTCCTGAACATGCTCCAGTGTGTGGTGACTCCCATGATTCTGGGTCATGAGGTACTGTTGCTTGGGGTTGTTGTGTCCGAAGTGTATGACCTTGCATTTTTCAGTGTTGAATTCCAGCAACCATCTTTTGACCCAGGAGCACATGTGGTTGAGATCAGTCTGGAGGGATTGGAGGGCAGACGAGGTTACTGAGATGAGATTATTTCTAATCCGCATCAGTCTTATCCCAGTAGAATTAAGATTAATCCCAGTAGCAAATACTGCAGTTAACTTTAATCCTTACTCGGAGAAATTTTTTCCAGTGAATATTTAGGGGTGGGGGAGGGGATTTCAAATTAAAGGCTAACAAAAAATGTTTTTCAAGCTAAGAAATGGTCGTTGTAGGAAATTCCACCCGGAATTCGGCCAGAACCGGAAATGTGATGTAAGACGCTTTCTCGACTCTTTTGAGCACCGCTAAGGCTGGTTCTCGCTGCCCGGATTTTTCTTCCGGTTAGAACTAAAATCCGATTAGAAGATTTGCTAGGTTTCTGCGATCTTCATGAAACCGCAGTAAGAACATTCTGTTTTCTGAGGTTTTCCGTTTTTCTGAAAAACACCACAGCTCCTCTGAAGAAAGCACCATTTAATAAAAGATCCGGCCAGGACTTCCGGGCCAGTTTTTCTGAAGAAGGAAGAGCATCTTTACAGTTAAATTGTTTTTCTGAAGGTATGGCCAAACGATCCTACATACTTCGTGGATTACTCCAGCCCCAATGGAAAGCTCTATTGGGAGCAGCAGATCGTGCAGTTCCACAACTTGTTGGAATGGGACGCTTTGTGGATCGTAAGTGTTGCCATGTATTCTTTTTCATTTTAAGGCCTATTCTCGCCGTTCCCCGATAACTCTACTTGAAGAGTCCCCGCGTTTTTGTTTGTCCTGGGGACTCACTCCCCGTATTCTCACGAGTCCCCACGGACGGGGAATGCTCCGATTATTGTCACCATCATCAAACAGGACTCCCTTTCAGATTTGGAGGAGAGTCAATTTTTGCTGGTGTTGGTGCAATGTAAAATTGATTAAAAAGAATTAGAATAAGCAAAACCAAAAATAAAGTGGATCCAGACTAATTTTGTCAACTGTATATTTCTTTTTCGAACAAAATCCATTTTAGAAGCATTCCCCATGTTCTCGTTGTTTTCCTAGGCGGAGTTCGCGTGGAGTGATCCCCTCTGTTCTCGCCGTTCCCTTCGATTCCCTGAGGAGTCCTCGGGGAACGGCGAGAATACGCCTTTAGGCGAGCAGGCATGGAACACGCCGCCAGTTCCCTAGGTGGTGTTCCGCCCTACTTACCATAGTAACTGCGCATGACGTCACGGCATCTGGCTTCTTAGCGCCAAGGCTCAACGAATTTTTTAACAACCGGCAAAAATATCGCGCGATGCGCTAATCCCAGTGATAGCGTCACAGAGGTCGTAATTACCACACTTACTACTCGCCCGATCGTGGCAAGCAAATAGTTAATATTAGCTAATATTTTGAGAAGGTTGGAACGGTCAGAGTACTAACTTTCACGAGGTTGAAACGAAAATAGTAACTAGCAGTTACTATTGTAAGGAGAGTGGAACACGCTTTCAATAGTTGTCTGAAAGCTCTTCCAAGTCGGTTCTTAATTATATCCCGATGACAAATTTGTAGCCTGCGTAGTAGTATGGTAGCAGTACGAAAAAGTTGCATGTAATACTATGTAATAGCAAAGAAAACAATCATTTAATGTGCCTCAGACTGGTCCAATCTTATGTAGTAGTATGTAGTAGCATCCTGACTTGCCATAGTAGCATCCAGTCTTGCTAATAGTAGCATATAGTAGTATGCAGTAACACGGTAGCCTTGAAGTAGAAGCATGTAGTAGCATCATTAGTACTGCATACTACTTTTTCGTACTACTTCATAGTACTATTTTGCGATAAATTTTTCATCGGGATGTCAAGTTAGTCATCACATATTTGGATCATCATCTTCAAATCCAGCTCGAAACACGGAAAGGATACGATCGCGCCCCCCCCCCCCCCCCCAGTAGTTTAGCTGGGTCAACTGACTCTTTTACCACACATACGCTGTTGAGCTTGTCAGTCTATGCTATGCTGTATTACGATGCTTTCATCTTTTTAACAGGATATGAACGAGCCGGCCAGTTTTGTAAACGGAGATCTTAATGGCTGTAGTGAAAACTCAATCAACTATCCACCGTACAAACCACGTAAGTTTATTTTTTAGTTTGTTTTCTTGTTTTTTAAAGGAGTAGCGACTCACATGGTGTACCGACCTCTGAAATCTCCCTCCTTGCAAAATCCTTGTGAATCACTTTTTGTTAAATTTATATTATTTGAATTTTTTGCTTTCAACGCTAGCCGAGATTTTCCAGGGTTGCCAGACAATAAGTTTGTATTTTTCTTGAGACGTCAGTGAGCAGGCGCTGCTAAATAAGATTTCGTCACTGCGGTCGGCTCCAGAGAAGAGAGGTGCCGTGGTTCACTCAACTATTGTCCGAATAGGTGTTGTAAGGTGTATTAAGGACCGTTCAAGCTTACGTTTAAGGCGCAGAACTCCTGAATTATACTTGCTATCCGCGAATATCTGTGGTAAAACTTTCACGCCGCCAGGCCTGCTGTAGTAAAAATTAATAGGAACGAGTTCTATTTTGTGGGTTAAAAGTTGTACGCGACGAATCACAGCGTGTGTTTCCGTCACGTTACTGTCAAGGAAGAAAAAGAGAAACGGATAAGGAGAGATATTTGTAATATAACTGAAACTGAATGAGCTCTTTGAATGGAATGTCAGTCATGCTAAACTGTACAGCTAATTGCCTTTTGACAACTACAAGCTTTTACCTTATCTGAAATAACTTGATTTTCAAGTTGAACGGAAGAGGAGGAGAAGGGTTACAAGGCGAAGTATTTTTGGGATCCCAAAACGTAAGTGGAGGGATACCTATGACATCGCAAAAGTTGTCCGTCTGTCCGTCCGTCCGTCTGTAAGCACGATAACTCTAGAAGGGAATGAGATATTTTGATGAAACTTGGTGTGAGGATTCGTTGGGTCGGCGGACCAGTCGAGTTCGTAAATGGGCTTTGTAGCCCTACATTTAGGGTTGGGGGAGGGGGTTCAAATTAAGGGGCAAACAAAATATTTTGAAACAGCTAATGTGATAGTCGATTATGGGGTAAGAAGACATGCTGAACACGATGGTGAAAACCATTTTGTAATCGGACAAGTAGTTCGCCCGGAATCCGGCCAAAACCGGAAAGTTTGTTAAAAGTAAAAGTTTTATTTGAAGTTGATGTTGATTAGATGCTCATTATTGGGGAAAGAAGATACCCTGAGTTCGATTTTGAGCTTTCTTTTTTCGCCGGACAAGTAGTTCTAGAGTTCGGCCGAAACCGGGAAATTGCCAGAAGTGGCGGGAACTTTTCGTCAAAACAGATATGACTTATACGGGTAAACACACATGCTGAATCCATATCTGAACTTGGTTTTCTCAGATGATTAGCTATTTGGCCTTAATCTGTTTCTGAATTTTAATTGTAAGAATGTTCAAGGATTCTGGCGATGACTGGATCTGGCTAAGACAAGACCCAGTTGTCTGGATCAGATATTGAATTTTTGGGATCCCATCGAAAAGTTTGGTCTTGTTATTCATGTTACAACACAAGCGTGAACGGTCCTTTACCAAGAACAAATAATCAGATAGAACCTATGTCTTTAGTCGCATGCAGCGACTATGAAAATCCCGACAAAATTGAGCGGACCTAGAGGTATTTACTCTAGCTTTGAGCTTATTTTGATACCCGTTTAGTCCAAAGACAGTAAAGTGGGAAAGAACGAAACTCCCGTAAGTCCCGTGAGTCACACGTTAAAAAATCGCTCTGTTGACATTTTCTTCCATCGCTCTCCGCAGAATCATCATCAAAGCAAGTTTTGTTGATTTTTTTTCGTTTCGTTTATGATGAGCATCCTCTCTCCATGCAGATTTCCTATTTAATTGGAATAAAAACAAGCAGGAAACGAATAAATCGCTTTTTTATGAAAAAAAAAAATGTTGAATTCACGGTTTCGAATCAATTAATGTTCATAGACATTGCCTACTAACGCCCTCTTGCTTTGATTATATTACTCATCTACCGCTCGAAATTGGACAAAGTCCAAACGCTAGTTAGCGTTCCGATCGATTTTCAGAGACCCGATTTTAGCGAAGTCACCGGTCTTTCCCACTATTATTGTCTTTGGTTTAGTCCTCTTCCGTCTTCACCATTGCTTATCGCACAAGAAGTATTGAAGGAGGCTAGCAGGAGGCGTACTCCGCGCACCGACCAGCGCTCTGGAGCGCGTCCATAGAACCAATCAGCTTTGACTGCTAGATTTCCTCTTCAGCGACTTAACAGCAATATAAATATAGCAGCCCGAAACAAACAAAATACGGAAGAAGGGTTGCAATAGGTGTTGATTTATCATCAAAATTTTTGTCTTTTTCACATCAGATATGCCACAAAGATCACCAAATCTGTGCTTTGTATATATATCGTTTATTGACCAAAATAGCAATGATAGCTAGCAAAAGTAAGTCAGCCTAACACTTTCAACGGTATCCCACTCAAACAAAGCTAAATTAAGTAATTATCCAGCGGATGCAACTGAAAGATATGTTAACTCGTTTGTGAGTTAACATATCTTTCAGTTGCATCCGCTGGATAATTACTTAATTTAGCTTTGTTTGAGTGGGTTTGAGTACGCGTGGGCCTGTTTTTTTTTTGCTCAACTTACTCTGGCAACATTGATCTGTGAAGTTCAGAATTTAGACATTTGTGGCCAAAACTTGTTAAATGGTGCCTACGTTGCTCAGGGGAAGGGAGACCGAGACTTGAAAAGCTCTCTTCATAACTAACGTACACTGGGCACCGGATAATTTGCCCTTTTCTGGATTTCCTGCCTGATTTTGAATGTCGTTTACGGGCCCCTGAATAAGACCCATCACCACCAGTTTGTCTGGAATTCACGCGTCGTTCATTCAAAGCAAAAAAAAGCGACCTAACTTACTCAAAATTGGCATTGAAGTTAACCTGTCAAAATGTGAGTACCTGCATTTCAACCCTTCGTCAAATGGTTCGAATGCATCCAAAGCTTCTATCTCTCTTGGATCGTTCAGCGTCAAATCAACAGACTCTTTACGATGGCTCGGCATAACATTCAAAATCTTCATCGTCAAAATTTTGCTCTTCGGTTGTTCAAGAAGTTTCTAGATCAATTCGTACTGCATCGTCCCCAACCGGGGGCGCTATAACCGTAAAGCTTTGGGAGATTTGTACAGCACCTTCTTCGCTCCTTCTATACTTTTTCGTTCTGGTGTCACTCATGTTCTGCAAAGATGAGATCATGTTATTTTAAAATACGCAAAGCACCTGCTCCACTTGTCGAAATTATGCCATAACCATACATTGACGGAGAAGTTCTAAATTCAAGATGCAAGTGTTAGTTCAAGTTCAAGTTCTTTTTATTGACAAACTTATATATACACAACTAACGTAATACTAACATAGAGAAAAGCAAAATCTATTTATGAAACAGAATCCCAAGGGCTCTTTGGCCCGTTGGTTGGGAAACAGCTATCCTCATAATAAAATCAAGCAATTCACCAGGTGTTCTCGCGAATACAACCGACCTTCACATCCCATGCAAAAAAAAACAATTCATCGAGAGCCAACACTAACGTCTCGTTACCCTTTTGGATGTTTCCTCATCGCTTTCAAAAATCATGGACAACAGGGCCCAACTAGCGCGCGACGTTATCCACTGCTTCCTGGCTGAAATTAGGTGTCTTTTTCTGCGTGTTTATGTGTTTTATTTATATTCTTCATTTACTCCGCTTTTTCAAAATGGCAGGTCAGAAATAAATTACTTCCTTACTTAATGTACTACTATTTTGCAGATACGTATGGCTATACCCTGGACGATAAGACCTTGTGTCCCGACCACAAGCAATTCGCCGGCAGCCAATATGATATTCATAACTTGTATGGCTGGTATGAGTCGGAGCCGACAATCAAGTAAGTAATGAAGAAATCAAGTATCAAGTACGTACACTGTAAAAAGTCTCTCCTTTATCGGACTTTAGTAGTTGTGCGCCACCGATTTCGGACATTTTTGTTCCTAATTCGGACAAGTAAACTCCGAATTCGGAGGGTTATAACCCGATGCAGAATAAAAATGCTAGAATAGTAAATTCTACTATGACGCGAGAAATTTTAATCTCAACACAAACGAGGCTTTTCAGTTGACAGTGGTGAGATTGGTGAAGATTGCTTAGTGCCGGCACTAAAAAAAAAATCATAAATCTTTCTCGTAAGGCATACAACAAAAATACAAACGCATAGAGGTATCACAAATCACACGGATATCCACTATTTCAAATCGATTATTCGTGAATAGCCGATCAACGAAGTAATGCATTTTCATCGGGTCTTCGAGCCTCTGTTAGTGAACAAGTGATGGGTAACTACATTGTCCTATCCCAGCCCTTTTCGGTTGAACTTTAAGGAGTCCCCACGCTTCGTCGTCGTTTTGTTTTGCACCCACGAGTTTTCAGCCGTTTCCGGCCGAGCCGAGTTTCCCAGTTACGCAGCTTGGTCTATCTTGTGTTTTGGACTCCTTTTCTTGCTTGGTTCTCCCACTTTTTGACCACGGCGGGCACAGTTTTCAAATATTTTACGTGGGACCTCCGCTTTGGAGAGCAGTAAGTCTGGATTGAGTCGATAAGCGCCAATAAGAAAATCGCTAATTTCACGGGACAGGTATTGGTATTTTCCATAAACAATATCATGACGAATAGATCATTTCTAGTAAGAGTTGTGCTGTGAAGATTCTTACTTTAAGTTTTTTTTTTTATTTGCTCATCTAAGGACTGCCCTGGTTTGGGAACCGAAAGTAAGCAATGTCTAGAAACCCGCCCGATGAAAAATTTATCTCAAAATAGTAGTATAAAGTTGTAAGAAAAAGTAGCATGCCGTACGAACTTATGCTAATACATGCTTCTATGTCAAGGCTACCGTGTTACTGCATTCTACTGCTTGCTACTATTAGCAAGACTGGATGCTACTGAATACTACTGCTTAAGATTAGCTCAACCTGAGGCATAAATTGTAGTATTCTTTACTAATACACATCAATCCATGCAACTTTTTCGAACAACTATCATACAATTACGCAGGCTACAAATTTTTCATCGGGCGAGCAACAGCTAAAGAGGAAAGAGAGAAGAAATGGTTTAGAACTTGAATTAGCCATGTCCAAACATTTACCACGGCTGATCCTAAGATGTGTGTCTGTGTGTTCGACATACAACCCACGGTTTCGGCTGTTTTAAGCCTTTTCCGAGACCAGTTGACTTAGCGAAACATGGAAACAAATTACATAACCGATTTTCTGATGGAAAAACTTCTCGCAGAAAACCGTCGACAGCGTGATACACATCGAAGATTCGAGAAAATCAGCGTGGTTTTGTCAGAGGGGTTAGAACGTACCGTACGAAATCGGGGCCTCCGGGTTCAGGAATATATGGAGTGATTATGGAAGTACGTTGCGTTAGTATTATAGGTATGACAGGTCCTTTAAGAGTGATGTATGAAACTTTAAACAACAACATATCAGTCAAACTCACACACAATTCCATAAATACAAACAGCTGATAAAGCCTATTAACCTACTCCTACTCAGTTTTTCTATAAGACCGCTGTATCGTTCTGTAAGAGCTTCCAGAGAAAGGAAAAAGAAAGGAAAGCCACTACTCCTCTAAGAACACATCGAAGATTCGAGAAAATCAGCGTGGTTTTGTTAGAGGGGTTAGAATGTAGCGTACGAAATTGGGGTCTCCGGGTTCAGGAATATATGGAGTGATTATGGAAGTACGTTGGGTTAATATTATAGGTAAGACAGGTCCTTTAAGAGTGATGTATGAAACTTTAAACAACAACATATCAGTCAAACTCACAAACAATTCCCATACAAACAGCTGATAAAGCCTATTGTACTTGATACGACCTTTGTCCAATTTCGTTTTCATGCAGCGGCCACTGCATGATCAGCGACCCCATTTGAGTTCGTTTCCATGCAGCTGCGGCTGCATGATTACGACCTTTGTCTACTTTCGTTTTCATGCAGCGGCCACTGCATGATCAGCGACCCAGTTTCAGTTCGTTTCCATGCAGCGGCCACTGCGTGATCAGCGACCCCATTGATTTTGTTTTCATGCAGCGGCCACTGCATGATCAGCGACCCCATACATACTCACCTCCTACTCCTACTCAATGTTTCTGTAAGACCGCTGTATCGTTTTGTAAGAGCTTCCAAAGAAAGGAAAAAGGAAACAAATATAAAGGAAAGCCACTACTCCTCTAAGAACACTTATTTATTTTTAGCGCTGTCCGAACTGCAACTGGTAAGCGTGGACTGTCCCTCTCTCGTTCTACCTTTATTGGCTCTGGAAAATGGACTGCACATTGGCTGGGAGACAACTTCTCAAACTGGCCTAACCTTAAGAAGTCTATCATTGGTAAGACAATTTTTTTTTTAATGCCCACTATTTTTATGGCACTTGAGCTGACTCAAGTGCCATATAGCGATCGTAATGTCTGTCGGTCTATCCGCATTTTGCTAGTTTTTATTATTATAGCAACAAAAAATAATTATACTCAGGTCGAGCTTTCGACAAGGAGTAACTAGGGGTTTTCCGCGTTTAACTGCAATCCGCAATGGCGGAACACGGTTGGGACCCCGATCGTAGCTTGTGCACGAAAAATACCCACAAAAAAGTAAATTATTATGTATTTAAATTAAAATGTATTTTGATTCCATGTTAAAAGCGATAAGCCCATCGACTTCTTACACACACCTCGAAGATTCATTATTTTTCATGAAATTGTTTTATAATACGGTAAGTTTTAATTGTAATTTTTACAGATTCGAATGCTCGGATTTTGGAAGCTACCACTATATCACTTACAACTTCGTTCTGTTTTTGTGAAATTTTGAGATAATTGACAGAAATAATTCTAAATGTATAAAATTTAAAGAGTTAAGGTGTTGTTGAAAGAAAATTTTGTTGGAAAAAAATGGTTATAATAAATAAAACGACAGAATTAATTTTCAATTATTAGGGGGGGGGGGGCAGCATAATAAATTAACCATGGATTTATTTTTAGAAGTTAGGTTTCGTGAATAGTTAAAAGTGGGTAAAATATCGTCAAATGAACGTCGATGATGGATGAAGGAGTAGCCACAGAAAGTACGAAATGTGATTTCTTAGTTATTTTTTTTTAAATATATAGATAAGTTAAAATACAAAAGATGCTACGAGCTTAAGAAAATTATCTAAGAAAACAAATTCCTGGTGCATGAATACTAGTGAATGTATGTATATAAAATACATGAATACAAGTGGCGCGTTTGTGAAATTGCCACTACTTTCCGGTTATTTACTCACTACTGTCTAGCAGGGGGGTCACACCTGTAGGGGGGGAACCCCCCCCCCCCCCCCCGCCCCCGAATGTTGTCGGCCAGTCGGTAAAAAATTGCCGAGTCTGCGCGAAGCGCCGCGATTTTTCTTAAAAGTATTCGATTTCTTTCTTGGAAACAGTCGTTTTTTTGTTTTTTTTTAAACAGTCGGTTTCTCGTAAAAATAGTCAATTGTTTCTTCAAAATAGTAGTTTTTTCTTAAAATCAGCCGATTTTTCATCAACATATTCGCTTTTTTTCATGTCGTTTTTATCTGCAAAAACAGTCGGTAAAAATGACCAGCCAGTCGGTAAATACCTTGCCCCCCCCCCCCTCCAAACATTTTGGCTAGTAACGCCTCTGCTCTCTAGTACGTCAAACTACTGTAGTGACTTGACTAGAATCTTCAGGTTCTGGTCAGTCCGCACTGGTAATTCCGGAAACGCCTGGACCCTGCGACGAAAGCGTACATTTTTTTAGGGATGTTGCAGTTCAATTTGTTTGCCATTCCTATGGTCGGCGCTGACATCTGTGGTTTCATTGGAGATTCGAATGAGCAGCTATGCGCTAGGTGGCAGCAGCTTGGCGCATTCTACCCATTCGCTCGTAATCACAATGGACTAGGATATATTGTAAGTAAACCACGATTTCCAGTATGTCAATCAACGGGTGAGAACAAGGCCCATAAAATGTATTTTTTCTCAAGGGTCTTCCACAACTTGTCTTTTGTAATAATAATGAAATCCAGAATAGCTTTAAATATGTAGAAAATAGCGTGGATGTGTCAATCTTATAAGCACTCAGATAGTGCCGTCTCCCTTTATTTGGAGTCAGACTTGTCCACTGTTTGGGATGGCGCCAATCAGGACTTTAATCATATCAGATAAAAGACTGATCTGATGTATCACTTAACGAAGACATTGAATCGATGCAAATCAGAGCGTGCCGCATTAAGCTAGGGCTGAAATATACTGGCTACAAAGCCTCCCTCCTGCTATTAAGGCTGGAGCCACACCATGTCCGCCGGGAAAATCCAATTTTACGCTTTTGCCGGTCGATCCTTGCCAGTGAAATGCACAGAGACATACTGCCCGATCGAGCACCGGTGCCAGGACGGACGCGGCACCAGAACCTCTTGGTGCCCGTGAAGGGTCGTACCAACCGGTATTTAAATTCTTTAGCACCATATTTTACTGTGAAAATTAACAAGAAACTGGTGGATTCCAAGTGACATATTTTTTTTGTAATGGTTGTATATAATCTAGTTATTTTAACCCGTTAAATGTAATGATCGACGTATTTAGTGCCAATACTCTTGATGACTATCTCTCCCTGCCGATGCAGAATCTCCGGGTACCTGCGGAAGAAAGGAAGAAACGATGTCATCTCAGGATTTGAGTCATTGAGTTTGAGTAGCTACAGACACATTTACTCCTTCTTCCTGAGAATCCCTGGCGTTTTGGACTTAGTCATATAGAGTATTCGGCGCTACGAGCTGTATCAGTAAAAATATCTATCTATCTAATACCAAACATGTATCTATACACACCCACTCGAGTAATTAAGTTAGGGATAATATTACTCGGAATGTCAGGAACTGACAAAGTAACACCATCTAAATAAAATTTTCTTACATCAGAAAGCTTCGGGTTCGGGCATCAACGTAGAAAATGGTCAAAATCATTTTCCTCCTCCAAAGTGGGCAAGAATAGCTCAAGTCAGAATTACCTCTCTCAAAAACCTTCTGCCTGCTCGAAATTGGACGGCAGTTTGCCCATAGTTGGCCCAACGACCTAATACTTTGCCGGGTAGATTGAACTTAATATAAACATCCTCTCCAAAACAAACTTTAACCACTTGATAATGACTTAAAGGACCCCTCGCACTTTTTGGGATCCCAAAACGTAAGCGGAGGGATACCTATGGCATCGCAAAATTTCCGTCTGTCCGTCTGTCTGTGAGCACGATAACTCTCGAAGGGAATGAGATATTTTGATGAAACTTGGTGCAAGGGTTCTTTATGTCAAGGTAAGGTCAAGGTCGTAGGTGGGCTTTGTAGCCCTACATTTAGGGGTGGGGGAGGGGGTTCAAATTAAGGGGCAAACAAAATATTTTTAGACAGCTAATCTGATAGCCGATTATGGGGTAAAAAGTCATACTGAACATGATGGTGAAGTAGTTCGTCCGGAATCCGGCAAAAACCGGAAAGTTGGTTAAAAGTCAAATTTTCATTTGAAGTTGATTAAATGTTCGATTTAGGGGTTCGATTTAACATGCTGAACACTTTAGTATTTTCTGCCTGGACAACTAGTTCGGCCGGAATCTGGCCAAAAACGGAAAATTTGTTAAAAACAAAAGTTTTATTTGTAGTTGATTAGGTGACAGATTTAGGGGTAAGAAGATACGCTGAGTCTGTATATGACAATAATTTTTACCCCGACATATACTTCGTCCAGAATGCGGTTGTAACCGGAATTTTTTTTATAAGTTTTATTTGAAGTGGATTAGATGTTCATACAGATGTTCGTTGACAATTAGTTCGCTCGGAATTCGGCCGAAACCGAAAATTTGGCACAAGTAAAGCAGTAAATTTCGATCAGTGTCGTCAAAATAGATATGGCTTATAGAGGTACATCTGAACTTGGTTTTCTGTGATGATTAGCCTGGCGAAGACTGGATTTGGCGAAGACAAGACCCAATTGTCTGGATCAAATATAAGATTTTTGGGATCCCATCGAATCCTTTGCTCTTGTTCTGATGGAAAAACTTCTCGCACACAACCGTCGACAGCGTGATACACATCGAAGGTAGCAAAACACGGCAAGTGAGAAAATAAGCGTGGTTTTGTTAGAGAGGTTAGAAGGTACCGTACGAAATTGGGGTCTCGGGGTTCAGGAATATATGGAGTGATAATGGAAGTAGGTTGCGTCAGTATTATAGGTAAGACAGGTTCTTTAATATTGTAGAACCACTACCAAGACCCTGCCAAAACTGGATTTCCATTATTATTATTATTTTTCTTTTTAGCCACAAGATCCTGCCGTGTGGGGTGAACCAGTCATCAGCATAACCAAGGAGTCGCTAATGATTCGCTACACCATCCTACCCTATTTCTACACTCTCTTCTACCATCACGTTGTTAATGGCAATACAGTCGCAAGAGCCCTGTGGCATGAGTAAGTATTCTGACTTTTACTTAGAGTGGGTTCCACCCTTCTAACAATGGTAACTATTAGTTACTACTTTCATTCCAACCTCGTGAGAAGTTATTACGCTGGCCGCTCCAACCTTCTCAAAATAGTAACTATTTGTTTACGGAGCTCGGAAGCGTAGTTAGCGTGTATCTCTGTGACGTGAATGGCCCGATCAGCCCGCGGCACGATAATATGACGAAAATAGAAAAATGTGTTCCAGCCTTGACGCCAGTAAGCCAGGATTCGTGACTTCATGCGTAGTCACTACGGTAAGTAGGGTGGAACACGCGCTTAGGCTACTAAGTCGACCCTTAGACCTTGGCGCCACTAAAAACGATATTTCTGAGCAATTTCACCGTGAAAAGATCATTCATAGTAAGAGCTTTGATAGAAATCTGTAGAACGTATCTAACGTATCTTAAAAAAAAAAAAAAAAATTTTTGTTTGGGTGGTCGACCCCGGTGGTTTGGGGGGTGTTTTTGTTGGTGTTCTCCCTGCCGTTCTTTTTTTCATGTAATCTTGTCTCATGTTTGTTTTGGACGAGTGCTTATGTATGAATGTTTGATTTGGGTTCAGGCGAAAGCTTTATGGGGTGGCCCCTTTTCACAGATGTACACTGTTTGTAATAAAATTATCTCTCTCAAAGAACATACCATATTTATTAAGCTTGATTATTTGTTTTGTTTTGTTTATTTTTTCATTAGTGCCTTTCACTTTATTTTATATGACTCCGCCATAACTAACAAGACCAAAGGTTTCGATGGGATCTCAGAAATTTAATATTTGATCCCCGACAATTGTATAGCCATTGGCTAATCATCTGAGAAAACTAAGTTCACGATTCAACATGTGTATTTACACCTATTCGTCATATCCACTTTGACGAAATTGAGCAAAACTTCCCTGCCTAATACTTCTGCCACATTCTCGGTTTCAGCCGAATTTTTGGCCAAACTCCTTGTCCGGCCAAAAAACAAAGCTCAAAAACTTATTCAGCACATCTCCTTACCCCCATATTGAACCTCCAATCAACTTCAGATTAAACTTTAACTTTTAAGAAATTGTCCGTTTTCCACCAAATAAATGAAACAGGCAGCTATCGAGATATCTTCTCAGTGGCTGAATGGACTCGTTGATAATGCCAAGGTCCGACCGGTAGGTGCGGCGTCTTTAGCCGCCTTCTTCGTCTCGATCTGTCCCGATTGCCAGTTTCGGGAGTTAGCTTTCCAGTTGATGACATGGCACAGGGTCTCCAATGGCGGATCTTGACAAGAGGTTTCCCACCTGGCAAATTTTCTCTTCTTATATATTTTTTATTTATTTGTTTATGACCAGTATTTGAGTTACAGCAGAGTAAAAGAACACAAGGCAAAAAATACGAATGAAAACACTAAACAAAACAAATAAATAAATATGTTCAGGCTACGTTCTTTTTTTTGTAATTCTTTCTCTCTTAAGTTACTTGAACAGACAGACCGATTGCGGATGCGAATTTCCTCCTTTGCCTCGAAATTAGATATTCCTAAAGGTGCGAATAGATTTTTCTTAATAATAATAATAATATCATAATGCAAAAAATAGGCCATTGGCCTCCACACTGAATTCTTGCTATTGACTGATGACATGTCAGAGATCCGTACAGAAAGAATGTTGCTGTTAAACATTCTCAGATCGAGTCTAACTGTAGTTGACGATGCCAAACGGATAAATAAGCTACATTTTATTAGAGCTATATTTTGGCCATTCTTGGCAAGGGTCCTCTTCAGGCTCAAGCCGCTCAAGCTAGAAAATGAACTTGTGAAAAACAATTAAAGGTTCTTCCTTAAATATCTGATTTCTTGAAATTCTTCTTTGATAATTGGTTGGAGTTAAAGCTGGTGCTGTGATTTCAGTCTGGACACGGCTGCTGTTCGATTGGGTCCTCGAAAGGGTAGAGATTCTTCTGCATTTTGGTTTTGGAGTCGCCTGTCTTTGCTTCTTCTTTCCAGCTAAGATGGATACTTGTCGGCGGCATGTATGGGCGATTTGTAGTTCCGTACTTCGGTGATAGATATTCCTTCAGCCCAAGCCGACTGCGATTCATATTTGACGGCCAAGAAGGGCCAAAATATACCTCTAATAAAATCTAGCTAATATTTAAAGGACCCCTCTTGCTTATTCTGATTTTTATAATATACCCAGCTCCCATACGGAATTATAAGCTTCTAAAAACCCCACCTTTCTCCACTGTCTCGTTTTGTGCCTATGAATTTTTAGCGCTTTTTTGGCCTTGCCGAGTTTTGCCCGCCACACAACGAAACTTTTGCCGGAATCTTCAACATCCGCTGACAACTCTTTCACACATAAGGATCTCAGAAGCATCTGTTTATTACTTCTTTTATCTGCTTAGTTTCCCCACTTTTCAACCACGGCGCATTCAGTTTTCAAATTTTTTGCGCCCAGCCGCCGCGTCGGAGAGCAGGAAGGCTGGAGGTAATCGACAATCTCTAACAAGGAATTCGCTAATTTCTGGTGGAAAGTAATTCTATATTCGAAAACGTTTTTTCTGATCTATTTCATTGGGGAAAGACCATTTCTAGTAGAGTTGTGCTTTAAGGATATTTAAGGAAGAATCTTTAATTGTTTTTCACAAGTTTATTTTCCAGCTTGAGCGGCTTGTACCCTTGCCATGAAGGGCCGAAATATAGCTCTAATAAAGTGTAGCTGACTTGTCCGTTTTGCACCGTCAGATATGATTCGCAGTCAGCTTGGGCTGAAAGAACAGCGATTCTAACTGTATGCTCTTCAGCCGGTTAGACACTATTGACCTGGCCAAGTTTTAGCTGGATTCTCTTACACTTAGCGGAGCATGAAATTTATCAGAAAACGTATTTTCTGTCCAAGAAGTAAAACGCAGGCTTACGTAGAAACTACTACAAAACAAAAAAGACGAAAAGAAAACAAATGAGGCCAAATATCAAACGAAAGGACGAACAAAGGAAGGTATGAAAAGGAAAAAAATGTGGACCAGAACCGATCGTGGATTATATGTAGTGAACTGAAAGACAAAAATGCTCCACAGCCGGGATTTGAACCCAGGACCCTCTTCTTACACGGCAGGCGCTCTAACCATTTGAGCTACCGAGGGGCTTGTGAACAGAGTTCGCAAACCACTACAGTAGTCTGAGCCTCGTTTTTGTTGCAATAGCGCTGCCGCATCGCTGCTGCAGCAATTCTTTGCTTTTGCACAAAATGCGTTTTTGGATTCACTTTCTTCTTGGTTGAAGCGGCAGCGCTGCAGCATCTTGCAGGGAAGCACGGACTTGGTCGGTGAGCAAGTCCGTGATTCTCGAGAAGCGCTGCGGTCTTCCTCGGAAGCGCCGCAGTGCAAAAACGGATGTAGGAAGAATCAGTCCGGAATCGGCCGAGAAGTGGACCTGCAGCATGCAACAAAAACGAGGCTCAGGTCGGGAATTTTCTCTACTGGTAAACCAGGATGACCGAAGACTGGTGTAAACCCGAAAAATTTGAAAAGAACAAGATCTTATGATAAAACTTATTAGATAGTGAATCCACATTAGATAGTGAATCATGCAACAAAAACTAAACTCTGGTAGAAGCCGGCCATAGGAACAGTGGTCCCGCCCGAAGGCGAATTCATCTAACCAGTTCACATCCCCATATCACGGAAATTCATAATTTAATTAAATGGGTCGGGGTAGTCTACTGGGTAGCCTCCCTTACATCTTGGGCTGCAGCGGAAGTTCCATTACTGTAAGGATACACTTTGTTTCGTTTATGTGTCCTTGATATAACCTCCTTTTCTTCCTATAGATTCCCTGCCGACCAGAACACATGGAACGTTGATGAGCAGTTCTTATTAGGACCTGCGTTCATGGTTTCGCCAGTAGTGACCCAGGTAAAGTTGGATCTTACATCATACCGTCGAAACCGTTGGCAGGTCTAGTTTTCAGAAGTGATTGACAATGCCGTATCTCTCAACGAAGAAATAGTTTCTTGTCCACGGCGGTAGACCTAAGGCGTATTCTCACCGTTCCCAGAGGACGTTGGAACGGAACTAGTAACTAATTGTTACTATTGTTAGAAGGGAACACGCTCTAATTACGAAATATGCCAGTGATCCTTGGGAATAAAGAGAAACGTCACCCAAACGAATCCTCAAACTTTACTCAAATCCTATGTAAACGAAACAACAACGTTTGTTGTGGAAACGTTTCTGGCTCTTCGCTAGCCACGCGGCGATTCTTCATCGGCACGAAGGATTAGTCATCAAGAGTATTGATGATGGTGCCAAAAACCCTGGCAGGAATTCCAGTCCGCGACCGACCGAACTTGACCTGGATATTGGCACCTAACACGCTGCATTATGTAATCCTTTGAGTCTAGGAATTGAAAGAAGGGAAAGAATGGAAATTAGAAAATTTAGCATAAGGCCTATTCTCACCGTTCCCCGAGGACTCCACTTGAGGAGTCCCCGCGTTTTTGTTTGTCCCGGGGACTCACTCCCCGTATTCTCGCGAATCCCCACGGACGGGGAATGCTCCGATTAACATCGCCATCATTAAAAAGGACTCCCTTTCAGATTCGGAGGGGAATCAGTTTCTGCTGGTGCTGGTGCAATATAAAATTAATTCAAAACACTCAGAAGAAGCAATACCAAAAATAAAGTGGATCCAGACTAATTTCGTCAAAGACTAATTTTCGGGTTGATCTTGCTGAGTGTCGCTGGGTTAGTGGGGCGGGTTCCCGTCTAGTGGTGAGTCATGGAATTATTAACATATATTTTTGAAATTAGTTATATGTAAAATAGTTTTCTTTTGTATTGTACCGGGTTTTTGTCAATCGACCTAGTGTCTCCGGCTTGACCCTATATTTATTATAATTTTATACAGAAGTGTAATTAAAACCTTGAACCTTGAACCTTGAATTGCATATTTTTTTGTTGAACAATATCCATTTTGGAAGCATTCCCCGTGTTCTCGCTGCTTCTGTACGCGGAGTCCGCGTGGAGTGACTCCCTCTATTCTCGCCGTTCTCTTCGATTCCTTTAACTTATTTTAAAAATTATTTTATTATTTTATTTTAAAAAATCAGAATTATTTTAAAAAATCAGAATAAAATTTCTGGACTGAAATAACGTTGGTTGTAACCGAATTATTTTGCAGGATACAACCGTGATCAACGTCTACTTCCCCGACGCTAGATGGTACAGCTACCACGACGTAAGTGTTTCCGTAAAAGGTTTTTTGTAATGGGTCCGGGATCCCGGTTTCAGGGGTCTAAACTAAGTTGTGTCGTAATACGTGCGTATTACGTATTGCAAGCGTAACGTCACACCCATTTGCTCTATTTTACCTCAGAAGACGAAAAATTGTAGTTTATTCCTATCACTGCCCGATGAAAAATTTGTAGCCTGCGTAGTTTTATGATAGTTTTACGAAAAAGTTGCATGTATTGATATGTAATAGTAAAGAATACTATCATTTAATGTGCCTCAGACTTGGCCAATCTTAGCAGTAGTTTCCAGTAGCGTCATGTCTTGCTATAGTAGCATCCAGTCTTGCTAATAGTAGCATGCAGTAACAGGGTAGCCTTGAAATAGAGGCATGTAGCAGCATCAGTCGTAGTGCATGCTACTTATTCGTATAACTTCATACTACTATTTTCAGAGAAATTTTTCATCGGGTGAATATATATTTTTTTGATATATATATAGAGCCGAGCGACCAGCGAGGCGCCGATCGCGTTTACATTTATAAAACGACCTAGGGACAATCAAATCCTACGTTAGGTCCTGAATCACGCGACGTCACTATGTACGTTACGCTGTATGGAATTCCGATACAGTTAAGTAGACATCGTTTCAGGAGGGCCGTTGCGCGAGCCAGAATTATTTTTCGTTTGTTTTTGTGTTGAAATTCCGGGGGATCATCGGACAATCAAATCCTATGTTGGGTCCGAAATTACGCGACGTCACTAAGTACGTTACGACTGTATGGAATTCCGATAAAAATATGACAATATTTAGTAATAAAAAGAAAAAAAAATAAGACCAATGAACTTCAAATATTTGAAATGTCTTCTAAATTTCTCCCCTTGGGTAAGTAACATTAGTCTCAATTGAAAAACGAGGTGGACCTTCTCATAGTTTATACCCACCAATCCAACTATAGCCGGGCAAGCAGTCCATGTGTGTTTGTGTCCTAGGACTAGATTTTAAATTATAATATGTATTTTTTCTCGGTTTTTATGGCACTTTCAGCCTCTGGCTCAAGTGCCATATACCGATCACAATTCCGTCTGTCGGTCGGTCCGAGTTTTTGTCCCACTTATCCGAGTTATGGTACTTCCAGATGTGCTAGGACAATGAAACTTGGCAGGCATATCAAGGGCCCGACCAAACTAACCTGGAAATAATCAGTGTCCCGATCCGACCATATGCGGGGGAGTGCGGGGCGCTGGAAACTTGAAAATTTAGGGCATTTTGTCACTTTTTTCCGAGTTAGGGTACTTCTAGATGAGCTAGGACAATGAAACTTGGCAGGAATATCAGGGTCCCGACCAAACTAACCTGGAAATAACCAGTTTCCCGATCCGACCATATGCGGGGAAGTGGGGGCGCTGGAAACTTGAAAATTTCGGGCATTTTTTCACACTTTTTCGAGTTAGGGTACTTCCAGTTGTGCTAGGACCATGAAACTTGGCAGGCATATCAGAGACCCGACCAAACAAACTTAAAGATAATCAGGTTTCTGATCCGACCATTTTTTTTGGGGGGGGGGGGGTGGAGGGCAGGGGAATCCGGGAAATTGAGAAGTGTGTAACTTTCGAACGGGTGATCGGATTGTACTGAAACTTCATAACTGAATAGAATATATATCTGTAATGTCCCGTTTAAAGTCTTGACCGGATTCGGTAGCCAGGGGGGAGTTGGGGGGGGGGGGGAGACCGGAAGTTTCAAGAAACGGTTAGAATGGAGGGATCGGAGTGAAACTTGCTGCGAAGAACAAGCATCTGCTCTAGATAAGTCCTTTAGACCATTGTACTGGATCCGGACACTTATGGGGGGGGGGGGGGTCCCGGAATTCCGGTGATGGTGGTTTTGGGGATTTTCACGATGAAACTTGGCAGGCATATCAGGGACCCAATCAAACTGACTTCAAAATAAAAATTTTGTCGATCAGATTATGGTGGGGGGGGGGTGGAGGGAGGGGAATCCGAAATTTTCAGTCATGCGTAATTTTGGAATGGGTGATCGGATTCGAGTGAAATTTAAGAATTGAACAGAGGACATTTCTCCGATGGTTTTTTTCATATCCGAACCGGATCCGGCAACTATTGGGGGGGGGGGGAAATACGTGACCCGTTTAGAATGGAGGAATCGGGATGGAACTTTGTGGGAAGAACAAACAGATGCTCTAGGTAAGTCATTTGCTGAATCGGATTGGCTACGGGCACCGCGGGGGAGCCGGGGGGGGGGGGGGGTGGACCGGAAATCTCGAGAAACGGTTAGAATGATGGTATCGGAGTGAAACTTGCTGGGAAGAACAAACATCTGGTCCATGTAAATCTTTTACATAATTTGACTGGATCCGGACACTTGAGGAGGGGGGAGGAGGGGGTTTCCCGGAATTCCGTTTTTTGGAGGATTTTCACGACGAAACTTGGAAGGCATATCAGGGACCCGGTCAAACTGACTTGGAAAAAAAATCCTCGAAATGATTATCTTGGGGGGGGGGGAGTTGAGGGAGGGGAATCCGGAATATTGAGTCATGCGTAACTTTGGAACGGGTGATCGGATTCGAGTGAAATTTAATAATTAAACAGAGGACATTTTTCTCTGGTGACCTTTTTCATTTCCGGACCGAATCTGGCAATTATTGGGGGAGGGCGGAAAATACTTGACCCGCTTAGACTGGTGTGATCTGGATCGAACTTCGTGGGAATGACAAACAGATGCTCTGGATTAATCATTTACAGAACCGGATTGGCTCCGGTTATTGTGGGTGGAGTTGGAGGAGGGGGGGGGGTCTGGGATTCCGGTGATCGCGCGTTAAGGTACTTCCGGATGTGCTAGGACGATGAAACTTCGCTGGAATATTGGAGACTCAACAACATTTGCTTAGAAATTGCTACTTCCCAAATCCGATTATTCCTCAAAGTACCAATCTTGACCGCAAAGTAAAAAAAAAATACTTTTAAGCAATATATGCATTTTCGTGATGCCCATCAGCCCATTAGCAGTTTTGCCTCAAGGGTTTTGCTTACAAATGAAGTTCCAGCTCCCTTAGAGTGCGCATCTCAACCGCAAAGTCGAAACTTACTTTTGATCAATCAAATCATCTTGACCCATGCAAGTGCCATATGAGCTTACAGCTCTTGTTGTTTTTCTTTTTGTACTTTTACCATTTCGATATTACGATGGGTAAATAGTTCCTCAAAACGTATCCTTATAAGTTCTGTGAGTACCGCTTGAATAGTCAGGGATCCAGACCGCGATATTGTTCAAAGGGAGGGGGGGGGGAAGGGTAGCTCACTTGCTGCAGAATGTTTGAAGAACTTTTCTATACCAACTTTTGTGCTGAGAGCGAAAATCGTACCACACTACTCCACTGCCTTTTTATCCTAAAAAGGAAAATTAGGCCTATAAAGACCATCTCTATCAAAACAGTTTTCCTAGCAGTACCACCTAAGCTAAATCAAACAAATTGTACATATTCTGAATCCTCTTTTTGTGATCTATCGAATGGGGAGTTTTTGTTTTTTATATAATTTTTTTTAACTAAATTGTAATTTTCCTCGGAAAACCTTCCAGCAAACTACATATTTTTGTTATTCCAGTAATTATTTTGTATAACTTTACTTTGCTCGCTGGTGATCTGCCATGTCTCCAAAATGAGAAACAATACTTTGAAGCTTCTCATATCCTCATGTGGAAAATAATAGTCGGCGGACCTTGAAGCTTCGGCGAAGTTTGCACTGCCTGACTGGCAAAACCCGCGCCGACTCGATTTTTTGTTACCGACTGGCCGACAACATTGGGGGGGGGCGTCCCCCCCCCCCCATCCTCGCATACATGACGCCTCTTCTAGTGAGTAAATACCTGGAACTAAGTATTCCTTGAGCCCAAGCTGATTTTGAGACATTTATTCAAATAATGCATACAACGGATACTTCAGCTACGATGCTTCATCAGCGACATTGCGACCCTTCTTGGCAAGGTTCCTCGTCATGCTGTGTCAAACAGCGGCCGTGCAAAAATTAAATCTCATGACTATTTTTTTCCCTACAGTGGTATTTGAAAGTAATTTGCCCGAATAAGATATTTATAGTCGGTAGAAGCTTCAGTTATTTATTGGGTTTGTTTCCTTCCCCGACGTTGGACCTGAAGATTGATATTAACAGCCTGACGAGGACCCGTGCCAAGAAGGGCCGAAATATCGCTGATGAAGCATCGTAGCTGACGTATCCGTTGTATGCATTATTTGAATAAACCTGAAACCACTAGGAGTGCGAAAACCGTCCCTAACCTGGCGTTTATTTTAGGGCTCCGAAGTTGCATCCCGTGGACAGGCAGTGGCGCTTGCTGCTCCTCTCAACTTCATTAACCTCCATATCCGCGGTGGCCACGTCATTCCCACCCAGGAACCAGCAGTCAATACTTTACTAAGGTATTTATTTATTTAACTGAATCAAAGGCTACGTTTAAAGTTTAATTGAAAAGCCAACTTTTTTTGTACCATTCAATTATTTCAATTGAATACACTACATTATTTGGGTTATGTTAAGTGTTTTTTTTTTTTTTCACTATTTGCTCTGGTATGGCCTTCAGAATATCTACTGCAAATACAATAGAAAAAAACGAGATTTTCGGGGTTTTTTCTTGATCAGCTAGTTACCCCTCCAAGATGATGTGCGAGGGATAAATAAATTTCGGATATTTCGGTTGCACTTCGGGCAAACCGTCCTCAGCGAAAAAAACAAAACTAAATCATAAAATCCACCACAGTCACAACAGGAAAAAGATGCGGAACCAACAGAAAATAAGACGACATGTAACTAAAAACCAGAAGAAACGGTGCGGACTGAAGGACATGCAGATAAAAATCAAATAACGAAAGATAAAATGTGCGTGTTAAAAGTGTATATGTACAAACCAGTGATTATTTACAATTCTGAGTTCAGTGTATATTTACAATTTACCATCCGTCTGGGAAAGCGCAGAAGCTTTCACCCAGAAAACGGCCCACTCCAAAAATCCATAATACCTTTGACCACTTGTGGAAGGTTTTATTCAAAGTGGTCAAACGTATTGTGGATTTTTGGAGTGGGCCGTTTTCTGGGTGAAAGCTTCTGCGCTTTCCCAGACGGATGGTAAATTGTAAATATACACAGAAATCAGAACTGTAAATAATCACAGATTTGTACATATACACTTTTAACACGCACATTTTATCTTTCGTTATTTGATTTTTATCTGCATGTCGTTCAGTCCGCACCGTTTCTTCTGGTTTTTAGTTACATGTCGTCTTATTGTCTGTTGGTTCCGCATCGTTTTCCTGTTGTGATTGTGGTGGATTTTATGATTTAGTTTTGTTTTTTTTGCTGAGGACGGTTTGCCGGAAGTGCAACTGAAATATCCGAAATTTATTTATCCCTCGCACATCATCTTGGAGGGTTAACTAGCTAATCAAGAAAAAAACCCGAAAATCTCGTTTTTTGGGATCCCAAAACGTAAGTGGAGGGATACCTATGACATTGCGAAAGTTGTCCGTCTGCCCGTTCGTCTGTCAGCACGATAACTCTCGAAGGGAATGACATATTTTGATGAAACTTGGTGTGAGGATTCATTGGGTCAAGGGTAAGGTCAAGTTCGTA
Source organism: Branchinecta sandiegonensis (assembly GCA_030848855.1). Taxonomy (NCBI): domain Eukaryota; kingdom Metazoa; phylum Arthropoda; class Branchiopoda; order Anostraca; family Branchinectidae; genus Branchinecta; species Branchinecta sandiegonensis. The sequence goes on along the minus strand of JAUPMV010000017.1, from coordinate 4,453,007 downwards.
GATGGGCTATGCAGCTCTACATTTAGGGGTGGGAGAGGGGGTTCAAATTAAGGGACAAACAAAATAGTTTTAAACAGCTAATGTGATAGTCGATTATGGGGTAACAAGGCATGCTGAGAACGATAGTGAAAACCATTTTCTCGCCGGACAAGTAGTTCGTCCGGAATCCGGCAAAAACCGGAAAGTTGGTTAAAACTTAAAGTTTTATTTGAAGTTGATTAAATGGTCGAGTTCGAGGTAAGAAGATATGTTAAACACGATGGTGAAAATCATTTTCTCGCCGAACAATTAGTTCGTCTGGAATCCGGCAAAACCCGGAAAGTTGGTTAAAAGTAAAAGTTTCATCTGAAGTTGATTGAATGTTCAGTTTAGAGGTAAAAAGACATGCTGAACACGATGGTGAAAACCATTTTCTCGCCGGACAACTAGTTCTCCCGGAATCCGGCCAAAACCGGAAAACTTTTTAAAAGCAAAAGTTCGATTAGATGACAGATTAAGGGGTAAGAAGAGAGGCAAGTCAAACTTTTATTCAAAGTTGATTAGATGCTCTTTATAGGAGATATGCTGGATTTGTTTCTGAATTTTTTTTTTTGCTGGACTAGTAGTTCGCTAGGAATTCGGGTGAAACCGGGAACAGAAGTAAAGCAGGAAGTCTCGGTCAGTATCGTCAAAATAGATATGGCTTATAGAGGTATATCTGACTTGGTTTTCTCTAATGATTAGCCTGGCGAAGACTGGATCTCGCGAAGACAAGACCCGATTGTCTGAATCAATATTAGATTTTTGAGATCACATCGACACCTTTGGTCTTGTTTCTGTTGTATTTGAAATGAATGGTCAGCTTGGCTTCAAACCTTATATATCTACTGCCGTCCTCACAACGCAAAATTCTTTTATGACGTGGAAAATTTAAATCTTAATAAAAATGCGGTTTTTCAGTGGCCAGTCGTGAGCTAGGTGACCACTGCTCACTGCGCGACACTTATTTTTCGTAAATAGCTTTCGTCAAGCATAAACACAGGTACAAGCGCATAGAGGTACCGCAAATCCGACAGGAAATTCCACTATTTGAAAATTGATCATACGTGAATAGCGGAGCAACGAAACAACGCATTTTCATCGGGTCTTCAAGCCTCTTAAAGTGAATAAGTGATGGGAACTAGATTGTCGTATTTCAGCCCCTTTCAGTTAAACTTTAAATCTTCAAACAATAACAACAAAAATCAGCAATCACGCTATTACACATTACTCAAAACCGGGGGAAAAAATGCAAAGCAGCAACTTCCTCCCCCCCCCCCCCCCCCCCTCCCCACGGCAACCATATTGGTATATACTGTACTAAGATATTTGTGTATTTTGGCCTACCATTTAAATAAAATTTCAGCCCAAGCTGACTGCGAATTATGATTTACACTGATAAACGGATACGCCAGCTGAATTTTATTAGAACGATATTTCAGCGCTTCTTGGCAAGGGTACTCTTCAGGCTACAGACAAAGCTGTTATCTTCTTTAGTGAATGTACGATATTTCACAAGTGGGGAGGGGGCTTGGCGCCGGAGTTTTGTTTTGCTGTTGGTTGACGTCTTGAATTTAAAAATTAAACGGATAACTATGAAGAAGATGATAGTGCGAGATTTGCGCGGTAATCAAAACCAAATAATTGCTATACCCGATGAAAAATTTTCGAGAGTTAGTCGTATGGAGTTGTATGAAAAAGTAGCATGCAGTAGTAACTATTGCCACTGCATGCTACTGTTAGCAAACTGGATGCTACTACAGCAAGACCGGATGCTATTGGATACTACTACTTAAGATTAACCCAGTCGGAGGCATGTTGAATCAAAGTATTCCATACTAGTACATATCAATACATGCAACTGTTTCGTACAACTACCATACAACTACACAGTCAAAGAATTTTTCATCGGGTAGTTGTAAATGGTTATGTTTCTTTGAGGAGATCTCGAGTTTTCCTTGTACGGTTCTTAGTACTGTGGCGGGGATGGAATTTGTGTTAACGTTTGTTCCGCTGTTGGCTATAGCCGGTTTTCGAGATGAACTGATTCATTCACCCCGAATTCCGACTTGAGTTCGGACTTAAGAATCCTTTCATTATTTCTTCTTGATGCATAGTCTTGAATAGTTCCCTTCTTGAAAACCGGACCAAGCGGTTCTTCCGTACATTTTTTTATATTCTGGACACGTGCCGGACGTAACTTCAATATATAAATTAAAAAAGTTGCTGTTGATGGTGCCCAAAAGGAGTTAAAACAAACAATCCTTAGATTCAGAAAATTTCGTTTCGGACCAGTGATGTAGTGGTTACAAGGAATTGGCAAAACCAAAATAGCCCTAACCTTGTAAATATTGTTAAATTAGAGTATATGGTTTGAAGCCAAGCTGACCATTCTTTGCAAACAAAAATAGAAAAAACGAGATTTTCGAGTTTTTTTTCTTTATCAGCTAGTTACCCCTTCAAGATGAAAACGATGCGGAACCAACAAACAATAAGATGACATGTAACTAAAAAAACACGAAAATCTCGTTTTTCTATTTTGTTAAAGGACCTTTCTTACCTATAATACTAACGCCACCGACTTCCATAATCACTCCATGTATTTCTAAACCGGAGACCCCAATTCCGTACGGTACAGTCTAACCCCTCTAACAAAACCACGCTGATTTTCTCACTTGCCGTGTTTTGCTACCTTCGATTTGTATCACGCTCTCGACGATAGTCTGCGAGAAGTTTTCCATCAGAAAAAACGGTTATGTACATTGTGTCCCTATTTTCGTTACAAGCCAACGGGTCTCGGAAAAGGCTTAAAACAGCCAAAACCGGGGGTTATTTATTGAAAGCACAGCCTAGTTGTAAAGTATTCTAACACTTTAAAATACTGTAAGTTGAAGAGTAAATAGTGCGAGGAGTCCTTTGAATTAGAGAAATTCTATCTGTTTTTTCTTCTACATTTATGTAATATCTTGTATGCAAAAGGTTCACGCCACACTTCTTTCTAGCCGACAGAACCCAATGGGTCTAATCGTCGCCCTTGACGATGCCGAAACCGCCACCGGAAGCCTCTTCTATGACGATGGCGACTCCCAGAACCCTATCAGCAACGGCAACTACTTCTTGGCAAATATCCAAGTGTTGGCTGGACAGCTAACTTACACCGTGGAGAACGACACGTATGCTGACATGGCGGCCCTTACCATGAACACTATCCGCGTGATGGGAATCAAGGCAGCGCCATCTAGCGTGAGCCTGAATGGAAACGCTGTTGTCTTTGAGATCCGGGCATCTGGGGTAAGTCTTTTTGCTCCCTTTTCCCACGCAGCCTTTGTATGCCCCCCCCCCCCGATGAAAAATTTGTAGCCTGCGTAGTTGTATGATAGTTGTACGAAAAAGTTGCATGTATTGATATGTAGTAGTAAAGAATACTATCATTTAAAGTTAGTCAGACTGGGTCAATCTTAAGCAGTAGTATCCAGTAGCATCCTGCCTTGCTACAGTAGCATCCAGTCTTGCGAATAGTAGCATGCAGTAGACTGCAGTAACACGGTAGCCTTGACATAGAAGCATGTAGTAGCATCAGTTCGTACTGCATGCTACTTTTTCGTACAACATCATACTACTATTTTGAGATAAATTTTTCATTGGGCCGCAGCTCGAAATTCAAAGCTCTAGAGGGTCCATGACAGGAGTAGCGCAAGTTGATTGCCAAGGTCGATTGGCCTTAGAGCGCTCCAAGCGGATTAGTCTCTATATGTCCCGCCTCCCCTCGTTATCGTCATCCATCAGTGTTATGTTTTGCTCAAGCGTTAAGATTCGCAACACAATTTTTCTGCTGAATAACAGATACTAACGATGATGATATATTTTATATTTGACGGTGCAAAACGGATAAATCAGCTACATTTTTTAGAGCTATATAAGAGGACCCTTGCCAAGAAGGTCTAATTAAATGTAGCTGACTTATCCCGAGAACTTATCCTTTTTCCACCGTCAAATATGATTCGCAGTCAGCTTGGGCTGAAGGACTATCGATGATAGTTTGATTTATTACCCATTTGCATGACAAAAAATTCGTCTTAAATGGAGTATTAAAAGAAGTAGAATGAAAGAAAAAACAAAACAACAACTGCAATAGTTCTACATCCGCTAAATACATATAACACAAAGACTAAATTACAACATAGCAAGATATAAACTATGGCTAATGTCCAAGTTGGTGTGTTGTCTGTGATCTGTTGAAGTTGTACATCCTTGTGTTAGATTTTATGAAACTTCTGACAATGTAGTACTGGAATTCAGTTTCGGACACACGTGTGTCTGGTTCTACCTCACCAGTCCCGTACGGAAATTTCCCGCCTAAAATCGACCCAGACAAAGTCAAACCGATTTCAGGTTAGTTTCTTCCTTGAATTGACCTGAGTCTGAGGTATACCTGAAATTGGGTAGAAATCTGTTCTAACAGGTATGCGACTAGAGAGGCGGATAATTTTGTTGTTGAGTACCGAGACACCACACGTGCAGCTTTCGGAATTAGGTATCTAGCTCCGGCTATTTGGAATGATATCCCAGTTGTCATTCGGGAGGCTGAACACATTGGGTCATTTAAAGTAAAACTTAAAAAACATTTATTGGGAGAGGGGAGCTAATTTTCTTTCTTTTTTTTTCTTTTTAGATTTGGTATTAAAGGTTAGTTGAGAGAGAGGCTTCTTGTCCTATTTTTTTTTTATGAAATTTGATATAGGTTGAGAATCAGAGGATTGCAGTCGTCCATCATCAGGCTTTTTGAGCCTTCCCCGGGCGGTTGCGTGTTTTTATAGTTTATTTTGTATTTAGTAGTAAATAAAGCAAGTCAAGTCAAGTCTTGTCTCGGTCGATGTCATGAAGGATTTCCGTACGAGGTGCGGACTTGCCAGAAGGCAATTTTTGACGGGAAGTCACCGAGGGGAAGGGGGGGGGGGGGTAAACTACTTATAGTGGAGACATCAGACACCAAAGAGTAACAGACAGAAACTATTTAAAGCACCACAATCATGCCCAGATTTTTGGTTTTGTTTCTTAAAGGACCCCTCTTACCTATTATGCCTTTTATTATATACTTAGCTCCCATATGGAACTATAAGTTTCTAAAGTCCCCAACTTTCTCCATTGTTTCGTTTAGTAACTACGAATTTTTAGCGCTTGCCGAGTTTTTCCGTCCCCCAACGAAAAGTTTGTCGGAATCTTCAACGTCCGCTGACAACTGATAATCTTCTCTTTATTACTTCTTTTATTTGCTTAGTTTTCCCACTTTTTAACCGAGGCACGTTCAGTTTTCAAATGTTTTGCGCCCAGCCGCCGCGTCGGAGAGGTTGAAGACTGGATAAAGTCGACAAGCGCTAACAATATAATAGGTGGAAAGTAATGGTATTTCCAAAAACGTTTTTTCTGATTCATTTCATAGGGAAAAGATCATTTCTAGTAAGAGTTGTGCTTTAAAGGCTCATCGATCGGAACAAGAGCTCTGGTTCGTTAGCGTATATACTGTAAAAAGTTTCTCCGAATAAGGATGAAGTATTTGCTACTGGGATTAATCTTATCTCTATTGGGATAAAATTAATCAGAATTAGGGGTAATCTTATCTCAATAAAGACAAGAGTAATCCCAGTAGCAAAAGTATTTGCTACTGGGATTAATCTTATCTCTATTGGGATAAAATTAATACGAATTAGGGGTATAAATCTTATCTCAATAAAGAAAAGAGTAATCCCAGTAGCAAATACTGCAAGATTTTTTTTTACAGTGTATGCTCTGTATGACTAAGGCTAAAACACGCCGGTGATCCTAGGGTAGAACAAGAAACGTCACCCAAACAAATCCTAAAAAATGAGGAAACATCCTATGTAAACCAAAAATCAACATTTGTTGTGGTGACGTTTCTGGTTCTTCGCTAGGGATACGGCGATTCTTCGTCGGCACGAAGTGTTGGGTAGCGTTCCAGTGAAGTTATAAGAAGATACGATGATAAGTGGAGGGGCGAGTACCGTATTGCGGTAGTTATGACGCTCTCTGGAACGGAAATAATAACAAAGCGAACATACACTCTCACGGGAGTTCCTGCAGAACCGATAGTTATTATCACTTAGGACGCTAGCGACCATTATGAGTAAACTGTAACGATCGTAACAGTCGTGGAACGAAAATAACAAGCGGGAGGAGCCAATTTACTTATTGCGGTGGGCTCTGGAGCGGTAATAATAACAAGAATAGTAACGATCGTAACTAATAATAAACCGCTGGAACGCTACCTTGGTCATCAACTGTCACTGGGAGTACTCCAGAGCAAATGAACTCCTGCAGAATAAATGATGACAGGCTAGACGCTGGAAATATTTGCACTGATCAACGGAAACAGAAGAAATCAAATTCTGCATGCTTTTTGTCAGGCCTCGATGTTCTCTACGGCATATCGGGTTCTTTTCATACATAAGGAATACAGAAGAGATCAAACTTGTATGCTTTTGTCGGGCGTCGTCTTTTATGATATTTTTTCTGTTTTATTTTAAGGAGGTTGTCTTCTCGGCTTCAGTGCCTGCCAACGCAGGATTCACCGTCACCTGGGCATAATCTTCTCTGGTCTAGTCGAGAGCTAGTCCTCCTATGGAAGTCTTTGAAAATTTAGTAGCTATATTTATTTACCCATTATTTATTAAACTGAATGCAATATAGCTTATTATCCTCAGTTTTTCGTTCTGATATTTGTGCTCCAGATCATAAAAGAAGGACATATAAATTTAATGAATAAACACTGTAAAAAAATCTTGCAGTATTGGCTACTTGGATTAATCTTGTCTCTAAAAAGATAATCTTATCTCTAATTGGGATTAGTCTTATCCCAGTAGAGATAAGATTGATCCCAGTAGCAAATACTGCAGTTAACTTTAATCCTTACTTGGGGAAACTTTTTACAGTGTAGTTAATTCCCATCTTTATATAAAATGTCAATGATGGAGTACAGAGAGAAAGGGAAAATGTCGAGGGATTCCAAAGATCGAGCACGACGCTGTAGAACAGCGTCCATCAGATCTTTGACCCCCATGATTTCGTCCAACACGGTGATTTCGAGACGACAGTGGCAGCCGAAGCATGAATTTGGCCATAAGTACTTCTGATAGTTCTAATATGAGATGTGTGTTATAGAATGGTGCCATCGCAAGTGCATGCAGTAATGCAAGAGTATTACACAGCCGCGCGAGCACCAGTACCCTGTAGCGAGCTCTGGACGCAGCAAGCATACCATATGCTTTTCTGACTTTAGTACAAAAATTCGCGATTTGGCCGGAACGCGTGGCAAGTCTTTACCGATGGATAATCCGAGGTAATACTCTATATGACTAGATCCAAAACACGCCAGTGATCCTCAGGAAGAACGAGAAAACGTCTCGCTAACGACAAAAACTCAACAACTCAAATCATGTGTTAACCAATCCCGGCGCTCGTTCGAAATAGCTGTGGTTCCGCTTCCGGCTCTTCCGCTAGGTACGCGGCGATTTTGAATCGGCAAGGAGAGTTAGTCATCAAGAGTTTTAAGTTTTTTCAGTTGGGTGCGCCAGCGAATTAAGTACAACTGGAAACGCTACTCCAAATTGATGCCTAAAACTCCCCCAAAGCTAGGGTTTCTGATCCTGTTACGGCTGTAATAACAATTTACGTCAGCCAAAGATCATATGTTGATAAAAAAAAAAAAAAAAACATAAAAATTACACAAAAATGCGTTAAGGACACGGTGTTGACTAAACTTTAGCCAATTATCTACGTGGTCGTGATGACGTCACACGAAAAGTCTATATTTTCCATTTACTAACTGAACTGATTGTCCTGACGGTTTATAAGTGTAAACGCGTCCGGCGCCTCGCTGACCGCTCGGCTCCACATACATGAATACAAATATATATTCGGCAACATTAATTTGATCGAATTTTCCTACTTCTTTCATGACGTAATGAAGACGTCACGGGCCGTAGATAATCGGCTAAGGTTTAGTCAATAGCTAAGGACACACGTCTTTGAGAAGCACCCTCGTCACAGGAAGGCAGCTGACCAGGGATCAGCGACATTCCTGACTAAAAAGTTCTCAGAACGAAAAATTTGCTGGTGCAGAGACGCTTGGACAGCCTCACAACCTCTCACATCTTTGAGTGGAAAGCATCTGCGCAAGACATGACTCACGCTACACTGTAAAAAAAAATCTTGCAGTATTGGCTACTGGGATTAATCTTGTCTCTAAAAAGATAATCTTATCTCTAATTCGGATTAATCATATCTCAGTAGAGATAGGTTAATCCCAGTAGCGAATACACTGTAAAAAACAATCTTGCAGTATTTGCTACTGGGATTAATCTTGTCTTTATTGAGATAAGATTATCCCTAATTCGGATTGATTGTATCCCAATAGAGATAAGATTAATCCCAGTAGCAAATACTGCATCCTTATTCGTAGAAACTTTTTTACAGTGTACTTCAGTTAACTTTAATCCTTACACGGAGAAACTTTTTACAGTGTACAGATGCGCGTGGGTCTGTATTGGCGGCGAGTAACTCGATGTTAGCCAGTTTGAATTACCCTGGTCGATTTCTGTGATGTGAGGTCACACGATGGAAATCCCCAAAATCTGGTAGCAGTAGCGTTCATTGCAACAGAGCAGGGCCAAATTTCAGGACGATCAAGTTGCCTCTCTTAAACAGTTCATGCAGAAGTGCAGAAACATGATTTTCTTCCCGGACTGTACAGTCTATATATTATGTAAACATTCGGGCAAACACTATTTCCGTTCACCCAAGCCGCGTCCCATTCAGAAGAATGGGTAAACCCGGGGGCAAGTAAGCCATTGCAAACGTTGTTTTGTGTTAAACACAATATCGTGGGAAGTAGCGTAAGCATCACACACTTTTAGAAGCTAGATGATGGTAAAAATGCTTGGCGAAATTCACACAGTGTGATCCGTAGACATTGAATGATTATAGCAGTACCAACTGATGTGGCAACCAATCCCCGTGAGACATAACTTTAAAATTTAACTGAAAATCCAACTTATTTTTGTATCACTTAACTGTATACACTGTATTATCTGGATTGTGGCAAGGGATTTATTGATTTTTCAGTATTTGCTCTGGTATGACGTTCAGAATACCTACAGCCGTCCTCACAACGCAAAATTCTACTACGACGCGGAAAATTTCAATCTCAATTCAAACGCGGATTTTCAATGGCCAGTGGTCAGCTTGCGCAAGGTAGCTCGCTGCTTGAACACTTATTTTTCGTAAATCGTTTATTGAGGTACCACAAATCCGACAAAGAAATTAACACTAAATGAAAATTGATTATTCGTGAATAGGGAGCAACGAAGTAACGCATTTCCATAGGGGCTTTAAGTGAATAAGTGATGGTTAAGTAGACTGTCCTATCTCAGCCCTTTTCAGGTAAACTTTAAAGAAAGCTCATCAGTATAAATCGTGTACAGAAGTGGAGATAAAACGCCCCCTGGCGGAGACCGTTCTGACGGTGAAAGAACTCGCCGTGGCTATTATTTATTGTTAATTATTACTAAATAACTTGCCATAGTTTTCTCTATTTCACTTTTTTGTTTCTTTCATCGAATCATTTTGCCATTGTTGAGTTTTCAATCGAGTGTTGGCGATGTGTTTTGCGCGTCAACTCGAAGTAACGTTTCCAGTAGCTGCATTCGTTGCACTCCGGGCTGTCTCTGGTGTTTTGTCACCGGTGTCCGGTTCTTCTCTTGTAACACGTTTTTTGGTTCACCGGTAGGTAGTCAACGGTTAGTGTAAAAACGGCCTAAATTCTGGGTTTGCGCGAAACCCCGTCAATTGACGAAAAGTTGATCACTTCTCCGTAAAGCCGGGCTCCCGAACAGGCGGACACCGGTTAGTTCAAAACTGGGTTATAAGACTGGTGATTAGTCGCCGGTGGATGCAAAAACGTCTTATAAGAATAACCGGAGACCACCGGTGAGAACTCCGTGACAAAGAACGCAGCTAATAGTACTTTTTCCCCACTAGGAGCGTTCAAATGGAAAAGGGTGAATTAAATGGGAAATTAAAATATCTGGCCCCTTTTAGCATTGTAAGTGATACATCAGTTAGGATCGCTTATCTTTATCCTTTTCTCTATTTTTAGTCATCCAAACAAGATAAGAAACCACGCACGATTTTATCCATGATGTAGCCTTAAGGCGGATTCTCACCGTTCCTCGAGGAGTCCCCGCGTTTTTGTTGGTCCCGGCGACTCACTCCCCGTATTCTGGCGAGTCCCCACGGACAGGGAATACTCCAATTATCATCACCATCATCAAAAAGGACTCCCTTTCAGATACGGAGGGGAAATCAATTCTTGCTGGTGTTGGTGCAATGTAAAATTACTTAAAAACAATCAGAATAAACAAAACCCAAAATAAAATGGATCCACACTAATTTCATCAACTGCATATTTTTTTTTCGAGCAAAATCCATTTTGATCCCCTCTTGACTGGAAAACCGAGTTTGTCAGTGACTGATAGCACGGTAGTCGAGATGGGTTTCTGGGACGTGTACAGTGTACCGATGGTCCGCGGTAAGCTTTACCCAGACCATCCTGGGAAAACCTCAGAACGCACGATTGCAAAAGACAGGTATTTTACTATAGAAAAACTGAACAATAATTTAATAGAACTTAGCTAGAGAGATTTGTGTTTTGTCTTAAATGAAAAGAAACCGGAACCAGACTAAGCTGCCCAAACTGACTAACCCGAAGGCATTGAAAACTCCTTGTGAAACTGGAGTAAAGGCCTGAAGACCTTAAACAAATACCTAAACCATACCTTATAAACCCCGACACGACCCAACGCTAATACCGTCACTCTGACCGGTGTGCAAGCAATCCAAACCACAACTGACGGTTTAGCTAGGCCGTGCGTCTCCTATAAGGCTGGGTGAAATTAAATTCGAAGCTCGTGGCAATCTTTCAAGGAGACCTGGAATTTTCCCAGAGTGTGTGGGCCACTCGTTACAGTAGTATGGTAGTAGTACAAAAACGTTGCATGTAATACTATGTAATAGCAAAAAATACTATCATTTAATGTGCCTCAGACTGGTCTAATCTTATGTAGAAGTATCCAGTAGCATCCTGTCTTGCCATAGTAGCATCCAGTCTTGCTAATAGTAGCATGCAGTAGTATACAGTAACACATTAGCCTTGAAGTAGAAGCATGTAGTAGCATCGTTAGTACTGCATGCAACTTTTTCGTACTACTTCATAGTACTATTTTTAGATAAATTTTTCTTCGGGTGTTAGGGTTATTCCTGGTTCAGTGGAGTATTAGGTAAGGACTTCGATTATTTTTGTAAGTAGCACCTTAAAGCACCCCTCACCTGTGGAGGTCTATGCGCATTGCGCAATCTGTTTTCATGTCCAGCATAACCTTTGTTTTTCCTGCGAATTGTAGAAGGTATTAACTCCTCGCACTTGCCGCCGTGACTCACTGAGCGTGTTCCATCCTACTTACCGTAGTTACTACGTATGACGTCACAAATTCTTCCGTTCTGTCGTCAAGGCTGGAACGATTTTTCTATTTTCCAGCAGAATATCACGCCACGGGCGAATCCGACCAATCAAATGACAGAGATCCGTAGTTACTACGCTCCCGAGCGTTGTAAGCAAATAGTTACTATTAGTTACTATTTCGAAAAGGCTGGAACGGTCAGCGTAGTAACTTTTCGTGAGGTTGGAACGGATTTAGTAACTAAGGGTTACTATTGGTACGAGGATGGAACACGCTCACTACTGCAGCTAAAACCCATCGACTTTGTCACACAAAGCTAAACGTTTGTTCTTCTTCTTCTTTGAGTGTTCTTTAGGTTTTTTTTGTTTAATATAAAATTCGTAAAGTTGAAAAAACCCTGAAAACTTTCGTGTTGTCGGTTGTTGACATGTTGATATTGATTTTCGCCCGAGCTGTTGCGAGGAAGGAGGAAATTTCACGGCCAAGTCCAAAGACGGAGCCGGGTTCGTTGAGGGACTTGAGACTCCGCTTGGAGATGTCAGTCAGCGAGCCCGGCTCTCACTTCGGACTTGCACTGTCAGAAGTTTCATAACAGATAACACGAGGATGCGCGGTTTCAACAGATAATGCGTAGCAGATAACATATCGGACTACATTTTCATTTAACATTTCAGAACATTTCTGTTCTGTTTCAAAATGTTAAGCATAATAAGAGTTACCATCAGGAAGAACCGAAAAACCGCCAAAAAGTATCTGCTGAGTTTTCCGACATCATGACGATAAGGAATAAAGTCAGTAGATGCTTTTTTGGCTCTTCCTAACAAAGCTTTTATGCATAATATTTCATGCATAACGTCATCAAACACAACAGATAACATCCGAAGTGTAATCAGGACCTTGGGAAACTATCCTTACGCTTCTCTTAACGTTTTCTAAATCATGGATGGTCAGCCGAAATGGGAGGTTCCGATTAGCATTGCAAACCCACCTGACGCCCCAGCCAACCTCCTCTATGAAGTTCGTCATTCCGCCGGATCAGTCTTCTCTTTCCAAGTTGTCAGGAAATCTACAGGAACCGTTATGTAAGTAGAATCAAGGGTCTCACAATCTCAAAATAGCATTACGAAGTTGTACGAAGAAGTAGCATGCAGTACTAACTGATGCTACTACATGCTTCTACTCCAAGGCTACCGTGTTACTGCATTTCGTAGATTCCGATGGGTAAATTCCCGTAGATTCCATGAGACAAATTCCGGTAGATTCCTTGTGAAAGATTTAGTGTAGATTCCCTGAGCAAAATCCGGTATGTTCCCTGAGCAATAATCCGGTAGATTCCCTAAAAATCATCAAGTTCGGGTGAAATTGACATATTTCAACTACTGCATACTGCATGCTACTATTAGCAAGACTGGATGGTACTATGGCAAGATAGGATGCTACTGGATACTACTACATAATATTGGACCAGTCTGAGGCACATTAAATGATAGTATTCTTTGCTATTACATAGTATTACATGCAACTTTTTCGTACAACTACCATACAACTACGCAGGCTAAAAATTTTTCGTCGGGAGGTATTCTCAAAGGCATTCTGTCCCCTACCTTGTACATTTCTTGGTCTCCGCTAGATAACGTGCAGAACAGTAGTAGATGTGTTGCTTTAGACTGATTGATTTCGCTTTTTGAGGGACAGCAAAAAGTAAAAAAAAAAAGGCTATATGACAAATCGGGCGACTTTTTGAGCCAGCTTCTGTGTTTTTTGTTAAGTGTTCTGTGGCGTATTTGAAAAGCGGAAAAACTCCCTCTATTCTCACCGTTCCCTTCGATTCCCCGAGGAGTCCTCGGGGAACGGCGAGAATTCGCCTTTGAATATAAGCACCGGAAAATGGTCACAGTGCTTCGGAAACCTAGAACTCCCAGAAAATGAACTTGCCCCTGCAACAAAGAGCTTCTGGTATCAGTATCGGCTTAAAACCATCTCGACGACTGTTTTCTAAATTACCTGTTTACTCTTTTCGTGGTGGGCTACTGAATGTTATGTTACTCGTCCCAAAAATAAAATAAAAAATGACACAGAAGACCCACCGTATTTATCAAGGTATGAAGTCCTGAATTTTGTAACTCTCAAGGGTCCCACCCCGGATTAAATCCACAATTTTCATACCAAACCACCCACCCCCACCCTGCTAGACGTCAGTCGGTTTCATACTCATGCCCCTCTGGCAATGATGATTATGTTTTGTCAGAGCAAAAAGATACGATGACCACGGGGGAGTGGAGGTGGACTTTTGGAACATACAGGGACCACAGGAATGTAGGGATTGGGATGAAACTTGGACAATACAAAGAATTTTTTGAAACAAAGAAAGAAGAAACAAAGAATAACCAGAGGGAGGGATTTTGAACTCCAGACAGGATCCGACTTCGGCACCGGGAGTTGGAAGGGGCGTACGTTAAATTTAGTTAAACTCTGATTCGAGGTAAGCATGGTGCCTTATATAAAAAAATGTCCTATAAGATGAGACATTTAGTTTTCCCGAAACTTTCCGGGTTGAGGGGAGGACCAGAAATTGTTGCACATGCGCGGGCACCAACTGTATCGTACCACGGTCATGGGTACTAGAGATTTTAGTTTGAGGTCCAGACCAGATCCGGCTTCGTTGGGAGGAGTTGGGTGTTATCGAAATTTTCCGGATGTTCTCCGATTCAGGGCAACTTGTTCGGTAGTAAGTGCCGTAGATGCACAAATTTGCTGGTCCGAATCGCATCCGATTACGTTGGTGGGATGGAGATGGAGGCTTGATATCTTGCATAGTGCATAGGGACCAAACGGGTGGAGGGAATGGGATAAAAGTTGGTCATGTGTCCAAGATCCGGAAGTGCTTCCACTCGAGTAAAACTCGGTGGTTGACAGGAGCAAATGCCCTAGATTTTATATTCATATTTCCAAATCGCATGTGGACACGGTGGAGGGGGGTACCGGATTTTTTTTTCGTTCGCATAGGGACCAAAAGGAGAAAGTGATGAAACTTGGACGGTACAAAAGTCATGGATCAGATGTGCCTTTTGAGGTATGGGCCGGATACGACCAAAAACTACGTAGATGGGTGTGGGACACAGTTACGTGACTTTACCATGGCAGATCATCTGATTTATTTGTCACAGTACTAGTCCCTTGTGTAAAATTCATTTTCACAATACCTATCTAGTCCTGTGACATGGTAATGTGAAGTGTTTAGATAGATTTCTCTCGGCGGCTATGGCCCGCTTCTCCAGGACTATTATAGTGGTTTGCGAGCTGTGTTCAAAAGCCCCGCTGTATCTTAGTGGTAGAACAGTCGTTGGAGGGTCCTGGGTTCAAATCCCGGTTGAAGAGCATTTGTGTCTTTCAGTTGACCACTTATAAACGGATATAACCTCTTCGGGATAGATGAAAGCTGGCTGAAATTTTTAGGAAGTTGTTAGAAGGCGGAACACCCTCTTTTAACCTTATTTACTTTTGGCAGCGCGAGTACGAGTGGTGTAATGGTGTTCCGGTGCTTTAGTAACTACCATGCGTTTAGTAGTAGAACTTCAACAGGCTTCTACCGGAGAAGTTGGCATTTGTCTACTCTTCCCAGGAAAAAAAAATGTCCAAAAGTTCCAGGATTGTGTCCACTCTTCTTGGGTTGGAGAAGAAGGTAAGATCAGCAGGTATTCCTGGAAAACCATATTTAGGATCGAAAAAAAACGGATAAGTATATTTCTTATCGAGGATACAGTGGAGGCATGCCTTTTGAATGTTTGCTAACTTCAAACAGTGCCATTTTCCACTATTTTCATGCACTTCAAGTAATCAATACATGATTAGCTGCATTTTTTGCAGTCATCCAGTTAACCTACATCCCAAAATTTTCCACTATAAGTCGTTTACTTCCAGTCTAGTACACTAGCCCTTTTTCAGTTGTGGTGCTCAAACGTCTAGCACCATGCCTAAGTGCTCGAGCACTGTACCTTGAAATTCATGCATGGTGCATGGATTTCAGCATACAGTGCACCATGCATGGATTTCAAGGTACAGTGCTCAAACCTCTAGCACTCAGGCATGGTGCTAGACGTTTGAGCACTGTGACTGAAAAAGGGCTAGTGTACTAGACTGATTTCTTCCTTCGGTTAACCAACCTAAGTTACTGACTGACCTGTGGACTGAATGATGAGCTCTGTACTACCGACCTAGGCTCTTGAGACGGCGGAAAAATACGCTCTTGCATAGCATTCCAAATTCTCATTAGAGATAGAGGCGATGGGAAGACCCCATTTTTTCTTTAAAGCCATTTTTTAGAACTCAGTCGAACCGACCGGCAAGACGAAAAGTGGTCAATAGTGGCTAATAGGTACCTTTACCGACCTATGGAGAAAAGGCAAATAATGCAGCTATTAGCCTACCCATATTTTGGTACCATGTATCGCTAAAGTATAAGTTTTAAAGAACCCTTGTTATACAGCTCCTGATCTGTTCCTTATTTTTCTAGTTAGTTTTTCGGTAGTAGTTTCTTATTCGCCAGACAGCTCTGTGGCTTAATCTGGGCTTAACAGGTAGTCTTGGGATAGCAAAAAGCCACTTCGATCATCAGTGTTTCCAAAAATTTTGCCTGAAGTGCATTTTATAGTCTTCACTGTGTAGAAGACGGGTGCATCATTTAATTGGGGTTTGAGGCTTGGAATTTTGGGGGTCTTGAACCACATTTAAAGTTAGACTTTGCATGGAAAGTAGTTACATGTTGCCACAAGTTTTGAAGAAGTTTTGTTGGCACACTTTCAATTCCTTTTGGCTGGACGTCCCCCAAAGGTGAAAGGCTAGTGCCAGCATATCCATGAAAAAACATAAGTGGAAGAGTGTGAAAATGCAACAAATTTTCTTTTTAAACTTGGTTTTGTACATAGCCTACTATGCAACTTTTTACATTGTCGTCTTGAAGGCAACTGGCTGTGTTTTTATAAAAAAATAATAAATTTGGTAAAAATCAGGTACTGTTTCTGTAAATTTTACCAGGTTCGCCCTTCTCCCTCAATGAAGAAATGCTCGGATCGCCCCTGTTCAGAATATGAATCTTTCTCTGTTTGTTTGATCTTTCATATCAAGTCCTGGTTGGAACTGGGGATTTGAGTGGGCTCTGTTTTGTTCATAACCCCCACAATGAAATCTCTAATTTGTATCTCAAAGCCTCAAGAGAGCATTGGTTATCTAAGGTGCAATATCAATATATGTGATATTAATTTTACATCTATAAATCTTGACAGAAATATAGAAGCTTAGTCTACATTAACCTTTGTTTTGTTGTCATGACCCCATGGGTTTTTCTGTGCAATAAATTCATTCATTCATTCATAGCTTAGTCATGCAATTCCACACACAATCTTTCAAAAGAGAATTTCTTGGTCTTGGTCTCTAAACCAGAGCTAAATTCTTGATCTTGGTCTCTATACCAAGGCTAAAATCTTGGTCTTGACATTTTGGTCTTATTTATTCTTATAAAAGCTTAGTTCATATTAACATCCATAGCTAGTCATGCAGTTCCACACGCAATCTAGTAAAAGAGAATTCCTTGGTCTTGGTCTCGACATTTTGGTATTATTTGTTCTTATCTTTCAGACCAAGTCCATCCAGCTTTCTGCCAGAACAGTTAGGAACTTCTCAGCTGCTCCTCCTGTAAGTATTTGATTCAGTTTTTTTTTTTTCAATTAACTTTTTGGCTCATTATTGGCTATTTGTACTTCTTGATAGTTGTATCATGTCAGATATTTGCATTACTTAATGTATTCCTAGAATGCATTTGTTTAGTTAATTTCTACTAGTAAAGCTTAGATATATGTGGACATTCAGGTCGTGTTCCACCTTACTTACCATAGTAAGTACTCATAATGTTGCAGCTCCTGGCCTCTTGTTGTCAAGGCTGGAACAATTTTGTTTACTTTTGTCAAAATATCGAACCATGCGATAATCTGGCCAGTCGCGTCATAGAGATAGTAGTTACCAAACATTCCCTGGACAGTCTGTACACTGAAAAAATGTATGATGGAAACTGTTCAGGATGAGCTCTGTAGAGGCCAACAGCCTTTTTTTGCATAATGTTATTATTAAGATACTCATTATTTTAGCCTCCGCCTTTGGCTAAATATGGCGGACGATACACAGTCACGATGCTACCTGGTGATGGCATCGGACCCGAATTGATGGCCAATGTAAAAGAGGTCTTCAGATATGCTGGTGTTCCAGTTGACTTTGAGGAAGTTCATCTGAGTCCTTTGTGGGACAACGAAGAAGATCTTCATGATGCCATTGTCAGTATTAAAAGGAACGGAGTAGCGATCAAAGGTATGATTTTGTAGAATTTCACAATTGACTCGGGAGACGTTTTCGCGTTGATGGCTCTGGTACGTCGAGCTCGACGGACATTTTTGCATGGATGTCCTCGATCTTTTTGTAATTTTCGCGTGTACGGATGAACAGGTGAACGGGCCGGGCCACCTCCGGTTCAACACCGCTCTGGGGGCATCGTTAAGCTGAACGTGGATAGAAACAAGACCAAAGGTTTCGATGGGATCCCAAAAATCTAACATTTAATTCAAACAATTGGGCCATGTCTTCGCCCTTCAGTCTTCGTCAGATTCCTTGAATATTTTTACTGTTAAAATAAAGTTCAAAAGTGGATTCAGTATGTTTCCTTGCCCCGATACTGAATCTCGAATCGATTTCAGAGACAACTTTGAGCTTCAACCAAATTTCCAGTTTTAGCCGAATTCGTGATGAACCATTTGTCCAGCAAGAAAACTAAGCTCAGATATGGATTCAGTGGACCTCCTTACCCCCTCAGTGAATATCTTATTAGCTTATAAAACATAAATGTTTTTACCGTAAATTCCAAACCCCTCCTCTGCCTCTAAAGATAGGACTAAAGGACCCATCTACGAACTTGACCTGTACTTTACCAGTGAATCCTCATTGAACAACATCCTCGCTTGAACAACATATTTCCCCGTTTGGACGTTATATATCAACCCCTTCGACTACACTATATCTCTCCGACGTCCATAGAATAAACAAATGAATGTCGTCATCCACGCGCAGAGCTATACTGGTTTGAGAATAAAGGGGTACGGACTGCCATAGCCGAAACAAATTTTGTGTCCGGTTTTCGCCGGATTCCGGGTGAACTACTTGTCCGGCGAGAAAATAACTTTCATATTCGGATTCAGCATGTCTTCGTACCCCTAAATCAACTATCTCAATAGCTTTTTAAAAATTTGAAACCCTTCCCCCACCCCTAAATGTAGGCCTACCGTCTACGAACTCGACCTTACTCTTGACACGAAGAACCGTCACACCAAGTATCATCAAAATATCTCATTCCCTTCGAGAGTTATCGTGCTCACAGACAGACAGACAGACGGACAACTTTTGCGATGTCATAGGTATCCCTCCACTTACGTTTCGGGATCCCAAAAAGGCCTGCACATAATGAAGACCAAAAAAATGGGGACCTATACTCATATGCTCCCATCCAGCTGAATGGGCATTTTCGGGTGGACGGAACCCATCTTCCCCAGCTGTTCAACGCCCGATCTATTTTCTCGTTTCCGCGTGGATGGGGTCACCCGTTCAGCTCTACTCTACTACTTTTATCTCTGAAACGCGCAAAGTTAGATAGACAGATAAATAAGTTTCATTGATGCAACTCGTTGCGCCGAATCGACCCTGAATATGTCGATCATTACATTTAACGGGCTAAAATAACCTGAATACATACAATCATTACAAAAATATATGTCACTTGGAATCCACCATTTTTTTTAATTTTCTCTGTAGAATGAGGTACAAAAGAATTCAAATGCCGGTTTGTGCGACCCCCCACTGGCACCAAGAGGTTCTGGTGCCGCGTCAGTCCTGTCATCGGTGCTAGTTCTGGCAGTATGTCTCTGTGCTTTTCACGGACAAGGATTGACCGGCCAAAGGGTAAAATTAGATCTTCCTGGCGGACAGTGGCACCAGTCTTAATAGCAGGAGGGAAGCTTTATGGCCACTATATCTCAGCCTTACATTATATGGCACGCTCTGATTTGCAGCGATTCTATGTCGTCATTAGCCAAATCCGTCTCTTACCCTTTTTTGTGCTAGTGGATTGAGGCTGTTAAGCATTGTCCAAATAGGTGTTGTAAGGTGTATTACGGCATATTAGGCTTATTACAGATTCCTCTTTTCCTCGGGGCGCGCTGTAATAAGGCGAATAAGGAAAATGGAGCTCGGCTCCATTCTCCCTTATGCAGAGCCAATCAGATCGCTTGGTTGGTTCCGCCAGCGGGCCGAGGAGAGAAGCTGCGTCATCAGGGTTGCCACGGGAAGCACTAAAGTTCTACTTTGTTGGAAGCTGAAGAAACCACTTTTCTTCAAGAGAACACGTTTTGTTCTGTTACGACTGTTTACTGCTAGTTCGAGGACCAACGCTGTCCATCCGTAAATTTAATAGCTTTTTACGATATATTGGGCGTCAGATTGTACTGGTGTACTTCAAGTAGTACTAAGAACACTTTTTTTCAACGCTGTATTCATAAGAACCTCTCGTGTTCCTATTTGAACAGGCGTGTGTATTAAGACGTAAACATCGCGGATACCGCTATTCAGCTTATCACACCTATTTGGACAATGCTTTACATCTCTTCCGGTGGGTTAGCCATTTTTCTTCGAGCCAGCGAGTGTTCAGCACCACCAAAACTGTTCCAGTCTGGGCGTTATGCTCTTGCCGTTCAGTTGGACAATATTGTTCTTGTTAATGTATATTTACCTTGCGACCGGCGGAACATTGCATCACATAGTTCATTTGCTAAGGCTTGTCAGAAAATCAGAACACTTCTATCAGACATTTCAAGGAAAGGAATGAAATGGGCTCTTGTTGGTGATATTAACACTGATCTTCTAACTTCTTCTGTACGGACTGATTTATTTTTCGATTCTTTACCGGTAGCTCACAGTCTCATTGAGAAGTCTCTACCCTTTTCATACAGACATAATCGTGGCGCTAATGTTTCCAACCTTGATCATTTGATTGTTTCTGAAACAAGTCTCATTGACGGTATTGTTGAGGTTGATGAGGAGAAAATTGAGGACGACCATCTGCCTCTGTCTTTCTGTTTGGTTGTCCCTGTTGCTCGAATCAGTCGTCCAAATCCCAAGAAGGCTTGGATCCAAAAGCGTAACTGGAATTGTATAGATACTGTGCTCTACATTTCTACATTAACTAATCTTCTCTCGCTTTTAAAAGTTCCTTTTCACCTTCTTCAGACTGGTATAGCAGCTACTACTTCGTCCGTTGATATTAATTGTTATTATAGCGAGCTTGTCCATTGCTTGAAATTGGCAGCCGATATTGCTGTACCGACAGAGAATTCGAGTTGGTACAAGGAAACCTATTTGGAAAGTCAGTCCTGAAGTTAAGAAGGCAAAAAACACGGCAAAATTTTGGCTAAAAATTTGGATTGCTTGTGGACGCCCAGGGAATGGTACTGTTTTTAATCTAAAAGCTAAAACAAAGCGTGAATACAAATCTTCACTTAAAAATGCTCGTTTGAATGGCTTAGATGCT
Organism: Branchinecta sandiegonensis; assembly: GCA_030848855.1. Classification (NCBI taxonomy): domain Eukaryota; kingdom Metazoa; phylum Arthropoda; class Branchiopoda; order Anostraca; family Branchinectidae; genus Branchinecta; species Branchinecta sandiegonensis. Next base: position 4,431,839 of record JAUPMV010000017.1, on the reverse strand, counting down.
CCCAGTGACAAAAAAGCGTGGCAAAAGGTCCTTCGTACAGATAAAGGTTCAGCTGTACCTCCTTCCGCGCTAACTATGGCTGACTGGACCAACCACTACCGTGGTCTATTCAGTGGTTGCAAAAACCAGATTCAGCAGCACTTTGAAAATTTACTTCTTAAATACCTACCAAGGAAAATATTTCAACCTTCTGTTCTTCCCGTTACTTGTTCTTCTATCGAAATTGCTTTCCGAAAATTAAGAAGAACTGGTTCTACAGATTCTGATGGCCTTAGTGCCGATTTTTTCAAAATTGAGTGTCCAGCTTTAACACAACACCTTCAGCTGCTATTTCTAATTTGTTTATGCCAGGGTTTGGTCCCGAATAGTTTCCTCCTGGGTACTATAACATCGGTGATTAAGCGAGGGAAAGACGCGGACCTTTGCAAAAGCTATCGGCCAATTACAGTTTCTTGTACCATAAGCAAAATCCTGGAATACGTCCTTCTTCCAGAACTAGTTTAAAAATGTAGCTTTGGTTCAATGCAGTTTGGATTCCGTTCGAGCGCCAGTTGTGCGCATGCTCATCAGATATTGACAAAAATGATGAAACAGGCTACCCGCGACAAGTCTTCTATACATATATGTTCTATAGATATAGCTGGTGCTTTTGACAATATAACGCATTCTCAGGCCCTATTTTCTCTCATTACTTCTGGCGTGAATCTGTCTGTCGTCTATCTGTTAAAATTTTGGTATGGTCATTCTTCAGTAAGCTTCAGTATTCTTCAGGTAGCTTGTCAGAGATTATTTCTGTCCGAACTGGTGTTCGCCAAGGGGGAGTCTTATCTCCCTACATCTTCAAATCGGCCATATCTTCTTGTCTCGATTCTTTGCTTCCTGCTTACTTCTATAAAGACTATGCCTTCAGCTACATAGCCTATGCAGACGACTTGCTCTTAGTAAGCCGTAGCCGATCCACACTCACAAAAAATGTAAGTAAGCTGTCGTCAGAACTTCTGAAAATTGGCCTTGAAGTTAACCTTTCAAAATGTGAGTACCTGCATTTCAACCCTTCGTCAAATTGTTCGAGTGCATCTAAAGCTTCTATATCTCTTGGATCGTTCATCGTCAAATCAACAGACTCTCTACGGTGGCTCGGCATAACATTCAAATCTTCATTGTCAAAATTTTGCTCATCGGTTGTTCAAGAAGTTTATAAGTCGATCCGTAGCGCCTATGGGCGCATCGTCCCCAACCGGGGGCGCTAAAATCGTAAAGCCTGGGAAATTTGTACAGCACCTTCTGCGCTCCTTCTATACTATTTCGTTCTGGCGTCACTCATGTTCTGCGAAAGAAGGAGATTAAAAAGATGAGATCATGTTATCTTAAATATGCAAAGCTCCATTTGTCGAAATTATGTCATAACCATACATTGACGGAGAAATTCAAAATTCAAGACGCAAGTGTTACCCTTTTGGATGTTTCGTCATCACTTTCAAAACTCATGGACAACAAGGCCCAACCAGCACACGATGTCGTCCACTGCTTCCTGACCGAAGATTAAAAATTAAGTGTCTTTTTCGGTGTGTATATATGTGTTTTGTTTATTTTCTTTACTTTTGTCATTTACTCCGCCTTTTCAAAATGGCGGGTCATAAATAAATTACTTACTTACTTACTTACTTACAGGGTAGCGACTAGGCAGTTGAAACTAGAAGCTTTCACTTGGAAATAAAGCAGTTCATAATACCATCACTACTTTTCGTTTTAGTATCGACAAACTCTCTCGCAAGACTTGCACAAATCCCATAAATGTAAATATGTACAGAAGTTTTTAGCTACACATATTTTAAAAGTTGTTATTTTATTTTTATTTATTGGTTCGCGTCGTTCACATCGTTCTTCTGGTTTGCATGACATTAACTGTTCTTCGTATCCGCTTCGCTCTTATGGTGTTTTAGTGTTGGAGTATAGTCGATGAAGATGGTTGCCGAAAGTGCAACCAAAATTTCCAAAATTATATTTATCCGTCGCTTGACATAATTGGATTTAGTATTAGCTGCTCCAGAAAAAAAACAAAAATCCCGTTTTTGTTTCTTTTGAGCCACTTTTGAAGCCGAAACACGGCGTCGTCGGAAAACATGGCAGATTTGCACAACGATTCATTCTTACCACTGAGCATTCCTTAAAGGATACGTCGTATGGTACCACCTACAGTTCCAAAGTAACCTACGATACTTCTTTAAACGCCCCATCAGTTCTTTGGATAGAACTTGTGCCATCTCACTTAGAAAAGGATTGAATGAATGAATGAATGAATTTATTACGTGCAGCCTAGTAAAAGGCATTTGCACAGCACATACAGAAAAAAAAAATAACGCTTAACAATAAATACAGAGGGTACAAAATGTACAGCGACAGCAAAAGATAAATACACGCAAAACAAGAAATACACAATGAAACACGAAATGAACAACAAATTTACTGCATTAGCTGGCGCATTGGGCAATGGGCAGGAAGGCGGTTGAATGATGGCAGAAGATGTTCGCTTATTTCTTTTAGCTTGACAGTTGGGTCCAAGACAAAAAACTTCTCCATGATTCGATGATTGCGCATGAGACGAGGAAGGTATAGAAGAAAATGGAGATATTTTAAGATTATTAAAAAAACTATTAAAAGTTATCTTTAGTAAATTAAAAATGGGATGATTAGAAAGGTTGTGTTGATGAGGATGATAGGTTCGACAGGATCTTTAATGAAATGAACGCCAAATAATGGTTTGATGTACGCACAAAATTCACACATTCCAACTAAAAAGGTGACAAAGAGTCACCTGTACAAGGCGATCAACTTCTTTTTGTTTAAATATAACAAACATGTGATTCTTAGACTCCCTAGTTCTTGCCGGTACGATGATGATATACGTTAATTTTGATATTCCATAACTGTCTTCAGGAACCTAGTTGCCCTATTTCCCCAAAACTTCCCATCGTTTGAATTACGCAATTTTCCCCACAAGCTTCTGTATCCTTTAAAAATATCTCTCCTTAAAGGACCCCTCTTGCTTAGTCTGATTTTTTATGATATACCCAGCTCCCATACAGAATTATAAGCTTTTAAAAACCCCACCTTTCTCCACTGTCTCGTTTTGTGCCTATGAATTTTTAGCGCTTTTTTGGCCTTGCCGAGTTTTGCCCGCCACACAACGAAACTTTTGCCGGAATCTTCAACGTCCGCTGACAACGCTTTCACACATAAGATCTCAGAAGCATATGTTTATTACTTCTTTTATCTGCTTAGTTTCCCCACTTTTCAAACACGGCGCATTCAGTTTTCAAATGTTTTGCGCCAAGCCGCCGCGTTGGAGAGCAGGAAGACTGGAGGGAATCGACAAGCGCTAACAGGAAATTCGCTAATTTCAGGTGGAAAGTAATGGTATATTCGTAAACGTTTTTTCTGATCTATTTCATTGGGGAAAGATCATTTCTAGTAAGAGTTGTGCTTTAAAGTTTAACAGAAAAGGGCTGGGATAGGACAATCTAGTTACCCATCACTTATTCACTTAAATTGGCTTGAAGACCCGCTGAAAATGCGTTTCTATGTTGTTCCGCTATTCATGAATAATCGATTTTCAAATAGTGGAATTTCCGTGTGAATTGTGGTACCTCTGTGCGCTTGTATATTGTTGTACGCCTTACGAGAAAGATTTATGATTTTTTATTTTGTTCAGGCACTAAGCAATCTTCACAAATCTCACCACTGCCCACTGAAAAGCCGCGTTTGTTTTGAGATTAAAATTTCCCGCGTCATAGTAGAATTTACGCTGTGGGGACGGCAGCAGATATTCTGAACGTTATAACTGGAGCAGATAGTGGAAAATGAAAAAAATCTTTGAGGAATCCAAATGATTCTATGTATTCAACTAAATGACACAAAAATAAGTTGGCTTTTCAGTTAAAGGAACAATAGGCTAAACTTGACTCAAACTTGACTCGGGGAGCCAGCTGACATATCAAGAATGTACCCTGAGTCGATATTGAGAGTAAAAAATATTCCCGTTACGACCATTGCAGTTTCCGGGCAGTTTCCGAGAATTCGACTTTTGAGTTAGTAGAAAAAAAAGCAAAAGGTTTGTGACCTCTTGCACGACCTCTTGACTACTTTCGAATCGAATCGTTTATTGACAAACCAACTTCGTAGCTTTCTTCATCAGAAGATGCTAAATTATGCTGGTCATACAGTAATAAAATAAAAATCTATTACACTAATTATTCGCGTTGTTAAAATCTCTGTAAAAAAAGGGCACAAACGAGTTCATGAACCTTGAAGTTCGTCCTCTGACAGGCAATAGTTTGTTTTGCTGTCTTCTCCTGCTATTTTTCGGAGCGTCAGGGGGAAGCAATGACCGGTAGTTCTCATTTGCCAACAGTTTTTTTCCAAAGTTTAGGATCAGTTCTGTTCTTCGGTTGTGGAGGCTCAGGATTCTCAACATAGACAGTGCTTGCTCGTAAGACTGATAGCCAGGACCTACTATAATTTTCGTTGCGCGTTTCTGTACGGATTCGAGCTCTTCCGATTGATAAACCGTGTTTTGTACTTGGGGTGTACCAAAGGCGAACTTTTACAGTGCATAGGTGCATAGTTACAGTGCAGAAGGGGCAAGGGCCTGCCAGCTAGCTTTGGGAACACTAATGAGGGGGTTCGAGATAACAAAGAAGGGGGGGGGGGGGGGCTGTCGACAATAAGTCCCTGTATCTTTAGCTAAACCCCCAGGTCGGTTTGATGGCCGCAAGTTGCGTAGTCAAGTTTTCTGTGCCTTTAAACTTTAAATGCTATTCTTTACGTTCTTATCACTGTGTTTGCAAATGACCAAACGTTAAAAACAAGTTAATTAAATTCGACGTTTCTTTCCAGGAAACATTGAGACGAGAGAGAATAGGCCTGGGATGATCTCTCGGAACGTCGAGTTGAGAAACGGGCTCGACCTCTTCGCCTACGTCATGCAGTGCAGATCCTTGCCGGGTGTCAAAACCCGACACACGGATGTCGACATCACAATTGTGCGTCAGAATACGGAAGGAGAATATGCTATGTTGGAGCACGAAAGTGTTCCGGGCGTTGTTGAGAGCTTGAAGATCATTACCAGGAAGAACTCCGAGCGTTTGGCAAGGTTTGCTTTTGAACTTGCAAAGAAAGAGGGGCGATCCAAGGTCACTACAGTCCACAAGGCTAACATCATGTAAGTATCAGTTAAAGGACCCCTCTTGCTTTTTCTGCCTTTTATAATATACCTAGGTCCCTTGTGGAATTATAAGCTTCTAAAATCCCCACCTTTTTCCATTGTTTCGTTTTCTGCCTAAGAATTTTTAGCGCTTTTTCGGCCTTGCCGACTTGCCCGTCACACATCGCAAAGTTTGTCGAAATACTCAGCGTCCGCTGACAACTCATTCACACATAAGGATATGGCAATCTTCTGTTTTTTCACTTCTTTATTTGCTTAGTTTTCCAACTTTTTAACCACGGCACGTTCAGTTTTCAAAGGTTCTGCTCCCAGCCGCCGCGTCAGAGAGCAGGAAGGCTGGATAATGTTTACAAGTGCTAACGAGAAAATCGCTAATTTCAGGGGAAAAGTAATGGTATTTTTGAAAAACATTTTCACCGATCCCTTTCATAGGGAAAAGATCATTTCTAGTAAGAGTTGTGCTTTAAAGACCGAATCCAAACATTCTGTTTACCTTCTCTTACTGATCGCAAGCCATCAGTTTATTTAGATTTGAACTTGATTGCCGGGTTGCTTTTTTGGTTCAAGAAAAAAACACGCAGAATGTTTTCTTTTCCAGATGACGAAATTTTCCACGTTTGATTAGCAAAGAATCATAAGACTCAATTGATCATTTTTTTTATGTCTTCAGGAGTACCACACTGGAATTGGTTTTTTAATTTATTTGTATTTGTAATAAACAGTTGGAGCATTAGATAGAAATTATTATTTTGACCGTACGTGCCATAACGGCTGTCCCGGATAATCGGCTGAGATTTAGTCCAGACCGAATTATTTCAAACCTAGGAAATTTGGTGTTTTTGTTTAATTTGCTAATTGTTTGGCGGTGTTTTTTTGAACATTCATAGTGGCAGTAGGGATGGTTATCATTGTGTGTGTGGTAGAAAGACCAATTTTTGTATTTAACTCCGCGTGGGGATTCCCCCCCCCCCCCTTCTGATGCCGCGTTCGCAGTGTCTGGATTTTGTTTTCAGGTCTGGTCAGAGAACCAAATCATCTTGGAGATTTTCTCAAGGTTCTCTTCAGTTGCTCGTCAGCGAACTCCTCTTCGTCAGAGTCAGATTAGTCTCGTTTTTGATCCGAATTCTCCTCGCGATTCTTCTCCGAATTCTCCTATTTCGCGTTTTTGGACTACTCAGATCAAGTGAATTGTCCTTTTCTTGCGTTTTTGTCAGAATCGAGAACGGGGAAAGCCGCGCGATTCTGCAGAATCGAGAAGTTGCTCGGAGCCTCGTTTTTGTTGCAATATTAAGTAAGTAACGTAAGTTAAGTTAAGTTACGTAAGTAAGTAAAGTATTTATTACCCGTATTTTTCACTTAGAACAAAACGGAGTGAAGGAGAAAATAACGCCATTTAACAGAAGCTGCCGAGAAGTGGACGTGCAGCGTGCAACAAAAACGAGGCTCCGATGGTGAATTCTCGTTTCTCCTCTCTGCATTCTCCTCACTGATTGATCAACAGAGTGCGGGTGTTCAATATGCATAAACACGTATACCGGGTTGCGGACGAGCTGCAAAATTAGTGTTTTTGTCAAAAGCGAGGATGGAGAAGTCAGAGGAGCAAAAACGGCAATTTGTACGAGAATCGAGAATTCAGAAGCGAGAATTCGGAACGAAGAATTCGGATCAGCGCAACTTTTGACCGAGTCTGAATACCTTAAACATCTTCGTATGGGAGAGTTTGAAGTTCAGATTTGTGCATTGTCTGAACAGCGTAAACGAAGTATCAAAACAAACTTTCATTCTACTTCAAGGTAATTATCAAATGCGGAAGACATTGGATGACATTTTAAATTACCGATCCAGCAGTTTACGCGCAGGCAAAGACAGAATTGATTTGGTTTGTAATATTGTCTATAGAAGTCAAATATTTTTGAAATTAATTTGAATTTCTTGAATAAGACCGTTGTTCCAATCTTGTATAGTGTTGGCAGGACCACCAGCTTATAGCTCACAGTTCTGGAGATTAGAAAATAATTTGGGAAAAAATAGTAACTCCGTGCGTCTGTTACGAAGTTTGAATGATCGTCATTGTTGTTCCTACTACCTTCTGATATGAGATTGAAGCACACTCTTGGCAAAAGGCCGGATCACAGGTAGTGGAAGCTGAGACAGTAAATAAAATATAGGTATCAGTAAGTAGAAGTGAAATACGAACATCTAGTTGAGAATCTTTTACTTAGATTCTACGAGATACGGAGATACGGAGAGTCACTCTAACAGGTTTGAAAATTGGATGAAAATGTGTTAATCCGTTGCTGCGCTATTCCTGAACAAAGATTTCTTATTTGTTTGGAAGATATTCCAGTCTTCGATTGTAGATCCATGTAATTTCAAATATTTAGGGTCAACAACAGCACCAAATTGCCTGCTATGAATGAACGAACTTGCTAAGCTGCTAGTTATGGTGCTCTTCTGGACTTTTTTTGCTGCCAGGCACATAGCAGGGTCTTTGATTCTACAGAAGGAAAAGCCACGTCCTCGTTGAAATTCAAATTAACCGGTCTAACTGAATTTTGTTGTTGTGGATTAAAATACAGAAGATACAAAAATAAGCTACCTTTTCAGTTAAACTTTAAAGGACCCCTCGCACTATTTACTCTTCAACTTACAGTATTTTAAAATATGAATACCTTAAATCTAGGCTGTGCTTTCAACAAATAATCCACGGTTTGGGCTGTTTTAAGCCTTTTCCGAGACCCGTTGACTTGTAGCGAAAACGGGGAAACGATTTACATAACCGTTTTTTCTGATGGAGAAACTTCTCGCAGACAATCGTCGACAGCGTGATACAAATCGAAGGTAGCAAAACCGGGCAAGTGACAAAATCAGCGTGGTTTTGCTAGAGGGTTTACAATGTAACGCACGAAATTGGGGTCTCTGGGTTTAGAAATATGTGGAGTGATTATGGAAGTAGGTGGCGTTAGTATTATAGGTAAGATAGGTCCTTTAACGATATTGTCTTTTACAGGAAAGCCTCAGATGGTCTCTTTTTGGAGGTTTGCCGCGAGGTTGCCAAGGACTACCCCGAGATCAAGCACAGCGACATGATCATTGACAACTGCTGCATGCAGCTGGTTGCTAGGCCGCAGCAGTTTGAGGTCATGCTGATGACAAACCTATATGGCGCTATTGTCTCCAACTTGACATGTGGCTTGGTTGGAGGGCCCGGAGTCCATTCTGGTATTAACTACGGCCCAAAGGTCAGTAATACCGGTTTAGGGATTAGATATTGAGGAAGCGTGGGGGGGGGGGGGGGAGGGTTTAAGTTAGATGTTCCTTCAGTCAAGCTCACTGCGAATCATATTTGACGGTGCAAAAGAGATAAGTCGGCTACATTTTATTAGAGCTATATTTCGGCCCCTCTTGGCATGGGTCCTCTTCAGCAAGCTGGAAAATGAACGTTTGAAAAACAGTCAAAGATTCTTCCTTAAATATCCGATTTTGTGAACTTTTTCTTTGAAAATTGGTTGGAGTTAAAGCTGGTCCGATGATTTTATTCTGGACATGGCTGCTGTTTTTGCTGTTTGATTGGGCCGTCGAAAGGGTAGAGACTTCTGCATTTTGGTTTAGGAGTCACCTGTCTCTACTCTTCTTTCCAGCTAAGATGGGTACTTGTCGGCGGTATGTATGGCGATTTGTAGTTCCGTGCTTCGGTGATAGATAAAATATAGAAGTATAGCTCTAATAAAATGTAGCTGTCAAATAGGGTTTAAATTATTCCATATTCTTGGTCTTTCCCCGTTTTGGGCTCTGTTGACGGATCGGAATATGCGTTCCATTCGGTCGTGCTTTTATCGTTTCTGTAAGTTTTTGCTAGGCCTACCACCCTGGACTAGAAACTCGTGGATTAGTCAAAGATATGGGATTGATCATTCATAGATAGATAGATAGATATATACAACAAGGGCCATTGCACCAGAACAGCAAAAGAAAAAATATATAAAAACAAGAACACTATACCAATATCCGGAGGAACCTTCCAAACAGTTGAATAGCCTGGAAACTTTTCTCTTTCATTCTCTCAATTATCCACTCACTCCCACACGCTCTCACTCCAAACAACTCTTGTCTGAACCCATTCAGTTCCTCACACTCTCCCATAAAACAACTCATACTTTCATTATCGCATCCACACATAGGGCAAGAGTAAGTATAGAGCCGTCCAGAATCGGTTCTCGCGATATGCCCGGTCGCGTAGCAAGAAAACTCTTTGTATGGTGCCGTGGTGATAGTGTCTTCTTCTATTTAGTTATCTTTTTTGGTTTAATTAATTTCTTGTTATTTATGTTTCTCTTGTGTTCTCTTTTTTCCTAAATACTCCGTTTTTTTTAGTATGTCAAGTGTAGTGGGCCAGTAAAATACATTAATTAATTAATTCATTCATTCATATTTCTTCGGCCGAATCTGACTGCGTGAAACTTGTAGCCTACGTAAGCTGAATCGTATGGGAGCGATATTTTGGACCTTCTGAGCAAGGGTCTTCTTCAGGCTCAAACTAAACTCTGCCAAAAATCATGGACAACAGAGCCCAGCCAGCACATGACACTACATTCTTTCCTGGCCGATGAATGAAAAATTGTATATTGTATTTGTCGTGTTTTATTTATTTATTTTATTTTACATACTCCGCTTTTTAAATGGCGGGTCAGAAATAAATTTCTTATTTACTTAATTAATAACTTACTAGAAACCGAAAATGTGATAACATAAAAAAGATTCTGGCAACGGTAAGTATCTGATTATGTTAAGTTTCTTCGTTGGAATCTCTTGGATGTAAATAGTAATAATAATAATAATAATTGATTTCGTACCGTGCTGAAGTTTATTTCAAACACGGCTGCTGCTTTTGATCCTCGATTGGATCGATGGTATGGTAGAGATTTTGCAGCGTTCTTGTTGAGTTAGGTTTTGCTTTGGAAATTGGCTTGGAGTTTTAATTTTCTTTCACTGATAACGCCATCCATGTCTATGACCGGTTATAGTCCTGGGAGATAGATGGATGTATAATTTAATAGTAAACAGGACGAAAAAATCACGGAAAACACAAACAAGTTCCTGACACACCTGTTCCAAGGCCATGCTTGAGGAGCTTCGCCAAATTTAAATCTGTAAAATCCGCGCTCTTAATTTTTACTTTTACCCAGGTCCTCTCCCGAGTTTCTCCCAAAATTTTTCTTGTAGACGTAAATGTATATTTTAATATTTCATTAAAAAAAATTGAGACACGTTTTGTCTTTGTTTAGATGTTTATGTTCCAATATTAGCATTTGGCGGATTAAAAATCTGTAGTAATAATTTGAATCAAATCAAGTCTAATATCGAAATAGCTTAAAGCTAGAAGAGGAATAAAATATTTACGAAATACAATAGACACGAAACAAATTAACTAATACACTTACATGATATGACCAGAAATAAATGATGGAATGAAACTACGTAAAAATTGGGCAGAAGATTTAGCAGGATGTGGAGAAAACTGATTGCCAGTATTCCTCTCGGACCGACGCACGGAAGACGATTTTATAAGTAGTGAACTGATAGACAAAAATGCTCCTCAGCCGGTATTTGAACCCAGGACCCTCTGCTTACAAGGCAGTCGCTCTACCGTCTGAGCTACCGAGGGGCTTGTGAACAGAGTTCGCAAACCACTAAAATAGTCAGGTAGAAGCCGGCCATAGGAACAGTGATCCCGCCCGCAGGCAAATTCATCTAACCAGTTCACATCCCCATGTCACGGAAATTTATAATAATACATAGCTACTGGGATTAATATTGTCTCTACTGAGATAAGATTATTTCTGATTCGGGTTAGTCTTATCCCAGTAGAGGTAAGATTAATCCCAGTAGCAAATATTATCGAAGACGATTTAACATTTTCGTCCCTCCCCTACTTCGCGACTCATCTCGATTTTTTTCCAGTACGCTGTGTTTGAACCTGGTACCCGAAACCACGGAAGAAATCTCATCGGGAAGAACATTGCCAACCCCATTGCCATGTTGAATGCCTCTGCGGATCTCCTTTTCCATCTAGGAGTAACGGATCATGCTAGGCTCATTAGGGACGCAATCTTCAAAACCGTAAACGTCGATCGAATCCACACACCAGGTAATTTATTTGTTAAAGCGTACATGAATCTAGTTGGATCAAGAACAAATAAGCACTGGCCCGATGAAAAATTTATTTCAAAATAGTAGTACGAATTTGTACGAAAAAGTAGCATGCAGTACTAACTGATGCTACTACATGCTTCTACTTCAAGGCTACCGTGTTACTGCATACTACTGCATGCTACTATTAGCAAGACTGGATGCTACTATGGCAAGACAGGATGCTACTGGACACTACTACTTAAGATTGGACCAGTCTGAGGCACATTAAATGATAGCATTCTTTGCTATTACATAGTAATACATGCAACTTTTTCGTACAACTACCATACAACTACGCAGGCTACAAATTTTTCATTTGGGGGAACCTCCGTCTCCCTACACTGTAAAAAAAAAATCTTGCAGTATTTGCTACTGGGATTAATATTGTCTCTACTGAGATAAGATTATTTATAATTCGGGTTAATCTTATCCCAGTAGAGGTAAGATTGATCCCAGCAGCAAATACTGCAGTTAACTTTAATCCTTTCTCGGAGAAACTTTTTACAGTGTACTGGGATTAATATTGTCTCTAGTGAGTGAATTAAGATATTTTACATAAATATTCCTATCTGTGTTTTACGTATTTGCATAATATTAAGAATGTTAGATTTCACATATGATTCAGCCGTTGAATATTTTCCATAGACCAATGTCCGAACTGCCCTGTTTTGGATAATTTGCATTTTTTTATGTTATATTGAAACGAACTAGTCCAAATATAACAACCGTATAGATATATGAGTAAAGTAATGTGAAACAAAGTGTTCTTAAAGATTTTCACGGAATAATTTTTTTTACTCTGTGCAGAATTCCTGCTGCTCTTGAAGCTTTAACCGCCAGTGCCTTCACATGACTCTTCCATGCTAGTAAATCATCGATTACCATTTCCCAGATATTTAAAATTTTGAACTCTGGTTATAACAGAATCTTCGTATTTTACAATCTTATTGCTGATCAATGGGGATAGATTAGAGAAAACCATATATTTTTTTTTTGTAGTCTTCACACAAATTAATTCGTTTAATTCCATGTTATCTTTTTACAATAGTAGTGTTGGATCGTCATAAATGGTCAACATAGTCATAAATAATCACATGTTACAGTTTAAAATAAAACACGATAACAAACATAACTACGAAGCATGCTCGTTTAAATTCGGAATTCCGAACCGTTAAAGACTTTACAAAATAGGGAACAAAAGATTTATTGAGGACATGAAGTTATTTTCTGTAGGGTTTGTAGTATGGCCGTAGTTGATTCCTCTTCCCTTTTAAACTAAGCTACAATTTTTGTTTCTTTCTCTTTCTAAATGGTTTTTAAACTTTTAGACCTTGGCGGTATGGCAACTAGTTCTGATGTGGTGCAAAGCATTATCGGCAACATGAAGGAACTCGAAAGAATGAAAGACGCGTAAGTATACTTTCGCCCAGTACAATACAACTCCTCACGGATGCCCACCGAAGCCTTGTACATACGCGGGCATAGCATCACCAAAGGCCCGTTCACCACGGGTTTAGCTGAAACTCGGTCCCTGCCAGTTCTGAAGGTTATGCTGACGCCCAATTTCCGCTCTGCTTTTCCCTTTCCTAATGGACACTGGCCTACTTTATGGTACCAGTTGGGCCGGAAAACGGCCAAAACCGGAGTTCAGATGAAATTTAAAGGGCACTAGCCTATCAGACTCTGTTCAAACAGAAGACGAAGTACGCTAATGGAATACTACTTGTGAGTTGAATTGAGAACGGCAGTGTTACTGATCTCTGACTGATTGCTGAACTCTTGAGCAGCAGAAACTCCATAATGGAAATTACAATATAAGTTGTTGCAAACAGGTTTTTGGGATCTCATAACGTAAGTGGAGGGATATCTATGACATCGCAGAAGGTTGTCCGTCTGTCAGCACGATAACTCTCGAAGGGAATGAGATATTTTGATGAAACTTGGTGTGAGGATTCTTTGGGTTAAGGGTAAGGTCAAGTTCGTAGATGGGCTATGTAGCCATGCGTTTAGGGGTGGGGGAGGGGGATTCAAATTAAGGGGAAAAAAATATTTTTTAAAAGCTATTGAGATACCATAGTTGATTTAGGGGTAAGGAGACATGCTGAATCGGAATATGAAAGTTATTTTCTTGCCGGACAAGTAGTTCACCCGGAATCCGGCGAAAACCGGACACAGAATTTGTCGACCAGTTTTCGGCTATAGAAATCCCTACCCCTCGTTTGATGACGCGTTCATTTGTTTATTCTATGGACGTCGGAGAGATCTAGTGTAGTCGAACGTCGAAGGGGTTGATATATAATGTTCAAACGAGCAAATATCATGTTCAAGCGAGGATGTTGTTCAATGAGGATTTACTGGTAAAGTACAGGTCAAGTTCGTAGATGGATCCTTTAGAGAGGCAGGAGAGGCTTTTAGAGTCAGAGGAGGGGTTTCGAATTTTCGGTAAAAACGTGTATGTTTTATAAGCTAATAAGATATTCATTGGGGGTAAGGAGGTCCGCTGAATCCATATCTTAACTTAGTTTTCTGCTGGACAAATGGCTCATCACGAATTCGGCTGAAACTGGAAATTTGGTTGAAGCTCAGTTGTTTCTGAAATCGATTAGAGATTCGGTATCGTGGCAAGGAGACATGCTGAATCCATTTTTGAACTTTATTTTAACGGTAAAAATATTCAAGGTATCTGACGAGGACTGAATGGCGAAGACATGACCCAGTTGTTTGAATCAAATGTTAGATTTTTGCGATCCCATCGAAACCTTTGGTCTTGTTGCCTCTACACTGTCGCAGTTTGGTGTCCCCATGTACGCGCATCTTTGTGTAAAACCTGTTTTGACCCTTTTTTTCTTTTCTTTTTTCACGTAGCATCTTTTTTAATTTAACTTATTTTTAAATTGTTTAAAAACTGAGAAATCAGATTTCGTACTTTTTGTGGCTACTCTTCCATCCCTCAGTGACGTTAATTTTGATCTATTTTTACCCACTTTTAACTATTCACGTCACCTAACTTTTGAAAATAAACCCATATTTTTTTTTATATATTTTGACGCGCCTCTTAAGTGTTACGTTTTGAGACGAAACTTCTGTGAAGACCCTCTTCTGTTTTGTGTGTTGCGAAAAGACAACGTTTAAAAGAGTATGATATGTTCTAAACGCAATTTAACGATGCCCGCAAACATGTGTTGTATGTTGTCAACGATTGACATATCTCTTAGGAAACTGTTCAGCTTAACTTCAGCCAGTTGGCGGCCCACGCCTGGTTTAAAGTTTAACTGAAAAGCCAACTTATTTTTGTGTCATTTAATTGAATACACTGAATTATTTGGCTTCTGCAAAGGGATTCCTTATTTCCGCTCTCTGCTCTAGTCTGCTCTAGTTTGTTTAGGTTCCACTATCTGACCTAGTTGTAACGTTCAGAACATGTGCGGCCGTCCCCACAGTGTAAACTCTACTATGACGCGGAAAATTTTAATCTCAACACAAACGCGGCTTTTGAGTGGGCAGTGGTGAGATTGGTGAAGATTGCTTAGTGCCTGAACCAAATAAAAGTCATAAATCTTTCTCGTAAGGCCTACAGCAGAAATACAAGCGCATAGAGGTACGATAAATCCCACGGAAACTCCACTATTTTAAAATCGATATTTCGTGAATAGCGGAACATTGAAGTAACGCATTTTCAGCGGGTCTTCAAGTCAATTTAAGTGAATAAGTGATGGGTAACTAGATTGTCCTATCCCAGCCCTTTTCAGTTAAACTTTAAACTGATTCAAGGCTTCCGGATTCACAACAATTTCAGGAAGATGATTCCGGCGGTCCGCTATTCGATTATTTTTGTAAAGTGAAATAGCAAACTTCTGAGAAAACTCGTCCGTTTTTTGTTCGAACTTAGTTCAGGTTTTCAAACAGAAAGGTTGAAAAACGCCTCGTTGTACATATCGATGGAGATACACATTTCTGTTAGTATTATTATTTTTAAACGAATAGTGAAACCTTCAAGCTTTTAGGCTGTGAATGTGGAGATCCGGTCCGCTCTTTTGAGGAATCTTTTTTAATTAAAATTAAATTAAATTTAAATTAAAAACGCAGAAAAAAAAAAAAAACAGAAAAATTGAAAAACACAGCTTCATATAGGATCGGTGGAAATGCAGTTTCCTGATAAAACAAGACCAAAGGTTTCGATGGGATCCAAAAGTGGAATGTTTGTCGATCTTTTTAACACAGGTAATCAGATTTTGCAGATGTTCAGTCTTTGCCGAACCCATACACATTTAATATCAATATAACAGACCACTAAACAACAGCCACCAAGTCACACTTTCCAGCTAAAAGCATATCAAACGATCAGGCTCATTCGAAAAATCATGTTTTGACTATATTCCGACAGGACGAGTCAAAAACAAGCAGCCTTTCCTGTTTCACCCTTTGTTTTTCGAGTACACCTACCTCCTCAAACTATTATAATCGAAATTCGGAATTTATTTTTTGTCTACACCGGTTTTGGCCCGACCCCAGTATTTGTCCAGTGAGACCAGGGATAGACAATAAAGCTTATAGTTGGATTCAGCATTTGTTGTTAGCAATGTTAGCCCCTTCGTGATGTTCCGATCGACTTTAAAAAAAATGTATTACTTCTATCGAATTCCGGTTTCTGCCAGTTCCGGATGAACTAAAGCGAGAAAATTCAGGTTCACTCATGGATTCAGCTTGTATTCTGTTACTCCTATAAGGCCGATTGACTTCAGAATAAACTCTACTCTCACCAAATTTCCGGTTTTCACCAGATTCCAGTCAGACTACTTGTCCGGCGGGAACAAGTAGTTCAAATATGGATTCAGGATGTATTTTTACCTTCGAATCGACCCGCTATTCGACCAACGTTTAACATCTAATCAACTTCAGATAAGACTTTCCCCTTACCAACTTCCGGGAAAACTACTTGTCCGGCGAAAAAGAAAAAATCAAAAACAGATTCAGCCTGTCTCTGTATTCTTGTATCGAGCCTTTATTAACTTCAGATAGAATATTTACTTTTACGAGGCTACCGTTTTTTCCCGGATTCCGGGCGAACCATTTGTTCGAAAAGAAGACCAAGTTCAAAACTCTGGATTCAGCGTTTTTCCTTACCCCTAAATCGACTCTCACATTAGCTTGAAAAAAATATTCTTATATAAACCCCACCCCCACCCCTAAACGTAAGGCTACAGGGCCCATCTACGAACTCGACCTGTACTTTGGCCTAATGGATCCTCATACCAAGTTTGAACGAAATATCTCAACCCCTTCGAGAGTTATCGTGCTGACAGACGGACAACTTTTACGAAGTCCTAGGTATCCCGTCACTTACGTTTTGGGACCCTCAAACCAAACCCAGATTCTGTGACGTTTATCTAATGCATCAAAATGAAGGAATTCTGTTCTTTTCAGGAGCTACGCATAAGCAGCTGAACACAGCCTAAGTGAGCCGCAAATTAAGTAATAATAGTCAATGTAAGTTCGCCGTTTTTTACTGTAAATAATGTGAATTCGTTGTTGTGACGCGAAGAATACAAAGACCTCTATCCAGTGTACAGTTCGGACATTTTTGTTGGTAGTGAAAGGCTTATAGGATCCGTAGAACATTCTCGCAACTTCTGTTTCTCCTGTAACCATGTGGCGACTCTCCACTTTTCTACTTCCCAGAGCGACAGGTGCGGTCCCGTTTCGTCCGCGCAGCGTCTGGTACAGTACCTGTATAACATTATGCATATAGTAAAGGACTGAAGGAGCTGGCTTCTGGCAAGAACAAATAAGCCAATAGAACCTCCGTCTTCCCGATGAAAAATTATTTCAAAATAGTAGTATGAAGTTGTATGAAAAAGTAGCATGCAGTGCCAACTGATGCTACTACACGCTACTATAGCAAGGCGGGATGCTTCTGAATACTACTGCATAAGATTTGCCAAGGGTGAAGCACATTAAATTAAAGTATTCTGTACTACTGCATATCAATACATGCCACTTTTCTTACAACTACAGTAGAGGTATGCTAATGTGAACAGTGCAATTTTGGGCTAAATGGTAAAATGAAGATTAGATTAGATTAGATTTTATTTTACACATGTATACAAAACATTTTACATCACCTGCTAAGAAAGCCCCAAAGGGTTTGTTGGCCGCAGGGGGCAGTCTTCTCTATTCTACATAATGTGGTAACACTATTTTATATTATTATACATGCCATTCATACACGGTTCACACATATACAACAACATTCTACTTACAAAAAACACTCACGCATAAATTACTATTCTTTTGCAAGAAAAAATCTCTTCGCTGTAGCCTTGAAGGATGCCAGATGACTCGAATTTCTAATTTCAACTGGAATTATATCCCATACAGAGGGGGCAAAATTTCTAATCACGAAAGAAGCTCTAGTCGTGTTTCTGAATGGGTGTACCAGATTTGATGCCCCTCGTGTATCATGACTATGGAGATCACTATTAATGGAGAAAAAATTTTCAAAAGAGGAGGGAAGTATATTATTGAGAAATTTAAATGTGAAAATACCAACTTGATAATCTCTAGTTTTTGAAATACCAAGTAGTTCCAAAATACCTTTACAGGTGTTTCACATGCCCTTCATTACCTACTTTGGCTAACTGGTAGTTAGCTTTAGACACAGCAAGTGCGTGAAAATGGCAAAGTCCACTGTCAACAAACGCTCACATAAGCATACCTCCACTGTACCATACAACTACACAGGCTACAGATTTTTCATCGGGTTTGGTCCCATGCACCGACTATCGATACCCCGACAAAACTGAGCAGAGCTGGAGGTACTTGCTGAGCTATGAGTTGATGCCCGTCCACTGCCTCAGTGCATATCAGAGGAAAAACTTTAGCAGGCTTGAACGACCCTCTGAAACGCGGAACGTGTGACGTCACAATGGTAGATAACCAATCGGCTGTTACTCCCGACAGTTCTTCTACGAGGCTCTACTGCGATATAGCTGTTTGTAGAGGTAACGAATTGTGATGTTATGCGTAGCTCCTACCCTCCGCTCCTTTGCATCGGGCAGGATATCGGGAATCTACTCGGCTCCACATGGTCAAATACATAAGGCGTATTCTCGCCGTTCCCCGAGGACTCCTCGGGGAATCGAAGGGAAAGGCAAGAATAGAGGGAGTCGCTCCAGGCGGACTACGCGTACAGAAACAGCGAGAACACGGGGAATGCCTTCAAAATGGATTTTGTTGAAAAAAAAGTTGACGAAATTAGTCTAGATCCACTTTATTTTTTATTTTGTTTATTCTGATTGTGTTTAATTAATTTTACATTGCACCAACACCAGCAAAAATTGATTCCCCTCCGAATCTGAAAGGGAGTCCTTTTTGTTGATGGTGATGATAATCAGAGCATTCCCCGTCCGTGGGGACGCGCGAGAATACGGAGTGTTACGGTGGTGCATCTGGATCGGTGGTTCATAGCCTATTGTGGTTCGGTACGCAAACCTTAGAGTGAATCGACCGGGGGAATCCACAATGAACCCGTGAAGTCTGCACGTGTAGTAGGCCACCAGACGCTCTAGGCTGTCCTGACTCCGATGACTGTATCTAAGGACATGTACCATATAAGTTCGGCCTACTGCACCCCTCGCCATAACATCAGGTTGAGAGTGCTTCTTCACATACAAATACAGTCGTCGTAACAGGGGAGTGAGTCCCCGGGACAGGCAAAAACGCGGGGACTCCTCAAGTGGAGTCCTCGGGGAACGGCGAGAATACGCCTATAGGGAGACGGAGATCCTTGTGCCTATTTTTTCTTGCTTGCGATCAGCAGTCTTAAACGGTCGGGAAATGATGCAGACACGCTTTCTGTAAGGGTAGCGATGATGAATCCCGTTTTGGGATTCGAGAGAATCCCTTGGCGCAATTTGCCATGCACTAACCCTGCCTGTTTTTATAGTGAACGGCAGTGTAGGGGCAAATATGAGTCACGAATCCCGAAACGACTCAACGGATTCGCAATGCTATTACGCGTGGCCACTTGGGCTGGGAACCAAGTAGAATATGATAAAAAACAGAAAAGGATACTTTTTTAGGCTTTGGCTTTTTGACGTGGACGAAGAATTTGTTTCTACTGTCGTAACAGTACTTTGGTGAAAGGTAACACAGATTGCACATTTTTTAGTTAGACCTTGCGAGAGTATATCCATTATGACCCTTATAATTGTTGTAGGCTATTTCCCGAAAAGATGACATCTGATCGGGTCGTTACAGATAGATCATCATAATAGTTGCGTTTTCGCTGATACCATGGTATCTGTTACCACGGTTACTGGATCTGCAATTAGTCGTTTTTGCAGTTTTCCGTAGGCGGAGTCCTCGTGGAGTGACTCCCTCTATTCTCGCCGTTCCCTTCGATTCCCCAAGGAGTCCTGGGGGAACGGCGAGAATACGCCTTAAATCGGATGTCCTCCGATAAAACCTAGTATCTACAAAAAAATATTTTAGTTAGGAGTTGATCCCACCTAATCAGACTACGAGGAATTCAATAGTGAAATCAGAATTTTTCTACGGGGCTTAGTTTCTTAGATCTCACCTAGTATCTACACAAGTTCTCAACTTTATTTTCGGGGTTCACCTAGTATGTACATACTATAGATTTGATTTTTCTATAAAACCTAGTATCTGACAAACCTACCCTCCACCAGCAACAAAATCACCAGCGTCATCACTTTATTGTTTACAAGTCTACACTAAAAAGTTTCTCCGTATCAAGATTAAAGTTAACTGCGGTATTTGCTACTCGGATTAATCTTATCTCTTTTTGGTATTGATCTTAACCCAAAAGTTTGTAGATGAGCCCTGTAGCCCCATATTTAGGGGTGGGGGAAGGGTTTCAGACTAAGGGACGACCAAAAATGTTTTAAAGTCAGTCTCTTGTCGATCTAGGGGTAGAAAGACATGCTGAATCCATATTTGAAACTTGTTTCTCACCGGACAAGCAGTTCGCCTGAATCCGGCCGAAACCGGAAAATTTATGAAAAAGTAAAAGTTTTATTTGAAGTTCATTAAATGTTTGAGTTAGGGGTAAGAAGACATGCTGAATCCATATATGACAATCATTTTCTACCCGGACGTACAGTCCGGTCGGGGTCCGGCCGAAACCGGAAAATTTATTAAAAAGTAAAAGTTTTATTTGAAGTTGAGTAAATGTTTGATTTAGGGGTAAGAAGACATGCTGAATCCATATATGACAATCATTTTCTACCCGGACGTATAGTCCGCTCGGAATCCGGCCGAAACCGGAAAACCTTAAAAGTTTTATAAGTTCATTAGAGATTCCATGTTAGTATTAAGGAGGCACGCTGGATGAAAATTATTTTCTCGCCGGAGAAATAGTTCGCCCGGAGTCCGGCCAAAACCAGAAAATAAGTTACAGTTTATCTGAAGTTGATTAGAGGTTAGCGGGAATTAAATATGCTAAATTCTTTTTGAGCTTCAGTTTTTTGCTGGAAAAGTAGTACATCCGGAATCCGGCCGAAACCGGGTGTTTGTCAGAAGTAAGGCAGGAAGTTTCGATCAATGTCGTCAAAGTAGATATGACGTATAGGGGTAAACACAAATTCTGAATCCATACCTGAACTTGGTTTTCTCAGGTGACAAGCCATTGACAAGCCATTGGCATTAACCTGTTTATAAATTTTGACATATGTTAATAGCTAAAAGTAAAAGAATTAAATTTCCCGGGTAGGCCTATCGACAAGACACAACTGTCTGGTTCAAATATTACATTTTTGGGATCCCATCGAAACCTTTGGTCTTGTTGAAAGCTGGAGGCTCCACCCTTTCAGCCAAAGAGGCGTGGCAAAGAACCAAATGGTCAGACCCCCTGTAAAGGGCGTATGATGACTTCTGGAGGGTTGTCTAGCGTTTCAGCAAGGAAAACAGTCTTTTTGAGATAACAACTAGTTACTGTATGAGTGCGGAAATTTTAAAAGACCCAATCTTACCCATTTCCACGATCAGGATAAGATAGTAAATAGCTAGTGGTTTTTAAACGCCAGTATTTTACATATTTTTCTGTAATACCGTGATTTGGTTTTGAACGACAAGATTGATTGATCGAACGCCTGTTTTACAGAGACTGCGCAATTTACTCGCTTCCTTGTGACCTTCGCAGTCATAATCTCATCGACGATGAAAAAAAAAAATGTTCGGTTTTCCTTTTCCACTTCTGAGGGAAACATGCTAGCACAGGTGAGGCTTGTGTAGCCACCCCGTGGACGGGTTTACGAAACAATCAAGTTTTATTAAACAAAACAGCACAGTCAGAAAAAAAAATGATTTCCAGGCAGAGACGAGCCCGTATTTCACTGTGGTATTCCTGATCTGAGGGTTCGTACCCCTTCACCCCCTTCTTCTTTTCAGTACCATTAAAATCGGCTCAACTAGGAAGATTCCGCAAAGGAAAAATAATCTGTTATCGCGTCCTTCCAAGAAATTTACTCCTTATCTACTTCGTAAAACCTATCCCAGACATAAAAAAATAACAGTATTTTCAAGGAAAAAAGCGAAAAAGAAGCGTTTTGGACTAACAGCAAAAAAAACGGAATTAAGGATGAAGAGGGCCCTTGCCAAGAAGGGCCGAAATGCCTATAGAACAAATGTCAGCTGACATCAGTTTAGCCAATATAGTTATATAGGATTTTTATTTATCTTATCGCTGGTTCGTTTGCCTTGCTTGAGCCTGAAGAGGACCCTTGCCAAGAAGGGCCGAGATGCCTCTAGAGTAAATCTCAGACGACATATCCCTTTAGCGCAGTCAAATATGATCCGCAGTCAGCTTGGGCTGAAGGCCCACTTCGCTGGAACCGGTTAAAAACTGATAAAAATTCCCTGCTGAAAATGACGAATACAGACGGTAAAGCCCGAAAACAAGTTATGCCGACTATGACACGAGTTTATTCTGTCTCCACTTGCGGTGAATGCTCGGCTGAAATTCAGTGATAATCGGAAGCTAGGACCTACAATGGTTCTTTGTGTGAGAGAGGTCAATAATGGATTAGGTGGTAGAATTGCGTCAATCTGAAGCTGGGCCTCACTTCAGCCACATCATAAGAATCGGATGGTGCTGGCGCTAATTTCGGTGGCTAAGTGTGCTATGGTTTGGTTCCTATTAGTCCCCCAACTCTTGCTAGGGTTCACGTTAATTATAGTGGAAACGGGCTGGGAGGTTTCAGGTAGTTGGGAAGGAGGGGTAAGTCTCAGACAAGAGGATTAGGGAGATGAGATCCTCGTGAACTACCTGCGATACTTAACCCTTTGGTTGGGTTGACTGTAGGTCAGAATATGTGAGGTTACTGCAGCAGGAAAGGTGCGAATCTCCCTGACTACACTATTGCACCAACCTTCAGTCTAAAAACTGAAAACTTCTCTATTCTGTTCGTTAACTTACGGATCTATTGAACCTCTGCGTGACAATGGGAGGGGGGCGGGGCTCCGCTTGGAGCAGTGAACTAGTATAAGGTCATTTGTCATCTGTGAATGCGCCATAGCGAAACCAAAATAGCTGGCATATTCACATTTAGTACCCGATGAAAAATTTATCTCAAAATAGTAGTATGAAGTTGCACGCAAAAGTAGCATGCAGTACTAACTGATGCTACTTCATGCTTCTACTTCAAGGCTACCGTGTTACTGCATACTACTGCATGCTACTATTAGCAAGACTGGATGCAACTGTGGCAAGACAGGATGCTACTGGATACTACTACATAAGATTGGACCAGTCTGAGGCACATTAAATGACAGTATTCTTTGCTATTACTTGCTATTACATAGTATTACATGCAACTTTTTCGTACAACTATCATACAAATACGCAGGCTACAAATTTTTCATCGGGAATGGGGGGGGGGGGGGAGCTCCGCTTGAGCACTGAACTATTATAAGGTCAATTACCATCTGTGAGAACCCAATGCGGCATGGCGAAACCGCAGTAGCTGGCGTGTTCACATTATTAACTACGTGGAACTAAGAACTATAGAATGCCCGATGAAAAATTTCGAGAATTGGTCGTATGGAGTTGTACGAAAAAGTAGCATGCAGTAGTTAGTAACTGTTGCCACTGCATGCTACTACTAGCAAACTGGATGCTACTACAGCAAGATTGGATGTTATCAGATACTACTACTTAATTTAACGCAGTCGGAGGCGTGTTAAATCGAAGTATTCCATACTACTACATACAACTTTTTCGTACAACTACCATACAATTACGCAGTCAAAGGATTTTTCATCGGGTGGTGTGTCACACTGGGGTGATGTCAATCAAAGAGGGGACGCAAGTAGTTCTTCATAGTTTGGCACAACAGCCTGTTGTCAAATAGTGGTGTAACGTCGGTGTAACGTATTGTTCATCTATTCACTTCATCTTGATGACACTGAAGCAGGCTCAGATAACTAATAGTCCAAGCCTTGATTTTGCGGCATTTAATGAGGTTCGTGGAGCAGTTCTGCTATGATAAGACGCCAAGAGAACTTCCAAGCTAGCGGCTAAGTCACTATGGTAGGTATTTAAGTTGCAGGAATGCTGCACAGCTTGGTGGGAGATGGCATCAGACGTCTGCACTACACTCGCGAGTACTTGGTTTATCAGTAACCCCACCACGTATGGTTGGTCAAGAGGGATCACAGCGGTCTAGGACCGTTCCCTTGGCACTTTTATTAATTGTGTTTTTGCAGATACTATCGTATCTGTTACCACGGTAACTGGATCTGCAGTTAGTCGTTTTTGCAGTTACCCTGATATACGGTTGCTCTGCAAAAAAAGACAGTTGCCGAAATTGCGCTTTTCGAAGTCATCCCAAAAGAAAAAATGATATTCAGTCACATCACCAAGTGCCAAACTTCTTTCCCACCCATTTGATACAAATTGATGAAAGTGAGATGACTTTTTCAGATACCACGATAACTGGCCAGATACCACGATAACTGCAAAAACGCCTTTTGAACGTGGTATCAGATACCACGATAACTACAAAAACGACTTTAGACCGTGGTATGAGATACCATGGTATCTGCAAAAACGCAACTATTAAGGGACTAAGTTGCAGAATACCGAATTACCCGTACATTCTCAGTCTGAAAAATAGTGGCATATAAGGTAATAAATCAAGAGAAGCTCATCAGTGTACAAGTTGTAGGAACGTGCTTGATATGAGATTGCTTCACAGTTCTGCACTACACCCAGGGCCCAGCGTACTTGGTTTATAAATAGCTCCACCAAGAGAAGCTTCAAGGTAGCAGTTAGTCACCGTGATTAGCATAAAAGTCGTAGAAACGCGCACTGCACTGCTCCATAGGAGATTGCTTCACGATGCACTACGTTCGTTTGTACTTGGTTTATAAATAGTTATCCGAGACTTCAACACTCATGGTTGAACAGGAGAGACAACATTTGTCTATGTACTGTTCGCTGTTGCACATTTTAATGAGGGGTACTAAGTTGCAGAATACCGAACTGTCGGTACATTCTCCGTCTGAAAATAGAAAGACAATCAGAGTGGAAAATGGATTCGTGAAGCGGATAGATTCAGTGGTAGTTAGTATAATACAGGAGAGGTATCCAACCTCAGACAAGATTTCAAAATTTCCAGAGAAGTCTTTCCTTCGGAACAATCTATCTGACTTAAAAAGGAACCAACAAATATGACAAACATACTAGATTGAAGCTAATTGAATTGCTTACATTTTGGGTAAATAAATATTGCTTCAATATTTCTAGGTAAGCATATTTTTCTTTTCAAAAAAGATCACTTCATTCTAACCTTACCTCGATTGACTTACAAAATGATGAAAAAGGTAGAGTTACGCAAAGTCGATAGCCAGGAAATTCCTTTTCAAAGCAGCCTCAAGACAAAGAAAAGGACAGAAATTGAACATTTTTGGACACATGACTTTTGAAAAAAAAGTATTATTTTGCCTCTTGACTTTCAGGACAGCATTTAGATTTAATTTAACATTTTCTCGACAACAATCGAGGTAGTGTAAAAACGAGGTCACGTACCCCTCCTGTACTTGCACATGATTTTTTTTAACAGAAGCATGTATGTAGCCTTACTTGTGAAATACTATTTTAAACCTGAGATTGGTTCAAAGCTTTTTCTTCTCTCTTTTATTTTTTGTACTCCGCTTTCCAAAATTACGGGTGAAAAATAAAGTACTTAATTGCTTACTTTGCATACTGAACATCTTTTGTTAGCCAGCAACTTATTAGTCAAATCGGAATCGTGGATCACCCTACGACCGGGAGCGTTCTACGTATTTCTGCGGTTGCCTTACTATTTGTTGCTTTTTGTCTGTCAACAATTAGGTAGATTCTGAAGAACCAGAAGGAAGTACGTTCGTAGATAGAAATTTAGAGCGTGTTCCATCCTACTTACCGTAGTTACCACGCATGACGTCACAGATTCTGCCTTTTTGTCGTCAAGGCTGGAACGATTTTTCTGTTTTCCACCGGAATATCATGCCACGGGTGAATCCGACCAATCACGTGACAGAGATTCGTGGTTACTACGCTTACCACGCTCCCGAGCGTGGTAAGCAAATAGTTACTATTAGTTACTATTTCGAGAAGGCTGGAACGGTCAGCGTAGTAACTTTTCGTGAGGATGGAACGGATTTAGTAACTAATAGTTACTATTGGTACGAGGGTGGAACACGCTCTCAACATCGGTCCACTGAATATCATAGTGACTGAATATCATTCTGTGTATAGAATACTAGTCCATCAGTCTCGTCTCACGCAATTCGACAGTTCGCCCACCACATTGTCATAAGCTTCACAACAAGGATACGCATTTCAACACATATATGAGAACCAGAGATGGGCGAATCCGGATTCAAATCCAGGATTTGTCCTTTTGGCCAGATTCGAATCTTCTGCTTGTCAGGCTGGATTCGGATTCAGATTCTAAACGCTCAGTCTTACGAATCCGCTCAAATTTCTAGTCTAGGTCCTTCCAGTTTCTGTGCTCCCAGTTTTTAAACAGTGGGGCAACCCGACTTTTTGGTCTCCACCATCAACCATCCTCAGTAATCTATCACGTTATCTGACTACCTGATATCAGTATTTTTTGTCACCTCTGATTTTACATGATTTGATTTTTGTTAAGGTCGGATTCGATTCCGGATTCGAACCCTCAGCATGAAATGGTGAATTCGGAATCAGATTCGCACCTAGCCCTGGATTCGGATTCGAATTCTTTCATGATCGGATTCGCCCATTTCTGATGAGTTCTGTGTATAGTTCCGTTCGTTGCTTTTGGCGTAAAATAGCAATTAACAGGTCGCAACGAAAATACCTGTAAAAACGTTCCTTGCGGGGAATATTCCCGCAAACCTCCTATATAGTTGGCACCCCATCCCGAACTTCAGATTAGGGGTGGGGGATTTGTTGCCCCCTCCCCCATTGATTGTACTACAACTTGGTCGCACTTACTTTCACCACACTTTCCGGCTTCACAATCTTCCTTATCCACTAGGTGAATTTCTTTCGGGCAGATGTTTCCGGCCAGACTGGTTGTATCCCTTTTCCAGACGCAAAGAACGAGCCGAGTTCGTATCCCCTGCTCTCCGCACCGAGCTTGACACTGCAAGAGAAAAGCAAGACTTCAGGTTGTGACGACCCAAAGACCTTTACAGTAGAAAAGACAGGAAACTCCGCTGAACATCTTACCTCTCGTGTTCGCCAGCACTTCTTCAGCAACCGAGCTGTTCCTCGGTGGAACAGCCTGTCTGAATGATTCTAGGACAATCCCACGGACAGTAAGTCACAGGGACAATTCGTCACACGACAATTGGTCACACGGACTATTCGTCACAGGACAATTCGTTACTAGGACAATTCATCACTAGGACAATTCGTCACTAGGACAGTTCGTCATATTTTAGAAAATTTGCTATTACAAAGGTAGTTTGGATAAAATAAAAAATGCCACCCCTTCACAAGAGGTTGTTTGAATCAATATTTGAATCATTATTTTTAATCCTTGCTCTAATCTCCGATATTTAATCACCAGTCTTAGTGTTATATATTCTCGAGGAGAGTCAAGGATTTATTAGTTAAATTTGGAACTCGCAAAGACTGAGAGAGGTCGTTAAAAACTATTATTAAGGATTCTCATATGCAAAACATAAATTCAAGCAAACAGCGATGTCTCGAGAAGTGTTCGTCTTGCAGCGATTTTGCTCTCACCATGAGAATGCTGACAGCTTTGGCTTTTCTCCCAATGGTGGATATCCCATCAGCGTTCGACCGCTATGTTCAAATCTGTCCATCTGAAGTATATCCAATCCTCGACTACTTTGACTACATGCTTGTATCTCAAAGCTACCGTGTTACTGCATTCTACTGTATGCTACTATTAGCAAGACTGCACGCAACTATAGCAAGGCAGGATGCTACTGGATACTACTGCTCAAGATTGACGAAGTCTGAGGCACATTAAATGATAACATTCTTTACTATTACATATCAATACATGCAACTTTTTCGTACAACTATCATACAATTACGCAGGCTACACATTTTTCATCGGGACTGGTGCGCCCCAGAAGCAGTAACCAGAAAATAGTGCCATCATCATCTGTAAGCTACCCGTTGGGATACAACATCCTTATTGCTTGCAAAAGCAATTTAAGGTAAATGCGTCGTGGAAAATCGAGCTGCCCGCTACCTAGCGTTTGGTCTTTGCCCAACTTCAAACGATGAAAGTGGGTAGTAAACCAACAAAAATTGTAAACAAACCAAGAGAATTTACAAACAACACGCGACTGGGGTAATTTGACGAGGATTTACAAACAGCAACACTCGACTGGGGTAATTTGACGCGGGACTTCAAAACAATTTTGTAATGATTCCAACCCCCTTCACCTTCTTACGAGGTGAGAAAAGTCCAGCAACTGGGTGAGTATGTAGGCTCTACAGAAATCTGGGTCGTAGCTTATACGGAATCTGCGATGGGGGGGGGGGAGGTAATAATTCATACTTCCGACCCCATCTCTGACTGCTGAGACCCAAGCACCCTTTGTTGGCTCCTTGCCCGGTTAAGGTGACCGTAACATTAAGGCCCTTAAAAAAGTATTCTGTGAGTATTCCAAATTTCTTTCTTTCCTTAAAGGACACGTCATACTTATTATAGTAATTAATTCTGCCCTGTAGCATTTCCATCTATTCTCGATTCTGCACTTAAGAATTTGTATCCAACATCGTCTGTTAGCGTTACAATAAGAATCATGGTTGCCACGTTTCTTCTCTTTACGTGACTTATCAGGTTCCCGACCATTCTTTCCGATAATATTACTGGTCCGAAGACCAGTTATGCAAATTTTGCCATCATTTTCATCCAAGGCAAGGGACACGGAAAGGTTTTTAGAGTTGTCAACTATATCCGAACATCTTAGCAGAAACACCGTATACTGCAAGCTCTCCTCTACCCGATGAAAAATTTGTAGCCTGCGTAGTTGTATGATAGTTGTACGAAAAAGTTGCATGTATTGATATGTAATAGTAAAGAATACGTATTATACGTTAAGCAGTAGTTCCAGTAGCATCCAGTCTTGCTAATAGTAGCATGCTGTAGAATGCACTAACGCGGTAGCCTTGATACAGAAGCATGGAGTAGCATCAGCTGGTACTGCATGCTACTTTTTCGTACAACTTATTACTAATATTTTGAGATAAACTTTTCACCGAGTAAGCCCAGTCCTCGTTTAGATTTGTTAGATATCTGGCCAAAAATCTTAAAAAATTTGAACAAAAGGACAGAGAGACTGGTCGGATCTTTGAGGAAATCAGGACAGTACACTATCAGAAGTTTCATAACAGATTGCGCATAACACTTTCAAGAATAACACCTTTTCACTTAGAAATAAAGTGTTATGACCAATTAAGTTTACACTATTTCGTGCCTAGATCTCCAACAACACCTTCAATTGGTAAAAATACTAACGGGAACGAAAGAAACATAACATGTAACATCCCAAAGTGTTATCTGTTGAAACCGCGCATCCTGCTGTGTCGTTATGTAACTTCTGACAGTTTAGTATTCTTACCTATTGAAGGTGTTGTTGGACATCTCGGCACGAAGTAGTATAAACTTAATTGGTCATAACACTTTTTTTTCTAAGTGAAAAGGTGTTATTCATGAAAGTGTTATGCGCAATCTGTTATGAAACTTCTGACAGTGTAGGAGCCCAGGTTTAAAGGACACCTGAATGAAGAGTACCAAAGGAGGGTTTTCGCGAGATCTCGGAATCACTTTCCGGCGAGCGAAGCGCATCGAGCAAACTGTGGGAAAGTGATTCCCGGAATCACTTTCCACTTTCCCGCTGGACTGATCGCGAAAATACATGGAAAGCTGATATCGCCGAGAAAATGTTGAATTACAAACTTTTTCGAATATATATGGTTCACTGAACGGTTCTTTGATTCTCATATATTCCATCGAAGTCCCCTTAATTACGATTGCCACTTGTTTTAATTTATTAGTGATACTTGCACTGTTTTTCCTCCATACCTTTGAAATTCCCGCCGAAAGATTCAACTTTCCGCGGAACTTTCCACTAACATCGTGGAATCACTTTCCAGGAAAGCTGCTTCGGTTTCCAAAGCGCGAAAATCGGGTTGGAAAGTTCGGCAACTTTCCTAAGTAGCGCGAAAACCATTGGAAAGTGATTCCGACTTTGCTTTCCAGCTCGCGAAAATCCTCCTCAAGTATCATCCCTATCTGTATGACTTCCGTTAACATTGCCTGCAGAAAACCCAATCCATATACGAAAAAGTGTTTCCAAGCTATGATTTTTGCTCCATTTTGCATCTGTCCTTATTTCAGTACCGAACAATTTTAGAAATGAACAAATGTCTCCAATCAACCCTTCTTCTGGAATATTTTTTAACCAGTTAAGCCCAAACGTATATCTAGAAGAGATTCCAATACGATCCGGCCAGCGCTGTACAAGATTTGGATGAATCGCGCTTTTTCTCTTGGAGTCTGCATGTGCAAACCTCCAGAAACGAACATCCCTATTTGAAAACGTCACGCTCAGGAGAAGAATGCTCTCCGTGGCCATGTCTGTAAATGCATTCTCCATGGTGTGTTCAAGCATGGTTTCATTGTTCAGGTGTCCTTTAAGTGGGGGAAAAGGCGCTCTAGTAACCGGGTCACTCTAGCAAGTTCTAGCGGAAAAACAGGTCAGAACTAGGGGGAAATGCGTATACGGAAACTGAGGCGGGTACACATACATACTTCCGACCACTCCTCTGAGCGCCACACACCTTCACACAAGCGGCTCCTGCATTTCTGTTTATCCAGTGGCTTTTCCTCTGCCTTGCAAAATGATTCCTCGACAATCTGTCCCTCAGAGCTAACGCAGTTTACTTCTCGGACTTGGACGGCTGCAAAAACAAACGAGTTTTTATGGCACTTGAGCATACTCAAGTGTCATATAGCGATCGTAATTTCTGTCGTTCTGTCGCTCTGTCGTTCCGTCGCTCGGTCCCGGTTTTGCTAGTTTGGGCCCTTCCACATAAGCTAGGACGATGAAACTTGGCAGGCATATAAGGGACCCAACCAGATTAACTTGGAAACAATCACTTCCCCGATCCGGCCATCGTGGGGGGAGTGGAGGGACGGGAAATCCGGAAACTAGTAACAGTAACGGATAATCGGACATGCATGAAACTTGACAATTGTGAAGGACAAATGTCTCAGATTTTCAATTTCAAATCTGGACCAAATCCGAAAACTATGGGGGGGGGACCGGAAATCTCGTGAAATGCCTAGGGTCGAGGGATCGGGATGGAACTTGAAGGGAAGAACAAGCATTAACCCTAGACACTTTATTGACAAAACAAGACCGGATCGTGTCACAGTAGAGGGGGTTGGAGGGGGTTTTCCCGGATATCCGGTGATCACGAATTAGGGTACTTCCAGATGTACTAGAACCATGAAACTTTGCAGATATATTAGGTACTTTCCCAGGTCGATTTTAAAATAGTTCCTTTCCCGATCCGATGATCATGGGGGGAGTGGAAGGATGGGGAATCCGGATTCTAGTGACATGCATAACTTTGGAACGGGTGATCAGACGTGCATGAAACTTGTCAAGTGTCAAGAACAAGTGTCTCACATGATCAATTTCAAGTCTGGAACGGATCCGATAACTTGGGGGGGGGGGGGGTGGAGGGGGGTGCCGAAAATCTCGTGTAACGCTTAGAGTCGAGAGATCGGGATGGGACTTGGAGGGAAGAACAAGCATAAGCCGTAGATACATTATTGACAAAACAGGACCGGATCGTGTCCCGATGCAAAATTTGTAGCCTGCGTAGTAGAATGGTAGTAGTACGAAAACGTTGCATGTAATACTATGTAATAGCAAAGAATACTATCATTTAATGTGCCTCAGACTGGTCCAATCTTATGTAGTAGTATCCAGTAGCATCCTGTCTTGCCACAGTAACATCCAGTCTTGCTAATAGTAGCAAATAGTAGTATGCAGTAACACAGCAGCCTTGAAGTAGAAGCATGTAGTAGCATCGTTAGTACTGCATGCAACTTTTTCGTACTACTTCATAGTACTATTTTGAGATAAATTTTTCATCGGGGTCACGGTGGGGGGAGTTGGAGGTTTTTTTTCCACAATTCCGATGATCACGAGTTAGGGTACTTCCAGATGTGCTATAACCGTGAAACTTAGCAGGCATGTTAGGGACTCTGTCAGATTGGCTTAAAAACAGTCCCTCCTCCGATCCGATCATCGTTTGGAGGAAGAAACTGTTGTCACTGAGTGATATACCCATTTTAAATTTACTAGATCAAGCCCATTTTCAGATGAAATGATTATCGGGAAAGAGAGATCCAGCCTTGAAAACTGCAAACCGTATCTGACAAACATGCTAACTGTTCTTACAAGTACCATATGAGCTTTCAGCTCTTGTTTTTAGAGAGCAATGCCAAAGGTCTCCCTTTCTTGGGGCATATACGGGGCAGATACTCTTACGTTTTATTCTGAAGTCTGCTAATCATAGATCGTTAACCAAAGACCAAAGAGGCATAGTTAGTAAGCATAGTTCTGTTTTATACATTTTCGTATTCTGTTTTATACATTATATTTTGTACTCCTCAGTTCTGAGGGAAATAAATAAATAAATAATAAACTTAAACGAACTTCTCGAAATCGGACGTCTGCCAACACCGAACAGGGTTAGTTGAGTATATCCTAGTGATGTGTCTTAAGTCTCCCTTTCTTGGGAGAGGTGAGGGTACGGATCTCTTTCGTGGTATGTTGACGTCTGCTAATTATAAACTGTTGATAAATGACCAAACTAGTCGAACTTGGACGGCTGCAAGCACCGAATGGCTTTAGTCTTAGCATTTTCGAGCTATTCTATAGAGCCTGCTATAGGGCAATGCCAGAAGCCTCCCCTTTTCGGTACGCTGGTATTTGGATGTCTGCTAATACTCTTAATGACTAACTCTCTTTACCGATGCAAAATCGCCGGGTACCTAGCGGAGGAGTCGGAAGCGGTATCACAACTGCTCCCAAAGATCGCCGTGATTAGTTGACACGGGGTTTGAGTTGTTGAGTTTGAGTCGTTAGGGAGACGTTTACTCCTTCTTACTGAGGATCACTGGCGTGTTTTGGTCATATAGAGTATTACGAACATATGTGAAGGGTAGTTTCAACATTATTTTAGCAAGGGCACAACAGGATTAAATTTCGCTGGCTAGTGCGATTTAAGGCAATGTTTGGTATTGTATTGTATTTTTTTCTCCTTTTCGAGACTTTTTTTTTCGTTGTTCCGTTTCGTCACGGAAACCGAGGAAACTTGTCAAAAGGAAAAGGACAGCGGAAGGTCCTTAAAGTTTAACTGAAAAGGTAGCTTATTTTTACATCTGATACTTCAATGCACTGAAATATTTTGACTCATCTAAGCGATTTTGTATTTTTTCACCCGGGGCGCTGGAAATAACGTTCAGAGCGTGCGCTGCTTGCACGACAGCCCGAAATTCACCCAGGCGCGGAGAATTCGAACTTAAACAAAGGGATGCATTTCCAAATTCCAGGGTTACAGATGCTAGGGTCAGAAAAGTTACGCCTGTAGAAAGTAGGATACTGATGTCAAGATACTTCTTACAATGAACCTGACGTTTTTATTTCATTTTTTGGCAATGGTTCCATTTGTAGTTGGTGAATTTTCCAAGCGTCGAGGGACAAACACATTGAGGTACCACAAACCCGAAAGAATAAGTTCATTCCATGAAATCGATTATCTATGGATAACGGACAAGCGAAGTAACGCATTTTTATCGGATTTTCAGGCCTGTTTAAGTGAATGAATGATGTGTGACTATCGGATCTCAGCCCCATTAGTTTAAACTTTAATGAACAACTATGAAGACGACAACATAGATTTTAATAGTTGCTGGTGGGAGGTCTGAGCAGGGTCGTCACGACTAGGGGGGGAGGGTGGGACGCCCCCCAGCCTTGTCTGCCAGGCGGTAAAAAATAACCGAGCCGGCGCGAAGCGCCGCAGTTTTTCCTCAAAACAGTTGATTTTTTTTCATGAAAACAGTCGGTTTTTCTGAAAATCAGTTGAATTTTTGTCAAAGCAGTCGGTTTTTATGGCACTTGCAGCCTCTGGCTCAAGTGCCATATACCGATCACAATTCCGTCTGTCGGTCTGTCCGAGTTTTTTGTCACACTTTTTCGAGTTAGGGTACTTACAGATGTGCTAGGACAATGAAACTTGGCAGGCATATCAGGGACCGGACCAAACTAACCTGGAAATAATCAGTTTCCCGATCCGACCATATGCGGGGAATTGGAGGGCGCTGGAAACTTGAAAATTGAGGGCATTTTGTCACACTTTTTCGAGTTAGGGTACTTCCAGATGTGCTAGGGCCTTGAAATTTGGCAGGAATATCAGAGACCCGACCAAATAAACTTGGAAATAATCAATTTTTCGATCCGACCATTTTGGGGGGGAGTGGAGGGCAGGGGAATCCGGGAAATTGAGTAGTTTGTAACTTTCGAACGGGTGATCGGATTGTAATGAAACTTAATAACTGAATAGATTATATATCTGTGATGTCCCGTTTAAAGTTTTGACCGGATTCGGTAGTCAGAGGGGAGTTGGGGGGGGGACCGGAAATTTCAAGAAACGGTTAGAATGGAGGGATCGGAGTGAAACTTGCTGGGAAGAACAAGCATCTGCGCTAGATAAATCATTTAGACAATTGTTCTGGATCCGGACACTTAGGGGGAGGGGGGGGGGGGGGTCCCGGAATTCCAGTGATGGCGGCTTTGGGGATTTGACGATGAAACTTGGCAGGCATATCAGGGACCCGATCAAACTGACTTCAAAATAAAAACTTTGTCAATCTGATAACGGTGGGGGGAGTGAAGGGAGGGGAATCCGGGGTATTCAGTCATGCGTGACTCTGGAACGGGTGATCGGATTCGAGTGAGATTTAAAAATTGAACACAGGACATTTCTCTGGTGATCTTTTTCATATCCGGACCGGATCCGGCAACTATTGGGGGGGGGGAATACCTGAGCCGCTTAGAACGGAGAGATCGGGATGGAACTTCGTGGGAAGATTTATTCAAACAATGTTTCAAAGTCAGCTTGGGCTCAAAGAATATTTATTCGTGGGAAGAACAAACAGATGCTCTAGGTAAATCATTTACTGAATCGGATTGGCTACGGTCACCGTGGGGGAGTTGGGGGGGGGGATCGGAAATCTCG
The DNA here is from genome assembly GCA_030848855.1 of Branchinecta sandiegonensis. Classification (NCBI taxonomy): domain Eukaryota; kingdom Metazoa; phylum Arthropoda; class Branchiopoda; order Anostraca; family Branchinectidae; genus Branchinecta; species Branchinecta sandiegonensis. Next base: position 4,396,623 of record JAUPMV010000017.1, on the reverse strand, counting down.
AGAAACGGTTAGAATGGAGGGATCGGAGTGAAACTTGCTGGGAAGAGTAAACATCTGCTCCATGTAAATCTTTTACACAATTTGACTGGGTCCGGACACTTGAGGGGGGGAGGGGGTTTCCCGGAATTCCGTTTTTTGGATTTCCACGACGAAACTTGGCAGGCATATCAGGGAAACGGTCAAACCGACTTGGAATAAAAAAAAACATCCTCGTTATGATAATCTTGGGGGGGGGGGGTGAGGGAGGGGAATCCGGAATATTGAGTCATTCGTAACTTTGGAACGGGTGATCAGATTCGAGAGAAATTTAATAATTGAACAAAGGACATTTCTCACTGGTGATCTTTTCATTTTCGGACCGAATCCGACAATTATTGGGGGGGGGGGGGGGAATACTTGACCCGCTTAGACTGGTGTGATCGGGATCGAACTTCGTGGGAATAACAAACAGATGCTCTGGATTAATCATTTGCGGAACCGGATTGGCTCCGGGTATTGTGGGTGGAGTTGGAGGGCGAGGGGGGGGGGGTCTGGAATTCGGGTGACCGCGAGTTAAGGTACTTCCAAATGTGCTAGGACGATGAAACTTCGCTGAATATTAGAGATTCAAGAACATTTGCTTAGAAATTGCTACTTCCCAAATCCGATTCTTCCTTAAAGTACCAATCTTGACCGCAAAGTAAGAAAAATACTTTTAAGGAATATATGCATTTTCATGATGCCCATCAGCCCATTATCAGTTTTGCCTCAAGGGTTTTGCTTACATATGAAGTTCTAGCTCCCTTAGAGTGTGCATCTCAATTTAACCGCAAAGTCGAAACTTACTTTTGATCAATCAAAACATCTTAACCCATGCAAGTGCCATATGAGCTTACAGCTCTTGTTTGTCAAAGCAGTCGGTTTTTCTGAAAATCAGTTGATTTTTTGTCATAGCCGTCGATTTTTCTGAACATCAGTCGACTTTTTTTCAGAACTGTCATTTTTTTCTTGAAAACAGTCATATTTTCTGCAAAAACAGTCGGTAAAAATTACCAGCCAGTCGGAAAATACCGTCTCCCCCCCCCCAAACATTTGGGCTAGTAACGCCTCTGGGTCGAGCATATCCTTTGCCAGTCCTAGTGCTTACCTGTATGATAAGTTAAACACTTCGATTCTTCACACTTGCTCCAGAAACCAACTTCCCACTTGGGACAAGTCTGCATGCCGCAGCGCTGCCGCGTGTGAGGCTTAGGGGGAAGTCCAGCGAGTTCACAGATGTTAGGCTTCACATCCAACGTCACCTCACTACTGACGTTTTTCCAACGTAAAACGCAGTTGACTGCACGGACCTGTTGATCAAGTGACGTTAGCTAGCTGCTTAACCCGATGAAAATTTGTAGCCTGCGTTGTTGTATTGTAGTTGTACGAAAAAGTTACATGTAATACTATGTAGTAGCAAAGAATACTATCATTTAACGTGCCTCAGACTAGTCCAATCTTATGTAGCAGTATCCAGTATAGCATCCTGTCTTGCCATAGTAGCATCCAGTCTTGCTAATAGTAGCATGCAGTAGTATGAAGTAACACGGTAGCCTTGAAGTAGAAGCATGTAGTAGCATCAGTTAGTACTGCATGCTACTTTTTCGTACAACTTCGTACTACTATTTTGAGATAAACTTTTCATCGGGAAAGCAAACCTCGCACTATTTACTGTTTATGTTCCACCCGAATACTGTAAGACGGTTTTCGAATAAGAGAGACAAAAAAAATAATATATAATGAAATTTTTTTAAATTTCAATATCACAACAGACCTGCCACGTGAAAATCTATACAGATTTGTTTTTGGAAGGACTCCATAATTTAATCACTTAGCATAATTATATTGGGAAAAAAAATAAATGCAATACTATACATAAACAACTATATAAAGAAAAACTGTAATACAGTAAGAGCACTCGGGTGTAGACTCTGCTTTTAACAATTTTCTACAGCTTTGGCTGTTTTAAGCCTTTTCCCAGGGCCCATTGACTTCCAGCAAAAATCGGCAAAATTCAGATAACCGGTTTTACGTATCAGTAGCATGATATGCGAACATCCATTGGGAGAATAATGCGCATAGAAAATAGTGAGGTATTGCATTCATCAGTTTTCCACGGCTTTGGCTGTTACCGCTCTTACAGCTAGCTATACTAGGGAGGGACATTTGACAGCGGACGATACTGCTAGCTATACTAGGGAGGGATATTTTACAGTGGACGATACAGTTCTGGGCTAAATGGTGAACTAAACAAAACCAAAAAGCCACTCGGATGTTCTAAGGAGCCTTTAAAGAACTACTTTGGCACACTAAAGCCGATGCACACACAGCCGATAAGATTCGCATGCGAAAATCCGCGTGCGAAACTGGCGTCACTATGGGAAAACCTGCATTTGCTGAGAGAAAGTGTCCGAGCGAAGGAGGATATTCGCATACGGCTGCGAAAATCAGACTGTGTTCACACACCTTAACAGTTGATTTGCATCGCAGCAAGTGGCTGAAAATGGTACCATCCTAAACTAACAAGACCAAAGGTTTCGATGGGATCCCAAAAATGTAATATTTGATCCAGACAATCGGGTCTTATAGAGGTCCAGTCTTCGCCAGACTCCTTGAGCACTTTACTAATAAAATTTAGAAACAGATTAAGGCAAATGGTAATCATCTGAGAAGACCAAGTTCAAATATGGATTCAGCATGCGTGTTTACCCCTATAGCGTGCGTTATATCTACTTTGACGAAAGTTTCTGCCTTACTTCTGCCACATTTCCGGTTTCAGCCGGATTCCGGACGAACTACTTGTCTTGCACAAAAATGAAGTTCAAAAATGGATTCAGCGTATCTCCTTACCCCTATGTCGAACCTCTAATCAACTTCAGATAAAACTTCAACTTTCAACAAATTTTTCGATTTCAGCCAGATTCGTGGCGAACTCTGTGTCCAGGTAGAAAATTATTGTCATACACGAATTCAGCATGTCTCTTACCCGTAAATCGAACACCTAATGAAATTCACATAAAACTTTTACTTATAAAAAAATTTCCGGTTTTGGCCGAATTCCGGGCGATCTACTTTTCCGGCGAGAAAATAATTTTCATATTCAGGTTCAGCATATTTCTCTATCCTTAAATCGAACCTCTAATCAGCTTCAGATTAAACTTTTATTTTTGACAAATTTTCCGGTTTTGGCCGGATTCCGGGCGACCTACTTGTACGACGAGAAAATTATTTTCATATCCGGATTCAGCATGTCTCCTTAACCCTAAATCGAACATCTAATCAACTTCAGACAAAACTTTTACTTTTAACAAACTTTCCTGTTTTGGCCGGATTCCAGGTGAACTACTTGTTCGGCAAGAAAATGGTTTTCATATTCGTGTTCAGCATGTCGTCTTACCCATAAATCGATTATCTCATTAGCTTTTAAAAAATATTTGTTTCGCCCGTTAATTTGAAACCCTTCCCCCTCCCCTAAATATACAGCTATCCGGCCCATCTACGAACTCGACCTTTCCCTTGACTCGAAGAATCACTCCGAGATTTATCGTGCTGACAGACGGGCGGACAGACGGACAACTTTTGCGATGTCATAGGTATCCCTCGCCCTCCACTTGCGTTTTGCATTTGTATCCGTCCGTTTGTATGCCAAAAAGAGGCATACAAACATACATCTACATAGAAGACTTGCTGGTAGCAACAAGTTTGACGCTGAAAGAAACTAGGTTCGCTGTAGATTTCCCGACTGGGAAGAAAGTTCACCAGCCTATTATACCGACCCATTCAGCTGAGCTACGCAAGACGTCTGGATTTATCAGCCAGCAAAATTCGAAGTCTTTTCTCGCGCAAACGTCCTGTTTATTTGACGTTTGTAGTTAAACTTAAAAGGGTATTTTCGCCGCTTAATAAATGAATGGGTGAACCTGTTTACTTCGCAACTTTCCGTAGAATTTATACTGATGGAGTGCATAATAAAGAAGAAAAAAGAAAACAAAAATGCTTAGGAATCTTACCTGAAAGGCCTGTGACCCACAGAGCTGAGAACATTGCGACCAAGGGGCAACCAACCAATCGAAACTCGATTTAGGAATCAACTCTAGAAGGGGAAATTAGGTATGTATCTATACACAAGTTATACATAGCCCGCAATATTGTGGGCGAGGAAGATCTCGATAAAATTCAGGCGTCTTCGACGTTGTACATTTAGCCTCAAAATCGTAACTATCCTGCTACGGGGCTTAGAGAATCAATTATATGTATACATATTTATGCGTTGGTTGATGAAACTGCAAGCGCTAGCCTGTTTTTACAGGAACGGTTAGCTCCGTTACACCACACCGGCTAGTAACATCATCCCTACTCGTAATGTTACTTACCGTTCGAGCTTTTCGGTCCACCCATCTGGGAACTGGAGGATTTAGGCAGGCATACAGTCTTTGAAAAACAATTAAGTAATTAATTAAATAATTAATTTTTAAATGAAGCAAACCTACTGAGCACGATTGATTTTTATGGCACTTGCCCCTCGGCCAAGTGAAATGTAGCGATCGCAATTTCATTCCGTCTGTCGGTCTGTCGGTCTGTCCAGGTTTTGCTATTTCGGGCACTTCCACATAAGCTAGGACGGTGAAACTTGGCAGGTATATCAGGGACCTCAAAAGATTAAGTTGGAAATAGAGTCACTTCCCCGTTCCGAGCATCGTGGGGGGAGTGGAGGGAGGGGAAATCCGGAATCTAGAGGTATTTATAACTTTTGAACGGGTGATCGGATCTTCATGAAACTTGATATTTGGAAAGACCCCGTGTCTCAGACGACCCGCTTAAACTTCGGACCGGATCCGACGACTTTGGGGGGAGCTGGAGGGGGGAACCGGAAATCTTGGGAAACGCTTAGAGTGGATGGGAAGAACAAGCACAAGTCCTAGATACATCGTTGACATACTCGGACAGGATTTGGTCACTGTGGGGGGTTGAGGGGGGTCGGGAATTCCGGTGATCCCGCTAGTTCGGTACTTCTGGATGTGCTAGGACGATGAAACTTGGAAAGCATGACAGGGACCCGAACAGACTGACTCGATAATAGTCGTTTCTGGTGGCATGCATCTTTGAACGGGTGATCGGAATTGAATGAAACTTGGCAAGTGGAAAGAGCTATCGTCTCAGGTGTTCCATGTCTAGGCCTGGTCGAATCCGATCCATGTGGGGGGGGGGGTGAAGGGGGGCACCGGAAATCTCGTGAAACGCTTAGAGTTGAGGGATTGGGATGGAACTGGGTGGAAAGAACAAGTATTAGCCCCAGATACATACATGACAGAACCAGATCGTATCGGGGCTCTGTGGGGGGAGTTGGAGGGTGTTTTCCGGAATTCTGGTGATCGCCAGTTAGGATAGTTCCAGCTATTCTAAGGACGATGAAACTTTACAGGCGTATTAATGACTTAAGGACCCGACATAATGCCCTTGGAAAACTTGTGTTCCTGGATCCGACCATCTTCGGGGAGTTGAGGGAAGGGGAATCCGGAAATCCCTGGCTTCCGTAGGTTACGAACGGGTGGTCCGAATCGGGGGAAACTTTATGGGTGACCCAGACAAGCAAAACATTCGTCCGAACCACGTGCGGCCACGGTTGGGAGAGTTGGATGGGGGGGGGGGACAGTTGGACAGCTCCGAGTTAATGCGGATTTGATTTTTTATTTGGTATCTGGATCGGATCTGGCCACGGTAGGGGATGGAGGTGAAGTGTGAACTGGAAATTTGAGGATAGGCTATGCTCCAGTTCCAGTCGAACTTGATGGACGGAATAGCAGATGTCACAGATGTGACGTTGATGTTTCCGAGTCGTATTTAGCCAAAGTGGGGGGGAGCTGGAAGGGGATTCCCGGAAACGTTTTGGCTCGCATAGCCATCAAACAAGTGGAGCGATTTTAATGAAACTTAAAATGCAGAGAGATCACATGCTGTAGATGACATATCTTAGGGTCCGAGCGGGATCCGACCACGCTGGGGGAAGGGGGGGGGGCTACGGAAGTTCCCAAAAAACTCTCAGATTTTAGTGAAACTTGAAAGGTGGTAAGAGAAAATGCTTCAGACGATCTATTTAATAGTCCGAACCAGATTCGGAGTTGGAGGGGGGGGGGGGGGGCCGGAAACCGTGTGGCACGTGTAGGGACCAAACGAGTGGATCTTTTGGGTTGAAACTTGGAAGGAAGAAAAGTCATTTGCATTAGGTGATCCGAGGCGATGCCGGAAATGCTCAGACTTGAGTGAAACTAGAAATCGTATTTGTCAAGTCCGAACCGCATTTTTGGATGGCGGGGTATTTTGGTTTGTCATCTACTTTTTTTATAGCACCCCTCTCGTATCAAGTGCCATATGAGCTCGTAGCTCTTGTTACTATTTTCTTGTTTAATAAGAGTGTACCCAGTACCCAGCCTTTTTTTTAGGGAGGGGGGGGGGGGGGGGGGGGCTCGGTTCAGTTTCAGTTGGGTTCAGTTTGTGACTTTTCGGAAATTTGGTTTAAATACTTGTAGTGTTCTCCCGACCACCGCTTAGGACATGCTTTCCAGAGTAGCCCAAAAAGATATTTTGGTCGATAAGCTCCCCACACATATTTTGGTCGATAAGCTCTTACACACAAACCCTGATAAACTTCCAAAACGACATTTTGAGACTAAGAACTAATTGCCATCCAGAAAACCTTACAAAGCTTGCTGTTGTTGAACATCGTTATCGATGCCTGGAATCCGTAATAGTTAAACACATAGGTTTTTACTTCAAATTTCTGTTCATATTCTAGTGACACTTTATTTGTAAAGATGGGTCGCATCTCACTGCTGCTGATCCACTAATTTTCCACAAACAGTACTTTACTCAAAATGACAGTCAAAAGAACAAGAGCTTCTTTTGGCTGATTTTGCCTGGAAAGTGTTGTTCTCACTACCTTACGATGTAAAGTCACTAATTTTTTAGTGTCGGAAATATCAACAAAATATCAGTCCACTCGGAAAAAGAAAGTAAATAGAACGCAATTGCAGAGAAAGGGAAAGGTACCCCTTCACTAACATGCCCAGCCAAGCACAGATGCCTAGGTGTGGGTATGGAAAAATGCCTAGGCATCTGTGCTTGTGATGCTTGTGAGCGGGGCTCTAGGATAGGAATCACTGTAACCAAGGTGTACTTTCACCAGGGAGCTGGCTACACCTTGGTTCTTTCAGTTTAATCCGCCAGGTAACATTCAGGTTCCTGGTGATGACTAATCTCAGTCATTCAAGTTTGAGGTAGAGAATTGGGAGACCTTTAATTCGGTTCGTTTTTAGTTGGACCTGTGGAAGGTCGTTGGCGGAGAGCATGAAAATTAAGTGCTGTATACATATCTGTTGAACCTTCATTTCTCAATTGTAGATACACATCGACGTTTTCTACATAATTAATCAACGAGGTAATCACTAGTTTGTTTCCACGTTACTTTGTAGCGTTAAGCATGGTCCAAACCGCTCGGGGGCCATGTACAGAGTAGTGTTGCATAAATATAACACCACGTAGTAAATATACTAAAGAGAGCCTAAAGCCTATTATTTAATGATTTGCTTTACCTTTGGATGAAAGTGCTTTCGACAGCGATTTCTCAAGGTATTCCTTTGAATCAGGATTAGTGATTGCCAAACTGATTTGATCTTCTAATGAAAGATCTAGCGTCTGACTCATCGCTTTCAGTGCTTGCGGGATTTCATTGTACGAGGGCTGCCTAGGATTCGGCTGAAAAAAAGGCTCATTACACAGATTGCAGACTGCTGGCATTTACGGCCACAACCAAAATACTGAATTGAAAAAGAAAAAGCCGAAAAAAGGTCATGCACTGAAGCTATGTCTCTAATTCAATCTGGAGGGTCAACGCACGACCACTTTTGTTAATGTGAGGTGACGATCCTCTTTGAGTTCATGGCTGAACCTTATTCTGCCATCACCCTGTGGGATCTTTCAGCAAGTAAAGCATAGCATTAAAGCATGGAAATTGCACTTCAAGTCGACATTCTGTGATCTCATGCGTACTTCGGGCATGGCTAGTTTATGTGCCGGCTGTTTTTTGCGAGCTTGGCTACAACTTGGTTCGCTTTCCAGCGCTGTTTTTGCGATCCGCTAGTTCTGGAGAGTGGGTTGAACATTGGATCCACTATGTGAATGACAGTAAAATGGCAAGCCAGCGAAGGCGCAACAACAACAAAAAAGCGAATCCATGCGAACACCGGAATTCAGCGTCCTAGAATCAACAAGACCAAAGTTTTCGATGGGATCCCAAAAATTCAATATCTGATCCAGACAACTGGGCCTTGTCTTAGCCAGATCCAGTCATCGCCAGAATCCTTGAACATTCTTACAAGTAAAATTCAGAAACAGATTAAGGCCAAATAGCTAATCATCTGAGAAAACCAAGTTCAGATTTGGATTCAGCATGTGTGTTTACCCGTGGAAGTCATATCTGTTTTGACGAAAAGTTCCTGCCACTTCTGCGAATTTCCCGGTTTCGGCCGAACCCTAGAACTACTTGTCCGGCGAAAAAAGAAAGCTCAAAAACGAACTCAGGGTATCTTCTTTCCCCAATAATGAACATCTAATCAACTTCAAATAAAAATTTAACTTATAACAAATTTTCCGACTCCAGCCGGATTCCGGTCGAACTATATGTCCGGGTAAAATATGATTGTCACACACGGATTCAGCGTCTCTTCTTACCCTTAAATCGGTTATCTAATCAGCTAGAAATAAAACTTTAACTTCTAACAATTTTCAGGTTTTGGCCGGATTCCGGGCGAACTACATGTCCGGGTAGAAAATTGTTTTCACATAAAGTTCAGCATGTCTTCTTGCCCTAAATCGGACATCTGATCAACTCCAAATAAAACTTTTAATTTTAACAAACTTTCCGGTTTGGGCCGGATTCCGGGCGAACTACTTGTCCGATTACAAAATGGTTTTCACCATCGTGTTCAGCATGTCTTCTTACCCCATAATCGACTATCACATTAGCTGTTTCAAAATATTTTGTTTGCCCCTTAATTTGAACCCCCTCCCCCACCCCTAAATGTAGGGCTACAAAGCCCATTTACGAACTCGACTGGTCCGCCGATCCAACGAATCCTCACACCAAGTTTCATCAAAATATCTCATTCCCTTCGAGAGTTATCGTGCTTACAGACGGACGGACGGACGGACAGACGGACAACTTTTGCGATGTCATAGGTATCCCTCCACTTACGTTTTGGGATCCCAAAAACCGCGTTAGATTTAGCCTTGTCTTGGTTCTGTCAGCCAAATTCCTTTTTATTTCCTCTGCCAGCTGACAACTGCCAATGCCCTGTCGGACAAGACCCCGTCAATGATGACTTGACTTAGCAGCAATTCTCAGCCCTGTCTCAGGTAGATTTATCGACTGCGTTTTATTTGCGATGCTTGGACAAAATAACCTTAGCCTAAAGCATAAGTATGCAGTTGATACGTTTGCTATTCCAATTGTCGAACATGCATGAATCCTTTCCCAAAGATTACATCTCGCGCAGTGTTCAGCCTCGCGCAGCCCCCTTAGTTTTCATGAGAAACACGAAGAAACTTGCAAAGCCGGTGATGCTAACGAATCAGCTCCTCGGAAACGATACGAGCCTATTCTGGCTCGAACAGCGCGAAACACAGAGAATGCAAGAATCTGTCTAACAGCCGTTGGCATGGACAAACATTGCATAGGAATTTATATGTCTTAGAAAAGCGCCAGACTAAACTCTTGCAGTGTGACGAACTCTAATTAGTCACAGGACGCCAAGTATAAAAAATAACCTTAATAACCTTAAAAATAAGAAAAACAAATATCACTATTACTCACCGCTTTTGAGAAGCTGCTTTTGTTTCTAACCCGAATGGCGATTGTATCGAAGACTCTCCCGGCTGAAATAAAAGAAACGTGACAAGCAAAGTCCCAAATCATGTTTGCGTAATCCCGCTAATCACTATTTCTGGGAATCACTCATTTCTGTAGGGCGTTCCTGCCCAATCCTAACTGACAGCTGCAGTGCCGACTTTCCTGAGGAGGGAGTGGGTTGTGATCGGGTGCCCTCCAGAATGAAAATTATACGACAATCAGCAGAACAATCGGAAAAGTCAGCGCATCATGTCTTAGCGCGTGGATAACAATAGTTGCGTTTTTGCAGATACCATGGTATCTGTTACAACGGTAACTGGATCTACAACTAGTCGTTTTGGTAGTAACCGTGGTATCTGATATACGGTTGCTCTGCCAAAACGACAATTGCCGAAATGGCGCTTTTCGAAGTCATCCCAAAAGAAAAACTGATATTCAGTCACATCACTAAGTGTCGAACTTCTTTCCCACCAATTTGACGAAAACTGATGAAAGTGAGATGACTTTTCCAGATACCACGATCACTTACCACGGTCGGACCGTGGTATCTGAATATCAGATACCACGATAACTGCAAAAACGACTTTAGACCGTGGTATCAGATACCATGATATCTGCAAAAACGCAACTAATACTAGATGAACAAAATTAGAGGACGGACGTTTAGGGGAATGTGCAGGCTACGAAGGGGCCTTACACGGTACCTCAAACTGCACTTGCAAGCAATAAGGATGTAGAATCCAAACGAGTAGCTTGCTTTGGTGATGATGATTACCTTTTGATTGCCGACTCCTGAGAACACCAGAGCCTCGTTTTTGTTGCACGCTGCAGCTCCACTTCTCTGCCGCTTCCGGGCTGATTCTTTCTACATTCGTTTTTGCACTGCAGTGCTTCCGAGGAAGACGGTAGCTCTTCTTGAGAATCGCGGACTTGCTTACCGACCAAGTCCGTGCTTCCCTGCAAGGTGCTGCATCAATTAAGAAGAAATCGTGCAGGCAGTGAATCCAAGAACGCAAAGAAGTGCTGCAGCAGCGAAGCGGCAGCACTATTGCAACAACAGCAAGGCTCAGCCATCCCCTAGGGTTGTGATTTCCTGCCCTTGCCCAGCCGCTTCTTCAAGGATTCAGAATTTTCGCTCGTGACGTTGTGTTCCACTTTGTTCGAGAAGAACTGCTTACTAACTCGACTGGAGCAAAACTTCCGCTGCTGTTTACGAGAGTGACTGTCCGCACTTGCTCGGTTGCAAAGGAGAGGTAGTTGGAGCCAAGTATTTTGCATTTTGAATATTCCTTCAGCCCAAGCTGACTGCGAATCACATTTGATAGTGCAAAACACATACGTCAGCTGAATTTTATTAGAGCTATATTTCGGCCGTTCTTGGCAAGGGTCCTCTTCAGGCTTAAAGCCGCTCAAGCTGGAAAAACAAACTTGAGGGAAAACAAACTAAAGATTCTATCTTAGCGTTAAATATTTGACTTCGTGGATTCCTTTGTGAGAGTTGCTTGGCGCTAAAAAGGTTGCTGTGATTTCATTTTGGACACGGCTGCTGTTTTTGTTTTTCGTTTTTCCAACTTCAGCGGCTTCGAGCCTGAAGAATGCCCTTGCCAAGAAGGGCCGAAATATAGCTCTAAGAAATTCAGCTGTAATGGCCTGTGTAACGGCCATGAAAACAGGCATGAAGTCTCAACTAAAAATAATTTTTCTAAAACTGATACTCTTTAGAAAATCAGCTCGCCCTCTTTTATAGAAATAACGAGCATAAGCTTGACCATGTTTCTTACCTTTACACTTGTAGGTCCCAGAATCTTTGACCATAACGTCGTAAATCAGTAGATTACCAGAGTGAGTGACCTCGATCCGGTCCTGATCACTTATCCGAGAGTCGTCCTTAAACCACTTAATCTTGGACCTGGAAGAGAACCACTTTATCCTGGACAATTGGGATCGGCCTAGATTATAGATTTTAGATTATATATGGGGTTTATTGGAAAAAAAATACTAAGAACTACGAAACCTTCTAGAAGTTTACACTTGTTAAGAGGTTTAACAAACCCCCTATTGTTGGTTTCAGTGTGTATCTTACCTTACTACACTGTAAAAAGTTTCTCCGAGTAAGGATTAAAGTTAACTGCAGTTTTTGCTACTGGGATTAATCTTATCTCTACTGAGATAAGATTAATCGGAATAGAGATACGATTATCTTTGAAGAGACAAGATTAATCCCGGTAGCAAATGCTGCAAGATTTTTTTTTACAGTGTATTGAAGTTATCAATCCCCTCGAAACTCTCAAAATGATGTATCTCCTGAAGGAAATTTTGTACCGAAAAACCGATGACCTCAACTTTTATCAGCTTAAGTGCTATCGATTGTCATTGAAACAAAAATGCTATCTGTATTAGTTCAAAAGTTGACTTTTTGCAGTAGGCCAACTTTTTAATATCACCCCTTAGAAATAAGGATAAGCTCTAATTTCCTTAGCAATAAGAGTACTTTCAAAGTTTAAGAGACACATCTAATACCATTTCCCTACCGCAATCCCAAGTGCCAAAAAAGGAACAACGAAATCACGAACAGAAATGGGTAGAAACAATAGCTGGTAGCACTTTCACACCCGTGGGGATTTTTCTATTTATCACTCAAGCAAGATACATTGGCTGCGGGCCGGGCAACTGCCGCAAACAACTAGCATCTTCATTTCAGTCCATCTTCAATCTGGAACTGGTGTTTGCCTGCTGGCCTGCTAGAACGGAGCTTTCCACTGGAAAGCAGAAACATGGTTTGATGAAACGAAAGCTTGGTTGCACAACTTCAGATAATCCTCTCTGACATGGGCTATGCAACTCCACTTCACTTGACCCACCGTAGGCTCTGGCTCGAGGACAAGCAAAACAATCCTTTTTGGACCTAGGCGAGAGTTCTACGGAGCTTTCCAAAATGTTATGTACTATTCATCAATCGGGCCAGAGGTACGCACTTTCCGTAAAAACCGCAGAGGTTAGATCCTTACCACTTTCCAGTAATAAGCTGAAGTCGGCGGCATAAGAAAAAAAACGGGACAAACACTTAATTTGACTGTGTACAACGCTGTCAAACGCGGTTGGGTTGAGAGCGCAAAAGTAGAGGGACGAAGCATCTACCACAGCCTGTTTAATAGCCGCTGGCAAAACTCTGTGAGCATGTTAATAACTAGCATCCAACTAGCAAGACAAACACTTAATTTGACTGTGTACAACGCTGTCAAACGCGGACGGGTTGAGAGCGCAAAAGTAGAGGGACGAAGCATCTACCACAGCCTGTTTAATAGCCGCTGGCAAAACTCTGTGAGCATGTTAATAACTAGCATCCGACTGGAACCCACATTGATTGTCCCCAAATTGGGATTATAACTTAAAGGACCTATCTTACCTGTAATACTAACGCAACCTACTTCCACAATCACTCCATCTTCTAAACCCGGAGACCCCAATTTCGACGGTACAACCCCTCTAACAGAACCAGGCTGATTTTCTCACTTGCCGTGCTTTGCTACCTTCGATGTGTATCACGCTATCGATGGTTGTCTGAGAGAAGTTTTTCCATCAGAACAAGACCAAAAGTTTCGATGGGATCCCAAAAATCTAATCTTGTCTTCGTCCGATCCAGTCTTCGCCAGGGTAATCATCAGAGAAAACCAAGTTCAGATATGCCTTTATAAGCCATATCTATTCTGACGACACAGACTGAAACTTCCTGCTTCACTTCTGCCAAATTTCTGGTTTCGGCCGATTTGCGAGCAAACTAATTGTCCAGCAAAAAAAGAAAATTCGGAAATGAATCCATTATATCCATATCTCTATAAAGAACACCTAATCAACTTCAAATAAAACATAAATCCGGTTATAACCTGATTCCGGACGAATTAGATGTCCGGGTGAAAAAAAACTGTCATATACAGATTCAGCATCTCTTCTTACCCCTAAGCCTGTCATCTAATCAACTCCAAATAAAACTTTTGCTTTTAACAAATTTTTCGGCTTCGGCCGGATTCCGGGCGAACTAGTTGTCCGGGTACAAAATGCTTTTCACATAATTGTTCATCATGTCTTTTTACCCCTTAATCGAACATATAATCAACTTTAAATGAAACTTTTACTTTTAACCAACTTTCCGGGTTTTGCCGGATTCCGAACGAACTACTTGTTCGGCGAGAAAATGGTTTTCACCATCGTGTTCAGCATGTCTTCTTACCTCATAACCGACTATCACATTAGCTGTTTAAAAATGTTTTCTTTGACCCTTAATAATCCCCTCCCCCACCCCTAGATGTAGGGCTACAGACTCTATCTACGAACTTGACCTTGCCTTTGACCCAAAGAATCCTCACACAAGTTTCATCAAAATATCTCATTCCCTTCAAGAGTTATCGTGCTAACAGACGGACAACTTTTGCGATGTCATAAGTAGCCCTCCACTTACGTTTTGGGATCTCAAAAACCGGTTATGTAAATTGTTTCCCTGTTTTCGCTATAAGTCAGTGGGTCTCGGAAAAGGCTTAAAATAGCCAAAACCGTGGGCTATTTGTTGAAAGCACAGCCTAGTTTTAAAGTATTCAAACATTTTAAAATACTGTAAGTTGAACAGTAAATAGTGTGAGGGGTCCTTTAAGTAAGGTCAAGGCTGCATTGTGAGGAGGGAGAGACAGAACAGAATTATAAGTTTTTGCTTTTACCTCGGAAATCCTTTCACTGGGCATTTCACTGTCAGCCAAGTTCCTTTTATTACTTCTGCAGAGCCGCCTATAGTAAGAAGAACCATTTTCTTGTTTGGCTTTTGGTAGAACTTATGATGTGGTGGGTTGCCCTCGATCGTCACGGCTTTGCTCTCTGGCCTGAAATAAGGATGATGCCAAAATTAAGTACGCAAAAGCTACACAAAGGTGTGTTCCAACCACCCACCAATGGCAACCATCGTCGTTCCAGCCAGCAAAATTATTACGGCACAGTTTAAACCCTGTATTGACTGACATTAAAGGCGTATTCTCGCCGTTCCCCGAAGACTCCTCGGGAAGAAGGGAGCGGCGAGAATAGAGGGAGTCACCCCACGCGGACTCCGCGTACAGAAACAGCCAGAACACGGGGAATGCTTCCAAAACGGATTTTGTTCGAAAAAAAATGCAGTTGACGAAATTAGTCTGGATCCAATTTATTTTTATTTTGTTTATTCTGATTGTGTTTAATTAATTGTACATTGCACCAACACCAGCAAAAATTGATTCCCCTCCGAATCTGAAAGGGAGTCCTTTTTTATGATGGTGATGATAATCGGAGCATTTCCCGTCCATGGGGACTCGCGAGAATACGGGGAGTGAGTCCCCGGGACAAACAAAAACGCGGGGACTCCTCAAGTGGAGTCCTCGGGGAACGGCGAGAACACGTCTTCATTAATATGAACTAATCCTTCGCCTTATGTAGCTATGGATTTTCTCTCGAGTGATTAATTTAATTTGAACACTTCTAAAGTCCTCTTAGCTTTGAGCTAAGAGTGAAAGTAATCATGAGAATACAACTACGTTCAGTGCTCTTACCAGCCATGCTTATGAGTAAGGTAGTTATTGGTAACACTACAAATCTGAGCTAGAGGAATGGAGGTATCAGCCGTAACAGGAGGAGGCAGGATCCTTCCTGGCTACGACTCCCGGTACTCTAACCTAGGTGACATTGTGGATGGCGCCACTGGATGTTACGTCCCGTCATCATGACGGGTGTTTCTCGTCCAGCTCGATGTTTCGCGTGAAAAGCTCGACGGATGACGTCACCATTCAGCTGAACGGGTGTCTCCCGTTCAACGACGCTCCACGAGCTCTGTTAAACAGGTAGAGGAAGATAGTATCTTCCTCCGTCTCAACCCATTATCGTGTGTTTGGGATCATCCAGTGACATTTTCGCGTGGTCGAGCTCAACAGCCATTCAAGCAAACATGTCAAAGTCAAGATCCCTGTTCTGAGGCAGGATCCCTGTTTTGATTTAATGAAAGCTGAAGAAAGTTTCAATAACAAACAAAAGTAAATTGCATTTTTTCTAGGCCTGTCTCTTTTTACCGCAAATATTTGAGCATTCATTTTTGGAGGGGAAAGAGAAAGCGAGCTTCGTGAAATGTCAGCCGCTATCGACTGGAAGAGCTAGATAGCTTGCGTTTTAACGGAAGTCTGGACGATACCATGGCCCGTCTATGCACTTCTGAGATTCGCTCTAGGCTTTCGTTTGTTCATAGGTCGGGTATAATCTGCGTGCATTCAACGGCCATCGTGTACAAACACTTGGGCCAGGCCTTTAAAAATAATGGGAAACCCCAAAAGACTTACTTCTTTCGCTTGCATTCAGTAGGTAGACACATCCCAACATTTTTCGGTGCACGGCCACTACAGTTCGATCTGCCAGCTTTCTCCCACTCTGTCCTGTCAGAAGCAACAGCGCAGATGACTTCTCTCTTTCGTACGCACTGACTGTCGGCTTTAAAACACTAGAAAATATTATGAATGTTCAGCGGAAATGAAATATGGTCGGAGCACGACCATATTCAGTATTCATTCAGCGCTCGCCGGAGACGGTCGCGTTAAATAAGTGCTCTGACGAGTTTCCAAGTGAGACGGTGAGCCGAGTTGCACAAAGCGAATGATGCAACTGTAATCAGTTATTTTCACGCGGATATATAGCAATAGTTATGAATCAAGCAACACAGCAAGCAATTGACAACTTGTCAAAATTGTTAAATGGAAAACTGGACTCGATCCTCCAAAAGCAGTCGGTTCTTGAATCAAAGATTGAC
The DNA here is from genome assembly GCA_030848855.1 of Branchinecta sandiegonensis. Taxonomy (NCBI): domain Eukaryota; kingdom Metazoa; phylum Arthropoda; class Branchiopoda; order Anostraca; family Branchinectidae; genus Branchinecta; species Branchinecta sandiegonensis. The sequence continues at coordinate 4,379,896 of JAUPMV010000017.1, read as the reverse complement.
AAGTTTGGAACTGAATTAGCGCAGCTGCAAGCCGACGGTATTAAAAAAGACAAGAGAATTGATACCCTTGAAAATACGCTAAGTGCTGAACAAAAAAAAATTCAAGGATTGGAGAAACAACTGTTGTCTCTTGAGGTTAAGGACCGAAGCCTTAATCTGTTAATACATGGTCTACCTGATGAACAGTTGAACCAATCAGTTGAATCCAACTTCAGAAATTTAATTACGGACAAGCTGGCCATTCACTCTTCAATAGCAGTTACCAAATGCTACCGCATAGTTTCCCGAAAAGCAAACGTCACAAGCCGAACTCATTCAAAAAAGTCGCCGCGCAGTAATCCGATCTTGGTGAGGGTTGCGCATGATAAGGATCTACAATTAATCATGCAAAGCATTGGAAAATTAAAAAACACTGGCATCACAATTTGCACGGATTTGCCACCGGCACTGAATTCAATTCGAAGTGACTGTTTAGCCAAAGGAAAGCAAATGAAAGAATCCGGAGCAATCATGGCGTCACGTGTGAAACATAAAGGAATTGAAGTATGGTTGGAGATCAAGAGACATGGTGCTAGCACGTGGGAAAAGTTCAGTGATGATAGTTCAGAATCGTTCTAATACGATTTTCAGTTTTTCATTATATTGTGATAAAGAGATAAGAATCGCGTTGTTTAATTTTGTATTCCGCAGTGGAAAAAAAAAAGAAAAGAAAATAGGATGTTTTCAGTCCGTTTTTTTGCGGGCAGATTTCGTTGGGGTACGTACCCAGAGAGTCTCGGGGTTTTTCTATGTTTCTTTCTCACCCTTTTGGTTTATTTTTCTTCAGTGAGGATTAATCGTTTCAGATATACTCTATTTCCGAAGTTCATTTTAGTTTCTGTTTGCCTTCGTTATTTTTGTTTATTCCATGTAAATCAGGTTCAGCTTTGCTCTCGTTTTCTACTTCAGTTGCGCTTTAGACTGATTATGCGAAGAATAATCCGTTCATCGCTGAGAATTGCCGCGAATTCTCACCACTTTTCCAGGTTAGACTTGCGCCTCCAGTTGGTAAGTTTTTTTGGATTATAGTAATGGACCTAGCGGGGAGTGCGATCGACTGGCTGCGCTTGAGGGGGGACCACTCGATTTAAATACTTTTGTAAAAAAGATTGGAATTGAAGAAAAAGATGGGAATAAAATGTTTGAGGTAAATTATAAATGTAAATATATTATTCCGGAGATGGCTTCCAAAGTTAATTGCTCGTCTGATCTTAGGCTTGCTTTTCTGAACTGTCAGGGACTAATGAGCAGTTACGACCACCTATCATCATTTTTGCCAAATTGCTCTGTTGATATTTTTGGTGCATGCGAAACTTTTCTAACGGATGGGACAGCTGCAATCAGCAATATTCAAGGGTATGCGCGTGTGAACAAAATGAGAAATAATCGGAAACAAGGCGGACTAGCTATTTATCTGAGAGATGGAATACCGTTTAAAATCCTAACAGATTATGATTATCTGTATGAAGAAATGGAGTTTGAGTTTATTGTGATTGAGATAAATTTAGGAAAGGAACGATTAACATGCTGCGTTATATACAGGCCTCCGAGCTCGAGCCCCAGACGTTTTATATCTAAAGCTGAAGAACTGCTAAATTCGATTCAGAATAAAAATATGAAAAGTATAGTAATGGGTGATTTTAATATTGATTTGTACGAGATGAACAAAAATGAAAAAAATATGAATTCGATTGTTGTTGATTGGATGTCTGTACTGCTGGAAAATTATCTATTGCCGGCTTGTACAATTCCGACGCGTATAACTAAAACGTGTGCTTCACTAATCGACAACATTTGCACTGATTTAACTGTGAAGTCATGTAAAGTAATTATTCATGATACTTCAGACCATTGCTTATTGCTTACTGATGTAACGGTTAAGTCGAAGCCTCAGAAAGGTCATCCAAGTCGCTCAAGGGTTATTAATAAGACAAGTGTGGAAAAGCTAAAAGGCCTTCTTTCATCTACCGATTTCAATGAATGTCTTAATGCTCAAGACATAGACGTCTCTACTGATTCGTTTTTGAATAAATTTACTACAGCTCTTGATAAAGCATGCCCGGCACAATCTAAGAGACAAAGAGACCGTCAACCAAAGAAACCATGGGTAACCCCTGGTCTTTTGCGTTGCATAAGACGTAAAAATAAATTATTTCGGAACTTTGTTAAGGATCCAACAGATGAGAAGCAATCCAGATTCAAAGAATACAAGAATATTCTTACCAAATTATTAAGACGGGCAAAGATAAGTTTTTATGATCAAGCGTTCTCCAAAGCCGAAGGATCTCCCAAACGTACTTGGGCGTTGATAAACCAACACCTAGGGAAGACACCAAGCCGCAGTACCTTACCCGATGAGATGCGATCCCCCCATTTGAATTCCACCGTGTCTGGCAAGCGTGAAGTTGCCGAACTGCTAAACATACACTTCTCCCAGATTGGCGAGATTACTTCCAAGTCCTCATCCACGGATGACAATGCACCTTCGCGTAACTTCCGTGAATTTCTACCTCCATCCAGTGAGAAATCAATGTTCATGACACCAGTTATTGCTGAAGAATTAATATCTACTGCTAAGCTACTGAAAAACGGCTCCTCCCAAGCCATGGACGGTACTTCAACTGAACTTCTAACAGCAATTATGCCTGTTATAGTGGATGTACTAGTGCATATAGTGAATTTATGCTTTAAAGAAGGCCCTGCATAAAGGAGGCGATCCGGCTGACCCATCAAACTACCGCCCGATTTCCATACTTTCGGCATTTTCGAAGGTAATTGAGAGATGCATATATAATAGAATTGTAAAGTTTCTAAATGCTCAAGGATTTTTCAGCCCTTCCCAATTTGGATTTAGACGCAATCATTCAACGGAACACGCGATTCATGTGGTAACCCAATTCGTCCATGACGTTCTCGACAGTGGTGAGATCCCCGCTTCTATCTTTGTAGATATCAAAAAGGCATTCGACACTCTTTCGCACTCTATTCTACTGAAAAAGCTAGATAGATATGGTATAAGAGGACCAGCAAATCAGCTCATCGAATCTTATTTGCACAACCGAACGCAATATGTGGATGGAGGCGATGTAGAGTCTTCTGAGGTGATGCAGTCCAATCTTGTTGGAGTTCCCCAGGGATCAATATTAGGCCCTCTACTATTTTTAATTTATATAAATGATCTTGCTGATGCGTTGAAGAATCTGGGCCTCACTGTTCTCTTCGCCGACGATACCGCACTTAACTTAAAAGCCACCGATGAAGCGAATCTGAAAAGTAAGCTTGCCAATTCAGCCCTTCAGCTAATGGATTGGTTTCACAGTAACAGCTTATGCGTCAACTGGGATAAAACCAAATTTATGATTTACTCTCGGTCCAAGCAAACGTTTCCCGAATTGAAAATTGTAGCCATGGATGGCAAAATCCCGATGAAAAGAACCAGCAACATAAGATATCTGGGTGTATTGCTGGACTCAACGCTATCATTCAAAAACCACATAGAAAAAATACGAATAACACTAAGCCGGAATGTTGGAATTATGAGATGCTTGCGACACTCACTACCATATCACGCAATGAGAAGTATATATTTTTCCCTGGTACAATCATATCTGAACTACTGTGCACTGTCGTTCATGAATACATTCAAGACACACTGGAATCCACTACAGATTCTGCAGAATAAAGCACTAAGGGTCCTAGTTAACTATCTGCCTTTACCTTCAGCCTACCCAAAGTCATCCCATACGAAGAGCATGTACAAATTCTTACAGATACTTCCAGTTTCACTTACTGTGCCCTATGCGTCTGTGCTTCTGTCAGCGAAGCACTTGAAGGGTTTGCTTCCATCGCTATTTTATATACTTGATCTTCTACCCCTATCATCCACCCATAATCATAACACCCGGCAAACAGATTTGGTTAGGCAGCCTTTGATCAGATGTGAGCGGTCGCGATTTTCATTGAGGAATAGTATGATAATCAGTTATAATAAATATAATAGTAAGATCCAGGTTGGTTCTTCTGTAGAATTAATAAAGAAGAAATTTAAAGAAATAATGATTATGAATTATTAAATTTATTTATTATAAAGAGTGGTTTTCTCCTCTTGAATGGTCCGGAAGGTTGCATTCCCTTGCAAAGGTCCACAGGATTGAAAAGTTGGAGGTGCAAGTCTGGTCTGGTGAATGTGGTATTTGTTATTTATTTTGTAGTTATGGTATTGCGGATGATTACTCGTTACTTATTTAAGTTAAACTGTTTTTTTCATTGTATGTTGTTCCCGAGCATTCGAGATGCCTCTCTGCCGGGAAAGAAGTGTTATTTATTTTATAAATTTTTTACGTAAATATATAAACCTGAACCTGAACCTAGTCTCATAGCCTCAGTTCGAACAAGCTTCGGAAGATGCCAGCTATGGCTGTACTCTCGCCGTTCCCTGGGAACTCCTATGGGAGTCGAGGGGCGCCAGAATGGAGGGAGTCACTTCCTGGGGAATCCCCGTACGGAAAATAACAGATTTGTTCGGATTTTTGTTTTATTCAGATAATTTAATTAGTCTGTAAAGGTTACGACCCAGTTTATTTTCACTTTTGTTTACTTCCATTTGTTTTTACTTCTTTAAATTTCTATTAATTAAAAAAAATCACACAGCAAAATAAATGTATTTTTTTCCAAAATCAATCTTACTTAACAACGAACCTCAGTACCAATAAAACCTTTTTGACTATCCCTCTTATCTGTTTTTCAAAAACCAACAACAGCTGCAACCTTCGAACCGACTCCCCACCGAACCTGAAAAGGAGTCGTTTTTGATGATGGTGGCGATAGTTGGAGCATTCTCCGCCTGTGCGAATGCGGCGAGTGGGTCCCTCGGACAAACAACAAGAGCTAGAAGCTCATATGGCACTTGTAAAGTTGGGTCAGAGGATGACTGTGGGAGTTTGTCAACTGATGTTGGGTTTATTATAATCCTTTGTAAGCACAAACCTTGAGTCACAAATGATCATGGGACCTCCGGGATCATGAAAATTTATTGTTTAATCACAAGTATTTTTTTTTAACTTTTGCGGTTAGGACACGCACTTCAAGGGAGCTAGAAATTCATTTGAAAGCAAAACCCTCGAGGCGGAAATAATCATGGGCCCTTGGGAATCATCAAAACGTATCGTTTGGTCAAAAGTATATTTTGTACTTTGCGGCTAAGATGCGTACTTTAAGGAACTCATTCACAATCAAAACTCTTGAGGCAAAAATGATCATGGGCCCTTGGGATCATAAAAATCTATCGTCTGGTTAATAGTCTTTGTTTACACTTTGCAGCTATGATGCGCACTATAAGGGGGCTAGAAATTCATTTGTAAGAAAAACCCCGAAGGCGCAAATGATCATGGGCTCTTGGGAATCATGAAATGTACCTTTTGGTCTCATTTGTAAGCAAAACCCTTGAGTCACAAATGATCATGGGCCCTTGGGAATCATAAAAATCTATCGTTTGGTTAATAGTCTTTGTTTACACTTTGCAGTTATGATGCGCACTTTAAGGGTGCTAGAAATTCATTAGTAAGCAAAGCCCCTAAGGCGCAAACGATCATGGGCCCTTGGGAATCATGAAATGTACCTTTTGGTAAAAAAAAAAATTTGCGGTTAAGAAGCACACTTCAAGGGGACTAGGAACTCAGAAGAAAAACCTTGAGGCACAAATGATCATGGGCCCTTCGGGATCTTGACAACATATCGTTAGCTTTGCGGTTAAGATCAGGAATTTCAGGAGATCGGGAAATCCGATCTGGAGTTGAAATTAACATCAGAGGCATGTACTCTTCCCAATTATTAAGTTTCATTAACATCTGAACACCGGTTCGAAAGTTATAGATGCCTCAAGTTTCCTGATTTTCCCTCCCTCCACCCCCCCCCCCCTTCAGGGTGGTCGGATAATGCGCTGTGAAAGATACCTTTTATGAATAAAACTCTGTTCTACTCTACTCTGACCGACAGACCGACGGAAAAGTGATCGGTTTGTGGCTCTTGCAATGTAAAAAAAAAATCTTGCAGCATTTGCTAATGGGATTCATCTTGTCTCTACTGAGACACGATTTTCTCTAGTTCGGATTAATCTTTTCCCAGTAGAGATAAGATTAATCCCAGTAGCAAATGCTGCAGTTAACTCTAATCCTTAATCGGAGAAAATTTGTACAGTGTGGGCGGAAGGCAAGTGCCATAAAAACACGGTGACTGGTCTACACTGCAAAAAGTTTTTCCGTATAAAGATTAAAGTTAACTGCAGTATTTGCTACTCGGATTACTCTTAGCTCTACGCAGATACGATTAATACCAAATAGAGATAAGATGAATCTGAGTATCAAATACTGCAGTTAACTTTAATCTTTATATGGAAGGACTTTTTACAGTGTATGGGAGTCTCGGAGAACGACGAGAGTACGCTTTACATAGTTTGCGCTTTTCGCAGAATACCTTCATAGTGGGACGAGAAGCTTTGTTCCTAGTCCACGCAATGCCTACATTGTAAAAAATTCTCCGAGTAAGGTTTAAAGTTAGCTGCAGTATTTGCTACTGGGATTAATCTTATCTCTACTGCGATAAGATTAATTCGAATTAGAGATAATCTTATCCCAGCGGAGACAAGATAAATGCCAGTAGCAAAACTGCAAGATTTTTTTGTTTACAGTGTCCCATTCATTACAGTTTTCTAAAATTTGGAGCAAAGATAATGTGTTTTCCCCAGATGGCCAATCTATTCCCCCCTCCCCTCCCGTCTTCCGTGCGTCGGTCCGAGAGGAATACTGGCAATCAGTTTTCTCCATATCCTGCTTACTCTTCTGCCCGATTTTAAAGTAGTTTCATCCCATCATTTATCTCTGGTCATATCTTGTGAGTGTATTAGTTAATTTGTTTCGTGTATGTGGATTTCGTAAATATTTTCTTCCTCTTCTAGCTTTGAGCTATTTGGATATTAAACTTGATTGATTTGCTGGATTGGATATCTTGGTCTAAGAACGTGTTGTGAACTAGTTCTGTAGAGAACTAAGTAGAATGACCGCCTTATTCGAGCAATTAATTACCATTTGTATTTATATTCATGTATGACTCGCTTCTTACAGATACAGCGGAATACTACGTAATAAAGGAAGGAAAAGGCGACATTTTTACACAATACTCTTATATGACGAAGTACAACACACTCCAGTGATCCTCTGGAAGAACGATGTTCAAACTCAACGACTCAATCCTGTGTTAACCAATCACGGCGATGTTTGGAAGCAGCTGTGATACGGCTTCCGGCTCTTCCGCTAGGTACAAGGCGATTTTGCATCCACAAGAAGAGTTAGTCATCAAGAGTATTAGCGAATAGCTTGATCCCGATTCCATGAGGCTTGGCCAATCCCGCAGAAGGAGGCATAAGTCGTCCTTGCATTAGGCACACCGCTCGGAATCACGATGGTATTTTCTAAACTAGGCTATCACGCTGACCGGTGCGTGGCTAAAGATAACGCAAAAATTGGCAGAAATTAATACCTTCGACCAGTTTCCTGCCCGCCACTTAGCGGGGCAGTCCAGAACATTACAGATTTGTTGCAAAGCCGGTAGATCTACTGGACATTTCTCTTCAGGAACTTGGATCTGTAGGCCATCAGCTACGTCCTGCATGCAAGTAACCTAGAAAAAAGTAGTATTTACGTATTTGCACATAAACTGTTCCTTGTAACTGCCTTTCAAGCTTAATAACTACACACCATCTTTCCTGTCATCTTTCCTCCGTGAGTTTTAAATTATTTCATTGATTTTTTGTTTCAGATTTTGAAATTTTTAGTTAAATTCAGTGTTTTAAAAGTTTTTGTCATTGTTTGCGGTATTAGATCTGTCTTCGCCATTTCATGTGTTGTTGTTTTTTTGTCGTTCCGGTGGATTAGAGTTTGCTTTACTGTTGGTTTGTTTTTGCGTATTTACATAATCATTTATTTTGTTCTCATCAATTTTGGTCGATCAACAAAACATAAAAATAATAATCCAACATTTCACTTTTCTCACCCGCTAAAAGATGCGTGGGAAGTTAAGGATCGATCACGGGTTAATTGCTTTTTTTTTTTTTTTTAATAAAGGTGAAAGAGTTCCATATCTTGGAATCCCTTCTTTTTCTTGTACCTGGAATGGAACATATCCTTATTCAACATGTGCACAAAGAAAATACGAAGAGCATTCGGTTCTATTATTGTATCATGGGGGTGTATATGACTGTGTTCTATTTTTACGGCTATTGCACTTCCGCATATTCTTTTTACGTCTGTTTTCTTCTCTACTTTCTGACCTTCTGAACTGTCTGCGTTAAAAGTTAAAAAATTCTCTAAATTCCTTTTCGGTTTTTCTTTTTTCAACTAGTAACAGCTAGTAACAACAACTAGTTTTTCATTTCAACTAGAAACAGACCAAGTCCGCCAAAGCGGCAGAGACACTTCCCCAGTTTATACTTCACGATTGCAGCAAACCATCACTGCCCTAAAACTACCACGAACAATTTTCGTAAATTAAGTAAATAAGGTCAATCGTAAATAATGTAATTTTTATAGTCAGAGCTTGCATTAGAACTTCTTATTTGAAATGTCGTAAGTTCCTCCTTGGGTTCGTTCTTAGTTTTGGTAGTACGGAACTAGTAACTAAATTTAAAATGAAAGATTCGACAGCAACGCTTTGAAAGCAAGTTACAAAAAATGCAGTAATTTTCACGTGTCGCAGTGCTCGCAGTCTCTTCCCCTTGTTCAGAAAATAATAATCTTTATCTAGTGTTTTTTGGGATCCCAAAACGTAAGTGGACTTTTGACATCGCAAAAGTTGTCCGTCTGTCAGTCCGTCCGTCCGTCTGTAAGCACGATAACTCTCGAAGGGAATGAGATATTTTGATGAAACTTGGTGTGAGGATTCGTTGGGTCGGCGGACCAGTCAAGTTCGTAAATGGGCTTTGTAGCCCTACATTTAGGGGTGGGGGAGGGGGTTCAATTAAGGGGCAAACAAAATATTTTGAAACAGCTAATGTGATAGTCGATTATGGGGTAAGAAGACATGCTGAACACAATGGTGAAAACCATTTTGTAATCAGACAAGTAGTTCACCCGGAATCCGGCCAAAACCGGAAAGTTTGTTAAAAGTAAAAGTTTTATTTCAAGTTGATTAGATGTTTGATTTAGAGGAAGGAAGACATGCTGAAGACGATGGTGAAAACCATTTTCTCGACGGACAAGTAGTTCGCCCGGAATCCGGCTCAAACCGGAAAGTTTGTTAAAATTAAAAGTTTTATTTGGAGTTGATCAGATGTCCGGTTTAGGGCAAGAAGACATGCTGAACTTTCATGTGAAAACAATTTTCTTCCCGGACATGTAGTTCGCCCGGAATCCGGCCAAAACCGGAAAATTGTTAGAAGTTAAAGTTTTATTTCTAGCTGATTAGACAACCGATTTAGGGGTAAGAAGAGACGCTGAATCCGTGTATGACAATCATATTTTACCCGGACATATAGTTCGACCGGAATCCGGCTGGAGTCGGAAAATTTGTTATAAGTCAAATTTGTATTCGAAGTTGATTAGATGTTCATTATTGGGGAAAGAAGATACCCTGAGTTCGTTTTTGAGCTTTCTTTTTTCGCCGGACAAGTAGTTCTAGAGTTCGGCCGAAACCGGGAAATTGGCAAAAGTGGCAGGAAGTTTTCGTCAAAACAGATATGACTTATAGGGGTATATTTGTAGTTGATTAGATGTCCGACATAGGGGCAAAAATAGATGCTGAATTCGATTAGCTGAAAGCTAAGAACCGAAGACTGAACCAGCTGAAACCGAAAAAATTTTTATAAGTTAAATTTTTGTTTAAAGTTGATTAGATGTTGGACTAATCACACCAAACAATCAACAACTTATCCAGCGGTGCCTCAAATTAACATAATTTCAAACTTCTCATCTGATAAGCGCACCAATCTGTAAAAGACAATTAGTTTTTAAGTATCGTTCCTAAATATTACAATTAAATTATTTATCTATCTACATTATATATTAGATTTTTGGGATCCCATCGACACCTTTGGTCTTGTTTTGTACGGTAATTGCAAATGTTTGGTATCAAAATTGAAAATATTGTTGGTTGCATTTCCGTAATCGTACGCTGTCATCTAGAGTGTTTCTGGTGTAGTTTCTTGCTTACATCACTTATTTTCCTTTTAGAGAATAGAGAACGTTTTTGACAAAAACGCAAGAAAAGGAGAATTGGCTTCATCTGAAATAGTATAAAACGCGAAATAGGAAATTGTGAGGCGAATCGCGACGAGGATTGAGATAAGAACGCAACCAATAATAATAATAATAAAAACAATGCACCTACTTGTCGTGTCTGGACTCCCCCTCCGCAAGGACTGGAACAATCTCCCCACTCGGTCACGTTCCACTTCGGTGGACATGGACCTTCGTTGCAGACTTGATAGACATCTGAAGGTCGTGACTGAACACAGGAACTCTCATCTACTGTGACATTTTCTGGGGAGCGAACACAGGCGAATAACACATGGTGAATGCCTACAAAAGAAAATTCTTACTCATTATCTTTTTCTACGATCTGAACTTTAAACTGACGCAAATGGTGCACATGATTATTCATGAATTACAACAAACTGTGCAGATTAAAGCGGACCATAAAAAATAGTCTTTCTACCACACACACGATGCTAACCATCCCTACTGTCACTATGAATGTTCAAAGCCACAAAAAACCGTCAAACAATAAGGAAATAAAAAAAAAACACCAAATTTCCTAGCTTTGAAATAATTCGGTCTGGACTAAATCCCAGCCGATTATCCAGGACAGCCGTTGTGGCACGTAGGGGGCCAAGGATCAAAAGAATAAATTCCATCTAATGCTCCAATTTTTTATTACAAATACACATAATTAAAAGCCCAAGACAAGTGTGGTACTTCTGAAGACATGCAAAAAATAATCAATAAAGTCTTATAACTCTTTGCTAATCAAACGTGGAAAATTTCGTCATCTCGAAAAAAAGACCTCTGCGTGTTTTTTTTCTCGAGCCAAAACGGCAACCCGTCAATCAAGTTCAAATCTAAATAAACTGGTGGCTTGCGATCAGTAAGAGAAGGTAAACATAATGTTTTGATTAGGTCTTTAAGGTTCATCAAATAGGGCTGAAATAAGAAAATCTAGTTAATGCAGGGTTTTTACAAGCATAGGAAAACTTGAACAAAGTCTAGTATTGGAAAGGAAACAGGATAATGTTTACGATAGAGGGAAAAAATTGTTTCTTCAAGGTAGAACATCTGAAAAAATTACAAGCATAAATTCAAGTAACCAACAATGAAACATTTCGATGGCAGCCATGAAATCATTATTGAGGGCTCCTGTCTTCAAAAGTTAACTCGACTTTTTTTGCCTTCTTTACCAACAGCGCCAACGGAATTTCTTTCTAGTAGACCAGAATTCCATTTAATAGACCGACATTCATGTCTAGCTAGATTTGTTTCGTAGTCCTAGGAATTCCTTTCAAGTAGATCGGAATTTCTTTCTATTGGATCGGTATAACTGTCCGTGCAAACGCTGCATAAGAATTAAGAAACACTTCTTAACTTTAAACAGGCTTGAACACTCGATGTATATGCGTTAGTCTATTGGTCCGCTATACCCTCTACATGATCCGACCAAGTCCGAAACACGCCAGTGATCCTAGCGAAGAAAGAGAAACGACACCCAAACGAATTCTCTAAACTGTCTGAAATCCTATCTCGATAAAAATTCTTTGACTGTGTAGTTGCACGGTAGTTGTACGAAAAAGTTGCATGTATTGATATGCAGTAGTATGGAATACTTTGATTTAACATGCCTCCGACTGGGTTAATCGTAAGTAGTAGTATCCCATAGCATCCAATCTTGCTGTAGTAGCATCCAGCTTGCTAGTAGTAGCATGCAGTGGCAACAGCTACTATTGCATGCTACTTTTACGTACAGCTCCATACGACTAATTGTCGAAAAATTTTCATCAGGACGCAAACCAATCAACAATGTTTGCTGTTGCGACGTTTCTGGCTCTTCGCTGGGCACACGGCGATACTTCATCGACACCAAGAGTTAGTCATCAAGAGTATCCCAGAATGACATTTTTCTTTAATTGTGTTATAGATATTTCAGACTTTGGTAGGCAAGTGCCGTAAAAGCTGTATTCTTGTATTAGATTATTCATATTGTGACAGTCAATATGTAGTTTCAATGAAGTGCAAAAAGTATCACGGGGAATGCTTCTCAAATGGATTCTGTTCGAAAAAAAATATGAAGTTGACGAAACTAGTCTGGATCCACTTTTTCTTTGGTGTTGCTTATTCTGATTCTTTTTAATAGCTCTATGTAAGTTTCAAATATTCAGGATCAACAAATTACCATTATGAGCGTGTTCCATCCCACTTACCGTAGTTACCACGCATAACGTCACAAATTCTGCCCTTTTGTCGTCAAGGCTGGAATGACTTTTCTATTTTCCAGCGGAATATTTGACACGGGTGAATCTGACCAATCACGTGACAGAGATTCGTGGTTACTACGCTTACCACGCTCCCGAGCGTGGCATGCAAATAGTTACTATTAGTTACTATTTCGACAAGGCTGGAACGGTCAGAGTAGTAACTTTTCGTGAGGTTGGAACGGATTTAGTAACTAATAGTTACTATTGGTACGAGGGTGGAACACGCTCTATGTTTGTGCATGAAGTTTGATTTCCTTATGACGAGATGCCTCCGGTAAACAGGCGCAGCGGTCTGGCATCGCTGATACCAGATCGTCATGGTGAAAAAAAATCCAGTCGGACTGGTCAGAATCCATCCTTGAGGAACGTTGAGAAAGAAAATATTGTAAGTCATTAAAGCCAGGCTTCATCTTCCAGATTTTCTTCCGGATTCCAGACAGCCGTTTTCTTCCAGACGGATCTGGCAGGTGAGGCCAGGCCAAAAGCGTCTGGAAGTCCAGGGTGTTGGCATCCCAGATTCCGGATGTCTGGAAGGTGTCATAGAGGCAACCCGTTCGAGAGACATTGCAAATACGCAAATGGGGGAAGAAAAGGGAAAGTGATTGACAGCTGAGACTGGGATTCAAGAGATATTTGAAACGTAAAGGGGACATCTAGGAAAAATTGAAGAACAGCAAATTTAGCTGTCATCGTTATCATGAAATTGTGGAAGGGTTGGCTTGACTATGCGAAAGCCCCGGACGTCTGGGAATCTGGAAGGTGAAGCCTGGCTTTTAGAGGCAGATACATCCGTCTGGGCGACGCACAGAGAGGTTAGAAACTTACCTCCGAGACATGAGGCACTGCAATCAGAAAACCCCACTGGCTGCCACTCATAGATGGTTATGAGGTCTGGCTCAAGCTTCAATAAGCTTTCCAAAAGAATAGGTGGCTCCACCTCCGAAGAGTCGTAATCATACTCGGCCCAATCGTCGGGGATCTCGTTCGTCTCAGGTGCTCCCGTAGGGAGTGGATCCAAGACCCTGCCAGACAAATGAATGATAATAATGGTTTATTTCCGTGTAGGATCGATCTACGAGCTTAACCTGTATTTTGAACTACAGGATCCTTGAAAAACTTTACATTCCTTAGGGAGCTGCCGCCAACCGACGGTAGGGCAAAGTTAAGGCACAACACTTGAATGAAATGATCTTTTCAGGATGGAATGGTTCAGAAATATTGTTTTGCGAAAATACCAATACTTGCCCCGTGATTTTCTTGTGGATATGATGCCGAGGAGAGGCAAGGTTTCCACCACCGCGGTCGATTGCTATACAAAATGTCATGTCTAGTGCACTTTCTCTGTGAATGAATGAATGAATGATTTATTTGCAAATTAAAGCCATCAGGCCATCATGCAACAAAATCAAACAAAAAGTGAACAATCTTTCGACAACAATCTCACTCGAATCGGAGCACTTCCTGGTATTTCCCGTAACCCTCTCCACCACTGCACCGTGGACGGATCCGGTTCGTCCCTCAAAAATAACATATCTGCCATGGTCTTTCTTACTTCAACGTTTCACCTCAATCCCTCCATTGGTTTGGTCCCTACGCATACAATTAGAAAACTTAAAAGGAGCATCTGGGGCAACAGTTCCTACCACCCATCACGTTTCTTTCGAATCGACCACCCATTCACAACTTACGCGGGTCACAAGATCCCGGATACCACCTCCCTCCACCCAGGCAAGGATGGTCGTCTACATGAAAAGAATGTTTCGCTTAGCATCCGGCCGGGTCCAGTTTCATCGTCTTTGCTTACCTGAGAGTGCCCGAACCAGATCGCGTCTGGTTCTTTATATATGCGCTTTAGCCGAAGGCTGCAAGTGCCATAAAATAAAACTTGTAAGCTCTATCGATGATCAACCATTTTCAGATTTCTCCTGACCCGTGAAGCAGCCCTACTACAACCTCATTTGGAGACATGTAACCCTTGGTTCATACTGCTGCTTCGTATGCGACACGATCTTTTCTTTGATGTTCCGACGTGCGACAGAATCGCATGGACCTTCCCACTACCACGCAGACGCAAATGGAAAACGAAATTTTTCGTCGAGATTATTCTGCAAAAGGACAAAGAAACCCTCGGGGAAACAACATCTGAAGATGCTGGGAGATTACCCATCTGAATACCACCCAGAATTAGGGAATTTTCAGTCAAACTCCATATGCCATCTTGTTCAAAACAGGTTAATACAAGTTTATTCAGAAGATATTTTGCATTCAGCCATCCTAGGATTACAGTCAGATCAAGGTAGAGCAATTTCTAGTCTGGAAAATTAACTGGTTTTTCTTTTTTCTTTTCTTCCCCTCAAGAATCGCATGCGTTGTGTCGGATCAGCTGAAATATTTCAACGCATCCGACACTGCGACAAAACGCAAAGTTCTGCGTTGCTTGTCGCACGACTTGAGTCGTTTGTTGCATGACGCAGAGTTTTGCGCGAAGTCGCAGCAGTGTGAACCAGGGTTAAGGCACAGAAGATTCGTACATTCAACGTCACGGTTGCTGACGATACCCTACGCTAGTTTGAGTAAATGGTTGTGGGGATCGAATCCTGGTTTACTGCAGCTCACAGGTGGTGATAACCAAAGATGACAGGACAGTACCGAAGTAGTTTGTTATATAGTGTTTTTTTTTCGTCAAAAGAGATCCAAGGCACCTCTCCCAAGTCTTCTGTCATTTCAGCTAATTTGACCGATTTCGGCAGAGAAGAGTCTGGTGCCGTTCTACTGAGCAGATGGTCAACTCACCTCGATGTTGCGAAGCTGATTTCTTCGCAGGACAACAAATCAAAACAAAAAAAAACGCCAAAAGAGCACTGAGGAGTAAGCGCTTGGTGCAAAAACGGAAAAGGAACCATGGTCTTGGCAGACAGATGGCAAAAAAAAAAAGCAATACGTCCACCTTTTCCCAGGCTATTGACTCTGACAAGCAACGCGTGAATGACGAAAAACAGCGCTGTTTATAGCCTGCAAGAACGGACTTACCGCGAGAAAGAGCACGGAGACAGCAAACATCGCTCCGACGTTTGAGGTTTCTCGCCCCTGCACTCAGAGTCGGGGACTTCCGCGAAACGCTTCGACGCGGCAAGGTATAGTTGACAGCTTACAGTGCGAGTCTTCGTTCCCTCTCCACATGTTACCGAGCATGGGTTCCACTCACCAGGGGCAAAACTGAAAGAAATATTACAATATTAGGTCATCATCGACGGCCGCGGGAATCCAGGGATCAGTTGTTACGTTCGCTGTGAGTTTGTTTTTGAGTTTTGATCCAGTAGGTTTGGGGCCCAAGGGACAAAGGGACGTTATTGCTTTCGGCGCGCGGAGGTCTTTGGGGCGCGCGACAATTGCATAGACAACTTAGACAAGAAGGAATTCAGCGACACTTCTGTCTCTGCCGTGATCCAGTGTAGATCCAAAGAGACGTTATATTTTGTGTACAGTGTTTAACCCATAATGTTGTGGATCGCTAGTATATCCAATATAGTTAGTTGAGTTGGCCTTATCTCTTTCAATATCACACATTAGGGATGCAGTATTATCCTGCAACAGACCTGATCGTCCGGCCTCCGCTACCCTCTCAGGTCTCTGACCTCGGCTGACGTTGGTGTGAACGAAGCTGGGAACCCCTCCACCCTGAACAACACCCAGTTAGTACACGATTAAAATTTGCTTTGGAGGTGCTTGAGTTGTTGGCAGATTGATAAAATAAAGTAAGGTCTCCACTGGCAATCGGCACTCGGAAGCCATCGTAATCGCCATTTAGAGTACGCCGGGGTCTGGTCAAGCAAGGTTACGACGGCCTTACGATTGCTACTAAGAGTTCTCACTGAGCATGATATGTTACACAAAAATATACGCGACTGCTGTGACAGGATGGCCTAGTGTTATGTTGCTCTGGCATAGGCGTCGGGTGCTGGCAGGACCGAGAAGGTAAGCAATTCTCCAGTTTGGGATCCCAGAGAAGCTTTGGCCTTGTTTTGCTGGACACGTTTAGCGAAGGTTGACTAACAATTCATTCATTATGAACTTGAGCTCATGATTGAACTATGACTGTAAGGTTTTGAGATTTTTGTTGTATGCAAACAATTCTGATGTTCACCAAAGGACTTCAACCTGACAGTTGGCACTTCCGGATCGGTGTAATTGTCACTTAAAGTCTTTGATTCATGTGGGCCGCGAAGGTGGGAGACACCATCATTTTTCGATGGGTCTGATTTTACGAACACACTGTTATCTTTGTTTTCCCCAGAATCCTCACGGTAGCCAACGTTATCCAGAAAATACTTGAACCCAATTCACTCTTGAACGTCAATCCGCCATTGCTACTTAACTATTCATTGATCTCCTGACGCTTGTCAAAGATTACTAGACGCTTCGAGAAGGCATGTAAGAGGATTAAAAGAACTAAGTACATCAACATGTGGACGTTTAGATGTCGAAAGAAGAAATCATCGGCCAGTTTGACATTTTTAGGTCTCGGAAGCTGAACATTATTTAGCTCAGTTTCAGAATCTTCAAGAAATCACTATAACGAATTTAGTATAATTTACGGCGTTTGTTTACTGTCATCTAGGTTACATCCTTAATTCTTTGGACTTACGGGAATTAACAAGTAAAAACAGAAAACAAAATACTTAAAGAAATTGATCATACAAATAATTAGTCTACTTTTTCTACACAATTTTCCATATGACTGCTATAAAAACGTTTTGTTAGATCCAAAGTCAAACTATGATTCCATGCTCCCCATGTGGGGCGCTTCTGACCAGCGCCGCTAGATGACCCAGCGGTCGGATCGAGCCGGGTCTTCATCTTGGGTCTTGGGTGGGGGGGTTCTAGACGTTGCAAGATAGATAGATAGATAGATACTTTAATTTAGCCGTTAGGCCATACACAAAATCATACATTTTTAAACACTTCGAGAGAGCGGATATATAAACTCACATGTAAAACGCTTTAAACTCCCACCACCAATAACTATTTACATCTCTTTAACGCTTCTTTGACAAAACCTGTAACTGCCATTATCGCTGACCGTGAAGATGACTTTAGGATACCAGGAAAGAGCAACCCATCTTCACCAAAAAATCTTACTCTCAAATCCGAGAGCCCCTTGCATCTTGACAGGAAGTGGGACAGATTCTCCTCTTCCAAACCACATAACGAGCAAGTATAACATGACTTCGGGTTTCGGGAATTTCTTTCAAATAATTTAACCCTACTCTTAAGAGGGAGACTGTTCGCTCGGAACAGTCCTAGGCTTCGTTGCTAGAATGCTTATGATATAACTCCTTTACATTTTCAACGCGGATGCAAAGAAAGATACGGCCATTTATTTTTTGGTGTTGGACAATAATGAAATGCATCAAAGACAAAAAAAAATACACAATTAACATTCCTGCCAGGAAAGCACAGAAGGAGTGCTTGGCTAGGGCAGAGAAATAATCAAAGTTAATAAACAAAGTCAAACAAACAGAATCAACTAACTAAAGAGCTTGCCTATGTTCTATTTTCTACATTATATTGCTTCTGTCACATTAGAAGTAAACAAACGCCTTTTGACGATATCTTCAACACTAAGATTCGGTTCGCCTCAGTGCGCGAAGGCTGAGACAAAACTCGTTTCAAAATGACATAGACGAATAATTAACCCCGGGGCATACCAAAACGTCCCTAGCTGATGGGACTGACTAAGTGACAAAGCACGCAGAAAAAAAACATCGAAATTATTCAAAGATATCTGTCTCTCGATGGCTCATTACAGCTTGATTACGACAAGGAACTTGGCGAACTATTAAGAAAACATTTGGGAATTCCCTCAAAAATGAGTTCGGTTTGAGAAAACTGCGGGATGAGAGATATGAGACAGGTTGGAGTGCAGGTAGGACAACAAAGAGTTGAATGGCTGTTGACGGATAAAATATTATTAGCCTGAATATTCTGGAATCAGAGAGGGAGAATTCAAGGCATGAATATACTGCTTTCTTTATTTGGACTGGATGCGCTGTCTAATAGGAGGCAGAAGTTGTGTCAAAATTTTGGACTAAAACTCCTTGAACACCAACTCTCCGATCCCTTTTACCCCCTGATTTTGAGGTTGAGCGCCCAAGGCCACCTAGGCAGGTATCCACCAAAGTCCCGAAGCTCATGCCGATCACATGTAACCGGGAAAGATATTGTAATAGCTTTATTCCGAAATTTGTGGATTTTAACATTTTTTTTTAGTTATTTTTGTTAGAAATCTTATTTCGGGTGTTGAGTTCAATGGTTTACCTTTTATTTTGAGTATGAATTCGATTTTAACGTTGTTGTATAAATAAATAAATAAATAAATAAATGTGTGTAATCAGAAAAAACCCGAAAGCCATATACACAAACACATTGCATAAATAATCGTACGCAAACTTAAACAAATCAATGGATCTCCTAACAAATTACCTGACAAAGGTCAAACAACTTGGTTGGATAACCACGAAACCTTGTACCTGAGTTATCAATAAATCAGTCAAAAATCGACCAATCAAACTTCCATACGACATGGAAGTGCACCTGAACATCCGGTTCCCTTTCCGTGGGAAAAACATGGAGTACAAGACCAGGCTCGGTAATCAAAGAAATTCCCGCCTGAAATCGACCCAGACAAAGAGCATGTTCCACCCTTCTAACAATAGTAACTATTTCACTGTCCAAAGTTTCATGACGGATAGAACGAGGATGCGCGGTTTCAACAGATAATGCGTAACAGATAATACTTCTGATGTTATCTGTTGTGTTTCAAAATGTTATGCATAATAAGCGTTACCATCAGGAACAACCGAAAAACCGCCAAAAAGTTTCTGCTGAGTTTTCCGACATCATGACGATAAGGAATAAAGTCAGTAGAGGCTTTTTTGGCTCTTCCTAACAAAGCTTGTTGCGCAAAACATTTCATGCATAACGTTTTCAAACACGACAGATAACATCCGAAGTATTATCTGTTACGCATTATCTGTTGAAACCGCGCATCCTCGTGTTATCTGTTATGATACTTCTGACAGTGTAGTTACTATTCTGGTTCCAGTCTCGTGAAAAGTTACTACGCCGACCGATCCAACCTTCTCGACATAGGGTTCGTTCCAGCTCCTCTCCGTAGTTACTTCCTAGTAACTACGTGTGACGTCACAAATTAACTACTACCTGCAACGATCGAAGTTACTACGGGACGAGGTAACGCGTGTTTCTTGGATGCAAGAAGAGATGGACTGCATGGGAAGGATCAACCGAAGAATTGTTTGTTTTCGCTGCATAAGAACGGCTTAATTATTTTGAAACAGATTCTCTATTCCGGTTGTTTCATTTTGGTCGCTAAATCCTCATTTTCACATATAATTGTTTCCGAGCCGGAATCACAACAGTCTTTCTTATTCCCGTGCAAATTTTTAGCACATTGTTTAGTCCTTATCAGGAATGGACGCCCAAGATCCTAGAATCTAGAACCCAATGATGTCAAAGTGGTTAACAAGGTTCATTGAATAAACTTTTAGCTTCTTCTCCTACAGTATATACAGTAATAATAATATAAAGCAACAGAAAAGGCTTTCGCCTCTAAATAACTCTGAGAAATTTAATAGATATTATTATTAAAGTTTCATTTGAAACTTAATATATTATAGTGCAAAAATTGCCATCTCAGTTACAGGCATTTGAAATTTATTCCTGCCACAGTCCATATCAAGTCACCAGACTGACCGGTAGACCGTCAACGAGGTTGACTAGAATTTTTTTCTGGGGGGGTTTATCAGCGAATCATATATGACGAGAAGCTAAAGGCCCAGTACAGCTGAAAATCACACAATAATGTCCTGTTTACCTTAGCTATTACACCTTGTCTCACTTTGCTGCCCCGAGTTCACTTCTCTAGACGACTCTTGGAAAGTGAAAGTGTTAAAGACGGTCGGGTACTATCTTTACAAAAAGTTATTTTGAAGTAACGATCTTCCTTGTGCTCCCCGCACCTTTTTGACAAGCTGGAACGGCGAAAGTGACTGAAAAGTAACTATTTAGTAACTTTCGGGCCGAGCTGGAACAAACCCATAGTAACGACTTGCTTACCACGCTCGGGACCGTAGTCAGAGTGGTATTTATGATCTCTGTGACGTGACTTGAACGATCAGCCCGCAGCACGATATTTGCCAAAAATCGAAAGTGTGTTTAAAGCCTTGACGCCACCGTGACGCCATGCATAGTAACTACGGTAAGTAGGGTGGAACACGCTCAAAGTGAAACCGATTTCGACCCGGCGGCGGGAAATGTCCGTACGGGTAGGCTACGATATAAGTGCATGAAAACCAGCAGCGAAACGATAATAGGGAATGTATTCTTTGATATTTCTTCTTTTTTATCGTCACCCCAGTAGTAAAATTGAAGCATTCTTTCAGTCTAGATGACTGCAAAAAACGTTCGGCAGTGCGAACGGGTTAGTAAGCTGATTATTTTGTTCGGCGACTTTCGACCCTTTTCAGAAAGGACGCCATTTTATTCTTCTTGAACGTTTCTCTTACTGTTTTGCTTGTCTGCTTCTGTGTATGATAGGGTGGTTCTTGGGATCCCAAAACGGAGGTGGTGGGATACCTATGACATCGCAAAAGTTGTCCGTCCGTCCGTCTGTGCGCGCTATAACTCTCGAAGGGAATGAGATATTTTGATGAAAATTGGTGTGAGGATTCTTTGGACAAGAGTAAGGTCAAGTTCGTAGATGGGCTCTGTAGCCCTACATTTAGGGGTGGGGGAGGGGGTTTCAATTAAGGGGCAAATGAAATATTTTTAAACAGATAATGTGATAGTCGATTATCGGGTAAGAAGACATGCTGAACACGATGGTTAAAATCATTTTTTCATCGGGTAAGTAGTTCGCCCGGAATCCGACCAAAACCGGAAAGTTTGTTAAAAGTAAAAGTTTTATTTGAAGTTGATTGGATGTTTGATTTGTTGTAAGAAGACATGTTGAACACGATGGTTAAAACCATTTTTTCACCAGACAAGTAGTTAGCCCGGAATCCGACCAAAACCGGAAAGTCGGTTAAAAGCAAAAGTTTTATTTGAAGTTGAATTAGATGACAGATTTAGGGGCAAAAAGAGACGCTGAATCTGTATCATCTTTTTGGGGGTCATACAGTTCGTTCAAAATCCGGTAGAAACCGGATTTTTTTATGAGTTAAAGTTTTACTTGAAGTTGATAAGATGTTTTTTATATGGATAAGGAGATACGCTGAATTCGTTTCTGGACTTTCTTTTTTTTTCTGGACAAGTATGGTAGTTCGTTCGGAATTCGGCTGAAACCTGAAATTTGGCAGAAGTAAAGCAGGAAGTTTCGATCAGTATCGTCAAAATAGGTATGGCTTATAGAGGTATATCTGAACTTGAGTTTAATAGAAAACCGGTCGGCACAAAGATCGTAACTGTCTGCATCAAATATTCAATTTTTGGGATCCCATCGGAACCTTTGGTCTTGTTATTTACGCTAAGGGCCAACGCAGCCATGAAAAATACATAAGAAAACAAACAAATACCCCCTGCTAGCACCTATTCCTTCCTACGAGCTTGGGCTACCCATATTATATTTCCAAAACCAATTCCACACGAAGAGAAACATCAGTTCTTCATTTCTCCAAAAATATCTAACCTCAACTTAAGCTTCCACATTCACACAACCAGTGTTCTAAGTTGTCATCCACATATCGGACAGGAATAAGGACAGGGCCGACGTTGTGTAATGGCGTGGCCCCAGTTTGCCTTTAGTTCAACATGACATATCATTACAAACCCGAAATCGCGATCGGCGCGATAAACTCGAAATCACAAGTTTAGGTTTGTAGCAACGGCTTGAAGCCGAAGAAACTGTTCATTATTCGGATTTTTCGCTATGGCTTGAAAAGGACCATTGCAAAGAAATCCAAACTCACAACCATTGCGACCAAAGGCGAGACCGCATTTTTATTTTTAGCTACAGCCCGAACGACACTCTTGCCAAGAAGGCCTATTCAGCTGACTGGTCCGGTCAGCCCCGATGAAGAATTTATCTCAAAGTAGTAGTATGAAGTTGTACGAAAAAGTAGCATGCAGTACTACTGATGCTACTACATGCTTCTACTTCAAGGCTACCGTGTTACTGCATTCTACTGCATGCTACTATTAGCAAGACTGGATGCTACTATGGCAAGACAGGATGCTACTCGATCCTACTACTTAAGACTGGCCCAGTCTGAGGCGCACTAAATGATGATATTCTTTAGTTGACATATCAAGTTGTCACAACTGTCATACAACTACGAAGGCTACAGATTTTTCATCGGGGCACGACCAAACACGTGGGTAGTAAAGGCGAAGGATGCTGAAGGAGAATGGTTGAAAAGTATACTACACGAGGAAGATGGGCTGAGAGAAGGAATTTCTAAATTTACTAAATAGTTAAAGGACACGTCGTAGTAATTCATTCTACTTAAGCTCCATCCAGTCTCGTTCCCCAGCTTCGTCACTTCATAAGTGTATCCTATATCCTCTCTTAGGAATACACTTGCCACAATTTTTCTCTTTACGTGAAGTATCATGCGTCCGATTATTGTTTTTGAGCACCAAGGAGCTGTTTCCATCCGAAGACAGGCTTTGCAAATTTTGCCAAGATTGTCATCCAAAGCAAGGGGCACGGACAGAGGTTAAAAACAGCCGATCACCTGCACTCTTATGACACCCGAAATTCTTGTGACATAGTCCAAGAAGCGCCTTCAACAAAAAGAGCTTCTTTTTTAATTCGATTTTTTTGCATCGACTATTTGGAATTTACTACCGTTAGATATCCGGAATTTGAATAACCTTATTTCCTTCAAGCGAGCAGCGAAACACTAAGCGAACACTAAGCTGTTTAGTGTTATCCTCCTTTGGGGACCCCCTCCCCTGTTTTTCTTTTTTTTTTCTCTCGTTCATTGCTTCCCTTGTTTATCTCTCTTTTTCATTTAAAGTTGCAACCATTGGTTATTTTTTTTCGTCTCCTCCCTTTTTTCTTTATATAGAGTATTCAGTTAGTTGACTCTGTTTGTTGTTAATTAATATCGGTTATTTCCCTGCCCTAGCCAAGCACTCCTTTTGTGCTTTCCTGACAGGAATGTTTATTGTGTATTTTTTGTGTCTTTAAATATTGTCCAATGAAAAACTGAACTAAAGCCGTGTGTATTTTCCCTTGAAGCATGGCTTAGTTGTTAAGTGTCAACTTCTCTCAGGACATCTGAGCAGAAATACTAGGTACTGCGAGGTGTCCTTTAAATTTTGATGTCACGACGGCGACTGCGACTGCGCTGTTTGGTGTACACTTATCCAGCTTTGGTCTCCCTTTTACAAATTAAAGTCTTACTTGGCATCTTGTGAAACAGGGTTCTTGCTACTCTGTCCTTTTGAAGACATGCCTGCAAAATAAAATAAAATTACAACTTGGCTTTCAAGAAACAAACAAAAAAAAACGAGAAGTGTCAACACCCAAACCGACAGCATATGACAATTCGACAGAAAAAAAAAACAGCATTTAGCTGATATAAAAATAAAAGGTGAGAAGCTTTAGCCAATTATTTGTCATAATGAGCGTTTTCCACCCTTCTAACAATAGTAACTATTAGTTACTATTTCCGTTCCAACCTCGTGAAAAGTCACTGCGCTGACCGTTCCAATCTCCTCGAAATAGTAAATAATGGTAAGGTTTAGGCAAGAATAAATAAGGGAAGAATTGAGAAGACTAGAATCATGGGACGTTGTTTTCTGCCCGATCCTCAAGTACCGGGGGTGGAGCCTATTCGGCGCGTGTCCAGACCACAGAGTAAATATTGGCGCTATTTCTTCTGATCGCCATGCTTCGCGTCAAGGAAGTGCGCCAAATTCAAATTAAACAGAAAGAGGCCGACATTTTGCCCTTCTTCTTTCAACAAATCGCTGCTACCACTAGTTTAAAAGACGAGACAAGGGGCTAAAGTACAGTGAGATGATAGAAGTCGTGCAATTCTACATTCAAGGATGACGAAAATAAAGGCAGAAAAGGATCGATTTGGACTGAACACTATAAGTTTAAAGAAGGAAGGGACACGCTTCCAAACATTCATGCAATCTCTATGGCAGATTCTTAGTGATGAAAAAAAAGACTGTCAATAGGATAGATAGTGAAACATTCATGAAAGAAGTTATATAAAAATGTTTGTTTAGTTTCGATATATATATTTAAGAAAAAAGTGTATAGTAGTTTTATTGTGAAATGTTTGAAAGTAAAGTTTGCCACTACGATGAAGGATTTCCTAATGACGGTAGGACGTCCTTCATTTCGTAGGATGGGCGCTGTTTATTTTGTTGATTTAATTGTTTTTGGTTTTATACACTTTTTGAAATTTTTTGACTATTAATAGTAGTGTTTTAGTTTTATAAGGAAATTGATTTTAAATTTTAACAGGGTATTAGATTAATTGACTGATTATGTGTAGCAGACTGTTTATATGTAGTAGAGTAGTTATTGTGACGAAGCATGGTTGTGTGATGGTGAGGGGGTCAGGGTAAATTAATCAAGAATTTGTCATTTTAAGGTAAGAGACAAAGTCAAGAATAAGGATTCTGGAGCGTAGAGAAGAAATTCTGGAAGCTCCAATCAACAACACAAAACAACAACATAGTGAAACATTTAGCCAACTACCCGAGATAATGATATACATTTTGACCAAAAATAATAAATGGTTATCTCAAATGTAGACGTTTTGAATGGTACCGTGCAATTATCATTTTCAGTAATAAATTAAAATTTTAAATTAGGAAATACTTCAAGCCAACGTTTTTCGCAACTAACCGAGAAATGTTATGAACTGAATTTTGTGTACAGAGTACAACTTAAAAACAAAACATAACAACTCTTTGAGTACAATTCGCCAGCTACGCCCAAATTCCAACTTGAATGATATAAAATCATGATAATAAAAAAAAAAACATTACGAAAAGGCATAGACAATGACAAATGTGGGCAGATGTAAAGTGCAACTATCCGAGATAATGATATACCTTTTTGACCAAGAATAATAAGTTGTTATCACAAACTGATACGTCTTGAAAGATATCCTACACTCAGCAATCGTTAATTAAAATTAGGACTTTATACTGTTTTTCGCAACTACACGAGAAAATGATATGAACTAAATTTCGTGTAGAGTACAACTTAAAAACAAAACATAGTAACTCATTGATTACATTTCGACAGTTAAAGAATGGCCAAGCTTAATACCTTTTCTAGAAGCGATTCTTTACAGTCCTGAGAAGACCAAAATAAAATTACTAATGTTCACACCAGTCCTATCGAATCTGAACTAAATGCATGCATGTTAGATCTATGCTTCAGCGTTCAAGTTGCTTAATTGTTCCCCTGAGTCATCAAATGCCGCATTCTATTGGGCTTCACCGTCTTTGTGAAGGGTGGTGACAACATAAGCTTCATAATGCAAATCTGACCCGAGATTGAAAAGGAGTTTCCATTTATATAATCCTCAGAATCTGCACTGTTTGAACTTCCCGCCTTTTCTGACTGCTTCATCACTTTTGCTCTGGAGGTAACATTTAATACTGCAAGAGGCAACACGCGAAGCTCCACCCAGGCTCCACCCCCAGTAAATAATATCGGACGAAAAGAGATCTAGGATGCTGACATCGGGATTATGTGAGTTCTCAATTCTTCCCTTATTTATTCTTGGTTTAGGTTAGGTTACGCTCGGGAGCGTATAGTAAGCGTGGTGACTACACATCTCTGCAACGTGACTGGTCGGGTTCGCCCGCGCGTGGCACTGTATTCTGCTGAAAATGAAAAAAAATCGTTCCAGCCTTGACGGCAAAAAGCCAGAATTTATGACGTAATGCGTAGTAACTACGGTAAGTAGGGTGGAACACGCTCAATATACTTTTAATTTCACAATATTTTCAAGAAGAAAAGGCGTTCCGACTAAGATATTCAGAAAAAGAAAATGTAGAGTTTGTTTCATAATAATCAGTCATATCGACTGACTAAGGTTTCTTCCCCGTTTGACCCCGAGACCGTTTATGCGATGCGTTTACGATAATCCTTTAAGTAAATTCCAAAGATTAACATTCTTGATAGAGAAAGGCTAGCGGAAGCCCCATAAGTTTTCTCGGGAAAAGACGCATTTAGGAATGTTATATTTAGTGGTGCTTAGCATAGAGTAATGAGGTCTTTTGCTAGAATAGTGACGTGTGTGCCTTTATCGCCTTTTTTACGATTTTACGATCCATCACAGAGAAGTGAATCCGACCAGCTGAATAACCTGGAGCTTCGTATCGTATCGGCTAAAGCCTTCAAGAAGTCGGCTGGGCAAAAGCGGACACGCACAAACTTGGAAGTGGGGAAAGGGCGATCCAGGTCAGTCACACAAACCTACAATCGTGGATCCTTCGAAAACCGGACAACTGACGTTTCACTTTTAGTAAGCATTAATTCATTCATTTGTCCGTACTACACAAACTACATAACATAAGTGCCTTGCCTCGGAAATGCACCGTGAGATCCTGCCACCCGAAGATGAAAAAAGAATGGATACTCGCCCAAGTTTGTAAATTAACCAAATTGTAATTTGACAATCCCGTGCATTTTGTATTGTCAGATTCTGGGAATAAATGAACTGTAACTGTAATAAATATAAGGTAAGAAACAAGACCCCCTGAAGCTATCTTGTTGGGGATCCACTAACCTACACTGAAAATATTCACATTATAATAGTTACATCACATTACAAGCATAAAAGAAGAAAAATACACTGAAAAGAAAGAAAGAGAAAGGGAAGGAAATAATAGACAAAACACGGACGAACTATTAATTTTTTTTATTTACTTTTTATCGAGGTGAACTATACAGAAAAATAAACATGAGAATAAAAATGAAACAGAAAAAAAGTGATGGGGATCATCCAGGGATCAACAGAGACACAGGTGAATACTCACTACCAGAAACATGGAAAGGCATTATCAGTGACAGGAAATTCAGACTCCAAGCTCTTCTCTACAACAAAACGAAATTCAACCCAAATGCAGAAAAATCTCTACCCGACCAACGACCCAATCGAGCAGCTGTGTCCAAAATGAAACCACAGCTACCTTTTTAACTCCAAGCAAGACTCACGAAGGAATTTACGAAGTTAAATATTTAACGCTAGGCTAGAATCTTTATTTTTGTGTTTCCCACTTTTTCCAACTTGAGCGGTTTTGAGCCTGAAGAGGATCCTTGTCAAGAAGGGCCGAAATATAGCTCCAATAAAATTCAGCTGACGTATCCGTTTTGCACCATCAAACATCACTTTACTTTCATTCAACAGATTCGCTTCGGGCGAACAAACTGGTCTGCGAGACACACTCTTCCCATTATAAGAGTTAATAAACAAGAACTTACAAAGCAGTATTTTAAATTTGCGAAACAGGTACCTGCTCCAGGTCCGGCGTTGGAACAAACGGTTTTGTGGCAAACCGATATGGCATTGTAGAGCAATATAATCAAAGTGGATTAGCAATTTAGAAAAGTGTTGCAACGCCCTAGCACTCTTAGTTGAAAGGGTGTAGGTTCATTCCGTGACACTGGAATGAACCGATTCGATGAATTTGCCTTCGGGCAACTATTCCTATGGCCAGTTTCTTTTTTTTATTGAGTCTTTTGTTCCTCTTTTACCTTTTCTCTTTTTTCCTAGTTCATATTCCGTGTTGTGTACTTGTGATCGCGTGGCGGGTTTCAAAGAAATTCATTCATCCATTACACAGATTACACAGATGTTCGTACAAGGGTACCGGGACAAACATTGACACGGTACAAGCCCCTTGTAGAAAGCACCACCCCTGTGATTTCTATAATCTTCCGTGACACTGGAATGAACCGATTCGATGAATTTGCCTTCGGGCAACTATTTCTATGGCCAGTTTCTATCTGACTATTGTAGTGGTTCGCGAACTATGTTCAGTAGCCCCTTGGTAGCTCAATTCAATTGCCGAGGACCTTCACGGTTCTGCCCTTGGCCATTTCTCCGCATTCCATCTAGGAAGAAGATTTTTTTAGACTCGATTACAGTCGAGGTATGCTTATGTGAACGTTTGTTGACATTGGACTTTGCCATTTTCATGCACTTGGTGCGTCTAAAGCTGACTACCAGTTAGCCAAAGTAGTAATTAAATGCATCTGAAAACAGCTGAATAGGTATTTTGGATTTTCATCTACCGTTAGCCTAACTGAACTGTTCACATTAAAGTAACTGTTCAATTAAACATACCTCTACAGTAGTCCCTCTTCTTTCTTTTTGTCAAATGTTTATTTTTTGATCTTGTGCATTTACTACATTACTGAAAGCTCAGTGTATTTTTTCCTTTATTTGTCTATACTGCGCTATTTTCCTCTTATTCAGTGCGTAAATAAAATATCATCATCAACTGGTCGAGCGGTCGCCTTGTAAGCGGAAGGTCCTGGGTTCAAACCCTGGCGGAGGAGCATATTTGTCTATCAGTTCATTACTTATAAAATTCATTCATTACCTTTTTTTTCTCCTTCGGCAACATTTTCTTGAAGAAAAAAAGGCTCCGCTACTGTTAACACATTCTTCAAACCACACTGCTGTTCTGTTTGGCAAACTTCGAAGCTAGATGGTGCTGCATCAGTGTCGCAGAATTTGCTGGGAAGACCCTTCGAATCCAAACAAACGACCTCTCGAGACCGAACGCCCTCGCCACATGTAGCGGAGCACTGAAAAGGGCAGATTATAAGTGACCCTTTCTTCTAGTATGTTAAAGTATGTGAAAATTAATGTTAAGTGAAGTGTTTTTGTTGTTTTTTTATTGCCCCCACAGGCCCATTCGGGCTTTCCTGCAGTCAGAAGTATCAGCTATATGTATAAAGGACGTTAAGAGGGTTACAAAAGGTGTGTTCATGTAGTTTAGCATGTACAGGTAGTTTGTATAATAAAGAGTATTAAACCAAAACTAAAAACACTATAAAGAATGATTCAGAATAACAGGGAAATATCACAAAAATCAACGAAGAAACCAACGAAAATGGGGTTTGTATAGGCCAACGAATATACTGAAATAAAAGGCGAATTTTTCGGGAGGACAACCGCCTCCCTTCTTCAGCGCAGACAGAAAATTTCGAGGAAAAATGCCAAAACGAGGATGAAGATCAACAACCAAGAAAACTAAAACAAAGCACTCTTACCCCCTATACAAACCCCATTTTCGTTGGTTTCTTCGTTAATTTTTGTCAGGCCAAAGTGGTTTACGAAATTATCTTTTACAGGGAAATACCCCTTCGGAATGCCCTCTATCAACCGGAGTCGACTACGGAGCAAGTACTACAGGAGCCTCGATTTTGTTGCAATAGCGCTGCCGCATCGCTGCTGCAGCACTTCTTTGCTTTTGTACAATATGCGTTTTTGGATTCACTTTCTTCTTAGTTAAAGCGGCAGCGCTGCAGCATCTTGCAGGGAAGCACGGACTTGGTCGGTGAGCAAGTCCGTGATTCTCGAGAAGCGCTGCCGTCTGCCTCGGAAGCGCTGCAGTGCAAAAACGGATGTTGAAAGAATCAGTCCGGAATCGGCCGAGAAGTCGACCTGCAGCATGCAACAGAAACGAGGTTAGGATAAATCCTTTTTTGCTGGGTTCGTTGAGGGACTTTGGTCGATTTCAATCAACAAACCCGGCTCCTACTCGGGAGTTAGTCAATACAGGAATCCTTATTTTTCTCCAAGCTACAATTTAAGGTAATTAAGAAGAAATCAATGAGACTAAAAAGAAACGTAAAATTCAATCAAGAACCTGATAGCCAAAACGAAAAAGACTAAAGTCAGAGAATAAAACACAATTTGCCGAACAAGCATGAGAGGATACTAAGCAGAAATACGTAAATGCTCTGCTTTCAAAACCTTTCATCTTTTTTAAGAGTCATCTTCTTAATTCCTTAGGCCAGCA
Source organism: Branchinecta sandiegonensis (assembly GCA_030848855.1). Lineage (NCBI taxonomy): Eukaryota > Metazoa > Arthropoda > Branchiopoda > Anostraca > Branchinectidae > Branchinecta > Branchinecta sandiegonensis. The sequence continues at coordinate 4,349,304 of JAUPMV010000017.1, read as the reverse complement.
ACATGCAAGATTACGGACGGTTATCTGATGGATTTCCATTGCTTACAGGCACCTTCGAGCAGCCTGAATTTGTAGGCAATCTCCCCCCAACGTCCTTATAAGTTTTCTCGCATCTCAGTAGATGGCGATCAGTCACCACAGAAATTTGATGGTGCTGCTTTACTTGAGGGGGGGGGGGGGGGGGGGCTCGTTGGCTGAAATTCCTGCCAGGAATTTTTGCACCATCAGCAGTTCCAAAGGGGAAGTTGAGATTTTTCCAACTTTATGATGAAAATGCAGAAATTATGGCCGTGTCGTCTGTCCGATCCACTAGCTTTCAGGAAGATTACAACATGTAAATATGTTGTATATATTTAAGCCAGCGACAAATTGCCTCCAGACGCGCTAGAGAGACAATAACAGTCACACGTTAGATCTTGGTAGAAGTTATCTGAAGGGGAAATAAGCGGTTAGGCTTTCGGTTCATATCGAGTATCAACTTAGCCCCGTCGAAAAGTCAGTCAACACCAAAGTCGGAAGCAGAATCGACAAACTTGATGAAGTTTGGCATAACAGAGTTGGGTAGAGCACACATAGAGGCAGAGGCATTTTAAACAATTTAAACATGGGGAGGCCTGAGAGGCAAACATAAAAGAAACCGAAAATAACCACACAAACCTGGTTAAGCGTACAGCAAGAACTAACGTGTCGTTCTTTACTTTACACTAGCGCATCTAGCCGCAAAAAAAAAGGAATTTTAGGAAGGGCGTATTACCTCTGACCAATCTCCAGTGACATATTGCGCATCACATTCCACTAGATGGCACAACTCATTCGAGCGCGGCCTGGATCCACCACAACGATCGTCAGGCAATTTGTTGGCACTTACTCCATCCGAGCAAGTGACATTTCTGTGCCGGACACCATGTCCACAAGTGGATGAACAGTCGCCCCATGGTTCAGCGATCCACCTGAAACAATAAACAATCAATCTGCATATTATTCCCGATTATTCCTGAATATCGTTGTACAATATGACAGCGTAGGACTGCCGACATTATAAGTTCGTTGATTATATTTATGGTTGCTGACAAGTTGGATTTCGAAGCAGAATACGATGACTAGAAAACGATTTTTGCACGAAAACGTGCCGAATGAATGTCTGTAAGCTTTTATCGGGGCTTTGGTGTACCGCAGAAGCTATTTATTTATGTGCCGAGTGTCAATCGCGACAGAAATGTCAGTACAGTCTGTCGGCGCTTCCCGCCCGACAAATGCTTACAACATATTAGTCATAAGCATTCGTCTTATAGATAAAGACGTCTTAGATAAAGAAGATCTTATTTGTACCGTGTTCTTTTCTTAGAAAAACTCGGCCGTCTTTCGAACCTCCTATCGACCCTGGGCTCATCAGTGATAAAATAACGCTATTAGGTGTAGTGATCTCTTCTGACCTTTCATGGCATGAAAATACAAAGACAGTTGTAAAGAAAGCTAACAGCGCAATTCAAATGCTAAAAACACTGAAAAAGTTTCGGGTTCCTAAGGACAAGCTAAAGCTAATGTTTTGCTCTTTCATTCGACCCTTAGTCGAATATGCTTGTCCAGTTTGGCACTTTGCTCTTACCCAAGGTGAAACTGATAAAATAGAGCGAGTTCAGAAGAGATCGCTGCAAATTATCTATGGCGGTTCCCCCCTACCATACTCTTTTTACCTCAAAGAATTTAAAATTGAATCCCTTTCTTCCCGCCGCGAAAAACTATGCCGCAACTTTGGCTCCTCCCTTCTCCAGCACCCCATATACTGTTCATTCCTTCCCCCACCCTTTGTTCCTGTAAGATCTCGTCCCCCCCGAGAAGTGGCTGAAAAGGTTCCCAAACTGACCCCAATCTACTGTTACACTATGCGCTACAGTAGAAGCTTTGTGTCGAGCTTCGTAAAGCAGTACAATGCTCTTTAGCAATTTTCTGCCTTGTTACTTTTTTTTTAAATTATCTGTTGACAACTTATTTTATCTTTACTTATGACTACAAAACATCGTATTTGGGCTCTGCCCACGAGAGATATGTTTTGCTTTATTATTAAATAAATTAAACTGAAAAAAAATCTTCAAAACTGTGCTAACTACATTTTCATAATTTTTGGGCCCAGTTTTGTGTATCCCATCTGCATGAAGAAAGTAGGAACTCAGAAAGTTAGAACTAATCTACCTGTTAGATGGTACTCATGTCGTCATCTACCACTTAGCACACTTTAACAGAATACCAAATCAGCTATGTTTTTATGGCACTTGCAGCCTCTGGCTCAAGTGCCATATACCGATCACAATTCCGTCTGTCGGTCTGTCGGTCGGTCCGAGTTTTTTGTCCCACATATCTGAGTTAGGGTACTTCCAGATGTGCTAGGACAATGAAACTTGGCAGGCATATCAGGGACCCGACCAAACTAACCTGGAAATAATCAGTTTCCCGATCCGACCATATGGGGGGGAGTGCGGGGCGCTGGAAACTTGCAAATTTAGGGCATTTTGTCACTTTTTTCTGAGTTAGAGTACTTCTAGATGAGCTAGGACAATGAAACTTGGCAGGAATATCAGGGACCCGACCAAACGAACCTGGAAATAATCAGTTTCCCGATCCGACCATATGCGGGGGAGTGGGGGCGCTCGAAACTTGAAAATTTAGGGCATTTTGTCACACTTTTTCGAGTTAGGGTACTTCCAGATGAGCTAGGACAATGAAACTTGGCAGGAATATCAGAGACCTGACCAAAGTAACCTGGAAATAATAAGTTTCCCGATTCGACCATATGCGGGGGAGTTGGGGCGCTGGAAACTTGAAAATTTAGGGCATTTTGTCACACTTTTTCGAGTGAGGGTACTTCCAGATGAGCTAGGACAATGAAACTTGGCAGGAATATCAGGGACCCGACCAAACTATCCTGGAAATAATCAGTTTCCCGATCCGAGCATGTGCGGGGAAGTGGGGGCGCTGGAAACTTGAAAATTTAGGGCATTTTGTCACACTTTTTCGAGTTAGGGTACTTCCAGTTGTGCTAGGACCATGAAACTTGGCAGGCATATCAGAGACCCGACCAAACAAAATTAGGAATAATCATTTTTTGATCCGACCATTTTGGGGGGGGGGTGGAGGGCAGGGGAATCCGGGAAACTGAGAAGTGTGCAACTTTCGAACGGATGATCGGATTGTAATGAAACTTCATAACTGAAGAGAATATATATCTATAATGTCCCGTTTAAAGTCTTGACCGGATTCGGTAGCCAGGGGGGAGTTGGGGGGGGGGGAGACCGGAAATTTCAAGAAACGGTTAGAATGGAGGGATCGGAGTGAAACTTGCTGGGAAGAACAAGCATCTGCTCTAGATAAGTCCTTTAGACCATTGTACTGGGTCCGGACACTTATGGGGGGGGGGGGGGTCCCGGAATTCCGATGATGGTGGTTTTTTGGATTTTCACGATGAAACTTGGCAGGCATATCAGGGACCCAATCAAACTGACTTCAGAATAAAAATATTGTCGATCAGATAATGGTGGGGGAGTGGAGGGAGGGGAATCCGAAGGGGAATCCGGGAAATTGAGAAGTGTGTAACTTTCGAACGGATGATCGGATTGTAATGAAACTTCATAACTGAACAGAATATCTATCTGTAATGTCCCGTTTAAAGTCTTCACCGGATTCGGTAGCCAGGGGGGAGTTGGGGGGGGGGGAGACCGGAAATTTCAAGAAACGGTTAGAATGGAGGGATCGGAGTGAAACTTGCTGGGAAGAACAAGCATCTGCTCTAGATAAGTCCTTTAGACCATTGTACTTGATCCGGACACTTATGGGGGGGGGGGGTCCCGGAATTCCGGTGATGGTGGTTTTGGGGATTTTCACGATGAAACTTGGCAGGCATATCAGGGACCCAATCAAACTGACTTCAAAATGAAAATTTTGTCGATCAGATAATGGTGGGGGGAGTGGAGGGAGGGGAATCCGAAATTTTCAGTCATGCGTAATTTTGGAATGGGTGATCGGATTCGAGTGAAATTTAAGAATTCAACAGAGGACATTTCTCCGATGATTTTTTTCATATCCGGACCGGATCCGGCAACTGTTTGGGGGGGGCGGAAAATACGTGCCCCGTTTAGAATGGAGGGATCGGGATGGAACTTTGTGGGAAGAACAAACAGATGCTCTAGGTAAGTCATTTGCTGAATCGGATTGGCTACGTGCACCGCGGGGGAGCTGGGTGGGGTGGGGGGGGGGGTGGACCGGAAATCTCAAGAAACGGTTAGAATGATGGTATCGGAGTGAAACTTGCTGGGAAGAACAAACATCTGGTCCATGTAAATCTTTTACATAATTTGACTGGATCCGGACACTTGAGGGGGGGGAGGAGGGGTATCCCGGAATTCCGTTTTTTGGGGGATTTTCACGACGAAACTTGGTAGGCATATCAGGGACCCGGTCAAACTGAATCCTCGATATGATAATCTTGGGGGGGGGGGGAGTTGAGGGAGGGGAATCCGGAATATTGAGTCATGCGTAACTTTGGAACGGGTGATCGGATTCGAGTGAAATTTAAGAATTAAACAGAGGACATTTTTCTCTTGTGACCTTTTTCATTTCCGGACCGAATCCGGCAATTATCGGGGGGAGGGCGGAAAATACTTGACCCGCTTAGACTGGTGTGATCTGGATCGAACTTCGTGGGAATGACAAACAGATGCTCTGGATTAATCATTTACAGAACCGGATTGGCTCCGGTTATTGTGGGTGGAGTTGGAGGAGGGGGAGGGGGTCTGGGATTCCGGTGATCGCGCGTCAAGGTACTTCCAGATGTGCTAGGACGATGAAACTTCGCTGGAATATTGGAGACTCAACAACATTTGCTTAGAAATTGCTACTTCCCAAATCCGATTATTCCTTAAAGTACCAATCTTGACCGCAAAGTAAAAAAAATACTTTTAAGCAATATATGCATTTTCGTGATGCCCATCAGCCCATTAGCAGTTTTGCCTCAAGGGTTTTGCTTACAAATGAAGTTCCAGCTCCCTTATAGCGCGCATCTCAACCGCAAAGTCGAAACTTACTTTTGATCAATCAAATCATCTTGACACATGCAAGTGCCATATGAGCTTACAGCTCTTGTTTTCCAGTGGTATAGTTAACTCGGTTTTCAAAAGTTTTTTCAGTTAGCACAGTTCTGAAGAACACGGTACATTTATAAATCGAGGAGTATGTACCCACAAGTTGAGTTTCGAAGCAGAATACGATAACTTGAAAAGAATTTTTGTACGATGTGCCAACAAAAATGTCTGTATGCTTTCATTGGGGTTCTTTGCCCGGCAGAAGCTATATAATTTGTGTGCCAAATGTCACTCGCGACAGAAATGTCGGTATAGTTTTGTCGGCGCTTCCCGCCCGACGAATGCTTAGTTTGGCCAAATCTGTGACGATGGATTTCTTCAGGTGGTCTTCCTATCGGCTTGATTCGACGGTTCAAGTAAAAATTCATGCTTAGCGTCCTATCCTTCTGTTTATGTTTGCCGACAAGTTGAATTTCGAGGCACAAGAAAACTAGAAAAGGATTTCCATACGAAAACGTGCCGACAAAACTGTCTGTATGGTTTTATCGGGCTTCGTGCCCGACAGAAGCTATTTCAAATCACATCTACCGATTATTTCAGAATTATTCCTTTTAGAAACAAGTGTGCCGAGAATACTTTTATACTTTTTACGCTTTGGGCCAAACTGTGCCAACGAATTTCCTTCTTAGACCATGTTGGAGAGAGGAGCTAACCCCCCCCCCTCGTTAGTTACGCCCCTGTAGAATTCTTCGACAAAACCTCGCATATAAGAAAGATGTGATACTGAGCTCTCACTTATATACGTCGCAACAATCCGAATGTGTCTAATCAGAGATCTGATGAGATTTTCATCTAATGTACTGTAGATACTACCACGACTTGCGAGTCTCTTCAGATACTGGTACTTCAGGAACCACGATTATAGGCCGTATCTCTTCCATCCTGAAAGCTTCCTGACCGAAGATTAAAAATTAAGTGTCTTTTTCTGTGTGTATATATGTGTTTTGTTTATTTTCTTTACTTTTGTCATTTACTCCGCCTTTTCAAAATGGCGGGTCATAAATAAATTACTTACTTACTTACTTAATATTTATCTTTTGTGAGGCATGTTTCTCTACTAACCCTATTCCGACCAAACGACTTGCGCCACAGAATAATTTATACGTCAGTTTATGGAACTGACGAATTCCTCCACAAATCCTGTTCTGACGACATTATTTTCGCAATGACCAATTTATACATCAGTCTCTGGGACTGCCAAGTTCCTCACTAATCCTATCGTCAACGACTTATTCATACTAAGTTTCTCGGCTCTTCTACTCTTGCTGGATCTGCCGCATTCCTTAACTAATCCTGTTTTAATGATTTTCGCAATAACTATTTTATGCCTCGAATCTGTCGAATTCCTCTACTAATCCAGTTTCTGACGAAACGATTTTCGTCACTGGCTATAATTTATAGTTTAATAAATTCTTGGAAAAAAAGAAACACGTCTGGCAGGCAAAATTGAACTATGGACGTCATTTTCCGACCTTTCTTAAACGTTTCCGTCTGTGGGCCGTATGGCTTCTCCATTTCTCAAATTGAAGAATGTCGAAGTTTTGACATGTCCGTGTAAGCTTCACCACTGACTTGGGAGGTTCAGTCCGATTTTACAATGTTTACTACACTGGCAAAAGCGCAAGCAAGGTTGCTGATTCATCACAAAAATTTTGTGATTTTTCTTGTTGTTGGTATCACCAAATTGCTCAATTTTGATGATTTTACATATAAAACGCCACAAAAATCTTTTTTAAAACGGTTGACTTATTGGGGTGTGACGTGGTGACTTTTTCAATTCTCTCATTGAAAAATGTCTAAATTTTGACTCGTCCGTCTAACGCTTAAAGTTTGACCGAAAGCGCTGGGATACGACAGTCTAAACATCATCTAATTCACTTAAATAGGCTTGACGGCCCGATGAAAATGTGTCACTTCGTTCGTTCGCGGTTTCTGAATAATCGATTTTATCGAATGAACTTATTCTTACGGACGTGATTGTACCCATATGCTAAAAATATTTAGCAACTATCTAGCAACTCTGAATCACGGGTACGGAGATAGAGGGCGTTCCTCAAACGCCATCTTAAGAATCTTTCGGACTTCGCTTTATTGGCCATTGAAATCCGCCCTTTTGCTGATATTCAAATTCGCCACCGCTGGATGAATTTTGGCCTGTCATGCAAGCAGCGCATATTCTGAATGTCAGTATACTAGAGCCTGAGATGAAGAAATAAAAATATTAAGTTGGCTTTTCAGTTAAACTTTAAAAAGGTACCATTTGGTTACGGAGATTCCGATTTGTGAGATTGGCTTATTTTGTATTTTATTTTCCTGATATTAAAAAGAACTTCAACTTGAAAGAGAAACCCCTCCCATTTTTTTTTTAAGAATATGACTCCCAGAGTGGTTCGTCTTCTTCTACAGAGATTTTACCAAAGGAGTGAGAAGGAGAAGAGTCGCGACAGCTTCACGACTTGGACACATGGGGATTATTTGTCTGGTCTTTTAAAGCACAAGTCGTAGTAGCTCATATATCATATTCGTTTAATTTTGTTTTCAGCAAACCACAGAGCCCTTGGTTTTGATAAATAATATCGATACACTTAGTAATAATAATAATAATAAAATATTCTTTATTTCCATAATAGCACAACATAATATGGCTAGCAGAGGATCGTCATGACGTAACACATTTCAAAGCAGTGACGTACAATATATACAGTATATGATAATAATGAAAAGGCCTACATAGTATAATACATTTCACACAACAAGAATTAAAATGGGAAATAATATAAGGAAGCATCAAGAGTTAAAATGAGAAATAAAATAAGGTACGAATGATGATAAATATCGGTCAGACAAATTTACTAGGGGCGGGATTATTTTAAGCCGATTTTTTTTTTCTCAGTCTCTATATTATAGTCTAGTGATGGGCTGATTGGGTTGGGCGGTAATCTGGTAGAATGGATCTGTCTGAAGATAGACATTTCAGTCCAAAACCCATGGTGAGCTTGACAAGTCCAATATTGCTGACAAACCAGCTCCACGTCCGCGGAAACCGGGAGCCTAATTTAGCCAGAAAAGCGCCAAACACGGAAAACGCAATAATCGGTCTAACGGGCGTTAGCGTGGACAAACATTGCGTAGCAAGTTCGGAATCTTGAGAATGAGAATGAACAGAACGATTAGGGAAGCAGAGTTTAAGGTGTGGACTCAACCTCAGCCTATTATTCGCGGCCCCTGATGTTTTTGTGACGTCATGAAAGAAATAGAGAAACCAGATTAAACTAATATTGCAGAATATATTCGTATCTATATATAGAGCCGATCGGCCAGCGATGAGCCGGACGCGTTTACATTTATAAACCGTTCTAGGGACAATCAATTCCGTTAGTAAATGGAAAATATAGACATCTCGCGTGACGTCACTGGCCGCGAATAATACGCTGAGATTTAGTCAACACCGAGTTAAACCGTAATATAGGTGCGGCGGGTCGGGTCTCATCTCAGTAACACAAGTGTGACACCTACTCCTTCCATTTCTACTTTAGAAAAACCTTAATCTCTTTACTACTTCTAAGAATAAAGCAATAGTCACCTACCGATTATCCTGATTGCATGGGTTCTGATTGCAAACGAAGTTTGTCTCTTTGGGCTGTAATTCACTTTTGCAGTAAAACTCGTCGACCTCCGCATGATTTTTCGTATCTTCGCAAATGAATTTGATGTTTACCATACCTAAAGAAACACAAAATCTAAGCATCTTCGACAAAGTAACAATCAGGAATTTAATTCATGACCCTCTCTGATCCAGGAACTTCTATGAAGTTCAGAGAATGCTTAGTTCCTTCCTGTTGTCTGGCAACTCCTGTTGTCTAGCAACTCCGGTTGCGTTTTGCCTCTAAATGGTTAGGCCAATCACCATTTTTGCGTTTGCTCATAAATTTTCCTTCCTTTTTGTTATTGTTTTTGGGATCCCAAAACGTAAGTGGAGGGATACATATGACATCGCAAAAGTTGTCCGTCTGTCCGTCCGTCCGTCTGTAAGCACGATAACTCTCGAAGGGAATGAGATATTTTGATGAAACTTGGTGGGAGGATTCGTTGGGTCGGCGGACCAGTCGAATTCGTAAATGGGCTTTGTAGCCCTACATTTAGGGGTGGGGGAGGGGGTTCAGTTTAAGGGGCAAACAAAATATTTTGAAACAGCTAATGTGATAATCGATTATGGGATAAGAAGACATGCTGAACACGATGGTGAAAACCATTTTGTAATCGGACAAGTAGTAGCCAAAGTAGAAGTTTTATTTGAAGTTGATTAGATGTTCGATTTAGAGGTAGGAAGACATGCTGAAGACGATGGTGAAAACCATTTTCTCGACGGACAAGTAGTTCGCCCGGAATCCGGCCCAAACCGGAAAGTTTGTTAAAATTATTTATTTAAAGGTTCGCCCGGAATCCGGCCCAAACCGAAAAGTTTGTTAAAATTATTTATTAAAGTTTTATTTGGAGTTGATCAGATGTCCGGTTTAGGGCAAGAAGACATGCTGAACTTTTATGTGAAAACAATTTTCTACCCGGACATGTACTTCGCCCGGAATCCGGCCAAAACCGGAAAATTGTTAGAAGTTAAAGTTTTATTTCTAGCTGACTAGATAACCGATTTAGGGGTAAGAAGAGACGCTGAATCCGTGTCTGACAATCATATTTTACCCGGACATATAGTTCGACCGGAATCCGGCTGGAGTCGGAAAATTTGTTATAAGTTAAATTTTTATTTGAAGTTGATTAGATGTTCATTATTGGGGAAAGAAGATACCCTGAGTTCGTTTTTGAGCTTTCTTTTTTCGCCGGACAAGTAGTTCTAGAGTTCGGCCGAAACCGGGAAATTGGCAGAAGTGGCAGGAACTTTTCGTCAAAACAGATATGAATTATACGGGTAAACACACATGCTGAATCCATATCTGAACTTGGTTTTCTCAGATGATTAGCTATTTGGCCTTAATCTGTTTCTGAATTTTAATTGTAAGAATGTTCAAGGATTCTGGCGATGACTGGATCTGGCTAATACAAGACCCAGTTGTCTGGATCAGATATTGAATTTTTGGGATCCCATCGAAGACTTTGGTCTTGTTTCTGTTGTCTTGTTTTTCTATACTTGCGTGGTGGCCCTAGGCCTCTGTTTTTTTCCGGAACTGCCTAGGAAATCTTTCTTTCCGATCCAGCCAAGGATACGTCCTTCTGACAATTCACTTATTCTGGTGCTTTCACTTCCGCTTTTTCGCCTTTCTCTGCCGCTTTGGACTGGTGAAATTTACGCACATCGGAACTGAAGTTAATCCCCATTTCTTGCTTTTTTATTTATTTATTATTATATTTGGCATTAAGCTTTTAGCTTGTCGCCCATTTAATTGACTGATTGATTGATGAACGATTTGATAATTTTTCCTTCTTTTTTTGTCATTGCTTTGTCTGTTTTTTGTTTGTCTTTATTTGCGTGGGTGTCTATAGTCGGCCCTTAGTTAAATAATATATGTCGTCTTAAAGGAGTTAAACTGGAAGCATTGTGGCATTAACACGACCACCCAAGTCGCGTACACGGGCAACAAAGGCCATATACATCTTAAAAAAAAAAAAAAAAACGAAAAAAATAACAACAGCAGACTAATATGAGCTTTATTTTAAAATGAATTTACCTCCAAATTCTTTGAAGTGATGGATCCAGGCCAGAGCTAGTTCCCTCAGATTTAAAGCGTTTTATAGGGATAGGACTGTCTAGATGTCAGGTATAATTGCCAACTTTGTAAATCTGGCGAAGAGGAAAACATGGACCACTTTCTTAAATTGATGCCAGGAGCTTTCTGAGCTAAGGGGTATCAGTTTTTAAGGGGGCGCGACGGAAAGAGTTATGACCAAGGCATGTGACTATCTAGACAGAGTGCTGAAGCTAAGAGCCTTTAAGCTACATCCACATGGAAAAATAGGAAAGCTAGGGTAACGGATGGTCTGTTCTCTTGCCCGATGCGTGGGCAAGCGCTAGAAAATACTCAACGTTTTATGAATTATTGCTGAGAACTAAAAGATTTAAGGATGGAGGTTTTTGGAGTGGAGTACGGGGGGAAAGAACGGTTGGACAAATGTTGGGAGAAAATCTTTTCTTGGAATTAAAAATCTTGGAAGGTTCGTCTGGGAATGTCGCACAGGAAGCACTTTCTATAGTTTAGTATGGTTTAAGGTTTACTTTGTGTTTGTAACACATGTAACATATATTACTTTTGTTCTATTGTTTTGTGATCACAGTGGCCGCAAGGCTTTAGCGTAATAAGCTACTACCAGTGCGGCTCCACAGCCGCATGGAAGTATTGCTTCTTTTTTTTTAATTTAATAATTTATTCCTCACGCCTTCTGAATACAAAATTTCTACATAACTGATAACTTGTTAAAAGAAAAATGATATGGCAGGGCGAAGAGCGGATCGACTGCGGCACGATTGCCATTTAAAGTCGTCCTACGTTGAAAGTCTCAAGATATGGTATGTTTATGTTTAGGATATTGGAGAAGGCTTCCAGTGATTTCATCTTTTCGACTGGAAATGGCAGTTTGTTCCAGATCCTGATGACCCGGGGCATGAACGAATGGTGGTAAGAATTAGATCTTGCAATCTTCATCTTCAGAGGCTCCAACTGAAGACTATGCGATCATGTGTTGCTTTGGGGAGTTATTTGAACAAGCTTGTCTTTTACGTTCCCAAAATTCTCGTGAACTATCTTGAAAAGGGTTTTTAGGTCTAAGATCGTTCTTCTTGTCTCAAGTCTATGTAGAGTGAGCCTTCTTAGAGCTTCGTCATACGGAAGGTTTCTGAATCCTTGAAGTCCTTTTACAAAGCGTTTCTGGACTCGTTCTATTCTGTCAATATCCTTTTGGAGATATGGCGACCAGATGACAGTGGCGTACTCAAGCTGTGGCCTGACGTAGGTTGTGTACGCTGAGATCTTTGAGTGAATGTCAAGGTATCGTAGGGAGCTAGTGAGTAGCCAAAGAGTATTTGATGCTTTACGCACAACCAGACCGATATGCTTTTCTGGTTTGAGGTCCGAGCTCAGTATTACACCTAGGTCCTTTTCGCAGGTAGATTTTGTCAGGTCGATACCTTTCATTTTGTACGACATGGACGACAGAGCATTTTGCTACATTTGGTGAAAGTTGCCATTCTTCGAGTTTCTCTGTCAGGGCGTCCAAGTCGCTTTGGATTTGTGATGATGCACTAGCTTCTCCCAAGAGCTTCGTATCGTCTGCAAACAGGCCGAAATCGGTTTGGGAAATGGCATTTATGCGAATGTCTATGTACATGACGAACAAGACAGGGCCGAGAACCCTACCTTGTGGGACGCCACTGGGTGCATCTATCCATGTGGATAGTGTGTCTGCAACCTTGACTGCAATTTTTCTATCACTCAAGTATGCTGAGAGCCAATCTTTCAGCTGCCCCTTGATTCCATAGAGTTGTTAAATCCCACATCCACTCCTCTCAGTGACGTTAATTTCTTTATTATTACAACTCAAATTTCTTATCTTTATACGTCACCTACGCTTTACTCTTACACTAAATTCAAACTATTACTTATTTCCTACTTTAAATAATTATCATTCTTTTAATTTTATTTGGGCAGTTAAAACTATTAAACTAAAAAAGAGCCGTACCCTACAATCAATTTATGACATTCACATCAAAATAATGGCTCAGCCGGTATCACAGGGTGCCCTTCCAGCGTAGGGCACCCCTTCCACCGTGACCAAAATTACCAAAAATAAAATAAACATCCTTTTTTTTTACGGTTCTTCGCCACTTGGCTTTGAAATACACTGATCATTATTACACAACAGCAACTTCCCCCACGACAACCATATTGGGAGCGTCACCTTCATGTGCGTCCAAGCCAGGACAGCCAGCAATGGGTCTGAGACTCTCTGTTCTAAGATATGGAAGCAGCCTTATGGGCAAGCTCCAAGTAGATCTCAACAGAAAGATCAGACGGAAAGAAAAACGGTTCGATGGGATATGGACACAAAATTACAGCACAAATGTTGGCAGTATCTATTTAATTTAACAATTTATTTAGTGTTATGTCGTTTCTGACTGATAATCAGCCATGTTTTCATTAACAAAAAGCCCAGTAAAAGCCCAGTAAAAAGCCCCCGTTTTTCCGTGGCTCAGTTTTGGGCCACAAACTTCTCAGTGTTAGTCGCGGAAACACGACTGGGTACCACAGAGTCGAGCCACAAGTTGAAACTCCCGGAAAGGCCGTCTTATCTATTTTTTCGGCAGTAATTTCGAATGTCTGAACATATAAACAAAATCCAGATAAAATCTCAATAAACAGAACTTCTGGCTTACGTCCTTACCAGTAGTGTAAAGACGATCCCCAGTTTCATGTCTACATGCTTGATAAAGTAGTTAATTTTATTACTGTAACTTTTTTTTTATTCTAAATTTGAATTTCCCGCCGATTCAAGCCACAAAATCGAAAATCAGCTCGTCAGTTCTTTGTCGAATTCGAGCCAAAAAGCCAGCACAAAAATCACACACGACACAAACGACAGCGGAAACACTCTTTTTGAGTCACAAATACTACGTGGGATCGCGAAAACGCCTCTACTGCAGACTGACCCACTGAAAAATCTGAAAAACCGAAGACTCCTTGGGGAATCGAAGGGAACGGCGAGAATAGAGTGAGTCACTCCACGCGGACTCTGCGTATAGAAACAGCGAGAACACGGGGAATGTTTCCAAATGGATTGTGTTAAAAAAAAAAAAATATGCAGTTGACGAAATTGGTCTGGATCCACTTTATTTTTGGTTTTGTTTATTCTGATTATTTTTAATTCGTTTTACATTACACGCAACACCAGCAAAAATTGATTCCGCTCCGAATCTGAAAGGGAGTCCTTTTTGATGATGGTGATGACAATCGGAGGATTCCCCGTCCGTGGGGACTCGCGAGAATACGGGGAGTGAGTCCCCGGGACAAACAAAACGCGGGAACTCGTCAATAAGGGGAGTCCTCGGGGACGGCTAGAATACGCCTTTAGTTCAAGACTGGCACGCGCAACCATAAAGGGAGGACTGGAGCGTCCCAGAAGCTGTAATACGGAAACATCCAACGTCATCGACTGCGGCTACTCTTCGGGATACCGCATCCTTATTGCTTGCAAGAAGGTGGTGAACCTTGACGTCGTTTGAACAGAATTCAAGACGTTCACCTGCGAGCTGTATGTCGTGGGCTCCACTTTATGCTAGTACTTCCTAGCCGAATGGTAGCTACCTCCCCCCTGCACATCAAATACGAGAATCCCCCATTACAAGGATGAGATGAGGGTAACTGAAGTAAAACCAACAAACCTGTCCCACACGTCACAGAGCAAACACCATCCAAAACAGGCGTCCACTGATAACGCCGAGATCTTCGACATGAAAGTCCGTTACCACCGCAAATGCCGCACTCGTCGGTTACTTTATTTGATCCAACAACGTTGTCACAGCCGATAGCCTAGAAAAAAGAAAATCTTCAACCAACCACAACAGTCTTCGAGGACACAGTTGAAAGCCTGGTGGCTAGAAGTCCGTACCAAAATCTAGAGCGTGTTCCGACCTTCTAGCAATAGTAACTACTTTCGTTCCAATCTCTGAAAAGTTAACAAGAGCTACAAGCTCGTATGGCACTTGTTACGGGTAGGTGGCGTGAGAAACATTTTTTCCGGATCCCCCCTCCCTCCACTCCCCCACGATGGTCGGATAGGATAAATGACTGCGAGTCCCTGATATGCCTGAGTGTTTTCATCGTCCTAGCTTATGTGGAAGTTCCTGAACTATCAAAAACCCGGCCCGACCGACCGACGGACGGACAGAAATTGCGATCACTAGCCTATATGGCACTTGGCCGAAGGGCAAGTTCCATAAAAATCTACCATGCTCGGGAGCTTAGTAAGCGTGGTAACTACGAATCTCTGTGAGGTCGGATTTGCCCGTGGCACGATATTCTGGTGAAAATAGAGAAATACGTTCCAGCCTTGAAGCTAAAAAGCCAGAATTCGTGACGTCATGCGTAGTAACTATGGTAAGTAAGGTGGAACACGATACGTCCGCTGACTTTAATTTCTAGCGATATTTTGGCCGTTCTTGGCAAGGATCCTCTTCAGGCTCCGGCTAGAGAGCCGAACCTGTGAATTACCAAGAGCGTGAGTTCCACCCTTCTAATAATAGTAGCTATTAGTTACTATTTTTGTTCCAGCCTCGTCAAATGTTACTACGCTAACCGTCCCAGCTTTCTCGAAATAGTAACTAATAGTAACTATTTGCTTACCACGCTCGGGAGCGTAGTTAGCGTGGTAACTGCGAACCCCTTTGACGTCATTGGTCCGATTAGCTAGTGGGACGATATTTGGCAGGAAATAGAAAATTGTGTTCCATCCTCGTAACCAAGAAGCCAGGATCCGTGACGCCATGCATAGTAACTACGATAAGTAGAGTGGAAGACGTTCAAAGAAGGTCTGAAATATCGCTTTACAAAGTCTTGGTCAGACCTGAGTTCGACAGCTGTAACGCCCTCGCCTCACCCTTCTACAAGCAAGAAGCTAATCGCAGCGTCCAGAGGCGAGCAACAAGATCCATCTGCGGCCTTAAAGCACAATGGGCACTAAATATGCTTTAAGTTTTATAACATGCTTCACACATATACATTTCTGACTTCCACTAGATAACGCTTCAAAAATAATCCGTTTTCTTGTTATCGCTTGTCATTGACTCTTCGGCGTATCGACGGAGACGATTTCAGATCATGGTATTGCAAGGCGCGGAAATTCAAAAACTCTCGGCCATGTACGAAAATCAATCGTTTTGTAGAGCTGAGTGACGAGAATGCCATGGCTGCTAAAAAAAAACGTCTTTGTCTCTGGCAGATTGCTCTAGTGTTTCTGATGAAAATCTTTGTTGGTTGTAGTCCCGAAGAAAAGTTTAGTTTTCTGGATGTAAAGTTGCAACACTGCCAAAAATGTACAAATATAACCGACCTACTTGCACCTGATTCAAGAGCTTGCAAGGAATTCTCAGGTACCACCGTTAATATGAATATTTGTCAACAATACAAATAATCCGGAGTATATAATAACAACGAACAGATAAGAAAGAAGAAACTCCGCTTATATTTGTCAAAGCTAGTAAATCGGAGTATGGCAGTCAGCAAAAAACGGCGTAACGATATATTAGCGAAAATAAGTTGTCAAGGAATCTGCTGATTTCTGATGTAACATTGTATTCTAGGGGGTGGTATGTGGCATCATGATTGTTTGATCCGCCCATTGAACTTTAAGGCACTATCTTATAGTTAAGTAATTTATTTATAGCCCGCCATTTGGAAAAAGCGGAGTAAATGGAAGAAAACAAATAAAACACACAAAGACACAGAAAAAGACACTAATTTTCAATCTTCGGCCAGGAAGCAGTGGGGAAGGTTTCTCCACCTCTCTTAGATTTATTATCTCATTACAAGGCGGTTCTAGAGCCTATTCTTCGATCAATCCCTCTTGAAGGTTAACCAAAAACGGATCAGACAGTCTAGTTATACATCACTTGTTCACTTAAATAGGCTTGACAACCTGATAAAAATGCGTTACTTCGTTTGTCCGTTATCCACAAATATTACATCGAATGAACTTATTCTTTCGGATTTGTGGTACCTCTATGTGCTTGTCCTCTACGGTTGAAGTATTTACCAACTACAAAAGTAAGCCATTGTCGAAAAATAAAATGAAAATGTCAAAATTGCTTGCGAGGCACGGATTTGGCCCGCTGGTATAAAGCCGACAACGGGTTCCTACTTTCTACAAGCGAGACTTGTCCCAGCTTAGCATCTTCAACCCTGGAAATGCACCCCTTTGCTGACATTCAAATGTCAGCAATTCTGGGTGAAATGTCAAATTCTGGTGAATTTTAGGTTGTCGTGCAGGCCGCGCACATCCTGAACGTTATTGCTAGAGCATTACAGGTTTGTTTCCTTCCCCGAAGCTGAACCAGAGGATTGACAGCCTGACGAGGACCCTTGCCAAAAAGGGCCGAAATATCGCTGATGAAGAATCGTAGCTGACGTACCCGTTGTAAACCTTGTTTGAATAAAATATTGCTAGAGCCCCAGGTGAAAAATACTAGATCCCTTGGAAGAGTGAAATATTTCAGTGTCTTCAAATATCAGGCTGGTCGAAGCAAAACACTGGAAATTTCCCTTCATTATCCTATTTTTTTTAGGTTCCAGCAGCCAGAGGCGTCATGTATGGGGGGGGACGCCCCCCTCCCCCATGCTGTAAAAACAGCCGAGCTGGCACAAATCGCCACGACTTTTCGTAAAAACAGTCGATTTTTTCTTAAAAACAGTCGGTTTTTCTTAAAATCAGTCGATTTTTCGTCAAAACAGTCATATTTTCTTAAAAACAATCGATTTTCTGCAAAAATAGTGGGTAAAAATGATCAGCCAGTTGGTAAATACCTTCCCCCTCCCAAAAAAAACATTTTGGCTAGTAACATCGCTGCTAGCAGCACACGAAATAATTCGCCTGGAGAAATCGTCGCTCCACGTTGCCTCGTGACGACTGCATGATGGACTGTAAAGATCATCACTGGCTGGATTTGCTGGTATGGCCCCAGGCAGGGGCGTCACTATAGGGGGGGGGGACCCCCCCCCCCCAAAGGTCTTGAGAAAGTACTTTCGTCGGGCGAAGCCCGACGAAAGTTCACTTGTTTGAACATTTTGTATGCTTTTGTCAGGCGTCGGTCGACTCGTCGGCACATCAGGTTCTTTTTATACGCAAGAAATGAAACCCTGCAAACATTTGTCGGGCAAAACACTGAAGAAATCGAATTCTGCATACTTTTGTCGTGCCTCGGTATTCTCATCGGCTCATCGGGTTCTTTATGCATAAGGAATCCAGAAGAAGTCGACAGTCGACTCGTCGGCACATCGGGTTCTACTTATACGTAAGAAATCAAATTCTGCAAACTTTGTGGGGCGTCAAGCAAAACACAGAAAAAATCAAATGCTCGATGGTTTTGTCGGGCGTCGGTATTCTCGTCGGCACATCGGGTTCTTTTTACACGTAAAAAATAATTTTTTTAAATTTTTATCGGCCGCGTGCCGGAAGTTCATGTCTCGTCGGTACATCGGCTTCTCTTTACACGTTAAAAATTAAGTTCTTTACAGTCTTGTCGGGCAAAACACAGAAGAAATATTCTTTATCGGCACATCGTGTCTTTTCCGGAAAAAATACAGATTTAAAAAAAATTCGCCGGCGTTGCTTAGTTCAACTTGTTCTGGATACAGTCGTTGGAACCTTCGCTTTTTACCGAAAGTTGAAATGAAAAGCCGAATATGTGAATTTAAATATATGAATGTACATCAAAGGAACAACCTCAACTGATGCATTACAGTTAGTTTTACACAAACTTTCGCCTGCGGCGCATTTTGGAGTATTTTGTAGTAAGAAGGTGTATCATTTAGTTTTCGTTTTAGGATAGAAATTCTTGGGGTTTGAAACACGTTAAAAGCCGGAAATTGTATGGTACTAAAGCTAATTTTTTTCCGGGAAAAAGGCAGATTAAAACAATTTCGCCTGCGGCACTTCGTTTAACTTCTCTTGGTACAGTCGTTGGAAGCTTCACTTTTCAGCGAAAGATATAATGAAATGCCGAATATGTGAACTTTAATATACGAAACTATACCAAAGGAATAATCTCAAGTGATGCATTACAGTTAGTTTACACAAAATTTCGCCTGCGGCGCATTTTGTAGTATTCTTCATTTGGAAGAACGGTGTTTCATTAAGTTAGCGTTTAAGGATCGATATTCGTGGGGGTCTGAAACACGTTATAAGATAGAACTTGTATGGTACTAAAGCTAATTTTTTTCCGGGAAAAAGGCAGATTAAAAAAATTTCGCATGCGGCGCTTCCTTTAACTTCTCTTGGTACAGTCGTTGGAAGCTTTACTTTTCAGCGAAAGATAAAATGAAATGCCGAATATGTGAACTTTAATATACGAAACTATACCAAAGGAATAATCTCAAGTGATGCATTACAGTTAGTTTAGTTTTACAGTTGGTCTTTATTTGGAAGAACGGTGTTTCATTAAGTTAGCGTTTAAGGATCGATATTCGTGGGGGTCTGAAACACGTTCGTACAGTCGTTGGATGCTTCACATTTTAGTGAAAGCTAAAATAATTGAAATGCCGAATATTTAATATACGAAACTATACCAAAGGAATAATCTCAAGCGTTTAAGGATCGATATTCGTGGGGGTCTGAAACACGTCATAAGCTAGAGCTTGTATGGTAGGTATGGCTAAATTTTTCCGGGAAAAAGGCAGATTAAAAAAATTTCGCATGCGGCGCTTAGTTTAACTTGTTCTTTTTACAGTCGTTGGAAGTTTCGCTTCTTAGCGAAAGTTAAAATGAAAAGCTAAATATGTGAACTTTAATATACGAAATTACATCAAAAGAATAGGCCTAATCTCAACTGATGCATTACAGTTAGTTTTACCCCGGTTCTGTTATGTGATAGCGGGAAATGTACACCGTTGCCGCGATTCATTTTCCAGCTTGAGCCTGAAGGGGACCCTTGCCAAGAAGGGCCGAAATATAGCTCTAATGAAATGTAGCGGACTAATCCGTTTTGCACCGTCAAATACAATTACGGCCGAGAAAGTTTCAAACACCCAGGCCGAGACGGGCATCCCTTCAACCTACCTTACAAACTCCATCCATACAGACATCCGATGATCCTTCTGAACAAGGCGTCCCATCATCCACTTTCTCCCTTAGTACTGCCACAAAATTGTCCGTCGATTTGCATGTCAAGGAGCATAAATTTCCGCTGTCGAAATATGATGTCCATGTCCTTCTCTTTCCATAGAGCCGCTTACCAGTATACTGTTCACACTGCTCATCCCGAAAGGACTTTCCAGAATGGCAGGGCTGAAAGAAATATTGCAAGGTTATTTCTATGTAGTATCACTATTGAACAGGGGCGTCACGTTGTTGTCGGCCAGTCGGTAAAAAATAACCGAGTCGGCGCGAAGCGCCGCGATTTTTCACCAAAACACTTGATTTTTTTCATTAAAACAGTCGATTTTTCTGAAAATCCGTCGATTTTTTGTCAAAACAGTCGATTTTTCTGAAAATCAGTCGATTTTTTCGAAAACTGTCGCTTTTTTCTTAAAAACAGCCGTTTTTTCTGCAAAAACAGTCGGTAAAAATAACCAGCCAGTCGGTAGATTCCTTGCCCCCCCCCCCCCCAAACATTTTGGCTAGTAACGCCTCTGGTACTGATGTATGACGAGGAAGTATCAGTAATGAAAAAAATGACGATTCAAGTGAAATATTTTGTGTACAACGCTGCCACTCTTGGGATTTAGATTCTAGCTGGCTCTAGTCCAGGTTTAGGGCGTGTTCCACCCCGTATGGAAATAATTCAAGTCATTGTATTATGGGATTTTTCCAGTCGTAAACAACTGAAAACAATTGGAAACGATCGTAAACAATTGTTTTTTTACGATCGGAAACAGTTGTTTCCCTGACTTTTAGAAAACATAATGCAAATAAGAAGCTTCGTTAGCTCGCAGCAAGAAAAAAACATCATAGGTATGCCGCTTCCGTTTTTCTGTCAAAAGTACGAGATGAGTTGCAATCTGTTTGCACAATTCCGTCATGTTCCTCTTATCGAGACGGTGGTAATGTAGCATTCCTATTTTGTCTGGGCGGCAGTTTCGTCGCCTACACTGAGGCGTTAGCAACTTGGCTTGGCAGTACGATCCAGTGCCCTAAATGGAAACTAGAGCCGATCCGTATCTAGTCGGGGGAGGGGGTGGGGGCTGGAGGAGGGGTTGCCAGAATGCAAATGAGAAGCACCCATCCCAGCTAAAATTTCAACTGATTACGCCCTGCTAACCGACCTTACATTTTAATAATAACAGTTCTTATATTTTAAGTAGTTAACTGCATGAAATACGAAAATGCTACTCGGACGGGATTTGAACCCAACAGCCTTTCGGCTTCCACGGCCACTGCTCTACAACTATAAGCTACTGAGGGGGCTTTGAACATGATTCGCAAACCACAACAGTAGTCAGATAGAAGCGGGCAAAAGGAACAATGATCAGGAAGAAGGCAAATTCGTCCAAGCCTTAGAAATTTAATTCAGATTTACATATGGTTTATTTGTCACGGTTAAAGTCCCTTGTATAATATTCTCTACGTAAATTTAACAGACCACTCACTCAACCAAATGAGCAATTATCGTTAGTTACTTCTTCGGTCACACTAAAAATGATATCCTTTCTTAACCTTCGTGTGATCCACAGGTTATCAACCTGTGATCGATCCTTAGCTACTTGGTGTTCTAAGCAGCGTGGCCGTACCTCTACATCATTCATCAGGGTGTACAAGTTCTTTGAAAGCTCTATGCTTCGCATGAAAGATTCAGTCAGGCCACTAAGAAGTACAAAACATTAACTCTTCCGAACTGACCTAAAAAAGTGCATGCGCGGGTATACTTGAGAGTATAGTTGTGAGGTATAGTTGTTCGATAAAGTTGCATGTAATACTATGTAATAGCAAAGAATGCTATCATTTAATGTGCCTCAGAGTGATCCAATCTTATGTAGTAGTATCCCGTAGCATCCTGCCTTGCCATAGTAGCATCCAGTCTTGCTAATAGTAGCATGCAGTAGTATGCATTGACAAGGTAGCCTTGAAGTAGAAGCATGT
The DNA here is from genome assembly GCA_030848855.1 of Branchinecta sandiegonensis. NCBI lineage: Eukaryota > Metazoa > Arthropoda > Branchiopoda > Anostraca > Branchinectidae > Branchinecta > Branchinecta sandiegonensis. The sequence continues at coordinate 4,327,381 of JAUPMV010000017.1, read as the reverse complement.
AGTAGCATCAGTTAGTACTGCATGCTATTTTTTCATACAACTTCGTACTACTATTTTGAGATGATTTGAGATATTCATCGGGTAAACATACAGTATGATTTACCCCCCCCCCCCCCCCCCCGCCCTCCCACTAAATTGATGCAAAGATATAGCGCTAGACCCACTGTCAGAAAATACAACACCCTTAGGGGTAGTTCATCTATTTAGATTGTGCACACCACCACAGAGGGTCTGGTTGGGACTAGTCTCGTTTGTCGGGGCTTATAATGCCTCGCTTTGCGCTATGGCTATATCAGCCTTAGGGCTACTACACTAGCTGTCAGAAATTTCATAACAGATAACACGAGGCTGCGCGGTTTCAACAGATAATGCGTAACAGATAACACTTCGGATGTTATCTGATGTGTTTCAAAATGTTATGCATAATAAGCGTTACCATCAGGAAGGACCGAAAACCGCCACAAAGTATCTGCTGAGTTTTCCCGACATCATGATGATAAGGAATAAAGTCAGTAGATGCTTTTTGGCTCTTCCTATCAAAGCTTGTTAGGCATAACATTTCATGCATAACGTTTTCAAACACAACAGATAACATCCGAAGTGTTATCTGTTACGCATTATCTGTTGAAACCGCGCATCGTCGTGCTATCTGTTATGAAACTTCTGACAGTGTAGTAAGAATCCGGTGGTTTTACCCTTTTAATTTCTGGTACCACATCCAAAATCCATGGAGACCCTTGAATATAACACATACAACATTGTTCCATCCCTCCCCCCCCCCACCCATCCCCAGTTACAGTGTCAGTTCCACTAAGAGAATACCACACCACCAGGGGTAGGCAATCTGTTTAGATTGTACACATACACTGCAGACGGTTTGGGTTTGGATCGTTAGGTTGGACTGGACTGCCTCACGCAGCACCCCGCTCATTGATGCTAGGGCTAGATCAGCCTAAGACAACAGTAAGGGCTGAAATACGTTCATGTCACAGTAGGAAATGTAGGAATGTTTAGCTATATATTATAACAGTTACGCTGTCACTCGCATTCTCATTTCTGGAGGGTTTCTAGTAGGAGCCTGCTAAGTTCAATTCAATTTATTTTCAAAACCGATACAATGGTCAAGCCAATTTGGTGGTTCTGAATGAATGAATGAATTTATTACGTGCAGCCTAGTAAAAGGCATTTGCACAGTACATAAAGAAAAAAAAGGTAAATTAACTCTATAGAGGGTACAAAATCTACAGCGACAGCAAAAGAAACACGAAAAGAACAACAAATTTACTGCATTAGCTGGCGCATTGGGCAATGGGCAGGAAGGCGGTTGAATGATGGCAGAAGACGTTCGCTTATTTCTTTTAGCTTGACAACTGGGTCCAAGACAAAAAACTTCTCCATGGTTCGATGATTGCGCATGCAATCATCTCGTTCATCAATCGGTTCTCGTCCACATTAACATTAAAGGTGCGTTTTTTTTATGTAGTTTCGATGTAGTTTCACTGTAGTTTGACATACTTTTGTTTCAGTTATGAAGGTGTAGTATGTGTCATGGACAAATAAAACGGTACACATTCTGTACTTTCATAACTGAAACAAAAGTACGTCAAACTACAGAGAAAGTACATCCAAAAAAACGCACCTTAATTATATAAAAAAGATAATCCTACAGTAGTTTGGATATAACAAAGACTTCTCAAAACATAACACAAAATATTCATATCCATATACAATTAATGATGCGAGTTAAAAAGGTGGACAAAGGCGGGAACAAAGCTTCTTAGGTAACGAATCTTTGTGTCTTTAATTGTGTGTTGTTTAATTAGTGTGTTTTTAAACTATATGAAAAGAATGTAGTCAGTTTTATTTACATTTTTTTGTTTAGTGTTTTAATATGTGTATTTTATTTTTTTGTATGTTACTCATACTCCGCTGTTATCCAAAAAGCAAGTCACAAATAAATAAATAAACAAAACAAAAATGGCTGCAATTTGGGTACTGGCTGGGCTGCCACTCTCTCAGGCTTTACTCTTGCCGCTGAAAAATCTGGAGGAGGATCTGGGGGAGGAGCCAAGTCTGCCTCGGTAAGCTCGCAACCGTAAGGTTTCGCGAATGTATGGTGTTGCTGATACATTTGTGGCAATAGGTCAGCGGCGACCCGAATTGGTTTCCTCTTTAGACCCGCTCCACGCCCACTATAGTGCTCTTGTTTAGAAAAGTTTTCCAACAGATATCGAACCGTTGTGTCATTTTAGTGCGGAGAGAAAGCGAAGTACACATATCCTTCTCAACGTTTTATAAGGACAAAATATATATAAAGACAAAAATGCTCCTCAGCCGGGATTTAAACCCAGGGCCCTCTGCTTACAAGGCAGGCGCTCTAGCATTTGAGCTACCGAGGGGCTTGTGAACAGAGTTCGCAAACCACTACAATAGTCTGGTAGGAGCCGGCCATAGGAACAGCGATCCCGCAAGAAGGCAAATTCATCCAACCAGTTTACATCCCCATGTCATGGAAATTATAATAATACATAGGTGGCACTTTACACAAGGGACTTGTACCGTAACCAATAAACCAGAAACAGATTTTTTCGAATGTAATTTAGAAGTCTAGGACTCCATTGTCGGAGCCACGTAGACATACCAATGGAGTCCTAGACAATGACAATGGAGATGAGAGAGACTTGTGGAGACTTGTGTAGAGTGCCCTCTATGCATTATTACCTTCTCAAAGTGTCGGTTTAATCTGGCGAACAAGTTTTTGGGATCACGAAACGTAAGTGGAGGGAAACAATGACTTCGTAAAAGTTGTCTGTCTGTCAGCACGATAAATGTCGAAGAGAATGGGATATTTTGATGGAACTTGGTGTGAGGACTCTTTAGGTCAAGGGAGAGGTCGAGTTCGAAGATGGGCTCTGTAGCTCACATTTAGGGGTGGGGGATGGGGCGAATAAATCTTTTTTTAACAGATAATGAAATATTTCATTTAGGTGTAAGAAGACATGCTGAACAGGAATATGAAAACTATTTTGTCGCCGGACAAGTAGTCGCCCGGAATCGTGCCAAAACCGGAAAGTTTGTTAAAAGTTAAAGTTTTATTTAAGTTGATTAGATGTTCGATCTAGGGGTGAAAAGACACGGAACATTTATACGAAAATCATTTCTCGTCGGACAAGTAGTTTACACGGAATCCGGCCGAAACCGGAAAATTTGGAAAAGTAAAAGTTTTATCTGAAGTTGATTCGATGTCCGATTTAGGGGTAAGAAGCAATGCTGAATCCGCTTTCGACAATCATTTTCTACCCGGACATATAGTTCGCCCGGAATCCTGCTAAAACCGGAATTTTTTTTAAAAGTTAAAGTTTTATCCGAAGTTGATTAGATGTTCGATATAGGGGTGAGGAGAGCTTTAGTTTTTGCAAGACAAGTAGTTCGCCCGGAATCCAGTCGAAACTGGAGATTTGACAGAAGTAAGGCAGGAAGTTTTGGTCGCTTTCGTCTCAAAGTAGATATGACGTGTAGGGGTAAACACACATGCTGAATCCATATCTGAACTTAGTTTTCTCAGTTAATTAGATTTGATCAATTTCGTCAAAGTAGATATGACGTATAGCTGAGGGGTAAATTCACATATGCTGAATCCATATGAACTTGGTTTTCCCAGATGATTAGCCATTGGCCTTCTTTTGTTTCTAAATCTTAAAGCACAACTCTTACTAGAAATGATCTTTCCCCAATGAAATGGATCAGAAAAAAAGGTTTTCGAATATACCATTACTTTCCACCTGAAATTAGTTATTTTCTTGTTGGCGCTTGTCGATTACCTCCAGCCTTCCTGCTCCCCGACGCGGCGGCTCGGCGCAAAACGTTTGAAAACTGAACGCGCCGTGGTGAAAAAGTGGGAAAATTGAGCACATAAAAGAAATAATAAACAGATGCTTCTGATATCCTTATGTGTGAAAGAGTTGTCAGCGGACGTTGAAGATTCCGGCGAAAGTTTCGTTGTGTGACGGGTAAAACTCGGCAAGGCCAAAAACGCGCTAAAAATTCATCGGCACAAAAAGATACAGTGGAGAAAGGTGGGGATTTCAGAAGCTTATAATTCTGTATGGGAGCTAGGTATATTATGAAAAGCAGAATAAGCAAGAGGGGTCCTTTAATAGTAAAACCTTCAAGGAGTCGGGCGAAGACCGGATATCTACAAGACCAATTTACCTGTATCAAATATTAGATTTTTGGGATCCCATCGAAACCGTTGGTCTTGTTTTTTCTGTTCACTTCCTGACAGGTTTATATTCTCTTCACTCCCTGACCTCAGGCACCACAGCACCTTTTTTCCAGAGCAAAATAACACTAGGGAGTAGCGCCAAGACCTATGCTTTCCAAGCTTCGCAAATGGGTCACACTCATAGCGTTGCCCACTATGCTTGCGGCATTTAAAGCGAGACAAACTTGCGGATATAAAATTTAAAGAAAACTAGGATGCGATCTGCACGCATCAAGGAAACTGTGGAGGTTTAATCTTTTCTTCTCCTGTGTTCAGAATATCAATTTACTGGAGCCAGCGCTGGTGCACGACTGATGGAGTTTCAGTAGGGACGTTCACTATCGCTAGTGGTGCTACTATCGCAGCTGTTCGAGTATGTGTCACTTTTTCCCAGTCTTGGCGCTACTCCCTAGCGTTATTTTGCTCTGCTCTTTGCCATGTTCATGGGGATGGTCTGGATCATTTTCTTTTCGGGTGCCAGCGCATTTGAGGGGTTCATTTTTTGTGGGAATGGTGGGCAGTTTCTTGGTATCTTACGATCTACTTCACGAAAAGTGTTGTTTCCTTTGGTAATTTTGTGCGCAAAGCATTCGGGTTGAGAAGCGCTGCTTCTTAGTTTGTAGTTTTGTATATTAGGTGTTTGTTTTATATTGTACGGCCTTTGGGTCTTTCAATACAGATATATATCAGAAAAGAAGAATCGATAAATTATCGGCGTCTTTTCTTAAAACTCAATAAGAAGGGGGGGGGGGGTGCAGTTTTGCATCCGTAATAAAATTATTGATTGTAATCCCAGCCTTCTCCGGTGACTTAATCAGAATTTGTTGTCCTCTTCAAAATGCTGGCTTTCCATATGAGACCATAAAGTACATCTTTCGTATCGAAGAAGTACGCAGCCCCTAGCGGGCAACTTTACGACCTACCCGACGCCGTCAGTCTTGGACAAACAGAGAAACATGGCAAACAGACAAGGAAGCAGTGTTTGCCAGCTGGAATAAAAGGGAAAGTCTACGCCTACCGAACTATCCGTAACTGGTAATTAGAATTATTAAAGTTTAAATGAAAATGCGTTTATTTTTACATGTAATAGTTGAAAAAAACTGATATATTTTGACTCATCTAAAGGATTTTGCATTTTTTTTTCAACCGGTGCTCTAGGAGTAACATTCAGAGCTTGGTCGTACTGGGCTCATTTCCTGGCTTTTTGGGTTGCAAAAGTAGAAAAAAGAAAAAGAACAAGATTAAATTAATTCTGATGTTGTCGTTTTAGATTCAGGAGATCAATTAGAGCAAAACAGCGAGTATAATTATGTTACAGGAACCCTAATTGACCCCTAACTGCAGTCTGCTCATTGTCCCCAAGCTGCCACAAACCCATCAGATCTCACGTCCCCTAGGGATTTTCAGTTGTTTGTGGAATAGGCCGCGTTTTGAGCCCAGTGTGACCAGGCTCTCAGAGTTTGCTGCTTGTACGACAAACAACTTGACGCGAAAAATTTGAATTTCGACAAAGGTCTGCATATCCAGTGTGACTCATGTCGGGCCTGTCGACGGTGAGAAGATGATGTTAACCCGATGAAAAATTTGTAGCCTACGTAGTAGTTTGGTAGTAGTACGAAAAAGTTGCATTTAATACTATGTAATAGCAAAGAATACTATCATTTAATGTGCCTCAGACTGGTCCAATCTTCTGTAGTAGTCTGTAGTAGCATACTGTCTTGCCATAGTAGCATCCAGTCTTGCTAATAGTAACATATAGTAGTACGCAATAACACGGTAGCCTTGAAGTAGAAGCATGTAGTAGCATCATTAGTACTGCATGCTACTTTTTCGTACTACTTCATAGTACTATTTTGAGATAAATCTGTCATCGGGAAGATATGCCTTGAAAGGAATCGGATATGTTTATTTTAGTTTTCGCCAATCGCTTACATTTGTACTTGATAAACATTTCAAGCTTAGAGCGACACGCACATAGAGGTACCACAAATCCGAAAGAATAAGTTCATCTAATGAAATCGGTTATCTGTGGATGGCGGACAGACAAAGTAACGCATTTTTATCGGGTTTTCATGCCTATTCAAGTGAATAAGTGATGTGTAACTAGACTGTCGGGTCTCAGCCCTATTATTCAGTTTAACTTTAAGCTTCTGCGAGTGTATCATGCCCGCGCCCCACTGTAGTCCCACCTGGTAATAACGCCGGTAAAGGCCCATTCACAACGGGTTTTAGCTAATACTCGGTACCAGCCAGTTCCGGAAATCGCTCTGAGGCCGAGAATTAGCTGGGTTTCTGATGTTCGCAATTGATATTGGAGCCAGTTTCGGGTACCAGCTAGTCTCGCACCCAAGTTGGAATCAGTTCAACTTTTCAGAGTACTAGCCAATCACATTACTTACGGGAATACGCAGGTATGTTCCGATTGGCTAATGCTGAACACGTCAGACCGAAGAACAATGACCTAAATTCACTTTCGGTTTTCAAGAAAGCAAGGAGTGTATGTGATTTTATCTATTGGGCTTGGTTCGAAACTAGCCAATCAGAATATTCCTCAAAATTCAGCAACATAATCTGATTGGCTAGTACCCTCAGAAGTTGAACTGATTTCAACTTGGGTGTGAGACTAGCTGGTATCCGAAACTGGCCCCAATATCAATTGCAAACGGCAGAAACCCAGCTAATTCTTGGTCTCAGAGCGATTTCGGGAACTGGCTGGTACCGAGTATTAGCTAAAACCCGTTGTGAATGGGCCTTAATAAGACCGTCTTACGTCCGAAATTGGGAAGAAAAGAGGCTGAAAACGTAAGATAGTTGAGATGGAAAAATCCATCTCCGCCATTTTGAAACGTATCTTTGGAGTGTCTGGACCAATCACAGACCGGAGTCACTGACTTTAGCCAGTTTTGTTTACCTTTGAGTGATGATGGTGGTAATACGTCTTGTATTTCTGGTGTGACCAGGATGAAACGTAAGAGTGGGTAATAACCAAATTAACGAACCCAATTACGTACAGATGTGACTGAATGTGGCCCGGGCATTAGTCAATGTAGGTCTGGAGCTCGGAAACGCGACGACGAACAAAAACGTAGCCATCCTTACCTTATGGTCATTGCACACACGGGTTTCCTTGGCCACGTCAGTTGACGGGCAGTCACCCTTTATGCATCGTCTCGTCCTGTACTGAAGACCGTTTTCACAAGTTCGGGAGCAGGCTGACCAAACACTCCAGTCACTCCAGTAAGCACTGGCTGTTCCCTGAAAAAAGGGGATGAGAAAGTTCAGTCTTAGTTTGCACAGATCTTGAACTGACTTCCTGTCTTATACCCTCTTTGCACCTTGACTGCCCACTCGTAATGCCAACCCGACCATTGTTGCAGCAAGAATAAATAAGGAGAGAACTGAGATCTCACATAACCTCCATGTCAGCAAGCCAAGTCTGTTTTACTCGAATTTTTTTACCGCGGGTGGAGCTGGTGACGGCTGCGATTTGTTGGAGGGAGATGTGCAAAATGTCTTTCCGTTTCCGTTATTTTGAATTCTGCGCCCTTTCTTGACGCGAAGAACGGCGATCAGAAGAATTAACGCCAATAATTACTCTGTGATCGATTCAATTCGATTCAATTCAATTTTATTTTCAAAACCGATACAACGGTCAAGCCGATTTGGTGGTTCTCGTCAATATTAACACTAATTACATACAAAAGATCATTCTACACTAGTTTTGATATAACAAAGACTTGTCAAGCATAACACAAAATATTCGAATCTATATACAATTAATGATGCGAGTTAAAAAGGTTGACGAAAGCGGGAACAAAACTTCTTACGTAACAAGTCGTTGTTTGTTTGATTGGCTGCAATTTGGGTATTGGCTGGGCTACCACTCTCTCAGGCCTTACTCTTGCCGCTGAAAAATCTGGGGGGAGGATATCACGTAGTTCTGGTGTATTCAAGATTTTAGTTCCAAACACTAACGAAAGTTTTTCACGGCGCTTCAACAGGGTTTCTAAATTATAAGTATTAAGGAGGTCTATTTACGGTAGGCTACTTTAGGGGACTCGGAAACTACAAGGAGGGCTCTAAACTGTATCCTGTCAAGCGAATCAGACTGTTCACGAGTAATTCCAAAGTGCCACACGGGGCAACAGTATTCCAGAAGTGGGCTTATGAAAGAAAGATAAACTCTTAGGAGAGGCTTTGGTGGGACTCCATAACGGGATAATACTTTGAGGGAACGGAGGGACATGTTACCTCTCCTTAGCATGACTTCAACCTGTCTATCCCACCTCAGATCCGCCGTTATGTGAACTCCCAAGAGTTTAAGTTCCCTAACATGCTGAGAGTGAGGAACTGGAGGGGAAAAAACAGGGTTACTTTTTAAAAAGGACATTGTTAGAACCACTGATTTCTCCATATTAACAACCATTTACTCAGCAGCGGCTTCAACACAAATATTATCTAACAATAATTGGGCACTGCTTGTTATAGCACTACGACATATCTCTAAGATGGACAAGTCGTCTACGTACTTCCATCTGTCTTTGAAAGTTACGGCAAGCTCGTTGATCATCACAAGGAAAAGCAAAGGGCCAAGAAGAGTGCCTTGTGGTACACCGCAAAAAATGGAGAGGCTGTCCGAATAGGTTGACTTATATTTAGTACGTTGCGTCCGATCTGACAGGAAATTCGCAATAATTCGTACAAGGATAACATCAATTTTAAATTTATTTAATAGTTTCTCGACGAGCTTACTATAGCTAATCAAATCGAACGCCTTTTTTAAGTCACTTGCAATTAGATTAATCCAATTACCAGGTGTAACTAAATATTTTAAAATTCTATCAAGTAAACTAACTAAGTAATGAGCCGTTGAAGTCTTTGGCAGATTCCCAAACTGCTTTGGATCCACCTGCTTCAAAATTTTGTCCTTCAACCACGATGAAAGGAACTGTTCATAAATTTTACTAACAAGAGCTGTAAGCTCATATGGCACTTGCATGGGTCAAGATGATTTGATTGATCAAAAGTAAGTTTCGACTTTGCGGTTGAGATGCGCACTCTAAGGGAGATGGAACTTCATTTGTAAGCAAAACCCTTGAGGCAAAACTGCTAATGGGCTGATGGGCATCACGAAAATGCATATATTGCTTAAAAGTATTTTTTTTACTTTGCGGTCAAGATTGGTACTTTAAGGAATAATCGGATTTTGGAAGTAGCAATTTCTAAGCAAATGTTGTTGAGCCTCCAATATTCCAGCGAAGTTTCATCGTCCTAGCACATCTGGAAGTACCCTAACGCGCGATCACCGGAAACCCAGACCCCCCCCCCTCCTCCAACTCCACCCACAATAACCGGAGCCAATCCGGTTCTGTAAATGATTAATCCAGAGCATCTGTTTGTCATTCCCACGAAGTTCGATCCAGATCACACCAGTCTAAGCGGGTCAAGTATTTCCGCCCTCCCCCCAATAATTGCCGGATTCGGTCCGGAAATGAAAAAGGTCACCAGAGAAAAATATCCTCTGTTTAATTATTAAATTAAACTCGAATCCGATCACCCGTTCCAAAGTTACGTATGACTCAATATTCCGGATTCCCCTCCCTCGACCCCCCCCCCCCCAAGATTATCATATCGAGAGTTTTTTTTTTATTCCAAGTCAGTTTGACCGGGTCCCTGATATGCCTTCCAAGTTTCGTCGTGAAAATCCCCCCAAAAACGGAATTCCGGGAAACCCCCTCCTCCCCCCCCCTCAAGTGTCCGGGTCCAGCCAAATTATGTAAAAGATTTACATGGACCAGATGTTTGTTCTTCCCAGCAAGTTTCACTCCGATACCATCATTCTAACCGTTTCTCGAGATTTCCGGTCCCCCCCCCTCCCCCCAGCTCCCCCGCGGTGCACGTAGCCAATCCGATTCAGCAAATGACTTATCTAGAGCATCTGTTTGTTCTTCCCACAAAGTTCCATCCCCATCCCTCCATTCTAAACGGGTCACGTATCCCCCCCCCCCCCAATAGTTGCCGGATCCGGTCCGGATATGAAAAAAATCATCGGAGAAATGTCCTCTGTTCAATTCTTAAATTTCACTCGAATCCGATCACCCATTCCAAAATTACGCATGACTGAAAATTTCGGATTCCCCTCCCTCCACTCCCCCCACCATTATTTGATGGACAAAATTTTTATTTTGAAGTCAGTTTGATTGGGTCCCTGATATGCCTGCCAAGGTTCATCGTGAAAATCCCCAAAACCACCATCACCGGAATTCCGGGACCCCCCCCATAAGTGTCTAGAGCAGATGCTTGTTCTTCCCAGCAAGTTTCACTCCGATCCCTCCATTCTAACCGATTCTTGAAATTTCCGGTCTCCCCCCCCCAACTCCCCCCTGGCTACTGAATCCGGTGAAGACTTTAAACGGGACATTACAGATATATATTTTATTCAGTTATGAAGTTTCATTACAATCCGATCATCCGTTCGAAAGTTACACACTTCTCAATTTCTCGGATTCCCCTGCCCTCCACCACCACCCAAAATGGTCGGATCAGAAAACTGATTATTTCTAAGTTTGTTTGGTCGGGTCTCTGACATGCCTGCCAAGTTTCATGGTCCTAGCACAACTGGAAGTACCCTAACTCGAAAAAGTGTGACAAAATGCCTAAATTTTCAAGTTTCCAGCGCCCCCACTTCCCCGCATATGGTCGGATCGGGAAACTGATTATTTCCAGTTTAGTTTGGTTGGGTCCCTGATATTCCTGCCAAGTTTCATTGTCCTAGCTCATCTGGAAGTACCCTCACTCGAAAAAGTGTGACAAAACGCCCTAAATTTTCAAGTTTCCAGCGCCCCCACTCCCCTGCATATGATCGGATCGGGAAACTTATTATTTCCAGGCTACTTTGGTCAGGTCCCTGATATTCCTGCCAAGTTTCATTGTCCTAGCTCATCTGGAAGTACCCTAACTCGAAAAAGTGTGACAAAATGCCCTAAATTTTCAAGTTTCGAGCGCCCCCACTCCCCCGCATATGGTCGGATCGGGAAACTGATTATTTCCAGGTTCGTTTGGTCGGGTCACTGATATTCCTGCCAAGTTTCATTGTCCTAGCTCATCTAGAAGTGCCCTAACTCGGAAAAAAGTGACAAAATGCCCTTAATTTTCAAGTTTCCAGCGCCCCGCACTCCCCCGCATATGGTCGAATCGGGAAACTGATTATTTCCAGGTTAGTTTGGTCGGGTCCCTGATATGCCTGCCAAGTTTCATTGTCCTAGCATATCTGGAAGTACCCTAACTCGGATAAGTGGGACAAAAAACTCGGACCGACCGACAGACGGAATTGTGATCGGTATATGGCACTTGAGCCAGAGGCTGCAAGTGCCATAAAAATAGGGGTCATTGTAATGGGACGAACACCGGTGAAATCATTAGGTGAGTCCTTCTTGGGGATCGGTGTAACAAACCCATTTTTCCACACAGAAGGATATTGCCCAGTTTTTGTGATTTTATTGTAAATACTACAAAGAGGGCCACTTATTTCATCAGGGAAAGCTTTAAGGAGACCTACTGGGATATCAAAAGGGGTTATACTTGCCCTCTTGAGCTTCTTTAACTTAATACTAAGTTCAGCGGGACTAATTTCAGGGTAATCCAAGAAGTCTGGAGATACATTGGGTATTTCATCTATAGGGAGGGGAGGAAGGGTCTGAACAATTGTTGCAAGGTGTGAGTTTAACTTATTTGCAGTCTCCGGTTCAATCATTGAGATTGAAGTCCACACCCTGTTGAGTTTTACCTGTAATCTGCTTAATACAACGGAACCACTGGCTGGGTTTCGACTCGAAAAGGTGGTTTACTTTCTTATCAACATACGTGCCAGCAGCAGCCCTCGTCATCTTTCTGATTTTATTTTTCAGTTTATTGGCTTGGACCCAATTGCCTTGCCGGGACAGACGTCTTTTCTCAAACACCAGAGATTTGATATTTTTCGTTATATATGCGCGATCCGAAGAGAAGCGTTTTGTAGTTTTCTCGGGAAAGCAAGTTTTATACTTTTCTAGTAATGTTTCCTGGAGTACAATAGCTTGATTATCTACCGTACTTGCTATCGTGACAGGCGCCGGGGTGGCTCCACCCCGGTACTTGAGAATCGGGAAAAAAGATGCTTCGCTTGATTCAAGTCTTCTCAATTCTCCCCTTATTTATTCTTGGTTGCGGGTAACCTTCAAGGCGCGACAAGCTTTCAGGTATGGTTCATTCAGTTATATTCATGAAAAAAAAGTGACACCGTTAACTCCTTACGGCCCCACCATAAGGCCTGGCAAAATGGCATGGAATATTCCTGTAATAAGGCATAAGGCGAAGACATGGAATATTCCTAATCTACATAGCGCACTTTCTGAGCAAGAAAAAAGCGAAAGAAGACATTCAAAATCATCGTAAAGATGACGTGCTTATAGATTAATATGGCAATTGGCAGACAAGATCAATATATTTGACGGTGCAAAACGGATAAGTCAGCTAGATTTTATTAGAGCTATATTTCGGCCTCTCTTGGTAAGGGTCCTCTTCAGGCTCAAGCCGCTCAAGCTGGAAAATGCTCTTAGAAAATGTAGCTGACTTGTCAAATATGATTCGCAGTAAGCTTGGGCTGAAGGAATATCGAAGGTCAATACGGCAGTTGGCCGTCAACACCAAGCGCTCTTATGATGAAACATCTTCGAAACATCTGGATCATCCCACACCGAAGTTACGAATACTGACTAACCCGATGCCAAGGGGGTGGTCAGGAAGGTATTTACAATAACGAAATTAAGTTTTTCGGAATCATTCATGATTTAGTTGCTTTATATCTAGTCAGTGCCTATATCTTCGTGTTATTGTTTGTCAAATTACTGATGAATTAATGTTTTCAATTTTATTTTTACTCTTCATTTCTGAAGGATTAAAAATAAATACTGGCCTGATAATAAAATCGGACGTTAAACTGCGGGTATAAATATTCGACTGGCGACCATGATTGATCATTGTTTTGTTTGACACACAATCTACTTCCTAGCACGCGCAAATAGTCAGTGAAAACATATCCGGGACCTTTTTCCTAAGCCCTTATCACCCGCAAAAAGCATCCATCATCCAAACAGGATAGTATTGTTGGTAAAGACTGACGCAAAATTTGTTCATTAATATGTGTCAAAATACTGTCAAAAATACGACAGAGAAACGCCTATAACTGATTTCTAACGAGATTCTCAGAGCCGACGACTAATCACTAAGGACTAGGATACGTTCTTCAACCTCAATCTATCGCTATCTCTATGAAAAAATATTACGGCCCAATTTTTGGTTACAGCGGAGTAATAGAAAACAAAGTAAAGGACGCGAACGAAAACACTAAAGAAAACAAAATAAATAAACATGGTCACGTGCTTTAAATACATAGTAAAAACACATTAAATACACATGCAATTTTGACACATTGACATAGACACTAATCGGGTTCAGAATTAAACAAGACCAAAGGTTTCGTAGGGATCCCAAAAAATTAGTATTTGATCCAGACAATTGGGTCTTGTAGAGATCCAGTCTTCGCCAGATTCCTTGAGCACTCTACTAATAAAATTCAGAAACAGATTATGGCAAATGATGACCATCTGAGAAGACCAAGCTCAAATATGGATTCAGCATGTGGGTTACCCCTCTAGCCTGCGTCATACCTACTTTGACGAAAGTTCCTGCCTTACTTTCTGCAGGGGATGGGGGCGGAGAATATAGAGACAAGGGTTACGAGCTCCCATACCACTTGCCTCCACTGAGTGGCGACCCGCGCTGGCACACCAGAACAAGTGATGTTACTTCGTACTAACTTCATTTTTCGCCCGTCTTCCCCTTCGGCAGTTTTGCCACTAGGTTTGGACAGATCAGGGATAGACTGTACAGGCATAAGGCAATTTATTCCTGCTTCCAGGGGCGCCACAAGCTTAGATGGGTCGGGTTATGAAACCCTGCAGGATCCGCGCTAATTTCAGGAAGCCAGAAATTTCGTCCTTCAGAAAACATTTACCAAATGGCATAACATTCAAATCTTCGTTGTCAAAATTTTGCTCGTGTTCAAGAAGTTTATAGGTCAACCCGTAGCGCCTATGGGCGTATCGTCCCCAACCGGGGGCGCTATAATCGAAAAGCTTTGGGAAATTTGTACAGCACCTTCTGCGCTCCTTCTATACTATTTCGTTCTGGCGTCACTCATGTTCTGCGAAAGAAGGAGATTAAAAAGATGAGATCATGTTATTTTAAATATGCAAAGCACCTGCTCCACTTGCCGAAATTATGTCATAACCATACATTGACGGAGAAATTCAAAATTCAAGATGCAAGTGTTACCCTTTTGGATGTTTCCTCATCGCTTTCAAAAATCATGGACAACAGGGCCCAACCAGCGCACGACGTCGTCCACTGCTTCCTGGCCGAAGATTAAAATTAAGTGTCTTTTCTGTGTGTTTATGTGTTTTGTTTCTTTTCTTTATTTTCTTCATTTACTCCGCCTTTTCAAAAGGCGGGTTATAAATAAATTACTTACTATTACTTACTTACATCGACAAAATGCTCAACAAAAACTGACGCAAATGAAGTCGGGGGCAGATAAAAATTCCGAATTTGGTCAACGTGTGAATCTTGGAGATTCGAGCACGTAGCAATGAATTCTTTTCTTAGCCATATCGGCTTAAAGCTAACAATAGGTAAATTTTGTGCGGCCAACATATCGTCCAAATATTACGCCCCACCTCCCCGAAAAATGGCGTCCCAGCATACCTCCCTGATGGTCCAATTTACAGGTACTGGTTTGGCTTACCGACGAAACGTCCCCATGACAAAACGTCCCCTGGCGAAACCTCCCCGTGACAAATCGGTCCCGAAACAAAACATCCCCACGACAAAACGTCCCCGTGGCGAAACGTCCTCAATTACAGATTTTTAGGTTCGCCTCGATCTGAAGGTGCATGATCGAGGTAAAACAACTTCAGAGTGTGCATTACAGATGTGGGGACATCCCTTATAAGCAGGAAAGACCGAACATACAACCGGTTGCTTCATCAATATATTCTTTTCAGTTAAAATATGTAGTGTAATATGCCTTGCAATTGACTCGTAACTGATCAGTCCTAGGTCGTTTGAAGCAACATGCTCAATCTGAGGAGCACCAGTAAGCTCCTCAGAGAAAGGGGAAGCCCGCTGTGGCACAAAGAGAGTCAAACAAGGAAAATACAAAAATAGGCGTAGTGCCGTCATGCTGGATAAAAATGACATGGGAAGCGAGGAAACGAAAGCGGATGGAACGATTAGTAAGGTAGAGAGACATAGTAAGCAGAGGCGTCATTCGGGGGGGGGGGCAGGGGGTGGCAGCTGCCACCCCCTGGCTTTCCAAGGGGGCCCAAAGCTACCCACGAAAAATCATAAAATCAACCAGAAACAAAGGTATCTGACAGCATTTCGACAGACAGTTGCGTAAAACGGATTTTAGGAAGGTCATCCCCAGCTTTGACCTTTATAAGCCGAGCTAATGACCCATTGTTCAGGGATTATTTTCGAGGTAGGTGAGCATAGTTCGGTTTTTGAGGTCAGATGTGTGTCAGAAGAGGTAGAGAAAGGATATGAAATTTGCATAATGGCGTCCAAGCCCCAGTTATCAGGAGCGCAGAAACGAAAACTATCAGCATCAAGAAAAGACGAAGAGAAAAGGTCCCAGCCAAGCTCAGTGCCTTCTTCAGAAACCAAAGCTGGATTTAGTTGTTATAACGGTAAGGAACTTTTATCATTTGTCTTAGCTTTTCTCCAACAAGAGCTACCGTAAATATTCAGGATTTAGTCCCGTATAGAGAGATACAGGGCCCTCAGAGGTCCACCATTTTAAATAGTTTTGCTTAAAACATACGGTTTTTCTTTACATTTGACATACCTTAACGGCAATTAGACAAGCAGACTTAGAAATGAAAGAGACAAGTACCGGCTGTAATTTGTTACGTTTGAATATAAGTACGATATCACACTGCTACGTGGGAATGTTGCAGCTATTTCCACATTTTCTACAGTAAAAGACTGCCGTGTTCCAGAAAATTTGTTAGCTGATTTTCGCACGAAATAGCGATTTGAAAGAAGTTGCATCGTAAGCATTCTAACACTTGCGACGTCTAGACCCCCCCCCCACCCAAGACCCAAGATGAAGCCACAACTCGATCCCACCGCTGGGTCATCTAGTGGCTCGGCCGGGAGATCAATGGATAGTAGATCAATGGATAGTTGATAGGCCCACATGAATCAAAGACTTTAATGCGATCCTGTGTACATATAGGAACAATTATTTATCATATTGGAAAGCAGTTTGGAAGCTTTTGAGTGGAAGCTTTTCCGGCGTCCAGGCTCGTCTCAGAGCTAAAGCAGAGCACGTAATCTACATTCACTGCCACGCCCACAGGCTAAACCTCGTCATTGGCGATTGCGTGAAACAGCTCGGAGAGCTTTCGTCTTTCTTTTCTGTTTTACAGGGCATTTATGCTTTTATTTCCAATAGCAACACTAGGTATCAGCTGTTCGTTGAAGCCCAAAAGTCTGCCAACCTTCCTGTTCTTCAACTTGAAAGAACTGCTATCACGAGGCGGGCCTATTGGTATCGCTCTGTGTCAAAGGTAAAATTGCGATATGAGTGTATATTGGCGGTACTCCTGGTGACGAGCGAATCTGCAAACCCAGACGCTGCGGCTGAGGCGTGTGGTTTCAGAAAAAGGCTTGAGTCTTTTCGGTTCGTCGTGCAGCTTCACATCGCAGAAAGCATACTGAGCGCAACAAATTCGTTGTCTGAGCAACTTCAAGCCACAGACTTGCTCATCTCGAAGGCCTGTTCTTTGATTAGAACCACTTTGAACGAGCTCCGTGATATGCGCAAAGAACAATCTTTTCGCTCTCTCTTTGCGAAGTCTCGAGTGTTCGCTGTGAATCTGGGCATTGAAGTCGAGCATGATGAAGCCGTCCTATCCAGCAGTGGGGCAGACCCAAGCGAGCGCAGAAAATAGCCTCTCAGCTCAAAGGCTTTCTGACCACATCAACCCTGGGCAAGAACTTCATCGATAGCGCCGACCGTACGATTTCTTTCGATGAGGAAATTCGAAAGGAATATTACGAACTTTTTGATCGGTTCACCAAAGAGTTTGAAAACCGGTTTTCAAACAATTTGCCCCTTTTGGAATCGATCACAGCCCTTGACATTGAGTCTCCTCGTTTTATGGACTCCGATCTGCTATGTCAAATTTCTTCTCACTATGGGAGTCTCGGAATAGACGAAATACTTCTGAATTGTCAAGCGTCTGTTGCAAAACGATTCTTCGCCGAGACGCCCGACAAACCGAAAGATCTCTTTCAGCTGTACTTTAAGCTGAAGAATCTCTCGGTGGCGTATTCTGAGTTACTGAAGATCCTGGAGATCGTAATAACTCTTCCCGTCACTACTGCCGGAAACGAGTGTTTCTTCTCTGTGCTGAAGATGGTCAAGACATACCTCCGGACAAGCATGGGGGATGATCGGCTTAGCCACCTTCTTCTGATCTTTTCAGACAAGTCTTTGGTTAAGAGTTTAAACTTCGAAACTCTGGTTGAAAAGGTTGCCAAAATGAAACCCAGGCGTTTCCCCCTATTACCATGATTTTTTTCTGCTGTTTCTTTCTTTCCAGATCACCGTTGTAAATCCTGCCACCAGACCATGGAGCCATGACGAGGAGCGAATCCGAAACAGACTACACTGCTTGAATACAAAAAACAAAAGTAAAAAAAAAGTTTTTGGATAAAATATTCTTGTAAAATATACCTTATGCATGTTGTTAGCCACTTCTGTATTTCTGGTCTCACCTATGTAGTTCCGAACATGAAAATGGCAAGGGGGGCCCAGAAGTATGTCACTGCCACCCCCTAGATTTTCGCGAAATGACGCCTCTGATAGTAAGTCTAGGTTAGACGGGTATGTTCCTTTGACAAAATCCTTTAATAATAAATATCACCAAACTAATTATCGAACACAAGCGAGATCAATGAGTTAGAGTTTTACCGCCGCATAAACTAACACGCAAATAAACCAATTAAATGAAATATAAAACGAAAACTGACAAACTACTAAATCCCTGCGCTTTCTTTAAGAAATGGCCACAGCCGGAATCAACACGTTGATTTGTTTCTTGACTATCGGTTAAATGCTGATGTAATCAATCCATCATGGTTTTCAAAATGTTATATTCCAAGAACATTTTTTGTCTGAACTGATGACGCAATCAGTAATCTCATACGTTTCGCCACGGGGACATTTTGTCGTGGGGACGTTTTGTCACGGGGACATTTCGTCGGGGACGTTTCGCCAGGGGACGTTTGGAATGGGGACGTTTTGCCGACAACCCACTGGTTTAGGTCTTCTGTACTTGTTTCTTTCAACCAGCTTGGAAACTTTTCTATTATTTTCTTGCAGTTTTTGCTTTTTAGGGAACGACTCCTCCTCCGTTTGGTGACATTAATTTTCTCTTTAAATACTTTCAAAACAATAAACAGAAAAACTTGAACTTCAATAGTTTTATCTCCATTCCCTTTCAACTAGTAAACTATTCTGTATACTTCCAATTAACAAACCAAAAAATTGCCATAATCATTTTGACTTATAATTTTTATTTTAATAACTTGTATTCATTTTTACTGAAAATCATTTCCGACTCATTTTGAAAATCATTTCCGACTAATTTCTCACCAGTACTTCTATTCAATAACTAGTATAGCACAAAGGGCGCTGGACGGGTATGGTGGTGACAGGGTGACAAATTTCGCGCCTACCGCCAGGGATTCGGGACAGGTTCGGTATACAAGGTATACTTTGTCCCCAAATTCAAATAGGGTTATCAATCTGTCATATACAAAAAAAGAAATCAGAATACCACAGTCTGAACTGGAATTCCTAAAACAGCACTGGATGGAAGGCCTAAAGCTACAGACTACCTACAGTATTGGGAAGTACTTCCAGTACATGTACTTCAAGTACAAAATCGCAGTACTTCGATTTTGCTTAAGTACCCTACCTACAGTGTTTGGAAGTACTTCCAGTACACAAAATCGGAGTATTATTTTGCTTAAAGACCTAATCCAAACATTCTGTTTACCTTCTCTTAGTGATCGGAAGCCACCAGTTTATTTAGATTTGAATTTGATTGCCGGGTTGCCTTTTTGGCTCGAAAAAAAACCCACGCAAAAGGTCTTCTTTTCCAGTTTGATTAGCAAAGAATTATAAGACTTAATTGATTTTTTTTGTATGGCTTCAGGAATACCAAACTGATCTTGGTTTTTTAATTTATTTGTATTTGTAATAAACAGTTGGAGTATTACATAGAAATTATTATTTTGATCCTTGGCTCCCTACGTGCCATAACGGCTGTCCCGGATAATCGGCTAAGATTTAGTCCAGACCAAATTATTTCAAACCTAGGAAAATGTGTTTGTTTTTCTAATTTGCTCATTGTTTGGCGGTGTTTTGGGGTTTTTTGAACATACATAGTGGCAGTAGGGATGGTTATCATTGTATGTGTGGTAGAAAGACCATTTCTTGTGGTTAATACTTATTGCTTAAGTAAAATAACTAGGTATTGTAGCCTCAATAAGTATTCAAGTAAAGTCTCAAGAAAGCTACATTATGCTTAGATCAAATCGATTTGCACACTGAAATGCTTCTTTGGCTGGTAGTACATGGTAGGCTGAAGTACATTGCATCCTTGGTAGGTATACCGGTAGATGGCGGGAGCTCCATTCAGAGCTGAAAAGTCGATGTTCTCTCAGACTGCAGGGCTTAAAACGTGCAGTACTTGAAGTAGCCTATTACTTAAGTACAAGTCATGTACTTAAAACTCGAGTGCTAATTAAGTACATTTGTTGTTACGCTGTAAAAAGTTCCTCCGAGTAAGGATTAAAGTTAACTGCAGTATTTGCTACTGGGATTAATCTTAATCTCTACTGAGATAAGATTAATCCGAATTCGAGTTAAGATTGTCTTTGTAGAGACACGATTAATCCCAGTAGCAAATACTGCAAGATTTTTTTTACAGTGTAGGTAGTAAATACTTTGGTACTTGAGTGCAAAATTTGGAAATACTTGATACTTAAAGTTTAACTGAAAAGGGCGGGGATAGGACAATCTAGCTACCCATCACTTATTCACTTAAATTGGGTTGAAGACCCGCTGAAAATGCGTTACTTCGTTGTTCCGCTATTCACGGATAATCGAGTTTCAAATAGTGGAATTTCCGTGTGATTTGTGGCACCTCTATGCGCTTCTATTTGTGTTGTATGCCTTACCATAAAGTTTATGATTTTTTTTTTGTTCAGGCACTAAGCAGTCTTCACCAAGCTCACCACTGCCCACTTAAAAGCTGCGTTTGTGTTGAGATTAAAATTTCCCGCGTCATAGTAGAATTTAGGTTGTGGGGACGGCCGCAGTTATTCTGAACGCCATAACTAGAGCAGATAGTGGAAAATAAAAAAATCTCTTGGCAGAATCCCAATTATACAGTGTATTCAGTTATATGACACAAAAATAAGTTGACTTTTCAGTTAAACTTTAATACTTAAGTACAAATATACGGTAGCCTAATTGTCACACCTCTGCCTACGATCAATAGAGCAAGTCTGTATCCCCTCGCACTAATAGTCAATATACAAGGTTTTAATGATAAGACACCCTAGATTGTGCCTGAATTAATCGACGGAGATTTTGCTGATTTGAGACGAAAACTACAGAAAAGGAAATAACAAGGCGGGCAGGCAGGCGTGTCCCAAAACCATGTTAAATATCACTAATTATGCTTTTTCTTAGCGAAAACCGGCTTGTCTTGATCTTACAAGACGGTTGGGTGGTGTGCAGCAACTTATTATGTCGTCTACCCGTTGTACAGCCCATTCGGGCTAAAATAAACTCCATTATTTATTCAGTTTCAGTTTCATTAAAAGTAATTTAAAGAAAAATAGACGACAAACGTAGCCTAACATTCTTGCAAGGAAAGCACAAAAATGTGTGCTTAGACAAAAGTGTTTCAAACGAAGTGTTGCAGCACACTAGCCAAGATTAAAAAAAAAATACTCAAACAACATATAAACTGAACACGGCAAGAAAGAAAAAAGAAGAAAGGAGAGAAAAAATAGCATTCGGTTTCAACTTTAAAGATAAAAGAAGAAAAGAAAAAAACGAAAAACCTTTAAGGAAGATGGAAAGCAAAAACTGGGGAACCTCCCACCCGAAAATGCAAAAAAAAATCGTTTCTATAGGCTTTAACCTCCGATCTATATCCTTTTTGTAATTTTATGTATGGGTTAGTGCCGACCCAAGGGCGACACCCCCCCCCCCTCAAAATGAATACCTGATGATGGACATTGTAAGTCTGTCCGTCTGTCTTTTAGCGTGACAACTTTCAAACCCATCGAGCCATTTTGTGCGCATATTCAAGACGATGTCCTGAGCAATAGCATAACCATCGCAAATACCCGTCAGCTGATTTAAAGCTGCAACTGTTGGTGCCATAACATCTTAGAGGGATAATTAGCTGATCAACAAAATACGGAAATTTCGTTTTTGTTCTTGCATTACGAATTGTCAGTTTGGCTTTAAACCTTAGATTAACCCCCCCCCCCCCCCCCCGAAAAAAATACCCCCGGAGTTCAGGCCAATCCTGAGACATTCTCCGAATTCTTCAACTAATTCCAAGATTATCTTTCCCACTCATAAATTCCCCCAAAACCATCCTTCTGCTTTAAAAAAGAATACACAGATACGTATCATTTTAAGTTATGACAATAGCTGGCTTGCATGGGCAAAAATTTCCATAACGTGTTAATCATAAGAGCAATCCTAACCTGACCAATTAGTCGGTAGGCGTCGAAAAGGTAAATCTTTCTGAACCATATAGCACCTAACTAAGTAATTAAGTTATCATGCAGAGAAAGCACGCCCTAAACCCATAAAGTTATAATTCCGGCCACAGAGATATAACCTAACTTAGAAATTTTGTCTCTTGCCACTGTCGCAAGCGAAAGATGAAAGATCTTTAACATGTGAGATATAGCCAAAGGTTACTGATTCTTCTTATGGTCGTATTCAGGCATTACCCCCCCCCCCCCCCCCACACACACACACACGCAAACATTCACGGAATTCTTAAGCTTCGTTTACTAGAAAATGTGAACACAGCCCAGGTTTCCTCATCTCGACAATCTGTCACAAGCAAAATAAAAATCATGGATCAAGGTTACAGGCCCTTTTTGTAGTCCGAATTGGGTTTAGCCCCCCCCCCCCTCAAGGAAATTCAAGGTAATTTGTCTCTCTTAGGCTAGAGAATGTGAAGGAAGCTCTAGGGCTTACCGTATTACGGGAATCTGAAACAAGCGAAAGATGGAACATCGAGAGACATCTTTGATCAAACAAGACTACTAACTCTTGTTGCGACCCTATTGAGGGTTTAAATACCCACTCGAAAGTTTTAATGCTCTCTCATAGGCTAGAGTATCGAACGCCAGGTTTTGCCGAATTTCGTGAATCCGTCATTCACTCATTCATTCATTCATTTATCCGTACTACACAAACTACACAACATAAATATAACGCAAGAAACAAGACCCCTGAAGCTATCTTGTTGGTGAAAGATTGCAGTCCTATTTACGGTTTACCCCCCCCCCCCCCCCTCTCAACACCCCATACACTCTAAACAAAGGATTGGTTTGGTTAAACAACGTGAGCAAAGAACAGCTTTTAACGCATCTAGGAGCATCAAGGTTAGTAGAGGTTATCTTGGTCCTCTTTAAGGATTCCCCCACACACACATTCAAGAACAGTCTACCAGATCATCACATTGCTAATTATTCACTGATCACTTTTGCACATGGAATCCCGGCGTCACCGACTGTATTTAGGGGGCGAGCAAAGGGGTTAGACGCTAACAACCAGAAAAAAATGAACATACGTGCAGTTGTGTCGGTGTATTTGATACTTGATGAAAAGAAAAAGGTTATGCGTATTACAAAATACAGAGGAAGAGACGAGTCGGAAACAGCATATTTCTTAAGACCTCTTCAATAGCAGTCAAATGGTGGAATACAACTTCTATCAAAATTTACAAAGTCGTCATCATGATCGATTTAAAGAGTTTTGGTTTCTTTCTCTTTATCTAAAACTGTTATAGCTCTATATTTCGCTGAATCATAATGCCGGATCAAATTTCGAACTCTATGTTAAATGGATTTATTAGGCGTAGCAATTAAGCAGAGGAAGAGGGGCGGCGGGAATTCGGGATTTTTTCCGTGCGATTTTCTGGGTCGTTAGATTAGGGAGTACACTGTCCGAAGTTTCACACAGATAACATATGGATGCGCGGTTTCATCAGATATGTTAGCTCTTACGATTTTCAAACGTTACGCATTGAAACTTTATGCATACGAGAAGAGCCGAAAGGCCGCCGAAAAAGCATCCGCTGACTTTTTTGTTTGTCAGATGATAAGGCAAAAGTCAGCAGATACTTTCTAGGCGTTTTTTTTTTCGGCATATGCATAACCTTTACAAAATCATAACATATAGCATCCCAAGCAGATCCCAAGTTTTATCTGTTGAAACTGCGCATGTTTGAGGTATTCTGTTATGCAACTTTTGACGTGTAGTTCACCAAAGGGTCATTTGAATCGTTCCCTAACACCCTCGGAAAAGCAGCAGTGCCGTCGGATGTTATTTCGGTGAGTGGGTGGGTCTCACAGCGTCCGATCTAATCCATACCTGTCAATAAAACAAGAACACATATCAGAAGTTAAAGCCTATAAAAAAGATTTGTTGTATGTTTCGGGGGGAAGGGGTCGAACACAGTAGCCCCCCCCCCCCCCCGGATACGGCCTGGAAAAGCAAAGGGTCAACTTACCACAACCAGGAACAGGACAGCAGCTGTCAGTCTTAATTTCATTGTGTCTTAATCTTTCTACATCTTTCTAATCCAATCATCCTTCATGTCTCCAAACCTGGAAAAAATTAACATTTTTAATCCAATCTTCTTCATAAGGGTTTCTTTCATTTCCATTCGTTAATGCGGAATACTACCATTCTGGTTGTAGGTTATTATTCTTGTCTTACATCGTTGAGACAACTGAAACGGCTAAAGTTTCTTCAAATTTTGGTTTTCAATAGGTATTCTTTCAGCCAAAGCCGACTGCGATAAACTGATAAGTCAGTTTTTTCTAGAGGCATTTCAGCCCTTCTTGGCAAGGGTTCTTCAGGCTCAAACTAGAATAGCAAACCTGCGACAAAAACAAATGATGATTCAACTACATTTTGGTGCGTTACTTCGTAGGAATTGCTATAGGGACTGAAGCTGATACTAAGGGTAAATGTCAGCTGCCTTGTCGGTTTGGCGCAGCCAAATATGTTTCAGTTTTCAGTACTTTCAAACAGTCGTAAAACAAGAGCTGTAAGCTCATATGGCACTTGCATGTGTCAAGATGATTTGATTGATCAAGAGTAAGTTTCGACTTTGCGGTTGAGATGCGCGCTATAAGGGAGCTGGAACTTCATTTGTAAGCAAAACCCTTGAGGCAAAACTGCTAATGGGCTGATGGGCATCACGAAAATGCATATATTGCTTAAAAGTATTTTTTTTACTTTGCGGTCAAGATTGGTACTTTAAGGAATAATCGGATTTGGGAAGTAGCAATTTCTAAGCAAATGTTGTTGAGTCTCCAATATTCCAGCGAAGTTTCATCGTCCTAGCACATCTGGAAGTACCTTAACGAGCATCACCGGAATCCCAGACCCCCCTCCCCCTCCTCCAACTCCACCCACAATAACCGGAGCCAATCCTGTTCTGTAAATGATTAATCCAGAGCATCTGTTTGTCATTCCCACGAAGTTCGATCCAGATCACACCAGTCTAAGCGGGTCAAGTATTTTCCGCCCTCCCCCCGATAATTGCCGGATTCGGTCCGGAAATGAAAAAGGTCACAAGAGAAAAATGTCCTCTGTTTAATTCTTAAATTTCACTCGAATCCGATCACCCGTTCCAAAGTTACGCATGACTCAATATTCCGGATTCCCCTCCCTCAACTCCCCCCCCCCCCCCAAGATTATCATATCGAGGATTTTTTTTTTTATTCCAAGTCAGTTTGACCGGGTCCCTGATATGCCTTCCAAGTTTCGTCGTGAAAATCCCCCAAAAACGGAATTCCGGGATACCCCTCCTCCCCCCCCCCCCTTAAGTGTCCGGATCCAGTCAAATTATGTAAAAGATTTATACGGACCAGATGTTTGTTCTTCCCAGCAAGTTTCACTCCGATACCATCATTCTAACCGTTTCTCGAGATTTCCGGTCCACCCCCCCCCCCCCACCCCACCCAGCTCCCCCGCGGTGCACGTAGCCAATCCGATTCAGCAAATGACTTACCTAGAGCATCTGTTTGTTCTTCCCACAAAGTTCCATCCCGATCCCTCCATTCTAAACGGG
Organism: Branchinecta sandiegonensis; assembly: GCA_030848855.1. Lineage (NCBI taxonomy): Eukaryota > Metazoa > Arthropoda > Branchiopoda > Anostraca > Branchinectidae > Branchinecta > Branchinecta sandiegonensis. The sequence goes on along the minus strand of JAUPMV010000017.1, from coordinate 4,301,590 downwards.
GCACGTATTCCCCCCCCCCCCCAATAGTTGCCGGATCCGGTCCGAATATGAAAAAAATCATCGGAGAAATGTCCTCTGTTGAATTCTTAAATTTCACTCGAATCCGATCAACCATTCCAAAATTACGCATGACTGAAAATTTCGGATTCCCCTCCCTCCACTCCCCCCACCATTATCTGATCGACAAAATTTTTATTTTGAAGTCAGTTTGATTGGGTCCCTGATATGCCTGCCAAGTTTCATCGTGAAAATCCCCAAAACCACCATCACCGGAATTCCGGGACCCCCCCCCCCCCCCATAAGTGTCCGGATCAAGTACAATGGCCTAAAGGACTTACCTAGAGCCGATGCTTGTTCTTCCCAGCAAGTTTCACTCCGATCCCTCCATTCTAACCGTTTCTTGAAATTTCCGGTCTCCCCCCCCCCAACTCCCCCCTGGCTACCGAATCCGGTCAAGACTTTAAACGGGACATTACAGATATATATTCTGTTCAGTTATGAAGTTTCATTACAATCCGATCATCCGTTCGAAAGTTACACACTTCTCAATTTCCCGGATTCCCCTGCGGATTCCCCTCCCTCCACTCCCCCACCATTATCTGATCGACAATATTTTTATTTTGAAGTCAGTTTGATTGGGTCCCTGATATGCCTGCCAAGTTTCATCGTGAAAATCCAAAAAACCACCATCACCGGAATTCCGGGCCCCCCCCCCCATAAGTGTCCGGATCCAGTACAATGGTCTAAAGGACTTATCTAGAGCAGATGCTTGTTCTTCCCAGCAAGTTTCACTCCGATCCCTCCATTCTAACCGTTTCTTGAAGTTTCCGGTCTCCCCCCCCCAACTCCCCCCTGGCTACCGAATCCGGTCAAAACTTTAAACGGGACATTACAGATATATATTCTCTTCAGTTATGAAGTTTCATTACAATCCGATCATCCGTTCGAAAGTTACACACTTCTCAGTTTCCCGGATTCCCCTGCCCTCCACCCCCCCCCCCCCCAAAATGGTCGGATCAGAAAACTGATTATTCCTAATTTTGTTTGGTCGGGTCTCTGATATGCCTGCCAAGTTTCATGGTCCTAGCACAACTGGAAGTACCCTAACTCGAAAAAGTGTGACAAAATGCCCTAAATTTTCAAGTTTCCAGCGCCCCGCACTCCCCCCCATATGGTCGGATCGGGAAACTGATTATTTCCAGGTTAGTTTGGTCGGGTCCGTGATATTCCTGCCAAGTTTCATTGTCCTAGCTCATCTGGAAGTACCCTCACTCGAAAAAGTGTGACAAAACGCCCTAAATTTTCAAGTTTCCAGCGCCCCAACTCCCCCGCATATGGTCGGATCGGGAAACTTATTATTTCCAGGTTACTTTGGTCAGGTCCCTGATATTCCTGCCAAGTTTCATTGTCCTAGCTCATCTGGAAGTACCCTAACTCGAAAAAGTGTGACAAAATGCCCTAAATTTTCAAGTTTCGAGCGCCCCCACTCCCCCGCATATGGTCGGATCGGGAAACTGATTATTTCCAGGTTCGTTTGGTCGGGTCCCTGATATTCCTGCCAAGTTTCATTGTCCTAGCTCATCTAGAAGTACCCTAACTCAGAAAAAAGTGACAAAATGCCCTAAATTTGCAAGTTTCCAGCGCCCCGCACTCCCCCCCATATGGTCGGATCGGGAAACTGATTATTTCCAGGTTAGTTTGGCCGGGTCCCTGATATGCCTGCCAAGTTTCATTGTCCTAGCACATCTGGAAGTACCCTAACTCGGATATGTGGGACAAAAAAACTCGGACCGACCGACAGACCGACAGACCGACAGACCGACAGACGGAATTGTGATCGGTATATGGCACTTGAGCCAGAGGCTGCAAGTGCCATAAAAAAACCATTTCTCCACATGGTCAATAAATGGATTCTCGTAAACTACTTACAATTTTTTTTTTTTACAATATATAAAACAAAAATACAAAAAGTAAAGTAATATTTTGGTGAAATGTACATTCTTGCAATATACAGCAACCACTTTCGAGAAAGAACAAAAATAAATATGAAAGGAGGCACTGAAAATATTCGCGAAGGAACTTATTTAAACTTACAACCTTGAGGATGTAAGTAAGTAAGTAAGTTTTTATTTCTGACCCGCCATTTGAAAAGCAGAGTATGTAAAACAAAATAAAAGAATTAAATAAAACACAACCAATACAATAATACAATATACAATTTTTCATTCATCGTCCAGAAAAAATTGTAGAGTGTCATGTGCTGGCTGGTGAATGTATTGGAAGTGAATGTATTGTAATGTATGTAAGTGAATGTATGAGCTGTTATTTCATTGTTCACGTCGCTTTCATAGAAGAAAAACGCTACTGATATCACGTAACACATAGATGAAAAGGTTTTAAGCACAAACTGCCAAGAACACGAACGAGTAAACCCAGTAAATATTCTTTCAGCGCAACCTGACAACTCAAACAGAAAAATTAGCTAGGATGTTCTTCAACGATATTTTGACAATTCCTGGAAAGGGAAAATTGAAACTGATTTTAGCTTATTTTCTTCCAGCTAAACCCTGAAGAAGACCCTTGCCAACAAGGGCCGAAATATCGTTGAAGAATACCCTAGATGATTTTTCTGTCTTGAATCAGTTTTATAGCAAATCCAGGTACAACGAGATTACTGATACTAGCCTAAAGTGCTGACTTGACTGTAAAATTCCTCCGAGTAAGGATTAAAGTTAACTGCAGTATTTGTTACTGGGATTAACCTTATCGCTACTAGGATAAGATTAATCCGAATTAGAGATAATCTTATCTCAGTAGAGACAAGATTAATCCCAGTAGCAAATACTGCAAGATTTTTCTTTGCAGTGTTGTCGTTCAATTTACTTCTTTCGGGTTGCTCTTGAGTCTAAGAATCCTTGAGGTGATTTTTTTTTGTTTATTGTTTTCATGGCACTTGCCCTCAGGCCAAGTACCATATACCGATCACTTTTCCGTCGGTCGGTCGGTCAGTTCAGTGATCGCGAGTTAGTGTACTTTCAGATGTGCTGGGACGACGAAACTTGGCAGGCATATTAAGGACCCGACCAAACTAACTTGGAAATAGTAACTTCCCCTATCCGACCATCGTGGGGGGAGTGGAGTGAGGGTGAATCCGGAATTTTGAGGTATGCATAACTTTTGAACGGGTGATGGGATCTTAATGAAACTTGATATGGGAAAGACCTCGTGTCTCAGATGTCCCATTTCAAGTCCGGACCAGATCCGATGAGCGGATGAAATTTGGTGGGAAGACCAAGCACAAGCCCTAGATACATCATTGACAGACCTGGATCGGATTTGGTCACTGTGGGGGAAGCTGGAGGGGGGTTCAGGAATTCCCATGATACGGAGTTAAGGTACTTCCAGTTGGGCTAGGACGATGAAACTTGGCAGGCATATCAGAGACCCGACCAGATTAACTGTCAGTTCCCAAATCCGACCATCGTGGAAGGGGTGGAGGGAGGGGGAATCCTGAATCTCGAGGTATGTATACCTTTCGAACGGTGATCGGATCTTATTGAAGCTTGATATTTGGAAAGACCTCGTGTCTCAGATGTTCTATTTCAAGCCCGGACCGGATCCGATGAGGGAGGGGCCGGGGGGACTGGAGGGGAGAACCAGAAACCTTGTGACACGCTTCATCGTGGAAGGGGTGGAGGGAGGGGGAATCCTGAATCTCTAGGTACGTATACCTTTCGAACGGTGATCGGATCTTATTGAAGCTTGGTATTTGGAAAGACCTCGTGTCTCAGATGTTCCATTTCAAGTCCGGGCCGGATCCGATGAGGGAGGGGCCGGGGGGACTGGAGGGGAGAACCAGAAACCTTGTGACACGCTTCATCGTGGAAGGGGTGGAGGGAGGGGGAATCCTGAATCTCTAGGTATGTGTACCTTTCGAACGGTGATCGGATCTTATTGAAGCTTGATATTTGGAAAGACCTCGTGTCTCAGATGTTCCATTTCAAGTCCGGACCGGATCCGATGAGGGAGGGGTCGGGGGGACTGGAGGGGAGAACCAGAAACCTTGTGACACGCTTCATCGTGGAAGGGGTGGAGGGAGGGGGAATCCTGAATCTCGAGGTATGTATACCTTTCGAACGGTGATCGGATCTTATTGAAGCTTGATATTTGGAAAGACCTCGTGTCTCAGATGTTCCATTTCAAGTCCGGACCGGATCCGATGAGGGAGGGGCCGGGGGGACTGGAGGGGAGAACCAGAAACCTTGTGACACGCTTCGAGTGAAGCGATCGGGAAGAAACTTGGTGGGAAGAACAAACACAGGAACTAGGTACATCAGTGACAGAACCGGACCGGATTTGGGCACTGTGGGGGGATTTGGAGGGAGGTCCGGAATTCTGGTGATGCAAGTTAAGGTACTTCCAGAAGCGCTAAGACGACGACAGTTGGCTGGAACATTATAGACTCGACAAGATGGCTTAGAAATTGTCACTTCCCACATCCGAACATCCCTTAAAGTACTCATTTGAACGCAAAGTACAAAAGAAACTTTTAAGCAAAATACACATTTTCATGATCTCCATCAAGACCATGATCATTTTTGCAACAATGTTAGCTTAGAAATGAACTTTGAACTCCCTTAAAGTGCGCATCTTAACCGCAAAGTGAAAAAAATTTATACATTTCATGAATGATCCCCGAGGTCAATGGTGATTTGTTTCACAAGGGTTTTGCTTACAAATCGATTTCTCTAAATTCGATTCACATCTTAACCGAAAAGTGAAAATCATACTTTTCACCAAACGATTCATTTTCATGATCGCCAAGGGCCTCTGATTATTTTTGCCTCAAGGGTTTTGCTTACAAATGAATTCCTCAAAGCAAAAAAAATACTTTCAAAATATACATTTTCATGGTCTCGATGAGCCCACCATCATTTCTGCCTCAGGGATTTGCGTACAGATCAATTTTTAGCTCCCTTAAAGTGTGCATCATCACAACACAACACATGCAAAGGGCGCGCCAACACAAAATAAAGTATACTTTGTACCACAATATAATCTCATGATTTCTAAGGACCCTTCATCATTCTTATCTCAAGAGTTTTTGCTTAGAAATGATCAGAACAAACCCACGAATTGGCAAATTCCTACTTCCATCCTCTGATCCGGCCTTGCAAGTGCCATATGAGCTTCTAGCTCTTGGTTTGTTTCGACTGTTATTTGTGCGAAGTTTTCTGTTCCGTAAATTCAAGTTTAAGTAAGTTTTTAAGTTTTGTGGTTCTTGAATTAAATTTTTGTAGTTCACTCGCCGACTCGGCGGAGATAAATAAAGTAGATCAATAAATGAACTCACACTCCCCCAAATCCATAAACTCCGTAACGTTTATATCCGAGTATACTCCCAATAAACACAAAAATGTCACTCTTTCCAGTCACGCCGTCGGCATGAAACTGACTCGGAAACCTCGCCGAGTTCATAAAATTCGTAACTTCGGAACTTTCGGGCTTCTCGTTATCTTAAGCTAACAAGCCCTGTGGCAGATTAACTGCCCATAGCCATAGACATATTAACACTGCCAAGGCATAGGAAAACAATGCGTGGAAAAATGACAAATATGCTGGAACTTCAGGGCTTCGAGCCTTGACAGTTTCGGGACTAAGCAACGACAAAAAAAAGGAAGCTTGTCCTAGCTTGACAATGAGGTCGATTTGCGATGACAGCAATACCCGATTTTCCACCCTTCGTTTTTTTGTTTAGTCCAGTCAGTATCAGTGTACCGCGTCAGCATTCACTGAGGCTACACAGTACACCCTCCAAAAATAAATCAGAAAATTGGTTAACGTTTATTTCGTTACCATGTATGTCAGGTGTGGTCTACCCGATGAGATAGTTTCCAGTTTCCCAGCGCAATTTACTCTCCTTAAAGCTGGTACACCGTTGAGTTGTAGCGCGTATGCAATTACGCAAGTTCAAGTTCAAGTTCAATGGGTTTATTAACAAATACAAAATAAATCATACATAACAAAAACACTCAGTCCATTTCTGGACGCCGAGTACCACAATCTTTACATTTTAGACATAATACGCAGAGTGGTCACTGTTCCTACTCTCAGACACAACCTTGCCTCTCAAAAAACAAAAAAAATAACCAATTACCTTCCTGCACCCCAGGGGAAGCCACCCCATCATATTTTTTTTTTATTATTATTTTATTATTAAGCATATTTCTTATTTATTTTTATTTTATTTTACCAGACCTTATTTAATTATTCTTCTGTAATGCTAATAAATGATTTTTTACTTTTTTTTTAAATGACGCAAGGGAGCTCCTACCTCTCAGCTCGTCTGGGATCAGGTTCCATATTTTTGCACATGTTATGGTCGGAGCAAAATCTGATCGTACAGTCGGGGTGAAGGGTATGTGCAGGTTTGATGATGATCGGGTCCGATTATGCTGGTCCGAGATAGATCGAAACAATGTTTTGAATGAAGATGGCAGCTCACCAGCTAAAAAAAAAGCATGACAGTTGATGCAGCGACTCCAGTGACAAGTATTCTTCATTTTTTCCAATTATTATCAGACATCGTTTATGAATCGAGTTCAGTTTTCGCAGGTGAGATTTGAAGGTCGATTGCCAGATCATTGCACAGTACTGTAGATGGGGTTTCATAAAAGCGTTGTACAGGAGGACCAGTGTTTTCTGCGGCAAGGTGCTCTTCAGTTTTTTTATTATTCCAAGATTCCGGGATAGCTTCAGCTCTACTGCTTGGATCTGATGCAGGAATGACAGGTTCTCGTCAAGGAGGACTCCCAGGTATTTTGCGAAGCGCGTTTCTGGCCGACTGATCAGACCTTTGATGTTTGGATACCACATATCTCCGGCTGGACACTTCCGACCCGAGAAAACAATAAAACGCAAGATTTATCAACATTAATAACAAGTCGGTTAGCATCCATCCAGAGATATGTCTCCTCCAGAATATCCCTCAGTTTAGACATGAGCTTTGTCTTATCCGTTTCACAGCAGCCAAGCGTAGTATCATCGGCGAAAGCCACGAGCTCGTCATCGTCATCTTCGGGCTGGAACGAATCTTGAACGTAGCATAGCTTACAGCAGCGAAGATTTGTGCGTTCCGGGTTCAGCACTCGACTCAGATCGTTAACGTGGATCAGGAATAGCAGTGGTCCTAATATTGCGCCCTGGGGGACACCACAGTTGACGAGTACATCGTTTCCTGGATTTCTCCCATATAAATCCTGCGGTCCCTCAGATATGATCCGAACCAATCCAGAGCTTCGCCTCTTATTCCTATGTGCTCCAGTTTCCCGAGGAGAATTGAATGGTACATACTATCAAATGCTTTTCTGATATCAAGCAGAACCGCTGCAGGTAGTAGGCCAGAATCCAGAGCTTTGTTTATCCATAAACTCAACGCCGTTAGTGCATCTTGGGTGGAGTGCCCTGGTCTGAACCCAAACTGGCGAATGTTAAGAAACCCTTTCTTCTCCAGAAACTGGAGTAGCTGTTGTTGCATAGGTTTTTCAAAAACTTTAGAAAAAACTGAAAGAATCGAGATGGGTCTGTAATTAGCCGGATCAACTCGAGAACCTCCTTTGTGCAGTGGAATTATTTTAGCTTTCTTTAGCAGTTCTGGGAAAGTACCCTTTTGCAATGACAAATTTATCAAGTAAGTAAGAGGCTCTATGATTGACGGGGCGTATTACGTATTACGCGTGTTACGTATTACGTTAAGTTGTTGTGTGTAGCACAACAGTGTAGTGCAGTGTTGTTAAACAATAGGTAATGTGTTTAAGCTTCAGCTTAACCTATTTTTCTATGAATAAATAAGTAAAAAATGATGTACAAGAAAGAAGTTCCTTCTTCAAAGAAACGCATCAAATTGTGTTTTATCTTGTTTTTTAGTTATAATCTGTTTCAAACCTAGGCCCGCAGGAAAAATTGTAACGAGAGATAAGATCGTCACATCTAACGAAGTTACTTATCAGTTTTGCGCGGGATTTCAAAATCAAAACAGAGCTAAAAGAAAAGTTCGTCTCCGACCCAGAGGCGTTAGTAGCCAAAATGTTGGGGGGGGGAGCAAAAGTGTTTTATCGACTGGCTGGTCATTTTTATCGACTGCTTTTGCAGAAAAAACGACTGTTTTAAGATAAAAAAGACTGTTTTGACGAAAATCGACTGATTTTAAGAAAAAATCGTCTGTTTCCACGAAAACGAAAGTTTTGAAGAAAAGTCGACTGTCTCCAGTAAACAAATCGACTGTTTTTACGAAAAACCGAGGAGCTTCGCGCCGACTCGGCTATTTTTTACCGACTTGCCGACAACATTTGAAACAGAATTAAACGAAAACTCGGCCAAGTTCCCTCGTCACCAATAAAATCATGCAAATCTCTTTCTTGCCCCCCCCCCCCCCCAACAACTATCAAAACACTGAAATATCGAATCTGACATTTAGTTGCTTTCTATTCTAAACACAGGCCTATATATTAACAAATTTACTGAGATCTACAAGAAAAAGGTCACTCCCTCCGTGTTTGTCCGACGTTTGAGTTCAAATCAATCGGTAGGCTACTAATAGAAATCTGTAACCGGCTTTGCTGTTAGCCAATCAAATCACTGGGACGCGTTTACCTGCCTGTATGTTGCCTCAAGACCTTCCACAACTATCATCGTCTTCGAATAGTTCTTCGTGACCCTTGGTCCGAATTCCATTGTAACAAGACCAGCAGTTTCGACGGGATCCCAGAAATGGAATATTTATTGGATTTCTCGACCCAGACAATCGGGTTTTGTAGATTTCCAGTCTTCACCACCTCCGTAAGCATACTATTTGCCCCTAATCAACAGCTTGAAAATGTAAAAAAAAAATCATACCGTTTTTGTTTTTTTTGACGGACTAAGGACAAACGACTCGTCTTCCGAGAAACCAAGTTCAGATATGGATTCGGCTTATTTCGGCGTTCATTACATTCAAGTTTGTTATATTTCAATTCTTCATATTTTTCGGCGTCGTTCAAACCGAGGGGTAATTACCGAGGGGTTACCCACTCCCCGACACCTGTTGTACACCTTTACCCGGCACCGACCGAAACCAGCGGTGCCGGTGATAAACTAGGCAATTCCCGCTTCTAAACATGCTGATTTTAATGTTCTAACACGCGGCAACTGGTGCCGACTGGTGTCAGCCGGTGCCGGCACCGAATACTTGCTGTACACTAAAACTGAGAGCGGAAAGCCCCTCGGGAATTAATTGCGTCGCAAGGTGTATAGGGTTCTTGTGCATCCGGTCCTGCCTCCGTGCATCCCGATGTACACCAATACCACTCGTTATCTGTTCTTGCCAATTCGCCCAGTGATTCCTCCTCGATTCAAAGTTAGGGAATGTCGGAACTAACATACCTTTACTGTACTACGGACGGAAATGCTACTATCTCCGACATAAACAGCTTGAACGCTCACAGGATACTGTTCGAATAGGCTTGCCCAGTTCTCTCAACACTTCCCCTTCCAGCCAATTAAGTTCTCGGAATTTTGACGCCCAAAATAAAGGAGAGCTACCCTTTCATTTTTCGCACCCCAATATAAAACACTACCCGTCTCACATCTTTCCCCTCCCTATTAGACTTTGATTTACGCTACACCAACAAACGCCGACGATCTTTTCACAGCCCCTCTTTTGTCCGCCAATCAAAACACAGTTGTCAGACCCTAGTAGTGACGCTACTTTATTACCCCAGATAGAAAGAAGATGGGTTGGATATCACCTGGGTGGGCGGCTGTTAGTGTTACACTCGAATACACATCCTGGATAGTTGATAGCGACATTCAAACCTTACTTTATTAGAGAGGCATCAGGAGCTCTTACCCCCTGTCGGAACCAGTTTTGAGCTTACTTCGCGATTAATTACCCCTGCTGTGATGAGCTACTGGGTCTATTTTTGTTTGGCGTACGAAAGTAAGATATATTAACTGACACTCATCCGGTTGCAGCTTCACGAGAAATCTGAAACAGGGGAGTTGCGTTGGAGTTACGGGAGTTATGTTTGTTTTTGTTTTCTTTTTTCTTTTTTTGTTACGTTGGGAGTTACGTTTAAAGTTTAACCGAAAAGGGCTGGGATAGGACAATCTAGTTAACCATCACTTATTCACTTAAATTGGCTTGAAGACCCGCTGAAATGCGTTACTTCGCTATTTACGAATAATTGATTTTCAAATAGTGGAATTTCCGTGTGGTTTGTGGTACCTCTTTGCACTTGTATCTGTGTTGTATGCAAGGCCGTATCCAGGGGGGGGGGGTAGGGGGTTGAAACCTTTTCTCTGAAACCTCCCTCTGGTCTATGTCTTTTTCGTACTTTTTCCGACCCGCAGGCAACCCCCCCCTCCCGAAAGGCGAAACCTCCCCCGAAATAAATTCCTGGATATGGGCCTGGTTGTATGCCTTACGAGAAAGATTTATGACTTTTTTTTTGCAGGCAGTAGGCATTCTTCACCAAACTCACCTGAACGTCTTAACTAGAGCAACTAGTGGAAAAAAAAAAAAAAATCCCTTTGCAGAATCAAAATAATTCAGTGTATTCAGTTAAATGACACAAAAATAAGTTGGCTTTTCAGTTAAACTTTAAGCTTAAAGGGCCCCTCTTGCTTTTCACTGTCTTCACAACCCCACTGACAGCGTCCGCGGTCTACTAGCCTCTGACACCTCCCTCTTTACAAAATCCTTTTGAATCACTATACCTTAATTTTTTATTTCAGTGACAGCCGAGATTTTCCAGGGTTGCCAACAATAACTTTCGTTTTGTCTTAAGACGTCAAACAACAGGCTTTGCCTGGTTTGACATCGATGCGCATTTTTTTGCTCTAACTTCTCAGCGTTAACCAAGGCACGCATTTCTTTTCTTTTTTGCGAGAAAAAAACAAATATTCGTGCGCGAAGCCCGGCCAAAGTTGCAAGCGTCTAATTTCACGAAGCAAGTATGAGTATTTTTGAAAAACCTGGTGCCATTTTATCGCGAAAAAATCATTTCTAGTTAAAGGTGTACTTTAAAGACGGCCTCAAAATACGTTTCTTAACTTCCATGCTGGATTAACTTCCTTGCTGGATTACATTCTATAATCAGAAAAAGGACCTTCAACGCATACGCTAGACATACTTCAGATATCTGAGATTTCTTCTCTACCTACCAACGTCAACGCGGAACCGCTACCTGATCCTCCGTTTGAAAATGTCCGACACATTGTTGACGCTTGAAGCCCTCTCCTCTAATTTGTGTTCTCCGATCGGAAACTTACCTGTCCACGATCCCATCAATGTGATTCTAAATTAGTGAACCTTTATCGAAAATATTTTTTGAGTGTTTTACGATTATTTTATATTTCTTTGTCCTTTTCTACTGCACTTACGCCCTTGGGCAGTGCGTCATAAATCCTTCATTCATTCATTTACCAACTACTCTATACCCTTTATTTTGTGATACCTTCAAACTTTTCTTTCCAACGAAAGTGTCATAAACCTTTGACAAAACTGTAAATACATTCATATTTGACTGTGCAAAACGGTTGAGTCAGCTGAATTTTATTAGGCTATTTTCGACCCTTCTTGGTAAGGGTCCTCTTCCGGCTCAAGCCGCTCAAGCTGGAAAATGAACTTGTGGAAAAACCAGAAGTGAAAAATACATTCCATTCCTTCAAGTTGATAATTTTGAGCTTCTAACCAATTTGGTCAGGTTCTGACTGAATTTAGTTCCACGATGACGGATTTTGTAAATTCCTTCCAGAAGTCCATTTATAATCAATTCGCTAAACCATAGATTCCCTCTGATCTTCAGTGAGCAATCAGCTTTGGGAAAACACTTCATCCTTACGAATATTTTAATGTCTTCTTTCATTTTATTGATTTATTTATCATTACGTTTGGCGTTAAAATTCCATCCTTGTCGCATCCTTGCGAATCCTTGCCAATCCCTGGCCGTCCTGTAGTACAAGGATATTTCGGTTGTCGGCAAAACGTCCCCATTCGAAACGTCCCCGTGACAAAACGTCCCCATGACAAAACGCTCCCACGACTAAACGTCCACATGGCGAAATGTCCCCACGACAAAACGTCCCCGTGGCGAAAGGTCCCCGATCGAGACGTCCCCTGGCGAAACGTTCCTGTAGCGAAACGTCCCCGGCCATAGAATCTTTTTCGCGGAGGGATAACTAGGCCTATGAGATTACTGATTGCGTCATCAGTTCAGACAAAAAATGTTCTTGGAATATAAACTTTTGAAAGCCACGATGGATTGATTACATCAGCATTTAACCGATAGTCAAGAAACAAATCAACGTGATATCCCGGCTATGGCTATTTCTTAAAGAAAGCGCAAGGATTTAGTAGTTTGTCAGTTTTCTTTTCATATTTTATTTAATTGGTTTATTTGCGTGTTAGTTTACGCTGCGGTACAACTCACTGATCCCGCTTTTGTTCGATATTTAATTTGGTAATATTTATTATTAAAAGATTTTATTAAAGGATCAAACCCATCTAACCTAGATTTACTATGTCTCTCTACCTTACTAATCGTCCATCCGCTTTCGTTTCCTCGCTTCCCATGTCATCTTTATCCAGCATGGCGGCAATACGCTTATTTTTGTATTTTTCTTGTTTGACTCTCTTTGAGCCGCAGCGTGCTTCCCCTTTCTCTGAGGAGCATACGTGTGCTCCTAAGATTGTGCATGTTGCTTCAAACGACCTAGAACTGATCATTTACGAGTCAATTGCAGTCAGCGTTGCCACATGTCGCACGATAGTGTGAATTGTCACTCTATTTTGTTTTTGTCACTCTTGTCCTACGTAGTACATAAAAATCACTCTATTTCACAAAATGATAAACGCGTCGTTTTTGCAGCAGGGATTCCGACCAGAAATAACTATTTCAATTTTCTTTCATGAAAGTAGAATAAAGATGCGTCATTTTACAGAGGCGATTCCGACCAAAAGTGAACATTTCACGAAAATAGATTTCACTCCCAGTTCACTCTGTTTTGGGCCAAAAGTCACATTCTAAATATTTTTGATGTGGCAACCCTGATTGCAGTGCATATTACACTTTTAACTGAAAACAATACATTTATAATAATTTGAAAACAATACATTTATGAAGCAACCGGTCCTATGTCCGGTCTTTCCTGCTTACAAGGAATGTTCCCACATCTGTAATGCACACTCTGAAGTTGTTTTACCTCGATCACGCACCTGAAGATCGGGGCGAACTTAAAAATCTATGCTTGGGGACGTTTCGCCACGGGGACGTTTTGCCGTGAGGACGTTTGGTCATGGGGACGTTTTGTCACGGGAAATTTTGACACGGGGACGTTTTGTCACGGAGACGTTTTGTCACGGGGACGTTTCGCCAGGGGGCGTTTTGTCGTGGGGACGTTTCGCCAGGGGGCGTTTTGTCGTGGGGACGTTTCGTCGGCAAGGCGAATATTTCACGCCTCACTTTTGGCTGAAAGTGTCGGTGACCACAAAGAGGACGGGCTTGTCACGATTGGGTTAGTACTAGGTTTTGTTAAGTAATTTATCACTAAAGAAAAAGAGCCAAGCCTCCAACCCCTAAAACGGCTCTTAAATCAGTTCCATCAGAAGGGCGATTACTGTCAGTTGTCAACTGTTTTCTCAAAAGAATAGAAAAAAATCACTGCCTATCTTCCGCTAATCTTGAAATACGGCACTTTTTGATGACAAAAATCTGCGGGTATGGGAGGTTTAATGAATTTGTGTGAAAAGTGAAAAGGTGTCCAGCCCGTTGCCATAGCTACACCGCGTAAAAACCAAAAAGGCTCTGAAAAATGAACTCTCAGGCAAGCTCGCTATATACATATTTTTTGCTCATCAAAGTCAAATACTGAATATTCTTCTATTTTTTATAGTTGATTATTGCATTCATCTTTCCCTTTTCTTTTTTGTTCCCAATATAGTTATGTTCAGGGGCGTCGCAAGTGCATTTTCGGTGGGGGGAGCCAAAATTTTACCGAATCTTTCAAAAATCTTACCGAATCCTAGATCTAAGAATTCGAGCTTTAAATTATGGAACAGAAACGATTACGTAGGAAGAGTAACAATAAAGGGCAGCATGAAAGACGATAAGCCAACTATTAGGCGGCGTTTTGGCGAATCCCACATGGAGAATAAATTGCCGGGCATGATTGCAGTAACAGCTTCTATCTATTATAGCCAATAGAAAATCAAATCGAGCGCCGCAGGCGAAAATTTTCGAAATCCATTTTTATTTTCTGTAGGCTAAAATTTAACTGCTTCTCTTACAAATTCTATCATTTACCGTTGATTAAATATCGAGACTTTAAGAAGCTCCAGAAACCGGATGGAGCGACAGCAACTCTAGTCTAGTCAAGATACTACCCATAATCACATAAAGTGAGCGCCGCAGGCGAAATTTTTGTTTGCTTTTCCTGCCAAACTTATTTTCGATCCAAATTCTAGCTTTTAATGTTTCGAAATCTCAATCCTGAAACTGGCTTAAAACCCTTGTCAAATGACGCGCCCTTCCAAAAAATAGAGAAAATTACGAAAAGTGCTGCAGGCGGAATTTTCGAAATATTTATGATTAGATATTCTTTTTGGGATAAAGTAAGGGCTATCGATGATATCATAGATCATCTCTTTTGTCTGCGACCAGTGCTTCACTCGACCTCTTCTGAGTTTCGAGGTTCGTGGTAACTTCCGAATCCTGGCAATTTATCCCAGTTATTTTACCGAATAAGTTTAGACTGATAGCATGTTCGGGATTTTGTATAGCTACCGTATCCCGGTTATTATACCGAATTGTTTTGGTATCGAAAGACTACCGAACAATATTCATATTCGGTATACTTTCGTCGAAATGGAACAAAGTCAGGATTCGTGGTTAACTTCCTAACCCTGGGAATTATACTGAATATATTCATGATACCCATATGATACCGAATAATTTTGAACCAATAGCTTATTAGGGATTCTGTGTAACTACGGAATCTCCATAAATATACCGAATAGTTCCAGCATCGAAAAATTACCAAATGATCTCAGTAAATTCTCTCACCAAATTCGTAATAACTACCGAATACTGGCAATTATACCGAATCCCGATCATTATACCGATGAGATTTGTACAGATAGCCTATTTCGGATTCTGTATAACTACCGAATCCCCGTAAATATATCTAACAGCTCTGCCATCGAAAAAATACCGAACAATTTTAGTCAAATTATGGGCCTCCGGCCCAAAATTTTACCGAATCTCAAAAAGGGGGGGGGGGGGTGCTGCACCCCCTTTGCGACGCCCCTGATTATGTTAAGTGATTAAATTACTAAGTCCTGCCACAAACAAATCTGTATAGATTTTCAGGTGGCAGTCTGCTATGATATTGAATTTTTTTTTGTAACATTCCATGATATACAAAATTTGTCTCTGTGTCAACCTAAATAAGTCTCTAGACATCAATAAGGCTGGAGGTTCTACACTGGACAGGCGGTTAGGAATCGCCCTTCGAAGTCGATAGCATGGAACGGCGCGTTTTGGGATCCCAAAACGTAAGTGGAGGGATATCGATGACTTCGCAAAAGTTGTCCGTCTGTCCGTCCGCTGTCTGTCCGTCTGTAAGCACGATAACTCTCGAAGGGAATGATATATTTTGATGAAAATTGACGTAAGGACTCTTTGGGTCAAGGGAGAGGTCGAGTGCGTAGATGGGCTCTGTAGCTCAACATTTAGGGGTTGGGGAGGGTGTTCAAATTAAGGGGCGAACAAAATTTTGTTTAACAGCTGAGATAGTCGATTTAGGGGAAAGAAGACAGGCTGAATCCGCTTTTGACAATCATTTTCTACCCTGACATATAGTTCGCCCGGAATCTGGCTGAAACCGTAAAATTTGTTAAAAGTTAAAGTTTTATCTGAAGTTGATTAAATTTCGATATAGGGGTAAAGTGATACGTTGAATCCGTTTTTGAGCTTTAGTTTTTGCCGGACAAGTAGTTCGCCCGAAATCCGGTCGAAATCGGAGCTTTGGCAGAAGTAAAGCAGGAAGATTTGATCAATTTCGTCAAAGTAGATATGAAGTATAGCCGCGGAGTAAATACACACATGCTGAATCCATATCTGAACTTGGTTTTCTCAGATGATTAGCCATTGACCTTCTTCTGTTTCTAAAATCTTAATAGTAAAATGTTCACGGAGTCTGGCGAAGACCGGATATAACAAGACCAAATTGTCTGGATTAAATATTAAATTTTTGGGATACCATCGAAACCTTTGGTCTTGTTTTATTGAGTAGGATAATAAACCAGAAATAAATATTCGACCGTCAGTCCAATTTGGTAGATTTTTCCCAAAGTAGGATCCTTCTTCTACATAACCGTTTTTCTCGAAATATTATATAAATTATGTCAGAGCTATCGTGATTATTCTTTGGTAGTATCCGTAATAGCGACAAGTTTCTAGCTTTCCGCTTTCCTGAAAATAATAAAGAAAAAAGTAACAAGAGCTGAAAGCTCATATGGCACTTGTAAGAACAGTTAGCATGTTTGTCAGATACCGTTTGCAGTTTTCAAGGCTGGATCTCTCTCCCGATATTCAGTTCATCAGAAAATGGGCTTGATCTCGTAACTTTGCAATGCAATGGTTATACAACTCATTGACAACTTTTCTTCCTCCAAACGATGATCGGATCGGGGGAGGGACGATTTTTAAGCCAATCTGATAGAGTCCCAAACATGCCTGCTAAATTTCACGGTCATAGCACATCTGGAAGTACCCTAACTTGTGATCATCGGAATTGTGGAAAACTCCCTCTAACTCCCCCCACTGTGACACGATCCGGTCCTGTTTGTCAATAGTGTATCTACGGCTTATGCTTGTTCTTCCCTCCAAGTCCCATCCCGATCTCTCGACTCTAAGCGTTCCACGAGATTTCCGGCACCCCCTCCAGCTCCCCCCCCCCCCCAAGTTATCGGATCCGTTCCAGACTTGAAATTGATCATCTGAGGCACCTGTTCTTGACACTTGACAAGTTTCATGCACGTCTGATAACCCGTTCCATAGTTAAGCATGTCACTAAAATCCCGATTCCCCATCCTTCCACTCCTCCCGACTCCTCCCATGATCATCTGATTGGGAAAGGAACTATTTTCAAGTCGACCTGGGAGAGTACCTAATATGTCTGTCAAGTTTCATTGTCCTATATAGTACATCTGGAAGTACCCAAACTCGTGATCACCGGAAATCCGGGAAACCCCCCTACAACCCCCTCTACTGTACTGTGACACGATCCGGTCTTGTTTTGTCAATAAGTATCTAGGGTTAATGCTTGTGCTTCCCTTCAAGTTCCATCCCTATCCCTCGACCCTAAGCATTTCACGAGATTTCCGGTCCCCTCCTATACCCCCCCCCCAGGTTTCGGATTCGGTCCAGAATTTAAAATTGAAAATCTGAGACACTTGTTCTTCACAATTGTCAAGTTTTATGCATGTCCGGTTATCCGTTCCAAAGTTATGCATGTTGCTAGTTTCCGGATTCCCCATCCCTCCACTCCCCCCGCGATGGCTGGATCGGGTAAGTGATTCTTTCCAAGTTAATCTGGTTGGTTCCCTCATATGCCTCCCAAGTTTTATTATGCTAGCTTACGTGGAAGCGTTTCACGAGATTTCCCGCGCCACCCTCCAGCCCCCCCCCCCCCCAGTTATCGGATCTGGTCCGGATTTGAAACTCAACAAACGAAACACTTGTTCTTGACATATGTCAAGTTTCATGCATGTCCGATTACCCGTTCCAAAGTTATGCATGCTACTAGTTTCTGGATTTCCCATCCTTCCACTCCCCCCACGATGGCCGGATCGGGGAAGAAATTATTTCCAAGTTATTCTGGTCGGTTCCCTGATATGCCTGCCAAATTTCGTTGTCCTAGCTTATGTGGTAGCGTTTCACAAGATTCCCGATAACCCCCTTCCCCCCCCCCCTCCGTTATCGGATTTGGTCCCGATTTGAAACTGGATATCTGAAGCACTTCTTCTTGACATGTGTCAAGTTTCATGCATGTCCGATTACCCGTTCCAAAGTTATGCATGTTACTAGTTTCCAGATTTCCCATCCCTCCACTCCCCCCACGATGGCCGGATCAGGGAAGTGATTATTTCCAAGTTATTTTGGTCGGTTCCCTGGTATGCCTGCCAACTTTCATCGTCCTAGCTTATGTGGGAGCGTTTTACGAGATTTCCGGTGCCCCCCCCCCCCCCCCACCAGTTATCAGATCTGGTCCGGATTTAAAACTGAGCATCTGAAGCAATTGTTCTTGACATATATCAAGTTTCATGCATCTCCGATAACCCGTTCTAAAGTAATGCATGTTACTAGTTTCTGGACTTCCCAACCCTCTACTCCGAAGCACTTGTTCTTGACGCATCTCAATCCTAAAATGTAGATCTTCCTTCGACTCTCAATACAAGGTCCAATGGCCGTTCAAGCTAGCGTGTGGGGCTTCCATGAAAGAGATCGTTGGATCGATACAACACCTAGACTTTTTTCCTTTTTGCTACCCTTGTTCCTAGTTTCCGGACTCCCGGATCCGGGGAAAGTCGGATCGGGGAAGTGATTATTTGTAATTTAATCTGGTCGGTTGCCTGATATGCCTGCCAAGTTTTATCGTCCTAGCTTATGCAGAAGTACCAAACTAGCAAAACCGGGACAGACCGACAGAACGACCGACAGACAGACCGACAGAAAGTACGATCGCTATATGGCACTTGAGTATGCTCAACTGCCATAAAAATCATAGTTTCTTAAAAACCGAACAAAGTTCGGCAATCGGCAACCCTGGGTATGTTCCGTTTATTTGCGACAGGACGTCATCTGATCTTTTGGATGATATTTCTTTATTACAAAGCTTCTGGTTGCGTTCCAGAACTTAACAATCATTAACAAACTGTTAACGATTGCTAACCTTTCGCGCTCCAGGTTTCTGATTTTAAAAGTTAAGCTCCGCCCACCTACGATTTCCGTTCCAGAGCTTAACGATTGTTAACTATTTTGTAACGATGGTTGGTGAGCATCGTTGGGAAAAGTTAACAATTGTAGAATTTGGGAAAAGTTAACGATCGTTAAAGCGCAGTTCCTCCGCAAAATAAAATTGACGATTGTTAACAATAGTTAAGTTTCTGGAACGCAACCTCTGAAACGGAAAACTACAAAATTACATTAAGGATATGTAAGGAGGATTAAAGAATCTATAAAATGTGTAAAGATATTAAAATTCGTGTTTTGTGTTTTGGCTTGTGTACGGCCTATGCAGCAGAAGAAACAACAATTCTTTCCAATCAAAATAATTTTCTTCAGCTAATTTGGATCAACTATGACAATGCTGCATTTAGTTTCGGTTCACCCTGTTCGAGAGGTGGATAGGCCGGGATGATCAAGAGAGACTCACCTCATTTCATTCCTAGCTCCTTCTTTAATTTCCTCATGCATCCCTTCCTATAGGATTCCATATCTGTTATTTCTTCCAACGACGAAGCAACTAGTGTCTTCAACATCCCGTTCCATTCTTTCTCAAGAACGGTCAGGTTTCTTTCAGCTAGCATACCGTCTTTCAACAGTGACGCAAGACTCTGTCGACTTTTGTAGCGTGCCAGGTCCTATAAGCAATACAAAATACATAAGCTACTTACGAACATTCACTCCACAAATATTCATGTCCCATAAGGGAATGGCTATCCATCTATCTCACTTTATTCCGCTAAAAATAGCAAAGAACCAAACAACAAGAGCTGGAAGCTCATATGGCACTTGGAAGGCTGGGTCAGAGGATGAAAGTAGGAATTCGTCAATTTGTGGGTTTGTTGTGATCGTTTGTAAGCAAAACCCTTGAGATAGGAATGGTCATGGGTCCTCAGAAACCACGAGAATGTATTGTTCGTAAAAACTATTTTATTTGTGCTTTTGGCCGTGACGCTGCGCACTTTGAGGGCGCTAAAGATTCGTCTGTAATGAACACTTGAAGCACAAACGATAAACCATTGGAATCGTGAAAAGTTATATTTTGCTCAAAATTATTGTTAATTTAAGAAATTCACTTGGAAGCAAAACCCTTGAGGCGAAAATTATCATGGGCTCTTGGGGATCATGAATATATATCGTTTGGTTAAAGTAATTTTTTTTTACTTTTCGGTTAAGAAACGCACTTTAAGGGTGCTAAAAATTAATTTTTGAGCAAAACCCTTGAGTTAAAATATATACTTTGCTTCAAAGAATTTTTTGTACTTTGTGGTTAGGATTAGTAATTTAAAGTTAGGATCAGTACTTTAGGGGATGGTCGTATCTGAGAAGTGACAATTTCTTAGCCAATCTTGTCAAGTTTCTAATGTTCAAGCCAAGTTTCATCGCCCTAGCACATCTGGAAGTACCTTAATTCGTCGGAATCCCCCCCCCCCCACCAACTCCCCTCGCAATGCCCGAGCCCGGTCCGGTTTTGTCACTGACATATTTAGTTATTGTCGTTGTTCTTTCCACCAAGTTTCATCCCAATCGCTCCACTCTAAGCGTGTCACAAGATTTCCGGTCTCTCCCCTCCACATTCGGGACATCCGAGGTGTTTCCAAATATCAAGTTTCGTTAAGACACTCGTTCAAAAGTTATACATCCCTCAAGATTCCAGATTTTCGCTCCCTCCATCCCGCACGATCGTTCAGTCGGGGAACTGACTATTTCTAAGCCAATCACGTTAAGTCTCTAATGTTCAAGCCAAGTTTCATCGTCCTAGCACATCTGGATATACCTTAACTCGCGATAACCGGAATTCCGGACTCCAAATCTGCACTTGCAGAACATATTTTCGAAAACCCATCCCATTCAGTATATTTTGAAAAAGCCCAAACTCTTGCAACGTGCACCTGGACTCCATCAAACTATAGGCGTATTCTCGCCGTTCCCCGAGGACTCCTCAGGGAATCGAAGGGAACGGCGAGAATAGAGGGAGTCACTCCACGCGGACTCCGCGTACACAAACAGCGAGAATACGGGGAATGCTTCTAAAATGGATTTTGCTCTAAAAATGAATATGCAGCTGAAAAAATTAGTCTAGATCCACTTTATTTTTGGTTTTGTTTATTCTGATTCTTTTTAATTAATTTTACATAGCACCTACAACAGCAAAAATTGATTCCCCTCCGAATTTGAAAGGGAGTCCTTTTTGATGATGGTGATGATAATCGGAGCATTCCCCGTCCGTGGGGACTCGCGAGAATACGGGGAGTGAGTCCCCGGGACAATCAAAAACGCGGGGACTCCTCAAGTGGAGTCCTCGGGGAACGGCGAGAATACGCCTTATACGAGAAGCTGTTGAGACAAACGCTGTAAGCTCATATGGCACTTGCATGGGTTAGGATGTTTTGATTGATCAAAAGTAAGTTTCGACTTTGCGGTTGAGATGCGCACTCTAAGGGAGCTAGAACTTCATTTGTAAGCAAAACCCTTGAGGCATAAATGACAATGGGCTGATGGGCATCGTGAAAATGCATATATTGCTTAAAAGCATTTTTTTTACTTTGCGGTCAAGATTGGTGCTTTAAGGAATAATCGTATGTGGGAAGTAGCAATTTCTAAGCAAATGTTGTTGAATCTCTAATATTCCAGCGAAGTTTCCGTCCTAGCACATCTGGAAGTACCCTAACTCGCGGTCACCGGAATCCCAGACCCCCCCCCCCCACTTCCAACTCCACCCACAATACTCGGAGCCAATCCGGTTCTGTAAATGATTAATCCAGATCATCTGTTTATTATTCCCACGAAGTTCGATCCCGATCACACCAGTCTAAGCGGGTCAAGTATTCCCCCCCCCCAATAATTGTCGGATTCGGTCCGGAAATGAAAAAGATCACCAGAGAGAAATGTCCTCTGTTTGATTGTTAAATTTCACTCGGGTCCGATCACCCGTTCCAAAGTTACGCATGACTCAATATTCCGGATGCCCATCCCTCAACTCCCCCCCAATCATATCGAATCATATCATATCGAAGATTTTTTTTTATTCCAAGTTAGTTTGACAGGGTCCCTGATATGTCTGCCAAGTTTTGTCGTGAAAATCCCAAAAACCGGAATTCCGGGAAACCCCCTCCTCCCCCCCCCTCAAGTGTCCGGATCCAGTCAAATTGTGTAAGAGATTTACATGGAGCAGATGTTTGCTCTTCCCAGTAAGTTATACTCCGATCCCTCCATTCTAACCGTTTTTCGAGATTCCCGCCCCCCCCCCCCCCCAACTCCCCCACGGTGACCGTAACCAATCCGATTCAGTAAATGATTTAACCTAGAGCGTCTGTTTGTTCTTCCCACAAAGTTCCATCCCGATCTCTCCATTCTAAGCAGGTCACGTATTTCCCCCCCCCCCCCCAATAGTTTCCTGATCCGGTCCTGATATGAAAAAGATCCCCAGAGAAATGTCCTCTGTTCAATTCTTAAATTTCACTCGAATCCGATCACCCGTTCGAAAGTTACGCATGACTGAATATTCCGGATTCCCCTCCCTCCACTCCCCCCACCATTATTAGACCGAAAAAAAAATTATTTTGAAGTCAGTTTGATCGGGTCCCTGATATGCCTGCCAAGTTTCATCGTGAAAATCCCCAAAACCACCATCCCCAGAATTCTGGGACCCCCCCCCCCCCCTAAGTGTCCGGATCCAGTACAATTGTCTAAACGATATATCTAGAGCAGATGCTTGTTCTTCCCAGCAAGTTTCACTCCGATCCCTCCATTCTAACCACTTCTTGAAATTTCCGGTCTCTCCCCCCCAACTCCCCCCTGGCTACCGAATCCGGTCAAAACTTTAAACGGAACATCACATGTATATATATAATCTATTCAGTTATTAAGTTTCATTACAATCCGATCACCCGTTCGAAAGTTACACACTACTCAATTTCGCGGATTCCCCTGCCCTCCACTCCCCCCAAAATGGTGGGATCGGAAAACTGATTATTTCTAAGTTTGTTTGGTCGGGTCTCTTATATGCCTGCCAAATTTCATGGTCCTAGCACATCTGGAAGTACCCTAACTCGAAAAAGTGTGACAAAATGCCCTTAATTTTCAAGTTTCCAGCGCCCTCCACTCCCCCGCATATGGTCGGATCGGGAAACTGATTATTTCCAGACTAGTTTGGTCGGGTCCCTGATATGCCTGCCAAGTTTCATTGTCCTAGCACATCTGGAAGTACCCTAACTCGAGAAAGTGTGACAAAAAACTCGGACCGACCGACAGACCGGCAGACGGAATTGTGATCGGTATATGGCACTTGAGCCAGAGGCTGCAAGTGCCATAATAAAGAAGAACCGAGCAGGCAAGAACCGAGATACAGGCGAGTACTCCCTACCGAAAACGTGGAACGGGGTTGTTAATGGAAGAAAATTTAAGCCTCAGTCCCTTATTAACAACAAAACCGAAGTCGATCAAAATGCAGAAAAAAACTTGCCTGTCGTCGCTCCAATCGTGCGCAAGTGCCATAAAAATTAAATCTCAGCACTAGTTTTTCCGTGCAGCAGCCGTGACAAAAATTAAATCTCAGCACTAGTCCTTCCGTGCAGTGATTATTAAAAGTAATAGATCCATGCGAATACTCCCTAATAGAAACTTGGAACGAGGTTATTAATCGAATAAAATTTAAGCCTTAACTGATCAAAATACAGAATAAAAACTTTTTTGTCATCGCCCAAATATCGGTAGAAGCTTCAGTTATTTATTACAGGTTTGTTTCCTTCCCCGATTGACCCTGAAGATTGACAGCTTGACGATTACCCTTGCCAAGAACGGCCGAAATATCGCTGATGAAGCATCGCAGCTGACGTATCCGTTGTATACATTATTTGAATATGTTCCGGACTCCCCCGCAGTGCCCAAATGCGGTCCGGTTCTATCACTGACGTATCTAGCTCTTGTGCTTGTCCTTCCAACCAAGTTTCATCGCAATCGCTCCTCTCGAAGCGTGTCACAAGATTTCCGGTTCCGTCCTCCGACTCTCCCCCCCCACATTCATCGGATCCGGTCTGGACTTTAAATGGGTCACCCGAGGCACGAGGTCTTTCCAAATATCAAGTTTCGTTAAGAGCCGATCACCTGGTTCCAAAGTTGTACATTCCTCAACATTCCAGGTTCGCCCTCCTCCACTCCCCCACGGTGGTCGGATCGGGAAGTTGACTATTTCCAGGCTGATCTGGTAAGATCCCTGACTTGCCTGCCAAGTTTCATTGTCCTGGCCCACCTGGAAGTAACTTAACTCCGTATCACCGGAATTCCGGACCCCCCTCCAACTCCTCCCACACTGCACGAATCCGGTCCGGTTCTATCAATGATGTACCCAGGTCATAGCACAATTTTGCTTGTTCCTCCCACCAAGTTTCATCCCGATCGCTCCACTCTAAGCGTGTCAGGTGATTTCCGGTTCCCCCCTCCGACCCCCCCCCCCCCTTCATTCATCGGATTCGGTCCGGACTTGAAACGGGACATCTGAGACATGGCGTCTTTCCAAATATCAAGTTTCATTAGGATCCGATCACTCGTTCGAAAGTTATTCATGTCACTAAATTCCGGATTCCGGCTCCCCTCCCTCCCCCCACGATGGTCGAATCGGTAAAGTGACTATTTCCAAGTCAGTTTGGTCGGGTCCCTGCTATACCTGCCAAGTTGCATCATCCTAGCACATCTGGAAGTACCCTAACTCGCAAATACCGGACTGACCGACCGACCGACAGACAGACCGACGGAAAAGTGATCGGTATATGGCACGAAAGGCAAGTGCCATTAAAACGAAAACAGTGGCTATAGCTGTCAAAAGAAGCCTTGTCTCGAACTCCATCGAGCACGGAGAGGGACACAGTGAAATAGGATTTATAAAAATAAATATTTATCTATAAGCTTTTATCCCCCCCCCCCCTACTGCTACTGAACAATCACAACCAAATCTGATGCGCCCACCAGAAGTTCACAAAAAGTTTCATCTTTTCGCAAAAGTAAGCATACACCGATTTTTATCTAGTTTTTACCCGTTATTTACATTCGTGTTCGTTATTTACGACCTCAACAAATACATCTGGAGTATGCACGTCTTTCATCAAAAAAGATTTCTGTACCGTGTCCCAAAATGGCAGACTCATCGCCAACCCTTCTTTTCGGTAAGAAGTCCGTATCCCCCGCCCCACCTAGCCTGTCGACCTCCTGCCTTTCGTTCGTGACAAATCAGAGCAGAAAGGCTGGGATATGAGCACGAAATTTTCTGCTTCGGTTAGCGATTCTCAAGTACCAATTCAAACGGCACGTACATCATCTTTGCAGACGAAACTATTTTACCACGTCAGCCGAACATTATGAAGAAAAGAAGGTTCAGAGAAAAGACAATAGTTGCGTTTTTGATCCGACTTCTCCGTTCCGGATTCTCGCTTCTGAATTCTCGATTCTCGTACAAATTACCGGTTTTTGCTCCTCTGACCTCCATTCTCGCTTTTGACAAAAACACTAATTTGGCAGCTCTTCCGCAACCCGATATATGTGTTAATGCATAATGAACACCCTCACTCTGTTGGCCAATCAGGGAGGAGAATCGATAATTCACCATCGGAGCAACTTCTCGATTCTGCAGAATCGAGAGGCTTTGCCCGTTCTCGATTCTGACAAAAACGCAAGAAAAGGAGAATTCACTTCATCTGAATAGTCCAAAAACGCGAAACAGGAGAATTCGGAGGAGAATCTCGAGGAGAATTCGGATCAAAAACGCAACTATTATTTAGTTCCGAACAACATCAACAGCAGATCACCACTGTTTACAGCAAATGCCTGGTTTTAAGATAGTGGCAGCGTTTGTCACACCCTGAGCATTACAATTGATTACTACATCTTCGTGCCGACGAAGAATCGCCGAGTGCCTAGCGAGGAAACAGAAACATCACCACAACATAGGTCGATACTACTACTACCACCAGGCATGTCCACTCGAGTAGACACTAGGTCTAAAAACAAGGGATCGACTAAAACCAGGAAGGGAAGGGAACACGAGAAAAGCAGGAAGGCATACTAAAACCAGGAAGGGCATACTAAAACGAGGTAGGGCATACTAAAACGAGGAAGGAATTCAAGGCTGCGAAAAAATGGAAAGCTGCACCGTTCCCTTCCTCTGTTTAGTATTCTTCAAGGGGTCGGCAACTTTTCAAACTCAAAGTTCACCATCCCTTCCTCGTTTTAGTATCCTGACATGGGTAGGCATTATGTTCAGTGAGGGGTCAGCAACTATCAAAATTGTAATTCACCTTTTCATTTCTAGCTCAGACGGATACTAAAACGACAGAAATTACAAGATACTAAAACCAGGAAGGGATAGTGAACTTTGAATTTGCAAAGTTGACGACCCCTCAAAGAATCCTAAATAGAGGAAGGGAACGGTGCGGCTTTCCAGTTTTGAATTCTGGCGACACCCTTCCTCGTTTTAGTATGCCCATCCTCGTTTTAGTATGCCCTTCCTGGTTTTAGTATGCCTTCCTGCTTTTCTCGCGTTCCCTTCCCTTCCTGGTTTTAGTCGATCCCAGACTTTTTAGCAAGATGAAGTTGGTAAGACCACTTCGCGTTCCACAATAGCTGACAAGCCAGCGTCTGTTACTAACCGCATCGATCTAGTTGACAAATGTGAAACTGGATGTTTTGTGAACAAAAGGAAAACGTTAAAAACGCGACGAATAAATGTGTAGGGTGGGTTGAAGGTCGAACAGTTTTTTTTGTTTTAACATAGTTTAACTGAATAGGGCTGAGATCCAACAGTCTAGAGTACATATCTCTTATTCACTTAAATTTTCCTGAAAATCCGTTAAAAATGCGTTACTTCGTTTCTCCATTACCCAGTGATTATCGATTTCATAATTATTCTTTCGGATTTGCAGTGCCTCTATGTAGCCGACTTGTCCCTCTGCGCTTGACATATTTACCAGCTAGAAATGTAAGCCATTGCCGAAAAATAAAATAAAAATATCAGATTCATTGCAAGACATATTCGAAAATCATTTTTCAGACAGGCTAAAGAACTTCTCCGATGTCGCGCCTTTAGCCCTGAAAATGCAGGAGTTTGTTCAAATTCAAATTCTTCGCGTCTGGATGAATTTTGGTTTGTTGTGCAAGCAGCTCACACTGAACTTTATTACAAGAGCCCCGGGTGGAAAAACACAAAATCCCTCGGATGTGTCAAAATATTTCAGTGTATTCAAATATCAGATTTAAAAATAAGCTGTCTTTTCAGTTAAACTTTAACGAGCCTATTTTATTGTTGTCTGTAACACGTAATCCAATTTCGAACACAACAGTATTCTAGAGTTTCTGCAGAGATGGTCACTAGGGAGAATTTTCGGTAAAACATCGAAAAATTCTGGTAAAACTTCGAAAAATTGCGGTAAAATTCTAAAGCCCCCCCCCCCCCTCCCCCTTGAAAGTGTCTGGACGCCCCTGCATATACCTTTATATTTTCTTTCTTTCCATATTAACTCAACAGAGTATGGCTAGCAGAGAATTGTTATGACGTAACACATGTCAAAGCAATGACGCACAGTACATACAGTACACGATAATGAACAGGCCAACATAATACAATGCAATTCACATATCAAGAGTTAAAATGGGAAATAAAATGTGGTACGGATGGTAACAAATATCTGTCAGACGAATATAGTAGTGGCGGTGTAATTTGAAGCCGATTTTTTTTTATTTGTTTTCACCACATAGGCTACCATAAGTAAATCACGCAGAGGGCTGAAGGTCGCTCTGAAATGTAGCATCCTTCTGTGGCGGGCCACTAAAAAATGATCTGTCTAGAAAAAAAAATATTTGAAGCTTGTTGCCACACAGCAGGCATACTCTTTTCTTTAATTGTCCCGGATCCCGGGGTTCCTATCCTCGCTATCGATATGATAATCTTATATCTCTCTCTTGAAAAACAGGAACATAGTCGATTCCGTTTTCCTGGTTAACAATATTGGTTACAAATAAAACAAAATTTTTTTTTTCAATCTAGCATAAGGTTTCTATTAGGGGCTAACATTCTGTTTACCTTCTCTTACTGATCGCATGCCACGGGTTTGTTTAGATTTAAACTCGATTGCCGAGTTGCTGTTTAGGCTCTCGAAAAAACCCACGCACAACGTCTTCTTTTCTAGATGGCGGAATTTTCCAGGATTGATTAGCGAAGAATTATAAGACCTAACTAATAATTTTCGTCTGTCTTCAGAGGTACCACACTGGTCTTGGTTTTATAATTTATTAGTATATGTAATGAATAGTTGGAGCATTAGATGGAAATAATTATTTTGACCCTTGGCTTCCTACGTGCCATAACAGCTGTCCGGGATAATCGGCTGAGATTTAGTCCAGACAGAGTTATTTCAAACCTAGGAAATTTGGTGTTTTTTTTTTAATTTGCTCATGGTTTTACAGTGTTTATAGTGGTTCTGAACATTCATTATGAAAGTAGGGATGGTTAGCGTTGTGTGTGTGGTAGAAAGACCATTTTTTGTGGACCGCTTTAATGGAAAAGTGAGGGGTACCTATCCTACGGTCACACGCAGGACGCGTTTCCCCATTTTGAGTGTGTCCTATCTAGGGGTCTGCTAATTTTATTTATTTATTTACTTCAGCAATAGCCATCCATATACATGGGGAAATAAATGATTTTATTAATGTTTTCAAGGATTCCCTGACAATTTGTTTGCTCGAAGAGTTTACTTCGAGCATTGTTTTAGATTAGTTTTGCAGAGGCCAATGGCATATTTTATGGACTGTATTATGAATATTGTGATTGTTATTGCAATGATAAATTAGCCGATTATATATATATATTTTAGTGTGCTTATGTTTGACGTAAAGGTCAACTTCCGCGCATGTGCTGTAAAAGTTACCTTTTATGAATAAGACTCTACTCGACTCACTCTACTCTCATTAGCCGCGTTCGTTTTCGTCGTTCGTCGTTGGGGTACGAAGGACGTCGTTTAAATATTTTCATATTAGTGTTTTCTTTGGCACGTTCTATAAACGTCGATTCACGAACTAAACTGATACAAAAACGTTAATAGTCGAACTAACTTAATGTTTGCAACAGCAGTTATAGTAAAGTGCTAAAATGGATTTTAGCATAACAGGACCACTGTTTTCAAACTTGGTTTACAAGTTTAATTTGTTTTGCCGAGAACTTTGAAAATTCGCGCCTAATTACTGCACGGAGATGTTGAAACTGACTTTCCAGCTCAGTTCGTCGTTTCAGGAACGACGAACGAAACGGCGGTTCAACCGAACAAAGAAAACTCCTTATTATCGGCAGTTCAACGCCGTCGACGAACGGGCGTTGTAAAGAAAACGCTTGTAGTAGAACGACGGTTGGAACGACGAACCGAAAACGAACGCAGCTATTGACTACTTATGTATATCACACATGGGTGAACCACAGGCTCATCACTACGTTTGTACCGCAGTGAGAGTTGAAAAATTGGAATGGAAAGAATCTGAATCAGGTTATCACGACTTCAAAAGGCGGCTTATTAGCGACAAAACTGCATTACGTTTTAGTTCTTAAAACGAAGGCGTACGATTATTTGCGAACATCCCCCCCCAAGCGCTATACAACGGTGTGGGAATCGGTGAATTTTTCTACGATAGTTATTGTAAGTGGCGTGGCTCATAATAATGACTAAATCAAAAAAAAAAAATATGTAATAATTAAATAAAAAGAATGTGGTAATATTCTTACATTTTTCAGCTGCATGCTGTACTTCAGCATTCTTCTCACGACACCTTTCCCGCGATGTTCCTCACTGGTTGAAGAAGAGTCAGAAAGCTCGCTATCGCCATCTATCGACTTATTGGAGTTTTGCTCGGCGTCAAGCGATGGCAGCAGGATCGTAGTGATTTTGTCAAGAATTCCGTACTCTTTTTCTGCCCGTTCCAAGTCACTCACTGAGATCTAGAAAAGGATAGTGAGAACTCCCAATATTACATGGAAACTTCCGATGCCGAATTGCCGGAGAAAACCCCTTTCTCCTCAACTCTTAAAGGACCTGTCTTACCTATAATACTAACGCAACATACTTCCATAATCACTCCATATATTTCTAACCCGGAGACCCCAAAGACGTACGGTACATCTAACCCCTCTAACAAAAACCACGCTGATTTTCTCACTTGCCGCGTTTTGCTACCTTCGATGTGTATCACGCTGTCGACGGTTGTCTGCGAGAAGTTTTTCCATCAGAAAAACCAGTTATGTAATTTGTTTCCCTGTTTTCGCGATAAGTCAACGGGTCTCAGAAAAGGCTTAATACAGCCACAACCGTGAGTTATTTGTTGAAAGCACAGCCTAGTTTTAAAGTATTCAAATATTTTAAAATGCTGTAAGTTGAAGAGTATAGTGCGAGGGGTCCTTTAAAGGATCCACCGACCATCGTACCTATAGGCCTACTTCCTTTACCGCATTCATTAGTTCTTTAACCCGGATACCCAAACTTCATGTATTACATTCTAAACCCGCGAACGACACCTCAATATTCTTTCCACTTACCACGATTCACTATTTTCCGTGCGCATTATGCCCCCGACGAGTGTTCGCGTATCACGCTATTGATGCGTAAGACTGTTTATCTGAATTTTTCCGAGTTTTTGCGAGAAGTCAGTGGGCCTGAAGCTTAACACAGCCACAGCCGTGGATAATCAGTTAAAACCTGAGCCTAGTTCTACGGTATTCAAATAGTTTTGGATGTTGGAAGTAGTTGGAACATAAACAATAAATAGTGCGAGGTGTGCTTGAAATGCCCCCTCTTACTTATTCTGCCTTTTATAATATAGCTAGCTCCCTTGGGGAATGAAAAGCTTCTAAATTCCCACCTTTCTCCATTGTTTCGTTTTGTGCCTATGAATTTTAGCGCTTTTTCGGCCACGCCGAGTTTTGCCGGTCACACAAAGCAAAGTTTGCCGGAGTCTTCAATGGCCGCTGACAATTCTTTCAAACATAAGGATACGAGAATCTTTTGTTTTTTACTTCTTTTATTTGCTCAGTTTTCCAACTTTTTAACCACGGCGCGTTCAGTTTTCAAACGTTTTGCTTCCACCCGCCGCGTCGGAGTGCAGGAAGGCTGGATAGTGTCGACAAGCGCTAACAAGAAAATTGCGAAAATCGCAAAAAAAATTTCTGATCCATTTCATGGGCAAAAGATCATTTCTAGTAAGAGTTGTGCTTTAACGTCTCTCGCTCCTGACCACCAATCGTGGAACAGTGGTCACCCCTGAAAGCTTCTCCTATGGTGGGTAATGCTCTTGTCGTGACCCCCAACACTCCGTCTCATCTCTTTGGAGAGCGGTCCCTCAGCAACAACTGTCATCCGCCAGACACCGAAGCGGTTAACAAGTTCTACAAGCTCATATTGTCTGTTCTCCAGAGAAAACTGTCCGAAACGGCGTACGCGCGTCTTTCGCCCTCTCATGGGCTTATTCGTCTGTTTGACTCTTAAGTAGATTTTGTTTGTATGTGTTGTGTATTCCCTAATTATGTCTTCATATTTTCTTTTGTACTCCACTGGTTTCGTCTTGTACGATTTCTGGGTTAAAAATAAATTATTACTATTATATGGCACTTGTCCGAGTAGATGGTGCAATAAAGTAGATGAGACCGTCGCAAAATACCTCCTGCAATCACCCTACATTCGGATCTAGAAATAGGATATCTATTTTCACTCGAGTCTGAGCATTTCTGGCATCGCCTCGGATCATCTAGCGCAAATGAATCTTAAACCTACCAAGTTTAGATCCCCACGTCTTATGGCCCTAGCCGTGCCACATTACCAGTGGCCACCTCAACTTTCCTTACCGCGGCAGAATTTGATTCAGACACATAAATAGATCATCCAAAGCATCATAGCTTACCACCTATCAAATTTCACTCGAATCCGAGCATTTTTCGGGAAATCCCGGTCACCCCCCCCCCCCTCACCGTGCTCGGATTCGGTCCGGGCCATAAAATATGTAAACCACGGCATTTGACCTCTTTATTTTGCAAGTTTCATAAAAATCACTTCACTCGTTTGACCACTGTGCCAGCCACAACATTTTCGGCACTCTCCCTTGAACTCTGTGGCCGAATACGACTGGGACACATGAACGTCGCTTCTCTGACATCTCGTCTTCCCGTCCATCAAGTCTGACGCGAATCGCAGCACATCTGCAGATTTCTGGTTCCCGCTTCATCCTCCTCCTACCGTGGCCGGATCCGGACCGAACGCCAAATAACAAATCTAGGCCACACAAACTCGGTACTGTCCAACTTGCATCCCATTCGGTCCATTCCTTTGGCTTTTGTGAATGTCACTAAGTTTCCGGATCCCCAACTACCAAACTCATGGCTGCATGTGGTTTGGACACCCTAAACACCCCCAAAGAGTTCCGACACGATCTGGTTCTGTCAATATCGTATCTAGGGCTTATGTTGTTCTCCCCACCCAATTCTATCTCGATCTCTCCATTCTAAGTGTTTCACGAGATTTCCAGTGCTCCCTCCACCCCCCACCCCCCCTGATCTCCGACCTGGTCCGGACTTAAAATGGAACATCTAGGACAGTAGATTTTTCAAGTTGCCAATTTTCATTCAAATCCGATCACTCGTTAAAAAGTTATGCATGCCACTAGATTCTGGATTGCCCATCTCTCCACCCCCCCCCCCCCAACCCGCGATGGTCAGATCGGAGAAACGACTATTCTTAAGTCAGTCTGTCAGGGTCCTGATATGCCTGCCACGTTTGATCGTCCTAGTTTATCAGGAAGTACCGAACTCGCTGGATCGCCGAAGTCCCCTCCCCCCGACTCCCCCCACAGTGCCCGAATTCGTTCCGTTTATGACAACGATCTATCTTGGACTTTCGTTTGTTCTTCCCACCAAGTTTCATCCCGATCCCTCCACTAGAAGCGTTTCCCAGAATTTCCGGTTACCCCTCCAACTCCCCCCAAAGACACCGGATCCGGTCCGGATGTGAAGTGGGTTCTTTGTCTTTCAGTTCACTACTTACAACCAACCCATTTAAGTGGGTTAAACAGATATTATTGTCATTATTCAAATAATGTATACAACGAACGTCAACGTTTTCCGAAAGTTCTCTCTGTCCTTTCTACGTTATCGTCATCGCCCCAGTCGTGCAACAAAAACAGCGGCAGTGTCAAATATTAAATCTCAGGACTAGTTTTTTCCCTCCAGTGGTATTTGAAAGTAATTTGCCCGAATAAAATATTTATAGTCGGTAGAAGTTTCAGTTATTTATTACAGGTTTGTTTCTTTCCCCGACGTTGGACCTTAAGATTGACAGCCTGACGAGGACCCTTGCTAAGAAGGGCCGAAATATCGCTGATGAAGCATCGTTATAGCTGACGTATCCGTTGTATACATTGTTTGAATAAATGTTTCAAAGTCAGCTTGGGCTCAAGGAATATTTATTAGTATCATTATTATCCATTCGTTTTTATTCGACGGAATGCGAGGGGTTAAGAAAAGCGACTCACTTCTTTCCCGTTGACAACTCTCAGGCCAAGGTGATACAGCCGATAGATGGCGTAGAGCTTCCACTGCGGTTTCCTTGTGATCCCATTTCCTTCCGTTCTGACATCTAGTGAATAAATTTTCTCCAGCGTTCCAAAAATATTCAGCTGCCCCAGGTTGGAAATATTTGTCTCATTCATCACAAAGTTTATGGCGTTCGGAAAACTACACCTCAGCTTTTTAAAAACCGGAGGAAGTGTATCGAAAATTACTAAGTTGAAGAGAACGGTGATGACAGACTTCCCCGCGTCGCTAGAAAACGGTCGCTCAGTTAGTCGCTTAACAGCACTTGGCCCATACACTTCCATACGTGAGTCGTCAATTTTGATCAGAAAATCCTTGCCCTCTTCACGAAACGTGCTTTTCAAGTTTGATTTTCGCGGGCTTTTGACCGTCTTCGGTCGTGCAGTTGGCGTGGCTTCCAAACGCTCCTCTCTGTCGGGACATGGAGAGGTCAATCGTTCACCGACTACAGAGCCATCTAGCATTTGCGAAGCTCTGCCGCTGTCAGTAGAAACCTTCTTTAAAAAACTCATCCTTCTCTTGGGTGATTTCTTAGGCTTCTGATGGCTTTTGGGTGAATCTGGGTCTGGCTGCCTCGCTGGGCTGAAGTCGGCACCGCGGTAGATTTGTCGGATGATCTGAGCGCGAGTTGAATGCATGGAAACGGCGTTGCTTTTAGTTTTCGGCGGTTGGGCACTGACGGACTTTCTTTTGTGTCGCGATCGAATTGGTTGGCGCGAATGACGGGCGGCGAAAGAAGTTGATGGGGGTGGGATGGCGGTATCCACGTCAAGAAGTAGGGGGCGCGTCATTGGACGAACAATGGCGATCTGAAAAATAACACTTGTAACAGCGGCGCTACTCCTTACATAGTTCAAATTCTCTTCACCATCTTCACGCATACGTCTTACAATCACGAAATATAACAGATTACCTTTCCCCCACAATCAAACTGTATTATGTAAAAAGGTTTCTTACTATAATTGAATTATACTGACCGAAATACTAAAGAAACGTACTGAAAGCCGGGGTAACAAAAACGAGAATTCATGTCAACAAGAGAAACGCAAGTGTGAACTATATCGTTGAATTGCACTCCACAAAGCATGCACACAATCGAGATTGGGCTTGTGGATGAATTTCTGACCAATGAGCTCCTCGGAAGTAGGCATGGACACTGTTCTGTTTTGTCATTCAAACAGAAAAAGGCAGAAACGGGTCACATAAGAACAAAAAGAAAACAGGAATGGGTCCAGAATTCCAGCTGCCTTTACCAATGAATTACACTTTCTCCCGATGTAAAATGAGCCATGAAATTTTCGTTTGTCTTAATAACAAATTTTCGTATACTTTTCCATTTGGGTTGTTTGTCACAGTGATATAAGAAAGAACTATAAAAGAACTAGAACTATAAGAACTATAGTTTACGGATCATGACAAACTCAAAGTAAAGCAAGCTTCACTTCGTGACAGTGGTTAGTAATGATGTTTATTTTTTCTTTGGGGGGCGGGTCGCGAGGGATGCGCTGTTCAATACGCCCCTCATAAAATTCCTCTCAAATTAGTTCTTTTTTGGCCGCTAGGTGCGCTATCGTAAAGAAAACAATGCACGTTACTTCTTTGTGTACGTTTATCCAGGTTTGTTTTGCTACTTTCAATTCCTCTTAGGCCTAACCATGTTTAGAACTGTTTAAAATGCCTCTTCCCCTTTTTTTGCTTTACCCAACTCTGTTCTGTCAAGCGTCATCAAGTTTGTCATTTCTGGCTTCCGACTTCAGTGCCGAGTGCTGGCTGACTTTTCAACGGGGCTAATGCGCGACTCGATATGAAGCGAAAGCCTAATCGCTTATTCACCCGTCAGATAATTTATCCCCCGATCTCACGTGTGATTGTTATTGTTGCTCTAGCGCGTCTGGCGGCAATTCGTCATCGGATTTTATGAAGGACGTATCGGAATACCGAATGGCTTTTCCTCGGTGGTTTCTTTCGGGCATGGTCATACTAAGCTCAAAACGGAACAAATTTGAGAAACTCTGCGGATTTCTCGGCTGAATGTGAGTCTACTTATTCTGCGACGATCCGTGAAATGGAAGTACACTTTCTTCATAAGTTTAAGAAATCTCAATTTTTCCGTATAGAACTGATGCTGTGCCAAAAATCCTGTTAGGAATACAAGTCGCGAACGATCGATCCTGATCGTTTTGTCTACAACATGAACCGGTGGGGAAGTTGTGATGTCGCTGAGCTAGTTTCAGCCTTTTTACTTATGGAAGATGAAAGTAGCCCCCCCCCCCCCCCATGACACGTTTGAGCATTGGAAAAAGCTGTGAACTGTTTCTCAAAAACAAAACTATTTACAGTTGGAGATGAGACACGACTTTGCGGAACGATTTACCTTTTTCTCACTTTCTGCAATCCTGAACTTCTGTAGCTGCATTTCCTCCCACTGCTTCCTGGCGTTTTGGATTGGCTCAATCTCAGTATATCTCCAAGAGGCAGGGTTGCCAGCGTGTTCGTCTTTCAGCTTTTGCATCTTCATCCAAGCTGCAGCTTCTCGACGAACCGAGTCGGCTGAAAATCAAAAGAAATTTTGTTTAGGGCCTGTTCTTGGTTTAGCGCCTCAGAATTAATCAGTATAAATGAGACAAGTATTAACTTTACTATTATTTTGAGGGATTCTGTTTCCGAACTTTCTAAAACATATCAATTATTTTTCAGGCAGTTGACATTGTCGCCAAAAACACAGACAAAACGGCGTTTCCGCAATTTCAACTTGTGGGTCCAGCGTGTGACAGCAGAGGCGCTAATAGCCAAAATATTTTGGGGGGGGGGAACGAGGCATTTACCGACTGGCTGGTAATTTTTACCGACTGTTTCTGCAGAAAAAACGACTGTTTTCAACAACAAAAAACGACAGTTTAAAAAAAAATCGACTGATTTTCAGAAAAATTCACTGATTTTCAGAAAAACCGACTGTTTTGACGAAAAATCGACCGATTTTCAGAAAAAACCGACTGTTTCATGAAATGTTTTGACGAAAAATCGAGGCGCTTCGCGCCGACTCGGTTATTTTTTACCGACTGGCCGACAGCATTGGGGGGGGGGGGCGTCCCCCCCCCAGTCGTGGCGCCCCTATGTGGCAGACACCTCTATTTCCTCGACAAACAACGTCTTTACTGCGCGGAAAACGGTTTGGGTGTGCCGCAAGTTTCCAC
Organism: Branchinecta sandiegonensis; assembly: GCA_030848855.1. Classification (NCBI taxonomy): domain Eukaryota; kingdom Metazoa; phylum Arthropoda; class Branchiopoda; order Anostraca; family Branchinectidae; genus Branchinecta; species Branchinecta sandiegonensis. The sequence continues at coordinate 4,264,742 of JAUPMV010000017.1, read as the reverse complement.
CCACTCTAGAACCTGGCATGTCAGCAGGGGCGTCGCAAGTGCATTTTCGGGGGGGGGGGCGCAGAGCCAAAATTTTACCGAATCTTTCAAAAATTTTATCGAATCCTAGAACTAACAATTCAAGCTTTAAATTATGGAACAGAAACGATTACGTAGGAAGAGTAACAATAAAGGGCAGCATGAAAGACGATAAGCCAACTATTAGACGGCGTTTTGGCGAAGCCCACATGGAGAATATATTGCCGGGCATGATTGCAGTAACGGCTTCTATCTGTTATAGCCAATAAAAAACTGAATCGAGCGCCGCAGGCGAAAAATTTGAAATCCATTTCTTTTTTTGTAGGATTCTCTTACAAATTCTATCATTTACCGTTGATTAAATACAGAGACTCTAAGAAGTTCCAGAAACCGGACGGAGCGACGTTCCGGCAGCAGCAGCAACTGTAGTTTAGTCAATATACTACCCATAAACATAAAGTGAGCGCCGCCGGCGAAATTTTTTTTGCTTTTTCCTGCCAAATTTAATTTCCATCCGAATTCTAGCTTTTAATGTTTCGAAACCTCAATCCTAAAACTGGCTTAAAACCCCCGTCAAATGACGCGCCCTTCCACAAAACAGAAAATATTACGAAAAGTGCTGCAGGCGGAATTTTGAAATATTGATGATTATATATTCTTTTTGGGATCCAAAATAAAAGTAAGGACTATCGATGATATCATAGATCATCCCTTTTGTCTGCCACCAGTGCTTCACTCAACCTCTTCTGAGTTTCGAAGTTCGTGGTAACTTCCGAATCCTGGCAATTATAACGAATAAATTACCGAATCCCTGTTATTACACCGAATAAGTTTAGACCAATAGCATGTTCGGGATTCTGTATAACTACCGTATCCCGGTTATCATACCGCATTGTTTTGGTATGGAAAGACTACCGAACAATATTTATATTCGGTATACTTTCGTCGAAACTGTAACAAAGTCAGGATTTGTGGTTAACTTCCTAATCCTGGAAATCATACTGACCAAATTACCGAATCCCAATCATGATACCGAATAATTTTGAACCAATAGCTTATTCGGGATTCTGTGTAACTGCGGAATCTCCATAAATATACCGAATAGTTCCGGCATCGAAAAATTACCATATGATTTCATTGAATTCTCTCACCAAATTCGTGACAACTACCGAAAATTGGCAATTATACCGAATCCCGATCATTATACCGAAGAGAGTCGTACAGATAGCCTATTTACGATTCTGTATAACTACCGAATCCCCGTAAATATATCGAACAGTTCTGCTATCGAAAAAATGCCGAACAATTTTACCGAATCTCCAAAAGGTGGTTCAAGTTCAAGTTCAAGTTCAAGTTTTTTTAATTATACACAAAAATACAAATACATGACACAAGCACTGTGGAGAACACGAATTCGTACATGCAATGCTTGTTAACAATTTTACTATAAATAACAACAACGTACCCTATAAATCCAACAATAATAATATAATATAACTTAATTTATCTAACCTGTATAATATCTTAATTTAAATGACCTGCCATCTACCAAATAAATAAATAAAAAATAGAAAACTACCCTCTTGCTAAAAATAAACAAAAATGACAAACTATTCGACATAAGTAAGCGAGAATGCGTACAGCATAAACCAACCACACACGAAACAATCATTCAATTAACCAACCACACTCTAATAAACACATTCTTATACAATAAATTTCATAATAAATTATAATGCAAACATAACTATTATAATTTTTTAAAATTAAGAATCATTAGTACTTTGAGTCGGGACCTGATAAGCGATGGGCTTCCTTCCAACCATTCTGCAACATCATTTTTATATTTTTCCCAATTTCCCAAGTGGTGGGGGGGGGGGGGGGGGGCCGCGGAACTTACCAAGCGTATTTCCATCAAGAACTTTCAACGCTGGACACGAGCCAACGACGAATCTCACATACGAAGGATCGAGTGTTACCGGGTTGCCATCAAGCGACACTTCTTCTAATCCCTTTAGTTCAGCTACCTTCTGAATATCTTGCATTCTAGGAAATAAAAAATAATGAGGGACTTATTCAGTAAACATGAGCACATACGTAAAAGAACTGCAGAAGCGTACAGACCTGTGGCATATTATAAGCTAAGATTTAACCGTCCTGTCCTAGTGGCAATCTACAACTCAATCACTCTACCTACATCCTGTACAAAGCACCATTTCAGAAAATACTAAAATAACTATACATACAAAAAAACTAGCACATAAACAGGGGGGTAAGGCGGTGGTGTGGTGAAAACCGAGAGTAGGCTGAACACGACAGCTTCCTGTGTAACATTAGTAATTTCTCCGAAATATCTGGAGCACCGAACTTACGAATAATTACTCTATTCCGATGCCAACTTACTTACTTAAGTCCCGTCCATGCTCACGGGACGTTTTGGGGACCCTCCTTTTGACAGGGCATGAACCAGGGCTCGATACGTTGTTCTATCATGTGCCGTTCGAGTCAACTCTAATGATGCGATTCCGGTCGAAGTTTTCGATCTACCTCTTACGTGGTCTTCCTCGTGGTCGTGATCCATCTATGGTGCCTTCGAGCGAAATTTTTGGTAGGCGGTCGTGGTCCATTCTTTTGACATGCCCAAACCGTCGCAGTTGCTGTCGTTTGATTTTGTTTGGGGGGAGGTAAAGAAGGAATTTACATAAAAATAAATAAACGAAGTAAAACAAACAAAGATATTCCATTTTCGGCAGGAAACAGGGCCCTTCAAATATCCCATTTACAAACACTACAAGGAGACTTACAACTGGAGACTGTTGTTGCTAAGGTGAAGTTTCTGAAGTTTTGGTAAGGCGGCAAACTGCTTTAAGCTCTCGATCTGATTTCGCCTCAAATTCAACTCTTGAATGCTGTTCAGGTCTTGTAGTCCCTCGACACTAGTTATGTAATTGGCCGCCAGGTTAAGAACTCGAAGCGCCTTCAAAGACCCTACAATCATTAAAGAAAAGGTTTAAGGAGTCATTGCCAAAATGATTTCAGCTCATTTATTTTGCAAAAAAAACACTAACCACACATATACAATATAAGAAAATATCTCTAGTCAAGCTTAAAAAGGGACACCACCTGCTGAAGGCGATCAAAAAAAGTATGAAAACATATTTATTCCGAATTGTTTGTTATTCCACTTCCTGCCTCAGACCTCCCTCCACGAAGCACCACAGTTCATTTCAAGTCACAAACACCTCCCCGGCCTCCCCCTCCCCCACTACACTGTCAGGAGTTTCACAACAGATAACACAAGGATGCGCGGTTACAACAGACCTAACTCGCTTGCGATGTTATCTGTTGTGATTTTGAAAAAGTTATGCACTAAATGTTACGCATAACAAGCATTGCCAGAAAAAGCAAAATAAAAACGAAAAATCATCTGCTGCCTTTTTCTTCGTCGTTATGATATCGGAAAAGTGAGCAGATGCTTTTCGACAATATTCCGGCTTTTCCTAGGAATGCTTGTAGTGCATAACGTTTTCAAAATCAAAGCAGATAACATCCCAAGTGTTGTCTGTTGAAACCGCGCATCCTTGTGTTATCTGTAATGAAAGGCAGTGTGCTGACTTCGTTCTGAATGAAACCCGTTGTCGAACTAAGCTAACCTTTTTGCCAGAATGGTATCCATGAGCCCTTGGGGCTCAACCGCGGCCCTTAGAGGCCCATTCGCAGGGCACCGGCCCAGCGCCCGCCACTGTCCCTAGCACTCCCTTAACTGAAACAAATGAGCCCCTCAGAAACTATAACCAACGGTTTGATCAGTTCCACAATCGGCTGCAATTCAGATGGCATGTCACTCCTTGTGACCCCACATTCCACTACAGTTCAATTTTCAGTTAGATCATTTGTCAACAGTAGTCATGAGTAGTGGGAGATATAGGTGTGGAACTTCGGTCAGGGTGCTGAAACTTTAAAGTAGTCAAATCGGAAGTATTCAAATATCTCCAGATCGACATCTCAGTCGCCAAGGTCTCGGTACAAACGTGGAATTCTACACTGTCATAGGTTTCATAACATATAACACGAGGATGCGCGGTTTCAACAGATAATGCGTAACAGAATACACTTCGGATGTTATCTGTTGTGTTTGAAAACGTTATGCATGAAATGTTATGCGTAACAAGCTTTGTTAGGAAAAGCAAAAGTATGTGATGACTTCATTCCTTATCGTCATGATGTCGGAAAACTCAGCAGATACTTTATGGCGGTTTTTCGGTTCTTCCTGATGGTAATGCTTATTATGCATAATATTTTGAAACACAACATATAACATACAAAATGTTATCTGATAGACATTATCTGTTGAAACCGCGCATCCTTGTGTTATCTCTTATGAAACTTCTGACAGTGTTGTGACCCGATTTTCCACTACAATCCAATTTTCAGTTACATCATTTGTCAACAGTAGTCATGAACAGTGGGAGATATGTGTGGAACTTCGGTCAGGGTGCTGAAACTTCAAAGGAGTCAAATCGGAAGCATTCAAACATTTGGAATCTCCAGATCGACATCCAAGTCATCAAGGTCTCAGTGCAAACGTTGAGCTCTAGTGACGTACCCGGCGCGATCATCCAAATAAGGAAGCTCAGACTAGATCTTTACATGACAAGCGGGCAAAAAGAAGAACATTTAGATTAGAACATAATTTTGTCCTTTCGCATCAGATTAAAAAGCTAAGCAATTGGAAGTATTTACTTTCAGTATTTTTGTTTGAGCTTTTATGCCTAACAATCAGCCTAACAATTATGCCTAACAATACTGCCTAACAACCAGAGCCTCGTTTTTGTTGCAAGCTGCACGTCCACTTCTCGGCAACTTCTGCTAAATGGCGTTTTTGCACTGCAGTGCTTCCGAGGAAGACTGCAGCGCTTCTCGAGAATCGCGGACTTGCTCACCGACCAAGGTGCTGCTTCAATCGAGAAGAAATCTTGCAGGCAATGAATCCAAAAGCGCATCTTGTGCAGAAGCAAAGAAATGCTGCAGCAGCGATGCGGCAGCACTATCGCAACAAAAACGAGGCTCAGTCCTTTCTTACGAAGGAAAGGCGTACGTGCTAAACTATCCTTTGCGCAGTGACCCACTGAAACAAGTAATGAGCAAGCGGGACTGAGGGATTCATTGTCATACTCGGCCCGTTTATTTTGTGTTAGGTGCGAATAATTGGCTGGGTTTGAGATTTTTCAAATAGAAAATGTACAGTAGTGTTTCCGATAATTATTCCTGCCAACTCGTATTGGTTTCTACCATTTTTCCGACATATCTTTATTTAAACCAGCATATCTCGACTGAAAGAAACCTACTCATGTAGAACTAGATTGCACATAAACAACAGAAGTGACATTCTCATAAGGACGAGCTATGGTCGAAAGAGTATTAGCCCTCGCTCTCCTTGGAATCGATAGATGGATGCCCACTATAACTCATTTATCTATCCGAAGAAAGGGGTAGAAACTATTCTACCACTAACTCGGACGCTGGACTACCCCCTCTTCTTACATTCGTTGACTGATGGAGCGAGTCCCAAACCCTAGAGCTCAGAAAAAAGCTCCGCAGAAAACAGGGTCATCGTCTGGCCTCTAATGACCGAACACGCACTCGCGTGACAGGGATTTTAAGCAAGAGGCCTGGGACATCGGATTTGGATCCATTATCGTACACATGTCCACTTCCACGAAACGATTTTTTTGTTTGCTTTTCTTTTTTGCTGGAAGTGACAATCTATCTATCGATTCCAAGGAGAGCGAGGGCTACTATTCTTTCGACCATAGCTCGTCCTTATGAGAATGTCACTTCAGTTGTTTATGTGCAATGTAATTCTAAATGAGTAGGTTCTTTCAGTCGACGAAATGATCCACGAAATGATTTTTTTTGTTTGCTTTTCTTTTTTGCTGGAAGTGAGAAATGGAAAGTCCAACCTCAAACTGCTCCAAAAGAAATTCAGCGATGATTCATTACTCCCAAGGAAGAAGCTTAAGAACCCCGGCGTCGCGGAGCCTTACAAAAGAGTGAGCGGCTAGAAACCCAGCAACCACAATCTGAACTACCTGTGCCAATCTGTGCAGAATCATTCACAAAATGAAATCCTACTACAGCCGGACAACCAAGTCAACAATATCTTTTTTTGCTGGAAGTGACTATCTAGAAATGGAAAGTCAAATCTCAAACTGCTTCAAAAGAAATTCAGCGATGATCCATCACTCCCAAGGAAGAAGCTTAAGAACCCCGGCGTCGCGGAGCCTTACAAAAGATTGAGCGGCTAGAGACCCAGCAACCACAATCTGAACTACCTGTGCCAATCTGTGCAGAATCATTCACAAAATGAAATCCTAATACAGCCGGACAACCAAGTCAACGATACTGGCTGACACGATCTTTGGATCAAGCTCGGTCAGAACGTTCTAGATTTGTGAAATTTCTTCTCTTCCGAGGTTCCGAATCCAGGTTCATACTATAACTATTTTAGGTTTCGGACAGGTTTAAAGGACCACTCTTGCTTATTCTGCCTTTTATAATATACTTAGCTCCCATGTGGAATTATAAGCTTCTAAAATCCCCACCTTTCTCCATTGTTTCTTTTCGTAACTACCAACTTTTAGCGCTTTTCGGCCTTGCCGAGTTTTCCCGTCACCCAACGAAAAGTTTGGCGGAATCTTCACTGTGCGCTGACAACTCTTTCAAACATAAGGATGTGATAATCTTCTGTGTATTACTTCTTTTATTTGCTTAAGTTTCCCACTTCTTAACCAAGGTACGTTCAGTTTTCGAATCTTTTGCGCCCAGCCGCCGCGTCGGAGAGCAGGAAGGCTGGATATATTCGACAAGCGCTAACAAGAGATTCGCTAGTTTCAGGTGGAAAGTAATGGTGTTTTCGAAAACGTTTATTCTGATCCATTTTATAGGGAAAAGATCATTTCTAGTAAGAGTTGTGCTTTAAAGAAGGGGTCGAACGAAGATAATCTCTGCTCTTTGTGTCCCAAACAGGACTGCTGTCATATTTGTGATTTCCGCACAACTCGGTTTCTTTGAGCATCGGATCGGGTCCTTTTCCTCTTTTTGCCCGGGCCCCACTATAGCCACACCTGGTAATAGCGCCGGTAATAAGACCGTTTATGGTCGAATACGGGAAGAAAAGACGCTGAAAACGTAAAACAAGGCGTTTTTCCGCGGCCATCCCGGATTATAATCCTAGAGAAACAGCGAACCGACAATCCCAGATTGTACAAACGACGATCCGACTATCTTGCTCCGTTGCAAGATTCTCGAATCGACAATTAAAGCACGGATCCGGATTGTCAGGTTGTCACAGAAAACAATTTTTCATAATCTGTATTGTCAGAGAAAACGTATACTGGAGAATCCGGATTGTGAATCATCAATCTGGATGATGCTCGTAATATGTCTTAAATTTCGTTGTTCCAAGTGTGACCAGGATGAAACGTAATGTTGCTCGGGAATAAGTTTCATCGTCCTAGCACATGTGGAAGAATGTAAAAACAGGGAAACCGGGACCGACCCTCATACGGATCATACGGACAGACATCGCGATCACTATATGGCACATGTGCCAAAGGATGCAAGTGCCGCGTAAAGTACTTCGCCCGTGACTTAAAGCTGAAATGGTCACCACAATCTTTAGCTCTTCAGGCAGCAATTCCACAACCCCCGGAGCAAAATGTTTAAAGGACCCCTCGCACTATTTAATCTTCAACTTCAAGTATTTTAAAATAATTTTAATACTTAAAAACTAGGCTCTGCTTTCAACAAATTACCCACAACTTGGTGTGACGATTCTTTGGGTCAAGAGTAAGGTCAAGTTCGTAGATGGGCTTTGTAGCCCTACATTTAGGGGTGGGGGAAGGGGTTCAAATTAAGGGGCAAACAAAATATTTTTAAACAGCTAATGTGACAGTCGATTATGGGATAAGAAGACATGCTGAGCACGAATATGCAAAACATTTTCTCGTCCGACAAGTAGTTCGCCCGGAATCCGGCAAAAACCGGAAAGTTGGTTAAAAGTAAAAGTTTCGTTTGAAGTTGATTGAATGTTCGATGTAGGGGTAAGAAGACATGCTGAACACGATGGTGAAAACCATTTTCTTGCCGGACATGTAGTTTGTCCGGATTCCGGTAAAAACCGGAAAGTTGGTTAAAAGTACAAGTTTCCTTTAAAGTTCATTAAAGGTTCGATTTAGGGGTAACTAGAAATGCTGAACACTTACGTGAATGCATTTTCTACCCGGACAACTAGTTCGACCATAATCCGGCCAAAACAGGAAAATTTGTTAAAAGCCGTAAGTTTTATTTGAAGTTGATTAGATGTCAGATTTAGCGGTAAGAAGAGATGCTGAGTCTGTCTATGACAATCATTTTTCAACCGGACATATAATTCGTCCGGAATCTGGTTGTAACCGGAATTTTTTTGTATAAGTTAAAGTTTTATTTGAAGTTGATTAGATGTTGTTTATAAGGATATACGCTGAATTCGTTTCTGAATTTTCTCTTTTTGCTTGACAATTAGTTCGCTCGGAGTTTGGCCGAAATTTGGCAGAAGTAAAGCAGGAAGTTTCGGTCAGTTTCGTCAAAATAGAGATGGCTTACAGCGGTATATCTGAACTTGATTTTCTCCGATGATTAGCCTGCCGAAGACTGGATCTGGCGAAGACAAGACCCAATTGTCTGGATCAAATATTAGATTTTTGGGATCCCATCGAAACCTTTGGTCTTGTTCTGATGGACAAACTTCTCGCAGATAATTGTCGATTGCGTGATGCGCATCGAAGATAGCAAAACACGGCAAGTAAGAAAATCAGCGAGGTTTTGTTAGAGGGCTTATAGAATTTAGCGCACGAAATTCGGGTCTCTGGGTTTGGAAAGGATGGATGATTACGGAAGTAGGTTGTGTTAGTATTATAGGTAAGACAGGTCCTTTAACTGTAAAAGAAGCTCTTGATGTTTTCCGGGGGGAGGGGGGCAAGTAACGAGAATAAAGAATTAGAAGATCAGCCAGCTCTTATAATTGTGTATATTCTTAGCCTACTCTAATACATAGCAATAAAAACAAGGAAGGGCTTAGGCTAATACCAGATCTACGAAAGGAAAGAGGTCTTCATCCGATACGACTTAAAGGACCTGTCTTACCTATAATACTAACGCAACCTACTTCCATTATCACTCCATATATTCCTAAACCCGGAGACCCCAATTTCGTGCGGGACATTCTAACCCCTCTAACAAAACCACGCCGATTTTCTCACTTGCCGTGTTTTGCTACCTTCGATGTGTAGCACGCTGTCGACGGTTGTCTGCAAGAAGTTTTTCCATCAGAAAACCCGGTTATATAAATTATTTCGCTTTTTTGGCTACAAGTCAACGGGTCTTGGAAAAGGCTTAAAACAGCCAAAACCGTGGGTTATTTGCTGAAAGCACAGCCTAGTTTTAAAGTATTCAAATATTTAAAAATAAGAGTAAATAGTGCGAGTGATCCTTTAAAGATAGCGCAAAAGCAGGAGCAAGTAAAAATCAGAGAAAACTAGTGACCCGACACTCACCCAAGTTATCAAGGAAATGTATCTGGTTTCCATGGAGATCCAGAACGTCCAAATTCTTCAGATTGTCCAGCCCTTCAATGCCACGAATTCGATTCTTTCCAAGCATGAGTACCCGTAGGTTTACAAGTCCATCCAGTCCAGATATCTTTTCGATCTTGTTGTCGTAAAGATTTAGAACGAGGAGTTGGTTCAGGCTGGACAAGGAGTCTATCCTGGTTATGAGATTGTGCTGTAGGGAGAGGAGGAGAATGTTCTCCCTGCCTTTGACGTTCGGACAGCAGGGAAGACCACACCTGAAAATTTATTCAAATTTTACCTAGTTTTTGGGATCCCAAAACGTAAGTGGAGGGATACCTATGACATAGCAAAAATGTCCGTCTGTCCGTCTGTCTGTGAGCACGGTAACTCTCGAAGGGAATGAGATATGTTGATGAAACTTGGTGTGAGTATTCATTGAGTCAAGGGTAAGGTCAAGTTTGTAGATGGGCTATGTAGCTCCACATTTAGGGGTGGGGGTTCAAATTAAGGGACAAACAAAATATTTTTAAACAGCTAATGTGATAGTCGATTATGGGGTAAGAAGGCATGCTAAGTACGATAGTGAAAACCATTTTCTCGTCGGACAAGTAGTTCGTCCGGAATCCGGCGAAAACCGGAAAGTTGGTTAAAAGTAAAAGTTTTATTTGAAGTTGATAAAATGGTCGATTTAGGCGTAAGAAGACATGCTGAACACGATGGTGAAAACAACTTTCTCGTCGGACAACTAGTTCGCCCGGAATCCAGCCAAAACCGGAAAATTTGTTAAAAGCAAAAGTTCGATTAGATGACAGATTAAGGGATAAGAAGAGAGGCTGAGTCGGTATATGACAATCGTTATTTACCCGGAAATATAATTAGTCCGGAATCCGGTTGTAACCGGATTTTTTTTTAAGTCAAACTTTTATTCAAAGTTGATTAGATGTTCTTTATAGGGATAAGGAGATACGCTGGATTTGTTTCTGAATTTTCTTTTTCTGCTGGACTACTAGTTCGCTCGGAAATCGGGCGGAACCGGAAACCTGGCAGAAGTAAAGCAGGAAGTCTCGGTCAGTATCGTCAAAATAGATGTGGCTTATAGAGGTAGATCTGAACTTGGTTTTCTCTGATGATTAGCCTGTCCAAGACTGGATCTGGCGAAGACAAGACCCGATTGTCTGAATCAGATATTAGGCTTTTGGGATCCCATCGACACCTTTGGTCTTGTTTCTAAAGATTTATTATCATTCAAACACAGATGCCGCATTTTTGCTTATTCGTTGGTAATCGATGTTATTTTCTTTGATGGCGCAAAAAAACGGTCATGGTCTCGTTATTGTGAACCGGTACTCAAGCCGGAATTTGTGCCCCAATCATACGTAGTGATGCGATTGCACGATAAGAATCGGCCAAAAATCCGGACCCTGATCGTCTATCCGCGGCATAATAATATAATAATATAATAGTAATAATAATATAATTGCAATAATAAGGCTTTCGCCTCTATAAATTATGATGTTGACAAGTTTTTTACGGCCGGATTATTTGCGTTTTAACCATGAAGAGGAAAACTTCTAACTTTTCCGTACGGAATTGAGACAGAGCCGAAAGTTTCTGGCAGGAACTGCAGTCCGTGCTGGCAGAGCCTGATCCTCCTTCCGCGCACGTTAACGGTATCGACTAGCAATGAGGTTTTTCTTACACGATTTTCTGACTTTCATCACAAATTACAAAATCTCAGTTTACATTTAGTCATTTTTGTTTATTTATTAATACAAAAGAGGTTAAGCCGAAGCTTGTCTCCCTACTAAACACATGAACTATTGTTTAAAGCACAACTCTTACTAGAAATGATCTTTTCCCTATGAAATGAATCAGAAACAACATTTTTAGAAATACCATTACTTTCCACCTAAAAGTAGCGATTCTCTTGTTAGCGCTTGTCGACTATGTCCAGCCTTCCTGCTCTCCAACCCGGCGGCTGGGCGCAAAACATTTGAAAACTGAACGTGCCTTGGCTAGAAAGTGAGAAAACAGAAGTTGGATAACAGAAGAGTATCCCATCCTTATACGTGAAAGAGTTGTCAGCGGACGTTGAAGATTACGGCAAACTTTTCGTTGGGTGACGGGAAAACTAGGAAAGGCCGAAAAAGGGCTAGAAATTCGTAGTTACGAAACGAAACAATGGAGAAAGGTGGGGATTTTAGAAGCTTCTAATTCCATATGGGAGCTAAGTATATTATGAAAGACAGAATAAGCTAGAGGGGTCCTTTCATAACGCTGCACTATACACTGTTACAACGAATATACACTAAAAAAGATTCACATAGGCGCTGCAACTAAACTGAGTACGATACCATCAAGATGTTGCTTACACGAGAGTAAATTTGGTTGGGAAACAGTCTCCTCGGGTAAACCGTTCCATGCCTGGCATGCTCGGTAACAAAATGTACGTTGACCAATTTTCCTGTTTATTTCTGGTGGATATAGCCTCAAAGAATGCTGACGGCTTTACTGATATGAACTGAACTCAAAAAATTGTTCTTTTTTCGAAATTATCTACCGAGTGGAGGATTCTGTATGTGTATCAGAATACCGACCGAACATTTTTTGATTTCATACATATCCCTAGATTTCGCTTAGGTTCTCATAATTCCTGGCGGGGCTGATCGGAGTTCCCCACTAGTGCTAACTAGGCTTTAGAGCGACAGGAAACATCAAAGGAATATTCTCTTGCCCTGTGCTTACAATCCATTCCTACAATTTCACAATCCAGTCGGAAGTTATCGCGATCACAGATGAACAGACGGATAGATAAATTTACGACATCATAGGTATATGGTTCCCAAAAATCTTGGTAGGTCTCAGCGACGTCCATCCGTATTGCAAACTAGGCGTTGGAGCGTCAGGAAAAATCCAATCAATGTGCTCAGATCCGGACCTCAAGAACATAAACCGGCCTGGCTGCTGACTCGACCAATCTACAAATCGTCCTACCCACCTATCTAATGTCAAACTTTCGGACTTCCTCTCGCCCATTTCCTTTCTCTTTTTATTCATTTCGATCCTTCTCCGGCCACTCCAAACAGCAAACTAAAAATCCCCAAAATTGCAAATAAATAAGATTCTCAGTCGCCATGGAGACGCAGTAAAGAAGTAGGATACGGTAGGGCGCAAAGTCATAGCTGATTTCCGAGAGCAAAGAAGGAACAAAAGGTATTCCTTACCAAAGAAACTAACACAATAGGCTTAGGCCAAGCGAAAAGAAGAGGTAGGAAACCGAGATAAATTTCGTCAACCTTGAGAAGTATTTGCTATTTTTTTTTTTATAGCTTGTTTCGTCTTCATCCCATTCAGCTTTTCTGTGTTCTTCCAATCGTTTGTCTTTCACCGTATTGTGAACCCATCCAGACCTTTTTGCCCAATTACGTCTACACTGTAAAAAAAAATCTTGCAGTATTTGCTAATGGGTTAATCTTGTCTCTAAAAGATAATTTTATCTCTTACTCGGATTAATCTTATCTCAGTAGAGATAAGATTAATCCCAGTAGCAAATACTGCAGTCAACTTTAATCCTTACTCGGAGAAACTTTTTACAGTGCAAACCAAACCCAGACAGGCATTGCCTGGAGTAAAAGAAAGCAAAGAATTTCACGGATGTTTTCTATCAAGGTTCATGAGTGCAAAAATAAAATCATGTTCTTTGTTCCAAAGAACACCAATGCCAGAACATCTTCTATTTGCGTAAGACCTAAACCGAGAAGAATTTTAAAGCTTAAAGTTTAACTGAAAAGCCAACTTATCTTTATACGTTTGATTTGAAAACACTGAATTATTTTGAATAATATAAGGATTTTTGTTTAGTCACCGTAGTCTAGTAGTGACGTTTGAAATCTCCGCTGGTTGCACGACAAATAACTTTACGGCGAGTCGCGGAAAATTTGAATGTCTGCAAAAGCGTGTGTTTCAATGGCTAACAAAGCGAAGATTTTGAAATGTTCGATTCTAGATTGCAGAATCACACCGAAGATAGCCCTCTGTTCCGTGCTACCCCGAATAGGTTTTTTTTGTGGAAGGACACAGTCAACAGAGAATTCGCCCATCATAAAATTCCTCTCGGATTAGTCCTTTTTTGGCCGCTAGGTGCACTATCGTGAAGAAAACAAGGACACATTACTTCCTTGCTTACGTTTATCCAGGTTTGTTTTGCCTTTTCAATTCCTCTTAGGCCTAACCATGTTTAAACTGTTTAAAATGCCTCTTCCCCTCTTTTTGCTTTACCCAACTCTGTTCTGTCAAGCGTCATCAAGTTCGTCATTTCTGGCTTCCAACTTCAGTGCTGAGTGCTGGCTGACGTTTCAACGGGGCTAATGCGTGACTCGATATGAAGCGAAAGCCTAACTGCTTATTCACCCGTCAGATAACTTATCCCCCCATCTCACGTGTGATTGTTATTGTTCCTCTAGCGCGTCTGGCGGCAATTTGTCATCGGATTTTATGAAGGACGTATTTGGCCAGCATTCGACTAAGTTGATTAGCAAGTTCGAATTTTCAACTGGTCATGTTCTTCCTTCATGGCGAATGCCAAGTTCTTCCTGGTCACTTTCACTTCCCATGTTACTTTCATCTTCCTGGCTTGAAGAATGTAAATCCGCCATGACTTGTTATTACGGCAATTGGCTGGCGCAGTAGTTGCTAAACATTTCAAACATAGAGCTACGTCCGTATAGAGGTACAACAGTTACGGAAGAGAAATTACATTAGATAAAATTCAAGAATCGCGGAGAACAAAGTAACGAAGTAACGCGTTTTTATCGGTTCTTCTAGCGTAATTAAGTAAAAATATGATGGGTAATCAGACTGTCGTATCTTAGCCCTATTCTGTTAACCTTTAACCGCTTCATTTATCTGGACCTGGAACTGATACCTCAAATGCCAAAAGCGCTCGACCGGTCAAGTATGCTGCCACACAGGAGCTAATAGTACTCGACCAGTCGAGTAACAAGGGTCATAGGAGCTATTAATACTCGACCAGTCGAGGGATGGAGCCTCCAGTCGCTATCAGTACTAGACTCCGGAACACTCTAATATCCTACCTAAAGACCGGCAAAAATCAAGTCCCAGACCAGAACCAACGATGCATTTATTCGATACCCTGCAACTGCGAGAAGCGCACTGTCGGCAGGACAGAGAGGACTTTCAAAAGGGGCTCACAGAACACGAACAGGAGATCGACCACGCCCTTTCGAATAGACACCGTCCAAATCACAACTTCAAATGAGCACCGGCAGAACACATTTTCGAAAACCCATCCCATGTTGTACATTTCGAAAAAGCCCAGATTCTTGCACCATGCACTGGCCTTCGTCAAACTATAAGAGAAGCCGTTGAAGCTATGAAAAACCATTCAGGAGTCAACAGAGACACAGGCGAATACTCACTTCCAGAAACACGGAACGGCATCATCAGCGAAAGGAAATTCAGACCCCAAGCTCTTCTCTACAACAAAACCAAGTCAACCCAAATGCAGAAAAGTCTCTACCCGATCAAAGACCAAATTGAGCAGCAAAAACAGCAGCCGTGTCCAAAATTAAATCACAACACCCTTTTTATCTCCAAGCAACTCTCACAATGGAATTCATGAAGTCAAATATTTAACGAATCTTTAGTTTGTTTTTCCAACTTGAGAGGCTTTGAGCCTGAGGAGGACCCTTGCCAAGAAGGGCAGAAATATAGCTCTAATCAACTTCAGCTGACGTATCTGTTTTGCACTATCAAACAAAGTTTTGGCCGAATTCCGGATGAACAGTTCATCCGGTTCAGTGCAAAATTCTGCCGGATTCCGGACAAACTAATTGAATTAGTTACTAATTCAATTAGTTTGTCCCGAATCCAGCAGAATTTTCTAGCTGGACAATTAGTTATGGTTCAGCGAGAAAATAAGTTTCAGATATGGCTTCAGCATGTATTCTTATCCTAGATCGACTATCTCATTGGCTTATCAAAATATTTTTTTTTGTCCCTTAATTTGAAACACCACCCCTAAATATGTGGCTACAGGGCTTACCTACGAACTTGACCTGTACTTTGACCGACAAAGTTTGAAGAAAAGTTTAATACCCAGGCGCAACGAAGCGCTGACAAGAAGGCTAGTCACCACGAAAAAGATGAAATCTGGGGAATCATCCAGATTGTTACTGGAACTGGAAACCTTGGAAAACATAATTCAAATGCAGGAAAAATTGAGTCTCCAATATGTACCAAATGCAGAGTACTCACTTAATTCATTAGTGCCCAGCATGGACAAGGCAACATCTGGAAGCTTTCCACTCCCCGAATGTTGATTTCCACGAGGTAGCGAGAAAAGCCAGATTAAAGGAACTGTCCAGGTACCTTCAGTCTGCCTTCAGTTGACAGGGAGGCTAGACAGGTTTTAAGTTAAGAAGTGGTTAGTTATCAGTTATTAGTTGAACTATAAGGTCCGGCCTTTTCGTGCTTTGCGCCCTGCCGGATTTGTGTAAATTTTTTTTTTTGTAGAAGTAAGTACATCAGTAAATGAACCTGAAACTGAGCCTGATAAGAGTGATGTTTTCATCAATTATTAGCTGTATTATGGAGTGATGTTTCACCATCAATCGTGAACTGGGGGATTGAGACAATGGGCCATTTGAGGCCTGAGTTTCGGCTAGAGTGTCTGGACTACCACACAGAATACTGTAAATAAAGAATAAATAATAAAAAAATTTGAAGATTATATCTCTACCCCTTCGAGGGTTATCGTGCTGAAAGACAGACAACTGTTACGAAATCATAGGTAACCCTCCACTTACGTTTTGGTATCCCAAAAATGCTAAATACAAGCTTTCATAGTTTGAAACATTTTTCTGCCAGTTTCAGCGTCTTTTCGTTTGTGTTGAAAGTGTTGTAACGACGTCGTTGGCGTCATCTCTGGACAGCTGATCGTCTTGCTGTTTGGTCGGATCGGATTATCGGGATATTGGCTTTTCTGGTCGGATAGAATAAAAAATGCAATATGGAAACCACTGTTCAAAAAGATTTCGAGTTCAGTGGAACCAAATTCCAACTCCTAATTATTAATTACACGTAAGGCTTGGATATAATATGTCGTATACATACTATTCAAACACTGTTATTTCATTCCAAATTACATTTAGGCAGAGTAATTGTCTGCACACTTGTTCAGTTGTTGGGCTTCAGATTTTAGTTTAACTTTAACTCAGTTAAAGTTTAACATTTAAGCCAATGTCAATGTCAGCCGCTCCTGTAATCATTCTAGTAGTTCTTAAACCTTGAGACCTAAATTACATGTGTATCTGACTTACAGATCTCAGCGGACTCAGCTGACTTCTCCATTTAGCCAGCATTTAGCTCTGTCAAATGTGATTCTCCAGTTCTCAGTCAGCTTGGGCTAGAAGAATACCAATATAGCCTATCTCTACTGAATATGAATGCTATTTCATGTAGTCTACTGTCTGAATGGTATGTGTGACAGCATCTTTGTAACAACACTTTGCATCATTTTTTAGTGTTTCATCCATTCCAACTTACATTTAGGCAGAGTAATTGTCTGCACACTTGTCTGACACTTGTTCAGTTGTTGGGTTTCTTGATTTAAGTTTAACTTTAACTCAGTTAAAGTTTAACAGTCAAGCCAATGTCAATGTTAGCTGATCATGTAATCAGTCTAGTAGTTCTTTAACCCTGAGACCTAAATTATATGTGTATCTGACTTACAGATCTTAGCGGACTCAGCTGACTTCTCGATTTAGCTCTGTCAAATGTGATTCTCCAGTTCTCAATCAGCTTGGACTAGAAGAATACCGATATAGCCTATCTCTACTGAATATGAATGCTATTTTATGTAGTCTACTGTCTGAATGGCATTTTGTGACAGCATCTTTGCAACAACACTTTGTATCATTTTTTATTGTTTCAGGAACTCTACCTTCATTAACGTGACAGATACTGACAGCTTTGGAAAACTTGTGAGTGTGTCTTCTGAGAGAGTCCCTGTTGCAGCTGGCTTGACAGAATCTGTCTTTGATACAAAGTAAGTATTTGGAAAGTTCCCAGCTATAAAGAAGCTTGAGCTTGTAGCCACGTTATCCAGGGTCTTGGTCCAGGGGCAGTAACCAATGGGGGAGGAGGGTATGGGGCCTCCTCTCCCCAGCATGGTCTGAGGGGAAACCTGTTTGCGCCATTTCACCACAAAATAAGCTTTTTTCGGTACAAAGTGCAGGCCAAATTATACCAATATTTCTTTCATTTCAATACAAACAGTTCAGTTCTTCATCTGATTATCTTATATTTTCAGGCAACAAGTTCCATATTGTGGTGCCAGTATGACAAATTGAAAAGCTGTATCTATTACAAGGACATCGATAAGTAGAAAGATTAGACCGTTGTGTTGGGTTATGCTCGTGACATTGACTATTCATACAAAAGATTTTCTAAAACAGCAGGTTTGAGTTATCGTATTCTGCTTGAAATCTAACTTGACTGCAAAAAAAGTCAAAGTAATTGGGCAGTATGCATAAGATTTCGGCTTCTGCTTTTCAGTGAAACGGATAGGAATATTTCCAAGAAAATCCTTTGGCACTATTTTGCCCAGAAAATTTTTGTCTGGTATGAAGCATCAACAAGATGTGTAGGCCTATAAGTGTCCAAAAATCTTTCGCCTGCAGCACCTTTCTTAGTATTCTGTGTGAGGGCACGTCATTTAGGTGGGATTGAGATTTTGGAGTTTGCACTAGATAAAAAACTAAAACTTCTGTGAAAAGTAGGTTAATTTTATGAGAAAAAAGACGAATCTGAAAATTTCATCTGTGCAGGGCTTTTCTTAGTATTCTGAATTCACTTTAAATTGTGTCATTTATGTGGGGTGATAATTAGGATTGTGGGTTTACCAGAGAAAAAGAACTAAAATTTCTAAGAGAAAAGGCTGAGTTTTGCCAGAAAAAACACAAATCTAAAAATTTCGCCTGCAGCGCTCAGGTTAATCAGAGTCTAAGGAAATTAATGGCCTGCTGTTACTACTTAATATTTTTTTTAACTTTGCCAGGCATTGTCTAGTCAACCAACCACCAGGAGGACTTCATTGTACCAATAAAAGGTCAAAGGAAAATTTCTGTGAAAAGTAGGTGAATTTCATGAGAAAATGACGAATTTGAACATTTCATCTGTGCAAGGCTTTTCTTAGTATTCTGCATTCACTTTTAATTGTGTCATTTATGTGGGGTGATATTTAGGATTCTGGGTTTGCCAGAGAAAAAGAACTAAAATCTCTAAGAGAAATGGCTGAGTTTTGCGAGAAAAAACACAAATCTAAAAATTTTGCCTGCAGCGCTCAGGTTAATCATAGTCTAAGGAAATTAATAATTTGGTATTCGCTGCATCCTGCGAAAACTGACGTGGTGAGCCTGCTGTTACTACTTAATATTTTTTTGAACTTTGCCAGGCATTGTCTAGTCAACCAACCACCACAAAGACTTTGTTGTACAATAAAAGGTCGTGCCTGCAAAACCAACCCAGTCTACTTCCATTCTCTTTTCAACCGCTATTATTTTAAAGATTCTACACTTCTTACAGTCAATTTAGATCCCTTTATCGACAGAGGCACTAGTTGACAAGTAAAGCGTCAATTGACTTATGTGACATTCACTTATGTGACAACTTAACTTTTACTTTAAGAACAATATCTGACGTCAAGCCAAAAATTCATCGTCCCTCGCTATGACGAAATTCCGTCGGCAGGGTCAGAAAATTGTCTGCACATTTTGCAATAGCCTTACAAAGATGTATTTAATCATGAATCTTTCAATTATTTAATTTGCATATTAGAAAAGGTTCTTAGCTCTGCAGTGTTATTATTCCCGATTTCTTTGTAGCCTATAGGCGTTTTTCCGTGCTCCCACAAACAGTTTGTGGGTCGATTGTGGCTCGAAAAGTGTGTTTCCGCGGCCTTTTGTGCGGCCCACAAGTGTGTTTCCGCGACCAACAAGATTTTCGTGGCTCGCTTTGTGGCTCAAATTCGACAAACAACTGGCGAGGTGATTTTCGATTTTGTGGCTCGATTCTGGCGGGAGATTCAAATTAATTAGCAAAATAGTGTTTAAACAATAAAGCTAACTACTTTTTCAAGCATATAGACTTAAAACTGAGGATACTTTATGTGCAGAATGGTAAGGAAATAAGCCTGGAGTTCTATTTATTGAGATTTTACATGAATTTTATTTTTATTTTCCGATATTTGAAATTACCGCCAAAGAAATAGACAAAACGGCGTTTCCGCGAGTTTCAACTAGTGGCTCGACTGTGTGGTACACAATCGTGTTTCCGCGACAAACACTCAGAAGTGTGTGGCCCATAACTGTGTCGCGGAAAAATGCTGTATGTGTGGAAGGAAAGCCTTTCATGTTCTACAATTGGAATTAGCTTTAAAGAAAGGTAATAGTAATTTCAGGTGTTCCTTTGTCCTCCATTATCAGCTCTCTCATATGCATATTATTAAAAATAAATGTTGCTTTCAGAGTGCTACTTGGACAAGATCAAGAAGAACTGCATGCTTCAGCCCGTCTGATTGCTGGAAAGCTCTTGGAAGCCGGCCTTTTCAAACCACTCCTTTTCTCCTTTGGTATCAAAAAATTGGATGCCAAGTTCACAAAAGCACTTGCAGAAGAATTGAAGCAGCTAAAGTGGTGGTAGCCTAGATGGCAGTTTCAACCGCGCCTCTATATGGACAGATTGTGATTGGTCCTCCTGGAAGTGGGAAGACAGCATATTGCAATGCAATGGCGGAGTTTCTGAGAAGGATTGGGAGACAGGTCACCTTAGTGAATCTAGGTGAGAAATTAACATAGATAGAGAGTCTTCGGGGTAGCTGGACAAAAGTAGTCGCCATTCCAACCAGGAGTTCTTGCCTTGCTTAGTTGGCATATGTTAACTGGTTGTTGTCCGGGTTTTACTTGGAGCAGTTCCTTGCTTCGTGAACGTAGACATCCCGAGGTCAGAGACCTAGTATGGTTGCATACGCCGGACGAGCGGAACTTCGGTTGCGGGATAATATTAGATCTCTAGTGTGTGGTATAGAACGGGAAAAGGCAAATACGACTGACTTTACTGAATGTACAATCCGTCTACATAATTATTGTTAAATACTGGCGAGAACACTGTACCAAATATAAACTTATCTGTTGATCAACTCTGGATCACGGCAGTGAAGGAAGTCCTATTGAATATCGGTCTTGTCTATGCCGTTCTGTCGCGCGCCCCAGAAGCAAGGATGTTCTTTTGTCCAGAGGGTGAAACCTGCTGGACATGCGTAGGAATATTTGTCCTTCCAAAGAAACCCAAAACACTGGCATAACAACGTAATACATAGAACAAGCTCAGACCCAGAGTCCCAGACTTTAGCGTTTCGTTAAAAGCAAAAGACTGGAAATTAGCTTTGTTACCATGCTCTTTACCAATTATGTTCGATTTTTGAATTTCATCCCATATTCATCACTCCGCATTTCTTCTGATACCACACTGCAATTCTTGCTCCCATTTGAACATTCTGTTTCAAAGTGCTGGACTTTTGTGTTGGCAGCCACCTCCTTGTTGTGCTGTTTGCGTGAAATGTTATATAGGTGATATTTTCATGGGTAAACATTACTCTGGACATTATGTGTGCGTATGGGAAACCTGGAAAGAAATGCTGTTCAGGGGAAAAGGGGTATTGGAAACTAATGTAGCGGTGAGCGTTGGTTCTCTGCTTGAATAAAGCGATAAATGTAGTAACAGGACAGAACCCTATATAGTGGCTATATAATCAGGATTTCATGGACTGACAGACAAAAATGCTCCTTGAGCGGGATTGGAACCCGTGACCTTTTTTTCCTTTTTGGGATCCCAAAACGTAAGTGGAGGGATACCTATGACATCGCAAAAGTTGTCCGTCTGTCCGTCCGTCCGTCCGTCTGTAAGCACGTTAACTCTCGAAGAGAATGAGATATTTTGATGAAACTTGGTGTGAGGATTCGTTGGGTCGGCGGACCAGTCGAGTTCGTAAATGGGCTTTGTAGCTCTACATTGCAAACAAAATATTTTGAAACAGCTAATGTGATAGTCGATTATGAGGTAAGAAGACATGCTGAACACGATGGTGAAAACCATTTTGTAATCGGACAAGTAGTTCGCCCAGAATCCGGGCAAACCATGAAAGTTTTTTAAAAGTAAAAGTTTTATTTGAAGCTGATTAGATATTCGATTTAGAGGTAGGAAGACATGCTGAAGACGGTGGTGAAAACCATTTTCTCGACGGACAAGTAGTTCGCCCGGAATCCGGCCCAAACCGGAAAGTTTGTTAAAATTAAAAGTTTTATTTGGAGTTGATCAGATGTCCGATTTAGGGCAATAAGACATGCTGAACTTTTATGTGAAAACAATTTTCTACCCGGACATGTAGTCTGCCCGGAATCCGGCCAAAACCGGAAAATTGTTAGAAGTTAAAGTTTTATTTCTAGCTGATTAGATAACCGATTTAGGGGTAAGAAGAGACGCTGAATCCATGTGTGACAATAATATTTTACCCGGACATATAGTTCGACCGGAATCCGGCTGGAGTCGGAAAATTTGTTATAAGTTAAATTTTATATTTGAAGTTGACTAGATGTTCATTATTTGGGAAAGAAGATACCCTGAGTTCGTTTCTGAGCTTTCTTTTTTCGCCGGACAAGTAGTTCTAGAGTTCGGCCGAAACCGGGAAATTGGCAGAAGTGGCAGGAACTTTCGTCAAAACAGATATGACTTATACGGGTAAACACACATGCTGAATCCATATCTGAACTTGGTTTTCTCAGATGATTAGCTATTTGGCCTTAATCTGTTTCTGAATTTTAATTGTAAGAATGTTCAAGGATTCTGGCGATGACTGGATCTGGCTAAGACAAGACCCAGTTATCTGGATCAGATATTGAATTTTTGGGATCCCATCGAAAACTTTGGTCTTTTTCTTGTTCCTTTTAGTTTCTTTCTTTTTTTCTTTTCTCGACGCGCTACCGAGAGAGTCCAAGCAGCTGAGTGGAGCGGCTTATAGTTTTAAAACCGCCACAGTTGCCTGTCTAGAAACGGTTTTTGGCAAACTGTTCTGGAGGTTCGTTTAATTATAAATCCCCCTTTTTATAGTGCAAAACGGATACATCAGCTGATTTTTATTAGAGCTGTATTTTTGGTTTTCCCACAAGTTGTATTTCCAGCTTGAGCGGCTTTGAGCCTGAAGAGGACCCTTGCCAAGAAGGGCTGAAGTATAGCTCTAATAAAATTCAGCTGATGTATCCGTTTTGCACTATCAAATATGATTCGCAGTCAGCTTGGGCTGAAGGAATATTTATAAATCCCCATCGTGATCAAGCTACAGAATCAGTGATTTCGCCCTAAGCTTACTTTATCTAAATAGTTCACACAGTTATGCACAGGGGTTTGAAAAGTGGTATAACCTAATGAAACATTATTTCAGGTTTCTGTGTCATGGTTGACAACTCTTGTATAATTTCCGTCTTTTCCGGAAACATCGTATTCTATTTCATTAATATTTTTTTTTCAGACCCAGCCAATGAAAACCTCCCATTCACTCCTGACATAGACATATCTACTCTCATAACCCTAGAAGACGTGATGGAAGAGCTTAAGCTAGGTCCTAACGGCGGCCTTATGTACTGCATGGAATATCTCCAGAAAAATACAGACTGGCTTATAACGGAGATCAACAAGTTCAAAAATTCGTACTTCATTTTCGACTTTCCTGGTCAGGTATGTCTGTTGTTTATGCCTGTTTTGGCCCTTTCTTGCCGAATATTGTGGAATGGGAAATGTGGAGGTAAGGTTACACAAGGTAACAAATTTAAACGTAAATTTGGAAGTCCAGACTTCAAGTCTTGGCAACTTCCAGTCTCTACCTTAAAGGACATGTCCTAAGACATTCGATTACTCAAAACTCAGACCAGCGGACAGCAAATTACACAAGTCTCATGTTGTTTAAGCACCAGAACAGGACTCCTATCTTTCAACTCATAAAGTTTAACCAAAAATGGCTGGGATAGGACAGTCTATTTACCCATCACTTATTCACTTAAATTGGCTTGAAGACCCGCTGAAAATGCGTTACTTCGTTGTTCCGCTAGTCACGAATAATCAGTTTTCAAATAGTGGAATTTCCGTTTGATGTGTGGTACCTCTATAGCCTACGCTTGTATTTTTGTTGTATGCCTTACTAGAAAGATTTATGATTTTTATTTCTGTTCAGGCACTAAGCAGTCTTCACCAGTCTCACCACTGCCCACTGAAAAGTCGCGTTTGTGTCGAGATTAGAACTTCCCGCGACATAGTAGAATTTTCGTTGTGGGGACGACTGTAGATATTCTGAACGTCATAACTGGAGCAGATGGTGCAAAATAGATAAATTCCTTTGCAGAATCCAAATAATTCAGTGTTTTCAGTTATATGATTAAAAAATAAGTTGGCTTTTCAGTTAAACTTTAAGGAAGAAGAAGAAGCAGTAAGAGCTGCTTACTGCTGCCTCCCTCGCCCTGTACTTACTGCTGCCTCCCTCGTTTTTCGTAATCTCCGTGATCTTCGCCTCTTCGTCTGATCTATAAGCTTCTCGAAACGACGATACTTCGCCTACAAAGACAAACACGGCAAGAGTAAAAATCACTTTAGTGCCAATCAGAATACAATTGTCAAATGCAGGATATTTCGAATTTTTCTTCGACATTGTCAGTTCTTAGAAACCTATGAAACAAGGTATGAAACAAACGTATTAGAAACAAGGGAAACTCGAATATAGTACATCCTCTAATCATAAGCTATAAAACCTGTTCCGCACCGATACAAGTTTCTGTAAATTTTGGGGTGGGTTTGTATGGTGTGTGGAAGAAAGACTGCCCTGAGCGTGGAGAAGACGGATACAAGCTGTCAGTTGTAGATCCCTAGGTAACGGCAAGAATATCAATCAATCAATCAATCACGTTTAATCCAAATAGCTAAAAGCTAGAAGTGGAATACAAATT
This sequence comes from Branchinecta sandiegonensis, assembly GCA_030848855.1. Taxonomy (NCBI): domain Eukaryota; kingdom Metazoa; phylum Arthropoda; class Branchiopoda; order Anostraca; family Branchinectidae; genus Branchinecta; species Branchinecta sandiegonensis. The sequence continues at coordinate 4,240,042 of JAUPMV010000017.1, read as the reverse complement.
TACGAAATACAGACACGAAACAAATTAACTAATACACTTACAATATACGACCTGAAATAAATGATGGGATAAAACTACGTAAAAATTGGGCAGAAGAATTAGTTGGATATGGAGAAAACTGATTGCCAGTATTCCTCTCAGACCGACGCACGGAAGATGGGAGGGGAGGGGGGAATAGATGGGCCGTCTGGGGAGAACACATTATCTTAGCTCCAAACTTATTTGAAAGAGTATTTCTGCGTTCAGTTAATTTAGGAACGTCAAGTTTAATTAGAGCCTCTTCATATGAATATTATGATCACCCAGAATTATTCTCACTGCTCTCTTTTGGGCATTTTCCAGGCGATCAGAGAGCTCTGCAGAAAGAGAAGAATGCCAGACCGGAGAAGCATATTCTAAATGAGGACGGATATAAGTTTTAAAATAACAAAGGAGGCATTTAGTATCCAAACAGAAAGATCTAAGGGTGGAGAGGGATTTAATTAAAAAGTTGGTTGAATATGCCTGATGTACCGCGTGTTTCTAAGATTGCATGTCTTGTTTGATTTTAGGTTGAACTGTACACCCACCACAATTCAGTTCGCCAGATGGTTGCCGCTTTAGAAAAATTTGGCATGAGACTGTGTGCCGTTCACCTGGTGGACTCCCACTATTGTAGTGATCAAGGTAAGCGTTTGTGATGGAGAAGATGAAGAAACCAAAATTGTATTTAAATAGTATAGAAACTATGTAAAATAATACTATGTACTTGCATATCAATGTATTTCTGTCGACATTTCCAATACCTTTTTTCGTAACGAAGAATTTTTAGAAAAATATAGTGGGTTTTATTAAATCACCCATGGAGGTCTCTGATGTTCAACAACAATGATTAAGTTTAAAAAAAATGCTTAAAAACCAATGGGCAAGTGGGATAAAAGGGGGGCCACGACATAGTTTCAGACCAAGTTGCTCGAAACCTGGTATAATATGTTGCCTGATACTTCGTTACGCTACTATTCTTCTATAATAACATGATCGCAATAATCAGGCTTGAAGAAACCAGTGATGTGGTTTCAAGGGTGGTTGATAAGGCTAGGTCTTGAATAGGGTCACTTGGACCTGGTGGATAGCGTGGAAATCTGAAGACCGGCGGGCCTGACCTTAGGTTCCACTCTCAAAACCAATCAACAAACGAGGGGTAGGGATATCCTAGGTAGCCTAGGGCTCAGACGCACTCTTCTCTTTCTCTCTCAATAAATAAATGTATACAGATGTTAAGTTAACATATTGCCATGGCGACCGAACCGGACGTTATCAAGTGATGATACAAAATTCTGTGCCTCTATAAATTTCTCGGGACACTTTTCACAATAAATTGAATTTCAGCCAGGTGGTAGTCGACACCTGCTTTGAATTGGTTGATATTTTCGGCATTTACAACACTTTCTAGGAGATTATTCCAATATTTTACTATTCGGTTTCTAAAGCTCCATTTTCTAATTCTATGATCTGGTTAAGTAAAAAAAAAAAGGAAGAAACTTACAGTACCGGAAATAATCAATCAATATCTGCTCGGTTTCAGCTTAATGATCTTAAAATTGTAGTTTCTTTTCCTTTGTTTATCATTATCCGTCTTTACCTGGACTGGTGACAAATAAAATTGAATCCCGCCGAAAAGACTCCTGATCCTTATTCTGCCTTTATATGAATGAATTTATTCCCCAAAAAAGCCTATGGTGGGAAAAATATCGAACAATCCATAGAAACTCGAACAAAGAAAACAAAAGCAAACCAAAAATAAGATACAGAAATAATAGTCAGTGGGCCATACCCATACCCACCTGTAGAATCCATCCAGTCTTCGGAGACCGCCAAATGAAACAATGCTGAAGAGCGGGGATTTGTGGAGCCTATTAATCCATAAGGCATAGTCTGCGCTACGCGAACCTTAAATGGTTTGCATGCGAAAATTCGCTTTATTTATTTTTTTTACTTTTTATTTTTTTAAGGCAAGTTCATCTCAGTTGTTCTCGCTTCTTTAACAACGATGCTCCAACTGGAAATGCCTCACGTCAACATTCTATCCAAGTGTGACCTCATCGAGCGCTATGGAAAACTGCAGTTCGGGCTCGACTTCTACACAGACGTCCTAGACTTGAACTATCTTCTACAAAGCTTGGACGATGACCCGTTCACCAAGAAATACAACGCACTAACCGCAAAGATCGTTGACGTTTTGGAGTCGTACTCATATGTTTCCTTTTTGCCTTTTTGCGTGGAGGACCCTAAAGCGTTGCTTAGGGTAAGGAACGAGGTGGATAAAGCGAATGGCTATGTGTTTGGCAGTGGCGAGGAAAGAAATGTGCAGAGTTTGATGTCGTGTGCGGTGGGCGCACAGTTTGACGCGGAGAGGTTGGATGTGTATCAAGAGCAACTCGCAGATGATGATGATTATAGCTGATGTACTGTTTTGAATAAAAATTTGTGCTGATCTTAGAATTTTTTTAGCGTTGGGCGATATTCGGGTTTTCCGATATGTCGATATTTTGGCTTTCGATAATCGATATATCGATATCGATATTTCGGTGCCATATTTGCTATAGTTTAAATTCAAAATTGTCGTGATCTTGCTTCATCTCAAAGTTCGAATAAATGAAAACTGAATCACGAAGTATATATTGGTACAATGTCAGATATATAAATGTAAGTTATGTTGGAATGTAAATGAACAAATATAGTTTTCGAAATAGATATTTACGTGCGATATTTGGTCCGATATATCGTATCGATATGGAATATCGCCCAACACCAAATTTCTTAGATCTTAGAATTTCTCTGCGGGATTTTCCGGCCTTTTCAGGCTACTGATCTTTCCAGATACGACTAAAAAACAAGTGCGCAAGCGCTCAGACGTGGAGTGCAAAAGTAAAATGTTTATCACATTTTGTACACAGACAGCTTTGGAACCAAGACCTTTCTCATCCCCAATAACCATTAAAATAACCGAATCTGTAATCATCTCACTTTAAAAGCTTTAAATGTAAACAAACCGCCATTATAATCCAAAGAAATGTTGAAGGTCTTGCACGAATAGCATTGGTTCGAAAATTGAATGGTTGCCAGCGAGTCCCACCCTTTAACCTCTTTTTCATTAGCAAGGTAATAACAAGTGCAATAAACCAAATCGTAGCAGCCTAATGCCCCCTTTGTCACAATTCATTAAAGGACCCCTCTTGCTTTTTCTGCTTTTTATAATATACCTAGCTCCCATACAGAATTGTAAGCTTCTAAATCCCCAACTTTCTCCACTGTCTCGTTTCGTGCCTAGGAATTTTTAGCGCTTTTTTGGCCTAGCCAAGTTTTGCCCGTCACACAACGAAACTTTTGCCGGAATCTTCAACATCCGCTGACAACTCTTTCACACATAAGGATCTCAGAAGCATCTGTTAATTACTTCTTTTATTTGCTTAGTTTTCCCAATTTTTAACCACGGCGCGTTCAGTTTTCACATGATTTGCGCCCAGCCGCCGCGTCGGAGAGCAGGAAGGCTGGAGATAATCGACAGGGGCTAACAAGAAAATCGCTAATTTCAGGTGGAAAGTAATAGTATATTCGAAAACGTTTTTCCTGGTCCATTTCATTGGGAAAAGATCATTTCTACTAAGAGTTGTGCTTTAAGAACGACATATCAGCGGTCATATGATAAAGCAGTCAAGTTCCCAACTGTTCATTAAAGATCAAAGTACGTCGCGTCGTCTTATTTGTTGCTGTTACAGCAAATCTCATAGATACATCTCCCCAAATATACAAGAGTTGGACTTGAGACCTGTCATTGACGAACTTAACTCATGGGAAATCTGGGCCCAGCTGCCCATGAACGGGAGGGGGGGGGGGGGGGGGTCGGGACCCGTCAAAATGTGTATTTACACCTTTTTTCCTCAAGTAAACCTGGTATACCTGCTTAGAGTTTGATTCCAGTCACGGGTCAAAAACTATTTTCTTGGGCAATTTGGGCCCACTTGCCCATGAACGGGGAGGGTGGGGGTGGTTCAACTCCCCCAACCCCTATGATCTAAAAGCACAATGGAATTTCATCGCCTTATCTCCAGTTAATGTCAAGTTAAAAACATTAATAAATGGGCAATCTGGGCCCAATTGCCCCTGAACGAAGTGTGGGTGGGGTTTGGGACCCGCAAAAAGTAAAAAGAGACCCCAATGCTCCCGATCCTACCAAGTTTCAACTTGATACCTGGTGATTCCTTTCACGGGTAACGAACTTAACTCCTGGGCCCAGTTGCCCATGAACGGGGTGGGTGGGGGAAGAGCAACTTTAAAAGCAATTTCCCAGCCCTAGGATCTACATGTCCAAGAAATTTCATCGTCCTATGTCCAGTTCTGGTCAAGTTATGAACATTATTCACTGGGCAATCTGGGCCCATTTGCCCCTGAACCGGTTGGGTGTGGGGAGTGGGACCCACAAAATGCACAACTAGACCCCAATACCCACAAGTGTACCAAGTTTGAACTTGATACTTGCACTCGTTCACGAGCCATGAGCTCCACAAAATATGGTGAAAACCGAAAGCTGAAAGCTGCTACAGCGCTCGCAATAGTGGATTGTTCCAACGAACACTCCACTAAAAACGAAGGTTTAGTTACGTTACCAACGGAATCATTTACTTGTTTAATAATAAGAATTTATTTGTAACCGTGATTTTAGCATGGTTCAAATAGGTATAACAAGCTGCACAGCGTTGTACGTGATGTTTACGTCTTTATGCACACCCTTGTTCAAATTGAAAGTAAAAGGTTCTTATCAATGCAACGTTCGGTGTGCTAAATTGATATAATTTTTTTAGCATCAGAAAAGGGTTCTTTTTACTACTTGAAGTACACGAGTACAATTTGACGCCCATTGTATTGTTAAAAACTACTAAATGAACGGATGGACAGCATTCTCGAACTAGCAATAAGCAGTTGTAACAGAACAAAACGTGTTCTTTTGAAGAAAAATTGTTACTTCGACTTCCAACAAAGTAGAACTTCAATGCTTCCCGTGACAACCCTGGCGACGCTGCTCCTTTCCTCGGCCCGCAGGCGAAACCAACCAAGCGATCTGATTGTCTCTGCATAAGCGAAAATAGAACCTGGGTCTATTCTCCTTATTCCAGCGCGCCCCGAGGAAAAAGAGAAATCTGCAGACGCCGTATCACAGTTATTACACCTATTTGAACACCCCTCGCACTATTTACTCTTCAACTTTCAATATTTTAATATATTCGAATACTTTAGAACTAGGCTGTGCTTTCAACAAACAACCCACCGTATTGGCTTTCTTAAAGGACCCCTCTTGCTTATTCTGCCTTTTATAATATACCTAGCTCCCTTATACAACCAGAAGCTTCTAAAATCCCCACCTTTCTCCACTGTCTCGTTTTGTGTCTACGAACTTTAGCGCTTTTTCGGATGTGCCGAGTTTAGCCAGGCACACAACGCAAAGTTTGCCAGAATCTTCGATGTCCCTTGACGACTCTTGACGAGCTGCATATAAGAATATGAAAATCTTTTGACTTCTTTTATTTGCTTAGTTTTTTCAACTTTTTAACCACGGCGCGTTCAATTTTCAAACGTTTTGCGCCCAGCCGCCGCGTCGGAGAGCAGGAGGGCTGGATAGAGTAGACAGGCTCTAACAAGAAAATCGCCAGTTTCAGATTGAAAATAATGGTATTTTCGGAAAACATTTATTCTGATCCGTTTCATGGGGAAAAGATCATTTCTAGTAAGAGTTGTGCTTTAAGCCTTTTTCGAAACCCGTTGACTTATAGCGAAAACAGGGAAACAATTTACATAACCGGTTTTTCTCATGGAAAAACATTCTCGCAGACAACCGACGACAGCGTGATACACATCGAAGGTAGCAAAACACGGAAAATGAGAAAATCAGCGTGGTTCTGTCAGAGGGGTTAGAATTTACCGTACGAAATCAGGGTCTTCGTGTGTAGAAATATATGGAGTGATTATGGAAGTAGGTTGCGTTAGCATTATAGGTAAGACAGGTCCTTTAAGGGTTGCGTCAGCTGATTTTATTCTAGCGATATTTCTGCCCGTCTTGGCAAGGGTCCTCCTCAGGGTCAAGCTAGAAAAAAGCCCATCAAAAGTTTCAAGTGACGTATCTCTTCAACGCAGTCACCTATAACTCGCAGTCAGCTTGGGCTGAAGGAATAATACGTTTATGTAGTGCGGCGGAGTAGAGGCGCATTCTCGCCGTTCCCCAAGGACTCCTTTTAAGGAGTCCTTGGGGAACGTTTAAAAGGAGTTTAAAAAACTCCTTTTAAGGAGTCCCTGTGTTTTTGTTTGTCCCAGGGACTCAGTCCCCGTATTCTCGCCAGTATTGCCACTGGTCGCAGAATTCTGCAATTTGTCACAGGTTTTCGACTTCTCCCCAGATTCACAGCTGTTAAGAATTTGTCACAGGAAATCGGAAACATGCCAGAAATGTCTTAAATTCTGCTATTACAAAGCATTTTGGCCAATTTCTAGGCAACTTTTTTCGGAGAAAGGATTTTTTTTTACGACTATTAGCTCCTCTTGTAAAAGCAAGTTGGAACCTTAGAACCAAAGAATTTTTCGTTGAAACTAAAAAAAATAGCCAAATTTTGTTGGCGCCAGAATGTCACAGATTTTTTTCGCAGGTTCCTTCAGGGGAAAGTGGCAACACAGATTCTCGCGAGTGTGTAGTTTAGTTTAGTTTCGCACTACGATCAGAAGCAAACTGTGAGTTATTTTTACAAGAGTTGCGTTTTTGCAGATACCATGGTATCTGATACCAGGGTCTAAAGTCATTTTTGCAGTTATCGTGGTATCTGAAAAATTCATCTCATTTTCATCAGTTTTAGTCAAATTGGTGGGAAAGAAGTTTGGCACTTAGTGACGTGACTGAATATCAGTTTTTCTTTTCGGAGGACCTCGAAAAGCGCAATTTAGGCAATTTTCATTTTTGCAGAGCAACCGTATATCAGACACCACGGTTACTGCAAAAACGACTAATTGCAGATCCAGTTACCGTGGTAACAGATACCATGGTATCTGCAAAAACGCAACTATGGTTACACTTACTTTGTTGCTGGTAATAAGTCGAAGGCGTCGGTTTAAGACCTTGGTGTTGTTTTCGATACGGAATTAAAATTTGATAAGCACGCTAGTATTCCTTCAAGGAACGCTAATCATCGTCTTTTGGTGATGAAGCGGAGTTTCTCTAAGTTTAATACCCGGAATTTCCTGACATTGTGTAAGACGATGGTGCGACCAATAATTGAGTACAACTCTTCAGTTTGGAATCCTGTAAACAAAATAGACCGATCCCAAGTAGAGAGGGTACAGCGCCGGGCCACAAAATTAATTCCTTTCCTGCGGTAGTCAACTTACGATTGCGGAATAAGACACCTTCATTTACCATCACTGAAGTTTTGTCGGGGTCGTAACGGTATTCTGAACACATACAGAATTCTCTACTTGGTTGATAATTTGGACAATACATTTTTTTTTTAGTTCAGTTCATATCAGTCAACCCGTCAGCATTCTTTGAGGCTATACCCACCAAAAATAAACAGGAATATCGGCCAACGTTCGTTTTGTAACCGCGCATGTCACGCATGGAACGGTTTACCTGAGGAGACTGTATCCCGACCCTTGGTGGTTCTCAGTTTAGTTGCAGCGCCTATGTGAATCCTTTTTAGTGTATATTCGTTGTATCAATGTAAAGTGCAGTGTTGTTAAACAGTAGTTCATGTGTTTTGTAGGGAGAGAAGCTTCGGCTTAACCTCTTTTTCTGTTAATAAATAAATAATTAAAATAAGCAAAACCAAAAATTGGATCTGGACTGATTTCACCAATTACATATTTTTTTTGTCAACGAAATCCATTTGGTAAGCATTCCCCGTGTTCTCGTTGTTTACGTGGAGTGACTCCTTCGTCCGCGTGGAGTGACTCCTTTTATTCTCGCCGTTCCCTTCGATTCCCTGAGGAGTCCTCGGGGAACGGCAAGAAGGCTACCAAGGCTACCAAAATATAGGCACTAACGAAAACATTAAAGAGAATAAATAAAGATTAACACAATGGCACACAATTTTGACATAAAAGCTAGACGGGATTTGAAATTCGCAACTGAAGAACTGATTTTGGATGTTATGGGCTGGCAGGGCAGGATGTTGTTGGGGGACGAGAGAATCTGCGGAGGTCTGAATAAGTCTGCTGATTCTGCCTTGAAATTTAGTAAATACATTATATCAATATCGATGCTCGAGGTCAGGACAAACAAAATCCCGGTCACTACTCTAGGGGATCTTGTGTTTTGTGTCGATACTATTCATTCCTGTGTGCAAACGGAAAACTATTGTGTTTAAAGTTTGTCAAACTATTGAGACGGAATGGTTTGAGCTATATTTCGACCCTTCTTGGCAAGGGTCATCTTTAGGCTCAAAGCCGCTCAAGTTGGAAAACAAACTTGTGGGAAAATCACAAGGTTTTTCGACCAGTTCGTTTTGAACTGATCCTTTGTCAGGAAAGGTTAGGAAGTGTTTTACGGAAACCAGTTCCCAAATGATTATGTACACTGCTATCTTTTCGCAAATCTCTTCGTGTCCTTTGCGTTGTGAGCGCCATCTTTAATCTCTCATTCAAAACCAATCATCACCTCTATGAAACTTATGCCGTTGAGCTTTCTAGAAGAACAGACTATTCAGGTGTTTGTTCTCGATCTGAGCTAAGGCCGTTGGCGACTGCATCTGTATCAATTTCAATCCAGACGAAATGGCATCCACTGACGAACTTGCCTGCGTTTACGCTGCCCTTATCCTCCTCGACGACGATGTTGCCATCACCGTAAGTTTTTTGTAATTGTAACTAATAACCCAGTTTTGAGATTATGGGACCATTACTATTGATCAGTGTTAGCTCAAATTGTTTGTTCCGTTCCGATTTGCGGCTATCATGTGCCGGTTTTTGTGCAGTTATTGATAATCGAGGCAGTGGCAGTGACAGTTATAGCTTGTTCACACGGGACCGAAATAAGCGCTTAAACAGCGGCTGATCTGTTCAGACGACGGATCGACTGTTTGGGGTTGACGGGAGAAAGAACAAACTAATTCCGAATACTTTTTGTTTGTAACAAAATATATAAAATAAAAAAAAAACATTTTGTGAGTTCGTCAAAGTCAAATTTAGTTGACTTGTAGTCTTTATACGAGGAAAAAGTCACAAACTGAATTTGATAGATTTCAGGCGATTCAGCAATTTTAAGTTAAAAAGCAAATAAAAATAATTTAAATATTTTTGAAGGAGAACCTAAAATATAATTAATAATATAGATATAAATAATATGTGAACAGTATGCAATCATTTACTGATGTTCAGTTACATTTCAGTTAAGGTTGAATGAAAAAGTTATTCAAATTATTAATTTTTTTTAAAAGAAAAACAACGAAAATAAATGTTAGACATAAACAGAACATACACTGTTGTAATTAGAAAATTATTCTACCTTTTTGTTTTGCAATCGTTTAGTAATCCTGAGGTGCTTGGTGTAAAACCATGTTATGTTCACATCAGTCTGACAGAATTTGAACTGGATTGACCTAAACCTTACTAAGTTTGAACTAATTCTCCTAATTACGGTCTGTTTACTGTCCCTAGAGTCATCAAAAGGTCACATTCCAGAGGATTTAGTTTATCCCGATGGGAGACCGCGATAAGCGCCTATTCGGTAAATCAGCAGCTGATTTCTGGATTTTTTTGCAACTGCTTTACTCGCGTAAATCAGCCGCTGATCGAGAATCTGCCACTGTTTCAGCCCGGTGTGAACAAGCTATTACATAAATCCGTCTCATAAAGCCTGCAACAAAGACAAGGGTATAGAGGTACCACAAATCACATGAAAATTCCACGATTTGAAAATTGATCATCTGTGAATATCAGAACAAAGAAGTTCCATAACAGATTGCACATAACACTTTCAAAAATAACACCTTTTCACCTAGAAAACCACAGCAGCAGGCAACAACAGCAGGATGTGCGGCTTCCTCAGATAACACTTTGGGACGTTATATGTTATGTTTCTTTTGTTCCTGTTAGTATTTTTTTTACCAATTGCAGGTGTTGATGGAGATCTACGCACGAAATAGTGTTAACTTAATTGGCCATAACACTTAATTTCTAAGTGAAAAGGTGTTATTCTTGAAAGTGTTATGCGCAATCTGTTATGAAACCTCTGACAGTAAATGATGTAACATACTTTCAGCAGGTCTTCAAGCCTATTTTAGTGAATACGTAATGCATAACTATCCCATCCCAGCTCGTTTTGGTTAAACTTTTAAGAGTGAAAAGGCAGGAGTCTTGCTCTTATGCTTAAACAACATGAGACTTGTGTAATTTGCTGTCCTCTGGTCTAAGTTTTGAGTTATAAAATCTCGTAAGACCTCCTAGCAGAGTGATTAACTGGTGCGGGGTATGAAAAGTCATCTCACTTTCATCATTACCAACAATAGAGCCTAGGGTTTTGTCATATTGGTGGGAAACAAGTTTAGAACTTAGTGATTGGACTGGATATCAGTTTTTCATTTGGGATGACTGTCAAGTGCAATTTCGGTAATTTTTGTTTTTTCTGAGCAACTCTAATATCAAACTTATTGCAGAACCAGTCACTATGGTAGGAGGTACCATGGTATCTGCCACAACTGCATCTGCAACTAATTTTACATGGGCAGGAATGCAAGCATACTTGAGGCCTTTTTCCACGACACAACTGTAGGCCACACTTTTGAGTGTTTGTTGCGGAAACACTATTGTGTGCCATACAGTCAAGCCACTAGTTGAAACTTGCGGAAACCCCATTTTGTCTATTTTTTGGCAGTAATTTCAGTTATCTTAAAATAAATACAAAATTCATTTAAAATCTCAATAAAGAGAACTCCAGGCTTATTTCCTTACCATTCTGCACAAAAAGTATCCTCAGTTTTAAGTCTATATGCTTGGAAAAGTAAAAAGCTTTATTGTTTAGACACTATTTTGCTGCTGAATTTGAATTTCCCGCCAGAATCGAGCCACAAAATCGACAATCCCCTTGCCAGTTGTTTGTCAAATTTGAGCCACAAAGCAAGCCACTAAAATCTTGTTGGTCGAGGAAACACTTGTGGGCTGCACATAAGGCCGCGGAAACACTTCTGGGCCACAGTCGACCCACAAACTGTTTGTGGGAGCATGGAAAAACACCTTTAATGAATACTAATTTGTTTGAAATTGTTAAGACAAATTCACAAAAGTTGCCCTCAGAACCAGAGATCAGATATACCATATGGCAACTTGTAAAATATTAGGATTTACCATGAAGATTCTCTTTCAGACATGGTATTTACCCAGGAAGACCATGTAAAATTTTAGCTGTCTTGGTTAAATACAGCCATGTTGAATTTGAATTTCATTTAAAACCTGCAATATTTCTATTTGGATACATTGTGATTTAAATTATTTCCTGTTTGAAATTTTTACTTTGATTGTGTTGTCAAGAGCTCTAGTTGAGTTAATTCTTTTTTTTATGTAGTTAAATTGTTTTAGCAAAAGTTCCACCTGGAACAGGCCTAGTGAAAGATCTGTCTGCCGTCAATGATTAATAAATTTGCCGATATGAATCTGATGATTCCTAACTACCCTTACCTAATATGAGACAAGACTGCAGCCTCTAGGTTTGTATGGTGATTTCCTGTCTTGCTTTAAAACTTAGCTCTCCTTTTAGGCTGAAAAGATCACCACCATCTTGAAGGCTGCTGATGTCAAGGTTGAGCCATACTGGCCTGGTCTCTTTGCCAAGGCCCTTGAAGGTCTTGACCTCAAGTCCATGATCACCAACGTTGGATCCGGAGTTGGAGCTGCTGCTGCCGGTGGAGCTGCTGCCCCAGCTGCTGCAGGTATAAGTTAATCCTACTTCGGTTAGCCCTCCCTTAGACTTCTTCAGTTTTATTGTTGCCATTATGGATACAAAACTAATTTATCTTTTTCATAAAAAGTGAAATTATTTGGGAAGAGATTGACAAATCAGTTTCCTTTCTGACCAGCCATTTTCTGTCATCTTTTCGTCACTGATTGTGCAATGCAGTTACCTTAAAATTACCTTAAATCACAGCTTGGAGTGAAATAAGGACTTTTGATCCTGTTGAATCACTCCTAGTGATGGCTGTTGCATTTGTGGTTGGTTGGTCATATAGATTTCTTTGGTCAGCCCATTCATTGCTTTTGCCTTTGTCAGCCCTTTCTCAGACTAGTGCAGGTTTGTTGTTGCATTTATATATAAAACCAACTAATCTTTTTCATAAAAGAATTATTCGGAAAGAGATTGACAAATCAGTTTCCTTTCTGACCAGCCATTTTCTGTCTTCTTTTTTGTCTCTCTGATTGTGCGACACAGTTGTCATGCTGATTGCCAAAGGTATTGCTGACGTCAAATTGTCTAGCAAGTATTCTATCTGCGGAACTCATTCTCTAAGCATAATTGTAGAACTGTCTGCACCTTGTTATGATGCAAACAGCGGGACTCTTTATGCAACATTATTTAGTTTCTAAAAAGTCTAAGGTCTGAGTCACATGCCAGATCTTTGCTCAAAGTCACACACAAATTTATCCTAAATTTGCTGACAGCTTATGGTGCCGAAATATAATTTGCCTTGCAATGCGTACAACTCATTCACTGAGCATAATTGTAGAACTGTCTGCACCTTGCTATGATGCAAACAGCGGGACTCTTTATGCAACATTATTTTGTTTCTGAAAAGTCTAAGGTCCGAGTCACATACCAGATCTTTGCTCAACGTCACACACAAATTTATCCTTAGCTTAGATTGCTGATATATAAGTTGCGTTTTTGCTGATACCGTGGTATCTGAAAAGTCATCTCACTTTCTTCAAATTTTTTCAGATTGGTGAGAAAGAAGTTTAGCACTTAGTGATGTAACTGGATATCTGTTTTTCTTTTGGGATGACTTCGAAAAGTGCAATTTCGGCAATAGTCGTTTTTGCAGAGCACCGTGTATCAGATACCACGATAATTGCAAAAACGACTTAATTGCAGATCCAGTTACCGTGGTAACAGATCCCATGGTATCAGCAAAAACGCAACTATAGTTAGTCTTGCAATGTGTACAATCTATACAACTCATTCCCTAAGCATAATTGTAGAACTGTCTGCACCTTGTTATGATGCAAACAGCGGGATTCTTTGTGCAACATGATCTTGTTTCTATAAAGTCTAAGATCTGAGTCACATACTAGATCTTTGCTCAAAGTCACAAACAAATTTACTCTAAATTTATGGACAGCTTGAATTCGTTAGTCCCGGAAATGTTAAACGAGTGAGGTGATTTGAATGAAACTTGGAAAGTAGAGAGATCGTATGCCTTAAATAACTTACTTATTTTATGGTCTGGACCGGGACCGAGCACGGTGGGGAGGGGTATCGGAATTCCCGAAAAAAGCCAGATTTACTTTCTCGTTTCTCACACCACCTACTCGTAACAAGTGCCATATGAGCTCGTAGCTCTTGTTAACCATGTGTTGTTTCTGTAGGCGCTGCTGCCCCAGCCAAGGAGGAAAAGAAGGAAGAGAAGAAGAAGGAGGAATCTGAAGAAGAGGATGATGACATGGGATTCGGTAAGTTTTTTAGTTTTTTGTTGCTAGAAACTAGACAAGTTCTGGAGAAGAAAGTTGGTTTCACTATACAGCCTTTCATTTCGTATTTTCGCGGAGCTAGCATGAGCTGGTCATTTTGTAGAGTGAAGAAGGGATTGTGGAAAACCCCTGCGAAGCATCGTCAGATAACAGAAGAATTACGCGGAGCAAGAGCATTGGAGTTGTGGGGAAGGTATTAGCACTCAGAATAGTCTCAAATGGTTTAGGAATATTCTAAGAGTACCTTTGTTTTCAGTTCAGTGTCTTCACTTTAGTTCAGGTGCGATTTTTATGCTCTAATGTGCTAGGAACAGCATAGTAATCAAACAGTTTTAAATATATTCGGTTGTACACTGGTGTTTTCAAGATCTGGCATCTAGGCTTGAAACTCAGAGCGTGTAATAGTGTAGGTGCTGACGGGAAGTACTGGTGCCCACAAAAGTAGAAAAATGGGCGTTACTTGGTCAGAAAATAGAAGAGCTAGTCTTGACTCACCCAATGATTAACAAATTTGCCGATATGATCACCTGTGATTCCAAACAACCCTTACCTAATATGAGGAATATTTTCAAGCTTTGATTCTTGCTAAAACATACAGGGATTTTACTAATTTGTTCTCTTCTGTTCCAGGTCTCTTCGACTAAACATCGTCACTACCAGCTGAGAACGAGTGGAAATAGCTTGAAACTTCTGTACCTGATAGATTCAATAAATTTCCCATGTTCTGGCAGTTCTGTTCAATTTAGTTGAAAAGTGATTGTTCGTAGAGCTCTGCAGTGAGCCGCTGACCGGTTTGGTTGTCTTACGAGTCGTGATATATAGTTCAAACTGCAGGCTCCTCTGGTTCGTAGTCGGAATTCCTGGCTTGATTTTGGTAGAAGGGAAATGGCAAACTTCTGGTTGATTGAAGATTTGGTAGTTGATTGCGAAAAGTGCATTAGCTGGCTGAAATTGTTTAAACGATATTTTGGCCCTTAATCGCCCTAACGACTCGGATCCTACGTCAACGTCAACCAATCACGGAAATGGTCCGCTAGGCACACGGCGATTTTACATACATGTCGCAACTTAACTGATAAATCGTGTTCCACCGTACTTACTACAGTTACTTATAACGCATGACGCCACAAATCCTGGAGTCAAGACTGGGAAACATTTTTCTATTTTCGTCAAAAAGATCGTGTCGCTGGCTGATGGGACTAATCACGTCGCATAGGGTTTTTTGAACGCGCTCTTCTAGTCGAGCTGTAGTGTACACGACAGGGGCTTCGCGTCTGGGGGGGGGGCGAGGAGGTCCCCCTCAAAGTTATGAGCCAGTTGCTGAAAACGCGCGGTTTTTCGTAAGAACAGTCGATTTTTGGGACCCCAAAACGTAAGTGGAGGAAACCTATGACATTGCAAGAGTTGTCTGTCCGTCCATCTGTGAGCACGATAACTTTCGAAGGGAATGAGACATTTTGGTGAAACTTAAGTGTCAGGATTCTTCGTCAAGGGAGTCGTCCAGTACGTAAATCGTCTATGTAGGGGCAAACAAAATATTCTTAAAAAGCTAACGAGATAGTCGATTAAGGGGTAAGAAGATATGCTGAACCCGATTATGAAAACCATTTTCACGCCGGACGAGTAGTTCGCCCGGAATCCGGCTAAGACCGGAAAAGTCGTCCAAATTAAAAGTTCTATTTGATGTTAATTAGATGTTCGATTTAGGGGTAAGAAGACATGCTGAACAACGTGAGAAAATCATTTCTATCCGGAAAAGTAGTTCGCCCGGAATCCGGCCAAAACCGGAAAATTTGTTAGAAGCTAAAGTTTTATTTGTAGTTGATTTGATATCCGATTTAGGGCAAGAAAAGATGCTGAATCCGTATATGACAATCATTCTTTACCAGGACATATAGTTCACCCGGAATCCGGCTGGAACCAGAAAATTTGTTATAAGTTAAATTTTTATTCAAACAATGTTTACAACGGATACGTCAGCTACGATTCTTCATCAGCGATATTTCGGCCCTTTTTGGCAAGGGTCCTCGTCAGGCTGTCAATCCTCTGATTCAACTTCGGGGAAGGAAACAAACCTGTAATCCCAGGTTTACAGTCAGGATTACAAACCTGTAATCCCAGGTTTGCAGTCAGGATTATAGGTTTGTTTCCTTCCCCGAAGTTGAATCAGAGGATTGACAGCCTGACGAGGAACCTTGCCAAAAAGGGCCGAAACATCGCTGATGAAGAATCGTAGCTGACGTATCCGTTGTAAACATTGTTTGAATAGATGTTTCAAAGTCAGCTTGGGCTCAAAGAATATTTAGTTAAATTTTTATTTGAAGCCGATCAGATGTTCGATATAGAGGAAAGGAGAAACGCTTAATTCGTATTTTAGCTTTAATTTTTCGTCGGACAAGTAGTTCCGGAATTCGGCCGAAACTGGAAAATTGGCAGAAGTAAGGCAGGAAGTTTTCGTTAAAATAGATATGACTTTTAGGGGTAACACACACGCTCAGTCCATATCTGACTTGGTTTTCTCAGATGATTAGCTATTGGGCCTTACTCTGTTTCTGAATTTTTAACAGTAAAAATGTTCAAGGAGTCTGGCGAAGACTGGATCTGGCAAAGACAAGACCCAACTCTCTTGATCAAATATTGAATTTTTGGGATCCCATCGAGTCTTGTTTCCTTGGAAACCGTTGATTCCGCCCGTCAGTGAGCACGATAATTGATACTTTAATGAAACTTGGTTTGCAGATTCTTGGGGTCAAGGGACAGGTCGAGTTCGTACATGGTCTCTGTAGCCATCCATTTAGGGGTGGGGGAGGGGTTACAAATTAAAGGGCGAACAAAATATTTTGTAATAGCTAATGAGGTTCAGGGGCGCGTAGACATGCTGAACACTAATATAAAATCATTTCTCGTCGGACGAGTAGGTAAAAGTTGTACTTTAAGTTGATTAGATGTTCCATTTTGGGGTAAGAAGACATGCTGAAAATTTATATGAAAACATTTTCTCGTCGCAAAAGCAGTTCGCCCGGAATCCGGTCAGAACCGCAAAATTTGTTAAAAGTAAAAGTTATGTCTGAAGATGATTAGATGTTCGATTTCGGGGTAAGAAGACATGCTGAACCCGTATATCACAATCATTTTCTACCCGGATTTTTATATCGTGTTCGCCTGGAACCCGGGTGGTACCCCATCCCCCCCCAAACAAAGAAAAAGCTAAACTGGGCGCTCCGTCAAAATAAACGAACTAAGCTGAGCGCTCGCAGACCACAAAAATTGGTCTTAACTGGGCGCTCATCCAGTAAACCCAAATGGGGGTCTGGCAGTACGTGTCCGATCAAATCAGTAAGGCTAGTTAAGGGCACCAAGAAACTGAGT
This sequence comes from Branchinecta sandiegonensis, assembly GCA_030848855.1. Classification (NCBI taxonomy): domain Eukaryota; kingdom Metazoa; phylum Arthropoda; class Branchiopoda; order Anostraca; family Branchinectidae; genus Branchinecta; species Branchinecta sandiegonensis. The sequence goes on along the minus strand of JAUPMV010000017.1, from coordinate 4,222,981 downwards.
TGACAGCCAGCTTGGACATCGGCCGTTCGGGGGCCTCGAGCATTTGAGACTTGAAGGAGCTTCGTTCCCAGTCGTAGGTTTCGAGCTTGCCAGTTCTGGTCGTTTGGATACGAAGAGGTTTTTAAGTCACACTTTGTCCGTTTGTCAGAATGAGAAGAATGACTATCAGATTTGAGCTTCCAAGATCGACAAAAGGAAGTTATCAAAAGCATGAATTTCACCTTGCAGCGCAGTTTTGACACGATCCGCTTTTAACCCGACTAAGTTTTACCAATATCTCTCGGTTTTAGCAGAAATCAGGCTGATATTGCTTGTGTACATTTTTAAGAATTTTTAGTTTCATGCCTTTGTATTTTAAAAGAAAAGAATTCGATGGTAAGAATTTTCGTCCAGAACAGGGCCGTATCCAGGAATTTTTTTTCGGGGGGGGGGGGGGGGGTTAAAAAAAATCTTCTCGTGGACTTAGTCTAACGGTCGACCGTGGAGACCGTCAGTCCGCCCCTTGCGAACGAGGACGCGTCCACTAGGCATACTGTTGTATCTTTAAGGGGCATTTTTTTTTTCTTTTTTTTTTACAGTAACGCATTAGCAAACCAAGTATTGAAGTATTTAGATACATAATATATTTACAGAGCCGAACAAGAGTTTTTGTCAAGTAAACTAAGTGCCTACAAAACGAAACCTAAACGACGATTTTTCTTCCCTGCAAAAACGTCTATGACCTTTTCGTGGCAGACATCAAGATCTCTATGGACGGCAAGCAGGGCTAAACCACTCAGCCTTTCTTGTCCTGTTGAATTCCTTAGCCAGGTTTTTAGCCTTCTAAGCGTAGAGAAGGTTCTTTCCGGAGTAGCAGTACTGACAGGCAACGTTGCAAGGACAGCCAAGAGAAGAGAAATATTTGGGAAAAAGGTGGAGTCGCATTCGTGAAGAGAAGATACAGCACAAGAAGGCCTGTCTGTGATCAGAACTTTTTCCCATTTGCTGCGCCAAAGCTCAACCTCTTGCTTCAAGCAGTCTGGCTCGGGAAGAATATCGCCATATGGCTCAAGCAAAGACTCCAACTTCATGGTTTTAGGATCGACAGATACAATCTTCGAAGCGACAAGGATGCTGAGATGAGACAACAGATTCTGGTGGAGTTCAAAGCGCTGTTTCAGCTCCGATATGAAGTGGTCTAGAAAAGGAATAAACAGAGAGGTTCTATAGTGAGCGAGCAGATCAGGATCGTCAAGATGAGAGTTCCTTCCACCTCTTGTTCTTGGGAGAGTCATCTCAAGCCCTAAAGCAGTTGCAAAAGACTGAGCTTCGTCGAAAATAGGAGCGAAGGCAGCGGCAGCATCTTGTCGCATTGTCGTTGTTCTGGAAAGAACAGTGTTTACCTGTCTACAGGCGGCAGCCAAGTCGCAGTCAACCGACTGATCAGTCTTGCACAAAGGCAACGTCAGGCAGAAAAGTTCCTTTACGACAAGGAGACACATGACGAACTGTGACTGGTTCATGACGTCCAGCATTTGCGACGCTTTTGCAGACGTTTCTGCATTGCTGTTCTCCTCAAGAGCTTCGAGAGAACGCAGAATCGGCCGGTAGAGCTCAAGAAAACGCATAACTGAATCGTGGCGCTCAACCCATCTTGTTTCGCAGAGTCCGGTCAGATTCTTCTTTCGCGAATCCGGCAAGATTTCGTTGATCTTTTCTTTCAGACTTTGGGTTCTGAGTGGCGAAGCACCCTAGAAATTGCAGATTTGAGATAGGGTTCCGAAGAAATGCTTAAAAGCTGGAGTAGAGCAGACAGACGGAATGACAAGGTTGAGACTATGTGCGATACAGTGGACGTAAAGTGCCTTTGGATACTGTTGGCGTATAACGGCCTGAACATCCCTTAGATGGCCGCTCATCGCTGCCGCGCCATCATACCCCTGGCCAACCATCTTGTTTAGGTTAAGCCCAAGGCTTTCAAGAAAATTCAGAATTGACGAAGCGAGACCTTGTCCAGTTAGATCCGTAACTGGGACAAAACCAACAAAATCCTCATGAAGATTTCCAGCAATTCCAGCAGAGGTGTAGCGGACGCAAACAGATAGCTGCTCTATATTGGAAACGACCGCCGTTTCGTCAGCAAGCACCGAAAAGCAAGGACTTGCGTTTACTTTTTCGACGATGGACTGTTGAAGAATTTCTCCACAAGCGGCAATCACACCATTTTGAACCATTGGAGAAACATATGTGGCATTTGCTGCTGCAGAAAGAAGATGTTTCGACAGGCTTTCGTCACCATGCCTTGCCCTTAGTCGCAAAAGAGCTCGGAAATTGCCATCATTTTGAGATGGTTCTGGATCCGTGATTGAAATGGGACCGGAATCGTTCGTACCCCGAAGGGCAACACTGAATAAACTGTCTTGTAACCTCTTTGGTTGTAACAATTACTTCGGCGCACGGATTAAGCGCATCGCATGAAGGATTAACTGCAATAGATTAGTGATTATCAAGGTTCCTGTGTGCAAAAATTTGCCTTCTAAGTGTCCCATAGGTCCCATTAAGACCCGTTTCACATTACAGGTTGCGCAACGCAAGACCTATTGACTGCAACAGATTAGTGATTATCAAGGTTTCTGTGTGCAAAAATTTGTTTACGTGCATTTTTTGGCTAACACTCAAAATGCCCACGATCATAATGCCCACGACTCAAAATGCCCACTAAAAATGCCAACAACTGAAAATGCCCACGACTCGAAATGCCCACGACTCAAAATGCCCACGACTCGAAATGCCCACGACTCAAAATGCCCACGACTCAAAATGCCCACGATTGGGCATTTTCAAGTCCAGTCAGTCAAGTCCCATTTCAAGCCTGGACCGAATCCGATGAATGCGGGGGGGGGGGGGGGGGGGTCGGAAGGGGGAACAGGAAATCATGTGACACACTTAAGAGTGGAGTGATCGGGATGAAACTTGGTGGGAAGAACAAGCACAAGCCCCAGATACATCATTTACAGAACCGGACCGGATTCGTGCACTGTGGGGGAGTTGGAGGGGTTTTGCGGAATTCCGGTGATACGGAGTTAAGTTACTTCCAGGTGGGCTAGGACAATGAAACTTGGCAGGCAAGTCAGGGATCTGACCAGATTAACCTTGAAATAGTCAACTTCCCGATCCGACCACCGTGGGGGAAGTGGAGGGAGGGGGAATCCGGAATCTTGAGGAGTGGATAACTTTGAAACGGGTGATCGATCTTAACGAAACTTGATATTTGGAAAGACCTCGTGTCTCGGATGAGCTATTTAAAGTCCGGACCGGATCCGATGAATGTAGGATTCGGAGGGGGTGACCAGAGATCTTGTGACACGCTTTGAGTGGAGCGATGGGATGAAACTTGGTGGGAAGGACAAGCAGAAGACCTAAATACGTCAGTGATAGAACCGGATTGGATTTGGCACTATATGGGGAGTTATGGGAGGAGTCCGGAATCAGGTTATCGCGAATTAAGGTATTTCCAGATTTGCTAGGACGATGAAACTTAGCTTGGACATTAGAGACTTGACACGTTTGGCTTAGAAATAGTCAGTTTCCCGACTCAATCATCGTGGGGGAAGAGGGGATTCTTGAATCTTAAGGTACGTATAACTTTTGAACGATCCGAGTGGTCGGATCTTAACGAAACTTGATATTTGGAAATACCTCGTGTCTCGGATGTCCCATTTTAAGTCCGGACCGAATCCGATCAATGTGTGGGGGGGCGGAAATCTTGTGAAACGCTTAGAGCGGAGTGATTGGGATAAAACTTGTTGGGAAGAAAAAGGACGAGAACTATATACATCAGTGACAAAACCGGACCGGGTTCGGGCACTGTGAGGGGAGTTGGTGGGGTGGGGGAATTCCTGTGATCGCGTATTAAGGTACTTCCAGATGTGCTCGGGCGATGAAACTTTGCTTGAACATAAGATAGAAGATTGGCTTACAAATTGTCACTTCTCAGATCCTAAGTACTAAGGTACTTAAAGTACAAATCCTAACCACAAAGTAGAAAAAAATTTAAACAAAGCATACATTTTAACTCAAGGGTTTTGCTAAAAACTTGATTTTTAGCACCCTTAAAGTGGGTTTGTTAACCGAAAAGTCAAAAAATACTTTAGCCAAACGATATATATTCATGATCCCCAAGGGCCAATGATCATTTTTGCCTCAAGGGCATCTCTTATCATTTATCCCTTATATCTCGTAGTCCGCTGTCCCAGGATGATTTTGGCCCCCACTGTGGACAGTTTTGGCCGTCGGCATTGTAAGTTAGGACGATATTAGCCTCCCCTGTGACCACTTTTCGGGGGGTGTTCAAACCCGGTAACACCCCCCCCCCCCCTGGATTCGGCCCTGCTTCCAGACTAGCTCTCTTTTGCCCGCCAGATGCGCTAGCATACAGTAAACAATGACAAGTTACTTCTTGGTGTACGTTTATCCAGGTTTGTTTGGCCAATCTCAGTTCCTCTTAGACCTAGCCATGTTTAAAACTGTTTAAATGCCTCTGCTTCTATTTGTGCTCTGCCCAACTCAGTTCTGTTCGACTTCTTCAAGTTTGTCAATTCTGGCTTCCGACTTCAGTGCTGGTTGACTTTTCCACGGGGCTAATGCGCGACTCGGTATAATGTGAAAGCCTAATCTCTTATTCGCCCTTCAGACAACTTATACCAAGATCTCACGTGTGATTGTTATTATTACTCCAGTACAAATATATGGTTTGAAGCCAAGCTGACAATTCATTACGAACGAAATAGAAAACCGTGATTTTCGTTTTTTTTTTGCTAGCTGATCATCTGGCAGCAATTCGTCATAGGATTTTATGACGGCGTATGGTGGGCCAGAGAGAAACGACCGCGGAAACCTTGAGCCATTAGCTGCGTTTTTGCAGATACAATGGTAAGGTTTGGTTTGAAGGTTTGAAGCCAAGCTGACCATTCATAACGAACGAAATAGAAAACCGTGATTTTCGTTAGTTGCGTTTTTGCAGATACAATGGTATCTGTTACCATGGTAACTGGATCTGCAATTAGTCATTTTTTGCAGTAACCATAGTATCGGATATACGGTTGCTCTGCAAAAACGGCATTTGCCGAAATTCCGCTTTTTGAAGTCATCCCAAAAGAAAAACTGATATTCAGTCACATCACTAAGTGCCAAACTTCTTTCCCACCAATTTGACAAAAATTGGTGATAGTGAGATGACTTTTTCAGATACCACGATCAGCTACCACGGTCGGACCGTGGTCTTTCAATATCAGATACCACGATAACTGGCCAGATACCACGATACACTGTAAAAAGTCCCTCCGTATAAAGATTAAAGTTAACTGCAGTATTTGCTACTCAGATTCATCTTATCTCTATTTGGTATTAATCTTATCTGCGTAGAGATAAGAGTAATCCGAGAAGCAAATACTGCAGTTAACTTTAATCTTTATAAGGAAAAACTTTTTACAGTGTAACTGCAAAAACGCCTTTTGACCGCGGTTACCACGATAACTGCAAAAACGACTTTGGACCGTTGTTTCAGATACCATGGTATCTGCAAAAAAACGGAACTATTAGGCGTATTCTCGCCGTTCACGAGGACTCCTCGGGGAATCGAAGGTAACGGCGAGAATAGAGGGAGTCACTCCATGCAGACTCCACGCCCAGAAACAGCGAGAACACGGAATGCTTCCAAAATGGATTTAGTTCGAAAAAAAAAAAATGTGCAGTTGACGAAATTAGTCTGGATCCACTTTATTTTGGTTTTCTTTATTCTGATTGTTTTTGATTAATTTTACATTGCACCAACACCAGGAAAAATTGATTCCCCTCCGAATCTGAAAGGGAGTCCTTTTAGATGATTGTGACGATAATCGGAGCATTCCCCGTCCGTGGGGATTCGCGAGAATACGGGGAGTGAGTCCCCGGGACAAAGAAAAACGCGGGGACTCTTCAAGCCGAGTCCTCGGGGAACGGCGAGAATACCTATTGAGTCTTTGTGGGATCGCGGAAAAACGCCTTTACAGATACGGTTTCCAGTGAAGTAATAAAACGCTCAGGTAAAAGAAAATCTCGCATCGCCGTCCAATTAAAAACTGTACAATGTATTCGCCATGAGGATCACAGAGAAATCAACTTTTGAACGAGCCGCGCAGGAGTACGCTTCGCGTTGAACCTAACAAGATTAAGATTACCTAGCAAACAAGTCCCTAATATTGCTGTGCACCTCCCGCAGATGCCGCAGCGAATTGGGGGTCAGCTAGGGGGCTCTGGGGTTTGAACTGCTCTGCCGTGAATTTGGATATTAAAATCTGTGCTCCCTCGATAAGGGCCAGCAAGACTCCTCCGATGACAGCGTTGCCAGCCATTGCAGGAATGCCATCTAAAAGAAAATAACAAAATTAGTATTCTGCTAGTTCTAGTTTATTACTATGAAAACAAATCGTCAAGAAGTCGCTTTTTAGTTTAGTAGGTCTACACTTGGTATCTATAGCGGGGCAAGACGATAGTCGCCTCACCAGGCGTCCACGAATTTGGGGTATGGTACCCCCACCGGCGTCATTTAGCGGAAACCTGGGGGGGGGGGGGGGGCAAAGGGGACCCCTCGCATTCTTAAACGTAAATAAATATTTCTTCAGCCCAAGCTGACTGCGAATCATACTGACAGTGCTAAATAAATAAAGAATTCTAGATAGAACTGTGAGTTGTTTCCCACATATTTCCAGCTTGAGCCTGAACAGGACCCTTGCCAAGAAGGGCCGAGATCAGTTGACATATCCGATTAGCACTGTCAATTTAATATAAATCCATAAGTGAGACAAAAAAAATAAATGATTAGCAACATATGAACGAAAGTAAATAATATATTCACGGAGACTGATCCAAAAAGATATTTTGTATAAAGAGAATATACACTATCGGTTTTGAGCCTTGTCAACTAGGTTTTACTGTGATTTGACAGTGCAAAACAGATACGTCATGTCGATTTTATTAGAGCTATTTTGTCGACCCTTTTTGGCAAGGGTCGTCTTCAGGCTCAAGTTCAATTTCCAGCTTGAGCCTGAAGAGGACCCTTGCCAAGAAGACCCAAAATATAGCTATAACAAAATTCAGCTGACGTATCCGTTTTGCACTGTCAAATATGATTCGCAAGTCAGCTTGGGCTGAAGAATATTTTTGTTTTACAGTGTTTTTTCATCGCTGCGCCTGGGCCCCTTGGAAAGCCAGGGGGCAGCTCCTCTTCCCATAAAGACGCCCCTTCGAACCCCATACGTATATTCCTTGCGGCAGCTCATGTGCGGCAGAGGGACGATGGGGTCTGGCTGAAGATCAGAGACTACTTACGTTTTTGCAGATACCATGGTATCTGATACCACGGTCTAAAGTCATTTTTTTATCGTGGTATCTGGCCAGTTATCGTGGTATCAGATACTCAGATACCACGGTCCGGTTGTTATAACTGGTCGTGGTATCTGAAAAAGTCATCTCACTTTCATCAATGTTAGTCAAATTGGTAGGAAAGAAGTTTGGCACTTAGTGACGTGACTGAATATCAGTTTTTCTTTGGGGATGACTTCGAAATACGCAATTTTGGCAATTGTCGTTTTTGCAGGGCAACCCTATATCAGATACCACGGTTACTGCAAAAAGGACTAATTGCAGATTCAGTTACCGTTGTAACAGATACCATGGTATCTGCAAAAACGCAACTACTATGAGTATAGTAAAGTATCAGAGCTGTTTCTCTTTTTTTGTCGTGACGTTGCAAATTCTCACACATGAGTCATGACAGATTCCACAAAGGCCAAGATCTACGGGAAAAACATGGGAGGGACTCATTCGATTTCTTGCCACCAAGATGCTATACGAATTCGGGGATGGTCGGAAAAAAAAAAAAAAAAAAAAACTGTATCGCCGTTTTGCATGTACCGTACTAAGAGTTTTGGAGCCGCTTACGGAGTCCACGTCTGTTTACTGTCGCAAATCAATACTCGAGTTGGGTACCAGCCATGAGTGAACTTGTTCGAGTCAAACCTAGACGACGGTTTTTATTTTAATAGTACCCGCTGGTAATCGGTTTACCAAGAACAAATAAGCCAACAGAACCTCTGTCTTTGGACAGAGGTTCTGTTGGCTTACCCCGACAAAACAGAGCTGAGCTAGAGCTACTTGCTGAGCTGCCCGTCTAGATGCCCGTCTACTTCCCTCTTCGCTGCTGCGCATATCAGAGGAAAAAGTGCAGGAGGCGCGGCTGACCCAATCTGCAGTGTGTCACAATTATAGACAACTAATCGGCTTTTACTTTGGACACTTGTTCTTCGGGGATTTACTGCGATATGGCTGTTTGTAGGGGTAACTAAATGTGATGTTCGGCGTAGCTCCTACCCTCTGCGCGTTTGCATCCGGCAGGTTACAGGGATCTATTCGCCTCCGCATGGTCGTATTACAGAGATATAGGAGGATTTGTGACAGAGATAGAGAGAGGATTTATGATAGAGAAGATTTGTTCTTGCTTTTACCTACCATGCTGCAGAGCATGGTAGGTAAGTTAATGTTAAAGTTTAACTGAAAAGCAAACTCATTTTTGTATCATTTAGTTGAATACACTGAGTTATTCTGATTCTGCTAAGAGATTTTCTTATTTTCCACTATCTGCTCTAGTACTGAGGTTCAGAATATCTACGGCTGTCCCCACAGCGCAAATTCTACTATGACGCCGAATATTTGAATCTGAGCACAAACGCGGCTTTTCAGTGGGCAATGATAAGCTTGGTGAAGACCGCTTAGTCCCTGATCAAAAAAAAAATTTAGAAATCTTTTGCGTGAAGCATACGACACAGGTAGTACCACAAATCTGACAGGGAAATTCCACTATTTGAAAACTGATTATTCTTGAAAAGCGGAGCAACGAAGTAACGCATTTCCATCGGGTCTTCAAGCCTCTTTAAGTGAATAAGTGAGGGATAACAAGACTGTCCCATCTCTGCCCTTTTCAGTTAAACTTTAAGGGTAGCTCAAAACTATTCATTATTTAACATTCCACTAAAGGTTTTAGTGGTTAAACGTTTTAATTCGTAAGTTTAGCAAGGCGGACCTTGATGTACGGGTTCAGCTGTTTAGAACGTACTGCTATCATATTTTTGCTTTACCATTGGTAATTAATCCTACCGCTAAGAATCTTAGCAACGCTAAAATAAGCTATAACCGTGTGTTCCGGCGTTTGGTTAAGCTACCATGTATGTGTAGTGTTTCTTCGGCGCTCGTCTCGAGAAGATGCCTCACTTTTGATGAAATACGCCGTAAGGCTAGAGCGGCACTTCCGTGCCGTCTTTTGGATTCAAAGATTGAGGTTATTAAGTTTGCCACTGTGCCAATTTTTCATTGCCTGCCTGTATAGCAGTCTCTTCTTGCTGCAACACAACAGCAGGAACAGACTGCTTGATTTTGTTGTTGTTGTTGTTTTCTTTCTATGTGTTTTCTTTTTCGTATATGGCAATTTGCTGAATTAAAAGTATTCATTCATTCATTCAAAGGATGCGAATGTTCCAGTTATGGAGTGAAGAAGAAAGAACTGACTGACAACTTCAGTTAGCAAAGGTCTGACTTTCCGCAGGTACACTGTTAAAAAAAAAGCTAATTTCGATGAGATTTTTTAGATTCACCCACTTCTAGCAGCAAGGACTGCTCCTGTTGCAGCTCCGCTGATGATGGAATTCCATGGATCCTCTTTTTGCCTTAAGTAGACAAGTGTGCAGTCAAACGTGGAGAAGACACCTCCCCATACTGCAAAGTTGCCACCAACTGTAGGAGCTTTCTCTTTTACTGTTATTAGGCTTCCAATCAATCTTCGCTGAATACCCTATAAAGCAGAAGAAAATAAATGACTCGAATTTAAAAGCCTGCCAAAGTAACGTTCAAGGTGCCAAAGCCCCATAATATAGCCAATTGTATGATGCAATCAACAAAGTGTTGGTTCTGACCATTTGAAATATCCTTTTATTGTGATGCAGAAAATGCTTTCGTGTATGTCAAAGCACAAGTCACAGTAGATCCGTTTTTTATTCCAATATTCAAACATAAGTGACTCCTTTGGAAATCTTTTGGGTTTCCCAACTCAGTCTGGTGGTTTTAATCTGGAACCTGGATGGATTATAGTTAATTTATAACTAGAGTGTTGATGTATCTTTAATCCATAGTAGATGTAAATGTCCGCCATTTGTCCTGAGCCATATCTCTGCCAAACTGGCTCTTTATGTTGTATTTGGTTTGCAATAAAGAGAACTTGAACTTGAATTACTAACCCGTCGACTATTCTCTGCCTCGCGAATCCCCCTTTGCTTTGATAAGAAACAGAGAAACTTGCATAACCGGTATTGCTGACCAATCAGTTATGCGGAAATGAAACTGATAAGGCTCGAAAACGGCCGTACACCAATGTTGCCACAGGTCACAGAATTCTGCAACTTGTCACAGATCTATTTCCTTGTAGAAAGAGACTAAAAAGCATGCTCCCAGTAAAAAAAGAGAAGCTTCGAATTTCTTGGTCTAACCAAGATTAATAAGATGATTAAAAACCTGATATATATATGAATCTTCTTAAATTAATAAACATGATATTCAAGGTTCTTCAAGCAATAACTCGGCAAGGTCTAGCCTATACTTACACTTGGTGCATTTCTGAATCCCTTGATTGCCTGGAAGACTCCACCACCAACTGCACCCATAGTGAAAGCACCTCCACAGTCATCAACAATTCGCCATGGGCTGTAAGGATGAAATCAATATATGTTACGAAGGGTTTTCATATCTTTATATTTACAATTTTATCTGTTTACCTTTTAATTCCAAGTCAGAATTAAAAAGGAAATTGTCACGAGCCTTCTAAACCTAGCCGAGATTTAAAAGGAAATATGGTTTCCAAACTCATGTCCAAGTCTAATGTAAAGCATAGAACTCCGGAGAAAAGCTTGTGGTTAGAACGGGAGAACCACTGGGAGATTAGTGAAAGGAGAACAAGGTGGATTGACGTCAGAAGGAGTTATAGTCGGGACTTCTTTAGTAATATTTAGGCAGAGAGTGGTGAAGCTTCGAAGGAACAACACAAGAGTGAGTAGAGTGAAATAAAAGTGTCCTGAACCTGAACTTAGCGAGAACAGTACGAACAAATCCAAGCCTTCGATTAGACGCTACCAAGTTGAAAGACTCCTGGATCCAATAAGTGAGCTGAAAGGAAGAGCCCTTCCTTTCAGGCCACTCAGTGGAGCGGCTACGGTTTAGGCAGAAGCAAATAACAGTAAAACCTAACACGATGACATAAAACACATTGTTTTAGTGGTGACAACGTTGTTCTTGCTATTCAGGTTCAGTTTTATATGTTAGGTTACTGTTGTTTAAGTGTTGATTAGTATTTCGGTTTATTACTTCTCTAGAGTTACGGTTTAAAGAATAAGCAAATATAATGAAGAACTGAATTTGATTTTTTTTTCTGATTTTCTGATTTTTTTTTTGATTTTCGGTTTCTCCTAAAATCCTGAATTTATCTGATTTTTGGGTTGCGAACAGTGATAAAATGGACAGCAAAGATTAAATAAGTAGAGATTTCATTCATTTTATTCTTAGTCAGAATAAAGCTGTTTAAAAATTAACTACCGATAACAAGATGACGGAACACACAGATAAAGTGGCGAGCAAACTTTCTCTGGGTACTCTCTGTAAAATTGCAACCCAAGTAAACTCTTTCAGTGGGACGGGCGATGTTGTAGTTTTCTTGGATGACCTGGAAAAACTAAGAAACTGGGACGAAAATATCAAAGACCCTGAACTGATTCGCTTGGCTTTTATGAGAACAACCGGAACTGCCGCAAATTTTTTGGCTAATAACAAATTTTCAAGCTTCGATACGCTTAAGAAAGGCTTGTACCAACAATTCAAGCATACTTCTAGAAAGGCGAAATTGGTTCACGAAACATTGCTTTTGAATGAGGGTGAGGACCCATTCCCATTTATTGAAAATCTGAAAATTAAAGCTCTTCAGCTAATGGGTTTGGATGAAATGCCAGAGGAAGAAGAAGAAGGTTTTTACAACTTACTGAAAAATCTCCTCCTCGAAAGCCTCAGTCCGACTCTAGGTATGCGAGTAGTGGCTAGATGCCCAGAAACTTTTGACGAATCGACAGCTATCCTAATAAACGATTATCGGGCACGGGAGTTTGCAAAATCAAAATCATCTCGTTCACTGTCAGCTATTGCCCAGGCCAGTAGCGTAGTTAAGCCAGTAATAGGATGTGGTCAGGAAAATGTCACTAACGAAACCGAGAATTTCCGCTTGAACAAAAGAAGCAGTCGGGAACCTTTTAGACGATACGATAAGCAAACAGGCAGTACTGTGTTTTCTCGTTCTGGTGAAAATTTTAGTAGAAATTTGAGACATTTTTCTCGCCAAGGCGAAGCTTCTGATAGTGGGAGGAGAAATTTTGACCATTCTGGTGGATTTAGAGGGAGAGATACCAGGAGTGTTAGCAGGGGACGGTCACAGGGCAAGGAAATGCGTACATGCTACAGGTGTGGAAAGGAAGGCCACATTGCAAGGGATTGCCAGTTGTCGTGTTCCGTTTGTCATAAACCGGACCATCACGCGAAAAACTGCCGAGACAACAGATCGGCCTCAAAAGCCTGTTTTAATTGCGGCAAAACAGGCCATTTCAGCCGTGAGTGCAGGCTGTCACAAAATTTCCGCAATTTAAACGCGAAGTAGGATGTACGAGTTTCGTTGCACACCCTTCCGTGCATCCTGATGTAAATAGGGTAAGGGACAAACATTTTATTGCTACGTGTTTCGGTGCATGTAATAGTATGAGTAGTGATATATTGCCATATATTAGAGTTGATATTTGCGGTATTTCTGTTCAAGCGTTGGCAGACACGGGGGCATCAGCATCGCTAGTTAGTTTAGACTTGTATTTACAGTTACCTAAGGTAGTCAGGGACGCTTTAGGTAGGGACGGTGACGACGTAACGAGCGCCACTGGGCATAGCATGGGCATTTTTGGCAGTATTATCGAGACGATTCGTATAAACGGCAGTGACTATAAAGAAACATTTTTGGTTAGTGAGAAATTAAGGGTAGCGATGATTCTTGGTTATGGGTTCCTGAAAGCCCATGATTTAGTTGTCGATACAAAACATGACAAATTGGTCAAAAGGCATTCTAGGGACTGTTGTCACACCCTTAATTTCCACAACAACCAAACAACAGGAAAAAGTGAGATCCTTAAAGTACCAAGGACAATAAGTGATTGTATGGTATCTGAACCCTACAAGGTAAGGCAACAACCCTATTACTTTACAGGTGGTACCCATACAACAACGATGAACAACACTTTGATTCAGCATGATACAGTACCATGTACTAGCAACAACAGTTGTTGTTGTTTAGTACAACAATATAGGGGTGATGGTTCGAGTCCACACCATACAAAGGAAACAAATTGTTACTTTTCAGGTGGTGCTAATACAGAACAACGCTGTACAACAGCAACAAACAACAGTTTGCCTCAGCATTATACACCTTGTTCTACCAACAACAGTTGTTGTTGTTTGACACAACAACATAGGGGTGATGGTTCTGGTCCACACCATACAGTAGAAAAACATAGTTACATTTCAGGTGGTGCTCACATCGAACAGCGGTGTACACCAACAGCAATGAAGACTTTATGCCATTGTGGCTTGACGCCATGTGCCATCAGTTGTTGTTGTACAGTACAACAGTCAACTAAGATGGCAGGTAGTGGTTCAATTCCACACCAAGTACCCAGCTGTAGAATTAGTAGTGTATATAAGGATGAGATAACTAAACCGATTCCTCTTTTAGGATTTCGAAATTGTAGCGTGGCTCAAGTACATACAACACGAGTGCAAGATAATAGCTGTTGCAGCCTAGAACAACACTCAATCATTGGTGGTCCAGTTGCAAACAACAACCATCTTTATTGTGACAACCCACATCAAGGCTCAGCCAGTGCTCATCCGGCACCGAACAACAACCATTTATACTTGACCAAACAACATGAAGAAGCCAATAAGAGAATTCATAGGCTACAAACCATCAATGCTACAAACATCCCAGCAAAGACCATCAAACGCATCGTACTCACCACAGCAAGAGGTCCTGTCGACACAGATGGCATGTTCCTTGTAACATCTACTCAAGAGGTGGAGTCAAGGCTTCCTGACTTAGTACTACCAGAACAGCTGATAACAACACAAGATGGTGTGTTCCACATTTACATCGAGAACCACACAGATGAGCCATTGAAGATCCCTAGATCATTCATAGCCAATGCAGTGAGCTGGGTTTCCGAACCACAGGTATGTATGAACCTAACTGAACAAACCTTTAAAGATCAGGTATCCGCAGCAGAAATAATCCCTCTGGTAGGTGATGAAGTAACAACATTTCTAAACATGTTCAAACTAGAGCACTTGGCGAACAATTCTGCACGATTGAAGAAAGTTCAACAACTACTCTTGAACAATCACGACGTTTTTGCCAAAAACGACTTCGATTTGGGTACATGTGACATCGATCCTTTTGTCATCGATGTAGGAGATGCACCACCAAAGAGGATTCGTCCTTACCGCATTCCTGTTCATCTCGAACCTATAGCCAAGGCTGAAATCGATCGCATGCTTGCATGTAAGGTTATAGAACCTGCTTCCTCACCTTGGCTAGCACCACTTCTCTTGGTCGGAAAGAAAGATGGCAGCTATCGTGCCGTCACTGATTTCCGCAGCTTGAACAACGTAACAGTCAGTGACGAGTATCCTCTGCCCCATATCGCGGCAATACTTGACAAACTTCACGGGAAAAAGATATTCTCGGTTCTTGACTGTCTATGTGGGTATTGGCAAATGACTATCCATCCTGATAGCCGCAAGTACACGGGTTTCTCAGCACCTGGGTTCGATCAGTATGTCTACGTCAAACTAGCTTTCGGTCTCAAGAACGCACCTGCTGCGTACAGTCGAATTATGTACCGGATCCTTAGACACCTCTTCGACGATGGTGTCGATGTATACCTGGACGACGTCATCAATGCGTCCACCGACGACGATTCCCATATTGAACTGTTAGCAAAGGTATTTGCAGCTCTTCGTAAAGCTGGTCTTAAACTCAAGGCTAAAAAGTGTGACTTCTTTAAAGAAGAGGTCATCTTCTTAGGTCACCGCGTCGATAACAATGGCATTCGGCCTGACCCTAACAAGCTCAGCGCTGTACGAAACCTTGCTTACCCGAAGGATTTGGGCGAGTTACGTTCTGCTATCGGTTTATTTTCCTACTTCAGGAAATTCATTGCTCAGTTCTCTGCTATCGCATCTCCACTGATCAAGCTGACCAAGAAGGACGAACCCTTCCAGTTTGGAGAAGAACAAACGATGGCATTCGAACAACTGCGATCCAAGTTGTTAGAAGAACCCATCCTAGGTCTTCCAGACTTGTCCCCATCGGCGAGTCCGATGAAAATTTACTGTGATGCCAGTTCCAAGGCATGTGGGGGCTTCTTGACTCAGATACAAGACAATCGGCAGAGAGTCCTTCAATACACGTCTCGTACCTTCAATCAAGCCGAACTTAAGCATGCGGCGATCGAGAAGGAAGCTCTTGCCATTGTACACTGTATCAGGTCTTTCCGTCCATACCTACTGGGCAGAAAATTCGTCGTAGCCTCAGATCATAAGCCCCTTCAATGGCTTATGAAGTCAACCGGGAAGGACTTAACAGGTAAGTGGGCAAGAATGCAGATGGAACTTCAAGGATATGATTTTGAGATTACCCACATTCCAGGGACTCAAAATGTTGTTGCAGATGCACTTAGTCGTCTTCCTACGACTACTCCGACTCCGCTGGTCATGGCTGTGATCCCGGAGGCTGACAAGCAGTTCGCTTCGCAAGATCTGCGTCAGTTGCAGGGCAACGATGGTTTCGCTTCTGCTATCCGAAACTATCTTCAGCATGGTAGCCAGCTACCTTCTCAGATCGAGACCCAGATCTTACGTGAAATCGAGAATTTCGTTCTTGAGGACGGCCTTCTTTGCTACGTCTATTCGCCGTACCAAAATTGCCGTAGGTCTGATTTGCGCGTTGTACCAGTTCTTCCTCGCTCGCTGATTCCAGAAGTCTTGTTCGATTGCCATGACTCCAAAATTTCGGGACATTTTGGATTTCTTAAGACTTATGAGCGCGTGCGAAGCCGTTTTTACTTCAGGAACATGTACAATGCCATCAAGCAGTATGTTCAGTGTTGCCTTGACTGCTGTCAACGCAAAGGTCTCAACCATACGCCAAGGGCACCGTTAGGTACGATACCTGAGTCCTCCAGACCCCTTGATATGGTTGGTATCGATTTACTAGGACCTTTAACCGTTTCTACGCAAGGATCGAAGTACATAGTGGTCATTACTGATCACTTCACAAAGTACATAGTCCTTACGGCCATACCAGATAAAACTGCGAAGGCTGTAGCCAGAGCATTTACAGAGCAGTTTATCCTGGTTTATGGTGCGTGTGAACGCCTGATTAGTGATCAGGGTTCGGAGTTTATCAATGCCGTATTCAAGGGCATCCTTGAGCTTCTAAATATCAAACAACTTCGTACGTCGGCCTACCATCCGATGTGTAACGGGGCAGTTGAACGACGAAATCGGGACATAGCAAACATTTTAAGCTTGTATGTCAGAGATAGAGGACACGCTGATTGGGAGGATCAGCTACGCTATGTTCAATTCGCCATGAACACAGCTTTTCACGAGTCTATCTCGGACAGTCCATTTTACGCTATGTTTCTTCGTGACGCCCGATTTCCTACGGACACTGTGATCAACAGTAGAGTTTTCTACAACCTAGATTCTGATTATAAGTCAGAGATGATCACACGGCAGAAAACGGCTTATCAAATGATCAAGGACAACTCTGAGATCGCTCGGGAACGTCAACGGTTCTATTATGACAGAACCGAGAATCAGAAACCCTTGAAAGTTGGCGAACTTGTCCTCCTTCACACACCACCTGATGCAAGGTTGCGAAAACTAGACAAGATTCGATGGACCGGTCCGTTTCGCATTACTGCCATCCTAGACAATGGTCTAAACTTTCAGATCACACGACTTTCGGACGGACGAGTCGAAGTCGTTCACTACAACCGTCTGAAGACGTACATTCCTCGGAGTCTATGGGAAAGCGACATTGTTCAGGACGATCTGATCATTCCGTCAAACATAGACGACATCATTTTGCCTCCTGTTGACCAGGAATCAGCAAACGACAGGCCAGATGGCCCAATTTCCAAGAAGAAGGTCACTTGGTGGGACGACCAACTTCAGAGTCGCATAATTAGCCCAGATGTTGCCCCACCAAACACGCTTACCAACGATCTGTACGATGTTGCTGGTTCAAACCAAATCGTACCGGTTGTTCGACAACAAAGACGCAATCTTAGACTGGATTCCGCAGTCTCGAGTTCAGAATCCGAGGACGAAGTAACTAAATTTCGTCCTCAACTTTGGTTACAGCGTCCTTTGACACTTCAACCGTATCACGGCGACCAACCGACTGAACACGGAGATTGTAAGCTCCGTTATTCGCTAGGATCCGAAGACATGTCATGGGACAACCCCCGTACGGAGACGCCAGTTCAGCGTCAAGGGGTGGGTAGTTCTTCGAGCCTCGAAAGCGAATCGTTAGAAGATGCGCTAACTAAGAGGGAACTCTTTACACCAACCGGAGTTAGGTGTTCCACACCTACCTTCGGGGAGGCATCGGCATTTAGGCCAGGCATAACGCCTGCTCGAGAGTTTTACGAGGGCATTCCTTTCCTAGAGGCACTGGATTATCGTTTGCATTTTGATAGTCCAGTTAACCAGGATCCTGTTAGCGATCCTGCTGGGATCGGCGAGACCTCTGTAGCCACTAAGCCTCTCCAGTTTGGCTCAGGAGTCGACAAGTCGCCGGAATTGTCTCCTGTCCGACCAGAAGTAGAGTCACCCAATCAGACGGTGATTGAGACGCCTCGACTTCGGGGTAGTGTTCGGACAGATGATTCATTGCGGACACAGGGAGCCGCATTAACCAGGCCTCAAGGAGGAGGTTTTGGTCAGGGCATACTGGAAGAACCATCGAGTCAGTCCGGACTCGTGTCAGGACTTGAAGCTCAAAACCGTACAGACACGGAAAGCGTCAGGTTCAACCATTCCTATAGTATGCCGGAGCTGAGAGGTCCGTCAGGGGAGCTGGAGTCTGATCACTCCCGGGTGGAACCACCAATCGACTTTGGTAGTCCACCATTACCTCTCATTCGTGACCGTGTGTTGTCACATCCGACAGCACGGTCAGAAGCGTTGAAATTGAGAACGCAGGCAACCAGGCGGGCTGCACTTCAAGGAGTCAGATTTGATTTAGCTACCTGTGACGTTCCAAGGAGGCAGGGCGAAGGGTCTATGGCAGAATCACAAGATAGACCCAGGCGAGTACAACGTCCACCGCAGAGATGGACGTATAAAAAGTTAGGAGGTGAGTAATGACAGAGTACATCCCAAAACGTAGGTCCGGTTGACTTACCAAGCCAACACAATAGTACTAAATTTCAACAACCCGGGGTGGCTTGGAAAGACAAAAGGGCTACGGAAACAGTTAGTATTCTTCAGTATTACTTACGAAGTTTTTTTTTTGTTTTTTTTTCGTCAAATTTTTTAGGTACTAGTAACGTTTTGAGACCGAGGAAAATACAACTTGATCAAGAAACGGGTCAAATCGAGACAAGCCAAAACCATCTCTAACCATCGAGGAAGAGAAGAAATCTGAATTTAATTATTGTATTGTTTAAAGTTTTGTTAAACATTTCAGCAGAAGATCCACAAAAGGCCGAACAGTGGCCACACCAAACCATCTGTAACCATCAAGGAAGAGAAGAAATCTGAAATTAATTATTATTCTATTGTAAAGTTTTGTTAACCACTTCAGAGGAACATCCAGACATGGCTAGAGAAGAAGCCATAGAGGAGCCAGCCACAAATAACTAAAATCATCTATATCCATCAAGGAAGAGCCACGAGAGCAGCAGAAGAGATAATTCATCTATACCATCTTTACGAAGAAGAGAAAGAAGAATTTTTATTTACCGTTTACAGTTTTGTTAATTAAGAATTGATTAACCCAATCACACTATGGCCATAGTTGGATAGGAATAATTGATACGTTAATTAACCTTTAAGTTATATTAGTTACAGTAAGTCTAATAATTAGATAGAACTAGAGTAGCATCACCTAATTAGACACTAGAAAATTATTGCTAAGAATTGGTTAATTTATACAATAATTTAGAATAATTTAGAACATCTAGAGACTAGTTTAGATAATGCAAGTATAGTAAATTAGTAGAATCTAAAGTTAGAATCATTTCATTTCAGAAAATGTAGCTTCAAGAGTGCTGTGACATATAAGATGGGTCGTATCAAGATTATTCAAGATTGTTGTCATAACCACTTGTAGCCACTCTCTCGCCACACTCTGCAACGTCATGGGACGCATCTAAAGTAAAAACATTTTTTTCATTTATTTACCAGTTAGGAAAGGATGCGCCGGACGTTACATAAATTTTTGACACACTTAATTCTTAATACTTACACAATCTTACAGTAGAAAACACAATTACCACACGAGCAAATATAAGGGAGCTCGAGTCATAGAGGGATTTTCTAGCAGAAAATATAGTAAAGTAATAAAAGTATCAATATCAATTTGAATGAATACACGAATATGTGCCCAGTCTTTATGAGTACTGCACGTTGTGTGAGCAGCAGCGTCACGAACTGTCGCTCATTTAATCGTGCAACCCTAAATTTTGTACTGTGTAGCGAGGTCATGCACTGATAAATCTTTGGAGTGAGCTCGATCACTGTTGGTCCCCTTGACCGAAACTACACGGTATTTTATCAGTCTATTATTGTGTTTTATTTTGCGAATACGTTTTCTGGCACAACAAAAGATGGCTCTAGAATATTTAATCAGTTATGATGCCCTAGATCGTACTATGGTACCAGAATGACTGACTGTAGAAAATCCCCAGTGTATCGTATTGGATCCCAGAAATATCGAAACTTTGTTGGATTTTGTGTCTTCCGGGTACTCTCCCCAAAGTAATAGATTATGCCCGGAAAGCTATGACACAAGACACGAATGAATACATGGGAAGGAGAGAAACCCATCGCATGGTCCGAATTAATCGAGGACCTAAAATTCAGATCAAAAATTTTATCAGACGAAGAGAGAGCGGAATCACTAATTTTGACAGAAACTGCATTACTGATAGATTTGACAATCGTAATCGCAGTTTTCGGGTTGTCATATTTGGCGTTGGTTGTGACAATTGTAGTAATAACCTGTAAAGTCCGTATGAATAAACGGAGGGTGAACTCGGAAATTTCTGAGCTCCAGAATCTAACGTTAAGTCCTACCGAAGTCCGGCTCATGAGAGAGTACGCTGAATTTGTTGGTTTTCGCTAAAATGCTGCATTAGAATCGCTATTTTAAAAGCCGCTCCGCTTAAAGCTAGTGTTGTGTTTTAGTGTGCCGTCCTGTGAAAGTCAGCGTATATTTTTCAAATAAAGCGGACAGCAATCAAGCTCTGATCTTCAGTCTTGATTGTGGACGCAAAGAAGCAACAAGTAAAATGAAAGTTCTGTTTTTTGTAATCGGAACTTTAAGTTTTTCAGTAGCAGATATCAAAGTGGGCCTGGGACATGTGTTGGTTCCAGAAGGCCAAATAGCTGTGACGACTGCCAAATGGACGATTGTGGGTGAAGTTAACCTGGACTTCTTCAAAGCCATTGCTGGTACTGTAAGGAAATATTTTGTATTGATTGTCAGCCACCAAGACGCCTTGGATCAGCAAAATGTTGCCCAAAATCAATCGAAAGTGTATGAAGTTTACAGAAAAGAAAATTCAAAAATGAATGAACTAATTTCAGCTTTAGAAAATGAGGTCGAAAGTATTTCAATCCTGTTAGGAACTAATTCTAGAAGTAAAAAGGGGCCTCATTGATTTGGGTGGTGAAATACTTCGAGTATTGTTTGGTACCGCAACAGTTACCCAGATAACAGAACTTTCAGAAGCTGTGGGCAACCTAAAGATAGCGGGTATGGCACAAAAGGATATAATTTCGAAACAAGTAACGGTAATTAGAAACCTTGTTCTTGCTGAAAAACAACAAGATGAAATGTTGGGGAATTTAACATCAACGTTACAAGGCGTCGAGGTGCAATGGCAAAGAATATCGAAACTCGTCGCCCATAACACCAACCAAGGTGTGCATTTCGGGGCCGATATTG
This sequence comes from Branchinecta sandiegonensis, assembly GCA_030848855.1. NCBI lineage: Eukaryota > Metazoa > Arthropoda > Branchiopoda > Anostraca > Branchinectidae > Branchinecta > Branchinecta sandiegonensis. The sequence continues at coordinate 4,201,593 of JAUPMV010000017.1, read as the reverse complement.
GCTATTTAAAAATACAACAGCTTCTAGGTGAGGTACGTCAAAAGCTTCATGAAGTAGAAATCGATCTAAACTCATTGGCGGCCAACCGTCTTCCAATAAACATGTTTCGCCCCAAACGATTAGTAGACATTTTAACAAAAATCAGTACAAATCTACCCGCTAAGTATCGTTTGCCCGTGCGAAATATCGAAAATGTTTGGCCGTACTATCATCATTTTGCTAAAACCTCGACTTTGCTTACAATTTCTGGATTAAGAATCGTCACTGAAATCCCGTTGGTGTCGCGGAGTGAAATGTTTGATCTCTATAAAATAATGCCTTTTCCTACTTTTCAAAGTAGTTTACCAAATAATCTAACCACTGTCTACCCGACACAGCCTTTTATTGCTATTCAGAAGGAAGAACGTACACATTTTGTGGAACTGAATTTAGATGACTTTAGAAACTGTGTAAAAGTAGAAGTACAAATTTGCCCTTTGTTTAAAGCTGTGCAAAAGAAAGTTCTGAACTCGTGCAACTACGCAATTTATAAAGAAAACTTTGAAGAAATAGAGAAAAATTGCTTGGTTACGTTTTCACCCCCTCCGACACCGGAAGTACCGATTCTTAGTCACGTCGCTGAGAACCTCTGGGTGTTTTCCGCCAAGTTGGTTCATGCTTCGATTGCATGTAATGACGAACTAAAAGAGCGGGTCGTGCTGAACGGCAGCAATCTCCTTAATCTGCCTTCAGGCTGTTCGTTATTTTCCGAAACCTTCACAATTCCTGCGTCGTTTTCGGGAATAACAACGCTAAAACTTGATTTTGGAAATATTTCGGTTAGCGTGCCTAGCTTTACGCATAATTTACCTAAACTAACATTCTTCTCAAAAATAGAGATAACCAGAAAACTAAAAGTCGCAAATATTGCAAGCCGTAAGACAGAAGTTTCGTTACAAGAACTTGAAGTAGCGCTAGAATCGAATAACCCAATTATTCAAAATTCATATGAAGCAGTAGGCTACGTTCAGAAACATGTCAATTTCATTGGCATTTCATCTCTTTTTGGAAACTTGATCATCCCAGTCATTGTGGTGATGCTCTATCACTACGTCTGGCAGGCCAGACGCCAGATGGCACAACCATCGACTATCTTAAATCTTGTGGATATGGGCAGTACAAGACCAAAATTTGAAAGTGCCCAAGAAGCAAGAATATTAGATTAAGGAAACGCGCTATTATTTATTTTCTCTGGTTTTGCTTTAAAATAAGTTTACACCCTCCAATGTCGTATTTTTACTTAATTATAGTTCCAGATAATAGTTTAATAGCCTCCATGATGACACCACGAAAAGAAGAAGAACCACAATCAATCCGTCAGGACGGACATTCAGCCGACAGACAACCAGAGACGCCAGAAACTCCACCTTTGGGCCCGAGGACGCCACCTATGCCCCATATGGAGGGAGTGGCTATTGCAGACCATAACAGGGGCCATAACAACTCACCTCAGCAGGAGGAGGAGTCAGACGAAATGCATGAGTATTTAGACCTTCCTTACCAGAATGAGGTATGATCATTCCACTCTTTCGGGCAGGAATCCTTCGGGAACCAGCCTCATTTTCAGAATCAGATGGGACCAGGCGAAGTCCCCGAATACGCGTACAATTTCCAATATTATCGGAGGGGGAACTACATTCCCCCGTTGAACTATTATATAACAGAGGCTTTGCCAATCACTTTTAACGTTGGCGATTTTGTCCGTCTACTACAGCAGCCTGAGCATGAACAAATTAGATGGGAAGTAATGCTAGCTCTGTTAAGGACAGAATTCGACAGAGCAAACATGAATTTAAATGATTATTTCCCACAGTAATACGGTTACTACTAAATGCCAAAGCAAATGCCATGCCAAGTCACCAACTTATGTTTGTTTATTTTATTTTTAGTTATGTTTGTTTTTTTTAAAAAAAAGAAAAGCCAGCTGCAGTTCTGGTGGTGTTGTACATAGCTTTAAGCAATATTCTCGATTTTTTTTGTTATACATATTATATATAGAAGGGCCACAGGCCGTGTAAATTTTGAGTACGTAAGCGAAAAAGATAATTTTGTGCAAGTTAGTCGTAAGTCGTAATGTTTTGTCATGGGTGCGTTGTTTATCATCCAGTAAGTTGATATACTAATATTAGAAGTAAAGTAAAATATTATCGAAGGGCCACAGGCCAATTTATTTAATCATATTTAGTGAGATACTGGAATTTTGAATTCTAAATATTTAACCGTTTTCGCTTCATAGTTTGCATAAAAGTGCTGGGAACCGATAACATGCGGGTCAGAATGACAGTTTACAGTACATAGCCTCGTGTCAAGGGAGCATCCGAACGGACCGTGAAAATTTAGTTTGAGGGTAGGACCGTTCCTACTGAGAGCAATTTGACGGATTGATGCCACAGGACAGGCCAAAGTAGTTTTGCATTGTTCTCGGCCCCAACATATTATGCATTCTGCCATAAAGTTAAATGGTGGGTCTGTAGGCCTACCATACATGTGTTATGCTTTGCCATTTTTCAGGTGATGGAGTTGGACTAAAGCTAAGGAGAAAGAGCAACCGAGCCTCGCATTCTGGCGTCGTCGATGAAGCCCTCGGAAGACAAAGAAGTCTACGGGAGAAAACGTCGGCGACGAAAGATTACATATTTGTTTTTAATTGTTGTTGACTGTTTTGCTGAACCTGAGAAAGTCACCTCTGCCACGAAATTTGGTAAAGTAATTTTAACCCTTTGCTCGAAATCACTGATCTCAACTACAACAAGGGGGTTGTAACTTCTAAATGACTAACTTATTATTAAATTGGGTTGGGTTCTTTTAGTTAATGGGGACTTTAACTCAATTTGGGGGAAAGGACTTGGTTAAAATTATATGATTATCCTCGTAACGTTTCTTCGAGAACGCGTTGGCTCCTAACTCTGTTTCCATCATAAAAAATTCAGAATAGTAACGTAAGATTCTTCACTTTATTTTCGGATGATAACTTTATCCGCTTGGTCAAGGATATAGTAGCCTAAGGGTCATCGGTGAGGGTGTAAAAACTCAACATCCAACGACTTGTGAGTAGGCTAGGGGTCAGCGGTGAGAGCGTAAAAACTCAACATCCACCGACCAGAATCTGAAGACCAAGTGTTGAATATGGACCAAAAGCGTTTTCTATCTAGCTACGGCCATATCGAAAATAAGCAAATCTGCTGGAACTTCGGGTATAAGCAGAGGCGCTGAAATTTAAACTTTGAAAATTACTGTAGACCATGAAAGTTCCGATTATGAAACAGAGTTGGGGTAACTTTGAGAATTGTTTTGTGGAACAAAACTATGTAACAGGGGAGGAGTGTTACGAAGGGTTTTCATATCTTTATATTTACAATTTTATCTGTTTACCTTTTAATTCCAAGTCAGAATTAAAAAGGAAATTGTCACGAGCCTTCTAAACCTAGCCGAGATTTAAAAGGAAATATGGTTTCCAAACTCATGTCCAAGTCTAATGTAAAGCATAGAACTCCGGAGAAAAGCTTGTGGTTAGAACGGGAGAACCACTGGGAGATTAGTGAAAGGAGAACAAGGTGGATTGACGTCAGAAGGAGTTATAGTCGGGACTTCTTTAGTAATATTTAGGCAGAGAGTGGTGAAGCTTCGAAGGAACAACACAAGAGTGAGTAGAGTGAAATAAAAGTGTCCTGAACCTGAACTTAGCGAGAACAGTACGAACAAATCCAAGCCTTCGATTAGACGCTACCAAGTTGAAAGACTCCTGGATCCAATAAGTGAGCTGAAAGGAAGAGCCCTTCCTTTCAGGCCACTCAGTGGAGCGGCTACGGTTTAGGCAGAAGCAAATAACAGTAAAACCTAACACGATGACATAAAACACATTGTTTTATATAAAGCTTTTTTACTTCTATAACCTATAGGCTTAGCTGCTTGCTTCTTCTTCTCTTAGCAATAGTACTGCTACAAGCTGCTGGAAAACAGATAGGAGCAAGTATTGAAGGCATGCTTTCAGATTTTGATAAATGCAAACTGAAAGAGTAGCCTTTGGCGCCTTGTCTTGGGGTATCAATACTTTTTATAACTCCCAGAACAAGCAGTTAAGGAGGGTTGATGGTTCATAGGTAGGATGTAAGTATAAAAACAGCAGCAACAATTGTTTTATTACTGGGATTGTGCATGGACATAGGCAGCCTAGTAGGAGCACTTTTTTAGACCTCCTCACTTAGTTCATAAGTAGGATGTAAATATAAACATCAGCAGCAACAGCTTGAATCGTACTTATTCTTATTATGTCAAACTCCCCTTTGAAAGGTGAGCAAAAACAAAGAACAAATACAAGAGGATTGATCAAGTCAAGAGTGAAGAGAATATGACAGCATCACATATCTCATTCCTCTAAAGTAAAAGTTATGGTAGTTACTCTATAGACCCCTCAAGTAACATTTATTTTCCAGCCTGCCATGAAGCTATGTAAAAGTAATTGTTTTCATTGTTTGAAATTAAATAAATTGAACATCTCTCCAGCAAGAAAAAAAAAGAAGTAAATATTAACAAACTTCTAACGTGTTTCCCAGTTCCCTACAGGAGGGGTCACCAAACCCAAATGGCTATGATAATGACATGACCTAAAAAACTGGAAAGAAAAATTCTCTTACTAATGTTGCAGTGGTGCCGTCTGCACTCTGCACTGTTTACTTCTGCTGCCGCTTAGCAGTGCTACTCCCCTTCCACTACATATGTTCCATGTTTTAGTGGTGCCATCTGCACTCTGCACTGTTTACTTCTGCTGCCGCTTAGCGGTGCTACTCCCCTTCCGCTACAGATGTTCCATCTTTTATACTCAAGGGGTTACTGTTTGTAGTTTACTCTTACATAATTTAATAACTCTTTCATTATTATGACTCATCCCATGATCATGAGTCATTTACACTTTTTTCCAGGGCCTCATTCGGCTAACAACACTTTTTATATAATGGTTGTGAATTCTGTAAGTACCAGTGAACAAAACCTTTAGTTTATATAAGGCCCATAGGTCAGTTTATGAGTCTTATTTGAAGCTCCTTAGAGTGGGATGGCCTGTAAGGTCTAGTGTATGATGGGTGGTTGATCGCTTATTGTGAGTTGGATCTGCGAACCATCATGTGAATGTGAACTGACCTGGGATATCCATCATGAACCCATGAAGGGGTATGTCGATCAATTTTTGGGCAAACTGATTTACCTCAATGGTTAGATTGTCCGGTCAAAACTACACCTCTCCATGTTCTTGTGAAAAACCTATGATGATCTAAGAGCCATCTAGATGAATCTAGAGGCTCTACTAAAAAAAGTGTAGCATGAGAGAGGTCGTATCATCCAATCAAAATTTGTGTCAGATGTAAAACTGACAAATGGGGAGATACGACCTTTTGATAATCAAGTTCTGATGCATAGTAGGCCATCCTTACTCCGATGACTGTATATTTGGACATTTACCATCTTCTGTTTACACCCCTCTCCATAACATCAGGTTGAGAGTGCATCTTTACATACAAACATTGGTCTGAACATAACACTAGGACTTTCTTGCTTCTCAGTTTACACTTTTGATAAAAACACTAATTTAGCCACCTGTCATCATCTATTTATACATATTAAACATCCACCCCTTTCTTGACCCAGCCTTGACCAATCAGGAAGTAGAACAGAGCAGTCTACCACAAACCCCTGATTTTGGGAAAGCCTATGCCAAATGCTGGGTATATCCAGCGTTTGGTATAACCTATGCCTAATGCTGGATACACTATGCCAAATGCTGGATACTTGAACCCAATAAAATATTGATGATTTGAGTGAAGCTCATAATCAACCAATCAGAACTCATCTATAGTAGGATAGATCAGGGCTAGGGTACAAACAGCTATCCAGCGTTTGGCATAGGGTATCCAGCCTTAGGCATAGGCAATGCCAAACGTTAGATATACCCAGCGTTTGGCATAGGGTATCCAAAGTCAGGGGTTGGTGGCTGACTGGAACAGAGACCCTGCAGAGACTGAGAAGTGACTATCAAACCAACTTCTTGATCCTGCTGAATTGCAACTTACCTTTCTTGATTCTGACAAAGATCAAAGAAAAAGAGAATTGGCTGAATGAGAATAATAAGGAGAACTGAGGCAAAAAATGCAACTACTAGGCCTGCATTCCATAATATTTCTTAGTGCCATCCCAGTCTAGTACAGTAGCCCCTTTTCAGGCACGGTGCTCAAATGTCTAGCACCATGCCTGGGTGCTAGACGTTCAAGCACTGTATTTTGGATTTCATGCATGGTGCATGGATTTCAGTATACAGTGCAAGCATGAAAAACACAGTTTCTGTCATCACAACTGAGCACCAGCTCGGACAGGGCTGGGACAGGGCTGAAATTACTACCATGAATTAGAGAAATGAAAGACAATCCTTATCAAATTTTTCATAACAAAAACAACATTGCTCGGCTGATGACAGACGTGAAAACCTCATTTCCTTTTCTACATAGTCAAGGGTTTTGCATGCAAAGTGTCCTGTGCCTCAGCTTTTTCTACCAAGCAGCCAACCAGAATATTGGCTCTTGGGGCACTTTACATGGAAAATAGATAGCGTGCTGTTAGGTTTTGCATCTCCATCATCAGTCGAGCCCTTCTGTTTTTGTCGAGAAAAATTAGATAAGGATTGTCTTTGATTTCTCTAATTCATGGTAGTAATTTCCACCCTGTCCGAGCTGGTGCTCAGTTGTGATGACAGAAACTGTGTTTTTCATGCATGCACTGTATAATGAAATCCATCCACCATGCATGAAACCCAAGGTACAGTGCTTGAACGTCTAGCGCCCAGGCATGGTGCTAGACGTTTGAGCACCATGCCTGAAAAGGGGCTAGTGTACTAGACTGGTGCCATCCACAATTTAGCAATGTCTTAATTTTAACAATATGCAACAGATAAATATTCCTTCAGCCCAAGCTGACTGCGAATCATATTTGATGGTGGAAAACGGATACGTCAGCTGAATTTTATAGGAGCTATATTTCGGCCCTTCTTGGCAAGGGTCCTCTTCAGGCTCAAAACCGCTCAAGTTCGAAAGACGAACTTGTGGGAAACACCAAACTTTAGGCTTCCCATGAATTCAAGGGTACTGGACTTCCAAATTTGGGTTGTCTCATAAATTTCTGAGTACCTGGTACCAGCCTGGTACCTACCTAGAGAAGCCTTGCCTGGAGGAAAGGAAAAAAAAATGCAACAGATACCCAAGGAAAACACTTGTATTGGATCATGAAGAGGTGTCAGTTCAAATAAAGAAGAAACAGCTTGTTCCATTGTTACAACAAGGTTGAACTAATGCATGAAGTGCTCCAATAACTCACCAAGGCTCTCTGGCATATTCTTCCATTTCGGACTCTGCTTCTCTAAAAGCCAAGAAGCTTATAAATCAGACAAGTGTCTGATTTTTTGTGCAATCTGCTGAATAAATAAAAAGGCAGAAAAAAGAGTATATTCCCGTTCTTCTGTGCATGTTGATAAAACGTGTTAACTCTATGCTCTACGTTCTTTACGTAAAGACGCAAACTATTTAAATTCAAATTTGTCTTTTGTTTACATTTATCTGTTTACTTGACTCCTGCCTGGACCTGGCTTGAACCTATCCTGAATCTGTCCTAAGTTAGATGCCCATGTCTGATGCATTAGCCGAAGAAGCATGAATTTGTTTGTTGTAAAAAGTAGTAGAAAAAGCACTTCAGTCTGAAGTGCTTTTTAATCTGAAGTTCAGATGCTTTTAACAGTTAGGCCAGGCTAAATGAAATTGAGCCTTAAGGCTTAAGCTTTGAATCGTAGGCCTAATCTAAGCTTCCTCTTCTGTAATTTTGCATCATACACAGCAGTGGTCTCTTTGTAGAATTTGGCTCTATTTGTAATATCACTTACAAATCAGTTCAGTTGAATTGTACTGGAAAGAGTCTGGAAACATGATGGATGAATTTCTGTATTCAAAGGTCAGTTCAGCCTCTTTGTTTAGTTTGTTTATCTTAACACACACTTGCTAACAATATGCTAGCTAATGCAGCTAATTCCTTTCCTCCAGGCAAGGCTTCTCTAGGTAGGTACCAGGCTGGTACCAGGTACTCAGAAATTTATGAGACAACCCAAATTTGGAAGTCCAGTACCCTTGAATTCATGGGAAGCCTAAAGTTTGAAGTCAGACTATCCTCAAGTTTACGATACAAACCCAAGAAGTTCCACATGTTATAGATGTCTCATAGATTGAAGCTGTTTGTCCTTCTGAATTTTCTGAATTTGGTCACAATGCTAAATCAACTACATTTTTGGGAGGCTATGTGCAAGCACAGAATATCTGCACAATAAAGGTAGATCAGGATATTAAAAAAAGAAAATTCATGTAATTTACAGAGTTCAGGATCAGCAGTAGTCTTGCATTCAGGGATGAAAACCATATTATTGAGGTGTTGGTCTCTCTCTCAATAGTTTCTGTTTTTACTCTCGAGTATCTCGCTATCCTTTTTTAAAGTTTTTCTAGTCTGAGCGTCTTGTGGTGAGTTTCCCCGGGAAATGTAAGCATGTTCAGGTGCAGACTGCACTGGTGAGAAATTACCAGACACTGGATAGTCATGAAATGCTTTACAGCAGTCACTAGTGGATCCAAAAACGGTTTGTAGGAAAGTACAGAAATCACCAGTGAGTTCTCTGGTTACAAATGATGCAGCTTTTACTCAAATTATAAATAGTATTTAATGCTGTGACATTGTTCTTATCAGTTTTGGACAAACTTCGGCTTTTTTCTTTTAAATCCTTTCCAGAAGCTATCTCTCAATGCAAGAAGAAACACCATTACCTGAACTGATTCAATCAGTGAACATTTTATATGGCCTACTTCTTCAAAATGAGATGAAGCAACTTGCAAAAGAAAAAAGAAAGAACCACATCCTACAAGCATATTAGACTATGGTCCTGGAGAAACATGTGACCAACAGATTTCTATGTAGCCCAGGATTTACAGTTGAAACATGAACACAAATGTTCATAGTTGTTTTATTCTTTGGTTCTGTAGGCTTGTATCTCTGTTTGAGGTTAGTAGGTAACTAGAGCAGCATATGTAACTCTGTTGTTATTCCAGGGATACCGAGTTGGAACCCAGATTGGAAAAGGAGGTTTTGCAGCAGTATTCCAGGGTATTCACTTGGAAACAAATGACAACGTTGCCATTAAAGTAGTAAGTTTTATTCTGTTGTGATGCTATTGCAGAAGTTATAGTATTTGTTGTGCATCTTTTATTCCAATCTTTTTTCCCTTTTTTACTGCACTTATGCCCTTGGTCAGTGCGTCATAAATCCTTAATTCATTCATTCAAAATGAATCGCACTAGCCTAGCAAACATTTTGATATCTATGTCTTTGTAACTACTGTCTGCTCGTTTAGATTGACAAGGCATACGTCCGCTGCAATGATCTTGTTGATAGAGTAGCAGAAGAGATCAAAATTCACTCACGGCTGGAGCATCCTTCTGTGGTGAAGCTCTATGAATGGTTTGAGGATTCCGACTCAGTCTACCTGATCTTGGAGTTGTGTGAGAATGGGGAGCTACAAAAGTACATGAAGGCCAGAGGGCGTCCGTTTGAGGAGTCTGAAGGTAAGGCAATATCCACTTAGGTCTACTTTTTTCTGATGGCTCTTTATGAGGAGGCAGACCCGATGAAAAATTTGTAGCCTGCGTAGTTGTGTGGTAGTTGTACGAAAAAGTTGCATGTAATACTATGTAATAGCAAAGAATGCTATCATTTAATTTGCCTCAGACTGGTCCAGTCTTATGTGGTAGTATCCAGTAGCATCTTGTCTTTTCGTAGTAGCATCCAGTCTTGCTAATAGTAGCATGCAGTAGTATGCACTAACACGGTAGGCTTGAAGTAGAAGAATATAGTAGCATCAGTTAGTACTGCATGCTACTTTTTCGTACAACTTCGTACTACTACTTTGAGATAAATTTTTCAGGGAGGCCTGTCCGGCGAAAGTAAGAGAAGGAATAGTAGAAATTTATGTTATCGAGTTGTTTACAACGATTTTGACGACATCTGACGATTTTGAAGTTTGATCAGCTTCTGTGAAGACTGAAAAGCTTACCCGAGAACGAGAGTCGTTACCATCCAGGAAAACCTGCAATGTCAAAGGGTAGATCGTAGTAAATGCATTTTGTGTTCGATTATTCGAAGCTAAGTGACTCCTTTAAAGTTCTGCTTTGTCTAAAGAAGTGACTAACGGCTTCAAAGTTCTTAACCGCACTTTCGTCCCCTTGACTTGCGTGAACAGTGGAAATAAGACCAGAGGTTTCGATGGGATCCCAAAAATCTAATATTTATTGGACTTCTTGATTCAGACAATCGAATCTTGTAGATTTCCGAGTCTTCGCCAGATCCCTTTATCATTTTCCTATTTATCCATAACCCACCGCTTGAATATGTACAAAAAATAATGTTACCGTTTTGGAGTTTTTATGGCAACTTAAAGCACAACTCTTGCTAGAAATGATCTTTCCCCAGTGAAATGGATCAGCAAAAACGTTTTCGAATATACCATTACTTTCCACCTGAAATTAGCGATTTTCTTGTTAGCGCTTGCCGATTACCTCCAGCCTTCCTGCTCTCCGACGCGGCGGCTGGAAGCAAAACATTTGAAAACTGAACGCGCCGTGGTTAAACAGCTGGAAAACTAAGCAAATAAAAGAAGTAATAAACAGATGCTTCTGAGATCCTTATGTTTGGAAGAGTTGTCAGCGGACGTTGAAGATTCCGGCAAAAGTTTCGTTGTGTGACGGGCAAAACTCGGCAAGGCCAAAAAAGCGCAAAAAATTCATAGGCACAAAACGAGACAGTGGAGAAAGGTGGGGATTTTAGAAGCTTATGATTCTGTATGGGAGCTAGGTATATTATAAACAGCAGAATAAGCAACAGCGGTCCTTTAAGGCCAAACAGCTAATCAGATGAGAAAACTAAGTTCAGATATGGATTCAGCAAGAATGTTTACCCCCATACCTCATCCAAATGGACTTTAGGAATTCCTTTACTTAAACAAAATTCTTCGTATTTTAGCAGCATTCCCGGCGAACTGCATGCAGAGGAAAAGAGCTTATGACAGTGACATTCAGAGGACTTCCGGGTTTTGGCAAATTTTGCCAGCTTATCTGTCAAGGAAGTAAAGCTCAGAATTCAGTTCAGCATGTCTCCTGACCCCAATATCGAATCTCTAATCCAGTGGTTCCCAACCGGTGGTATGCGTACCCCAAGGGGTACGCGAGACCCTTGCAAGGTGTACGCGAAGGAAACAAAACTGTCCAGTCTGTATAAGCTTCAGAATCTCGTTTCACTCATTTATGATTGCCGAAAGCCTAATATTACCACACTGTCAGAAGTTTCATAACAGATTGCGCATAACACTTTCAAGAATAACACCTTTTCACTTAGAAAAAAAGTGTTATGACCAATTAAGTCCATACAATTTCGTGCCCAGATCTCCAACAACACCTTCAATAGGTAAAAATACTACACTGTCAGAAGTTATAGAACGACAAGAGCAGGATGCGCGGTTTCAACAGATAACACTTTGGGATGTTATATGTTATGTTTCTTTCGTTCCCGTTAGTATTTTTACCAATTGAAGATGTTGCTGGAGATCTAGGCACGAAATAGTGTAAACTTAATTGGTCATAACACTTTATTTCTAAGTGAAAATGTGTTATTCTTGAAAGTGTTATGCGCAATCTGTTATGAAACTTCTGACAGTGCAGAAGAGTGTCACCAGCCAAAATGTATCTTAAGGGGCAAGGTATTTTTACTGACCGACAGGTCATTTTTACCGAATGTTTTTTTTTAACTAACTGCTTTTACAAAAATCGCGGCGCTTTGCCGCGACGATTTCTTTTTAATCGTCTGGCCGACCTTTTTGGGGGGAGGGGTGTTGTCAACCTGTGCGTGACGCCTATGATTACAAGCCCTAGTGAAAGTCAGTGAAATGATGTTGATTCCAAAACAGCCAGCCTACTGTCGTAAAATCTGTTCCTGTGTCAAACAATATTGTTTCAAGAAGAATCGAAGGCATTGCAAGTGATATTGTCATTCAGGTTGCGATTTGAGCCTACGAAAAAGTTTGCGATGCAGCTTGATGAAAGCACGGAGAAGATCAAAACCAAACACAGAAACAGGCTGACAGTAAAAAATATTGCCTTTAATGACGTCGAGCCGAGATTCGACAAAATTCAACCTCATTGATTTACTATATATTTCTACACTTGTCTGCCTTACCAGTTTCTGCCTTATGATAATAAATATCGTCTTTTTCACGTTCTGAAAAAGGGAGTACGCAATCCTTTCGAACCTTGATTAGGGGTACGCGGTACGGAAAAGGTTGGGAACCACTGCTCTAATCGACCTCAGAAACAACTTTGAGCTTCAACCAAATTTCCAGTTTCGGCCGAATTCCGGGTGAATCATTTGTCGGCAAGAAGATTAAGTTCAGATATGGATTTAGATCCTTACCCCTTACACGACTATCTCATTAGCTTATAAAACATACCTTTTTTTTACCCTTAATTCGAAACCCCATCCTCTGCCTCTAAATATCTAATGGACCCATCTACAACTTGGCCTCTACTGCCAGTGAATCCTCATACCAAGTTTGAACCAACATATCTCTACGCCTTCGACCCCCCGACACGACAGTTTTCTATTCTATGACTAAACCAAATCCATGGCAATCCTACCCATAGATTAAGTACAAGAAACGCGACTCCCGTCGGCGTCCATAGACTGAACAAAGCGTATTGTCCGACGCGCTGAGCTTTCGCCTGTATGGATAAAGGGGTAGGGTATGGACTGGTATAGCCACATGTTTTTTTTTTTTAAATTGGTCGACAGATTATATTAAGTGTTCACCAGACAGTTGTAGGACAGTTGTCCGGGCGAACTACTTGTCTGGCGAAAAAAATAATTTTTATATTCGGATACCTCTTACCCCTGAACCGAATATCTAATCAGCTTCATATTCGACTTTTACTTTTTACAAATTGTTAGTTTTTTGCCGGATTCCGGGTGAACTACTTGTCCGGCGAGAAAACGATTTTCATATTCAGATTCAGCGTGTCTCCTTACCCCTAAATCGACTATCTCATTAGCTTTTAAATATATTTATTTTCGCTCCTTAATTTGAAAACCCTCCCTACCCATAATTATACAGCTTTTGGGGCCCATTTACGAACTCTACCTGTCCTTTGACCCAAGAATCCTCACACCAAGTTTCATCAAAATATTTCGTTCCCTTCGAGAGGTATCGTGCTCACAGACGGACGGACGGACGGACAACTGTTACGAAATCATAGGTATCCCTCCGCTTACGCTTTCGGATCCCAAAAAATAAAATTTATATGTCCGATTTTGGGAGTTGGATTTGTTATGAGAACCTCTAATAGCAGATGTGGAGGCATCCGGGTGCCGCTTGGATGTATACACATAACGTTTGAAATAGAAAATCTATAGAATAAGGATGCGAGGAATGACTAGGGAAATAGAGTGACCGAGGCCCCTCCCTAATTGACCAGTGAGCTAGTAGAACATACTCCCTTTCCTTTCTTTTCACTCGTCCTTCACGACCTTATCCTTTCTTTATATCGTATCCTCCGCATTCTTTCTTCTATCGTGTCAACAGTCCCAAACCTTTTCCTCTCCCCATTTGATCTTTTTGCTTACCAACCCTCGTGCAGGCCAACTATTTATAATTACCTAAAAAAAGAATCCTCGAGTAATATGCGACTGCACTGTTTTTGATTGAAAACCATACTATCTGCTACGCGGCTGTTAAGTACGCGCCGGATAGAATAAGGATGCGAGGAATGACTAGGGAAATAGAGTAACTGAGTGTTGTAAGCGCGACACGCCCAAAAGAGTCCTTGTGCCAGAGTGCGAATCATCTTTGACTACGCTAAACATTAAGTCAGCGGAGATTTATTCTAGCGATATTTCGGCCCTTCTTGGCAAGAGTCATCTTCAGGCTCAAGCTAAAGAAACTAACCTGTGATCGAACTCGTGAATCTATCCTTCGCTACTATGATTCTCAGCTGACTTATCCGGTTAGCGCAGTCAAATACGACAAACCCTTTAAAAATCACGTCGGATTTATGATCGCAATTCATTCTACTTCAGTAGTATTTCCATCCATTCTCGTTCCGGAGATTATTCACTTCATAAGTGTTTTAGCAATACACTGATTGTCACGCTTGCCACGTTTGTTCTCTTTACGTGACGTATCAGGCGCCCGAACATTGTTTCCGAGGAGCTTATTCGTCCGAAGACCGGTTATGCAAATTTTACCAAGATTGTCATCCAAGGCAAGGGACATAGGAAGAGGCTAAAACAGCCGAAGCCATGTGTAATATTCTGTAAGCATAGCTAAAGTGGTCAGCTATCTCAGAGCATCTTAGCAAAAGCATTATGTAGTGCGGGGTCTCCTTTAAAGGACCCTTCGCACTATTTACTCTTCAACTTACAGTATTTTAAAATATTTGAATACCTTGAACCTAGGCTGTGCTTTCAACAAATAACCCACAGTTTTGGCTGCATTAAGCCTTTTCCGAGACCCGTTGACTTATAGCGAAAACTCGGAAACAATTTACATAACCGGTTTTTCTGATGGAAAAACTTCTCGGAGACAACCGTCGGTAGCGTGATACACATCGAAGGTAGCAAATACGGCAAGTGAGAAAATCACCGTGATTTTGTTAGAGGTGTTAGAATGTACCGTACGGAATTGGGGTCTCTGGGCTTAGAAATATATGGAGTGATTATGGAAGTAGGTTGCGTTAGTATTATAGGTAAGACAGGTCCTTTAATGAAACTATACATTTCCGGACATGATAACTTCTTAGGGGTCGAGCTCGTATCCCTGTTGTAGAATCTTCTCTGATTTTAAAGCCCTTCTCAAAACCTAGACACACTAGTTCTAATCCAATCTTCTGTTTCTGATTGACCCACGCTTGTTGGTGGGTCAACGCGCGTAGTGCATTAAGAGCCAAGATTTCAGGTATGAAATGTTCTTGCCTTAGGCTATATAGTAACCAATTTTGAGCAAGAACAGAAACAAAAATGAAAGGAGACATCAAAATATTCGCTTATTACTTAACGCCGATATTACATTGCTAATCATTCAGTAATAATTTGTTATTTAGAAGTGAAAGGCTTTTGTTGCAGTATGTTACTATTATTATTATATGTTCACGAAAGGAAATTAAGAATCCCGGCGTATCTTTATGGCAGGAAATTAGAACCCCGGCGTTGTCGAACCACATCCAGGTGGCAAACATTCCTGATATCAGGATATACAGAGAGGAGGTTTTAGGTAGACACAATTTTGATGCCCTCTGTAAGAGTTGTTTGCCGTTCTCAAATTAACTGAACTGAGTCCGGGTTATATTGGAAGGAACCCAGGTGCTGTTTCTTTTTTAATAGCTTGCATGTTTTTCTTTTCAGCTCGCGAGATCATGAGTCAAGTAATTGAGGGGTTCATCTATCTTCATGCCCAAGGAATCATTCATCGTGATCTGAGCATGGCTAACATTCTTATAACAAGAGACATGAAACTGGTGAGAATCTGGCCATCGCTTTGCCTTTTATGCTAACTCCTTTACCTTTAGTCTTTCTGCCTGTAGTGATGTCTTTGCAACTCGACAGTCTGGAATCCTACTCTGATTCATTGGGGGGTGAAATTCTTCATAACTAACTCTCCTTGGCGATGCAGAATCGCCGTGTACCTAGCGGATGAGCTGGAAGCGGCACAACAGCTGTCCGCAGCGATCGCCGTGATTGACTGACACAGTATTTGAGTTGTTGTGTTTGAGTCGTTAGTGAGACGTTTTCTCCTTCTTCCTGAGGATCATTGGCGTGTTTTGGACTTAGTCATATAGAGTATTAAGTTTCAGAATCAGCAGTTTTGGTATCACTTTTGAGTAATGGCCGTGTTCCACGGAAGTTACTTTGTTCCACGGAAGTTACTTTGAGCGTGTTCCACCCTTCTAACAATAGTAACTATTCGTTACTATTTTCGTTCAAACCTCATGAAAAGTTACTACGCTGACCGTTCCAGCCTTCTCAAAGTAGTAGCTAATAATAACTATTTGCTTACCACACTCGGGAGCTTAGTTAGCGTGGTAACTACGATCTCTGTGACGTGATTGGCCCGATCAGCCCGCGGCACGATATTTTACGAAAATAGAAAAGTACGTTCCAGCTTTGATGCCAAAAAGACAGGATTCGTTACATCATGCGTAGTAAGTACCAATCACGGCCTAACTAATGGCAACTATTTGCTTACCATGCTCGGGAGCGTAGTTAGCGGGTAACTACAATCCTTGTGACGTGGTTGGCCCGATCAGCCCGCCGCACTGTTTAACGATCGTAAGTGATAGTTCGTGAAACGCAACCTGCACTATTACCTTACTCGAGAAGTACTACGGGTTTGTCCGTGGTTGACCGCAAATTCGACAAGGTTGGAACAGCGATGGAATGCAGTTTGTTGTCACCTGGCGCCCTCTCTTCAAGACTATCTTTTTACAATCTGGTAATTTGTCTGCTTGCTTATTTTGAACTTTGTTGCCATTTCGTGTTGGGTTCTTATGAAGGACAAAATTTGGTTCAAAGACCAAAGACAAACTAGTTTTTTGATAAAGAAGTAAGAAAAAGGAGACAGGATTTCGGTGGGCCTTTAATGGACAGGTCGTACTTATGATAGAAAGTTATTCCACTTCAGTAGTATTTCCATCCATTCTCGTTCCCGAGATTCTTCACTTCATAAATATATCCTATCTCCTCTATTAAAAATACACTGACTATCACGTTTGTTCTCTTGACGTGACGTATCGTGCACCCGATCACTGTTTCCGAGGACCTTACTCGTCTGGAGACCAGTTTTGCAGATTTTGCCAAGCTTGTCATCTAAGGCAAGGGACATGGAAAGAGACTAAGAACAGCCGAAGCCGCGTGTAATTTTCTGTAAGCATAGCTTGGTTGTAAAATCTTAAACTATCTCAGAATATCTGAGCACAAATACTATGAGCGTGTTCCACCCTTCTAACAATAGTAACTATTAGTTACTATTTTCGTTCCTTAACCTCGTGAGAAGTTACTACGCTCACCGTTCCAACCTTCTCAAAGTAGTAACTAATAATAACTATTTGCTTACCACACTCGGGAGCTTAGTTAGCGTGGTAACTACGATCTCTGTGACGTGATTGGCCCGATCAGCCCGCGGCACGATTTTTTTACGAAAATAGAAAAGTACGTTCCAGCTTTGATGCCAAAAAGACAGGATTCGTGACATCATGCGTAGTAAGTACGGTAAGTAGGCTGGAACACACTCTATGCAGTGTGATATGTCCTTTAACTTCTGGAGCCTTATATTTGACTGCGATACAGAGATAAGGAAGCTGAAATTTCTTCTAGCGATTAATTTGGGTCCAGGCAACTTCAGGAAACCTTAGAAAGACGAAGCTATGATCGCAGACCGCCAAATAAGCTTTGATTCGCAGCCAGCTTGGGCTGAAGGAATACCTTAGTTGCGTTTTACAGATCAGATACCACGAAAGTCGTTTTCGCAGTTACCATAATATCTGATACCAAGGTAAGTCGTTTTCGCCGTTACCATGGTTTCTGATACCATGGTAAGTCGTTTTCGCAGTTACCATGGTATCTGATACCACGGTGTGAAGTCGTTTTCGCAGTTACAGTGGTATCTGATACCAAGGTCAAAAGGTGTTTTTCTAGTCATCGTGGTATCTGGCCAGTTACCGCGGTATCTCATATTCAGCCATGATATTCAGATGCCATGGTCCCGACGTGGTATCTAAAAAAGTCGTCTCACTTTCTTCATCACTAACACAAGAGCCTGGGATTTTGTCAAATCGGTGGGAAAGAAGTCTGGAACTTGTGATGTAAGTGGATATCGGTTTGTCCTTTTGAAATTACTTCTAAAAGCGCAAATTCGGCAATTGTCGTTTTTGCAAAGCAACCGTAGTATCAGATACCACGGTAATTGCAAAAACGACAGAATGCAGATCCAGTTACCGTGGTACCAGACTTTCATGGTATCTGCAAAAAGGCAACTAACAATAGTGTCTGATACCACGGTCTAAAGTCGTTTTTGCAGCTAGCCTACCGTTGTATCGGATACCAGGCTCAATGGGTGTTTTTGCAGTTATCGTGGTATCTGCCCAGTTACCTTTTATCTGGTATTCAGACACCACGGCCCGACCGTGGTATCTGAAAAAGTCATCTCACGTTGGGGAAGAAGCTTGTGGGAAAGAAGTTTGGCACTTAGTGATGCGACTGGATATCAGTTTTTCTTTTGGGGTGACTGCGAAAAGCGCAATTTCGGCAATTCTGTTTTTGCAGAGCAACCGTAGTATCAGATACCATGGTAACGGCAAAAACGACTAATAGCAGATCCAGTTACCGTGGTAACAGATACCATGGTATCTGCAAAAATGGAACTATTACTTCATACTGACGAAGAACGGAGTAGCCCAAATGAAAGAAAACAAAGAATAGGCTAATAGAGAGAAAAGCGATCAATCTCGAAATTTACAACACAGCAATTGAAGAAAACACAAAGGGCGAATTAATGAGTTGTCAAATATTCCTTCAGCCCATGCTGACTGCGAATCCTATTTGATTGTCCAAAACGGATACGTCAGCTGAATTTTATTGCAGCTATATTTCGGCCCTTCTTGGCAAGGGCCCTCTTCAGGCTCAAAGCCGCTGAAGTTGGAAATACGAACTTGTGGGGGGGGGGGAGTTCGTTTTTCCCACAATTTCGTATTTCCAGCTCCAGCGGCTTTGAGCGTGAAAGGAACCTTGCCAAGAAGGGCCGAAATATAGCTCCAACAAAATTCAGCTGACGTATCCGTTTTGCACTATCAAAAATGCGTTGTCATCCATTGGGCACACAGTAGGCCAATTGGTAACAACGAGTGTGCGGACGTTCAAAGAAATTTCTGAACTGGCTTGTCTACAGCCTCGTTAGGCTGTTCCTGGCTGGATTTTCTAACTAGGTACCTGTTGTATGTCCAGGGTGGCATTTCAGCCTCAGCTTTTTCTTTGCAGAAAATCTGCGATTTTGGCCTTGCCAAGCAGCTTTCGCGACCAGACGAGAGACACCTAACCCTTTGTGGCACGCCCAATTTTATTTCACCGGAAGTGGCAATGCGCAGCTCCCATGGTCTGGAAACAGACGTTTGGGGACTAGGGATACTCCTTTACACTTTGTTGGTGGGTAAGCCGCCTTTTGACACCGAGGGGGTGAAGTCCACCCTGACGAAGGTAGTCATGACTGACTATTCGGTGAGTTTAATTTTTTCGTATAAACAAAGTTTTAAACATTCCTTGAGCCCAAGCTGATTTTGAAACAATGTATACAACGGATACGTCAGCTACGATGCTTCATCAGTGATATTTCGGCCCTTCTTGGCAAGGGTCCTCGTCAGGCTGTCAATCTCCAGGGTCAACGTCGGGGAAGGAAACAAACCTGTAACCAAAATAACTGAAGCTGACAAGGACCCTTGCCAAGAAGGGCCGACATATCGCTGATGAAGCATCGTAGCTGATGTATCCGTTGTATACATTATGAATAAACGAAGTTTTATTTGTAGCATTTTTATGTATTTGTAGATAACTTTTATTTGTAAATTATTATTAGTTTATTGGTAATCGGTTTAGCAAGTAATTTCATTTACCTGAAAATTCACGAAGAATTCGAGGCGGACATAGGCTATAAATGGAAAGAGGAAAAAAACAAACAAAACAAATTATAGTGTGTGCAATGTATTTACAGTATTTACAATCTGCAGAAGATTGACTACAAAAAAAATACGAACTAGAGTCACGCTGCCTGGGCAACGTTGCTTGAGCAACACTTTGGTTTGTTTCTTCGCTATCGATGAAACGCTGAAGTTGTCAATCCCTCGAAACCTTTAAAAATGGTATGTCCCAGGAAGAATGTTTCTTCTAGCAAACTGATGACACATTCCTTAAGACCGTCTGTAGATTCAATTCAATTCAATATAATCTAATAAACAGATAACGGACAAGCCGATGGGTTGTTTTTACGTCAAAGCATAACGTCATAACAGAACAATCTACAAGTATAGACAGTTTTGCGGTATTTATAACGACGTCTTATAATAAATATGGTCAGTAACACGCTAGACTACGATTAATAAAATACAAATAACTTAAAAATTAATGTTCAAAAGCGCTCCGAGTTATGAAGGGGGAACGAGGGGACGAAACTCTGAGCATACCTTGTTCGCAAAGCTACCACCGGCTCTAAACGAGGCACAGGGTCGGCAGCTTGACGAGGAATACGAATTCGGGAGGGGAGAAAATCCGGGGGGAGTATGTCAAGGTGTAATGGGTTTTGGACTATAGATGTACCGAACTTCATACAAAGTTGAAGTCGGCGGCATGAAAGGGTATCTAATTTAAATTGCTTTAGGAGCTGAATGTATGGGACTTTTGGAGCTTTAGATGTAACGAGCAACGCTCTATACTGTATCCTCTCAAGCAAATCCGACTGTTCCTGGGTCAGACCAAAATGCCAAACCGGACATCCATATTCTAGGTTAAAACGGATAAAAGAAATGTAAACGCGTAGTAATTGGGGAGATGGAACACCGTAACGGGACAAAAGTTTAAGGTAGCTTACAGCCGCGTTAGCTTTTTTAAGCATACTCTCAACCTGTCTTTGCCACCTCAGATCCGAGTTTATGTGTTCTCCCAGCAGCTTCAGTTCGTTAACCTGACACGCATCTGGGAGTGGTGGGTTGAAAGATAGGGTACCTTGAAGGAAAGAAACTGTTAAACAGACTTGTTCATATTAACAACCATTTTGTCAGACTCTGCTTCCTCGCAGATATCTTTCATTATGGTTGCGAGCTACTTTGGATATTTTTATAGCACTTTTCCAGAACAGACAGGTCATCGACGTATTTCAGCCGGTCTGGTGAACTTCGCGCCAGCTCGTTAACCATAACAGGAAACAACAATGGACCTAAAATAGTACCCTGAGGCACACAGCAAAAAACTGGGAGGGAGTCAGAAAACGTTGATTTATATTTTGTCCGTTGGGTTCTATGCGACAGAAAATTCGCAATTATTTTCACAAGGAAAGGGTGAACATTAAAATCTAAAACTAACTTCTTTAAAAGCACACTATGGCAAACGAGGTCAAATGCTTTCCTCAGGTCAATCGCAATCAAGTTGAGCCAACGTCCAGGGTCGTCCAGATACTTGAGCATAGAACCTTGCACAAGTTTCTCATCCCTCGTCCAAAACGGTATGTCTCTTAAGCACTTAATCGCTTAAACGCGTAAACTCTAAAGTTACAGTGATAGATAATGGAGAAAAATTTTCTCACCCTAAAATATGCGGAAAGAAAGTCCATTAAGTTGCAGATGTTTCTAACCCCTCACCCCTGAAGATGACAATGCATTAACAGCCTATTCTTGCTTGCCCGTCCCTATCCGTGACGTACATGGAACCGAACTTTTCGTACCCTCGAATGCATCGGAACCAAATAGTATAGCCTACACCCCCTAGAAAAAGATGACCCTTTTCGTTATTGCAAATTTTCATGTTTTTCACTCTGGTAAGATATTGGCTATGGGGCAAGGGAACTGATGCACATATTTCACTGTAAAAAGTCCCCCCGTATAAAGATTAAAGTTAACTGCAGTATTTGCTACTCAGATTCATCTTATCTCTATGTGGTATTAGTCTTGTCTACGTAGAAATAAAAGTAATCCGAGTAGCAAATACTGCATTTAACTTTAATCTTTATACGGAAAAACTTTTTACAGTATTAGCACTTACAGATTTTTGTCCATATTCGATTTGAAAGTGGTGCCTGCCTACTAGATCGGGCTTTCCACTCGAAAGTAGAAACACGGTTTGAAGAAACGAAAGCTTGGCTGCAGAACTACAGATAATCCTCTCTGACATAGGCTATACAACTCCACTTCATTTCACACATTGTAGATTCTGGCTCGAAGACAAGCAAAACTCATCCTTTTTAGCCGCAGGCAAGAGCTCTACAAAGCTTTCCAAAATGCAGTGTCATATTCCTCAATCTGTCCAGAGGTCCACACTTTCCGGAAAAAACGCAGACGCGAGACCCCTAACATCTTCTACACTGTCAGAAGTTCAATCACACGGATGCGCGGTTTCAACAGACAAAGCGGGACAGACAACTCTAGGAATGTAATCTGTTGGGATATTGAAAACGTTATGGATGAAATGTTATGCATAACAAGCATTGCCAGGAAGAGCCGAAAAACCGCCAAAAAAGCATCTGGCGAATTTTCCGACATCATGACGACAAATAAAAATCTCAGCGATTCTTTTTGGCTGTTTTATGGCTCTTCCTGGCAATGTTTGTGATGCATAACAAGTCGTGCATAACGTTTTCAAACACAACAGATAACATCCCAAGTGTTGTCTGATGAAACCGCGCATTCTTGTGTTGTCTGTTATGAAACTTTTAACAGTAGTAGTAAGGTGAAACCGGAGGATTAGGAACAAAAAACACGACAAAACCAAAGTGTTGTTCACGCAACCCAACTCAATGAATCACACTGAGCGTGTTCCACCCTCGTACCAATAGTAACTATTAGTTACTAAATCCGTTCCAACCTCACGAAAAGTTACTACGCTGACCGTTCCAGCCTTCTCGAAATAGTAACTAATAGTAACTATTTGCTTACCACGCTCGGGAGCATGGTAAGCGTAGTAACCACGTTTCTCTGTCACGTGATTGGTCGGATTCACCCGTGGCATGATATTCCGCTGGAAAATAGAAAAATCGTTCCAGCCTTGACGACAAAAAGGCAGAATTTGTGACGTTTGCGTGGTAACTACGGTAAGTAGGATGGAACACGCTCACTATTGGCAGGAACAGAGGCCCATCCCATGTGTAAATCACACCTGAAAATATACTGAAAGATTTTTTAGTAGTGCTGCATCATTTAATCAGAGTCGTTTCCACATTAGTCCTAATGAACATCTACCTATTTTAATGCCCTAGCCTAGGGTTGTATTAAATTGTTGTTTACAAATCTATTAGACTTAACGAAGCGTCATTTTCATTATCAACTGTTTGTCGCTTTTGTGCCACTGACTTTTTCACGACTGTTTATAAATTGTACCTTACCTTACCGGCTCTACGAACTCAGTTTCAGGTAATTTAGTTTCATAAAGTTTGACCTTTAGTAATGGAACATAGAGCGTGTTCCATCCTACTTACCGTAGTTACCACGCATGACGTCACGAATTCTGGCTTTTTGAAGTCAAGGCTGGAACGATTTTTCTATTTTCAAGCGGAATATCATGCCACGGGTGAATCCGACCAATCACGTGACAGAGATTCGTGGTTACTACGCTTACCACGCTCCCGAGCGTGGTAAGCAAATAGTTACTATTAGTTACTATTTCGAGAAGGCTGGAACGGTCAGCGTGGTAACTTTTCGTAAGGTTGGAACGGATTTAGTAACTAATAGTTACTATTGGTACGAGGGTGGAACACGCTCATAATGTTAGCCTTATATTATAGAAGAAAGCTAGCTCAAAGTTAGCTAGCTTCGCTTAAATCAGCTGCTAGCTGACAGAACCTTCTTTTCCAGATTCCGAGCCATTTATCTCCTGAAGCTAAGGATCTCATTTCGAAGCTCTTGAAAAAAGTACCCCACGAACGGATACCTCTAAAGAGCATCAAATCCCACCCTTTCTTCATGCAACAGAAGAACAGAAGTGGAAAGGTATTATACTTTTGCGTAGTTTCTTTTTTATGGAGGGGGGGGGGGGTGCAGAGCTCAGAGGCGCCTGTGTGGGGATCGTTCGCGTATAGCGACAGGTTATCCGTGGGGATTTACCTGCAAAAAGTTGAAGAGCTGAGCCCACAAAGGTGATAACTCGCCTTTTTTGACAAAATGATCTACGACAAATTTAAGGAAGGAAGGAATTTATTTCTTCAACATTTCTATAACATATTGAACATATTCTTAAACCAATAGCCCGTCTCAATATGTGATAACAGGTCACCTGTGCAAGACGGACATCAAATTATCAAGATCTATAGATCAGTTTTTTTTTTTTAATACACTTAGTGAGACTTTAACTCACTCCAAATCAGCTTTCTTCACTCAAACACCCCTAGCCTACCCGATTCCCATTCCCCTCCCCAATCCTGCCCCAATCTTCACTAAACAACCAACTCAATTACCCAACAAATATTTTTTTAATCTATTCTTAAACAATAAATGATTATCAGACTCCCTAATGCTTGCCGGTAGATTATTCCAAACAATCACACCACTATTTCTAATTCTAAATGACGCTCTACTACTCTTACGCGACTCACTAAACGATATCACTAAATATTTGCGCTCTTTCTCCCTGTGCTATACACATTTTCGCCAGATCTCTCCCGACTGAGATACTCAGTCGACAAAGGTGGTAATTAGCTTTAGATATACTAACTTCCTAAACTTCAAACGCGATTTATCTCGAAAATCGCTTGGCTTATGTGACTTACTTGCGGCCGCTACTGGAGTATGCCTGCCCCGTTCGGGGACCCTTTGTACAAAGGAGCCTACAACATACCGAAGACATTGAATCAGTGCAAATCGGAGCGTGCCGCATTATGCTAGGACTGAAATACATTGGCTACGAAGCTTCCCTCCTTCTATTAAGACTTGAGCCATTCCAAATCCCAAATGAGCAAATCCCCAACCCTTAATTATTAATTTTGTTTTAGAAAAAGTTAGTGTTCCTTCAGCTTAGGCCACTATTGGTGTTATCATTGTTTTTTATGTTATCGTGTGGAGAGTTTGGTATGGCGTGTGTAAGTATACGGAATGGAACGAGTCTTTCTTTCTTTTGTGTGTGTATTTACAGAGGAACGACTCATTTATACTATGTTCATATAGAGAATAAAATATATTCTCAAGAAGTATTTTTGAAATAAAAGAACCTGAACCTGAACCATGTCCGCCGGGAAAACTTAATTTTACGTTTTGGCTGATCGATCCGTGCCAGTGAAAAACACAGAGATATTCTGCCCGATCTAGCACCGACGACAGGACGGACGCGGCACCAAAATCTCCTGGGGCCAGTTAAATGTCGCACTAACCGGTATTCAAATTCATTTTTACCATATTTTAGTGAGAAAATTAACACAAATATCAAGTGAATTCCAAGTGATTTATTTTCTTTTATGTAATAAATGTAAATATTCAAGTATTTTAACACGTTAAATGTAATGGTCGACGTATTTAGTGCCACATCGGTGCTACGAATTTGATCAATAAAAATATCTATCTATCTATCTATTAGTGAAAAGTGACTTAATACCTTAGTGCGATTAGCTCATCAGTTACCTTACTTAAGTACCTTCGCTCTTTTCACTCCCAAGCTCATTCAGTCAAACCGGGGATGCTCGTTGAAAGTCCTCCCAGAAGGTTATGCTACTAATAGAAATAACATATAAATGAATAAATAAGTTTCTGATGGCTTCCTGTTCTCTAATAGTAAGCTAGTTTACACTCAAAGTTAGGAGACCCCTGCGTCCAAAGGGAGTGTGTGTATGGTGATGCACCCCTCGCGCCAGCTATGGCCAAAACATATTCGAGTAAGTCGCTGCAACTGTCCAGGTGTGCCCGTGATGGGAAAAAAAATAGTTGAATGAGAAATTGCGCTTCCTCACGATATTTCTGGGTACTTCAGCGTCCGTGATCGCCTGAGGAGCGTGACGGGATTTGCTTAGTCGGTACAACCTTTTTTTTTCCTTAGGTAGCGGGAGGTTGTGCCAAGACAAGGTGCAAAGAGCGTGTCCGTTATTTATTTATTTATAATTACATTTTTTTTATAGAGATGTTTTTTTTTTTTCAGGGTTCGTTTGCCTCAACCGACAGTGGCTTGTACACAATGACCACAGTCTCCGACTCCTCGCGAAACACCACAGATAATCAGATGTTTCGGAGACTTGAACGGGACTACAATCTGCCACAGTTTGAGAAGCAGCCAATCAGGCGGTCCCATTCAACCTCTTCGCGTCATCGCGAGCCACTCGCACCAATCAGAGAAAACCGATCGCGGCAGCCATCTTTTGATGAGAAAGTGAGTGCCCCATTGGGCAATTCGAAGTTTCGCGCAAGAAGTGAATTTAACATAAATTCGCATGAAGAAAACACGAGAAATATAGAAAACCGGATTCGTGACTTCCGGTCAAGTGAGCCGCAGAATCCGGCTGGTGTTGCCCCTTATAACGTAAGCAACAGCTTGTGTGATCGGCTGTATAGTGAAGATCTAAGAGCTAGTGCGAGTGATAGAGTAAGATCATGGGAGGGGAGTGACCGACTGGCCCCTCGAAAACCAGAATACCTCCGACCGCGTGATAGCAGTGCAGAGCGACTCGGTGATTTCCCACGCAGGCACGATGATAGCGCTGGCACCCCATCTTACGATAGACCGTTTGAGCCTCAGGACTTCGGGGGATATGAAACTGAACAATCTCGGCCCTTCAAGTCCCCGTCTTATGAGAAGATGCCGCAAGGAGATTCTCCTCTGTTTCGGGATAACCCCCGGGAAACAGGTAGACCAGGGTATGATAGCTGCAACCCCAGCTCCGGTACTGGTGATTTGGCGAGGATACGCTCCGTCGATCAGCTGTGTACCCGTGAAGACCTGGGGCGTAAGTTAAGCCCAGACGCGCTGAATTACCGTTTCGGAGGCGGCGTTCACTCCCACCCTGTTGCCACATCGCATTTAAGCTGTCCTGGAGAACTGCCGTTGACCCAACTGAAGAAGACGAACTGTAGTCACTTGCTAAGCTGTCCTTCAAACTGCGCCCACTTCACTTCCTGTACCTGCCACGCCCAGAAACCCAGCTGTCACAGTGTCGACCGTGAGTGGACGAGAGACATCAACCAGTCCGTCGCGACAAATAACTCCGCACCCGCTGCAGTACAAAGTTCGCCCGCGTGGACACGGCCACTAGATCAGGTCCCGGAGTCGGCGGGAAATTCAAAAATTCAAACGCCTCCTCTTAGTACGGCCAGGTTAAAAGCGACAAAGCAAAGAACGAAGAATGTTATTATGCAGATTCTTGAAGGGGGAGAAGTGTGTCTGGAGTTCATTAAGGATAGGAAAGGGCTGGAGCGAGTAGTGGATGTCTGCAGGATCTCAGGTGATGGGTTGCGGGTGAGTTATGCTTTATATTGACAGAAGGAAGCTTTTCGTTTAAGGTTAAAGCACAGCTCTTACTAGAAATGATCTTTTCCCTATAAAATGGATCAGATAAAACGTTTTCAAAAATATCTTCACTTTCTACCCGTAACTAGCGATTCTAATGTTAGCGCTTGTCAATTATACCCAGCCTTCCTGCTCTCCGACGCGGCGGCTGGGCGCAAAAGATTTGAAAACTGAACGTGCCTTGGTTAAAAAGTGGTAAAACTAAGCAAATAAAAGAAGTAATAAACAGAAGATTATCACATCCTTATGTGTGAAAGAGTTGTCAGCGGACAATGAAGATTCCGTCAAACTTTTCGTTGTGTGACGGGAAAACTCGGCAAGGCCGAAAAAGCGCTAAAAATTCGTAGTTACGAAACGAAACAGTAGTTGCGTTTTTGATCCGAATTCTCCGTTCCGAATTCTCGCTTCTGAATTCTCGATTCTCATACAAATTACCGTGTTTGCTCCTCTGACTTCTCCGTTCTCGCTTTTGACAAAAACACTAATTTTGCATCTCGTCCGCAACCCGGTATACGTGTATACGTGTGAAGATCCGAACTCTGTTGACCAATCAGGGAGGAGAACGGAGAGAGGAGAATCGACAATTCACCATCGGAGCAAATTCTCGATTCTGCAGAATCGCGAGGCTTTCCCCGTTCTCGATTCTGACAAAAACGCAAGAAAAGGAGAATTCACTTCGTCTGAATAGTCCGAAAACGCGAAATAGGAAAATTCGGAGGAGAATCGCGAGGAGAATTCGGAGGAGAATCGCGAGGAGAATTCGGATCAAAAACGCAACTAATGGAGAAAGGTGGGGATTTTAGAAGCTTATAATTCCATATGGGAGCTAAGTATATTATAAAAGGCAGAACAAGCAAGAGGGGTCCTTTAACGGTAAAAGGTTAACATCCGACATCGAGGTTGATATATGAAAATACCACCAAGATGGGCATTGAAAATATCCTACCTAACCCCTAACCAATAACCAATATCCAATATCCCCTAACCAAGCGCAGCGAGGCTTATATTTTTTAATGACCGTCGGGCTTGTTATCTAGATATTAATCGAGATAGAGGTGTGTTAACTCTTCTAAGTTTTTCTAACACAACCACTTGTATCCCACGTGTAGTTTTGCTACGATATGATCGGTCTGGACGTGTAACGAGACATGTGCTCTTTCCAATTACCAAGTTTTATTCAAGTCGATTTAGAGCCATATCCACAACTTCTGTGAGGGCACAGAAGTTGTGGATCATATCTACCTTCAGAGAGGTTGATATTAAGTCATATACATCTCTACGTTTTATGTGAGGAGTGCGGATTATCATTCCAACATGTGGAATGCATGGTTAACGGTTAACTGTTAGGCCTATTAATTTTGTTCGAAAAAGTTAAAACAGTTATCATACCTCCATCTTGGTTGATAACCGAACAACAAGCCCGACTTCCATTTAAAAAGTAACCACCTCGCCTTCGGCTCGGAAGGGTTTTTTCGATGGCCATCCACCCCCCCCCCCCCCCCCCCCTCCCCACAGTTGTCGGTCTGAACGTGTAACGAGACATGGGCTCTTTCCGATTGTACCGTGTTCTTCAAAACTGTGCTAACTGAAACTTTTTTTGAAAACTGAGTTAACTATACTATTGGAAAGAACATAGCTGATTTGGTATTCTGTTAGATTGTGCTAAGTCTCAGATGACGACATGAGCATCATCTAACAGATAGATTAGTTTTAACTTTCTGAGTTCCTACTTTCTTTGTGCAGATGGCGTACACAAAACTGGACCAAAAAATTATGAAAATATAGTTAGCACAGTCTTGAAGAACACAGTACAATTACCAAGTTTTATCCAGATCAGGTCACCCGTTCGCACGTCTCAGTATTCCAGATTCCCCCAATCCCTCACGATAGTCGAATCGGGGAAGTAGCGATTTTTTGTTTCAGTTCGGTCGGGTGCCATACCCTAACTCGCGATCACGGGACTGACCAACCGACCGCCGGCTTACGTATCGGGGAAGTGGCTATTTTTTATGTCAGTTCGATCGGGTGCCAAGTTTCATCGTCACAGCGCATCTGGAACTCTAACTCGCGATCACCGGACTGACCGCCCACCCAAACGCAGGCTGCAAGTGTAAAAAAAAAAGCGGATAACAAAATAGAAAAAAAACTACAGTTTGTACTTTTGGACTTGAGCCGGACAGTATGTTTTGCCAGGCCTTATGTAGGCCTTATATTGGGGTCATAAAGAGTTAATGGTGTTTTTATTTTTCATGAATAAACTGAAACTAAACTTAAACTGAAAACTACCAGTTAGCTCTTTGTCTATTTTGGTTTTATTTATTACAGGTCGCCATCTACCAGCCAAACGGCAATCGTGGAGTCACCATCTCCGACACCCCCTCCCCCCTTCCTCCAGGTGGTGCAGACTTCATATACAGTTATGAAAATTTGCCATCGAAATTTTGGAAGAAATATGAATATGCAAGTCGTTTTGTGATGCTTGTAAAAGCAAAGACGCCGAAAGTAACATTTTATAGTCAGCTTGCAAAGTGCTGTCTCATGGAGAATAGTCCAAACAACGACTTCGAAGTTAATTTTTACGAAGGTACGGGTTGTATTTAAAGCACAGCTCTTACTATAGAAATGATCTATTCCCTATGTAATGGGCCAACGAAAATATTTCCAAAAATACCATTACTTTCCACCTGGTATTGCGATTTTCTTGTTAGCGCTTGTCGACTCTATCCAGCCTTCCTGTTCTCCGACGCTGCGGCTGGGCGCAAAACATTGAACGCACCGTGGAAAAAAATTGAGATAGAAGAATAAAAAACAGAAGATTCTCATATCCTTATGTGTGAAAGAGTTGTCAACGGACGTTAAAGATTCCGTTAGACTTTAAGTTGTTTGACGAGCAAAACGACGGCCGAAAAAGCGCTAAAAATTCTTAGGCACAAAACGAAACAATGGAGAAAAGTGGGGATTTTAGCAGCTTTTAATTTCATAAGAGAGCTAGGTATATTATACAAGGTAGAATAAGCAAGAGGGTCCTTTAACTCGTGGTAATATTGCGGACGGGTGACCAGGATGACCAGTCGTGGGCCGGAATTTCTGCTAAGGTTCTGGGGACCATCATCATTCCTTCCGCAACAGTTGAGATTTTTTGTATTAAAGTGCAAAATTGTAGGAGGGAGAAATTGACCGTCTTTCCTCAACGAAGATGGTGTCACCCCGTCGTGCACAAATCCTTAGTTTTTGGGCACGGTGTCCCAAGGTCTGGGCATGTTGTTCATGCGTTTGGGCACCACCCCCTGCAGCAAGGTCGTGGCATCCCCCTAAAAAATCTGTTGAATTAAGAATCTAAAATAGGAGTTTGGTTTTCATGGTGCCCCAACATATGAACACTATGCCCATAAGTTGGGGCATGTCCAGATGTTGGAGCACCATGCCTGAAAATTGAGGATTTGTGTATGACTGTGTCAAGAGTTTTAAGTGAGTATTGGATAACGACTTGCGATGTTGACCCCACGTCTGTTTGACTCTCACCGGCCCTAGGACTGGCCTCCTCCTCGCTACCGGACCATACGTCGGTCTTTTTTCTTCTACCATATTAGTCTATATATATGATTCGGTCGGATTGGATTCGGATCTCAGCGTGAAAGCATGGATTCGGTTCAGATTCCTACCTAGCCCTGGATTCGGATTCAAATCCCTTTACGATTGGGTTTGCCCAGCTTTGGCTGGTAAGGGGCTAGGAACATTGAGAATACGCCTGCTAGCCCGATGAAAAATTTGTAGCCTGCGTAGTAGTATGGTAGTAGCACGAAAACGTTGCATTTAATACTATGTAATAGCAAAGAATACTATCATTTAATGTGCCTCGGACTGGTCCAATCTTATGTAGTAGTATCAAGTAGCATCCTGTCTTAACATAGTAGCATCCAGTCTCGCTAATAGTACCATATAGTAGTATGCAGTAACACGGTAGCCTTGAAGTAGAAGCATGTAGTAGCATCGTTAGTACTGCATGCAACTTTTTCGTACTACTTCATAGTACTATTTTGAGATAAATTTTTCATCGGGAGGCCCTTCAGCTAACTTTTCATTAATCATCTTATTAGGGTCACGCATCGTCAAGACTCAGTCCGGCGTGACGTTGACCGAACCAGGACAGGTGGCGAAATTACTTCCGGTGAATGATCCGTCGAAGCTGGCAGGAGAATCCAGGAGATTCTACGGACACTACCTAAAGGTAACTCCTTCGCGTATGTTTTACTGCTTGCCTTAAAGGACCTCTTATACCTATTCGGCTTTTATACTATCCATGGCTCCTATGGATTTAAAAGCTTCAGAAATCGCTGCCCTTCGCCATTGTTTCGTTCTGCACCCACCTTAAATTACCTTAAATCGCACTGGCCGGCGAATAAGGTTGGGGAACGTCCTGTAGATTCGCCGGTTGAGTGATGGAGGTGGAAGTGCGTTGTCTAGTTCCGTTGAGTAGATCCACTGGCCTCCCAGTGTAGTTTCCACTCCATCGCTGCCCAGTCTCCCACGATACATTTGCGTTTTTTCGGACGAGCCGAGTTTGCAAGTCAAGCAGCGGAAAAGCCTGAAAGTTTAAGGTTCGCCGACAACTCTTTCAAAAGTAGGCTCATGAGAATTAAGCTTTAAAATTTTGTTTCTTATTTTGAAGACTGGGTAGGCCAACAGTCATTCAGTTTAACTACAGTCAAATTTACACTGATTGTAGTAGCATGTCTTCAAGGTTCTTTTATTTTCGGCTTTAGACTCATAAACTTGGGTGATTAATATGTCTTTTATCTTTGTTTTCAGTGCTATGACCAGTGCTCCAGATACGAAGCGGTGCTCGAACAGCTTACACAAACGACGCCGGATTTGTTCTTTTTTCCGGTCATATTTGGCCGGAAACCGTCGCAAACCGGAATCTCACGGCCGGCAGACAACAAAGAGAACTTAAGCCCTACGATGTCATCTGGTATCGCTAGCGGAGTAAACGTAAGTTCCTCGTCATCTCCTCAGCGGTTACATGGTGGTCCTAAGCAAGGTTGTATCCAGAGATGGGTCAGAGGGTTTGAACCCCATGCAGAACGTCAAGAAATTCAATTTACAATTCGGTTTTTTTATCCACAGATATCTTTTACAGAAAAAAAAATAGTGCTGGACATGTCATTACAAATAAAAAGATCAACCAAGGGATATATTTTACTATGGTAACCTATGATTTGAATATACAATTCACGGTTTAAAATACAATTCATTAGAATACAAACGCGAATTACAATGACAAGTACAAAATAATTCGTCATAAGTGTCACTACTATTATACAATTCACGGTTTAAAATACATTTCATGAAAATACGGACGCGAATTAAAATGACAAGTACAAAAATAATTCATCATAAGTGTCACTACTTATTTGCTATTAGAATTGTACCTTACCTTACCTTACTTCGCCATTCTCCATTCGCTTTCCGCCAATAATGTAATCTGAATTATAATAGTGTAATAATAAATATTCCTCGAGCCCAAGCTGACTTTGAAACATATATGCAAATAATGCATAAAACGGATACGTTAGCTACGATGCTTTAGCAGCGATATTTCGGCCCTTCTTGGCAAGGGTCCTTGTCAGGCTGTCAATCTTCAGGGTCAACGTCGAGGAAGGAACAAACCTGCAATAAGTAACTGAAACTATACCACTGTAGGGAAAATGCTAGTCCTAAGATTTAATAATGTAACATAATCCAACAGTATATCGCCAAATAATTATATATGACTGTTGCTTCTTCTTTTTGTTATTTGCTGATTATTATTTATTGGATTCCTTTAAACAAGAAAAAAAAGAGTGATGTATAAAACTTTGGCCAACACATCAATCAAACCCACACACACTTACATAAAAATAAACAGCTAACGAAGCCAAAAAAAATTAGCCTGCTAAATCTAGAATCAAATACAAAAGAAAATAAAATAAAAATTAAAATCCTCATCAGGATTTTATGATAAAAGGGAAAAGGTTGTGATGATCAAGAATATTTTTAGCCTTTTAAGAAACTTTTGCATTTCTTTTCTGTCGATAGCGAAAGCTGAAATAAAATTGAGCAATAATCACAATTTTGTTTATAACAGTTCAGAAAGTGCAAAGACGCAGATGGGATCAGAAAGAAATGGGACGAAAAAGCTACTATAGAGAAAAACATTATTAGCAAGTCTAACACATTTATTATAACAATATTATTCCAACGTCCGTGTTCTGTTTTTGGTTTTCATTTATGTATTATAACAGGTCTGTGATGACGAATTGATGATTAACTGTATAGATTTTAAAATGTGCATTATGCTTGACGTAATACCCAAATTTGGCATTGCCATGATAGTGGTTGTTTGAAATAAATTCGTTACGTTTTTTACGTTTTTACATTGCAAGGGAATATGTTTCCGATCGTTTTTTATGTTTTCGTTGTAACTCCGTATTACCTGTTCATCAGCTCTTAAAAGCACAGATCGCAGTAGATAGTCTCCCTTTCAATATTTTTACGTACTTCACTTCCCTAATTCTGTGATTTATTTTTCAAATATTACAAACTGTTTAGCTGCGCTTGTTCTCGATTGGCTTTAGTTGTTTTTTGCAGATACCATGGTATCGGATACCACGGTGTAAAGTCGTTTTTTCAGTTACCGTGGTATCTGATCCCACGATCAAGAGGCGTTTTTGCAGTTATCGTGGTATCTGGCCAGTTATCGTGGTATCTGATCTGCAGATGCCACGGTCGGACCGTGGTATCATCTCATTTTCATCAAATTTTGTCAAATTGGTGAGAAAGAAGTTTAGCACTTAGTGATGTAACTGGATATCAGTTTTTTCTTTTGAGATAACTTCGAAAAGTGCAGTTTCGGCAATAGTCGTTTTTGCAGAGCGACCGTTTAGGCTATCAGATACCACGGTAACTGCAAAAACGAAACTTTTGATTAGGAACACGAACACATTTGCAGAACCGGCCTTTTTGACCAGTGATCTGATTGGGAACAGTAATATTGAGTTTGATCCGTTTCGGAAAGCGTCAGGACTGAAAATACAAAAATTGGTGTAATGCCGTTAGGGTGGTTAAAAGTAACGAAATGTCGGTCTCTTCTTTTAGTGCTCTTTCCAGCAGTCTCATGCTCTTTCCAATAAAAGTTTTTTTTTTTTTTTTAATCCTAATTCTAGTCCAGTTTAATTCTAATTTTAATTCTAGATGCCCTCCTTCGGAACGTCGTTGGCCACTGCGCCCGGCCGGAATAGCTTCCGGAAAACAGTTTCAGCTCCTGACCGAAAATTTCCTACCCGAACAAAAGGAATAAACGATGTTTCCGTGATTGCTGGGTACCTTGGTGGTAAAGTGAAACGAGCGGAAGTCCCAGGTCTTGGAAAAATCATTGAGGTAAAAGCCCACTTCAATTCAATTCAGTTCATTTATTTGTATCCGCCAAAGCTGGCGAGTAGGAAAAATATAGTAAAATACACACAGTCGGCCTACAACTGACTTATAACTAGACCATATACTTTCATAAAAATCTACGTCATTTAAAAATAATTAGCCTACACTATCCTAAATAAATTCTACCTAACACTTTAACCAAAATACAATCAACGCAGCGCATCGGACAAAGTGTGCTTTATGGTATAAATTTTTGAAAAAAATGTTTCCCGTTTCTTTTTCAAAATATCAATGGGGTTTTTTAAACCATAATTTTCCATCATAAAAGAACTGGATTGGAATTTCGAAAACCGGCATAGAAATTTCCCAAAATTAAAAAAGTAGTTTTAATACGAGATAAATTTCTCAACGTTAAAAAAGGTAAAAAAGAAGATGCAAGCAAAGCCGGTGGAAGAGAACGACTGATAGAGAACGACTAATGAGGAGTATGTCGTCAGCATACGCTATAATCATACGCGTCAGCATACGCTATAATCTATATTCTTTAAAAGATTTATTTAGATAATTTACATTATTCTGAAGGCCTGATAGAGAACGACTAATGAGGAGTATGTCGTCAGCATACGCTATAAGAGAAGCTAGGATACCTTTACCATAAATAAAAGAAGACTTCCTATATCGGTAATGGTTATGCCCTGCACTTTCTTGGTCCCCTCCCGTCGAATTCTATTTACGATATCAAGAGCCCATGATTTTCTTCCAACATTTCGGACTATCAGGTCAGGAGGTTCTTGCAGTGGTTTGTCCGTAACGTTCGTCCACCTTAGTAGGCCTCTTTCCGTTCCGGTAAATGACAAAAGTTTGGTCGAAGTTGAGCAAGGTCAACCCGACTCCGCGCCCTGCTCCCACCACGTTTCGAAGAAATTCACTGATCCGAGCGGGCAGACTTATAAAAATTTACCATGAATGTAAAAATGTAACTGTGTACCATGGAGCGTTACCTCCATTCGGCACTTCCGTTCATTATTTTTATTCTTTTTTATACAACCGTAAGAGTCTCTCACTGTCGGTTGATTTGTTTTGAAACCCGTTCTCTCTCTCGCGCCATTGAGGTTGGCGTCGTTGCTTCTGTGAGTGATGCGCGCAAGGTGGGCTCTAAAGGAAGTATAATATGCCAAAGTAAATCCTGAATGAACGTAAAGCACATTTGGCACTAACTATGCTTTAATTTTTATAACAGACATATACATTTATGACTTCCACTAGATAGCGCTTCAAAAATAAGCCGTTTTCTTGTTATCGCTTGTCATTGACTCTTCGGCGTGTCGGCGGAGACGATTTCAGAGCATGGTATTGCAAGGCGCGGAAATTCAAAAACTCGGCCATGCACGAAAATCAATCGTTTTGTAGAGCTGAGTGACGAGATTGCCATGGCTGCAAAAATAAACCGTCTCTGTCGCTCTAGTGTTTTCTGATGAAACTTTTTGTTGTTTGTAGTACCGAAGAAAAGTTTAGTTTTCTGGATTTAAAGTTACAACACTGCCAAAAATGTACAAATATAACCGACCTACTTGCAGCTAATTCCAGAACTTACAAGGAATTCTAGGCACGACCGTTAATATGAATATTTTTCAACAAAAAAATAACCCAAAGTACATAATAACAACGAATAGATAAGAAAAAAGAAACTCCGCTTATATTTGTCGAAGCTGGTAAATCGGAGTATGGCAGTCAGCAAAAAACGGTGTAACGATTTATTAGCGAAAGTAAGTTGTCGAGGAATTTGCTGATTTCTGATGTAACATTGTATTCTAGGGGGTGGTAATGTGGCATCATGATTTTTTGATCCGCCCATTGAACTTTAAAGAAGATTATAACACAGGAACATAGGAATTTGCTTGTGATGGAAAAGCCTTCTTTGAGTTCTTACTGTTGTCCAATCATCCAGGCCACCCAGTCAAAGGTTCATCGGTCACCTCCCACCCAGTCTACAACAAATTCCTGATGCTGGAATACCGAGCCTGAGGATACCGAGTATACCCTGTGCCTAACGTTGGATACCCTGGCCCAAATGCTGAACCAGTAAAATGTTGATTGTTTGAGAGAAGTTCAGATAAACGAATCAGAATTCCTTTAGAGTGGAGTAGGTCAAGGTTAGGCTACCTGCAGTGTCCAGCGTCTGTCATCAGTTTTGCCATTTTTCTCTGACGTAACCTATGGAAGTTGGCCGCAAAAACCTGTGATATTCTGGCACCAACGAAACTCGGTTATGATTAATGGCAAATCAGTTTTCAGTTCGCTTTTTCTCCGCTTATCAGTATTTAATTCAATTCAGTTTATTATCAGAACCAATGCTCCACTTGTCGAAATTATGTCATAACACAACCATACATTCACGGAGAAGTTCAAAATTCAAGATGCAAGTGTTACCCTTTTGGATGTTTCCGCGTCGCTTTAAAAAATCGTGGAGAACAGGACCCAACCAGCGCACGACCTTATCCACTGCTTCCTGGCCGAAGATTGAAAATTAAGTGTCTTTTTCTGTGTGTTTATGTGTTTAATTTTTTCATTTGCTCCGCTTTCTCAAAATGGCGGGTTATAAATAAATTACTTACTTACTTATACAACGGTCAATCCGATTTTGTGGTTATCGTCCATATTAACACTAATCTGAAAATATCAAATCTAACAAAATAAATCAACACTATTATCGATTATATCATATTATCAGTTATATATCATATATTGTCAATTATTAATCATATACTTGTGCTTTTTTTTACTGTCTCACCAGTCCCAGAATTCTGGCTCGTTTTGTCGAAGAAGTCAAAATCTTGACAAACCTCAGAGTTCTGGGACCAGTGGCAACACTGTTTGGCATAGGTTATGCCAAATGCTGGATTTACTCCACGTTTGGCATAGGGTATCGCAGTTTGTGGTAGACTGCCCACACCCCAGTTCAGATCTTGCAGTGGTTTGTGGAGCTTAAAAAGCTATTTTTATTTATTATTTATTAATAGAAAAAGAGGTTAAGCCGAAGCTTCTTTCCTTACAAAACACATGAACTATTGTTAACTATTTCTCGATTGTCTTGTTTATAAAACTATTCTTCTACTACTACTACTACTACTAACAACACTTCACTTTACACTGATACAACGAATATACACTAAAAAGGATTCACCTAGGCGCTGCAACTAAACTGAGTACCACCAAGATGTTGCTTAAACGAGAGTAAATTTGGTTGGGGACAGTCTCCTCAGGTAAACCCTTCCGTGCGTGGCATGCACGGTAACAAAATGAACGTTGACCAATTTTCCTGTTTATTTTGGTGGGTATAGCCTCAAAGAATGCTGACGGGTTGATTCTTTCATTTTAGCACGGAAACGGCGAAATCGAAGTCCTTTTCCTCGACAAGTACGAGTTGACAGTCTCCCCGAACACTGCCGCAATCCGCGTCCGCCGATCCGGAGATTCAAAACCTCTCAGTTTTCCGCCCAACTCGACGTTGCCGGATGACGTGGAGCATAGACTCTCCTTAGTGCCAAAGTTCGTGGAGTGTCTGAGAAAGTTTCCGACCGGTATTAGATAGTACAAGTCAGGTATGCAAAAGTTATTTCGGTGTGTATAAGTTAGTTGATGATAGATAGAAAGTTTATTGTAAAAATCGACTATCGTGGTTATAAACGAAATTTGCGATTATGGTCAAACAAACAGAATAAATTACAATTTATGTATCTAATGTCGGTACGCTTAAAAAAATTCACGCTTCGTTAAAATATTTCACGAACTTGGGAATAAAACTTTTTTGCATATCTAGAGTGTTTTGTAGGTACGGGACAGAGCTTGGGAACCCTAGAACTTACCACTCGTTCTGGTCGACTTCTGAATATAGAATAGATGTAGAATAGTAATTTATTCCCTCACACTTTCACGGTTACAAAACCAAAATTTGTGAGTACTGTCATAACATAAACATTTAAAAGCACGTACAAATGGTCAATGGCTATTTAAAATTTCAACAATCTTTGGTATAAAACTATATTAGTAACGGCTGTGTTTGGCCGCTATTGGTTGGAATATTGGCCGCTATTGGTTGGAATACCTTCGTAGAGACTAACTAACTAACTAACTAGAGACTTCTAACATTTTGGATGGAGGATTTGGGAGTGGAGAGGATGAGATACCATGAGTGAACCGAAGTCAGCGCTTAGCTCCTTTCTGCGCTCCTGCAGTGTTTGGTGCGCACAAAGTTATTTTAGTCTGAATAAGTGAGCCACTTTTACTATATTGACGGTCTTTCTCCAGAAGATTATTAGCGACGGTTTTCTCGAAATTGAGTTATTAGCAGGGCCCTGTCCAAAGCTATGTCTTGATATATAAGGTTTGAAGCCAAGCTGACCATTCGTTGCAAATTTTTTTTTAGAAAAACGAGATTTTCGGGTTTTTATGGCACTTGCAGCCTCTGGCTCAAGTGCCATATACCGATCACAATTCCGTCTGTCGGTCGGTCCGAGTTTTTTGTCCCACATATCCGAGTTAGGGTACTTCCAGATGTGCTAGGACAATGAAACTTGGTAGGCATATCAGGGACCCGACCAAACTAACCTGGAAATAATCAGTTTCCCGATCCGACCATATGGGGGGGGAGTGCGGGGCGCTGGAAACTTGCAAATTTAGGGCATTTTGTCACTTTTTTCTGAGTTAGGGTACTTCTAGATGAGCTAGGACAATGAAACTTGGCAGGAATATCACGGACCCGACCAAACGAACCTGGAAATAATCAGTTTCCCAATCCGACCATATGCGGGGGAGTGGGGGCGCTCGAAACTTGAAAATTTAGGGCATTTTGTCACACTTTTTCGAGTTAGGGTAATTCCAGATGAGCTAGGACAATGAAACTTGGCAGGAATATCAGGGACCTAACCAAAGTAACCTGGAAATAATAAGTTTCCCGATCCGACCATATGCGGGGGAGTTGGGGCGCTGGAAACTTGAAAATTTAGGGCATTTTGTCACACTTTTTCGAGTGAGGGTACTTCCAGATGAGCTAGGACAATGAAACTTGGCAGGAATATCAGGGACCCGACCAAACTAACCTGGAAATAATTCAGTTTTCAGTTCACATTCAGTTTTTCTGAAAATCATTCGATTTTTCATCAAAAGACTAGGTTTTCTCTTAAAATAGCCGTTTTTTTTCTGAAAATCAGTTGTTTTTCGTCAAAACTGTCGGCTTTTCTTGAAAACAGTTGTTTTTTCTGCAAAAACGGTCGCTAAAAACGACCAGCCAGTCGGTAAATACCCCTCCGCCCCCCCCCCCCCCCCCCTTCCCCAAGCAGTTTGGCTAGTAACGCCTGTGGTTGCACAGAAGTTGTTATGACCAAATTTAAGCTACATCCTTCGAAGTTTAGCTAACTTAGGTGGGTTCGTCCCGCTCATAGTAGTTTGTGTTTTTTGCTCACCAGTGCTGGTATTTCCTCTATAAGGAACTCCTTGGTCTCACAATCACCCAGTGACTGCTCACTAAAATCTGACATGCCCATCAAGATGTGGTTAGTCGGCACCGGTGGCGCAGAACCAGTCACTTGTGAGGCCGAAAACTGTTCATATCACTACGGACCAATCAATCAATCAATTTTATTTTCAACCCTAATAGCACTAGGCTAACACGGGCGGGAATTGGAAAATAAACACTCGTTAACAATACAAATAAAACACAAACTAACAAACAATAAATAAGGAACGAACATGAATCATGAACAGTTATTATGTTTACTGTTTCTGCAGAAAAAACGACTGTTTTCAACACCAAAAAATGGCAGTTTTGAAAAAAATCGACTGATTTTCTAAAAAAGCAGACTATTTTGACGAAAAATCGACTAATTTTCAGAAAAACCGACTGTTTTCATGAGAAAAATCAACTGTTTTTACGAATAGACCAGTCAACAGTGAGTCACTCTAATATGTTAGAACTCTGGGAAAGCAAACCATTTTAGTCTAGTTGTAACATAAACCCATGATTAATAATGTAATAATAATAATATAATTGCAATAATAAGGCTTTCGCCCCTATAAATTTCTCGGGACACTTTACACACTAAAGGCGTATTCTCGCCGTTACCCGAGGACTTCACTTGAGGAGTCCCCGCGTTTTTGTTTGTCCCGGGGACTCACTCCCCGTATTCTCGTGAGTCCAAACGGACGGGGAATGCTCCGATTATCATCATCGTCATCAGAAAGGACTCCCTTTCAGATTCGGAGGGGAATCATTTTGCTGGTGTTGGTGCAATGTAAAATTAATTAAAAAGAATCAGAATGAAAAAATCCAAAAATAAAGTGGACTAATTTCGCCAATTGCATATTTTTTGTTCGAACAAAATACATTTCAGAAGCATTCCCCGTGTTCTCGTTGTTTTCCTAGGCGGAGTCCGCGTCGAGTGACTCCCTCTATTCCCGCCGTTCCCTTCGATTCCCCGAGGAGTCCTCGGGGAACGGCGAGAATACGCCTTAAGTTGAATTTCAGCCAGGTGGCAGTCGACACATGCTTTGAATTGGTTGGTATTTTCGGCATTTACAACACTTTCTGAGAGATTATTCCAATATTAGTTAGGTGAAGGACAGATTAGTGGGGTGAAGGATAGGGTTTATGCCGGGGATAGGGTAGGCTATGCTCTCTCAGGAACAGGGTTACACAAACGTTATTTCCGCTATCCCATGAAGGTTGTGTGGCTGAGAATAGAGTTTCCGTGACCCAAGGTTTTTGTGCCTCGATTTTTAAAAACAACTGTCAAGTTGATTTTCAATTTTGTGGCTCGGATTTGGCGGTAATTCAAATTTGTGTGACAGACGATAAAATTAGCTGCTTTGTCAAGCAGATAGACATAAAACTGAGGATCTTTCTAGTACAGAATGGTAGTAACGTAAGCCATAAGTTCTATTTATTAAGAATTTATTTTCAGGGTTTTGAAACTACCGCCCAAAACAAAGACAAAACGGCGTTCCCACGAGTTTCAACTTGTGGCGCGCGTGTGCGGTACACACTTCTGTTTCGGTGCCAAACACTCCGAAATGCGCGGCAGAAAAATATGCCGCAGTGAAACGCCTTAGAAAAGGCCAGTGTCTGTCTCGAATGTGATTACTAGCTCATCGCTTGCCACACGTGCAATATTGTAGTATTGACGAGTGTTTTGTGTGATTTTTGTAAGCTTTTATTGGAAGTAGCAGTTCTTATTTTGATACAACAGAAATATTGAAAAAATGGCTCTCTCCAGTCGCGATCCAAACCGATCGCACTTTCTGTCCGTCTCGGTCCGGTATTTGCTCGTTCGGGCACTTAGACATAAGCTAGGACGTTGAAACTTGGCAGATGTGTAATGCCCGGGCCACATTCAGTCACATCTGTACGTAATTTGATTCGTTAATTTGGTTATTACCCACTCTTACGTTTCATCCTGGTCAGATCTGGAACGAAGAAATGCAAGAAATATTACCACCATCATCACTCATAGGTAAACGAAACTAGCTGACTGTCGTCTGTGATTGATCCAAAGTTACGTTCAAAATGGCGGAGATGGATTTTTCCATCTCGTCTATTTTACGTTTTCAGCGTCTTTTCTTCCCAATTTCGACCGTTAAGACATTCTTAATATTACCGGCGTTATTACCAGGTGTGACTATAGTGGGGCCCGGGCATAAAGGAGCCGACCAAAGCAATTGCTTACGATCCGTGTATGTGTCCGAACCGTTTTCAGCCGTTGTGGAGGGTTCGAGAGAGGTTCCGGAAATTTGTTAGATTGCCAACAAGTAAGAAGAGTGGAGCGATAGGATAAGAGAAAATATCTTAAGATAATCCATTAATGTGTTCGAAACTGTGTGGTGCTCCCGAGGATTAAAGAGTCCGTCAGTTGGTCTGAAACCCGGAAGGTGCAAAGGTCATTTGCCCTAGATATGCCAGGCTCCACCTTCCAGATTACCAGACGTCCGGCGCTTCCGCATAGTCAAGCCAACCCTTCCAGATTTTCATGATAATGATTACAGCTATATTTGCTATTCTTCAGCATTTCCTAGATGTCCCCTTTACATTTCAAATATCTCTTGCATCCCAGTCAGAACTGTCAATCACTTTCCCTTTTCTTCCCCCATTTGCATATTTGTAGTGTCTCTCGAACGGGTTGCCTCTATGGGACCTTCCAGACATCCGGAATCTGGGGTGTCCAACACCCCGGACTTTCAGACGTTTTTGGCCTGGCTTCACCTTCCAGATCCGTCTCGACGAAAACGGCTGTCTGGAATCCGGAATAAAAATCTGGAAGGCGAAGCCTCGCTTTAATCCATTTTGGGGTCCCGGGAAGAAAATTCCTTGGCGGGGAGAGTAAGAACTCGAAATTTCCCGAAAACGCTGTGATTCGAGTGACAGTGAAGTTGAACGAGATGAAGGTTTTAGACACCCCAATTCTTGGTCCGAACCGCATCTTTCGACGCCGTATGTACGACGGCCTATATTTATACGACGATTTCTAACATAATCCAAATAGATCATGTCCGCTTTTAAATATTTTCAGACTCCAGAGGGTGTAGTCGGTTTTTGGGATCCCAAACCGTAAGTGGAGGGATACCTGTGACATCGCAAAAGTTGTCCGTCTGGTAGCAGGATGTTCGAAGGGGTTGAGATATTTTGTTCAAACTTGGCACGAGGACTATTTGGGTCAAGTTCAGGTCAAGTTCGCTAATGAGATAGTTGATGTAGGGGTAAGGAGACATGCTGAATCCGTATATGAAAATCAATTTCTCGCCTGACAAGTAGTTCACCCGGAACGCGGCTAAAACCGGAAAATTTGTGAAAAATAAAAGTTTAATCTTGAAGTTGATTTCAATCTAGGGGTAAAGAGACATGCTGACACGTATATGAAAATTATTTTTTCGCCGGACAAGTAGTTCGCCCGGAATCCGGCCCAAAACCGGAAAATTTGTTTAAATTAAAAAATTTATTTGAACTTAATCAGATGTTCGATTCAGGGGTATGAAGACATGCAATCAGTATATGACAATCATTTCCTACCCGGACACATAGCTCGCCCGGAATCCGGAAAATTACTTTTTCGCCTGACAAGTTGTTCGCCCGGAATCCGGCCCAAACCGGAAAATTTTTTTGAATTAAAAGTTTTAATTTGAACTTGATCAGATGTTCGATTCAGGGGTACGAAGACATGCAATCAGTATATGACAATCATTTTCTACCCGGACACATAGCTCGCCCGGAATCCGACTGAAACCGGAAATTTGTTATTAGTAATAGTTTTTTTTCTGAAGCTGATTAGAAGTTCGGTTTAGTGGTAAGGAAGGAGGCATGCTGAATCCATATATGTAAATTATTTTCTCGCCGAACAAATAGTTCGCCCGGAATCCGGCTAAAATCTGAAAATTCGTTTAAAGTTAAAAGTTTTATCTGAAGTTGATTAGAGGTTCATTATATTGGT
This sequence comes from Branchinecta sandiegonensis, assembly GCA_030848855.1. Taxonomy (NCBI): domain Eukaryota; kingdom Metazoa; phylum Arthropoda; class Branchiopoda; order Anostraca; family Branchinectidae; genus Branchinecta; species Branchinecta sandiegonensis. Next base: position 4,157,323 of record JAUPMV010000017.1, on the reverse strand, counting down.
AAGGAGATATGCTACATTTTTCGTATTTCTTTTTCAGATTATTAACACAAAAAATAATATTCCTGGAACAAACTGTATGTCCGCCTAAAACAAAAAGCCATGCGGCCTATGGGACCGAACATACAAAAAAGGAGCTCATGCACATTCGTTTTTGAGCTTTTTTTAACGGATAAATAGTTCGCCCAGAGTCCGACAGAAACCGGAAATTTGGCAGAAGTACGTCAGCTGGAAATTTTGATCAGTTTCGTCGAAGTAGAGATGACGTATAGGGTTAAACACACAGGGGTGTCATGACTGGGGGGGAGGCCCCCCCCCCCCAATGCTGTCAGCCAGTCGGTAAAAAATAACTGAGTCGGCGCGAAGCGCCGCGATTTTTCGTCAAAACAGTGGATTTTTTTCATGAAAACAGTCGGTTTTTCTGTTAGTCGATTTTTCGTCAAAACAGCTATTTTTTCTGAAAATCAGCCGATTTTTTCCAAAACGGTGTTTTTTTGTTGTTGAAACAGTCGTTTTTTCTGCAAAAATCAGTCGGTAAAATTTACCAGCCAGTCGGTAAATGCCTCGTCCCCCCCCCCAAACATTTTGGCTAGTAACGCCTCTGTAACTACAAAAACTGAATCCACATCTGAACACGGTTTTCTCAAATGCTAACCATTGGCCTAATCTGTTTATAAATTTTAATAGTAAAGTCTGGTGAAGATCGGATATCTAGAAGACCCGATTGTCAAGATCAAACATGAAATTTTTGGGATCCCATCGAGACCTTTGGTCTTGTTCATTCTGGTTTAAAAGGTAATACCTCTGTGCTCCCTTTCGCTTTCAAATAATGCTACAACAGCAGCAACAATTGCCCAGCATTGCCGGAACCATGCCAGAAATTCAACAGCGGCCAGAAATATTCTGATCAAGATCAGTAGAAAGTATGAACAAATGAAAAATTACATACAGTGACGGAGTTAGAATGAAGAAATTCTTAGGGTTCCAATATGGTACCTCACCTGAACTCAATATATGTTAGAAGAAAATACATGACTCTTTTCAGCCGAACAGCTTGTCCGGCAAACACGACTTGGAATGATAACGTTTGGCAACACCGACAACTGTAGTGCATAGGACAAGTGTGAAGAATTTTAAAGATTTTGCAGAATGGCAGACGATTGGGGTGTGTAGAACTATCAATATCAGTCTTGTTATTGCTGCTTTAATTTGTACATTTGCTCTGCAGCACAGCAGAGGTATAGTACTTCGAATGTTAGTTAACCTTGAATAGTGCCGTTTTCATCCACATGCTGTTATCTACCTGTAAGCAGAGTAGCGGATCCAAGGCTTCTTAAGAATACGTCAATAAGTGTTTCAGTCTTCATTTTATGGCGTAGCCCAAAGCTGAAATGGTCAAGTTACTTATGGTACTTAATTAAAGTTTGCATAAGTTTTATTAAAGTATGCTGGTCCGATGTTAACTAAAATTCAAAAGAACACAGACAAAGGTAGTTGCACACAAAGCACTGTCACCTAATTATCATAGATACTGGTAAAAGATGAGTTGGCACATACATTTTCTGATGTTTTTCGCAGTCCTCAGACGGCTGTCAGACGGTGAGAACTGCTTTTAAGATGGCATCAAAACACACAGTTTCTACTAAAAGTAAAACTAACTGTAATCTCTATCTCCTAATATCTGTACCTTTGCTTTCATGAGAGTAGCACAGTACTATGACAAAACTGCCATATTGTCATGATTTAGAGTCTACAACACCTTTGCTCAGCGATTGTCCCTCATTTCAACTGAATAATTGACATTTGGATTCTTAAAATCCTTTCAAAACTCATCTTTCTGTAATTAGCAATGCAATTTCATTTGTGATTTTTTTTTTTATTGGATTTGTGAATGGTCAATGCATGTTGCAATTGTTGTTGTCCTTTAATTATTGTGTTCTAGCTTTGTCATAATGTTTTGCTGTTGAAGAAAGGAATGTTTGATACCTGAAATCATGCATAGCCTTAACGGTGAACCACAACAGGTAGTGGATTTGATCAATGAAAGAAAATTGGCCCAGGAGGCAGGTGCGTCCCAAGGGGGGGTGCAGCACCCCCCCTATGTTTTGGGCATTCGGTCATTTGGCATTCTAAATGGACATGCCAGCGAAGCTGTGATGCCCGTTTCATGAATCTTTTGTCCCCACATTTCCAAATTTTGTGATTTAACAATTTTTATTGGTTCCCATTCTTTCTCAAATCTGGTAATTCATCCAAATTTTTTTCAGTCCACATTTTTGTTTTGTCTGCATCTATTACCAGACTTGCCACATTTGGTTGTTTTAGGTGGTTCTAACTAGAGTTTTATTCCATTACAAAATTCGATTGTTCTACCGCTCCCGATCTGCTTCTTACTTCTGTAGTTAGTTTTTCGGTAGTACGAATTCATTATATGTTCACCTCAGTTACTGAGTTCGGTAATTGAAGTGGCATTTACTCAGCTCTTGTTCTTTGCCATTTTTAACGGTAGCTTCAGCTGGTTGCCATTCATTACTTAACTTTTACTTCTAATGATTGCAGTACTTCAGGAACAAGCACGTCTCTTGACGTGAAGACTAGCCTACTTTTGTTTGCTGCAAATTCAGAATTAATGTACTTTGTATCTACTTTACCCTGGATGGCCCCTTTTTTTGCCAGACAGCTCTGGGGCTTAATAGGTAGTCTTAGGATCGCAATAAGGCACTTTGATCATCAGTATTTCCCAAAAATTTTGCCTGCGATGTATTTCGCAGCATTCGCTATTTAGGCCATTTTTTTCGCCTTATTTTCAAGTCCTGTTGGCAAACTGTACGTCCCCCAAAGGTAAAAGACTAGTGACGGCGTATCTCTGAAAAACAGGAGTGGATGAGCATGAAAACGCGCCTAATTCTCTCTTTAGACTTGATTTTGTACATACTTTGCAACTTTTACACAGTAGCTTCTTGAAGGCAACTCCTGTCAAAATCAGGTACCGATTCGGTCAATTTTACCAGGCTCCCCCCCCCCCCCCAATGAAGAAAGGCTCGGGACGCCCCTGCCAGGAGGACCTAGATTGAAGTAGACAAAAATAAAGAAAAACCATACAATGCAATATTAACTCTCAACACAACAAAAATGTACAGAAATACAAACAATAACACAGAAATGAGTTGTATAAACCATGTGATCTGTTTAAAGAGCTTTCAAACTTCTTCCCTTGCCTCAGTTGCAGTCACAGGGTTGGCAAAACACTACTTCATACTGATTTCTTTATTCTTTGGCCATGGTGGAGACTCAGCAGATACTTGGTGTAGCTAAAGATTGGACTGGGATTAAGAAGCGTATGATTGTATAAAGACTTTAAGCTATACTATTTCATTCAGGACTGAGTTATGTATCTAAAATGGCCAAAAGCAGGAATTTGCAAACTTTTTGTTTTGTATTACAAGAACAGCAAGTCAATAAAAATAACTAACTGAACTTGCCTAGACAGATTTGATCCCTAGGAACTTGCCTTCAGACGAAAAGTGTCTAAAACTAACTCAGTTTTATTAAGTCCAACAGTGACGAAATAGCCACCCTTTAGGGACCTGACACCCCAATTTCTCCCACGAATATTTAATATAAATAAATCATGAGACAGTAATGTTTAACATAAATCATTTTTCACTCAGAACAAGAATTGATATGTTCTTGAGCAAGATAGAGTGGTAATTTTGACCTCAAACCAAAGCTAAAAGGTAGGAAAATAATATTCCAGTGGTCTAAAGCCCAATTCACACAGAGAGTTAATGTTGCCACGCCTGCTGATATTCGTCACGCCAGGCGTTAAAAAAACGCATCATCAGGTAAAAAAAATGCTTCATTGAGCTTTGGTCCCGAGCTGAAAAAATCACAGTGCCTGGCAAATAATTTGAGATGGATTTGGAAGAGCTAATTAGCCTAGTTCAGAGTTATCCAGTAATCTACAATACTGGTATCAAGGAGTACAAAGACAACGGAATTAGGGAAAACGCCTGGAAAGAAATTGGCCAAGGAATTGGAGAAGAAGGTACAGTAGAGACATGTAGGACCTGTGTAGGACAGCACAGTAGCATAGTCAGCAGGAAGCTCTTGTCCTTCATTTTTAGGTTGTGCCCAGATGCCAGCTGTACACACCCTGTATGGATTTGGGCTGTGTAGTAGCAGAGCAAGCTACTCCTCTATGCTCCATACACCTCTCTATTTTTTTCTCTTCATATATCTGGAAAATAAAGTTTGGGCGTATTCGCTCTCCGTCTGACACACCTGCGATTTCGCCTAGACGTCGCGATGCGTATTTTTGCCTGGCGATTTTTAGACGCCCTGTGTGTGAATTCCACTTGGCTCGGAATTTGAAAATTATTTATTTATTAGCTACCCTAGCATATGCTAGCCAAGCCTACAGGAGAGGTATGCTTATTTGAACAGTTCTAAGAGTGCTTGGAAAATGCTGGCCAAACAGTTATTTCAACAGATTTCAGTCTTGTCCGTTTGTTTGAAGTGTAGCCTAATCTGTTCGAAGTGTAAATTTGTATTCTAATTTATGTTGTGTTCTTTCTTTTCTCTATGTACTCCACTATTTTTATTTTATAGAAGTGGGTAAATAGAAAGATTCATTCATTCACTAGTTCAGATGTTACTAATGAAAACCTGGTCACCAATGCACAGACTCCCATTTTTCTGAAATTTACATTCTTGATTGAATGCTCGAGCATTCAGTAGTGTCTACAACAGTCAGAACCACAGGATTACAACAACAAGGTCCAGTCAAAGCTGTACTTATGAATGAATATTAGTTTGAGAGTAGCTCCCGGCCGTTTAGCCATCAGATAAATAATAGTAATAATTATACAAATAAAAATTGTTGGCATATATGTTTTGGTGTGAGATAGAGTGATAAGAGTGATGGCATCCGTTTCTTCTGGGTTTGCTTGTTTATCCCGTTTATGGTAAACAAAAAATAAGGTGTGTATAGTGCGTACAGTTACGGTAGTAGCGTGTGGCGGGCGAGCATGAAATTGGCTACTGGTTTAGATGTTAATGCACCGAGTCTTTTCGAAGGCGATACTGAGTTCGTAGGTCAATAACTAAAGCACATATATTTCGTATTTACTTACATTGGAGTTAGGTCAATAGCACTTGTCACTAGGTCAACTGTGTCGGGACTGTGGCTCGAGTCGAACCGAGCTCAGAACTGAACTCGAACTGACTTCCCAACTGTGAACTCGGTCCTTTTAAACCGCCTTGGAAATGTTAACAGAGTGCCTTAACGAATCGGGTTGCTTTTCCGACGTCCTAGCAAATCTCTATCCAGTATGAAAGGGTTGGTGGCCAACGGAGTGAATTTGCCTAGGTTCTTGATGGGGAAAAGAATTCCTCGATTGGAGGAAAGGAAATAAACTCTTTCCGTCGGAGAAAAGCGTGGGCGTTAGAGCTAGTCGGAAATAGAGAGAGTTGAGGATAGAGCTTGTTGAATAAGTTTTGATCAAGATATTTGTTTGTACTAGATGTATCCTCACACGTTTGTCGCCTGGCTTCTGAGCCAGTCGTTGTGTAAATAGTGTTAAATATGTAAATTCAAACAATAAAAGAACTTGAACTTGAAAGCTCATATTTTCCTCTTCCGATGTTGTTCCGATGGGAGCTAAGTCATGTTTTCTCTTAGAAAATGAAGATTTTGAGCCGCCTCCAGTGCTTCCAGTGGCAGGGAGAAAAGATGACAGGTGGGAAGGAGAAGATGAAGAGGAACCAATAAAGGTGAGAAAATAGATTAGGCTAAAAAATAACATGCATCATTTTGGTTTGTATCCACTCTGTTCCTCGTGACATGTCGTGTTTTGCTGTGTGCCATCCTTTTCAGTCACGTTCAAGTTATGACGTCGCAGTAACAGATCAGAGAAGTTAGAGTTAGATAGATTTTAGTGGATCTTCTGTCTCTTAGCCGCAAAGCAAAAGTCCGGATCATCTTCTGTGAGTACTGAGAGGGAGCTCTTGTCATATAGCTTGTAGGCCATCTGTAGCTGCGTTCTTTGTCACGTGAGTTGTCACCGGTGGTCTCCGGTTTTTCTTATAAGCCGTTTCTGCATCCACCGGTGACTACTCACCAGTCTTATAACCCGTTTTTGAACTAACCGGTATCCGGTTTTACCTCACCGGTGCGGACTAATCAGAACCTGCTGGGGAGCCTGGCTTCAGCGAGGAGTTAGCAATTTTTCATCAACTCACTGGTGAACCAAAAACGCGTTACAAGAGAAGATCCGGACACTGGTGACAAAACACCAGCGACAGCTTGTATTGCATGGTGGCATATAGATAGTGTATTGAATATTGCAGAGCCTTGAAAACAGCTCAACTTGCATGTGGTGTGGTAGGTCTCATTTTGGGCTGGGTGTTAGGTTGGTGTATTGTGGATGAGAAAGACAGATGTTTAACTACACAGTATGTTAGCATCTCAGTCATTTTAGCCTATGAGCCTTTAATCTGTGATACTTCACTTTCATGGTTTGTAGTGATTTGCTTTCTCTATAGGATTCATGGGAAGATGAAGATGATGAAAAGAAACCAGAAGATGAAGAAAAGGCGAAGGAACAGAAAGCCAGTGTAGCCAAAAACAAAAAGAAAAAGTTGGAAGAAAAAATAGCAGAGAAGGAGGTAGGCATGGGAAATAGTTCGTTTTCGCCAAATATTCTTGAACAGGCCTTAGCAGTCTACCACAAATTGTAGATTTTTTTGGATAAGCTATGCCAAACATTGTGTTTGTACCACAAATCACTGGCCTAGAGACCAGTTATATTTTGAATACAGGAACTCTTTCAGTCCTGTGGCATCCATGTACATCACTTTTATTCCTTTCCCAGAATATTTTTGGTACTGTTTGTATTGATGAGATGTTGAGAGTAAGCTGTGATTTCAAACCAAATAGTAATAGTCAAACACCTCTGTCCAAGCTGAGAAAAATTTCGCATAGGTTGGGACTTGGGACATTCTTTCTGTTTCAAGCTTCAAGTATGATTATTATCCACCAGTCACTAAATTGAACTTTAACATTAAAAAAAATACATAACATTTTAGGTGCAGAACTATTTCGGGGTTTGAAGCGGAGAAAAACTACTTTGAATATTTCAATCCCTTGCATAAAAAGAACGATCAGATCGACTCAACACTGATTGGTACAACCGTCGCACACCCCCGCCAGTACAAACTGAGATTGTATTAAGTTATGAGTGACGAAAAATCGAATGTTCGACTTCGTCCGTGAGGGAACTTCGAGAATAAATTTAGTTGAACTGGAGGAAATTTTGGAATAAATCCAATTGAATGACCAATCCAAAGAAGTTTAGTCAAGCTCAAAGCAAAAAGTTAATTGGAAATTATTTGTTCCTACTTCACCAGTTATTTACGAAATCTACTTCACCAATTATTTACGAAATCTACCGGAGCCGGAGCCGAAATCCGGAAGTAAGTACACACGTCTCCTCAAGCATAACTCTTAATAGAAATATCTTGTCACGGTTAAAATGGTTCAGAAATACCGTTTTTCGGAAATACCAATACTTGCCCCCTGAAATTAGCGATTTTCTTGTTAGAACTAGGCGACACTGTCGTGGCATCCCGCTCACAGAAGCGGATGCCGGACGAAAAATATTTTTGAAAACTGTGCGTCTGTGCGCGCCGTGGTTAAAGGTGAGGAAAGCAAAAAGGAAGTGATTCGGAAATACAAGAAAGACCTTTAGCCATATATTCAAACAATGCATGAAACGGATGAATACGTCACGAAGGGCCGAAATATCGCTGCCAAAGCATAGTAGCTGACGTATCCAGCTGTTTTACGCATTGTTTGAATATGGTTCCCAGCCCGCTTGTGCTCAAAGACCTTTAGGCTACCAGGTCTTCCAGAATGAAAAACAACATATTGAAGCTTCTCATACCCTTGTCTTTCGAAGAGTTTTCGGCGCATCTTGCAGCTTTGCCAGAGTTTGCGCTGCTTGAATGGCGGAAACGGGGAATTTCGGTAATTCAGTGGCGAAAAGCGGGAATTTCTGTTATTCGAAAGTGGAGCTGTGGAATTCACTAAGAAAACAATATTACCATACAGCTTTAATAAATTAGGAGGCTATGAGAATCTAGCTAGCAACCAGAAAAATAAGGGAATTCTCTGATTGCCGTAACCTTAAGAGCAGTGTGAACGGGCTTTTCGCGCAAGCTCAGTAAAAGGGCGGCAATGCTTCTAAATAAATTCCTGATCAAGCTCTCTTGACATTCAGACGAATAAGACGTCTAAAAATCTCCTTATAACACGCCTGTAGCTTAACATGAAAGACCACGAAACATTCGTAGGATAGGCAGAGATGGACGAATCCAACCATGAAAGGATTCGTATCCGTATCCACCATTTCATGCTGAGGATTCGAATGGAAGGTGTAGACTAGAAGTGTGAGCGGATTAGTAAGATTGAAGGTTTGGAATCCGAATCCGCCCTGAGCAGAAAATTCGAATCGGGCCAAAAGGACGAATCCTGGATTCGAATCCACCCATCCCTGAGGATAGATGGCGTAAACGATCAAACCGGCTGTCTAGAGACGCGTTAAATGTCAAATCATGAGACCTTCGAAAGAAGACTAAACAAGAGTGGGAAGGGAACTCAGACAGATACCAGTCCTGCGGATGGATCTTACCCAACCAACTGTATTGAGAGGGATCAATACGGAGCATCGCGGATCCTGCAAGGGCTTGGATTGAGAAACCGAATTGTAGAATACTGGAATAATCTCCCAGAAAGTGTTGTAAATGCCGAAAATATCAACCAATTCAAAGCAGGTGTCGACTACCACCTGGCTGAAATTCAGTTTAATGTGTAAATTGTCCCGAGAAATTATAGAGGCGAAAGCCTTATTATTGCAATTATACTATTAATATTATTATTATTGAATTGTCCTAAAGTGCAAATGACAGTAATGTCTGCACGTCATGAAACCCATTGATCAGAGAGTGTGACATGTAAGTTCTATTTTATGTTTTCTTGGCAGCAGAGGCGTCACTAGCCAAAATAAATATTCTTTGAGCCCAAGTTAACTTTGAAACATTGTTTGAATAAACTAGCCAAAATGTATGGGGGGGGGGGGGGGCAAGGCATTTACCGACTGGCTGGTAATTTTTTACCGATGTTTTTGCAGAAAAAAAACCAAAACCATAGTTTTGAAGAAAAAAAGTCGACTGATTTTCAGAAAAAAACGATGTTTTGACAAAAAATGAACTGATTTTCAGAAAAACCGATTGTTTTCATGAAAAAAATCAACGCGCCGACTCGGTTATTTTTTACCGACTGGCCGACAACATTGGGGGGGGGGGGGGAATCCCCCCCCCCCCCCCCCCCCAGTAGTGACGACCCTGCTTGGCAGACTTGCTAATTGCTCTTACTACGTCATGGGCATAAGCGAGAAGCTGCGTTCGACGGAAGATAGGATATGAAGCGAAAACTAGCAGGATGCTAGACCATACGTGCTTTAATTATTTTTTGTTGTGTTTCTGTAGAGAAAAATGAGAGAAGAATTAGCTCAGAAGACCCAAGTGAATGGAGGTGATGACGAAGAAGATGACATAGATTTGACACCTGAAGAGAGATTAGCAGAAAAGTTAAAACGACAGAGGATGCAAGAAGAGGCAGATATTTTAATGGCTAGGGATACTTTTGGTAAGTAGACTGTTGTTCTATCGCTAAATAGTGGGAGCCCCGTGGAAAGGTTGAAAACATAGCACAAAAAGCCGATAACACTTTTGTTTTACGTTAGATTTATCGGTTCATTTAAAATCCATATTGGCATCTGTCTATACACTGTAAAAAAGTCTCACTTCAATAGTTGTGCGTCCCCGATTTCGGACATTTTTATTCCTAATTCGGAGAGTCAAAATCCGAATTCGGAGGGTTATAATCCGATGCGAGATAAAAATGCTAGAATGCAAAATACTGCAGTATACTTTGCATATACTCTGCAGTATTTTGCATGCTAGCGTTTTAATCCTGCATCAGATCATAACTCTCCGAATTCAGATTTTAGTTATCCGAATTAGGAATAAAAATGTCCGAAATCGGTGACACAGAACTAGTATAGTCCGATAAAGGAGAGACTTTTTACAGTGCAATATTCATAATCAGTCTTCAGCTTCTGTTGTCACAAAAATTTTCAGGCGTGGAATGTTCTTGACCTGCATATAAGTAACTAGTATGTTTCCTATGTCTCGTTAAGTCTACCACAAGTTCCTGATTTTGGAAAACCAGTTTAGCATACGTTATGCCTAACGCTGGATATCTTATGCCAAAAGCTGGGTTCTCCACTATAAGAGAATTGTGATTGGTTACTCGCAGAACTTCACTCAAATTATTAACATCTTATTGGGATAGGGTTCCCACCTTTGGCTCCGCCGAACCGCATGCAGGTGGTGAGCAAAGAGGGTAGCGACTTGGGAGTAGCGATGTGAAGAAAGGAAGGTTGTCAAAAATAACACTTAAAAAATGTCGTGAAAAAGGTTTTGTTTCGGTTTTTCAAATGAACAAAGAAATTCATTAACATGATTCTCAATCTGGGGCTGCCTATTAGACCCAGTGTTCGTGCTACTCTGTTGTTAAAAAGGTTTTTCGCTGAAAAAAACTCGTAAAGCTTATGGCCTTCTTATTGCATTAAATTATAAGTTTCGTAGAAGCATTCTTAGTAAAGTGTATAATGCGTTCGTTATTCCCCACTTCCTTGCATTAGCACCGTCTTGGTGTATTTTTACTGAGTCGGATATTAAAGCATTATGCAAGTATTTTTATAAGTTTGCAAAATATCTGTTGAGGCTTCCGCCTTGGTCAAGCAACAGCAGCATATCAAGGATATGGAGTAGCCCAGCCCGTAATTGCTGTGCAGAAACGTTTACTGCGGTATAGGCAAGATCTTGATCCGACAAGCGATATAAATAGACTCCTGAAATAGTTGAAAATTTGTTGTTGATTACACAGTGTTGTGTATTTTGTAGCTTTTCGTTATTTTTCCTACTCCATTTTTTGTGGATTTATACATTATGATGGGTAATAAAATTCTTAATTAATTAATATGCATCAAACATAGTTACCAAAGCAGGACGACCGAAACAGTGCCCAGTTTCCGAGACGGGTGAAAATTGGCCAAAGAGCTATAACCCAGATTAAGACGTCCCACGTCATCCTGTTTTTATGGCACTAGCAGCCTCTGGCTCAAAATTATTAGTTTCCCGATCCGACCGTCTGGGGGGAGTGAGGAATCCGGAAAAGTCAGCCGTGCATAACTTTTGAACGGGTGATCCGATTCGAATGAATTTAAATCAAAAATAAATGTAGCTCTAATAAAATTTAGCTGACGTGTCCGTTTTGCAGTTTCAAATATAACAGAAATACAGTCATAAAGTATATTCTCAAAAATGCGCAAACATCTGTTATCAAACTGCTTACAAGTCAGGATGTAAACCAAACTAACTTTTGGATTTTTTCAGGATTTTCTGAACCAGTGAGAAGTGGGGTCTTAGACTCTTTAAGCCCCTCCACCAAAGAGGAATTTGTGTCCGCCAAAGATGCCTTAATAGCCAAAGTGAGGGAATGGGAGTCCAGGCCTGGCTTCAGTGATTTTGCCGAAGGATTCATACGAGACCTCTGCGCCACTTGTAAGTACTGATGCGTAGGGGGCCTACGACAATTACAAATTACCTTAACTTGTATATCCTAATTATTTTCTTCATTGTTTGAATTAATAGGTCCCGTGTTTTTCCCTGTACGTAGAAATATTGTGAACTGTTACAAGGTTTAAAGAAAGAAAAAAATATAAGACCTTTTGAGGTCTCTATCTATTAGAGCAGATATACTGAAAAGGAGGTTTGGTAGCTGCGAGGCCCCGGTAAAGAGTTTTCTTTTCAGGGCTTACTGCACGCCACTTTAGTGCCTTCCTCTTGCGTGTAATGTCAGTGTGAAATGTGAGAATTCTTTTCGGGTTATGTATAATAATTCGTTCCGGTGGCTTCACTTTCTTCCTTGGAATTGTAGTGCATCGGGAATGTTTGTTGGTGAAGGGCTTCCATCTTTTGGTGAACTTCGGAGACGGTCAATTCTTTCCCTTCAAACCAGGATCCTCCGATCCCCTAGCCCACTTCTTAGGATCCTTTGTGGGCCTCAGATGCGGCTTTCTCTGCTGTATGGCTTGCGTGGACTCGTGAGTTGTACGCGGGGCTTTTGACGGGAGTCACGTAAGTGACCTGGTCCTTACATTTGTTTGTTTGTTGGGTGTGTTTTTGTTATATTGTGGCCCATGTTGGCCTTATTTGAAATAAAATAAATAAATAAAAAAATAAATAAGTAAGTAAGTAATTTATTTCTGACCCGCCATTTCAAAAGCGGAGTATGTAAAATAAATAAAAGAAAAATAAAACACAACAAATAGAATATACAATTTTTCATTTATCGGCCAGAAAAGAATGTAGAGTGTCGTATGCTGGCTGGGCCCTGTTATCCATGATTTTTGGCAGAGCCGACGAAATTTCCAAAAGTGTGACGCTTGCATCTTTAACTTCGAAAGGCTCGGTTAGCACGTGGCTGTGGTACACTTTATCATACGGTAAACGGCAAAACTACAGCAGAGGTGTGTCTATGGTGAACGTCTGCTAACAGTGAACGATCGCCGAACAAACAAGACCAAAGGTTTCGATGGGATTCCAAAAACTGAATATTTATTAAGCTCCTTGATCCAGAGAATTGCGTCTTGTAGATTTCCGATCTTCGCCAAACCCCTTTAACCTGTTACTATTTATCCATGATCAACCGCTTGTACAAGATATTATACCGTTTTGTGTTTTTTGACAAATTACGACCAAACAATAATCAGATCCAAAAACCAAGTTCAGGTATGGATTCAGCATGCATGTTTACCCCTAACCCTACATCTCACCTCTGATCGACTTTAGAAATGTCTTTTTACTTTGACGAAATTTCGGGTTTTAGCTGTATTCCGGTCCAACTGGATGCAGAGCAAAAGAGCTGGTGACATCGGGTGGCTGACCAAGAACCGATCAGTCCAAATTTTCGGGTTTTGGCGAAAATAAAGGCCAGTGATGTATTCAGGGAATGTTCTTAACCATGATATGAACCTCTAATCTAATTAAGAACGAACTTTTGTTATTACCAAATTTCCGGCTTGGGGGAATTCCGGGTAAACTTCTTGTCGGGCGAGAAGATTATCAGGTCTGGATTCATTATATTTCCTTATCTTTGTATGTCGACTATCTCATTGACCTTTAAAACTTACTTGCAAATTTCCAGTTTCGGACGGAGTCCGGGCGAATTAATTGTCAGGCGAGAAAATACAGTTCAGAAACGAGCTCAGCATGTATCATTATCGCTGCATCGAACCTCCAATCAACTTCAGATAAAACATTTATTTTTAACAAATTTACGGTTTTGGCCGGATTCCGGGTGAACTACTTGAGCGGCAAGAAAACCCCCTCCCCCACCTCTAAATATAGAGGGACAGAGCACATGTACGAACTGGACCTGTGCTTTGACCGAAGGAATCCTCATACCAAGTTTGAACAAAATATCCCAACCCCCTCGAGAGTTATCGTGCTAACACAGAGACAGACAGACGGACGCACAAATTTTACGAAGTCATAGGTATCCATCACTAATGTTTTCGGATCCTAAAAACTCTAATTCACATCCATTCCAGCCATGTTGACCTTTTTATGGCCCTTGCCTTCCGGCCAAGTGCCATATACCGATCACTTTTCCGTCGGTCGGTCGGTTAGTCCGATGATCGCTAGTTAGGGTACTTCCAGATGTGCTAAGACGATGAAACTTGGCAGGCATATTAGGGACCCAACCAAACTAACTTGGAGATAGTCATTTCCCCGACCCGACCACCGTGGGGGGAGTGGAGGGAGGGGGAATCCGGAATATTGACCTATTTATAAGTTTTGAACGGGGAGTCGGCTCTTAATGAAACTTGATATTTGGAAAGAGCTCGTGCCTCAGATGTCATTTGCGGACAGGACCCGATCAATGTGGGGGAGTCGGGGGGGGGGGGGGGGAGCGGAAATTTTGTGACACGCTTAGAATATAGCGATTGGGATAAGACTTGGTGGGAAGAACAAGCGTAAGCCCTAGAGACATCAGTGATAGTACCGGACCGGACTCGGTCAATGTGGGGGAGTTGGAGGGGGGTCCAGAATTCCGGTGATCGCAGTTTAAGGTAGGCTACTTCCAGATGTACTAGGACGATGAAACTTGGCTTGAACATTATAGACTTGACAAGATTGTCTTAGAAATTGTCACTTCCCAGATCTGACCATCCCTTAAAGTACTCATCTTAATCGCAAAGTACAAAAAATACTTTTAAGCAAAACCTACGTTTTCATGATCCCAATGAGCCCATGATCATTTTTGCCTCCAGCAAAAACGATCAAGTTCAAAAAAAAAGAAAATTACCAAACGATACATTCTTGTGATCTCCAAGGGTCCATCGTCATTCTTATTTACCAAGTCTTGCAAGTGTCATATGAGCTTCCAGCTCTTGTTTTGAAAATGTTGCTGTCTCTTGTCAGCTGTCTGTTAACTACACCTGGTGTTTCTTTCACGGTTTGAATCTGGAACGTACCTTAAACAGAGAAGATGGCGGTCCAGATCAACATTCACCTCGGATAGAAAAATTAGCACACTTCTAAATCCTAAATAAATTCCTTTTTCTCAGTTTCTAACTCAAAGTTTGTGCCAAGACAACCCTGAAATAGTTGGCTATTAGCTGATATGTTTTTTTTTTCTTGCCATTTGACTTATTTACAAGCAAGTAACAAAACCAGGGTACCGAACAGTTAGAGAAGTGTTCAAATAAGCATACCTCTAATTTATGTCGCCTGAGTTCCGTTTACTTTTAGGCGATTTTCAAATTCCTCTTCTAGCTTTTAGCTTTTTGGATTAAACTTGATTGATTCATTGAAATAAACATACTTCTACGGAATACTTACACGACTTGACCTCCCTTCAACTGTGTCAAAAATGCGACTTTTTTCGGTTCTGCCAAACGGGTATAGTCAGTTGAAGTTTTTAATCGGAGATACTTCGGTCCCTGGTTCTAGGCCGGAGTTGGAAAATATAACCTTGTCTAACCCACTTTTCTTGGGTTTTGAAATGCCTGGCAGGTCGTTAAAGTTCAACTTCATATTATGCTCCTAATGCACTTAATAAGTAATATATTTAAAGTTGGTCAGCCATTTTATATATCAATCAATCAATAATTTTATTAAAGCACAACTCTTACTAGAAATGATCTTTTCCCTATGAAAGGGATCAGAAAAAAACGTTTTCTAAAATACCGTTACTTTCCACCTGAAACTAGCGATTCTCTTGTTAGCGCTTGTCGAATATATCCAGCCTTCCTGCTCTCCGACGCTGCAGCTGGGGGCAAAACATTTGAGAACTGAACGTGCCTTGGTCAAAAAGTGGGGAAACTAAGCAAATAAAAGAAGTAATTAGTAGAAGATTATCACACCCTTATAGGTGTGAAAGAGTTGTTAGCGGACGCTGAAGATTCAGGCAAACTTTTCAATGGGTGACGGGAAAACTCGGCTAGCCCAAAAAAGTGCTAAAAATTCGTGGTTACGAAACGAAACAATGGAGAAAGGTGGTGATTTTAGTAGCTTAAAATTCCATATGGGAGCTAAGTATATTATAAAAGGCAGAATAAGTAAGAGGGGTCCTTTAACCCGTGTAAAAATGGCACAGAACACGCCCATACGGAGCATATGGAAAACAATAAAGGAAAGAAAAAGGTCAGACTACAGTAAACGAAATGACTATACAAACGCACTATAATAAGGATGGCACCTGTCTAGGGAAGAGTAAACTCGGCACGGCGTTGGGCCACAGCCTCAAAGGGATCAGTAACGCCGGAAAGTTGCGTAACTTTGCGGTTACGAGCCCATGGGGGAAGGCCGAGTAGGTACTTAGCATACTTGTAGAACAATTTACGAATTGTCCTTAAATCGGTAGTGATAAATAATTCCAAAAAGGAGATAGTACTAGAATGTGGGGGATTGTGTAAGCGTTGTAAAGTCTAGCCAAAATATGTCTACTATAACGGGTTTTAGCATTAAACTAATAGACCGTAAGCTGCTCTAGCCTTCGCGCCGAAATGTCCGAGTAGTCCATCACGAGTACTTTTCAGGTCGGTACCAAAATACGTTTCCTTTCCCTTACCTTTCCTGGATTCACTCGATTTATTTAGCAGATAAGATCGCCAGATCTGAGATAAATACTCTGCTTAGGGCCTCACACTTTAAACGTGATGAAAATTCAACATACGAAGTGATCTGCTCTCCTGATGCAGGTGATGAGGGAAAAATCGCGGCGCCTTTTCATCTCTATCCCCCCAAGACACGACTGGAAGTGATGTCTTAAGGCGTATTCTTGCCGTTCCCCGAGGACTCCACTTGAGGAGTCCCCGCGTTACTGTTTGTCCCGGGGACTCACTCCCCGTATTCTCGCGAGTCCCCACGGACGGGGAATGCTCCGATTATCATCACCGTCATCAAAATGGACTCCCTTTCAGGTTCGGAGGGGACTACATTTTTGCTGGTGTTGGTGCAATGTAAAAAGAATCAGAATCAACAAAACCAAAAATAAAGTGGATCCAGACTAATTTCGTCAACTGCACATTTTTTTTCGAAGCAAATCCATTTTAGAAGCATCCCCATGTTCTCGTTGTTTTCCTGCGCGGAGTCCGCGTGGAGTGACTCCCTCTATTCTCGCCGTTCCCTTCGATTCCCCGAGGAGTCCTCGGGAAACGGCGAGAATACGCCTTTAGTCGAGACTGAACTTTCCAAAATGATTAAACCCGAGACTCTAAACACATTGCACAGACTTGGCTTGTCGAGTCTCCTTGTTAGTCGAGACTCCGAGCGAAGTTGGTGTTGATGAGAGTTTGAACTTTGATCTTATATGATTGGAAAGAAAAATAGTTGTGCCCTAGTCTGTGTTCTTCCCAGTTCTGTTTCTTGTAGTGTTTCATTTTGCAGTGGACGTTGAACCCCTCAAGAAAGTGTCGTTGATGACGAAAGCTTTCCACGAAGAAAAGCTGAAACTCACAAAGCAAGCTACGAAATCGAAAGCAAAGGGAAAGAAAGTGGCGTCTTTGAAGGTCGACAAGGATGATGTAAGCATACAGCTTGTTTCTTAGATTTTCTCGTCTAGAATTAGTTTTGTCCATGTCGAGACCTGGCACAGATCTCGTGAAAACGAGTTGTAATTAAAGTGATGAGAGGCTGGGCAATTTTTGCAATTTTTGGGATCCCAAAACGTAAGTGGAGGGATACCTATGACATCGCAGAAGTTGTCCGTCTGTCTGTGAGCACGATAACTCTCGAAGGGAATGAGATATTTTGATGAAACTTGGTGTAAGGGTTCTTTGGGTCAAGGGTAAATGAAGGGGCAACAGAATATTTTTAAACAGTTAATGTGATAGCCGATTATGGGGTAAAAAGACATGCTGAACACGATGGTGAAAACCATTTTCCAGTCGGACAAGTAGTTCGCTCGGAATCCGGCAAAAACCGGAAAGCTGGTTAAAAGTAAAAGTTTCATTTGAAGTTGATTAAATGTTCTATTTAGGGGTAAGAAGACATGCTGAACACTTATGTGAAAAGCATTTTCTACCCGTTCAACTAGTTAGCCCGGAATCCGGCCAAAATCGAAAAATTTGTTAAAAGCAAAATTTGATTAGATGTTCTTCATAGAGATAAGAATATACGTGACAATTAGTTCGCTCGGAATTCGGCCTAAACCGGAAATTTAGCAGAAGTAAAGCAGGAAGTTTTGGTCAGTGTTGTCAAAATAGATATGGCTTATAGAGGCATATGATATGATATGATATTTATTACACTAAAAGCCCAATGGCCATGGTAATAATCAATATCTGAACTTGGTTTTCTCTGATGATTAGCCTGGCGAAGACTGGATCTGGCGAAGACAAGACCCAATTATCTGTATTAATTATTAGATTTTTGGGATCCCATCAAAACCTTTGGTCTTGTTTCTCTTGAGGTGGAAGTAGGGGGACAGGGAATTCTTTCTCTTGAGGTGGGAGTAGGGGGGGGGGGGGGATAGACACACACTGAGGATCCTTGTGGATCCTGTGTTAGAACACAAGTATACCGCGGAGAATGCCTATGGTATCTGATAGTGCAAAATCGGATACGTCACCTGAATTTTATTGGAGCTATATTTTGGCCCGTCTTGGCAAGGGTTCTCTTCGGGCTCAAAACCGCTCAAGTTGGAAAAACGAACTTGTGGGAAAAACAAACTAGGAATTCTAGCTTAGCGATAAATATTTAACTTGGTAAATTCCTTTGTGAGAGTTGCTTGGAGTTAAAAAGGTTGCTGTGATTTCATTTTGGACACGGCTGCTGTTTTTGCTGCTCGATTGGGTCGTTGATCGGGTAGAGATTTTTCTGCATTTTGGTTGACTTTCGCTTCGTTGTAGAGAAGAGCTTGGGGTCTGAATTTCCTTTCGCTGATGACGCCGTTCCATGTTCCTGGTAGTGAGAATTCGCCTGGGTCTCTTTTGATCCCTGAACGGCAGTCAGCTTGGGCTGAAGGAATATTTATCCTATGGTATCAATTTCCCGCCTCTGCTTTATAACACTGTTTTCATTTCTTGCAGACATTTTACGATGAAGCCGGTGGCGGAGATTATGACGACTTCATGTAGTATTATTAGGAAACCAACTGCTTGACCCGTGGAAAATGCTTCGTTCCCTGTGAATTAGTGACTTACAAGCCAACGGGTAAAGTGACATCTGTGGACAGTATTAGCTCCTTCTGCCATAATTGGTTTTACTCAGATAGAAAGAATACAGGGCATGAGTTGCCCTGCAACCGCCTAGGTGCCCTACTCTCGGTGGAACTTTGCAGCGCAACAGCAACAGTTGTAGAGAGCTTGTAACGTGAAAGAAGCAAGAGAGTCTTGCAATTTCGGCAGTTTGGGGGTAGATGCAAGTGTCAGACCTGTATTCTGGTGAAAGACTGTGGTGTTAAAAAGTATGTTAACCTGATGATTATTCTCGGATCTCCCAACTCCTGAAACATCACCGCCGGAGATGTTTTCGTCAGTTTCTGTTAGTGGAATTCATTTGTGGATTTTCTGGTGTCCAAACTTCCTGTGAACTGGAAATGTACAGCGAATACCGGGTTCATCCTTAGGACCATTGAAAAAACAACAGTGCTTTGGAGACGTCAGTGCGCGAAAGAATCGCTACCAGAGCGTACGAAAGTACCAAGCATGGAACATGGGAAAGTGAACTGCCCCAGATAAGCTCGACTCGGTTGAACCCATCTGGGAATTGTGGTGGTTTGGTCGAACCATGTTCACAAGCCACTCGGTTGCTCAGTTGGTGGACGGTCAGTCTTGAAGGGGTCGTGATCCCACCAGAAATTTCTTTTGTATTTCTAGTAACTTGAAGTGTCTGGTTCAGGAATGGTTTTAATATCCGACTTCTTAAAAAGTAAATGGAAAGTCATTCGGGTGGCTGGATGGTATTTTATAGCAGGCTTAACCTAGGCTACTTTCGGTTTAACGTGATTGCGCCTGTCAATAGTTGCGTTTTTGCAGATATCATGGTATCTGTTACCACGGTAACTGAATCTGCAATTAGTCGTTTTTGCAGTTACCGTGGTATCAGATACACGGTTGCTCTGCAGAAACGACAATTGCCGAAATTGCACTTTTCGAAGTCATCCCAAAAGAAAAACTGATATCCAGTTACATCACTAAGTGCTAAACTTCATTCTCACCAGTTTGACAAAATTTGATGTAAGTGAGATGACTTTTCAAATACCACGATTAATATCTGAATATCAGATACCACGATTACTGCAAAAACGCCTTTTGACCGAGGTATCAGCTACTACGATAACGGCGAAAACGACTTGAGACCGTGGTATCAGATACCATGGTATCTGCAAAAAAGGAACTAAAGAATAACTTGTGCGAAAGCCTTTTCTGCAGCTTTGTATTACAGATGCTCCTGTATTATCCCATGTTTGGTAATGTAGTCATACGCATATTCTCAGTTTTAGCACAAAGTGCTTCAGCGTTAGGGCTTGTCTCAACCTAATGAGCAACGGGGGCGTGCCCTAACTTTGGAGTACTATGAGTACTTGCAATTCGACTCGAATTTCATGCAATTCAAGAATGCCGAAAATCTTCGAAGTAACACGTTTCCTCTTTGTCGGAGAGGTTACCAATTCATGACACAGGTTTCAGAAAGATGTGTGCAGGTGTTGTTCCCAGACTGAAATTTTTTCACAGGTTTTTTTCAGTTTTTTTGGCCAGATTTAAATCGGCAGTGGCTAAGAAGAAGGGAGAGATGATATAGATTTTCTAGCTAAAACCATTGTATGGCAGATAATGGGTGTGGGCGCGGGGATTAATCCCGAGACCCCTCCTTTATTAAACGTTTCCTTTCATTGAGGGTTGGAAGGTGGTGAACTTGATGCTGTTACCAGTTTGGAAAATAAATGAGAAACTAAATTTTGGTCTATTTAGAAACAGTTTCCTTTAAAGCGTTTCTCGACACAGGTAGGTATTCCGGAAGCGCTCGGGCCGAAACTGACTCTATCTCGGTGGTCGAAAGTTATTTAGTGTATGCTTGAACGACCCGTTACTGAGGGTGTGGAGGAGGCGTCCTAACTTGAGTCACAAAAGTTTCTGAATATAATATATTCGAGCTCTAATTTTGCTGTATTTCATGCTGTTCTCCGAAAATATTTACAGAAGATAGAACAGTGAATTTCGATTAAAATTAATAAATAATTAAGTACCATACATATGTCACGAGTTCCAACAAAAGTTCGCGTGCAACACTTTCCGTTGTACACTCTTCGGCGCAGATACCCCAAGGTATGTTTGACACCATCAAAATTTTTCAAAGCACTGGCAAAATCCCTCCTTAGCGAGAGAAAGTCCTATCAATTCGCCAGTCGGTTCAGAAACAGGGTTGCCTTGCGTAGCGAAAAAGTGCTACTTTTTTACACTTCTTTTCTATAGGCAGTACCTTCAAAAATATGTGGCACTATACGCTATATGACCAGAGACCCATAAATTTCCTGTAATGACTCGCCATTCAGGGGGCTTGTCATTTCCTGTGCTTCTATGTTGCTATGTTGCCCGAGCCTCACCTAGTTTCCAAAAATTCCGCTTGGGTCGAATCGGCGTTCTTGCTCAGATAGACAAAATTTGTTGGGACTACTCAGCATGCCACCAGGTACCTAAGCTAGGACAAAAGATCCAGGATACTTTTCCATTACAGAGAAATATTCCAGTTCAGCACAACAGCTGCGAAAAATTTTGTCTATCTGGATAGTCAGGTACTTTAGCCTCGTGGGTATTTCTCGAACTATCTGACGCTCGGTCAAGAGCGCATCAGAAATCTCTTATTGACAAGCCCACTGAATGGCTAGTCATTACAGGAAATTTATGGGTCCCTGATATGACTAAGTCCGAAACCCGCCAGTGATCTTAGCGAAGAACGAGAAACGTCACCCAAACTAATCCTTAGAACTGACTCGAATTCTATCTACACTGTCAGAAGTTTCGTAACAGATAACACGAGGATGCGCAGTTTCAACAGATAATGCGTAACAGATAACACTTCGGATGTTATCCGTTGTGTTTCAAAATGTTATGCATAATAAGCGTTACCATCAGGAAGAACCGGAAAACCGCCAGAAAGTATCTGCTGAGTTTTCCGACATCATGAAGATAAGGAATAAAGTCAGTATAGATGCTTTTTTGGCTCTTCCTAACAAAGCTTGTTATGCATAACATTTCATGCATAACGTTTTCAAACACAACAGATAACGTCCGAAGTGTTATTTGTTACGCATTATATGTTGAAACCGCGCATCCTCGTGTTATCTGTTATGAAACTTCTGACAGTGTAGACCAATCTACAATGTTGTTGTGGTGAAGTTTCCTGCTCTTCACTGGGCATATCTTGATACGAAGAGTTAGTCATCAAGAGTATTAGAGCTTAGAACACTCAGTTACGTTTCGACTGCTCTTCGATTTGAAGGCACTAAGTGCAAAACGCCAACAAACATTTTAAGCAGCACCTTTTCCAAAAAAAGGGCACTTTTTCAATCCTTATCAGCACGAAGAGTTTCACCGTCACCCGTGTGGCAACCTGCTCACGAAGTACCATCGCCTACTGTCTTGACGCGCTAACCACGCAGCTTGGGTTCGGGCATGTTCAAGCGATTTTTGTTATTTGCATTACGTCACTTCCTTCAAATGGTTATTTGAATTACGTCACTTCAATTTGATTGTCATCATCTGGATAGAACTTGCGCACAATATTCAACTTGGCCTTTTCGGCATAAGGCTCGACAAACATGGTAATAACAGCTAACAAATAGAAGAAGCCGACAACAACGGGGAACATGGGGTTAAAGGGAATTGCAGTCGGGAGACAAGTTTTTACATTAACATCGTATTGTACCCCTTCGCTTTTGTTAAAAGCGCCTAGGAATACTTTAAAGACTCGCGAGAATATATTATCACCGATAATGTTTAAAGCGATTGTTTTGGCGCCAAAACTTGTATACTCGATATCACCGTGTCGTCGGATCAGCTGTAGCACCCAAGAGAGCATGTAGTCTGTGGCAATGACGCAGGTCGATACGACCACGTTGACAACCCACGTGGGAAGCGCCTTTTCAAAAACAGGCGCCAGTTTCTCCTTCATGGGTTTCTCCTTTGTGTCTTCTTCAACTGCCATTTTGTTCAAATATTTCCCGACGTACTGCCACCCGTCAAATATCGGTGCAGCGAGCGCGAGTGTCATCAGTGCTTTAAATATGTTCAGAAACTGTCCGACACTTTCAGAAACGGTGTCCAATTCCTTTTTCACATTTTCGAAAAAGTTGGCGTTTGTTTTGGTTTCATTCGCTTCAGCGTCAAATTGTGCCAAAAAGTCGAAATTCGGATCCATGTATACCGAAAATTCGTCGAACTTTTTCTGGGCAACGTCGAATTCGGCCGAGAGCGGGATATCAATCCCTCGAGCACTGGAGCAGACCTGATTTAGCTGAGTAAGATTGAGGTTCGAGCAGAATCGATCGCCGACGTCTAAAATGTTGCAGACCTCGCCCACGACCGAGTCGAAAGCACTTAAGGATGGGGGTAATTTGAGCTTCGCTTTGCAGAGGATGTAGGCTTTTGTGACGAGGGACTTGCAGGCATCCACAGCTCGATCGACTCCGCGGAGACATTCCTTGAAAGAAAGAAAATCTAAGGCTTTGTGGACAGGGATACAAGAATGAACGAAACAAATTATCTCCCATTAACTTTAGCCGTAGTAGGTAAATCGAGCCAATGAAAATATTATGAAGCAAGTTTGGAACTTGGTAACTAGGCCAAGTATATATATTCATAAAAAAACATGGCGGCCGAGTCGATTTTTTTTCCGTCGATAATGACAGGAGATGAAATAAACACTAACCTCATATCACCAATTAGTCGAAATTATGCTTAACTTATTTGTCGTTCAAGTTTTTTTTTTACTTGACTTAGTTTTGCCTCACTTGCAATTCGAAGGATCAGCAAGGCGGGTATTGGGTACTAATATTTGTATTTTTCTGCCAGCAGATGGAGACTCGACCGTTATTTAAATGTATACATTTCAGAAGAATAAAGACTTAGTAGTACCAAGAAGAAATAAAGCGATAGAACTGCTGTCTCCCTATCTCGGTCATAAAAACATGCTGAGTCGCGTAAAATACGGCCGACTCCCGACGCAGACGAGCGGAGGTTACTAGCTTCGAGCCACATCACGTTTTGTCACCTCTACAAATAGCTGTATCGCTGTTAAGTCCCTGAAGAGGAAATCTAGCAGTCAAAACTGATTAGTTCTATGGACGCGCTCCAGAGCGGGTCGGCGCGCGGAGTACGCCTCCTGCTAGCCTCCTTCAATATTTCTTGTGCGATAAGCAACGGTGAAGACGGAAGAGGAGTAAACGGGTATCAACATGATCTCAAAGCTACAGTAAATACCTCTAGAGGCGTATTCTCGCCGTTCCCCGAGGACTCCTCGGGGAATCGAAGGGAACGGCGAGAATAGAGGGAGTCACTCCACGCGGACTACGCGTACAGATTCAGCGAGAACACGGGGAATGCTTCCAAAATGTATTTTGTTCGAAAAAAAAAATATGCAGTTGACGAAATTAGTCTGGATCCACTTTATTTTTGGTTTTGTTTATTCTGATTGTTTTTAATTAATTTTACATTGCACCGACACCAGCAAAATTTGATTCCCCTCTGAATCTGAAAGGGAGTCCTTTTTGATGATGGTGATGATAATCGGAGCATTCCCCGACCGTGGGGACTCGCGAGAATACGGGGTCCCCGGGACAAACAAAAACGCAGGGACTCCTCAAGTGGAGTCCTCGGGGAACGGCGAGAATACGCCTTAGGTCCGCTCAATTTTGTCGGGGTTTTCATAGTCGCTGCATGCGACTATCTGATTATTTGTTCTTCGTAGTACGGTATTCATATCGATAAACAGTGCCGTTACAGGACTCTGCCTGTAACCCTTCCTTTTTGAAAGACTGGTCTCTTGTTTGAATTTATAAAAATAAGTTATTAAGATTCTCCTACCAATTGAAGCCATTTAGTGCGAAAGCAGTAAACCAATCGAAGCAACAGGACGGCGGAAAGGGAGCTGCAGAACGGTGGAACCCAACGCCATATTTTGAAGGACTTTAAATTAAAATTTGGTAATTTGTATTTTCAATTTTATACACATGGTATCACGTTTGGCTGACAAGTCATGTGAAACTTTTATCCGGCGATGTTTCGGCTCTTCCTGACAAGGGTCCTCTATCGACCGTCATCGCCAATTTAGGTTTAAAGATGCAGCCTGACGACGACCATTGCCAAAAAGGGCTGAAATGTCACTGGACAGAAGTTTCCGCTGACTAGTCAGTTTAGCACCATGACAGACGATTCGCAGTCAGCTTGAACGAATACACATATATTAGTTACGTTTTTGCAGATACCATGGTATCTGTTACCACGGTAACTGGATCTGCAACTAGTCGTTTTTGCGGGTTCAGGCTAAAAAAAAACGGACACCTCCCCCCCCCCCCCGCATAAGGAAACAAGACCAAAGGTTTCGATGGTATCCCAAAAGTTTGATATTTGATCCAGACTATCGGGTCTTATAGAGGTCCAGTCTTCGCCAGACTCCTTGACCACTTTACTAATAATATTTAGAAACAGCTTAAGGCAAGTGGTAGTCATCTGAGAAGGCCAAGTTCAAATATGGATTCGGCATGTGTGTTTACCCCTGATGACGAAAGTTCCTGCCTTACTTCTGCCAAATTTCCGGTTTCAGCCGGATTTCGGGCGAACTACTTGTCTTGCAAACAAGAGCTGTAAGCTCATATGGCACTTGCATGGGACAAGATGATTTGATTGATCAAAAGTAAGATTCGACTTTGCGGTTGAGATGCGCACTCTAAGGGAGCTGGAACTTCATTTGCAAGCAAAATCCTTGAGGCAAAACTGCTAATGGGCTGATGGGCATCACGAAAATGCATATATTGCTTAAAAGTATTTTTTTTACTTTGCGGTCAAGATTGGTACTTTAAGGAATAATTGGATTTTGGAAGTAGCAATATCTAAGCAAATGTTGTTGAGTCTCCAATATTCCAGCTAAGTTTCATCGCCCTAGCACATCTGGAAGTACCTTAACGCGCGATCACCGGAATCCCAGACCCCCCCCCCCTCCTCCAACTCCACCCACAATAACCGGACCCAATCCGGTTCTGTAAATGATTAATCCAGAGCATCTGCTTGTCATTCCCACGAAGTTCGATCCAGATCACACCAGTCTAAGCGGGTCAAGTATTTTCCGCCCTCCCCCCAATAACTGCCGGATTCGGTCCGGAAATGAAAAAGGTCACCAGAGAAAAATGTCCTCTGTTTAATTTTAAATTTCACTCGAATCCGATCACCCGTTCCAAAGTTACGCATGACTCAATATTCCGGATTCCCCTCCCTTAACTCCCCCCCCCCAAGATTAGCATATCGAGGATTTTTTTTTATTCCAAGTCAGTTTGACCGAAAATCCCCCAAAAAACGGAATTCCGGGAAACCCCCTCCCCCCCCCCCTCAAGTGTCCGGATCCAGTCAAATTATGTAAAAGATTTACATGGACCAGATGTTTGTTCTTCCCAGCAAGTTCCACTCCGATACCATCATTCTAACCGTTTCTCGAGATTTCCGGTCCATCCCCCCCCCCCCAGCTCCCCCGCGGTGCACGTAGCCAATCCGATTCAGCAAATGACTGACCTAGAGCATCTGTTTGTTCTTCCCACAAAGTTCCATCCTGATCCCTCCATTCTAAACGGGTCACGTATTTCCCCCCCCCCCCAATAGTTGCCGGATCCGGTCCGGATATGAAAAAAATCATCGGAGAAATGTCCTCTGTTCAATTCTTAAATTTCACTCGAATCCGATCACCCATTCCAAAATTACGCATGACTGAAAATTTCGGATTCCCCTCCCTCCACTCCCCCCACCATCATCTGGTCGACAAAATTTTTATTTTGAAGTCAGTTTGATTGGGTCCCTAATATGCCTGCCAAGTTTCATCGTGAAAATCCCCAAAACCACCATCACCGGAATTCCGGGACCCCCCCCCCCCCATAAGTGTCCGGATCCAATAAAATGGTCTAAAGGACTTATCTAGAGCAGATGCTTGTTCTTCCCAGCAAGTTTCACTCCGATCCCTCCATTCTAACCGTTTCTTGAAATTTCCGGTCTCCCCCCCCCCCCAACTCACCCCTGGCCACCGAATCCGGTCAAGACTTTAAACGGGACATTTTACACACTTCTCAATTTCCCGGATTCCCCTGCCCCCCCCCCCAAAATGGTCGGATCAGAAAACTGATTATTTCTAAATTTGTTTGGTCGGGTCTCTGATATGCCTGCCAAGTTTCATGGTCCTAGCACAACTGGAAGTACCCTAACTCGAAAAAGTGTGACAAAATGCCCTAAATTTTCAAGTTTCCAGCGCCCCCACTTCCCCGCATATGGTCGGATCAGGAAACTGATTATTTCCAGGTTAGTTTGGTCGGGTCCCTGATATTCCTGCCAAGTTTCATTGTCCTAGCTCATCTGGAAGTACCCTCACTCGAAAAAGTGTGACAAAATGCCCTAAATTTTCAAGTTTCCAGCGCCCCAACTCCCCCGCATATAGTCGAATCGGGAAACTTATTATTTGCAGGTTACTTTGGTCAGGTCCCTGATATTCCTGCCAAGTTTCATTGTCCTAGCTCATCTGGAAGTACCCTAACTCGAAAAAGTGTGACAAAATGCCCTAAATTTTCAAGTTTCGAGCGCCCCAACTCCCCCGCATATGGTCGGATCGGGAAACTTATTATTTCTAGGTTACTTTGGTCAGGTCCTGATATTCCTGCCAAGTTTCATTGTCCTAGCTCATCTGGAAGTACCCTAACTCGAAAAAGTGTGACAAAATGCCCTAAATTTTCAAGTTTCGAGCATCCCCACTCCCCCGCATATGGTCGGTTCGGGAAACTGATTATTTCCAGGTTAGTTTGGTCGGGTCCCTGATATGCCTGCCAAGTTTCATTGTCCTAGCACATCGGGAAGTACCCTAACTCGGATATGTGGGACAAAAAACTCGGACCGACCGACAGACCGACAGACGGAATTGTGATCGGTATATGGCACTTGAGCCAGAGGCTGCAAGTGCCATAAAAACTGAAGTTCAAAAACGGATCCAGCGTATAAGCCCTATGTCGAACCTCTAATCAACTTCAGATAAAACTTCAACTTTTAACAAATTTTCCGATTTCAGCCAGATTCATTGTGTCCAGGCAGAAAATGATTGTCATACGCGAATTCAGCATGTCTTCTTTTCCGTAAATCGAACACCTAATGAAATTCGTATAAAACTTTTACTTTTAACAAATTTTACGCTTTAGGCCGGATTTCGGGCGATCTACTTGGCCGGCGAGAAAATAATTTTCATATTCGGATTCAGCATGTTTCTCTATCCTTAAATCGAACCTCTAATCAAGTTCAGATTAAACTTTTACTTTTGAAAAATTTTCCGGTTTGGCCGGATTCCGGGAGATCTACTTGTCCGACGAGAAAATCATTTTCATATTTGGGTTCAGCATGTCTCCTTACTCCTAAATCGGACATCTAATGAACTTCAGATAAAACTTTTACTTTTAACAAACTTTCCGGTTTTGGCCGGATTCCGGGTGAACTACTTGTCTAGCAAGAAAATGGTTTTCATATTCGTGTTCAGCATGTCGTCTTACCCTTAATTGACTATCTCGTTAGCTTTTAAAAAATCTTTTTTTTGCCCCTTAATTTGAAACCCCTCCCCCTCCCCTAAATAAGTAGCTATCGGGCCCATCTACGAACTCGACTTTTCCCTTGACTCGAAGAATCCTCACACCAAGTTTCATCAAAATATCTCATTCCCTTCGAGAGTAATCGTGCTGACAGACGGATGGACGGACGGACAGACGGACAACTTGTGCGATGTCATAGGTATCCCTCCTCTTACGTTTTGGGATCCCAAAAATGCAATTTCAAAAGAATCTTCGAGTCCCAACTAATCGCTACGCCACGGATAGTAGAAGGGATTAGCTTGGTTTCTGAGATACGGCGACAGCTATATTCTAGACAAGATTCCCTTTTTTTGGGTCCCTGCATTATAGCTACACTGTAAAAAGTTTCTCCGAATAAGGATGCAGTATTTGCTACTAGGATTAATCTTATCTCTATTGGGATAAGATTAATCCGAATTAGGGGTAATCTCATCTCAATAAAGATAAGATTAATCCCAGTAGCAAATACTGCAAAAAAAATTTTTTACAGTGTACTTAGAGCGTGTTCCACCCTACTAACAACAATAACTATTACGTACTATTTCCGTTCAAACCTCGCGAAAAGCGACTACGCTGACCTTTCCAACCTTCTTCAAATAGTACCTTTTTGCTTACCACGCTCGGGAGCGCGGTAACTAAGATCTTTGTCATGTGGTTGGTCCGATCCGCCCGCGGCACGATATTTTGCCGAAAATAGAAAAATTCGTTCCAGCCTTGACTTCAAGAAGCCAGAACCCATGACGTCATGCGTAGTAACTACGGCAAGCAGGGTGGAACACGCTCTTAGACCCCCGAGGGCTTATACCTTACGGCACTGAGCAGAATGATATGTAGACCCTTCTTAGAAAGGGTCCCTTCAGGCCCTAGCTAGAAATAGGAGCCTGCTATATCATCTGCGGATTTGATTCACGAAATAAAATTTCAGTTTATTTACGAAATAAAATCTCAGTCAGTCATGACATGCGTGACATCAAACTAATTCGCAGTACGCTTGGGTTGAAGGAATTCTTGTACCGATGTTGCATTCTCATGACAAACTGAAGATTCTGTAGAAGTCGTCAGTCAAACTTGTCCCACATCCAAGAAGCTGATTCACAACCCAATTACCTTTTCGGCTCCTGTGACGAAGCTTCGAGCCTTGTTCACGCCTTCGACGACAACCTCCACGCCAGATTTGACGTCATCAAACGATTTCCTGATTTCGGTCGCTGCGCTGCCCACGCTCTCCACGGATTCTCTGACGCTGCTCGCCAGGTCAACAAATGTCCTAAAAAGAGCGTATATATACACATTAAAATACTTGTTCGTCTTGTGTTGTCACGACGTGCCAACATTATAACTGCCATGCATTTATATTATTTTGAATAAATCTGAATTGAATTTAATACGTGTCTGAAAAGCCGTAACGTTACGTGACGTGTTCCTAACCAAGTTTCATGCCTTCTTTCGTGCGATGGTACAATTCCCAGGTTTAGTTGTTTTTATTTATTACAGACGTCTTGTTTTAATTGGACTGATCTGTTTAACCACAGTTACATTCTCCTTTCCAACGTTTTATCTTGACGAGAAAATATAATTTTGGGATGTTGCCGCCTTAGAGCTGTTTTCGGAAATAAATTTTTTTAGTTTGAAACCTTTTGGTACATTTTCTACGAAGGCAAATAGTCGGTCGGCTGCCTTTGTTGACAGTCCCGGGAAACGCCACCGCACAATCCTCCCAAAAGCAACTCCATTTTTTCCCGCTAAAGACGGAGACGATTTCAGATCATGGTATTGCAAGGCGCGGAAATTCAAAAACTCTCGGCCATGTACGAGAGTGCCATGGCTGCTAAAATAAACCGTCTCTGTCGCTGGCAGATTGCTTAGTGTTTTCTGATGAAACTTTCTGTTTTTTGTAATACCGAAGAAAATAATTTTCTGGATGCAAAGTTACAACACTGCCAAAAATGTACAAATAAAACGGACCTACTTGCAGCTGATTCCAGAACTTACAATGAATTCTCAGGTACCACCGTTAATATGAATATCTGTCAACAATACAAATAACCCGGAATATATAATAACAACGAATAGATAAGAACAAGACCAAATTTTTCGATGGGATCCCAAAAATTCAGTATCTGATCCAGACAACTGGGTCTTGTCGTAGCCAGATCCAGTCATCGCCAGAATCCTTGAACATTCTTACAATTAAAATTCAGAAACAGATTAAGGCCAAATAGCTCATCATCTGAGAAAACCAAGTTCAGATATGGATTCAGCATGTGTGTTTACCCGTATAAGTCATATCTGTTTTGACGAAAAGTTCCTGCCACTTCTGCCAATTTCCCGGTTTCGGCCGAACTCTAGAACTACTTGTCCGGCGAAAAAAGAAAGCTCAAAAACGAACTCAGGGTATCTTCTTTCCCCAATAATGAACATCTAATCAACTTCAAATAAAAATTTAACTGATAACAAATTTTCCAACTCCAGCCGGATTCCGGTCGAACTATATGTCTGGGTAAAATATGATTGTCACACACGGATTCAGCGTCTCTTCTTACCCCTAAATCGGTTATCTAATCAGCTAGAAATAAAACTTTAACTTCTAACAATTTTCCGGTTTTGGCCGGATTCCGGGCGAACTACATGCCCGGGTAGAAAATTGTTCTCATATAAAAGTTCAGCATGTCTTCTTGCCCTAAATCGGACATCTGATCAACTCCAAATAAAACTTTTAATTTTAACAAACTTTCCGGTTTGGGCCGGATTCCGGGCGAACTACTTGTCCGTCGAGAAAATGGTTTTCACCATCGTCTTCAGCATGTCTTCCTACCTCTAAATCGAACATCTAATCAACTTCAAATAAAAATTTAACTTTTAACAAACTTTCCGGTTTTGGCCGGATTCCGGGCGAACTAATTGTCCGATTACAAAATGGTTTTCACCATCGTGTTCAGCATGTCTTTTTACCCCATAATCGACTATCACATTAGCTGTTTCAAAATATTTTGCTTGCCCCTTAATTTGAACCCCCTACCCCACCCCTAAATGTAGGGCTACAAAGCCCATTTACGAACTCGACTGGTCCGCCGACCCAACGAATCCTCACACCAAGTTTCATCAAAACATCTCATTCCCTTCGAGAGTTATCGTGCTTACAGATTTTACAACTTTTGCGATGTCATAGGTATCCCTCCACTTACGTTTTGGGATCCCAAAAAGAAACTCCGTATATATTTGTCGAAGCTAGTAAATAGGAGTGTGGCAGTCAGCAAAGAACGGAATAATGATGTATTAGCGAAAATAAGTTGTCGAGGAATCTGCTGATTTCTGATGTAACATTGTATTCTAGGGGGTGGTAATGTGGCATCATGAGTGTTTGATCCGCCCATTGAACTTTAAGACTCAAAGGCGCCAAATTATGAATGAAAAAAATCGTGGTTCGAATGAGCTAGAGCTCGTTCTCACTCCCTAACCGCCTCCTTGCACCAGGTCCGACTCGGACCACAGCACGACCCAGTTCTTACATTAAGAAAATTACGGGAAAAGAATTCTGAGCCCCAAGTTCAGAAAGAAATCGAATTGCGGACCTCCTTAGAGGCATGATCTTTAGTGATACTGTTTTGTTTGGACCGTTTGCTGGGCAAAAAAATTGAAAATTATTTTATTTATCACTTGCTAATGCACGAGGCGACTGCGAAGTAGAAAAAAGGACGCACAAAAAATTCAATCAACTTATCGACGGTGTTTTTTCAAAAGGTTCTAAGCCACATATTTCTAGAAACTGCGTTATCATCATTGCCCTATCAGCAGCTGTGTCCTGCATGCCTGGTGAAATTTCAGCCAAATACACCATATATGGTATTTCGTACCAAATACACGAGATACATGATGATACACGACATACATGAGAAGATTCTCTTTCTCGGAATTTTAAGGTGAAAGGTTTTTCGCTGTTCCTGTAAAATTTGAAAAATGTTGCTTGTAATCTTCTGGAAAAACACTGTCGATATTTATACAGTTTTCCTTTCCTTAATAAGTAGTTCTTTTCCGGTTAAAACTGCTGAGCAGGAAAAGCAATGAATGTATTTCCTTCTGCAAATTTAGTCAGATTCGCTAGCTTGGCAAACTAAGGGTTTGCACTTGACGGTTCGGCGTGATAACGAAAGAACAAGTAAGTAAGTAAGTAAGTAATTTATTTATGACCCGCCATTTTGAAAAGGCGGAGTAAATGACAAAAGTAAAGAAAATAAACAAAACACATATATACACACAGAAAAAGACACTTAATTTTTAATCTTCGGTCAGGAAGCAGTGGACGACATCGTGTGCTGGTTGGGCCTTGTTGTCCATGAGTTTTGAAAGTGATGACGAAACATCCAAAAGGGTAACACTTGCGTCTTGAATTAGATTACAAGTTTCGGTAGGATACCGATTAGCAAGCAGGACTGTTTTTTTTTTTACTCCTTCAAGTCAGAAATTCTAGTTCTAAATTCTTCCTGAAACAGAAGTCCGCGATAACACAAGAAGAAATCGACTGGGATTGCGTTACTGTAGAGAGAGAATCTCTATCCGAGGCGATTTCATTAGCCACCGGGTTCTCACCGGAAACTCATCAAAAAGTCAGCATCAGGAAACAAGACCAAACTTTTCGATGGGATCCCAAAAATTCAATATCTGATCCAGACAACTGGGTCTTGTCTTAGCCAGATCCAGTCATTGCCAGAATCCTTGAACATTCTTACAATTAAAATTCAGAAACAGATTAAGGCCAAATAGGTAATCATCTGAGAAAACCAAGTTCAGATATGGATTCAGCATGTGTGTTTACCCATATAAGTCATATCTGTTTTGAAGAAAAGTTCCTGCCACTTCTGCCAATTTCCCGGTTTTGGCCGAACTCTAGAACTACTTGTCCGGCGAAAAAAGAAAGCTCAAAAACGAACTCAGGGTATCTTCTTTCCCCAATAATGAACATCTAATCAACTTCAAATAAAAATTTAACTTATAACAAATTTTCCGACTCCAGCCGGATTCCGGTCGAACTATATGTCCGGGTATAATATGATTGTCACACACGGATTCAGCGTCTCTTCTTACCCCTAAATCGGTTATCTAATCAGCTAGAAATAAAACTTTAACTTCTAACAATTTTCCGGTTTTGGCCGGATTCCGGGCGAACTACATGTCCGGGTAGAAAATTGTTTTCACATAAAAATTCAGCGTGTCTTCTTGCCCTAAATCGGACATCTGATCAACTCCAAATAAAATTTTTAATTTTAACAAACTTTCCGGTTTGGGCCGGATTCCGGGCGAACTACTTGTCCGTCGAGAAAATGGTTTTCACCATCGTCTTCAGCATGTCTTCCTACCTCTAAATCGAACATCTAATCAACTTCAAATAAAACTTTTACTTTTAACAAACTTTCCGGTTTTGGCCGGATTCCGGGCGAACTACTTGTCCGATTACAAAATGGTTTTCACCATCGTGTTCAGCATGTCTTCTTACCCCATAATCGACTATCACATTAGCTGTTTCAAAATATTTTGTTTGCCCCTTAATTTGAACCCCCTCCCCCACCCCTAAATGTAGGGCTACAAAGCCCATTTACGAACTTGACTGGTCCGCCGACCCAACGAATCCTCACACCAAGTTTCATCAAAATATCTCATTCCCTTTGAGAGTTATCTTGCTTACAGACGGACGGACAGACGGACAACTTTTGCGATGTCATAGGTATCCCTCAACTTACGTTTTGGGATCCCAAAAACTAACACCATCTTGGTTTAAAATGTTGATTACTCCTCGGACCGGTTAGCCTCGTTATGCCTTTGTCTTTTTTTACATTTCCGGTTTTCACCGGATTCCGGCCGAATAGTCAATCTCAGGTTAAACAATATTTCCTGTTTAGGGTAAATGCACATTTCCTCCTCGTAGGGTAGCTGTTGGACCTACCGCACTTGCAAAGAATCCATCTACCGGGACGAAAGAATCTCTACAAGTAGAGAACTATTTAAGATAAACAGTTGCACCGACATGGCCCTTGTGAAAGTGCGTGCGACGATCAACAAATCATGGCCCTTTTTTTACCTTTTCGAATATTCCTGAAGTAGCGACGTTTCATTATAGATCAGCTCTTGGGAGCAGGCCATAGACTTCGAAGCCTCCATCGCATTTTTGTACAGGCTGGTCACAGAACCAGACACCAGTGCTGCCACAGCCAAGGCATAAAGGACGGTTCGACCTTTGCTTGTCGCCAATGTTGGAACGAACAGTAAAATGGTGCATAGCGTTCTCCGGTAGGGCTCTTCGATTAGATGGTCTTCCGCGCCAGGTTTCTGCCCTGTATAATAAATAACATACATTGTAAAAAAAAATCTTGCAGTATTTGGTACTGGGATTAACCTTGTCTCTAAAAAGATAATCTTATCTCTAATTCAGATTAATCTTAGCTCAGTAGAGAAAATTAATCCCAGTAGCAAATACTGCAGTTAACTTTAATCCTTACTTGAAGAAACTTTTTACAATGTAATAACAATTATCTTCAAAAGACAAACGACGGAGTAAAAAGAACGACAAAAAGAAGAAAAATGAAAAACAAGTACACAAAAACACGACATTCGACGTACAAGAACAACGAATGCGAGTAACTCAGCCTCTCGCGGTATTTTGTAATCCAATTATTTAAAGCAACATACGAACTTCATATATGACTGATAACTGAGTACCATCTTTACCATGGCCTCAAGCTTTTTGTGCGAACAATTATTATTATTGTTATTATTGTTATCCTACCACTACCAGGTACCTGGAGTAAATATTTCGCAAACTTGTCAAACACAACTCTTATTTTCTTCAAATAGGTGGAGAAAAGATCTCCCAGAAAGGAGCCAGCCAGTGCAAGAAGATGCGTTGCAACATGACAATTAATTGCACGCTTCGGCAAAAATAAAATGGTCCGGAAGTAGTGTTTTTCAAAAATACTCATACCTGCCTCATCAAATTATGGGTTCTCATGTTAGCGCTTGCCCCCTCTGACCGGGCTTCTCGCAAAAATACTTGGTATTTCTCGCAAAAAATTTAAAACAAATGTCCGCCGTGGTTAAAGCGGACAACAAAAAATGGTCTTTCTACCACACACACAATGATATCCATCTCTACTACCACTATAAATGTTCAAAACAAAACAATAAACACCGTCAAACAATGAGCAAATAAAATAAAAAATTCCTAGGTTTGAAATAATTCGGTGTGGGCTAAATCTCAGCCGACTACCCGGGACAGCCGTTGCGACACGTATTGAGCCAAGGATCAAAACTGTTTATTACAAAGACAAATAAATTAAGAGAACGAGACCAGTGTGGTTCTCCTGAAGACATAAGTAATCAAGTCTCAAGTCAAGTAATCAGTCTTATAATTCTTTGCTAATCAAACTTGGAATATTTCGTCATCTGGAAAAGAAGACGGTCTGCGTGGGTTTTTTCACGAGCCAAAACAGCAACCCGGCAATCAAGTTCGAGTCTAAATAGAGTGGTGGCTTCCGATCAGTAAGAGAAGGTAAATAGAATGTTTGGATTAGGTCTTTAAATGCTGGGAAAAAAAAATGCCCGGCGAAAGTTCACTTGTTTGTCGCGTGAAGCTCCGGCAAACACAGAAGAAATAAAATTTTGTGTGCTTTTATCAGGCGTGGGTCGACTCGTCGGCACATCGGGTTCTTTTTATATGCAAGAAATGAAATCCTGCAAACATTTGTCGGGCAGAACACTGAAGAAACCCAATTCTGCATGCTTTTGTCGTGCCTCGGTATTCTCGTCGGCACATTGGGTTCTCTTATACATAAAGAATCCAGAAGAAATAATTTTGTTATGTTTTTGTCGGGCGTCGGTCGACTCGTCGGCACATTGGGTTCCTTTTATACGCAAAAAACGGAATCCTGCAACCTCTGTCGGGCGCACCCGGGAAGTTCAAGTCTCATCGTCACAAGGTTTTTTTTTACACGTAAGAAATCAAGTTATGTACAGTCTAGTCGAGCAAAACACAGAAAAAATCAAATACTCGATGGTTTTGTCAGGTGTCGGTATTCTCGTCGGCACATCGGGTTCTTTTTGCACGTAAACAATCAAATTTCTGTTTATTTTTATCGGGCGCATGCCGAAAGTTTAAGTCTCGTCGGTACATCGACTTCTATTTACACGTAAAAAATAAAGTTCTTTACAGTCCTGTCGGGCAAAACACAGAAGAAATAGAATTCTGAATGCTTTTGTCGGGCAAAAAAAAATACAGATTTAAAAAGATTTCGCCGGCGTTGCTTAGTTCAACTTTTTCTGGGTACGGTCGATGGAAGTTTCTCTTTTAAGCGAAAGTTGAAACGAAGAGCCGAATATGTGAATCTAACTATATGAACTTACATCCAGGAACAATCTCAACTGATGCATTGCAGTTAGTTTTACAAAAAATTTCGCACGCGGTACATTGTAGTATTCTCTATTTGGAAGAAAGATGTATCCTTTAGTTTTCGTTTTACGATAGAAATTTTTTGGGTGTGAAACACGTTAAAAGCCGGAAATTGTATGGTACTATAGCTAAATTTTTCCGGAAAAAAGGCAGATTTAAAAAATTTCGCCTGCGGCGCTTGGTTTAACTTGTCTCGGTACAGTCGTTGGAAGCTTCGCTTTTAAGCGAAAGCTAAAATGAAAAGCCGAATATGTAAACTATAATATACGAAATTATAACAAAGGAATAATCTCTACTGGTGCATTACAGTTAGTTTACAGAAAATTTCGCCTGCGGCGCATTTTGTAGTATTGTTTATTTGGAAGAACGGTGTTTCATTTAGTTGGCGTTTTAGGATTGAAATCCGTGGGGGTCTGAAACACTTTAAAAGCTAGAACTTGTATGCTGGGTATAGGTAAATTTTTCCGGAAAATAGGCAGATTTAAAAATTTCGCCTGCGGCGCTTACTTTAACTTGTTCTCGGCACAGTTGTTGGACTGCGCTTTTCAGCAAAAGTTAAAATGAAAAAGCCAACTATGTAAACTTTAATGTACGGACTTACAGTTTTACCCCGGTTCTATTCTGTGCTGGCGGGAAATGTACGCCGTTGTTTTGTCGGCACATTTTTTAGTTCGTCGGCACAAACCGGACGCCCCCCCCTCCCCCAAAGGTAAAAGGCTAGTGACGCCCCTGGGTGTGATACTAGATTAAAATCATGGGAATTATTCGACCATTCTCAGTGTCTCCGTGACATGTAGAGTTTTAAAGTTTAACTGAAAAGCCAACTTCTTTTTGCATCATCATCTGACTGAAGATGCCTACACTGAATTATTTGGATTCTGCTAAGGGGTATTTTTTATTTTCGACTATCTGCTCTAAGCCTCGTTTTTGTTGCAATAGCGCTTCCGCATCGCTGCTGCAGCACTTCTTTGCTTTTGCACAATATGCGTTTTTGGATTCAATTTCTTGCAGGGGAGCACGGACTTGGTAGGTGAGCAAGTCCGTGATTCTTGAGAAGCGCTGCCGTCTTCCTTGGAAGCGCTGCAGTGCAAAAACGGATGTAGAAAGAATCAGTCCGGAATCGGCGGAGAAGTGGACCTGCAGCATATAACAAAAATGAGGCTCTAGTAGTGATGTTCAGAATATCTACGTCTGTCTCCAGAACGCAAATTCTACAATGGCGCGGAAAACCGATCTCAATACAGACGCGGCTTTTCAGTGGGCAGGGATCAGCTTACGGAAAGCAAATCACTGCTTAAACGCTTATTTTTGTAAACCGTATTCGTCAAGCATACAACACGGGTAAAAGCGCATATAGGTACCACAAGTCCGACAGGGAAATTCCACTGTTTGAAAACTGATTATTCGTAAATAGCGGAGCAACGAAGCAACGCATTTTCATCCGGTCTTCAAGCCTCTTTAAGTGAATAAGTGATGGGACGTTGTTCTATCTCTGACCTTTTCGGTTAAACTTTAATGATGCATACATAACCCTCTATGAAACACGGCGAAATAATTTCTTTTAGAGTAAATGTTGTCTAGGAGAGTTTTCAGTCCATAAGTGCATTCGCCGCAGGAAATCTGCGAAGAAAGCTATTCCAAGGACCCAGATTCTAGGCCGGACACCTAGGGAGCGTTCACGGGTATAACCCTTTAGTCGCCTTTTGAACGACAGGGTATAACCCTTGATGCAAGAAAA
This sequence comes from Branchinecta sandiegonensis, assembly GCA_030848855.1. Taxonomy (NCBI): domain Eukaryota; kingdom Metazoa; phylum Arthropoda; class Branchiopoda; order Anostraca; family Branchinectidae; genus Branchinecta; species Branchinecta sandiegonensis. Next base: position 4,118,653 of record JAUPMV010000017.1, on the reverse strand, counting down.
CCTGAGAAAAAAAGCGTGGTAGGAACAAACATGAGGCCAGTGACTAAGGTCTATTTGGGTTCCGATCTAGGTCGTTTTTCCGGTCTGCGACCTCGCAGCCGTCATCCGCAATAATAATAACAATAACGCTTGTTTATTGAGCCAAAAGGCCATACTAGATTTAACACACGTTACACTTCACAAATAAACTATTACACCTCTAGAAATACTATGCGACGTAAACTAAGCTAAACTTTTATTCCTGAGACTAAATCCTTCAGTCACATATTTACAAACATCTCCGATACATTTGGGGTTCGTAGATTTCAGGATACGGGGAAGCAATACCAACCCACCCACAGCAAATGTTACTCTCAAATGGGAAAGCTCTTGGCACTCTAAGAGGAAGTGGTTCAAATCCTCCTCCTGCAACTTGCAAAGAGGGCAAAGATAAGTCTCTCCCGTGTCAGCTTTCCTCCTATTGAAAAGTTTATTTTACTGAGGATCGGCAGACTGTTAGATCGGAGCTGGAACCAAGTTTTTAATGTAGCAGGATCTAGTCCTAGCATAAAATAATATTCAAAACCAAACATCTTTTATTTCAGCATACAATTTAAGAGTTTCTGAAGTTTGAAGTCCAATGTGCCAATCTTGAATTTCTTGATCTTCAATTATCTTTTCATACTTCCTTAAAATGTCTCCCTGATCTTGTGTCGGGCCTAAAAAAAATCGACACGATCGGATAGTCAATTTTCTCTTCCTTTTATTGCCTTTCTCATGCTTTCGCTCTGTCAATCAGGCCAGTACGTCAGTCGAGGATTTCACATTTACTAAAATCAGTCGATTATTTTGCGTCGTAACGTCGCAGTCGCACGAACCAATCGCATACAATGTTCGCCGACATTCAGTCAATCAATATTATATTTATACGATTTAAATTCATACACAGTAGTCCCTGCGTGTTTGCTTTTGTCCTAGCCTAGGTTTATATTATAAAGGTTAACTTCAGACATCGAGGTTGGTATCGGAAAATAACACCGAGACGGCCACTGAAAATAACCTATCCGAGCCGAAGGCGAGGTAGGTTATGAAAAATATCTACCGAGCCGAAGGCGAGTTTGATATTTTTAAATGGCCATCGAGGTTGTCATTCAGATATCAACCGAGATGGAGGTGTGTTAACTGTTATAACTTTTTTGAACAGAAATCATCTCTGGAGCCTGATATGACTTATTTCATCCTCTCCGGAGGCTGCTATGACTTGACTGATATGACTGATATGACCTCTCTGGAGGCTGATATGACTTATAACATCCTCTCTGGAGGCTGTTATGACTTATATCCTCCTCTCATATCTACCGCTAACTTTCTGTGTGAAGATTATCGTAAAATAACCGACCGTGGGCCATAGAAGGATATGCATTGCATACCTGTTCGAAAAAAGTTATTACATCATATTTATAATATATGTTTCTTCTCTCTTTTTTGTGTTCCTTTTTTTACTCCATCTTTAAGGTTTTGGTATTACGATGGGTAAATAAACATATATATATACATATATAATATGTATTTATTTCGTGACATTTTACGTCAAATATTATATACACATAATTTAAATCATTCAAAAACATAAAAAATCATTCGACAGTTCAGGGCAGTAACACAGCCTGCGTACAGACGGTAGAAGTGCCAGAAACAACACACCTCGTTCTGGAGTACCCTACAGGCTGCAGGAGTGGGTTTTGCTACCGACCAAGGCGTGTTACAACATCAATAATCGCTGTTGAAGCATGGTAGCTGACGTATCCGTTGTATACATTATTTGAATTTATTAATATTTATATTTTGAATAAATATCGCTGATGAATGCCCGGGCCCCACTATAGTCACACCTGGTAATAACGCCGTCTTACGGTCGAAACTGGGAAGAAAAGACGCTGAAATAGTCAAGATGGAAAAATCCATCTCCGCCATTTTGAAACGTAAATTTGGAGTGTTTGGACCAATCACAGACGAGAGTCACTGACTTTAGCCAGTTTTGTTGACATTTGAGTGATGATCATGGTAATTTGTCTTGAATTTCTGCGTTCGAGGTGTGACCAGGATGAAAAGTAAGAGTGGGTAATAACCAAATTAGCAAACCAAATTACGTACAGATGTGACTGAATGTGGTCCGGGCAGAAGCATCGTAGCTGACGTATCCGTTGTATACATTATTTGAATATCTTAATAATCGCTTCCGACCTCACAACACTGAACGACTCGATCGCATTATTTAAAGTTTCACCGAAAAGGGCTGGGATAGGAAAATCTAGTTACCCATCACTTATTCACTTAATTGGCTTGAAGACCCGCTGAAAATGCGTTACTTCCTTGTTCCGCTATTCACGAATAATCGATTTTCAGTGGAATTTCCGTGTGATTTGCGGTACCACTATGCGCTTGTATTTTTGTTGTATGCCGTACGAGAAAGATTCATGATATTTTTTTTTGTTATGCAATCTTCAACAGTCTCACCACTGCCCACTGAAAAGTCGCGTTTGTGTTGAGGTTAAAATTTCCCGCGTCATAGTAGAATTTACGCTGTAGGGACGGCCGCAGATATTCAGAGCGTCATAACTAGAGCAGATAGTGGAAAAAAAAAAAAAATCCTTTTGCAGAATCCAAATAATTCAGTGTATTGAATTGTATGACACAAAAATAAGTTGGCTTTTCAGCTAAACTTTAAACAGATCTGACTAGCAAAGTACTGTCAAACACATTTCGGATTAGGTTCAAGCCGCGAATGGTTTCTCTGTACTTAAAAATAAATATTTTAAGAATACGTGAACAAACATCAAGATAAAGGATAAAAAACAAAAGCTCATACCTTTCTCTTCTTCGTAATCCATTTCCACTCCTTACGATTCCTACTTTGATTTCATTTCCTTCCTAGTTCGCTCACTACCTTTCTCAAGTCGAGAAAAGAACAAACTGGAATCTTTGGCGAGTATAAAAGACCGGTTAAAAACACTGGAATATTGCCACGATTTCTCGCATGCCAAGTGTGTTAAATGGTGATGTCATACCATCAGGAAAAATAAATAAAAAGATGCTGCGGTAATACGCGTCGTCACTGAATATGCGACGAGGATACAGTCACAAATTCAACGGCAAAAAAACTAAAAAGAGTGTATGTGCGAAAAGAATATGATCACAAAGACAAGAACAACAAAAAAACAAATTAACTTACCTCCATGTTAAGTTTCGCAGTGAATCTGGAATTTCAGGTACGAAACGGGAAAACCGGGATCAAGGATTTAGAGGGAAAGTAGGACGGGGGGCATTTTTACTAGAATATAAAACGGTAAATGGTCACTATAGGTTCACATTCCTCTCTGAATTTACAGCTGAAACAGTGAAATTTATGTGACGCAAGTGATTTTAGAACTTTATTTTAGATTCTTCGAACACATGAAACATTTCACCTGACCTGGTTGTCTTTTTCTCTGCCTTCTTACTTCTTTTTTCCTTTCGAAAGTGCCCCCTCTGCTCCTTTAACATATTTCCTCTGGAGCTTGTATTCCTCTGAAATTTAAAGAAGTTGGTTGATATGGCGGAAAATGGAGGAGGAATGATCGTTGTGAAGATAAGTGCACCTTCTCTTCTGTAAAATCCTTACACCAGACAACATTTTTCACAATTTACAGAAACCGAATTAACCCTTTACGACAACGAGTCAATCCCTCAATCCCTTCACCGGCTCATTAATTATGGTGCGTTCTATAGCATTCACGGAGCTTAATGAACACACCTCTTCTTCTTGATAATGTGGCGGATCTTTAACGAGAAATGATAAAAAAATCAAAAGAAATATACTGCCAACAATTTGGCTATTTTATTCGTACACCAGCTTCATATTCTTCTTTAGACCTTCCTCAATTTTATCTGCGACAATATTCTACGATTTATCTTTTGTAACACCGTTCAGCCGTGTACATAGAGGTACCACAAATCCGAAAGGGGCCACAATATGAACATCGACTATTCGTGTATCGTATTTGTATCAGGTCTTCAAGCCTGTTTAAGGTAATAAGTGATGGGTAACTAGATTGTCGTATCTCAGCCCTTTTCGGTTAAACTTTAAGGACCTGTCTTACCTATAATAATAACGCAACCTACTTCAATAATCACTCCATATATTTCTAAGCCCGGAGACCCCAGTTTCGTACGGTACATTCTAACCCCTCCAACATGAACCACGCTATTCTCACTTGCCGTGTTTTGCTACCTTCGATGTGTATCACGCTGTCGACGGTTGTCTGCGACAAGTTTTTTCATCAGAAAAAAACGGTTATGTAAACTGTTTCCCTGTTTCCGCTATAAGTCAACGGGTCTCGGAAATCGCTTAAAACAGCCAAAACCGTGGGTTATTTGCTGAAAGCACAGAGTTTTAAAGTATTCGAATATTTTAAAACACTGTAAGTTGAAGAGTAGATAGTGCGAGGGGTCCTTTAAGTGTGTATATTACTTCCCGGGTAAGCGTATCTAGGGAGCTGTCAGTCCGCCTAAAAATTCCGTCACTTTGCAAACTCAGCGGGATGGGCGTAGTATTTACATGTCAGGTACCCTATACCTTGCGAGATTTTCCGAAAAGGGTCCTGAAACGCTTTGTTTTTGGGATCACAAAACGTAAGTGGAGGGATACCTCTGACATCGCAAAAGTTGTCCGTCCATCGGTCCGTCCGTCTGTAAGCACGATAACTCTCAAAGGGAATCTTTGGGTCAAGAGTAAGCTCAAAGTTCGTAGATGGGCTTTGTAGACCCACATTTAGGGGTGGGGGAGGGGGTTTAAAGTAAGGCAATCAAAATATTTTTAAACAGCTAATGTCATAGTCGATTATGGGGTAAGAAGACATGCTGAACACGATGGTGAAAACCATTTTTTTGCTGGACAAGTAGTTCAACCGGAATCCGGCCAAAACCGGAAAGTTTGTTAAAAGTAAAAGTTTTATTTGAAGTTGATTGTATGTTTGATTTAGGGTAAAAAGACATGCTGAACACGATTAAGAAAACCATTTTCTTGCCGGATGAGTAGTTCGGGCGGAATCGGACCAAAACCGGAAAATTTGTTAAAAGCAAAAGTTTTATTTGAAGTTGATTAGATGTTCGATTTAGGGGTAGAAAGACATGCTGAACATGATTATTAAAACTCTTTTCTTGCCGGACAAGTAGTTCGCCCGGAATCCGACCAAATCGGGAAAATTTGTTAATAGCAAAAGTCTTATTTCTAGTTGATTAGATTCCGATTTAGGGGTAAGAAGAGATGCTGAATCCGTATATGACATTCTTTTTTTTACCCGGACGAATAGTTCGCCCGGAATCCGGCTGCAACCGGAAAATTTGTCATGAGTTAAAGCTTTATTTGAAGTTGATTAAATGTTCGATATAGGGGTAAGGAGATACGCTGAATTCGTTTTTGAGCTTTATCATTTTGTCGGATAAGTAGTTCCCGAAAGTTTCGATCAGTTTCGTCAAAACAAATATGACTTAGAGGGGTAAACACACATGCTGAATCTATATCTGAACTTGGTTTTCTCTGATGATTAGCTATTCGGCCTTAATTTGTTTCTGAATTTTTGTAGTAAAAATGCGTAAGGAGTCTGGAGAAGACAGGACCAAATTGTCTGGATGAGATATTAAATTTTTGGGATCCCATCGAAACCTTTGGAAATGCGGAAACGACCAACCGCGATCATCCTGTTTCCGCCGGGCAGATCTAGCTTTAACGATTGCGTCCTTTAATAGACTGATGTTTCGTATTTTCCAGAGAACAAGCGGAAAGAAATAAGATATACAAATAAATAAGGAGCTTCTTCTCTGTTCCCGATTTTCAAACAGGCGAAGTAGGCAACGGCCTATGCGCCCCACGACGACGTATCAAAATAACGATTTGGTCTTATCAATCAATCAATCAATCAAGTTTAATCCAAATAGCTAAAAGCTAGAAGAGGATTACAAATTTACGAAATACACAAACACGAAATAAATTAACTAAAACACTTACAAGATTTGACCAGAAATAAATGATGGGATGAGATCAAAGCTTGTTACAATCAAAGCTTGTTTAAAGGTCTAAACTAAGTTGTATTGTAATTCCATACAAGCGTGACCTCAGAAAACGAAAAACTGTAGTTTATTTCTATCGGTGAGTATATATATTAATATATATAATTATAGAGAGAAGGTCGAGCGGCCATGCGAGGCGCCGGTAGTATTTACCTTTATAAAACGAGATAATTGTACGAGATAAAGCGAGATAAATTGTTCTCGCTTTACATTAATGATTTTCATGAGTATTTGTTACATTCTGGTGCGGCGGTGGTAAGTCTGGATATTTGTCAGTTATGTGCATTGTTGTTTGCGGACGATATGGTGCTATTTGCTGATTCGCCAGAAAAGTTGCAGTTTTTGTTAGATAGGACCCAAGAATACCTCCGAATGAAAGAGTTGTGTCTGAATGTGAGTAAGTCTGTAATGATGGTGTTTAGGAAGGGTGGAAGAGTGAGTGAAAGTGAGAGTGTGAAGTTTAATGGGGAGAAAATAGGAATAAAGGATGATTTTATTTATTTAGGTGTTCGGTTTTCGTATAATGGTAAGTTTGGTAAACAAAAAGAAGCTAGCGAGAGAAAAGGGAAGCGTCGTGCGTATGCGCTTGCCGGGAGTCATTTAGGGGATATTAAGGATATTAAAATGCATAAGCAGTTATTTTCAACTAAAGTAGTATCTGCTATGCATTATGGTTCCGAGATTTGGGGTTTCCATAAGGGGGATAAGCTAGAGAGTGTACAGTTACAATATTTTAAGAGGGTATTAGGGGTTAGCGTGAGAACTAATAGTTTAGTTATAACAGGGGATTTAGGTTTAGGGTCGCTCCGGAATAGTAGGTTAGTAGCTATGATAAGATATTGGGAGAAAGTGACGAGTTTGCCAAGAGTGAGAGTTTTGAAAGCGGCGTATTTGGAAATACTTGGAGGTAAGAAAAGGGATTCTTGGCCTCAGCAAGTTAAAAAAATATTGGAGGATTGTGGTTTTGCGGGTCTGTGGTGTGATGGAGTGGGACCAGGTTACCCCCTAGGTAAGGTAGCTAAGTTAGTGAAAGAAAGGCTAAGAGATCAAGAGATTCAGAGGTGGCATGGGGGTGTATCAGAGCACCAATCTCTGAAGTTGTATGGCATGGCCAAAGAGACATGGGGAGAAGAAATATATTTTAAGTTGGGATTGGGGGGGGGGGGCAGAATTGAAGTGGATGGTGAGTCTTAGAGCTCTTCCGGTGGGGATGCGGAGAAATTATATTGGTAGAGATAGGAAAAGTACTGGTCCTTATTTTTGTCCAATGTGTGGTATTGAAGGAGAGGATGCGGTACATTTGATATGTTATTGTGAGGAGTTGAAAGAATTAAGAAAGGAAGTGTTTGGTCGGGAGGCTTGGGAGGAAAGGGATTTGGTTTCAAGTATGGGAAGTAAGTGTTTTGGTGAGATCCGAAGGCTGGGTAGATTCCTGAAGCTAGCTATGGCCCACCGTGAACTATTTTTATAGAAGTAGATTTTTTGTTTTGTTGTTGGAATTTATGATATTTTGTTTTTGTTATTGTGTTATGTTTCCCGCCATGGCCCTTGGGCTTTATTGGGAATAAATTCATTCATTCATTTATAAAACGGCCTAGGGACAATCCTGTGTTGGGTCATCAATCACATGACGTCATCATGTACGTCGTGTTAGCGACACCTGTTTAAACTGTTCCGCTGCAAACCCCGCACTTGCAACGTACAGCGGCTATGCGATCTAGCGACTTTGGAGCAAACTACTTAGTTGAACTTTGTCCAGTTAGATGGCGTGCATCACACGTCAGGAAATGGCGAATTCCCCGTAAAATTCATAATTTTACTAAATGTTTATTTTTGTGCAAAAACTGTTCTGTTTAAATTGCTTCTGAAATCGGCTTTAGTCCGCGGCTCTGCTCCTTCTTAAAGGACCCTTCGCACTATTTACTCTTCAACTTCCAGTATTAAAAAATAGTATAATACTTTAAAACTACGCTCTGATTTCAACAGATTACCCACGGCTTTGGCTGTTTTAAGCCTTTTTTCTAAGATCCGTTGACTTACAGAGAAAACAGGGACGAATTTACATAACTGATTTTTCTGATGGACAAATTTCTCGCAGACAACCCTCGACAGCGTGATACGCCTCGAAGGTAGCAAAACACGGCAAGTGAGAAAACCAGCGAGGTTTTGTTAGAGCGGTTAGTATGTACCGTACGAAATTCTGGTCTCCGGGTTTAGGAATGGAGGGAGTGATTACAGAAGTAGGTTGCGTTAGTGTAATAGGTAAGACAGGTCCTTTAACAAAAAAGGCAGATTCTTTTGGAGATTTCACGAGGGCGAAAGTGCCAGCTAATGCAGGAAACTTATGGACTTTTGGTTCAACGGGAAAACCGAGGCACTTTTACCCAAATCAGTTTTTACAACTAAGTCTATGGAGATAAGCATACCTCAGGAGACAAAAGGGCCTAGAAACAAGTCTGTCGTGATAAAAGTAAAACAAGAGTCATTAGACCAGATTGATCGTACGAGGTTTAAAGCTTTGGGCGGAAGAACTTGTCGTTATTCCCATGGTGGGTAAGATTTATTTCTCTGCCTGCACACTATCGAGATATGACACAAGGCATTTTGCATTAAAAACTTTGGGATATGGTCACTGAAAAGAACAGTATTGGATAGGGCCCGTAACCAAATTTCGACATTTTCATATCTAGGTAGTCCCTGAAAAGAAGAAGACTAGTCACACTGTGAGTATCGCCCAAACCTTTGACACCATCTAAAATACTGTTGATGACTAACTCTTCTTGCCGATGCAAAATCGCCCTGTACCTAGCGGAAGAGCCGGAAGCGGTATCACAGCTGCTCCCAAACATCGCCGTGATTGGTTAACACAGGACTGAGTTGTTGAGTTTGAATCGTTAATGCTACGTTCTCTCGTTGTTCCCGAGGATCATTGGCGTGTTTTGGACTTAGTCATATAGAGTATACCCCCTCTTGGTCAAGCCGCGGATCGGTCCAACTATGCTCTACCAAAGGCTCCATGATCTTCTGACGACCCCTCACGGTTCTTAAGACATAATCCAATGCCATCCCTAAAGCAGCCTCCTGAAATACCCCCACGGTTTGGTCAGTCCGCGAGCTGTACATACAGAGCGTGTTCTACCCTTCTAACAATAGTAACTATTAGTTACTGATTCCGTCCCAACCTCACGAAAAGTTACTACGCTGACCGTTCCAACCTTCTGGAAATAGTAGCTAATAGTAACTATTTGCTTACCATACTCGGGAGCGTGGTAAGCGTGGTAACTATGGATCTCTGTGACGTGATTGGCTTGATTACCACGTGGAGAGATATTTTACCGAAAATTTCAAAATGCGTTCCAGCCTTGACGCCAAGAAGCCAAAACTCGTGACGTCATGCGTAGTAACTACGGTAAGTCGGGTGGAGCACGCTCTCAGTAGAGGCATGCTTCTCTGAACGTTAGTTAACTTTGAATAGTGTGATTTTCATCCACTTGCTGCTACTAAAGTCAGCTACCACTACGGTCAGCTAAAGTAGCTAATTAAGAGCACCTATGAACTCCTGAATGTGTCTTCATTTTCAGTACTGAGAAAAGTAATTCAAATTTGTACTTAAGTATTAAGTATCAAGTACTCCAAATTTTGTACTAAAAGGACTCGGATCCTCTTGCTTATTCTGCATTTTATATTTTCTCTATCTTCCTTATGGAACTATAACCTTCTGACACCGCCGAATTTCTGCATCGTATCGTTTTGTAACTACGACTTTTCAGCATTTTTTCGGCCGAGCCGAGTTTTGCCAGTCATGCAACGCAAACTTCGCCGAAAGTTTCAAGGTCCTCCGACAACTCTTTCACATCTAAGGTCACGAGAAGCTTCAAAGTGTTGTTTTTCATTCTGGAAGACATGATAGGCCATTTCATTCGTATTTTGATAAATTGTATTTTAAACCGTGAATTGCATATATAAATGCCTGGTTTCTCTGTATGGGATCGCAGGTCCGATCAAAGCCATCGCGGTACGGAGATTGCGGTTCGAGAAGTCGTCAGATTCGACGAATAGCTTGTTAAGCGCCTTTCTGTAAATTGTTACCTCAAGTTGTTAGGTGTGTTTCTTCTTTTTTGCAGTTGTCGTGATGAGAAAGTGTTTTGTCTATGTTTGTATCTGCTTTTTCTTCTTTTTTTTCTCTTTATATTTACTCCATGTTTACACCATGTGTGTATTTCGGGTAATAAATTTATTGATTGATTGATTGATAGGTCAAGGGTCAAGTTCGAAGATGGGCCCTGTAATAATAATAATAATAATATAACTGCAATAATAAGGCTCTCGCCTCTATAAATTTCTCGGGACACTTTAGACACTAAATTGAATTTCAGCCAGGTGGTAGTCGACACCTGCTTTGAATTGGTTGATATTTTCGGCGGTTTCAACACTTTCTGGGAGATTATTCCAACATTCTACTATTCGGTTTCTAAAGCTCCATTTTCCGATGTTCTCCGATAATTTCTTACCACTCAGTTTCAAGTTGTGTCCTCTGAGACCGTTGTGATTGAAATTGAAGACATCATCAGGCCTAATGTTATCATAATAACTATGGCAAATTTTAAAAGTTTCGATCAAATCACCTCGAATAAATCTGTAAGATAAACTGGGTAATCGTAGTTTTTGAAGCCGGTTTTCATAAGGCAGATGGCGAATGGCTGGCATTGTTTTTGTTGCTCTTCTTTGAACTTGCTCAATAGCGGTAACATCCTTGATATAGAAGGGCCTTGTTGTTGCGTGGCCATATTCAATTATTGGGCGAGCTAGTGCCTTAAATAAAATGGGAAATAGTGAATTGTCCTTAAATGTAAATGTCCTTCTCATTAGGTTCACAATTCTTGTAGTTTTCTTGATGATAGTTTCGTAATGAGTTGAAAATTTTAGATCTGTGTCCATTACTACACCGAGCTCACGCTCAGAGGTGGTTCTCGAAATCGTCCTTCCGTCTAAGGTGTACCGATGGTCAAGGGTGGTGGGGCCAAGACGAAGGTGGTGACATTTATCGGTATTCATCTCCATGGCCCTAGTCATCCACTGGCAGATCTTATCAAGGTCCTTTTGAAGAGACTCGGTATCCTTCAGTCCCATTATGCCTCTGTACAGCTTAGTGTCGTCAGCGTATAGCATAACCGGAGAGCTGATGCCTTCGGTTAAGTCATTTATGTAAATGTTAAAGAGAAGGGGACCGAGAACACTTCCTTGTGGTACACCGCTAAGAACATTCACCTCCGTGGTGCTCAGCTGGGCATCCACTAGTACTTGCTGTGTAGCCCTATGTTTTAAGCGATGACAAAAAAAATATTTTTAAAAGCTAATGAGATAGTCGATTAAGGGGTAAGGAGACATGCTGAATCCGAATATGAAAATTATTTTGTCGCCGGACAAGTAGTTCACCCTGAATCCGGTAAAAAACGGAAATTTTGGAAAATGTATCTGAAGTTACAGGATCACTTGGTATTTCCATCATGTTTTCAATCTAGTAATAACAATCTCAAACTTTGAATGTCCCTGTGATACTTCACAGTTATCCAAAAAATGACAGAAATATCTTGAAAGAAAGATCAACTTCTCTTCTTTTTTTCCCAATATTTTTCCTTCTGACCTATCTTGATAGCCTTCCCAGATTAGTAAAAATACAATAACAACTCCAAAACTTGAGCTGAGACCTATTTCCGTCATGGCAGATCTTCTTACTGAAAATTCTGATTTCTTGTTCAAAATACTCTTCTCCCATTGGATACTTAAAAGTCTTGAACCTGATTGGCTGGTTTTCATCTTTTTTTATACTTCAACAGCAACAATTTCGACATCATCATCATCATCATGTGCTTTCAAATTACATACGGCACATGTCCCGAAATAAAAACAGACGGAAATAGAGTGTGATCCTGTAATTAGATGTTCGATTCAGAGGTAGGAACACATCCACATCCACATCCAGAGCTGAATCTGGAAATTTAGCATGAAGTTTCAACATAGTCGATATAGAGTAAGCAGACATGCTGTTGCAACTTTCGAACATAGCAATGGTAAACAAAAAGGGGATGCGATCAGTTTAGTTATCTCTAAAGTCCCAACCGATATTTACTGGGTCGAGAAGTCAGAATGCATCCGACAACTATCTGGTAACAATTTAATAAAATTTGTTGACCGATTTTTGACCATTTACCAGTCCCTACCCTATCCCTTTATTCACGAATGAAAAAAGCTCTGTGCGGCAACGTCACTTTGTTTAATCTATGCGCCGGGGGGGGGGGGGGGGGGGTGAATTCGGTCGCGTGTATAGGCGCAAAGTTATTTTTTTAATAGAAGACTGTTTAAACCTAACTTACGTATTCTTCCGGTTTTCGATTGTCGGGGGGGGGGGGGGGGGTCGAAGGGGTTGTTAAATCTTGTTCAAGCTTTGTAGAAGGATTCGTTGGCAAAATACAGGCCTAGTCCGTATATGGGTCCTTTAGCCCTATATTTAGAGGCAGAGGAGGAGGTTTCGGATTAAGGGTAAAAACAAATATGTTTTACAAGCTAATGAGATATTCGTTGAAGCGGTAACGAGGCTCACTGAATCCATATCTGAACTTAGTTTTCTTTCCGGACAAATGATTCACAGGAATTCGGCCAAAACTGGAAATTTGGTTCAAGCTCAAAGTTGTTTTTGAAGTCGATTAGAGATTCGGTATAGGGATAAGGAGACATGCTGAATCGAATTTTGAACTTTGTTTCCTTGACGGATAAGCTGGCAAAAATTTGGAGTAAAAACTGGAGTAAACATGCTTGTGAATCCGTATCTGAACTTGGTTTCCTCATTTGACTAGTTGTTTGGCCGTAAGCAAAAAACTTCAAAACGGTAAAGAAAAATTTGTACATATTCAAGCGGTTGATTATGGATAAATAGCAAAAAAGTTAAGGGGTCTGGCGAAGACTCGGAAATGTACAAGATTTTATTGTCTGGATGAAGAAGTCTGATAAATATTTCATTTTTGGGATCCCATCGAAACCTTTGATCTTGTTTCTGAAGGCTTTAATTGTTAAACAAACTGCCAAAGAAGCAGTACAATGAACAAATCGAAGTGATCGTCATAATGTACTTGAAACAGTACTTAAAAATGTATTGGTGCTTGAAGCTTCCAGTGCCTAGTTATTTGATAGATATTTGAAAGTGTAAAACGGATACGTCAGCTGAATTTTATTAGAGTTATATTTCGGCCCTTCTTGGCAAGGGTTCTCTTCAGGCTCAAAGCCGCTCAAGTTGGAAAAACGAACTTGTGGAAAAATCAGTACACATTACTCCAGGAAAGTTGTACTTGAGTAAAAACCAAGTACTTCGATTTTGTACTTAAAGACCTAATTCAAACATTCTGTTTACCTTCTCTTAGGGATCAGATGCCACGGATTTGTTTAGATTTGAACTCGATTGCCGAGTTGCTGTTTTGGCTCGAGAAAAAACCCACGCACAACGTCTTCTTTTCTAGATGGCGGAATTTTCCAGGATTGATTAGCAAAGCAATCTAGCATTAGCAACCTAACTGATAATTTTTGTATGTCTTCAGAGGTACCACACTGGTCTTGGTTTTATAATTTATTTTTATTTGTAAGAAACAGTCGGAGCATTAATTGGAAATTATTATTTTGACCCTTGGCTCCCTACGTGCCATAGCAGCTGTCCGGGATAATCGGCTGAGATTTAGTCCAGAAAGAGTTATTTCAAACCTAGGAAATTTTTTTTTTTTTTTTTATTTGCTCATTGTTTTACGGTGTTTTTAGTGGTTTTGAACATTCATAGTGACGGTAGGGATGGTTAGCATTGTGTATGTGGTAGAAAGACCATTTTTTGTGGCCCGCTTTAAAGTTTAACAGAAAAGGGCTGAGATAGGACATCCTAGTTACCCATGACTTATCCACTCAAATATAAAGCTTGAAGACCCGATGAAAATGCGTTACTTTGTTGCTCCGCTATACACGAATAACCGATTTTCGTTTAGTGGACTTTACCTGTAGAATTATGCGCTTGTAGCAGTGTTGTACGCTTGGCGAAAGCGATTTACAAAAAATAAGTGTTCACACACTAAGCAATGAACACCTATCGCACCACTGGCCACTGAAAAGCCGCGCTTGATTTGAGATTCAAATTTTCCGCATCATAGTATAATTTTGCGTCTGAACGTCATACCAGACAACCAGAGCATTTAGTGAAGAAGAAAAAATCCCTTAACGCAATCCAAATAATTTAGTGTGTTCAATTAAATGATACAAAAATAAGTTGGCTTTTCAGTTAAGTAGTACTTGAAGTATTTCCCAACACTGTTCATTTTACCAGGTAGCAAAAATCTACCTTGTTCAGAGTTAACTGATGTTGAAAGAAGCTATCTCTTCCAGCAAGAACCAACCTTTTGATTTTAGTCTAAAATACCGGAGGCCTACTGTCACTTACCGAATAACAGTTTGGTTACAAACGCAACTTGGTTCCCTTGGATTAGAACCTGAGATCCCTTCTTGTCCGGCGACGTGACAATGGTGGTACTTGCAGCGACACCGACCTGACATTTATGGGCGAATTCTGTCATGTTGATCTCGAAAGTGTCCAATCCAGAAACAAGGGTAACCTAGAACAAAACAACAATAGTGTATCCGTCCGACTAACCCGGGTCATGTGCGTCACCTTCTTAAAGAATACCTCGCACCACATAGTGTTTCTGCTAATATGCTCTGAGATAGTTGACTACTTTAAAGCTATGCTCAGAGGCGTTACTAGCCAAAATGTGTTTTGTTTTTGGGGGGGGGGGGAATTTACCGACTGGCTGATAAATTTTACCGACTGTTTTTGTAGAAAAAAGACTGTTTTCAAGAAAAACAATGACAGTTTCGAAAAAATTTGACTGATTTTCAGAAAAAACGACTGTTTTGACAAAAAATCGACTGATTTTCAGAAAAATCGACCGTTTTAATGAAAAAAAAATCAACTGTTTTGGCGAAAAATCCGGTCGTGACACCCCTGGCTATGCTTACAGAAAATTACGCAAGGCTTCGGCTGTTTTTAGCCTCTTTCTATGCCTTTGCCTTGGATGCCACACTTGGCAAAATTTGCATAACCGGTCTCCGGCCTAAAATGTCACGTAAAGAGAACAAACGTGGCAAGCGTGATACACTACATTCTATCACTATCACTTCTCCGCCAGTTTACAATAACAGTATAATTGAGGCGCAAGAAGTAGTGTGTATTTGTTGTATTTTTCGTGGTTTAGATATTTCTTTAGTAAATTATGCGGATGATATTTTGAATCTGAGCCGGTACGTTAAGCCGATTGAAGAAAATTTTGCCGCCCTTTCAGAGTCTTATTCTAACATAGGTCTAACTTTCAATGAAAGTAAAAGCGAGGTGCTTATCTTTAATGGGGAAAAGGAAGCTGATAATATTTCTGTTAAGCTTGGCAGCCAGTATATTGTCCCTACAGGTTGCCTCACATATCTTGGTCTGCCTTTCCACTCAGACCTAAAATCGACAAGGCTTGGTCTAGTCACCGACTTTTCAGAAAAAGTACGGAAGTGTTACGGTACCCTAGTTTCTTGTAAGTGCGTGTATAACCGACATATTCTGGCACGTCTCTACAGTGCTGTGGCTCTGCCACACGTTATAGCTTTGGCACCACTCTGGCATATAATGCTACAATCCCAACGTCAGAATATTAGATCTTATTATTATCGGTACGCCAAGTATCTGTTGAGTCTCCCCCCATGGGCAAAGAATACAAAAATCAGTACAAAATACCATCTTGCCGATCCTGTGACTGCGATTGAGGCAAGAATAAAGAAGTTTGAAAGTTCATTAAACAGATCCCACGGTTTATACAACTCATTTACGTGCTAATGTTCGTATCCTCTTAGATTGTTGTTATGTTAAAATGTTGTATTGCGTGTTGTTGTTGTTTTTTTCTCTTCTTTTCTATTTTGTTTACTCCGTCTAGGTCCCCTCGGGCCAATTTTGATGGGAAATAAATTTTTTCATTCATTCATTCTACACTTATGAAGTGTAGAATCTCGGGAACGAGACTGGATGGAAATACTACTGAAGTAGAATGAATTACTGCCACAAGTACGACGTGTCCTTTAAGGAATGCACCGTGATTCCTCTCGCTCCCGAGCTAGGCAGCTTAGTGATTATAAGAATACAGAGCTAACAGAGGCTATAAACAGGTCGTCTCGAGGAAAAAATCCGGGTGAAATAAGTCCGATTAGTTCCAAAGGGGACTGAACACGCTAGGTGTCGCCAACTGTGGGGATTGCTTAACACAGGCGTAACATGTGAATGCGCGGTCGCTTTACAGCATACTGTCCTTCCAGAAATATTGGATTGGAACAGGAACAGGGGGGATTCCGAAGGGGTTATACTACAAGTGATAGAGTTCTAGTTTCGAAGGCTTTGATTGAAAAATATGGGAAGGGAAAAGATAGGCTGTTTGCGGCGTTTTAGACTTAAAAAAAGCGTTCGATTGTGTAGATAGACTACTTTTGGGAAAAGTATTGATAGAAATAGGACTACCGGTGGTGTTGGTTAAATTAGTTGTAAGTATGTATAGCTCTACTAAGGGGGTGGTAAAAAACAGTAGGGGAGGATTCTCGAGCGTATTCAGTGGTAAGAAAGGTTTGAGACAGGGTTGTACGCTTTCTCCGAGGTTATTCGGAATTTTTAATAATGACTTGGTTGAGTTCTTAGAGAAGAGATGGGCCCCGTCGTTATCTTTAGGTGGGATACCACTATCAGTACTGCTTTTCGCTGATGACACTGCGCTTGTTGCGAAATCGGAATTCGACCTTCAAGTCCTACTAAATCTAGTGGACGAGTATTTGGATGTAAAGAAATTAGGTTTAAACGTTAAGAAAACAGAAGTTGTAGTTTTTAATACAGGAAGAAATCGTGGGAAGACGAATCCACCAAAGTTTGATTTGAAAGGTCTAGAATTAAAGATTAGTTCTCAGTTTAAATATTTGGGATTTGTTGTAATGGAAAATAGAAGTTGGAAGGCTCACCTTAAAGAAATGGTGACCAGGGGAAAAGCTGCCTCAGCAGCTATATTCAGAAATCATACATTAATGGGTATAAGAAATTTGAAAATCCACAAACATGTATTTATGTCTAAGGTATTGCCAATTATCCACTACGGGGCAGAAATTTGGGGATACGAACCAGCAACGCAGCTTGAGTCTATTCAGCTGCAGTATTATAAAAGATTATTTGGGTTACATTCTACAACCCACACACAGGCGCTGAAGGGAGATCTAGGTATTTTTTCTTTAAAGGTCCCTCTTGCTTATTCTGCCTTTTATAATATACTTAGCTCCCATATGGAATTATAAGCTTCTAAAATCCCCACCTTTCTCCATTGTTTCTTTTCGCAACTACGAATTTTTAGCGCTTTTTTGGCCTTGCCGTCTTTTCCGGTCACCCAACGAAAAGTTTGCCGGAATCTTCACTGTCCGCTGACAACTCGTTCACATATAAGGATGTGATAATCTTCTGTTTATTACTTCTTTTATTTGCTTAGTTTTCGGATTTTTTAAGCTAGGCACTTTCATTTTTCAAATCTTTTGCGCCCAGCCGCCGCGTCGGAGAGCAGGAAGGCCGGATATAATCGACAAGTGCTAACAAGAGAATCGCTAGTCTCAGGTGGAAAGTAATGGTATTTTCGTAAACGTTTTTTCTGATCCATTTTAGGGGGAAAAGATCATTTCTAGTAAGAATGCTTTAACACGGCAAAGGGTAGCTCAAATTCTTAGATTTTTGCAGAAAATAGTTGTTTTGCCAGATGATAGGCTTGCGACGGCAGCTTACTTGGAAATGTTAAACGCAGGAAAAATAAATCATGGCCATTCCAAGTTAAATCCATACTTGATGAGGTTGGACTTTCATATATTTGGAATGCTGGATTGGGCCCTCCTGATCAATCTCCAGGTTTCATACATGAAGTACTGAGAGTTACTGAAGACCAGGAAACACAGAAATGGTCTGGAATTATTTCTTCATCGGATACCTTTAGAAATTATAGTATGGTGAAAACAGTTTATGAGCCAGAATTTTATTTTAAGCTTAATCTACCCGCGGTGTATTTGAGGTACTGGATCCAACTGAGGGCTAATTGTCTACCACTGCACGGTAGAAAGAAAGTGTTTGATAGAAGATAGAAGAATCCGGAGGGGAAATATGCGTGTCCTCTTTGCGGTGGAGAAGCTGAGGATATCGGTCATTTTCTAAGCCGGTGCCAAGAGCTTGCGGATCTCCGTAGGGAGATTCCGTGGGGATATCCCGACCCTTCCTGGTATCCTGAAGTGTACATCCGCCCAGTCGATTAGCAAATTTGTAGGTTTGTGTCTAGAGCGCTGGAATTTAGAAAGCTCTCCTTAGATTAGTTGTACGGTTATTTACGTTTATGTGTATTTATAACCTGTACTTGTATATGGCCCTCGGGCTTTTTCAAATACAATTATTATTATTATTATTATTATTATTGGCGGATTTTACGCCAAACTTGAGACGAGAAGATTAATTCCGGGCGAACTACTTGTCCGGCGAGAAAATGATTTTCATATCCGTGTTCAGCATGTCTCCTTCTCATTAGCTATTAAAAAATATTCTGTTCGCCCCTTAATGTTAAACCCCTCCACGATCCCTAAATTAGGGCTACAGAGCCAATCCACGGACTTGCCCTGTCCCTTGACCCAAAGAACCCTCACACCAAGTTTGACCAAAATATCTCATTCCCTTCGATAGGTATCCTGCTCACAGACGGACGGACAACTTTTACAAAGTCATAGGTATCCCTCCACTTACGTTTTGGGACCCCTAAAATCGATTGTAATCGACCGCTTTTACGGAAAATCGCGGCGCTTTCGTGCCGACTCGGTTATTTTTTACCGACTGGCCGACAACATTGAGGGGGGGGGGCGTCCCCCCCCCCCACGTGACGCCCCTTCAATCGGCAAGATATAAAATGCGCTACGAATCTAAGAACGTTTCATGCCTGAAATGTTGCCTGGTATTCACAGTGACCAGCAACACAGCGTAGGTATGTGTCAAGCAGAGGCGGAAGATTTAATTAGCACTTTAACTGTAGCTAAGATTCCCGACCCCCATCATTTACAGCCATGACGAATACAGGTAGTTACCTATTCTCCCATGGACTTATTTGTTCCTACCTTCTTGTTTCCCGATCTGGTCATCACATTCATCTCAATGGGCTTAAGCTCCCCCTTCTTTAAAACAGGGTCTTGTCCTGGAAACCGGATGGAGTAGGCCTTGGTCATTTTGTTGAGGCAGCGTTGCATGAGTCGCTCCCATGTTAGGGCAGGGTTGTCATTTTTCTCGCTCTTTTCCAGTAGAGCATCACTAAGAGCCGGATCCAGTCGTATCACGCTAGAAAGAGTAGAAAACTCTTACTTTCGTTTTTGGTAAATTTCTTCTTTTCCTCCCTCCTTGATAAAGAAACTCTAAAATTATTAGTACGTACTCGCTACCAGATATTACGGAAAAATCGGCTGTTCTCCGCAGAAAACTGTCAGAACGCGCTGTCGTACTGAAACTGCCGTACGCGCGTCTGTCGCCCTCTCATGGGCTTATTCATCTGTATGACTCTTGAGTAGGTTTTGTATTGTATGTGTTTTGTCTTCCCTAATTATGTTTTCCTATTTTCTTTCGAACTCCACTGTTTTCTTCTTGTACGATTTATGGGTTAAAAATAAATTGTTATTATTGAATGAATGAATGAATGTATTCCCAAAAAAGCCCTATGGGCCATAGCGGGACAAAATATAAAAATAAATAAGCACTCCAACTGCAATGTACCAGTCCAAATATCGAACACTCAACTCATGATTCTAATAACTAAATAACTATCAAACAAACTAATACCTATCTACCACAACTTCAACCTACAATAAAACGTTCACGGTGCTCCATTGCAACCTTCAGGAGTCTACCCAAGCAACTCTTGGAACACTTTGCTACCCATCAAATCTTTCAGATACCCTCTTGAGGAACCTCCTTACCAAAAACTTCTCTCCTTAGATCCCCCAACTCACTACAAGAACAAACCAAGTGTTCCACATCTTATTAAAAGGGTTAACAAGCTTCGTACTTGTGATTAGGTGTGTTTCTGGTTCACACTGCTCCGTTGTATGCGAAACGATTTTGTTCTTTGATTTTCCGACGTACGAGTCATGACAGAATTTATTTGCCAAATTTAGGATACCAGGGACGAGAACACCATCAACGAACCCAACGGCACCCAGTGAAGGAAGCGCTTGGCGCTGCCCTAAGGCGTATTCTCGTCGTTCCCCGAGGACTGCACTTGAGGAGTCCCGCGTTTTAGTTTGTCCAGGGGACTCGCTTCCCGTATTCTCGCGGGTCCCCACGGACGGGGAATGCTCCGATTAGAATCACCATCATCAAAAAGGACTCCCTTTTAGATTCGGAGGGGAATCAACTTTTGCTTGTGTTGGTGCAATGTAAAACGAATTAAGAAAATCAGAATAAACAATACCAAAAATAAAGTGGATCCAGATAAATTTGGTCAACTGCATATTTATGTTTTAAACAAAATCCATTTCGGAAGCATTCCCCCTGTTCTCGTTGTTTTCCGTACGCGGAGTCCGCGGGGAGTGACTCCCTCTATTCTCGCCGTTCCCTTCGATTCCCCGAGGAGTCCTCAGGGACGGCGAGAATACGCCCCCAAGGGCGATTGTGGCGTTGTCGTGGATTCGGCAATTCAGCAGACATTTGGTAATTTTGTAGCTAAAGCTAATAATATTCTGACTCTGAAGAATCTGTTTCCGTTTTTCGATGAAAGTTATTAGTTAAGTAAGTACAGTGTGTTGTTTAAAGTACGTCAATTGTTATTTATTGTTCTGAAAATTATTTGTGAAAGTGTTTTTTAAATTTATTTTAGTACTCCTTATTATATATTCTTTGAGGGAAATAAATAAATGAATGAATGAAAACGGAAAATCTTGCAACTTGTCGCTGGCTTGCCGATTTCATGCCCGGGCCCCATTCAGTCACATCTGTACGTGATCTGGTTCGTTAATTTGGTTATTACCCACTCTTACGTCTTATCCTGGTCACACTTGGAACGAAGAAATTCAAGACATATTACCACCATCATCACTCAAAGGTAAACAGAACTGGCGAAAGTCAGTGACTCTGGTCTGTGATTGGTCCAAACACTCCAGAGATACGTTTCAAAATGGCGGAGATGGACTTTTCCGTCTCGACTATCTTACGTTTTCAGCGTCTCTTCTTCCTAATTTCGACCGTAAGACGGTCTTATTACCGGCGTTATTACCAGGTGTGACTATAGTGGGGCCCGGGCATCACTTTCCACGTTCGGAGCGGATTCATTCGAACGTCATCTTCCAAAACTAGCGGAGCGCCAGAACAGCCTCGGAAAGCGAAGCTAGTTTTATCCACCGTCTCAAGAACATACGGCGGATAAGCCAGCGGAGCTTTCCAGACCGCCAGAATCGCCCTCTAAAAGGTGGTCAATGGTATCTTGCCCCGAGCATTTTTTATTTTATTTTGGACTTTGCGGCGAAGATGCACACTTTAAGGTGGCTAGAATTGGATCTGAAGCAAAAATGAGCATGGCCCCCTGGGGAGTACGAAAGTGTATCGTTACATGAGAAACACATCCTCTTGTGAATTATCAAGTTCTTATTTCGGATTCCAATTACCTCCACTCCCCCCAAGATGGCCGGATCGGGAAATCCCCCCCCCCCCCCCCGAGGGCCGATCCGGCCCGTCTCTAACAAAAAGTGCTTAGAACCTCTCTTTATTCTTCATCCCAATCCCTCCACTCTAAGCCTGTCCCGAGATTTCCGGTCCCCGTCCAATCCCTCCCCCCCAGAGTTATCGGATCCAATCCGAATATGAAATAAGACATCTGAGACACGAGCTCTTTCCAGACATTTGAGACACGAGCTCTTTCCAACTGTCAAGTTCATTCTGACCCAATGAACCGTTCAAAAGTTATCCTTGCCTCAAAATTCCGGATTTCTCCTCCCCCTCTCCCCCACGATGGTCAGATCGGGGAAACGACTATTCTCAAGTCAATCTGGTAGGGTCCATGATATGCCTGACAAAATTTCATCGTCCTAGCACATCTGGAAGTACATTAACTTAGGATTGCCGAGATTCCGGACACTCCCCCCTCCAACTCCCACACAGTGCCCGGATCCTTCCCACCGATTTTCATCCCGATCTCTCAACTCTAAGCGTGTCACACGATTTCCGGTTCCCCCCTCCAACTCCCCCAAAGTCACCGGATCCGGCTCAGCCTTGAAGTGGGACATCTGATACACGAGGTCTTTCCAAATATCAATTTTCAATTCAATTTCAATTCAATTTATTTCATAATAAAGCAAAACATATCTCTCGTAGACAGAGCTCAAATACGATGTCTTTTTAGTCATAAACAAAAATAAAATAAGTTGTCAACCGAAAAAATAACAGGGCTGAAAAATGCTAAAGAGCTTTACGAAACTCGGCACAAAGCTTCTACTGTAACGCACAGTGTTACAGTAGATTGGGGTCAGTTCGGGAACCTTCTCAGCCACTTCTCGGGGGGGGGGGGGGGGGAACGAGATCTTACAGGAACAAAGGGTTGGGGAAGGAATGAACGGTACATGGGATGCTGGAGGAGCCAAAGTTACGGCATAGTTTTGCGCGACGGGAAGAAAGGTATTCAATTGAGGTAAAAAGAGTATGGTAGGGGGGAACCGCCATAGATAATTTGCAGCGGTCTCTTCTGAACTCGCTCTATTTTATCAGTTTTACCTTGGGTAAGAGCAAAGTCCCAAACCGGACAAGCGTATTCGACTAAGGGTCGAATGAAAGATCAAAACATTAGCTTTAGCTTGTCCTTAGGAACCCGAAACTTTCTCACTGTTTTTAGCATTTGAGTTGCGCTGTTAGCTTTCTTTACAATTGTCTTTGTATTTTCATGCCATGAAAGGTCAGAAGAGATCACTACTCCTAGTAGCGTTGTTTTATCACTGATGAGCCCAGGGTCGATAAGAGGTTAGAAAGACGGCCGACTTTTACTAAGAAAAGAAAAAGTCGTAACCGAGCACTTATCTTTATTCACGACCATATTCATTTCAGCCGCCTCTGAGGTAACCTGGTCGATGAAACCGGCAGCGTTGCAAAACTAAGTTTCATTAAGTCTATTATTTCATTAAGTTATTAAGGCCGACTTTTTCTAAGAAAAGACAAAGTCGTAACCGAGCACTTATCTTTATTCACGACCATATTCATTTCAGCCGCCTCTGAGGTAACCTGGTCGATGAAACCGGCAGCGTTGCAAAACCAAGTTTCATTAAGATCCGACCTACCGTTCAGAAGTTATACATCCCTCAAGATTCCGGATTCCCCCTCCCCTCCACTCCCCCCACAATGGTCGGATTGGAGAAATAGCTATCTCCAAGTTAGTTTGGTCGGGTCCCTATGCTGCCATCGTCCCAGCACGTCTGGAAGTCCCCTAACCCGCGATCACCGGACCGACCTACCGACAGACCGAAAGTGATCGGTATTTGGCACTTTATTCAAAGTATGGAGTGGCACGACCTATATCCGTTATTTGCGAAAGGAGACAACGCTTTAAGCGCAGCCTTAGTTAGGCTCAGCAGATGCTTTACTCGTTGTTTTCTTTTTAAAATTTCTTGCGTTCTTTCAATTATTGTTTTTGACAGTAATCTTATTTTTTGCATTTATTTCTTTGTTCTTTTTTCTTCTTTTTTATTTAATTACTCCGTCTTTTGTACGATGTGCATTACGATGGGCAATAAATCTATTATTTATTATTAATTTGCGAGTTATGTAGGCTGATGTTACGATTTTGCAGAAAAAAGGGACAGTCCCCCATTTTATGCCCCATCGATTTCAATCCTGTAAGGACTCGCATGATCAAAAGCTTTTGGTAGCCGACCTGAATGAACCGGTACCGGGATAGTTTTATCCCAAAGAGTGCTGGCATTTAAAATTCATTATAAAGATGCTAAGTAGCTACTGCCTACTGTAGCCTACCTTATTTGTATCTTTTAGGTTAGTTAGTTTTTAGAGATTTTACTAGTTTGATGTTGAAAGATGATTTGACAAGATTTATTGTTATTGCATTGCATGTTAATGTTGTTTGACGAGTACCCCTATATGACGTGTCCACGATCTGGGTATTAACAAGGTATTAATAAAGACTATTCTATTCTAAGTGAAAATGATTCTGGTTCACAAGTTCGAAACAAATTTCATCCTCACCTTTTCTGTTCTGGGTGTTGAAGCTCCTTCTTCTTTATGTAATCGGTGAGTCCTAACTTTACTTGCGCACATGTAAGAGCTGCACCCTTCCTAGAAAGAACAACTGTATCTATTAGTAAGATGGATTAGTAAATCATGATGAAGTCTCACTAAGTGTAAAAAAAAAAAAAAAAAAAAAGGAAGGATAAATAGATCTTGATAATTTGATGTCCGTCTTGCACAGGTGACCTGTTGTCACATATCGAGATGGGCTTTGGGTTTAAGAATTGTTTAACAAATGTTGAAGAAATAAATTCCTTCCTCCCTTCCTTCAATGCGGTTTCTGCACCTTCAACAAATTTCTGTACACGATGGCCTGACCCTGATCAATCTCGATGTACCATCAAGCCTAGTTTCACTTTTGACACGAGTTAAAAGAAAAACAGGCCTAGTTTCACTGCCAGCGTCCCTATGCCGGAAGAACAAGCGCATAAGCACTTTACGATCCGACGAAACGGGGGTGGTCTTGTACCGTTTCGTAAGTATTCTTGACTCTTCGTTCGGGTCGCTGTCACTACCGCTACACGTCACTACGCCCAAGATCGAGAACAATGTGTGGTCGAACTGTCGGAAAATCTGGACAAACTGACGTTTATGCCAACTGACGTTTGTACCAACTGACGCTTTGTGTGAACTGACATTAGGCGAAGTGACGGTGGGCGAACTGACGTGTAGACGAACTGT
This sequence comes from Branchinecta sandiegonensis, assembly GCA_030848855.1. NCBI lineage: Eukaryota > Metazoa > Arthropoda > Branchiopoda > Anostraca > Branchinectidae > Branchinecta > Branchinecta sandiegonensis. Next base: position 4,093,506 of record JAUPMV010000017.1, on the reverse strand, counting down.
CGGATTGTCGGATTTGGTGAACTGACGTGTGGGTGAACTGACGTTTATCGGAACTGACGGTAGGCGACCTGACGATGGGACAAATGACGTGTGCCTGAAGTGACGTGTGGGTCAACTGACGGATTTTTGCGGGTCAACTGACGTATAGCCGAACTGTCGGAAATTTGGGCGCACTGACGGAATTCTGAGGCGAACTGACGTTTGTGTCAACTGACGTGTGGCAGTATTGACGGATCACTCTGGCGATATGCAAGAAAATAGAAACAACACCAGGCGCTAGTAAACAAGTTAAAGCAGAACTGAAACCTGGTAGGCTAATGTTCCATTATTTTCCTTCTCAACAACAGGCGGAATTGCCAGTCCGCGTATTTTCGATTTTCCTTTCCCGGTTGTTTTCATGCTCTTACTCTTTAACCAATCTACCAATGGACGGTTTTTCAACAAGCCCTGCGTCTTTTGCGATTGGGCGGAGGTGCGGATTGTAAAAAAAAACAATCAGAGATAACCTTTTTTTGCAATGTCAAGACTGTTCATAATAAGTGGTGTGCTTTCACAGTAAAGGAACATTGCAAGAGTTAAAGAATAGGAACTGATCTGTTTTATTTGGAATGCAGCAGCTATAGCCTATGCCGTGGTGGGAAATTGCAACGACAAGCTCTTCGTTGGACCTTTAAAGTTTAACTGAAAAGCCAACTTATTTTTGTGTCATTTAATTCAATACACTGAATCGCTTGGATTCTGCAAACGGATTTTTTATTTTCCACTATCTGCTCTAGTTATGACGTTCAGGATATCTGCGGCCGTCTCCACAGCGTAAATTCTACTATGAAGCGGGAAATTTTAATCTCAACACAAATGCGACTTTTCAGTGGGCAGTGGTGAGACTGTTGAAGATTGCTTAGTGCCTGAACAAAAAAAATCATAAATCTTTCTCGTACGGCATACAACAAAAATACAAGCGCATAGTGGTACCGCAAATCACACGGAAATTCCACTATCTGAAAATGGATTATTCATTGAATAGTGGAACAACGAAGTAACGCATTTTCAGCGGGTCTTCACGCCAACTTAAGTGAATAAGTGATGGGTAACTAGATTGTCCTATCCCACCCCTTTTCGGTTAAACTTTATAAATTTCGGGACCCGTTTGGCAGCGCGGGGTGAGAGACCTTTACATCAAGGCCATAACTAGATTACAATAATCCACTCGAGCCGGCACGCACAATAATGGCGAAAAAGATTACTTACTCGTGCCCTGCCGCTCTAAACACGGGCAGCACTGCAGCCGTGACGCAGTACATATCGGTAACCGCAGGTGCTTCGTATCTATCATCATCTTCATCAACGCTTTCATCTTCTTCAGCCTCAAAATCATCTTTGAACCTTCTCACTAGATCATGTAAGTGATTCACCGACATCATACTCTCTACTCCCTTTTGCTGCTCTTTAACTTCTAGCACACCTTCTGTCTGCATATGGGCCAGGAATTTGGATAATTTTTTGAAGCTAGTTTTCTTGATATCCAGAGTTTTGCTTTTGGGACATGCAGGAAGGATATGGTTGGCATAGAAGACGTTTGTCAGACAGGGGAGTTCAAGCTTCTTGGCGGTTGTCCTAAGTGCTTTAAGGAAACACTTTGTCAGTAGCAAATCCATCTCCTCCTGTGGCGAAAGGCTAGCCTCATCATTTCCATCGTTTTCGGTTTCATCACCCTGTCCTTCTGTCGGTTGTTCCTCCTGGACTTTTTCTTCAAGCCTCACGTCTTCTACTTTTTTGGTAAGAGCTGCTGCATAACTGCCCTCTACCTGGTCCGAACTTTGAGCTTCACCTTCAGACTTCGTTGGCTGAATTATGACCGGGGCACCGAGTTTAGGCCTTACCGCCTTACCACCATGTTGGAACAAGGTATCCCCCATGCAGTGAAGGATCTCCACACCTTTTCCTTTCTTTGCTGACATATACATGTCTTCACTTGATAGTGCTGTTCTTCCCACTGCTATTGGTGCAATATTGTCCACTGTATTAACAGACACTGGTGTCCCCTTTGCCAATTTACCATACGCTTTATTTGCTAAGGACTGGTCAACTACTATTCCAGGCAACATTAGGTCAGCTCCATTCATAAGCCTGGGTAGGACATCCTGAAAGGTGCTGAAGCTAGACATGATATTTGGGGCCTGCCACAGTAGAAAAACTGTAGGGTACATTTTATCTTCATAGATGAAGAGTATAGGTTTTTGTCCGGCCAGAACTACATTGCAAATTTTGTTTTCTGCTGTCTCAATTTTCATCTGTGTGATTTCATCCTTGATGTTAACAATACTGTTCAGCTGATCTTCAGTTATGGCTGGAAAGTTCTTTGAAATATCCACCTTGATCTTCTTCCTTAAAAGAAAGAAGGGCCTAAGTTACAAAACCAAAAAACATGGAATAACTGTAGACAAGTACTAATGAAACATAAGGATCTAAACCATAGAGCTTAACTTTATCCATATCCATGGGACTGCTCCGAAAGTCGAGGGAAACTATGAATTAGTAGTGAATTTAGAAGCAAGGGTCCTGGGTTCAAATCCCGGCTTTCTATTTTTTAGTTCGCTACTTATTAAAACAAAAGCTCCGAGATCATATGGCACTTGTTACGAGTAGGTAGAAAGTAGATGAGAACGTCACAAAATACCGCCTTTAACCCCCCTAGGATCGGACATAGAAATAGGATATCTAGTTTCACTCGAGTCTGAGCATTTCCGGCATCGCCTCGGGTCATCTAGGGCAAATGACTACCTTCCATGTTTAGATTCACTCGTTTGATCCCTAGGCGTGCCACAATATTTCCGGTAACCCCCCTCCAACTCGCCCTACCGCGGCCGAATCTGGTTTGAACACATAAATGGATCATGTAAAGCATCTGCTCTAACCGACTATCAAGTCTCTCTCGTATTTGAGCATTTTTCGGGAAATCCTGGTACCCCCCCCCCCCCCCACCGTGCTCGGATCCGGTCCGGACCTTAAAATATGTTATCTAGGGCATATGATCTCTCTAATTTCCAAGTTTCATTCATATCGCTCCACTCGTTTGACCCCTATGTCAGCCACAAAATTTTCGGGACTCCACCTTCACCTCCCGCCATTGTTGCCGAATACGACTCGGACACATAAACTTCGCTTCTCTGACATCTCCTCTTCCCATCATCAAGTTTGGCTCGAATCGAAGCATATCTGCAAATTTCTGGTTCCCGCTTCATCATCCTCCTACCATGGCCAGATTCAGTTCGGAGGCCAAACAACAAATCTAGGCTGCACAAACTCTGTACTGTCCAACTTGCATCCAATTCGGCCAATTCGTTTGGTTTTTGTGCAAGTCGAAATTTCTGGACCCCCCCCCCCCCCCTTCCAACTCCCCCAACCGTGGCGGCATCTGGTTCGGACCCATGTTTTGCATAGTTAGGTCACCAGTTCTTATCAGTCAAGAACGTATCTAATACTTATGCTTATTCCTCCCACTAAACTCCATCCCGATCCCTCGACGCTAACCGTTTCACGAAAATTCCGGTGCCCCCCTTCACCCTCCCCCCCACACAAGTATTGGATCCGGTCCGGACTTGACATGGAATCTGAAACGATAATTCTTTCCACTTGATAAGTTTCATTCAAATCCGATCCCCCATTCAAGCATTATGCACGATACTAGATTCCGAATTCCTCAACCCTCCATTCCACCCACGATGGTCGGATCGTGCAAACAACCTTTTTCAAGTCAATCTCTTCGGGTCCCTGATATGCTTGCCGAGATTCATCGTCCTAGTGCATCAGGAGCCACCGAACTAGCGGGATTACCAGCATTCTCCCCCCCCCCCCCTCCCCAACTCCCCCAATGATGTAGCTAGGACTTGTGCTTCTTCTTCCCACCAAGTTTCATTCAGATCCCTCTACTCTAAGCGTTTCCCAAGATTTCAGGTTCCCCCCCCCCCCAGCTCCCCCCCAAAGCCACTGGATTCGGTCCGGATCTGAAGTGGGTCGTCCGAGACACGAGGTCTTTCCAAATTCAAACAATGTTTACAACGGATACGTCAGCTACGATTCTTCATCAGCAATATTTGCAGATAAAAACGACTATTACTGAAAAAAAAAACTGTGTCAACGAAAAATCGACTGATTTTAATGAAAAGTACCATTTTTAAGAAAAAATAGACTATTTTTTTAAGAACAGCCGGCTTCTACTTGGACTGTATCCAAGAAAAAAAAATCAACTGATATAACGGAAAATCGCCTGTTTTCAGCCTGACGAGGACCCTTGCCAAGAAGGGCCGAAATATCGCTGACGAAGAATCGTAGCTGACGTATCCGTTGTAAACATTGTTTGAATAAATGTTTCAAAGTCAGCTTGGGCTCAAAGAATATTTATATTTCCAAATATCAAGTTCTTTCAGATCCGATCACCCATTCGTAAGAGATTCCCCCTCCCTCCACTCCCCCCAGATGGTCGGATCTGAGAAGTGACTATTTCCAAGTTAATCTTTTCGGATCCCTGATATGCCTGCCAATTTTCATCGTCCTAGCTTATGTAGAAGTGCCAGAACTAGCAAAACCCGGACCGACAGACCGACGGGCAGACAGAAATCGTGATCGCTATATGGCACTTGGCCGAAGGGCAAGTGCCATAATAACTCATGACTGATTGTAGGAACTCCTTTTAACCAACCCAAAAGACCCATGAAGGGTCAATTACTGTCTGGGTGGAAATCCGAGGATGATACTGTTATAAAGTCTCCAGGACAAAGTAATATGTGAGTGTTCAGCTACGGTGGTTAACAGTTGATGGTGAGACTATATCTGTAACAATATCCCTTCTCATCTTAAATCACAAGACAATAAGGACATCAATACAGAATGACTGTATAGGCATTCACTAGAGGTACAGTAGAGATATTCTAATTTGAACGTTTGTTGACTTTGATCATTGCCATTTTCATGCACTTGCTGTGACAAGAATCAACTACCAGTTAGCCAAAATACGGGATGCCTTGCTATTTAGGCCACCCCACTGAATGAAATATATGCATGCAATTCCCACTGTTTCTTTCCAGCCTCTACACTTACCAACTGTGTGAAACTGGGCTTTGAACAAGACGTACAAACAGTAACACTAAAGGGCAGCACGAAAGATGATTAGCCAGTGACTAGGCATCTTTTTAGCTGTATTTTTCATGTAGGCTATAATTTAACTGCTTTCCACACAAATTCTATCTTTTACCGTGGATTAAACACAGAGATCCTAAGAATTTGCAGAAATCGGATGAAGCGATGTCCTGGCATCAGCAGCCACTAGTCCATACTACCCATGCAGTACCCATGATCACTTAAACTTAAAGTGAGCGCTGAAGGCAAGACTTTTTTAAGTTTGCTTTTTCCAGCCAATTTTACTATTTCCATGCAAATTCTAGCTTTTAATGTTTCTCAAATCTCAATTCTAAAACTCCTTCTTATTGTTTGTAGCCACCATTAGTGAAACTGATGAAGTCGCGAATTAAAGTGTCCACTTAGCCTATGATTCAAGGATTACTGCACCTCTGAATATTTGAATTCATCGCCTAATCAACAACTGTAAGAGTCATCTATCGACAACCTTCTAGCATCAGAATAGTTAGTATTTTATCGGCCGGCAGTCTAAACTTCTACCGGCTAGACATTTCAGCAATAGCAAACCATTCCGCAAAGTCACTGTTTGCTAAAAGACATAAATAGGTACTTACTTATCTGATGTTTTCAGCTGAGTCTTTGATTTTATCCTAAACGGCTTCAGAAACATTTTTTCTCATGAATTAGTGTTTCTGAATCAGCAAGACTGAACGCAGCGCTGTCTCAGCGTTGTAATTGAGGTCTATTTGTTAGACGCCGTCTAAAAGCAGATGGCGCTAGTAAAGTCTTCTTCATAACTTTTGAAGTTCATTTACTTTCCTAAATAGAAATGTTTTGGGAGGAGGATAATAGGTGTGTTTTTTGTATTTGGTTTCGGTGTAGTTTCACTGCAGTTTGACGTGTTTCAGTTATGAAAGTATAGGATGTGTACCGTTTCATTTGTCTATTCCACATACTGTACTTTCATAACTAAAAGAAAAGTTAACGAAACTGCATCAAAAAAATCGCGCCTTATATTTAGGACTGTAAACAACTTGGAAATACTCTATATGACTAAGTCCAAAACACGCCAGTGATCCTCAGGAAGAACGAGAAAACGTCTCGCTAACGACTCAAACTTAACAACTCAAATCCTATGTCAACCAATCACAGCGATCGTTGGGAACAGCTGTGGTGCCGATTCTGGCTCTTCCGCTAGGTACCGGGCGATTTTGCATTGGCAAGGAGAGTTAGTCATCAAGGGTATACAGTAAAGATATGTTCGTGATTACCTTTTTTTAATGTTAGTGAAGGTTTGATTAGTTGTATAATATGGTAGTAAATGTGTACTGGTTGCGTTTTTCAAGCACATATGTGCTTTGTTTGTAACTTGTCGTCAAGCCGGAAGGATTTTTTTTTAGTAAAGTTGTTATTGAATCTTAAAAAAACTCACCAGTCTCTACCTCACAACTCTACCAGTCAGGCAAAGTAGCTCATAGGGCTCATAAGACCATTTGAATAGGTGTTCTGGGTTTATTTTACCATTTATCCCAAAACTGCACTCGTGTAACTTTCAAAAAAGCCTACCTCTAATGTGGCAAAATTGACCAGAGAGTTATCTAGAATTTTGGCTGTCGCATGTGTTTATTGGTTTAAAATAAAGATGGCGTATATGCAGATTTTTTTAATTTTTAAAACGAAAATGCTATTACGATAAAATATTGAAGACTAAAGCCACTTGGAAATACTACTCTTTTTGTGTGTTTCAGGCAATTTTCTGTGTCTGAGAGAGTATGTGATTGTTTTGATCGGTCCTAGAATCAGCGAGTTTTCAAACAAATAAATGTTCCCGGACGCCAATTCCTTATCTCTCGGGTGTCGATCTTGCCTTTTACTCTTCAGTTCTCTCTCATTCGGTTCTGAATCAGACGGCATTCGTAAGGTTCGTAAAATTTGTCGCAAAATAGGTTTTATTTCAATTCAATTCCTTATCTCTCGGGTGTCGATCTTGTCTTTTACTCTTCAGTTCTCTCTCATTCGGTTCTGAATCAGACGGCATTCGTAAGGTTCGTAAAGTTTGTCGCAAAATAGGTTGCATAAACTTTGTCGCCGCTCGAATCAGACGAGACTTGTTAACTTTGCGGAAATCTTCTGTGGCAAATTTAAGATTAGTCGACCTTATCGTTATTAGATGCCATATCAGTAATTTCAGCCCTTGATGCTCTATTTTCATTTAAATTAAAATATTGCTTTCGATCTCTTACCCTATTGGTCAACTGTACAACCTTTATGAACAAAGTTCACGAAAGTTGAACTTCAGGCTTACCGACGAAACGTCCCCATGACAAAACGTCCCTTGGCGAAACGTCCGCGAAACGTCCCCGTGACAAAACGTCCCCGTGACAAAACATCCCCGTGACAAAACGTCCCCCTGACAAACCGTCCCCGTGTCAAAACGTCCCCGTGACAAAACGTCCCCATGGCGAAACGTCCCCAAGCATAGATTTTTAAGTTCGCCTCGATCTTCAGGTGTATGATCGAGGTAAAACAACTTCAGAGTGTGCATTGCATTACATATGTGGGAGCATTCCTTATAAGCAGGAAAGGTCGGACATAGGAACGGTTGCTTCATGATTGTATTGTTTTCAGTTAAAACATGTCCTGTAATATGCCTTACAAGTTGCAATTGACTCGTAACTGATCAGTTCTAGGTCGTTTGAAGAAACAAGCACAATCTGAGGAGCACCAATATGCTCCTAAGAGAAATTGGAAGCTCGCTGTGGCTCAAAGAGAGTCAAACAAGGAAAATGCAAAAATAAGCGTAGTGCCGTTATGCTGGTTAAAAATGACATTGGGAAGCGAGGAAACGAAAGCGGATGGAATGATTAGCTAGGTAGAGAGACATAGTAAATCTATGTTAGACGGTTTTGATCCTTTAGTAGAATCTTTTAATAATAAGTATCACCAAATTAAATGTCGAACAAAAGCAAGATCAATGAGCTATGTCGCAGCGTAAACTAACGTACAAAATAAACCAATTAAATAAAAGATAAAAAGAAACTGACAAACTACTAAATCTTTGCGCTTTCCTTAAAGGACCCCTCTTGCTTATTCTGCCTTTTATAATATACCTAGCTACTTTATGGAATTATAAGCTTCTAAAATCCCCACCTTTCTCTATTGTTTCCATTTTGTGGTGAAATTATCATTTCTGGTAAGATTTGTGCTTTAAGAAATGGCTATAGTCGGGAACAACACTTTGGTTTGTTTCTTCACTGTCGGTTAAATGCTAGTCCACCCATCATGGTTTTCAAAAGTTTATAAAAACATTTTTTGTCTGAACTGATGACGCAATCAGTCGTCTCAGAGGCCTAGCTATCCCTCAGTGACGAAAAAAAATTCTTAGCCGGGGACGTTTCGCCATGGGGACGTTTCGAATGGGGACGTTTTGTCATGGGGACGTTTCGTCGGTAAGCCTGAAGTTCAACTTTCGTGAACTTTGTTCATAAAGGTTGTACGGTTGACCAATAGGGTAAGAGATCGAAAGATAAATGAAAACGTTGACCATTAGGGTAAGAGATCGAAAGATAAATGAACACGTTTTGTCATGGGGACGTTTCGTCGGTAAGCCTGAAGTTCAACTTTCGTGAACTTTGTTCATAAAGGTTGTACGGTTGACCAATAAGGGAAGAGATCGTATGATAAATGAAAATATAGCATCAAGGGCTGATTTCGCCATGGGGACGTTTTGTCGACAACCCAAACTTCATGCCTTCAGTATCTCCGCAGGAGTCCTTTATGCAGGTTTATGTCCATCATCATCATCGTCACAAAGACACGAGTACTACAACGAGGTGCAATTACTGAAAAAAGACAAGGCATACCACTACCAGTTATCATTCAGGGGTTGGCAGACCATAACCTTGGGAAGAACAAGAAACGAACTGCCGTCTGAGGCTTCCTTTATTCATTTTGCAGATGGCTTTGAGGACGGTGCTAAAGATCGGACTGATCACAGTGTTAGCATTAGCTGTCATCACCGTCCTTCGAGCGTTAGCTGTGGAAGATCCAGTGAAATTTTCGAGACTGCCGAAAAAATCCGACGGATACGTTGCTGACGACAATGACGTCGACAGCCTTGCTGAAAGATTGGCGGGAGCCCTTCGCATACCGACCATCTCTTATGAAAAAGGAAAACAGGATCTCGTGCAGTTTCCAAAGTTCCACGGGTATCTTGAAAAAAGTAAGTATTTCTCTGAGCCTCTCATTTTCACTTCAGTTCTGGTCCTTTTACGAACAACCAAGAATAGGTTGATTTCGGTTTCTGCCACTACTGCAAGAAACGTAAAAGTACGTATTTCTCTGAACAAGGGCAGCCTTTCGTTTTTACTTCAGTTCTAGTCATTTTACGAACAACGAAGAATAAACTGATTTCCGTTTGCCACTACTGTAAGAAACGGACAAGGAACTAAAATGTTATTGTTGTTTGAAAGCTAACGCTGAAACATGCCCAGACTATTGTCTTCTTCTTTCTTTATTTTTGTGTTGTTCCTCTTTGTGTCTAGATTAATTTAAAGTGAAGATTTATTCAGCTGCACCCACATGCCCATCCAGGCTTTCATGCAGTCAGAGGTACCGGCTAAATGTGTTGATAATACTAACAGTTTATTTATGTGTTTTTGTTTTGAGTTTATTTATCTTTTGCCGTCGCTGTAGATTTTGTGTACCCTCTGTATTTATTGTTAAGCGTTCATTTACCTTTTTTTCTGTATGTACCGTGCAAATGCCTTATTACTAGGCTGCACGTAATAAATTCATTCATTCATTTACTCATTCAGTGTTTTAAAATTTTGTTTATCTAGTTTAGGTTATAAAATTTGTATAGCCTATATTAAAATCATTAAACCCCCCAAAATCAACTCATTCAATTTCAGAAGTTAGTACACCAAATTTTGTATGTTACGTAGGGCGGTTTCTTCATGGCTCGTGCCCGCTTTCCAGATTTGGTGCGATTTGCTCAATCTGAAGAGAACACAATAAGGGACAAATTACGTGAGTTGCGTTTTTGATCAAAGTTTTGTTCGCCGTTAGCGTAGCCGGTTGCTTAATTTCCGTTTTCAAACCCCGTCGAAGTTCACCGTTTGCTGAATCAGTAGTTGCGTTTTTGATCCGAATTCTCCCTTCCTTAATTCTCGCTTCTGAATTCTCGATTCTCGTACAAATTACCGTCTTTGCTCCTCTGACTTCTCCATTCTCGCTTTTAACAAAAACACTAATTTTGCAGCTCGTCCGCAACCCGGTATACGTATTCATGCATATTGAGCACCCGCACTCTGCTGACTAATCAGGGAGGAGAACGCAGAGAGGGAGAATCGAGAATTCGCCATCGGAGCAACTTCTCGATTCTGCAGAATCTTGAGGTTTTCCCCGTTCTCGATTCTGACAGAAACGCAAGAAAAGGAGAATTCACTTCATCTGAATAGTCCAAATACGCGCAATAGGAGAATTCGGAGGAGAATCGCGAGGAGAATCCGGATCAAAAACGCAACTAGTGTATTTACGACTCCGGCGGTCATTGCCTGGTTGACGTTTTTTCGACGATTTAAGCAAACTTCGAACTTGCTAGCTCACGAAGTTCGACGGTCAGAGTTTGAAGAAGGACGAAGAAACTGTGACGGGCGACAAAATATGATAATTAAACAAAAACTTTTGAGGTTGAAGGTAACTTCAAACTTCGATAAAAAAAAAACGCAACTAAGTTGTTTCGACCCCTGGATGAGCAGTGCGAAATCTTTCTTGAGGGGAAAATGAAGACATTAAGGACGTCATACACAACAAGAACACGAGGACGCGGAACACCTATTTAATCAACAGATTTAAAGTTAATGAACCTATTACTGCGGTGGAAGATCTCCGTGCTCGAATCCTTCGTTCTTGCAACCACCCCTGGATCACCCATCTGTGCGGCCAGGAATGATCGAGTATGATTAGTTACCGTCCTTTAAGTGTTATTGTTATTGTTCATTTACTTTGTGTTTTTGCTTTTTTCCTTTTCCAGTTTCTTTTATTATGCTCCACTAGTCCTCATTGTAGTGCAGTGGGTCAATGAAATTCATTCATTCACATTAGAACCAATCTTGCAGGAACCCATGCATGCACACACTCGATATTCCTTCAGCCCAATCTCACTTCGAATCTATTTGACAGTGCAAAACCGATACGTCAGCTAAATTTTATTAGAGGTATACTTCGACTCTTCTTGGCAAGGGTCCTCTCCACGCTCGAGCTGGATTTTGAACTTGTGGAAAAAAAGAAGAAGGAGACCCTTGCTACCCGATGAAAGATTTGTAGCCTGCGTAGTTGTATGATAGTTGTACGAAAAAGTTGCATGTATTGATATGTAATAGTAAAGAATACTATAATGTGCCCCTGACTGGGCGAATATTAGTCAGTAGTATCCAGTAGCATCCTGTCTTGTTGTAGGAGCATCGAGTCTCACCAATAGTAGCATGCAGTAAAATGCAGTAACACGGTAGCCTTGACATAGAAGCATGTAGTAGCATCAGTTCGTACTGCATGCTACTTTTTCGTACAACTTCATACTATTATTTTAGATAAATTTTAATCGGGAAGAAGGGCTGAAGTATGGCTATAATACATACAGCTGACGTATCTGTTTTGCACTGTCAAAGTACACACATGTACAAGTTGCCTCTTGCGAAAAATGATAAGAGCGCATTTTCACCTCTGTTACATGATCCCATCAGTAGCTAATACATTTTCTTAAGCCAGTTTGTAGAGCTGCCGAATGTTTCAATAAATCAATCAATTTATTTAATTCGCGATATTATACATCACATATTAAAATTACACTAAAACAGGACTATTCTTTACTAAATGTATACAATCATTTCATCCATTCGGTGGCTCGGGGCAATAGCACAATTGACGGAAAAGGCGGTAGAAATGGCCGGAACGGCATTCTGCATTTTCTCGATATACTGGCCAACACGTCCTCGGAAGAACTGAGGAGACATTTATTTCATTTCCAGCCTTCCCGCTCGTCCACTCTTCACCTTTCGTTACAAAAGAGGTCATAAACGGCTACAGTCTTCTATACACCGTAACGGGGTCTAACCCCGATTTTATGCCTTACCTTCTGACTGCCCACATGGATGTAGTCCCAGCCAATGGCTCATGGTCGGTAAGTCCATTCCAGGGCCTCGTTAAAGATGGAGTCATCTACGGAAGAGGAGCGATCGATGATAAGCATTCAGTAATGGTAAGTTCTTCCTGAATCTTCAGTAACTGTGAGATGTATGAATAGAATATATTACAAAATAGCCTTGTGCCATGGCAACAAAAATTGATACAAGTAAACTAACTTATATAAGTAACGAACACTTCTCCTATTGTAAGATCTCGTTCTATGTTCCATCGCAAGCTCACACGGTAAGAAAACATTCATCCTTGATCATCCTCACCAGCCATTCCTCATTATATTGTCTTCTGTTTCATCACCTAAAACATACGACCGGCCTAAACAATGAATGGATCATTTATTATTCAAAGAATAATTGGAACAGGAAGACAAATTTTCGAATGTTCGTCTTCTCGTCCATTGTCACATTGTGACAATTGACCCACACATTGTGTGTGAATTGACTCACATATCGTCAATAAAGAGCAAAACAGCAACGGTCTTATAAATGACGCGTTAGCACTAGCTTTCACTTGCAACAATTCCTTAAACTAATTTCCTAAAACTGCTTCTTAGAATTCCCAGAAACGTCGTTGGCTTTGTCGCAAGAACAGATTTTATTATTTTAAGAACCTTGCCAAGAAGGGCCGAATAATTTTGCCGAATCGATAATCGAGTTGACTAATCAGTTAATTAAAGGTGGAGAAGATTGCCGAGAAATCGTGCTAAAAGTATGAACAGCGCTCGTGGGCCCTTGCTGATAGTTGAATACCTTTAGACGACGTGTTTTTCTGATTTTTTTTTTTTGACCCGGTCACATGGGGGATTATTAACAAGGGATTTGCTGGCCTAAGGCATGATGGCATGAGGTTCCTTGCCTTCAGATTAAGTCCATGACCCGTGCTGGATTGCCAACTAACTAGGCAGGGTCAGGGGCGTCACGACTGGGGGTGGGGGAGGGGGGGTGACGCCCCCCCCCAATCTTGTCGGCCAGTCGGAAAACAATAACCGAGTCGGCGCGAAGCGCCTCGATTTTTCGTCAAAATAGTTGATTTTTTTCATGAAAACAGTCGGTTTTTCTGAAAATCAGTTGAATTTTTGTCAAAACAGTCGGTTTTTATGGCACTTGCCCTTTGGCCAAGTGCCATATAGCGATCGCAATTTCTGTCCGTCCGTCGGTCTGTGGGTCGGTCGGTCCGGGTTTTGCTAGTTCGGGCACTTCTACATAAGCTAGGACGATGAAACTTGCCAGGCATATCAGGGACCCCAAATGACTAATTTGGAAATAGTCATTTCTCCGATCCGACCATCGTTGGGGCAGTGGAGGGAGGGGGAATCCGGAATCTTGAGGAATTTATAACTTTTGAACGGGTGAACGGATAGCAATGAAATTTGATATTTGGAGAGATCACGTGCCTCAGACGACCCAATTAAAATAAGGACCGGATCCGGTGACTTTGGGGGGAGCTGGAGGGGGGAACCGGAAATCTTGGGAAACGCTTAGAGTGGAGGGATCGGGACGAAACTTGGTGGGAAAAACAAGCACAAGTCCTAGTTACATCACTGACATAACCGGATCAGATTCGGGCACTGTGGGGGGAGTTGGGGGGGGGGGGGAACTCGGTGATCCCGCGAATTCGGTACTAGGACGATGAAATTTGGTAGGCATATCAGGGACCCGAACAGACTGCCTTAAGAATAGTCGTTTCCCCGATCCGACCATCGTAGGGGGAGTGGAGGAATGGGGAATCCGGAAATTAGTAACATGCATAACTTTGGAAGGGGTAATCGGACGTGCATGAAACTTGGTAAATATTAAGAACAAGTGTCTTGGATGTTCAGTTTCAAGTCTGGATCGGATCTGATCACTGGGAGAGGGGGGGAGCTGGAGGGGGCACCAGAAATCTCGTGAATCGCTTAAAGTCGAGGCATCGGAGTTGGACTTGGTTGGAAGAGCAAGCGTAAACCCTAGATGCATTCCTGACAAAACAGGACCGGGCCGTGTCACGGTGGGGGAAGTGGAGGGGGTTTCCCGGAATTCCGGTGATCTCGAGCTAGGGTGGTTCCAGATGTGCTAGGACCATGAAACTTGGCAGGCCAATTAGGGACTCTAACATATTGACTTGAAAATAGTCCCTTCCCCTATCCGACCATCGTGGGGGGAGTAGAGGGATGGGGAATCCGGAATCAGGTGGCATTCATAACATAGGAACGGGTGATCGGACGTGCATGAAACTTGATAAGTGTCAAGAATGAGTGTCTCAAATGTTCAGTTTCAAGTCCGGTGTGGGTCTGATCACTGGGGGGGGGGGGGTAGCTGCAGGAGGACAAACTGACAAACATGCCAACTGTTCCGACAAGTACCATATGAGCTTTCAGCTCTTGTTCTGAAAGTCAGTCGACTTTTTTTCAAAACTGCCATTTTTTTAAACAGTCTGTAAAAATTACCAGCCAGTCGTCAAATGCCTTGCCCCCCCCCCAACATTTTGGCTAATAACGCCTCTGGGCAGGGTATGCATCTGCCTATGGGCCCCACTCCTTGCAGGGGCCGCGGGGCAAGTTATCAAAACAATATTTAATTGGTCTTGAAAGAAATATCCTAGTTTTTCTTATATTATTTCGGTGCGAACTATGTGTGTGTAATAAGCAGTGGTGGTGATGATCATCTCCATCTAGCATCCGACCTTCGTGTTATTCCAGCAGGAGGGGGCTCTGAAATTTCGACGTAGCTGCAGTTTTCACTCCGGCACTGTCGTGCAAGCTTGCAGCAAAGCCGTCGGACAACGTCCGTCAAGTTGATTGATAGTGCTTAAAGTGTCTTTATTTGGATTGACATATCCAAAACTATTGTTATGTATTTAAAGATATTACGGATTAAATCATTGTTTATTTATTTATTTGTGCATAATTCTGTGTAAATGGTATAAGCTTATCTTGTTTACAGGGAATACTTGAAGGCCTGGAATTTCTTATAAGCAATGGTTTCCAACCGCAGAGGAGTTTCTACATTGGATTTGGACATGACGAAGAGGTAAAGTTTTTCATTTGAACGGATTTCTCGGCTCATCTATGAGATCCCCTAAAGCCGGGCTGCACCTTCCAGACTTCCAGAAATATGGGATTCTGCACAGTCAGCCAACCCTTCCGGCTTTTAATGATGATGATGATGTTGCCTTCAAATATCTTTGCTTTCCAGTAGCAGCTGTCGATCAGTATCCCCTTTTGTCCTACTCATTCATTTGCATATTTCTCGGGTCTGTCAAATGTGTGACACCTTCCAGATTTCCGGAATATGGGGTGTCCAACACCCAGAATTCCCGACGGCTTCAACTTGCAGATCCGTCTCAACCAAAACGGCTGGCCGGAATCCAGAAGAAAAATCTGGAAGGTGAACCCTGGCTTTTAAGGAATGTTTAACCTTAGTTACATTAATCCGGCCTACGGAGTGATCATGGTTCTCGGAGGATCCGTGCGATGCTTCCTGAATCGGGGACCCGTCTATTCGCCCACCCGTCGATTCGCCCAACCGTCATTAGACCCAAAAAATACGTCACATCCCCCACTTTTTCCGACAGTTCGCCTAACAGTCACAAGACCCAAAATATCCGTCGATTCGCCCACCCGCTGATTCGCCCACCCGCTGATTCACCCACCCGTCGATTCACCCACCCGTCGATTCACCCACCCGTCGATTCACCCACCCGTCGATTCACCCACCCGTCGATTCGCATACCGTCGATTCGCCCAACCTCGGTTTCGTGAAGCGTCGATTCACCCACTTCTAAAATCCGTCGATTCGCCCACCCGTCGATTCGCCCACCCGTCATAAGACCCAAAAAATCCGTCACAACCCCCACTTTTTCCGACAGTTAACCTACCCGTCACAAGACCCAAAAAATCCGTCGATTCGCCCAAAAAATCCGTCACAAACCCCACTTTTTCCGAAAGTTTGCCTACCCGTCACAAGACCCAAAATATCCGTCGATTCGCCCAATTTTCAAAATCAACCTCTGACCTGGCGGTGCCTTTATCATTGAACGCGGTATCAGAAAGCGACTGAGTCGCAGGGGAGTAATTAAGAAGGTTACGATACCGTCCCATGTAAATAAGGGTAAAACTAGTAAATATAGCTTGGGGCAGATTGATCACAAGCATCAAAAAGAGGATGAATGCAAGAGTAAAACATCAGAAAAAAAGAGCTACCGTTTTTATGGCACTTGCAGCTCCGCTCAAGTGCCATATACCGATCACTTTTCGGTCTGTCTGTCATGCCACTGTCCTCAAGTTAGGGTACTTCCAGACGTGCTAGGACGATGAAACTTGGCAGGTATATCAGGGACCCGACCAAACCAACTTGAGAATAGTCATCTGCCCGATCCGACTATGGGGGGGGGGAGGGAGGGGAGACCGCGGAATCCGGAATTTAGCAGCATGCATAACTTTCGAACAGGTGATCGGATCTTAATTAAACTTGATATTTGGAAAGACCTCTTGTCTCAGATGTCTCCCTTCAAGTCTGGAATGGATCCGGTGACTTTGGGGGGGGGGGGAGTTGGAGGGTGGAACCGGAAATCGTGTGACATGTTCATAGTGGACGGATCGGGATGAACTTGGTGGGAAGTAGAAGCACAAGCCCTAGATACATAGTTGACAAGATCGAACCGGATCCGAGCACTGTGGGGGGAGTTGGAGGGCGGGTTCCGGAATTCCGGTGATCCCGACTTAAGGTGCTTACACATGTGCTAGGACGATGCAACTTGGCAGGCATATTAAAGACCCGACCAAACTAACCTGGAACCGACCCGATGGTCGGAAGATCCGACCTCCGTGGGGGGAGTGGAGGGAGGGGGAATCCGGAATATTGACGTATTTACAAATTTTGAACGGGGAATCGGATCTTAATGAAGCTTTTATACTTGGAGAGACCTCGTGTCGCAGATGTCACAGTTCAAGTCTGTGATAGATCGGATGACTTTGGGGGGAGTTGGAGGGGGGACTGGAAATCGCGTGACATCTTCAGAGTGGACGGATCGGGATGAAACTTGGTGGGAAGAACAAGCACAAGCCTTAGATAAATAGTTAAAAGACCGGACTGGATCCGAGCACTGTGGGGGGAGTTGGAGGGAGGGTTCCAGAATTACCGTGATCCCGACTGAAGATGCTTACACATGTGCTGGGACGATGAAACTTGGCAAGCAGTTAGCGACTCCACAATTTTAACTTAAAGGACCCCTCGCACTATTTACTCTTCAACTTAAAGTATTTTAAAATATTTTAATACTTTAAAACTAGGCTGTGCTTCCAACAAATAACCCACGGCTTTTGCTGTTTTAAGCCTTTTCCGAGACCCGTTGACTTGTAGCGAAGACAGGGAAAAAATTTACATAACCGGTTTTCCTGATGGAAAATCTTGTCGCAGACAACCGTCGACAGCGTGATCCACATCGAAGGCAGCAAGACACAGCAAGTGAGAAAATCAGCATGGTTTTATTAGAGGGGCTAGAATGTACCGTACAAAGTTGGGGTCTCCGGGCTTAGAAATATATGGAGTGATTATGGAAGTAGGTTGCGTTAGTATTATAGGTAAGACAGGTCCTCTAAGAACAGCCGTTTCTCCGATTTGACCACCGTGGGGTGAGTGGAGGAAGGGGGAATCCAGAATCTTCAGGTATGCCTAACTTTTGAACGGGTGATCGGATCTCAGTGAAGCTTGATATTCGGAAAGAACTCATGTCTCAGATGTCCCATTTCAAGTTCGGACAGGATCCGATCAATGCGGGGGAGCCGGGGGGGGGGGGGGACCGTGAATTTTGTGACACGCTTCGAATATAGCGATTGGGATAACACTTGGTGGGAAGAACAAGCGTAAGGCCTAGATACATCAGTGACAGAACCGGACCGGATTCGGTCACTCTGGGGGAGTTGAAGGGGGATCCAGAATTCCGGTGGCCGCAATTTAATGTAGGCTACTTCCAGATGTGCTAGGACGACAAAACATGGCTGGAACATTAGAGACTTGACAAGATTGGCTTAGAAATTGTCACTTCCCAGGTCCGACCATCCCTTAAAGTACTCATCTTAACCGCAAAGTACACAAAATACTTTTCAGCAAAACCTACATTTTCATGATCCCCATGAGCACATGATCATTTTTGCCAAAATGGTTCTGCTTAGAAATGAATTTCTGCACCCTTAAAGTGCGCATCTTAACCGAAAAGTAAAAAAAAATACTTTTGACCAACCATAATATATTCATGATCCTAAAGGGCCCATGATAATTTGTTTGTCAAGGGTTTTGATTAGAGAAGAATTCTAGCGCCCTTAAAGTGCACATAATCACAGCCAAGTGCAAAAAAAATTACCAAACAATACATTCTCGTGATTCCCAAGAGTTATAATATTCAGTATGTACCCAACAATTGCGAAATCATAACAGAAAATATCACAAGTGTAGCGAAGTGTTATTTGTTATTGAACTAAATTACGTCACAGATATATAATTTTTGATGCTAGTAAGACCATCCGCCTTACATGAGGGGAAGCTGGAGGGGGGAGGAGGGGGTATGGCCACAACGTGCCCTTTCAACATCCTAACCACAGGCAGTTACGGTTCGGACCTAGAAACGGGTCAATTAGCTCATCAGCTCTTACGACAAGTCTCATTAGAGCCAAGCATTTTCCGGAAATGTCTTCCCCACTTTAAAACCTCCCGCAAATGAGTTTTTCATCAATTCCACACGCATTCTGGCGATCTACTAGTGATACTTTTCGCACTTCTGTGAAACTGGATACTGGATATTCCAGTTTTCCCTTACTTGATAAAAGCTTTGTTCGAAGGCCAAGTATCAGGCTGGAGAATTAACACACATAGTTTCGTGCCGTTGAAAAACGGTAAGTAATGTCTTGTAAAAGTTTGACCAGAACCGATCAGAGTGCCGAGATAGGGGTATGAAAACCCTAAACAAACAAAAATGGGGATATTATAGACGTTTTTCGGGTGGTTCCCAAAATCAGCACGATCTTTTTGCCCACCTCACAATGCCCACGACTCAAAATGCCGTAATTCAGGGTGAAATCAAAATTGTCAAAAATGTCATTCCGACAGTTGAAAATGCTCTCAGGGAAGGCTAAAATCGTCCTGGTTCAAAGTGCCGACGACTAACTGTCGGTAGGGGAGGTCAAAATGATCTGGGACAACGGACAGCGAGATTAAAAGGGACAGGATTACTACGGAAAATTATGAAAGGATTATTTTATAATTCATCAAACTAGAATGATTTGCGCGAAAGTACGAAGAAATGGCGATCTAAACCTTGCACCCTGAAGGTAAGAATCGTTAAAAATAACAGTTTTGAGCTCACTGTTGGTGTTTCATTTCTATTTCAAATATTCGAAATTACATTGTAACTGATCAATGCACGATTATCGCCATCCTGATACTCGGTCCGCGCCTTTCCTTTCACATTCATCACTAGGTCCAATTTACTACGGCCTGAACACCTCAAACTGTACGATCGTGGGCATTCTGAACCGTGGGCTGGGTCGTAGGCATTTTGAATCGTGGACATTTTGAATAGTGGGCATTTTGAGTCGTGGGCATTTTGAGTCGTAGGCGTTGTGATCATGGTCATTATGAGCGTCAGCCCATTTTTCCTGCTGGACCGATTCAGCTAAAATCAGGTTCAGCCCGGAACAACAAAAGAAATCCGGTAATAACTTAAGTGAAAAGTTGACTTATAATTGTCGTCGGCCAGCTGTTCTGCAGAAGCTTGTAAAGCTACCGACTAATTAGTACAATTTCCGATTCATCCGGCAAGGGTCATATATAAGGAAGCATAAAATGGATCAGAATATCCCTTGGAGCTTCAGTATTCCAGCTGTAATAGTTTCATAAATATTCTCCTCTGGGTTTCCGTCGGAACCTTTGGTATTCCTGCCGCCCAACTTCTAGCCGACTTTGGGTCGAGTCTGCCGACCAAAGGAGTACCAGTCAAATTTTAATCTATTGAGAATCGAATGATCGTGTGGCGTTATAATTTCCTTTAACCGACCAAATAATCGCAACATGTAGCCTACCGCTTTCGGTACATGTTGTACTTAAAAACATGGTAGCTCATTGATATTTTACTCTTGCATTCATCCTCCATTTCCTCTTTCATTATCAGCACCATCATTCTGGCTCAAGCTGTATTGACTAGTTTTCACCCTTATTTACATCAGACGGTATTGTATCCTTCTTAATTACTCCCCTGTGACTCAGTCGCTTTGTTCCATCGCGTTCAATGAAAAGAGCCGCGCTGGATCAAAGGTCGATTTTGAAAATTGGGCGAATCGACGGATATTTTGGGTGTTGTGACGGGTAGGCAAACCGTCGGAAAAAGTGGGGGTTGTGACGGATATTTTGGGTCTTATGACGGGTGGGCGAATCGACGGATCATAGAATTGGGCGAATCGACGCTCAAGCAACAGGACGTGGGTCGCCGTCACTACCCCCACCCGTCGATTCACCCACCCGTCAATACACCCAATCTAAAAATCCGTCGATTCACCCAACCGTCGATTCACCCAAACGTCGATTCGCCCAACGTCGATTCGCCCAACCGCTGATTCGCCCAACCGCTGATTCGCCCACCCGCTGATTCACCCACCCGTCGATTCGCCCACCCGTCGATTCGCCCAATGTCGATTCACCCAACGTCCTGTTGCTTGAGCGTCGATTCACCCAATTCTATGATCCGTCGATTCGCCCACCCGTCATAAGACCCAAAATATCCGTCACAACCCCCACTTTTTCCGACGGTTTGCCTACCCGTCACAAGACCCAAGAAATCCGTCGATTCGCCCAAAAAATCCGTCACAACCCCCACTTTTTCCGAAAGTTCGCCTACCCGTCACAAGACCCAAAATATCCGTCGATTCGCCTAATTTTCAAAACCGACCTTTGATCCAGCGCGGCTCTTTTCATTGAACGCGATGGAACAAAGCGACTGAGTCACAGGGGAGTAATTAAGAAGGATACAATACCGTCCGATGTAAATAAGGGTGAAAACTAGTCAATACAGCTTGAGCCAGAATGATGAGAAGTATGATATAAGACCTCGGTGCTGATAATGAAAGAGGAAATGGAGGATGAATGCAAGAGTAAAATATCAATGAGCTACCATGTTTTTAAGTACAACATGTACCGAAAGCGGTAGGCTACATGTTGCGATTATTTGGTCGGTTAAAGGAAATTATAACGCCACACGATCATTCGATTCTCAATAGATTAAAATTTGACTGGTACTCCTTTGGTCGGCAGACTCGACCCAAAGTCGGCTAGAAGTTGGGCGGCAGGAATACCAAAGGTTCTGACGGAAACCCAGAGGAGAATATTTTTGAAACTATTACAGCTGGAATACTGAAGCTCCAAGGGATATTCTGATCCATTTTATGCTTCCTTATATATGACCCTTGTCGGATGAATCGGAAATTGTACTAATTAGTCGGTAGCTTTACAAGCTTCTGCAGAACAGCTGGCCGACGACAATTATAAGTCAACTTTTTCACTTAAGTTATTACCGGATTTCTTTTGTTGTTCCGGGCTGAACCTGATTTTAGCTGAATCGGTCCAGCAGGAAAAATGGGCTGACGCTCATAATGACCATGATCACAACGCCCACGACTCAAAAGGCCCACGACTCAAAATGCCCACTATTCAAAATGTCCACGATTCAAAATACCTACGACCCAGCCCACGGTTCAGAATGGCCACGATCGTACAGTTTGAGGTGTTCAGGCCGTAGTAAAATGGACCTAGTGATGAATGTGAATCGAAAGGCGCTGACCGAGAATCAGGATGGCGATAATCGTGCTTTGAAACTGTTAAGTTACAATGTAATTTCGAATTCTGAAAATAGAAATGAAACACCAACAGTGAGCTCAAAACTGTTATTTTTAACGATTCTTACCTTCAGGGTGCAAGGTTTAGATCGCCATTTCTTCGTACTTTCGCGCAAATCATTCTAGTTTGATGAATTATAAAATAATCCTTTCATAATTTTCCGTAGTAATCCTGTCCCTTTTAATCTCGTTGTCCGTTGTCCCAGATCATTTTGACCTCCCCTACCGACAGTTAGTCGTCGGCACTTTAAACCAGGACGATTTTAGCCTTCCCTGAGAGCATTTTCAACTGTCGGAATGACATTTTTGACAATTTTGATTTCACCCTGAATTACGGCATTTTGAGTCGTGGGTATTGTGAGGTGGGCAAAAAGATCGTGCTGATTTTGGGAACCACCCGAAAAACATCTATGATATCCCAATTTTTGTTTGTTTAGGGTTTTCATGCCCCTATCTCGGCACTCTGATCGGTTCTGGTCAAACTTTTACAAGACATTACTTACCGTTTTTCAACGGCACGAAAATATGTGTGTTAATTCTCCAGCCTGATACTTGGCCTTAGACCAAAGCTTTTATCAAGTAAGGGAAAACTGGAATATCCAGTATCCAGTTTCACAGAAGTGCGAAAAGTATCACTAGTAGATTGCCAGATTGCGTGTGGAATTTATGAAAAACTCATTTGCGGGAGGTTTTAAAGTGGGGAAAACATTTCCGGAAAATGCTTGGCTCTAATGAGACTTGTCGTAAGAGCTGATGAGCTAATTGACCCGTTTCTAGGTCCGAACCGTAACTGCCTGTGGTTAGGATGTTGAAAGGGCATGTTGTGGCCATACCCCCTCCTCCCCCCTCCAGCTTCCCCTCATGTAAGGCGGATGGTCTTACTAGCATCAAAAATTACAGATCTGTGACGTAATTTAGTTCGATAACAAATAACACTTCGCTACACTTGTGATATTTTCTGTTATGATTTCACAACTGTTGGGTACATACTGAATATTATAACTCTTGGGAATCACGAGAATGTATTGTTTGGTAATTTTTTTTGCACTTGGCTGTGATTATGTGCACTTTAAGGGCGCTAGAAATTCTTCTGTAATCAAAACCCTTGACAAAAAAATTATCATGGGCCCTTTAGGATCATGAATATATATGGTTGGTCAAAAGTATTTTTTTTTACTTTTCGGTTAAGATGTGCACTTTAAGGGTGCAGCAATTCATTTCTAAGCAGAACCATTTTTGGCAAAAATGATCATTTGCTCATGGGGATCATGAAAATGTAGGTTTTGCTGAAAAGTATTTTGTGTACTTTGCGGTTAAGATGAGTACTTTAAGGGATGGTCGGACCTGGGAAGTGACAATTTCTAAGCCAATCTTGTCAAGTCTCTAATGTTCCAGCCATGTTTTGTCGTCCTAGCACATCTGGAAGTAGCCTAAATTAAATTGCGGCCACCGGAATTCTGGATCCCCCTTCAACTCCCCCAGAGTGACCGAATCCGGTCCGGTTCTGTCACTGATGTATCTAGGCCTTACGCTTGTTCTTCCCACCAAGTGTTATCCCAATCGCTATATTCGAAGCGTGTCACAAAATTTCCGCCCCCCCCCCCCCCCGGCTCCCCCACATTGATCGGATCCTGTCCGAACTTGAAATGGGACATCTGAGACATGAGTTCTTTCCGAATATCAAGCTTCACTGAGATCCAATCACCCGTTCAAAAGTTAGGCATACCTGAAGATTCTGGATTCCCCCTCTCTCCACTCACCCCACGGTGGTCAAATCGGAGAAACGGCTGTTCTTAGAAGACCTGTCTTACCTATAATACTAACGCAACCTACTTCCATAATCACTCCATATATTTCTAAGCCCGGAGACCCCAACTTTGTACGGTACATTCTAGCCCCTCTAATAAAACCATGCTGATTTTCTCACTTGCTGTGTCTTGCTGCCTTCGATGTTCCATCAGGAAAACCGGTTATGTAAATTTTTTCCCTTTCTTCGCTACAAGTCAACGGGTCTCGGAAAAGGCTTAAAACAGCAAAAGCCGTGGGTTATTTGTTGGAAGCACAGCCTAGTTTTAAAGTATTAAAATATTTTAAAATACTTTAAGTTGAAGAGTAAATAGTGCGAGGGGTCCTTTAAGTTAAAATTGTGGAGTCGCTAACTGCTTGCCAAGTTTCATGGTCCCAGCACATGTGTAAGCATCTTCAGTCGGGATCGCGGTAATTCTGGAACCCTCCCTCCAACTCCCCCCACAGTGCTCAGATCCAGTACGGTCTTTTAACTATGTATCTGCGGCTTGTGCTTGTTCTTCCCACCAAGTTTCATCCAGATCCGTCCACTCTGAAGATGTCACGCGATTTCTGGTCCCCCCTCCAACTCCCCCCAATGTCATCCGATCTATCACAGACTTGAACTGTGACATCTGAGACACGAGGTCTCTCCAAGTATAAAAGCTTCATTAAGATCCGACTCCCCGTTCAAAATTTGTAAATACGTCATTATTCCGGATTTCCCCTCCCTCCACTCCCCCCACGGAGGTCGGATCTTCCGACCACCGGGTCGGATTTCCAGTTTAGTTTGGTCGGGTCTTTAATATGCCTGCCAAGTTTCATCGTCCTAGCACATGTGTAAGCACCTTAAGTCGGGATCACCGGAATTCCGGAACCCGCCCTCCAACTCCCCCCACAGTGCTCGGATCCGGTCGATCTTGTCAACTATGTATCTAGGGCTTGTGCTTGTACTTCCCACCAAGTTCATCCCGATCCGTCCACTATGAACATGTCACACGATTTCCGGTTCCACCCTCCAACTCCCTCCCCCCCCCCCCCCAAAGTCAACGGATCCATTCCGGACTTGAAGGGAGACATCTGAGACAAGAGGTCTTTCCAAATATCAAGTTTCATTAAGATCCGATCACCTGTTCGAAAGTTATGCATGCTGCTAAATTCCGGATTCCACGGTCTCCCCCCCCCCCATGGTCGGATCGGGCAGATGACTATTCTCAAGTTGGTTTGGTCGGGTCCCTGATATACCTGCCAAGTTTCATGGTCCTAGCACGTCTGGAAGTACCCTAACTTGAGGACAGTGGCATGACAGACAGACCGAAAAGTGATCGGTATATGGCACTTGAGCGGAGCTGCAAGTGCCATAAAAATGGTAGCTCTTTTTTCTGATGTTTTAATCTTGCATTCATCCTCTTTTTGATGCATCTGATCAATCTGCCCCAAGCTATATTTACTAGTTTTCACCTTTATTTACATGGGACGGTATCGTAGCGTTCTTAATTACTCCCCTGCGACTCAGTCGCTTTCTGATACCGCGTTCAGTGATAAAGGCCGCGCCAGGTCAGAGGTTGATTTTGAAAATTGGGCGAATCGACGGAAATTTTGGGTCTTGTGACGGGTAGGCGAACTTTCGGAAAAAGTGGGGTTTGTGACGGATTTTTTGGGCGAATCGACGGATTTTTTGGGTCTTGTGACGGGTAGGTTAACTGTCGGAAAAAGGGGTCGCCGTCACTACCCCCACCCGTCGATTCACCCACCCGTCAATACACCCAATCTAAAAATCCGTCGATTCACCCAACCGTCGATTCACCCAAACGTCGATTCGCCCAACGTCGATTCGCCCAACCGCTGATTCGCCCAACCGCTGATTCGCCCACCCGCTGATTCACCCACCCGTCGATTCGCCCACCCGTCGATTCGCCCAATGTCGATTCACCCAACGTCCTGGGGGACCCGTCTATTCGCCCACCCGTCGATTCGCCCAACCGTCATTAGACCCAAAAAATACGTCACATCCCCCACTTTTTCCGACAGTTCGCCTAACAGTCACAAGACCCAAAATATCCGTCGATTCGCCCACCCGCTGATTCGCCCACCCGCTGATTCACCCACCCGTCGATTCACCCACCCGTCGATTCACCCACCCGTCGATTCACCCACCCGTCGATTCACCCACCCGTCGATTCGCATACCGTCGATTCGCCCAACCTCGGTTTCGTGAAGCGTCGATTCACCCACTTCTAAAATCCGTCGATTCGCCCACCCGTCGATTCGCCCACCCGTCACAAGACCCAAAAAATCCGTCGATTCGCCCAAAAAATCCGTCACAAACCCCACTTTTTCCGAAAGTTCGCCTACCCGTCACAAGACCCAAAATTTCCGTCGATTCGCCCAATTTTCAAAATCAACCTCTGACCTGGCGCGGCCTTTATCACTGAACGCGGTATCAGAAAGCGACTGAGTCGCAGGGGAGTAATTAAGAACGCTACGATACCGTCCCATGTAAATAAAGGTGAAAACTAGTAAATATAGCTTGGGGCAGATTGATCAGATGCATCAAAAAGAGGATGAATGCAAGATTAAAACATCAGAAAAAAGAGCTACCATTTTTATGGCACTTGCAGCTCCGCTCAAGTGCCATATACCGATCACTTTTCGGTCTGTCTGTCATGCCACTGTCCTCAAGTTAGGGTACTTCCAGACGTGCTAGGACCATGAAACTTGGCAGGTATATCAGGGACCCGACCAAACCAACTTGAGAATAGTCATCTGCCCGATCCGACCATGGGGGGGGGGGGGAGACCGTGGAATCCGGAATTTAGCAGCATGCATAACTTTCGAACAGGTGATCGGATCTTAATGAAACTTGATATTTGGAAAGACCTCTTGTCTCAGATGTCTCCCTTCAAGTCCGGAATGGATCCGTTGACTTTGGGGGGGGGGGGGGAGGGAGTTGGAGGGTGGAACCGGAAATCGTGTGACATGTTCATAGTGGACGGATCGGGATGAACTTGGTGGGAAGTACAAGCACAAGCCCTAGATACATAGTTGACAAGATCGACCGGATCCGAGCACTGTGGGGGGAGTTGGAGGGCGGGTTCCGGAATTCCGGTGATCCCGACTTAAGGTGCTTACACATGTGCTAGGACGATGAAACTTGGCAGGCATATTAAAGACCCGACCAAACTAAACTGGAAATCCGACCCGGTGGTCGGAAGATCCGACCTCCGTGGGGGGAGTGGAGGGAGGGGAAATCCGGAATAATGACGTATTTACAAATTTTGAACGGGGAGTCGGATCTTAATGAAGCTTTTATACTTGGAGAGACCTCGTGTCTCAGATGTCACAGTTCAAGTCTGTGATAGATCGGATGACATTGGGGGGAGTTGGAGGGGGGACCAGAAATCGCGTGACATCTTCAGAGTGGACGGATCTGGATGAAACTTGGTGGGAAGAACAAGCACAAGCCGCAGATACATAGTTAAAAGACCGTACTGGATCTGAGCACTGTGGGGGGAGTTGGAGGGAGGGTTCCAGAATTACCGCGATCCCGACTGAAGATGCTTACACATGTGCTGGGACCATGAAACTTGGCAAGCAGTTAGCGACTCCACAATTTTAACTTAAAGGACCCCTCGCACTATTTACTCTTCAACTTAAAGTATTTTAAAATATTTTAATACTTTAAAACTAGGCTGTGCTTCCAACAAATAACCCACGGCTTTTGCTGTTTTAAGCCTTTTCCGAGACCCGTTGACTTGTAGCGAAGAAAGGGAAAAAATTTACATAACCGGTTTTCCTGATGGAACATCGAAGGCAGCAAGACACAGCAAGTGAGAAAATCAGCATGGTTTTATTAGAGGGGCTAGAATGTACCGTACAAAGTTGGGGTCTCCGGGCTTAGAAATATATGGAGTGATTATGGAAGTAGGTTGCGTTAGTATTATAGGTAAGACAGGTCTTCTAAGAACAGCCGTTTCTCCGATTTGACCACCGTGGGGTGAGTGGAGAGAGGGGGAATCCAGAATCTTCAGGTATGCCTAACTTTTGAACGGGTGATTGGATCTCAGTGAAGCTTGATATTCGGAAAGAACTCATGTCTCAGATGTCCCATTTCAAGTTCGGACAGGATCCGATCAATGTGGGGGAGCCGGGGGGGGGGGGGGCGGAAATTTTGTGACACGCTTCGAATATAGCGATTGGGATAACACTTGGTGGGAAGAACAAGCGTAAGGCCTAGATACATCAGTGACAGAACCGGACCGGATTCGGTCACTCTGGGGGAGTTGAAGGGGGATCCAGAATTCCGGTGGCCGCAATTTAATTTAGGCTACTTCCAGATGTGCTAGGACGACAAAACATGGCTGGAACATTAGAGACTTGACAAGATTGGCTTAGAAATTGTCACTTCCCAGGTCCGACCATCCCTTAAAGTACTCATCTTAACCGCAAAGTACACAAAATACTTTTCAGCAAAACCTACATTTTCATGATCCCCATGAGCAAATGATCATTTTTGCCAAAAATGGTTCTGCTTAGAAATGAATTGCTGCACCCTTAAAGTGCACATCTTAACCGAAAAGTAAAAAAAAATACTTTTGACCAACCATATATATTCATGATCCTAAAGGGCCCATGATAATTTTTTTGTCAAGGGTTTTGATTACAGAAGAATTTCTAGCGCCCTTAAAGTGCACATAATCACAGCCAAGTGCAAAAAAAATTACCAAACAATACATTCTCGTGATTCCCAAGAGTTATAATATTCAGTATGTACCCAACAGTTGTGAAATCATAACAGAAAATATCACAAGTGTAGCGAAGTGTTATTTGTTATCGAACTAAATTACGTCACAGATCTGTAATTTTTGATGCTAGTAAGACCATCCGCCTTACATGAGGGGAAGCTGGAGGGGGGAGGAGGGGGTATGGCCACAACATGCCCTTTCAACATCCTAACCACAGGCAGTTACGGTTCGGACCTAGAAACGGGTCAATTAGCTCATCAGCTCTTACGACAAGTCTCATTAGAGCCAAGCATTTTCCGGAAATGTTTTCCCCACTTTAAAACCTCCCGCAAATGAGTTTTTCATAAATTCCACACGCAATCTGGCAATCTACTAGTGATACTTTTCGCACTTCTGTGAAACTGGATACTGGATATTCCAGTTTTCCCTTACTTGATAAAAGCTTTGGTCTAAGGCCAAGTATCAGGCTGGAGAATTAACACACATATTTTCGTGCCGTTGAAAAACGGTAAGTAATGTCTTGTAAAAGTTTGACCAGAACCGATCAGAGTGCCGAGATAGGGGCATGAAAACCCTAAACAAACAAAAATTGGGATATCATAGATGTTTTTCGGGTGGTTCCCAAAATCAGCACGATCTTTTTGCCCACCTCACAATACCCACGACTCAAAATGCCGTAATTCAGGGTGAAATCAAAATTGTCAAAAATGTCATTCCGACAGTTGAAAATGCTCTCAGGGAAGGCTAAAATCGTCCTGGTTTAAAGTGCCGACGACTAACTGTCGGTAGGGGAGGTCAAAATGATCTGGGACAACGGACAACGAGATTAAAAGGGACAGGATTACTACGGAAAATTATGAAAGGATTATTTTATAATTCATCAAACTAGAATGATTTGCGCGAAAGTACGAAGAAATGGCGATCTAAACCTTGCACCCTGAAGGTAAGAATCGTTAAAAATAACAGTTTTGAGCTCACTGTTGGTGTTTCATTTCTATTTTCAGAATTCGAAATTACATTGTAACTTAACAGTTTCAAAGCACGATTATCGCCATCCTGATTCTCGGTCAGCGCCTTTCGATTCACATTCATCACTAGGTCCATTTTACTACGGCCTGAACACCTCAAACTGTACGATCGTGGCCATTCTGAACCGTGGGCTGGGTCGTAGGTATTTTGAATCGTGGACATTTTGAATAGTGGGCATTTTGAGTCGTGGGCCTTTTGAGTCGTGGGCGTTGTGATCATGGTCATTATGAGCGTCAGCCCATTTTTCCTGCTGGACCGATTCAGCTAAAATCAGGTTCAGCCCGGAACAACAAAAGAAATCCGGTAATAACTTAAGTGAAAAAGTTGACTTATAATTGTCGTCGGCCAGCTGTTCTGCAGAAGCTTGTAAAGCTACCGACTAATTAGTACAATTTCCGATTCATCCGACAAGGGTCATATATAAGGAAGCATAAAATGGATCAGAATATCCCTTGGAGCTTCAGTATTCCAGCTGTAATAGTTTCAAAAATATTCTCCTCTGGGTTTCCGTCAGAACCTTTGGTATTCCTGCCGCCCAACTTCTAGCCGACTTTGGGTCGAGTCTGCCGACCAAAGGAGTACCAGTCAAATTTTAATCTATTGAGAATCGAATGATCGTGTGGCGTTATAATTTCCTTTAACCGACCAAATAATCGCAACATGTAGCCTACCGCTTTCGGTACATGTTGTACTTAAAAACATGGTAGCTCATTGATATTTTACTCTTGCATTCATCCTCCATTTCCTCTTTCATTATCAGCACCGAGGTCTTATATCATACTTCTCATCATTCTGGCTCAAGCTGTATTGACTAGTTTTCACCCTTATTTACATCGGACGGTATTGTATCCTTCTTAATTACTCCCCTGTGACTCAGTCGCTTTGTTCCATCGCGTTCAATGAAAAGAGCCGCGCTGGATCAAAGGTCGGTTTTGAAAATTAGGCGAATCGACGGATATTTTGGGTCTTGTGACGGGTAGGCGAACTTTCGGAAAAAGTGGGGGTTGTGACGGATTTTTTGGGCGAATCGACGGATTTCTTGGGTCTTGTGACGGGTAGGCAAACCGTCGGAAAAAGTGGGGGTTGTGACGGATATTTTGGGTCTTATGACGGGTGGGCGAATCGACGGATCATAGAATTGGGTGAATCGACGCTCAAGCAACAGGACGTTGGGTGAATCGACATTGGGCGAATCGACGGGTGGGCGAATCGACGGGTGGGTGAATCAGCGGGTGGGCGAATCAGCGGTTGGGCGAATCAGCGGTTGGGCGAATCGACGTTGGGCGAATCGACGTTTGGGTGAATCGACGGTTGGGTGAATCGACGGATTTTTAGATTGGGTCGCCGTCACTACCCCCACCCGTCGATTCACCCACCCGTCAATACACCCAATCTAAAAATCCGTCGATTCACCCAACCGTCGATTCACCCAAACGTCGATTCGCCCAACGTCGATTCGCCCAACCGCTGATTCGCCCAACCGCTGATTCGCCCACCCGCTGATTCACCCACCCGTCGATTCGCCCACCCGTCGATTCGCCCAATGTCGATTCACCCAACGTCCTGTTGCTTGAGCGTCGATTCGCCCAATTCTATGATCCGTCGATTCGCCCACCCGTCATAAGACCCAAAATATCCGTCACAACCCCCACTTTTTCCGACGGTTTGCCTACCCGTCACAACACCCAAGAAATCCGTCGATTCGCCCAAAAAATCCGTCTTAACCCCCACTTTTTCCGAAAGTTCGTCTACCCGTCACAAGACCCAAAATATCCGTCGATTCGCCCAATTTTCAAAATCGACCTTTGATCCAGCGCGGCTCTTTTCATTGAACGCGATGGAACAAAGCGACTGAGTCACAGGGGAGTAATTAAGAAGGATACAATACCGTCTGATGTAAATAAGGGTGAAAACTAGTCAATACAGCTTGAGCCAGAATGATGGTGCTGATAATGAAAGAGGAAATGGAGGATGAATGCAAGAGTAAAATATCAATGAGCTACCATGTTTTTAAGTACAACATGTACCGAAAGCGGTAGGCTACATGTTGCGATTATTTGGTCGGTTAAAGGAAATTATAACGCCACACGATCATTCGATTCTCAATAGATTAAAATTTGACTGGTACTCCTTTGGTCGGCAGACTCGACCCAAAGTCGGCTAGAAGTTGGGCGGCAGGAATACCAAAGGTTCCGACGGAAACCCAGAGGAGAATATTTATGAAACTATTACAGCTGGAATACTGAAGCTCCAAGGGATATTCTGATCCATTTTATGCTTCCTTATATATGACCCTTGCCGGATGAATCGGAAATTGTACTAATTAGTCGGTAGCTTTACAAGCTTCTGCAGAACAGCTGGCCGACGACAATTATAAGTCAACTTTTCACTTAAGTTATTACCGGATTTCTTTTGTTGTTCCGGGCTGAACCTGATTTTAGCTGAATCGGTCCAGCAGGAAAAATGGGCTGACGCTCATAATGACCATGATCACAACGCCTACGACTCAAAATGCCCACGACTCAAAATGCCCACTATTCAAAATGTCCACGATTCAAAATGCCTACGACCCAGCCCACGGTTCAGAATGCCCACGATCGTACAGTTTGAGGTGTTCAGGCCGTAGTAAATTGGACCTAGTGATGAATGTGAAAGGAAAGGCGCGGACCGAGTATCAGGATGGCGATAATCGTGCATTGATCAGTTACAATGTAATTTCGAATATTTGAAATAGAAATGAAACACCAACAGTGAGCTCAAAACTGTTATTTTTAACGATTCTTACCTTCAGGGTGCAAGGTTTAGATCGCCATTTCTTCGTACTTTCGCGCAAATCATTCTAGTTTGATGAATTATAAAATAATCCTTTCATAATTTTCCGTAGTAATCCTGTCCCTTTTAATCTCGCTGTCCGTTGTCCCAGATCATTTTGACCTCCCCTACCGACAGTTAGTCGTCGGCACTTTGAACCAGGACGATTTTAGCCTTCCCTGAGAGCATTTTCAACTGTCGGAATGACATTTTTGACAATTTTGATTTCACCCTGAATTACGGCATTTTGAGTCGTGGGCATTGTGAGGTGGGCAAAAAGATCGTGCTGATTTTGGGAACCACCCGAAAAACGTCTATAATATCCCCATTTTTGTTTGTTTAGGGTTTTCATACCCCTATCTCGGCACTCTGATCGGTTCTGGTCAAACTTTTACAAGACATTACTTACCGTTTTTCAACGGCACGAAACTATGTGTGTTAATTCTCCAGCCTGATACTTGGCCTTCGAACAAAGCTTTTATCAAGTAAGGGAAAACTGGAATATCCAGTATCCAGTTTCACAGAAGTGCGAAAAGTATCACTAGTAGATCGCCAGAATGCGTGTGGAATTGATGAAAAACTCATTTGCGGGAGGTTTTAAAGTGGGGAAGACATTTCCGGAAAATGCTTGGCTCTAATGAGACTTGTCGTAAGAGCTGATGAGCTAATTGACCCGTTTCTAGGTCCGAACCGTAACTGCCTGTGGTTAGGATGTTGAAAGGGCACGTTGTGGCCATACCCCCTCCTCCCCCCTCCAGCTTCCCCTCATGTAAGGCGGATGGTCTTACTAGCATCAAAAATTATATATCTGTGACGTAATTTAGTTCAATAACAAATAACACTTCGCTACACTTGTGATATTTTCTGTTATGATTTCGCAATTGTTGGGTACATACTGAATATTATAACTCTTGGGAATCACGAGAATGTATTGTTTGGTAATTTTTTTTGCACTTGGCTGTGATTATGTGCACTTTAAGGGCGCTAGAATTCTTCTCTAATCAAAACCCTTGACAAACAAATTATCATGGGCCCTTTAGGATCATGAATATATTATGGTTGGTCAAAAGTATTTTTTTTTACTTTTCGGTTAAGATGCGCACTTTAAGGGTGCAGAAATTCATTTCTAAGCAGAACCATTTTGGCAAAAATGATCATGTGCTCATGGGGATCATGAAAATGTAGGTTTTGCTGAAAAGTATTTTGTGTACTTTGCGGTTAAGATGAGTACTTTAAGGGATGGTCGGACCTGGGAAGTGACAATTTCTAAGCCAATCTTGTCAAGTCTCTAATGTTCCAGCCATGTTTTGTCGTCCTAGCACATCTGGAAGTAGCCTACATTAAATTGCGGCCACCGGAATTCTGGATCCCCCTTCAACTCCCCCAGAGTGACCGAATCCGGTCCGGTTCTGTCACTGATGTATCTAGGCCTTACGCTTGTTCTTCCCACCAAGTGTTATCCCAATCGCTATATTCGAAGCGTGTCACAAAATTCACGGTCCCCCCCCCCCCCCGGCTCCCCCGCATTGATCGGATCCTGTCCGAACTTGAAATGGGACATCTGAGACATGAGTTCTTTCCGAATATCAAGCTTCACTGAGATCCGATCACCCGTTCAAAAGTTAGGCATACCTGAAGATTCTGGATTCCCCCTTCCTCCACTCACCCCACGGTGGTCAAATCGGAGAAACGGCTGTTCTTAGAGGACCTGTCTTACCTATAATACTAACGCAACCTACTTCCATAATCACTCCATATATTTCTAAGCCCGGAGACCCCAACTTTGTACGGTACATTCTAGCCCCTCTAATAAAACCATGCTGATTTTCTCACTTGCTGTGTCTTGCTGCCTTCGATGTGGATCACGCTGTCGACGGTTGTCTGCGACAAGATTTTCCATCAGGAAAACCGGTTATGTAAATTTTTTCCCTGTCTTCGCTACAAGTCAACGGGTCTCGGAAAAGGCTTAAAACAGCAAAAGCCGTGGGTTATTTGTTGGAAGCACAGCCTAGTTTTAAAGTATTAAAATATTTTAAAATACTTTAAGTTGAAGAGTAAATAGTGCGAGGGGTCCTTTAAGTTAAAATTGTGGAGTCGCTAACTGCTTGCCAAGTTTCATCGTCCCAGCACATGTGTAAGCATCTTCAGTCGGGATCACGGTAATTCTGGAACCCTCCCTCCAACTCCCCCCACAGTGCTCGGATCCAGTCCGGTCTTTTAACTATTTATCTAAGGCTTGTGCTTGTTCTTCCCACCAAGTTTCATCCCGATCCGTCCACTCTGAAGATGTCACGCGATTTCCAGTCCCCCCTCCAACTCCCCCCAAAGTCATCCGATCTATCACAGACTTGAACTGTGACATCTGCGACACGAGGTCTCTCCAAGTATAAAAGCTTCATTAAGATCCGATTCCCCGTTCAAAATTTGTAAATACGTCAATATTCCGGATTCCCCCTCCCTCCACTCCCCCCACGGAGGTCGGATCTTCCGACCATCGGGTCGGTTCCAGGTTAGTTTGGTCGGGTCTTTAATATGCCTGCCAAGTTGCATCGTCCTAGCACATGTGTAAGCACCTTAAGTCGGGATCACCGGAATTCCGGAACCCGCCCTCCAACTCCCCCCACAGTGCTCGGATCCGGTTCGATCTTGTCAACTATGTATCTAGGGCTTGTGCTTCTACTTCCCACCAAGTTCATCCCGATCCGTCCACTATGAACATGTCACACGATTTCCGGTTCCACCCTCCAACTCCCCCCCCCCCCAAAGTCACCGGATCCATTCCAGACTTGAAGGGAGACATCTGAGACAAGAGGTCTTTCCAAATATCAAGTTTAATTAAGATCCGATCACCTGTTCGAAAGTTATGCATGCTGCTAAATTCCGGATTCCGCGGTCTCCCCTCCCTCCCCCCCCCCCATAGTCGGATCGGGCAGATGACTATTCTCAAGTTGGTTTGGTCGGGTCCCTGATATACCTGCCAAGTTTCATCGTCCTAGCACGTCTGGAAGTACCCTAACTTGAGGACAGTGGCATGACAGACAGACCGAAAAGTGATCGGTATATGGCACTTGAGCGGAGCTGCAAGTGCCATAAAAACGGTAGCTCTTTTTTCTGATGTTTTACTCTTGCATTCATCCTCTTTTTGATGCTTGTGATCAATCTGCCCCAAGCTATATTTACTAGTTTTACCCTTATTTACATGGGACGGTATCGTAACCTTCTTAATTACTCCCCTGCGACTCAGTCGCTTTCTGATACCGCGTTCAATGATAAAGGCACCGCCAGGTCAGAGGTTGATTTTGAAAATTGGGCGAATCGACGGATATTTTGGGTCTTGTGACGGGTAGGCAAACTTTCGGAAAAAGTGGGGTTTGTGACGGATTTTTTGGGCGAATCGACGGATTTTTTGGGTCTTGTGACGGGTAGGTTAACTGTCGGAAAAAGTGGGGGTTGTGACGGATTTTTTGGGTCTTATGACGGGTGGGCGAATCGACGGGTGGGCGAATCGACGGATTTTAGAAGTGGGTGAATCGACGCTTCACGAAACCGAGGTTGGGCGAATCGACGGTATGCGAATCGACGGGTGGGTGAATCGACGGGTGGGTGAATCGACGGGTGGGTGAATCGACGGGTGGGTGAATCGACGGGTGGGTGAATCAGCGGGTGGGCGAATCAGCGGGTGGGCGAATCGACGGATATTTTGGGTCTTGTGACGGTTAGGCGAACTGTCGGAAAAAGTGGGGGATGTGACGTATTTTTTGGGTCTAATGACGGTTGGGCGAATCGACGGGTGGGCGAATAGACGGGTGGGCGAATCGACGGATTTTAGAAGTGGGTGAATCGACGCTTCACGAAACCGAGGTTGGGCGAATCGACGGTATGCGAATCGACGGGTGGGTGAATCGACGGGTGGGTGAATCGACGGGTGGGTGAATCGACGGGTGGGTGAATCGACGGGTGGGTGAATCAGCGGGTGGGCGAATCAGCGGGTGGGCGAATCGACGGATATTTTGGGTCTTGTGACGGGTAGACGAACTTTCGGAAAAAGTGGGGGTTGTGACGGATTTTTTGGGCGAATCGACGGATTTCTTGGGTCTTGTGACGGGTAGGCAAACCGTCGGAAAAAGTGGGGGTTGTGACGGATATTTTGGGTCTTATGACGGGTGGGCGAATCGACGGATCATAGAATTGGGTGAATCGACGCTCAAGCAACAGGACGTTGGGTGAATCGACATTGGGCGAATCGACGGGTGGGCGAATCGACGGGTGGGTGAATCAGCGGGTGGGCGAATCAGCGGTTGGGCGAATCAGCGGTTGGGCGAATCGACGTTGGGCGAATCGACGTTTGGGTGAATCGACGGTTGGGTGAATCGACGGATTTTTAGATTGGGTGTATTGACGGGTGGGTGAATCGACGGGTGGGGGTAGTGACGGCGACCCGGCGAATCAGCGGTTGGGCGAATCAGCGGTTGGGCGAATCGACGTTGGGCGAATCGACGTTTGGGTGAATCGACGGTTGGGTGAATCGACGGATTTTTAGATTGGGTGTATTGACGGGTGGGTGAATCGACGGGTGGGGGTAGTGACGGCGACCCCCTGAATCGATATCGTGTTCGAGAAGTTTCCACTCCTGAACAGACGACTAGGCTGTATTGGAATGGAATTCCGGCCGGGATTTCAAGCACCATCGAATTCCCGGCTGAGTTTTCGGTGGGTTTGAAGTGGATAACGTGGATTCGCGCAGGTTAATCCGTTTGATGTCAACTCGCGTGGCCTAGCGAATAATTTTCGCTCTGTGGAGGGGCAGCTTTGGACCCTGTCATGTGCCAGGAGAAAAGTAGAGTAGAATTTAATTTAAATATGATTTTCACAGCAATTATTACGAATTAGCATTTTTTGTCCACATATATATATATATATATATATATATATATATATATATTGTATATATTTATTTTTGCCCGCTTACAAAAGGGAAAAAGCGGAGTACATAAAGAAAAGAAAAGAAAGAAAATATACCCCGAATCGAGCATATGGTTTTCGCAAGCATTTAAAGTTCTTGATCGAGCACTTGTTTCAATCCTATGTATTTTTGGGATCCCAACACGTAAGTGGAGGGATACCTATGACATCACAAAAATGTCCGTCTGTCCGTCTGTCTGTAAGCACGATAACTCTCGAAGGGAATGAGATATTTTGATGAAACTGGGTGTGAGGATTCTTTGGGTCAAGGGTAAGGTCACGTTCGTAGATGGGCTCTGTAGCTCTACATTTAGGGGTGGGGGAGGGGGTTTCAAATTAAGGGGAAACAAATATTTTATAAAAGCTATTGAGATAGTTGATTTAGGGGTAAGGAGACATGCTGAATCCGAATATGGAGGTTATTTTGTTGCCGGAAAAGTAGTTCACCCGGAATCCGGTGAAAACCGGACACAAACTTGTCGACCAGTTTTCGGCTATAGCGGTCCTACCCCTTATTCTCAGACGATTATAGCTCTGCGCACGTGGCGTCAATCATGCGTTGATTCAGTGACGTAATCGAAGGTCGAAGGGGGCGAGGCGAAAGAGACATGGGGTGAATGTGTTTATTTTATAGCGGGTTTCGATAGGGAGGAATTGAAATTATTAATTAGCATGCGTGCTGATATTTTACCGCTGGGAGATAGGATCAGGTACACGGGTAGGCTGATTGGGAGAATTGGTCCTTACTTCTGCCCGATGTGTGGAGAGCGAGAGTGTTTGCGACATTTAATGTGTGATTGTAGGAAATGTAGTAGGAATTGTAGGAATAAGTGAGGTGTTGCTCACTGAAAAAAGGTGTACTTGTTAAGGGAGGGGTTGCTCACTGGAAAAAGATGTACTGAATAAGTGAGGGGTTGCTCAGTGGGTGTACTAAAGTTGTTTGGGGAGGGGGTGGGGTCAGCTGGTCCCAGTTACTCGTGAACCAATCCCAGGTGCACGCGAGGGGTTAGGAATTGGGTGTACTCGTTAAAGGAGTACACGAGGGGTTAGACACTTGGGTGAGCCAAGCGAGAGGGTTGATTCATGGTGTACCAAAGAGGGAACTGGTAAGGCACGCGAGGGGCTACTCACTGAAAGAAGGGTGAACTGGGTAAGTGAGGGGCTGCTCGATGAAAAAGGGTGTACTTGGTAAGGGAGGGGTTACTCACTAGAAAAAAGATGTACTGAATAATTGAGGGGTTACTCAGTGGGTGTACTAAAGTTGCCCGTAAGCAAAAAACTTCAAAATGGTAACATTTTTTTTGTAGGCTACATCTTCAAGAGGTTGATTATGGACAAATATCAAAAATGTTAAAGGGGTCTAGCGAAACACAAGATTCGATTGTCTGGATCAAGAAGTCTGATAAACATTAAAATTTGTGGGATCCCATCGAAACCTTTGGTCTTGTTTGCGGTGGGGTTTATTATTTGTATTTTGCTGATACCTCCGTGTTTGAACTTCGGAGGAGAATCATAAACAAAAGCATTGCCAACCCAACATTTACAGATGTAAATATGTATACAATTTAAAAACATCCAAAATGCATACAAATCAAATGGAAGTAAACAAATTCGTTGTTGGGATCCGAAAACGCTACTGAAAGGGATACCTATGATTTTGTAAAAGTTGTCCGTATGTCCGTCTGTTGGCACGATAACTCTCGGAGGGATTGAGCTATTTTGTTCAAACTGCTTGGCTGGGTCCTCTCACCTGTTTCCTAAAAACATGGTTATTTGTCGAAAAATGACTGGCCGCTAAATGAGAGGACCGATATTAGACGATTTTGCAATTGCAGCCTTCCAGTTTAAGTCCAATACTGCTAGTCCTTATCCATTGTTCAGCCTCTACTTGGACACAAACCTGCTATCTCTTCTGGGTCACCATCAGTGTCAGCCAGAATCTCAGGCGTGAAGCATTCTTGTCCAAAATAGCAACCAGCTTCGAACAAGAACGAAAATAAAAATTAAAGGAGAAATCAAAACTATTCGGAAGGATAAACTTGTTACATCACTGTCAGAAGTTTCATAACAGATAACACGACGATGCGCGGATTCAACAAATAATGCGTAACATATAACACTTTGGATGTTATCTGTTGTGTTTGAAAACGTTATGCATGGAATGTTCTGCATAACAAGCTTTGTTAAGAAGAGCCAAAAAAACATTTACTGAGTTTATTCCTTATCGTCATGATGTCGGAGATGCTTTTTGGCGGTTTTTCGGTTCTTCCTAATTGTAACGCTTATTATGCATAACATTCTGAAACACAACAGATAACATCCAAAGTGTTATCTTTTACGCATTATCTGTTGAAACTGCGCATCCTAGTGTTATCTGTTATGCAACTTCTGACAGTGATGCTGCGGTATTTCAAAATCACAGAAATTACATTGCCAGTATCTCAGGGTTGGTTACTAATTAGAAGGAAATTGCGCACCCCGGCGTCGCCGAATCGCATCCAGAAGATGAGTAAATGGGCTGTATGTCCGGTTCTTTTAGTGTTTATGCTGGTATCACTATCTACAGAGCGGAGTTGGTTTTATTTCATTATATTTTATTCTGATAACGAAAATAACATACAACAACATAGTAAAGAGAACACACATACAAGAAAAATGCTGCGGCCCCAAAAGCTAAGCTTGTACAGGCTTCATCACCATGATACAAATTTGGAATCGCGCCTTGATCAGCGCATACTCAACGAAATAAACGAAAACGAATCAACTGAAAATAAATAACAAAGAAACAAAACAAAACAGGAAAACTGAAATATTTATTTCAACCCCAGAAACTCACTAGAATTCTGAAACAGAACTGGAAAAGATTTTGCAGATACTATATCAGATGGACGAGAACTCCAAAGCAGAAACAGGATATTTTGAGGCCCTCTTTTTGGAGCCTAAGTTTTTACCGAACACGACCTCTGACTCCTATCCTATGTATTCACTTAGATTAATGGTGAAGACGGCGCTCGACATATCGGATTGACGTTACTGGAGAAGCAAACGGAACTTGACTTCGTGCTAGACGAAGGATTCTTTTTTCTAACGGACCTAGTTGCAGGAGTTAAAGTACCCGTCGCGATGTAAGTAGCCTATCTTTTAAATGACCCCTCTTGCGTATTCTGCCTTTTATAACATACTTAGCTCCCATATGGAATTATAAGCTTCTGAAATCCCCAGCTTTCTCCATTGTTTCGTTTCGTAACTGCGAATTTTTCGCGCTTTTTCGGCCTTGCCGAGTTTCCACGTCACCCAACAAAAAGTTTGCCGGAATCTTAATTGTTCGCTGACAACTCTTTCACACATGAGGATGTGATAATCTTCTGTTTATTACTTCTTTTATTTGCTTAGTTTTCCTACTTTTTAACCAAGGCACGTGCAGTTTTCAAATCTTTTGCGCCCAGCCGCCGCGTCGGAGAGCAGGAAGGCTGGATATAATCGACAAGCCCTAACAAGAGAATCGCTAGTTTCAGGTGGAAAGTAATGGTGTTTTCGGAAACCTTTTTTCTAATCCATTTTATGGGGAAAAGATCATTTCTAGTAAGAGTTGTGCTTTAAAGGACACGTCGTACTTGTGATATTAATTCATTCAGTTTCAGTTTCATTGGACTATATTTAAAGACAAAAAAAGATACACAATTAACATTCCTGCCAGGAAAGCACACAAGGAGTGCTTGGCTAAGGCTACTTCAGTAGTATTTCCATCCATTCTCGTTCCCGGGATACTTCGGGATACCCCGGGATAATGCACTGACTACCATTTATCATTTTTATGCAAATTTTGACAAGAGTATGTCCAAGGCAAGGCACATGGAAAGAGGCTAAAAACAGCCGAAGCCGTGTGTAATTGTCTGTAAGCATAACTTGGTTTAATCGTAAAGTAGTCACTATCTCAAACATCTGACCAGAAACACTATAATAATAATAATTTATTGAGGCCCGCTATCAACAAATGAAAGAGCGGAGTAATAAAAAGAAAGAAAAATGACTTACACACAAGCAAAACGAAACACTACATAAACTTTATAAAACTTATAGATACGTTAGGCGAGTCAACGGCGATTCGTATATGTTTTTGAGAGCCCGGGATCTAGCACGACACTCTATGATTTCGCACTTCGCGGAAGCATCGATAATGTGGTACTTCTTCAATATGGCTGAATTAGACTCCCACGGGGGGAGTCCCAGATGGTATTTTGCCAGTTTGTAATATTTTGTCCGAATTTGCCTTTTCTCGGAAATGTTTAGCAATATGATTTTCAATTTTCAATTTCAATTTTTTCAATTTATTTAATAATAAAGCAAAACATATCTCTCGTGGGCAGAGCCCAAATACGATGTTTTTGTAGTCATAAGTAAAGATAAAATAACTTGTCAACAGATAATTTAAAAAAAAAAGAAAAAAAAAAGTAACAAGGCAGAAAAGTGCTAAAGAGCATTGTACTGCTTTACGAAGCTCGGCACAAAGCTTCTACTGTAGCGCATAGTGTTACAGTAGATTGGGGTCAGTTTGGGAACCTTTTCAGCCACTTCGCGGGGGGGACGAGATCTTACAGGAACAAAGGGTGGGGGAAGGAATGAACGGTATATGGGGTGCTGGAGAAGGGAGGAGCCAAAGTTTCGGCATAGTTTTTCGCGGCGGGAAGAAAGGGATTCAATTTTAAATTCTTTGAGGTAAAAAGAGTATGGTAGGGAGGAACCGCCATAGATAATTTGCAGCGATCTCTTCTGAACTCGCTCTATTTTATCAGTTTCACCTTGGGTAAGAGCAAAGTGCCAAACTGGACAAGCATATTCGACTAAGGGTCGAATGAAAGAGCAAAACATTAGCTTTAACTTGTCCTTAGGAACCCGAAACTTTTTCAGTGTTTTTAGCATTTGAATTGCGCTGTTAGCTTTCTTTACAACTGTCTTTGTATTTTCATGCCACGAAAGGTCAGAAGAGATCACTACACCTAATAGCGTTATTTTATCACTGATGAGCCCAGGGTCGATAGGAGGCTCGAAAGACGGCCGAGTTTTTCTAAGAAAAGAAAAGGTCGTAACCGAGCACTTATCTTTATTCACGACCATATTCATTTCAGTCGCCTCTGAGGTAACCTGGTCGATGAAACCGGCAGCGTTACTTTTCAGATCCTCAGATACGACTTCCGCTAAGGACAAATCGTCAACGTATTTCCATCTGTCCTCCAACCCAGCAGCAATTTCATTTATCATGAGGAGGAAGCATAGCGGACCGATCACAGTTCCTTGTGGAACTCCACAAAAAACTGGTAAAGAAGTAGAAAAGTGGCCTTTATACTTTACAGTTTGCTCTCTATTTGTCAAGAAGCTCTTGATGATTTTGACGATAAAATCGGGTATATTTTTTTCCGCCATTTTTTCTAAAAGAATTTCATGGTCAACAAGGTCAAATGCCTTTTTAAAATCAATTGCAATTAAATTTATCCATTTGCCAGGTTCATCGAGATGTTTTAAAACAAAATCAATCAAATTAACTAGGTAATGGACTGTCGAACACTTAGGAATGTTACCAAACTGCTTTCAAAATGAATGAATGAATGAATCTATTCCAATAAAGCCCAAGGGCCATGGCGGGAAACATAACACAATAACAAAAACAAGATATCATAAACTCCAACAACAAACCAAAAAATCAACTTCTATAAAAATAGTTCACGGTGGGCCATTCAGGAATCTACCCAGCCTTCGGATCTCACCAAAACACTTACTTCCCATACTTGAAACCAAATCCCTTTCCTCCCAAGCCTCCCGACCAAACACTTCCTTTCTTAATTCTTTCAACTCCTCACAATAACATATCAAATGTACCGCATCCTCTCCTTCAATACCACACATTGGACAAAAATAAGGACCGTCGTTTAGACTATCCATCACCTTAAAGTGTACACACTGTAAAAAAAATCTCGCAGTATTTGCAACTGGGGTTAATCTTGTCTCTACTGAGATAAGAGTATCTCTAATTCGGATTAACGTTATCCTAGTAGAGATAAGATTAATCCCAGTAGCAAAAACTGCAGTTAACTTGAATCCTAACTCGGAGAAACTGGTTTACAGTGTACCCAAACCTGGGCTTCTCGATCTTAATCCAGTCTTCAGCAGTTCTTGGTTCATACAAACCAACTGCTTATGCGGCATCAAAAGTTGCTGTGCTACATAGCAATAAATTCTGAGCAAGAAAATAAAATAAACTTAAAGGACACGTTCGAAATGTTCACAAGGATTAACTGTTTCTAAGATGATACCGAGCTTGACATCATGCCGGGGCACTCCCCGGACGGGAACAGTGAGAAGGCAGACAGTGCCTAAGTATGCATTTGTTCAAATTCAAATTCACTTTATTTTTCCAAAAAATCTTCATTGCGAGAAATAGCATAGGAAAATGTCAATAAAATTCACTAACTACAAGTACATAATATACTATTTACCAACTACTACATTACTTTACATAATTTTCGTGCAATATACAATTTTGGTTTCTTAATTTGGTCCATAGTAAAGTGTTACCAATGTTCTATGCAATTTATCTTTGTTACAATAATATTCGATCATTAATATAATAGGAATGTTTGTGTATATATTTGTGTATGCATAATCGTCTAAGTACGTCAGGGCACACCGCCTGCTTCTCTTCAGTCCATACTCTATGTGACTAAGTCCGAAAGACGCCAGTGAACCTGAAGAACAAGCAACCTCGCCCAAACGAACCTTCTAAATTGGTTCAAACCCTGTGTAAACCAATCAACAACGTTTTTTGTCGTGACGTTTCTGACTCTTCGCTGGACACACGGCGATTCTTCGTCGGCGCGAAGAGTTAGTGATGAATTCAAAGGTACCAGGCTCCATGTCGACTCCCCATCTGTCCTGAAAGGAGCTCCTTTTTTATGATGATATATCCGAGTGTTCTCCGTCTGGAGGAACGCTCGTGAAAATAGGGTAGTTTGGGGTAGTTAGGGTCGTTTTATAGTTTGTCTGTGCAAGAACTTACAAAACTACTGTATAGTAACACATGAGTCTTTCCCATCTTGTGATTCATCCTTGCTCTGACTCTGCAGTTCCAGACCTGAAGGGCACATGATTTTCGATTTCAGGGATTCCGAGAGCAACGACTTCTTTACAATGTATTTCTACACTCTTGGGTTTCTCTTAAGCATTGTCCAAATAGTTGTTTGCAAGGTGTATTACGGCGTATAAGGCTTATTAGAGATTCCTCTTTTCTTTGGGGCGCGCTGTTGTAAGGTGAATAAGGAGAATAGACTCGCGTTCTATTCTCGCTTTTGCAGGGCCAATCAGATCGCTTGGTT
This sequence comes from Branchinecta sandiegonensis, assembly GCA_030848855.1. NCBI lineage: Eukaryota > Metazoa > Arthropoda > Branchiopoda > Anostraca > Branchinectidae > Branchinecta > Branchinecta sandiegonensis. Next base: position 4,048,609 of record JAUPMV010000017.1, on the reverse strand, counting down.
AGTTCCGCCAGCGGTCCGAGGAAAGGAGCAGCGTCGTCAGGGTTGCCACGGGAAGCACTAAAGTTCTACTTTGTTGGAAGCTGAAGAAACAACTTTTCTTCAAAAGAACACGTTTTGTTCTGTTATGACTGCTTTTATCGTTAGTTTCGACGACCAATGCTGTCCTGATGCCGTCCGTCCGTAGATTTAAAAGCTTTTTACAGTATAATGGGCGTCAAATTGTACTCGTGTAATTGAAGTAGTACTAAGAACACTTTTTCTGATCTTTAGAAACTCGAAAACTGTACCAGCGTGGCAACATCGAACTCTGTATTGATAAGAGGTTCCTGTTTGAACAGGCGTATGTATTAAGACGTAAACGTCACCTATAGCGATATTCAGCTTATTACACCTATTTGGACAATGCTTTATTACCAGCAGAAGGAAGAGGAAGACTCTGAGTGCGTTCCAGGGAGTTACGATGATAACAGGAGGAGCCAGCTCTTTATTGGGGTAGTTACAACTTACAACGCTCTCTGGAACGAAAATAATAACAGCACGGACATACATCATCGCTCTTGCGGGAGTTCCTGCTATAGTTATTATCACCTATGATGCTTTCGACCATCATAAGTAAATTGTAACCAGTGTTGCCACTTCTCTCTGACGAAACCTGTGACATTTGGACGCAGAAATCTGTGACATTATGGCGCCTATAAAATTCGGTCCTTTTTTCAGTTTTAAGTAAAAATAACTAGTAGATTCTGATGCTCCAATTTACTCTTTTAACAGGAGCTAATATTCGTAAAACAAATAAATCCTTTTTCCGGAAAAGAGCTGCCTTGAAACTGGCAAAATTCTTTGAAATCGCAGAATTTGCGACATTTTTGTCACAAGTTGCGATTTCCTGTGACAAATTTTCACAGCTGTAAATCTGGGGAAAAGTCGAAAACCTGTGACAAATCGCAGAATTCTGCGACAAGTGACAACACTGATTGTAACGATCATTGAAACGAAACTATTAAGAAGGAGGAGCTAATTTTCTTTCTCGGCGGTCTCTCGAGCGAAAATTATAACAAGAATCATAACGATCGTAACTAGTAATAACTGTCTGGAACGCAACATTTTGCTCTTTCATTAAGGTACAGTTTTATTGACAAATACAAGTAAACCTCATGTTGCTTAAAAGCGTTAGACATGCTAGTGGCTTAAGAAAACGACGCTTCACTAATTTTGATTTGTTTGTAAAAATTATTATTAAAATCCTAGCCTAACGCGTTATAAAGAAAAAACAAACAACAACTAACACACATCAAGGTGTTGACTAAACTTTAGCCGATTATCTACGAATTGTGACGTCACACGAAAACTAACGGAACTGATTGTCCCTAGAACGGTTCATCAGTGTAAACGCGTCCGGCGCCTCACTGGCCAATCGGCTCTATATATAGAGATACAAATATATTTCTGCAACATTAATTTAATCGAAGTTTCCTATTTATTTATTTATTTCAAAATATAGCCAACTGGGGCTGCTACATAGCACATTTTACATTTTGCTACATACTCATTTTATAAACAATAAAAAGAGAAGAAGAAAAAAATATGCTGAAGGCACGAAGCAAAACTCAATCAGGATGGGTCGAACCCATAGTAAGGTTCTTTGCCCCATGCTTGACACAGAGGCAGAGACAGATGCATTTGCGGACAACACAGAATCATCAGCAGACGATTGCTCGACGCCAGAATTCGAGACCGGAGAGAAAGATCGGAGGACTGACGGATTTCAGGGAGAGAAGGGACTCCTTTACCAACAAACATACCCGAAGCATATTTATTACATGGCCTCATGAAAACGTCACGGACCGTAGATAATCCGCTAAAGTTTAGTTAATACCCACTTCAACACTAGAATTTTATGACAAGATAATTAATAACTAAAACAAACACAAATACAAACACGAGGATTTACGACAACAGACATACAACGAAAGAAAAAAAGAAAAAAGGCTTGCGGCAATGGTCTGATCTTCCTCCGAGCATCACACAAAAGGTATTGACTAATTTAGCCGTTTATCTACGGGCCATGACGTTTCCGTGACGTCATGAAAGAAATAGGAAAATTCAATTAAATTAATGTTGAAGAATAAAATTTTGTATCTATATTTATATAGCCGAGCGGCCAGCGAGGCGCCGGACGCGTTTACACTTATAAACCGTTCTAGGGACAGTCAGTTTCATTAGTAAATGGATAATAAAGACATTTCGTGTGACGTCAGGACCCCTAAATAATCGGCTAAAGTTTAGCCAGCACCACACAAAAATGAATCAAATAAAATAAAATCAGAAAGAAGACATATAATTTGCTAGATAACATATACCTTTCGAGAGCCCTTTTAAAAACTTTTCTAAAAGTTCTTATTTCACTGTTTTAACATGTAAATCTCATAAAACAGGAAGGCTCTGACTTCTCGAGTTGTCTGTCGAGCGAAAGTAAAATGTGGAACCCGGCAGCGTTGGGGTGACGCGCCCTCAGAAACCCCAAGCGACGACCGAAATCTCGACCGAAATATCATGAGTCATTGGTACCACTTTTCATTTTTAGGATTGGAATATCCGAGAAAGGTTGGTGCGAGATGGAAATCTCAACGAAATCCCCACCGGGCCATTCAAGCATCCCACCCCTAGAGTCGGCGCTGGGTATCCTTGCACGAGGCGTGGGAAACCTGGAAGCGACGCGAAAGCCATCTATGTTTGGAAAAGGACCGGAGTACGATATGTTCACAGCACTAGCTTCGCATGTAAGTAGAACTTGAACCTCGGGGTGGGGTATCTGACCCTGCAGTGAGATGTGTTCTTTTCAGAGCTTAGTGCAATCCGTCGTACTTATCGTACTTATAGTTTTTGTGGAATCTTTACCGCGTTCGATTTATCCTTGTCTAGGTCCTGTCAGTCAAATGCCATTTTGTTCAACTGCCTTGTTTTAATTTACTTATTTATTTGTGACCCGGCTTTTTGTATAACAACGGAGTATGAGTAAAATACAAAAAATAAAATACAAATATTAAAACACTAAACAAAACAATGTACATAAACATGACTACGTTATTTGACTTGTCCGCTTAATACCGTTTTGTTTCTCCTGTCAGCTGACACTACTCTTTATGGCTAAGTCCAAAACACGCCTGTGATCCTCAGGAAGAACCAGAAAACGAAAACGAACGAGAGCTAACGACTCAAACTCAGAAACTCAATCCTGTGTTAACCAATCACGGCGATGTTTGGGAGCATCTGCGATATCGCTTCCGGCTCTTCCGCTAGGTACAAGGCGATTTTGCATATGCAATAAGGGTTAGTCATCAAGAGTATTTCAAAAACCTGTATGAAGTACCATGTGGAGTGGAGTGTCGTGAATTAATGTTCTCAGTGATACATGTAATCTTGCCATGTCGGAACCGGGTAAGTAGGTTCATTCGGACGGAAAGTCCCGCGTGCCAGTTATGTGGAGTAGAAGTAGTGGACGGAATGGCACATGAGTTTTTAGAATGTGAGCGAAACGAGGGAGTTTTTGAGCGTTTGTTTGTTTTGTTTGAGAGAGAGGGAGTGCGAGCAGAGTGTTTGGAGGAGAAAAAGAGAATTTTAAAATTAGAGTCTGAAGTTGAAAAAGGGAGAAACCGTGAAAGAGCGATGTCTTTTGTGGTTATGTCCCTATGTGTGCATGTTTGGAAAATGAGAAAGAAAGGGAAAAGGATCCAAAAAGATAGGTTTGAAGGATGGTTTAGGAATTTGGCAAGTGTGAATGAGGGAGTGAGTGCGTGGGAAACGAAAATGGATTTGAAATGGTTGAATGAAATATGGACGGAAAAAAAAAATAATTAAGGAATAAAGAAAGATAAGGAAAAAGTAGACATCATGTTGATTTGATGAAAAATGTTTGTTTTGTATTGGAAAAAAAAGAAAAAATTTGAATTTTGGTTTTTATTTTTTTGAGGTTAGGTTTGTGCTCGAGCAGTCATTACTTTTGTGAGTTTTTCACTTGTTTGAATGTTAGAAATTTGGAATATCTTCTCGTTGTGTTTGTAAGGGAAGGTATTCCAAATGGAGGGAGGGGGTTGTTTATTTTTTGGTTTGGGGCAAAGTATCTGTAGGGAAATGAAGAAATTTGTTGGAATTTTTTGTTTAAAATTATTTGATTTTATTGTTGTTTTCCACTGTAGAGAGATGCCCTATGGAGGAAGGGCGTCTCAAAACAGGGAGAGAGAAATTGTAAGGTATTGTGGGTTTTTTATTTTTGTAATTTATTTGGATTTAACCTGCAGATTTGGCTGCTTGAGTATTTAAAATATTAAGATTAATTGATTGGATTGAATGGAAAAGTTTTAATATTAGGTAGGATATGATGGGAAAAGGTTTGTATAGGATATGGGGTAGTACCCTTAGAGAAAAAAGTAAATAATTAAAGTATTTTAGATCATATGAGAATGTTTGATAGGAAAAGGGAAAGTTTGAAAATTTAAGGTATTTTTTTTTTTTTTTTTAGATTTTGGAAAAAGTGAAAATAAAATATATTTCTTATGATGAAAGTGTAAGTGACGTTAAAGTGGGGTAAACTGTTAGGTATTTTTGGTATTAACGTCACTGAGTTGGAGGTGGATACGTAGCCACTGTTTTATTTCAATCTAAAACAGGAAAAAATGGAAGAAGAAGCTACGCGGGATTAAAAAAGAAAAGAAAAAAAGAGGATTGTCAGTGCTCTGTCAGACAGGACGCCGTGAATGATGACAATCTCGAACCAAGTTTCGGTCCTTTCTCTGGTAGATTTCTCGACTGCGTTTTATTTGTGATGCTTGTCCGTTGAGTCTTTCCCCTGACAAAGCTAAATAAAACGGCTTTAAACCGTGACAAGGTAGTAACAAGAAGACGAGACCGAGACAAGGAAGACTCAAATCGAACGCAGCTTTTATCTGTTAAGTGTTAGAATTCTCTTTTGGGTCCTTTGTAATAATCCGTTTGTTGGCCTTTCTTCCCTTCAGGCTTAACTGCAGTGCTTCCGAAATGTTGATTTGCTTGTTTTCGTTGGTGGTGTGTAGCCTTCCATCTTTACCAGAACTGCATAGGAAACCCAATCCAGACAAGGATAGTTGCGTCGGATAATCCGCTCCTTCTGTTGCTCTCGAGGCCGGTAGGCATACGGTAGGCCCAAGCGATTGTCACAACAATTGTGCATGATACTAAGTTGATTTCTATTATTGAATAGTTTTATTTCCCGTTATAAATAGACATAAAATCTCAAATAAGTGAGTATGTAAAATGGTAAATAATGAAAATCTTGCTAACAAAAGCAGTTAACAAACTAGGATACGAACAAACTGTGAAGACAAGAGCCTCGTTTTTGTTGCACGCTGCAGCTCCACTTCTCGGCCGCTTCCGGGTTGATTCTTTCTACATACATCCTTCATAAAATCCGATGACGAATTGCCGCCAGACGCGTAGAGGAACAATAACAATCACACGTGAGATCGGGGGATAAGTTATCTGACGGGTGAATAAGTGATTTTTCGCTTCATATCGAGTCGCGCATTAGCCCCGTGGAAAAGTCAGCCAGCACCCAGCACTGAAGTCGGAAGCCAGAAATGACAAACTTGATAACGCTTGACAGAACAGAGTTGGGTAAAGCCTCGGGTAAAGCAAAAAGAGGGGGAGAGGCATTTTAAACAGTTTTAAACATGGTTAGGCCTAAGAGGAATTGAAAATAGCAAAAAAAACTTGGATAAACGTCCACCAAGAAGTAACGTGTCATTGTTTTCTTTGCGATAGCGCACCTAGCGGCCAAAAAATAACTAATCCGAGAGGAATTTTATGAGGGGGGTATTCGTTTTGGACTGCAGTGCTTCCGAGGAAGACGGCGGCGCTTCTTGAGAATCGCGGACTTGCTTACCGACCAAGTCCGTGCTTCTCTACAAGGTGCTGCATCAACTAAGAAGAAATCGTTGCGGGCAGTGAATCCAAGAACGTATCTTGTGCGGAAGCAAGAAGTGCTGCAGCAGCGAAGCGGCAGCACTGTTGCAACAAAAACGAGGCTAAGGATTGTTATTATACTCTTTTTCATGCGCTAACGGGGTCGAAAATGATCACTCTCGTAATGTAGAAACCTTTTTTAGGCTGAACCGGCGTATCGATTCATCTTTGCAAACCTGTGGTTATTCCAGAACCTCTTCGTCCGAGTGCTTAGTCAGACAGCAACGACCGACGCCTTCCATCGAACGACAACCTCCGTCACAATCTTCCAGAGTGGGTATAAGGTGTGTATGGTCTACTATTGGAATGAGCCGTTTCCGATTGCCCTGGAATCCTGAGTTCAGTGATTATTAGTGTCAGAGCCTCCCGGACTTTATAGGAAAACTGAAACCTTATCGATTTTCCTTTGATTTTCCTTTCACAGTTCATGATTTTGCTTTCCTGCCAAATCTGATTGTCCCATTCTTTTCACAATACTCTTGATGACTAACTCTCCTTCTCGATGCAAAATCGAATCGCCGTGTACCTAGCGGAAGAGCGTGAAGCGGCACCACAGGCAACCATAGCTGTCCCCAGCGATCGCCGTGATTGGTTGAAACGGGATTTGAGTTGTTGAGTTTGAGTCGTTTTTCTCGTTCTTCCTGAGGATCACTGGCGTCTTTTGAACTTAGTCATACACAGTATTCGATATTAGAGTTGCATTTTCAGGCTCGCGATTCTCAACCCTTGTTCGTCACAAGTCGTTTTGACGGAGCGCATCCTAACACGGGTTCCGTGTTCTGTGGCTTCAAGCGTTTTTAGCTCCCGTGTTCCTTTCGAGTTCAACACCGAATCCAAACCCAAACGGACTCGGTAGAGAGTATCAAATCCTGTGTCAGGTTCTCTTATGCAAAACACGGTCGCTGAAAACGGGTGACAGCGCAACGTGTTAGGATTCGAGTTCAACGCAACTTAGAGTATACGCCTCTCGCGTCGTTTGTGATTGGTTCAGTCGGAGCTACGAACCGTGCAAACCAGTCAGAGACAGCGCTTGTCGGCAATGTTAGTCAAGACTGTGCTAAATACGAATGTGATTTTACAAGGGAGAGATGTTGCGAGAGCTATTTTTTTATTCCTTGGAATTCGAACTGGAATGCATGCAGCCGTTGGTGGACGAAATGGTAAACTTCTTCAGTGAACCTTTAAGATTTTTATCGAACTGAGCGGCGTGCGTTCGTCCGCGCGGATCCGTGAGCCCGTGTTTGCATACCCGAAAATACTCTTGATGACTAACTCTCCTTGCCGACGCTTAATCGCCGGGTACCTAGCAGAAGAGCCGGAAGCGGTATCACATCTGCTCCTAAAGATCGCCGTGATTGGTTGACACAAGATTTGAATTGTTGAGTTTGAGTCATTAGTGAGACCTTTTCTCGTTCTTCCTGAGGATCACTGGCGTGTTTTGGACTTAGTCATATAGAGTATCAGGATGCGTTTGCTCTGCATAGGTCAGAGAGAAGTCTTAAATCCAGGCGCTTCTTCAGCTCACTTTTGTTGTTGGGATGGGAAGTTTCGGCTCGGAATCGACAATTCGCTCGCACCAGGTTCAGGTTTGGTTCATAGATATTTGACACTGCAAAACGGATTCGTCAGCTACATTTTCTTACAGCTATACTTAGGTCCTTCTTCGTCAAATATGGTTCGCAGTCAGCTTGGGCTGAAGGAATATTTGATTTATTGAAGTTCTGAGAAAAATCGAGTGATAGATTCTTCGACTGATGTACATGAAGCAGGGGCGTCATGTATGGGGGAGAGGGGTGGACGCCCCTCCCGAATGTTGTCGGCCAGTCGGTAAAAATTAGCCGTAAAAACAGTCGAGTTTTTTCTTGGAAACAGTCGATTTTTCTTCAAAACCTTCGATTTTTCGTAAAAATAGTCGATTTTCTTAAAAACACTCGTTTTTTCTGCAAAAAGAGTCGGTAAATACCTTGCCCCCCCCCCAAATATTTTGGCTAGTAACGCCTCTGATATGAAGCGAGTAATTTTACCGTTTAGAGGCTAGACAAAATAAATTGTTCTTATGTCTTACAGTCGAACGTCGTTCCTGGAACTGCTCAAGCCGTTATCAACCACCGAATCCATCCTGCGCAGACATTAGAGGAAGTGATTGAACATGATAAAATGGCCCTTGGTGACGAGCGAATCGAACTCCGAGTCCGAAAGTATATCCCCCCTATGCCCCTGTCTCCATATGGCGAGCAGGAAGAAGTGTATAGGCTTATAGGAGAGACTGCACTTCAGATCTGCCCGCACTGTGCAGTCGCCCCTGGTAAGTCTGTGCTGCTCAAAGCGGGCCACAAAAAATGGCCTTTCTACCACACACACAATGCTTACATCCCCACTGTCACTATGAATGTTCAAATCCACTAAAAACACCGTAAAACAATGAGCAAATTAAAAAAAAAACACCCAATTTCCTAGGTTTGAAAAAACTCTGTCTGGACTAAATTCAGCCAATTATCCCGGACAGCTGTTATGGCACGTAGGGAGCCAAGGGTCAAAATAAAAATTTCCATCTAATGCCCCAACTGTTTATTACAAATACAAATAAATTATAAAACCAAGACCAGTGTGGTACCTCTGAAGACATACACAAATTATCCGTTAGCTCTTATAATTCTTTACTAATGAATCCTGGAAAATTCCGCCATCTAGAAAAGAAGACGTTGCGCGTGGGTTATTTTTCGAGCCAAAACAGCAACTTGGCAATTGAGTTCAAATCTAAACAAACCCGTGGCAGGCGATCACTAAGAGAAGGTAAACAGAATGTTTGGATTAGGTTTTTAAAGGACACTTCGCAGCACATACTGTTTCTGAAAAAAATAACCTGGGAGGTCAACAGTTTATACGCGTCATGAAATACATAAAGTAACACTTAATACATACAATTAATTCACATCGTGTCAAAATGCTTCATTGTCTTCTTTTCCAATTCTGTTTTCAGGTTGTGAGGACGGATGAAATATGACTCGAACGAGTTCTGAAATAGCTGACCACTTTACAACTAGGCTATGCTTGCAGAACATTACACACGACTTCGGCTATTTTTAGCCTCTTTCCATGTCCTTTGTCTTGGATGACAATCTTGGCAAAATTTGTATAACCGGTCTCCAGAGTTCAGGATGAATAAGCTCCTCGAAACACTGATCGGGCGCATGACTCGTCACGTAAAGAGAACAAACGTGGCAAGCGTGATAATCAGTGTATTGCTAATAGAGATAGGATACACTTGTGAAGTGAAAGAATCTCGCGAATGAGAGTGGACGAATTACTACTGAAGTAGAATGAATTACTATCATGAGTCGACGTGTCTTTTAAGTAGCGTGCACACACAGTCCGAATTTCGCAGTCCGGTGCGAATTTCCTTCTCCGCTCCGGAATTTTGACGCATCGCATGCGGATTCGGTCCGATAATTTCGTTCTGGTTTGAGTAGAAAATATTCTACTTTTTCCGGAGCCAATTTTAAAAGCATGCGAAATTGTGCTCTGAGGATTGAAAAATTATAAGCTGTGTTCGAAATTTAAATATTTATACGACCTATTTAATGTCAGCTGCAAAACCATGTTTGTTAGAGAAAGATCTTGGCTGCAAGTGTCTGCTGAATGCAAGCTACCAGGTAGGCAAACTTAAATGTTTACTAGGCTATGTACAGGAGGTCTGAACATTTTTACAGTTGAACTTCGACATTTCATACACTTGCTGTAATAAAAGGAAAATACTGGTCAATCAAAGTAGTTCCTTAATTGCATCTTTCTTTGATACTCCTCAGAACTGTTCAAAAGTTACATAGGCTACACCTCCTGTATATTATATAAACAATCCAAAATAGACATTTTTAATGAACAGAGAATTTGCAAACATTCGGCAATCAATCAGCATCATCTGACTGTAGGCTAAGCAATGGATTTTCAAATCTGGGGCCAAGTTTCCCATCCGAATTCTGTTTTATTTGAAAAACCTGTCGGGCATAGTGACGCGAATTTCGCATGCGCGTTTTCGCGTGCGGAATCTTACTGGACAGAGTGCACTTAGCTTTAAGGCCGAGCTGCCTCTTCTGTTACTTCCGTTTTCGTCAACGTGGATCCGTCAGGTGAGAAACGTCTCAAAGTCCTGTCGCTGGATTACCCTGATTGCGGAATCTTGATGAGTAACCGCGTCACGCCAGAACGGCGACAATCTAAAAACCGCGACGGTACACGAAAGGAAAAAACGCGCCATGCAAAAAAAGCGACGAAGCTATTGTTCATGAGCTGGCATGAGGTATAACTATTTTGAGGGGGATTACTTTAAAGTAGTCTTCTTTGCCAGGCTTCACCTTCCAGATTTTTCTTCCGAATCCAAGAAATCACTTCTGGTCGAGATGGATCCGGAAGCCCCAAAAAGTCTGGAAGCTCGGGATGTTGGCCACCCCAGATTTCCGATATCTAGAAGGTGTCATAAGGCGTGTTCTCGCCGTTCCCCGAGGACTGCTCGGGGAATCGAAGGGAACGGCGAGAATAGAGGGAGTCACTCCACGCGGACTCCGCCTACAGAAACAGCGAGAACACGGGGAATGCTTCCAAAATCGATTTTGTTCGAAAAAAAATAAAAATAAGCAGTTGACGAAATTAGTCTATTTTTGGTTTTGTTTATTCTGATTGCTTCTAACTAATTTTACATTGCACCAACACCAGCAAAAATTGATTCCCCTCCGAATCTGAAAGGGAGTCCTTTTTGACGATGGTGACGATAATCGGAGCATTCCCGTCCGTGGGGATTCACGAGAATACGGGGAGTGAGTACCCGGGACAAACAAAAACGCGGGGACTCCTCAAGTGGAGCCCTCGAGGAACGGCGAGAATACGCCTATAGAGGCAATGCATTCGCGAGACACAATAAATATGCAACTAAATGGGTATGGGAGAAAATTTGGGCAATAAAAGATATGCTACTGGACGTGAGTTGAAGAATAGCAAAATTTATAGCTATCGTCGTTATCATCAACATCCGGAAGGGTTGTCTTGACACTGCGGAAGCCCAAGACCTCGCCTCAGACATCTGGAAGGCGAAGCCTAAGGCGTATTCTTGCCGTTCCCCGAGGGCTCTTCGGGGAATCGAAGGGAACGGCGAGAATAGAGGGTGTCACTCCACACGGACTCTCGCGTACAGAAACAGCGAGAACACGGGGAATGCTTCCAAAATGGATTTTGTTCGAACCAAAAATATGCAGTTGATGAAATCAGTCTGGATCCATTTTATTTGTGTTTTTTTTTTATTCTGATTGTTTTTAATTAATTTTATATTGCACCAACACCAGCAAAAATTGATTACCCTCCGAATCTGAAAGGGAGTCCTTTTTCATGATGGTGATAATAATCGTAGCATTCCCCGTCCGTGGGGAGTGAGTCCCCGGGACAAACAAAAACGCGGGGACTCCTCAAGTGGAGTCCTCGGGGAACGGCGAGAATACGCCTTAGCCTGGCTTTAAATTTGGGAGATTTGTCTGTAACGTCAGTATCTATTTTTGTGTTCATTATTTTTGTGTGTCATTAACTTGTCGATATCCTTTGAGGAATGTTAAATAGTCAGTAATAATCATTTGTTTTCAGCGATATCTCCAGGTAATACGGATCTCAAGCACTACGTAAAATTGACCAACAAGCTCTACCGGTTCAGTCCAGCGTCGGTAGACCCTGAAACACTGCCTGGGCTTCATGGCGACGATGAAAGGATCAGCGTCCGTGATTACAAGAAAGTAGTCGACTTTTACATTAAGTTCATTCTCAATGCTAATGAACACTTAGCAGCAATAAAAAAGAAAGATGAATTGTAGTTCCTATTTACTGTTAATGTACAGTTGAGCTAATACATGTTAAATATCTGTTTCCGGACCTTTTGACCCAGTGAGCGTGTTTCACCCTACCAACAATAGTAACTATTAGTTACTATTTCCGTTCCAACCTGGTTCCAACCTCACGAAAAGTCACTACGCTGACCGTTCAAACTTGCTCGAAATAAGGCGTATTCTCGACGTTCCCCGAGGACTCCACTTGAGGAGTCCCCGCGTTTTTGTTTGTCCCGGGGACTCACTCCCCGTATTTTCGCGAGTCCCCACGGACGGGGATTGCTCCGGTTATCATCACCATCATCAAAAAGGACTCCCTCTCAGATTCGGAGGGGAATCAATTTTGCTGGTGTTGGTGCATGTAAAATTAATAAAAAAGAATCAGAATAAACAAACCAAAAAATGAAGTGGATCCAAACTAATTTCGTCAACTGTATATTTTTTTCGAACAAAATCCATTTAAAAAATCTTTATTAATTTAAAAATTAATTTAAATTAATTAAAAATAAAAAATCCGTTGTTTTCCGCAGGCGGAGTCCGCGCGAAGTGACTCCCTCTATTCTCGCCGTTCCCTTCGATTCCCCGAGGAGTCCTCGGGGAACGGCAAGAATACGCCTATAGTAACTACTACGTCCTTCATAAAATCCGATGACGAATTGCCGCCAGACGCGCTAGAGGAACAATAACAATCACACGTGAGATCTGGGGATAAGTTATCTGCAATTAGGCTTTCGCTTCATGTGGAGTCGCGCATTAGCCCCGTTGAAAAGTCAGCCAGCACTCAGCACTGAAGTCGGAAGCCAGGAATGACAAACTTGATGACGCTTGACAGAATATAGTTGGGTAAAGCAAAAAGAGGGGAAGAGGTATTTTAAACAGTTTTAAACATGGTTAGGCCTAAAGAGGAATTGAAAATAGCAAAACAAACCTGGATAAATGTACACCAAGAAGTAACGTGTCATTGTTTCCTTTACGATAGCGCACCTAGCGGCCAAAAAAGAACTAAGGCATATTCTCGCCGTTCCCCGAGGACTCCACTTGAGGAGTCCGCGCGTTTTTGTTTGTCCCGGGACTCACTCCCCGTATTCTCGCGAGTCCCCTCGAACGAGGAATGCTCCGATTATCATCACCATCATCAAAGAGGACTCCCTTTCAGATTCGGAGGGGAATCAATTTTTGCTGGTGTTGGTGCAATGTAAAATTAATTCAGAACAATCAGAATAAAGAAAGCCAAAATTAAAGTTGATCAGACTAATTTCGTCAACTGCTTATTTTTTTTTTCGAACAAAATCCAGTTTGGAAGCATTCCCCGTGTTCTGGCTGTTTCTGTATGCGGAGTCCGCGTGGAGTGACTCCCTCTATTCTCGCCGTTCCCTTCGATTCCCCGAGGAGTCCTCGTGGAACGGCAAGAATACGCCTCTAATCTGAGAGGGATTTTATGAGAGGCGATGATCTTACTACGCTCGGGAGTAGCGTGGTTACTATGCATCTTTGCAATGATTGGTCGGGTTCGCCCGTGGCATGATATTCTGCTGGAAAATAGAAAAATCGTTCCAGACTTGACGGCAAAAAGCCGGAATTTGCGACGTCATGCGTAGTAACCACGGTAAGCTACGGTGGAACACGCTCGATCTTTAACAATTATTATGGCGTATATTTTGAAAATATCAGCAAGCGTGACTATTTATTTCACTTTGTTTTCTGTGAGTATCAACCCTTTTCGTCTTTTTAGAAGTTGCTTGTTCGAGTAAGCATACTCAGATTACTTCTCCACCTGTGGTTCTCAACTTTTACAATAGAGGTATGCGTCTGTGAACGTTTGTTGACTTCGGACTTTGCCATTTTCATGCACTTGCTGTGACTTAAGTCAAATATCAGTTGCAGTTTTGTCACTTATGCCACATTTTGTGGCATAATTCCACGTTTCTGAGGGAAATGCCGCATTATATTTTGATTATACTGCATAGCCTACCGCCATTATGCCACAAAATGGCTTTTTATACTGGTTTCGTTCCCGCACTTAGTTTGTCCAACTGAAGTTGCTTGTCTTTTGTCTGGCAAGAAAAACAGGAATTTCAAAGCTGCCTTGATTCACGAAGTCAACTACGGACCTTAGTTATTGACTTTAGTCGGCAGCTTGTCCCGTGGGCGTGGGAGACCATTGTTCTCGACACTGGGTTGAGATCGCAGGTTTGAGATTCTCTTTCTTAGCTCTTCTGATGGCATCTGTCAGCCCAGATAGTCCATTTCCACTAGATAGTTTTTGATTTATAGCAGATTTAGTTAACAATAAGGGACGGGCTTGTCTTCCGTGACAGGATTTATTGATGGAAACTATATTTAAGTATACATCATCAGGTCAGAGAGAGTTTATTAGATAAATATATATACTACACGTGGGCCACCCAAAAGAACCTGACCTGTCCTAGGGAGTAGGTGGCTTTTCTGCTGTATACGGCTGTGTTTAACTCCTAGGGGGGGGGGGGGGGGGGCTCATGGCCTGTTATCTTCTAAAAATACAAGTTAACCCTGGATTTGCATGTTGGACCCCCAGAAACTAAGAACCAATTATAGCTCATAGCTGCCTTGAGGGATACACTTTTTCTGCAGATATCGGTGTAAGCTTAATCTACAAGTGAAAATTATAAATCGTACCTTCTGATTGGATATAATAGGGTGGTACAAATGTGCGGAAGGGATGGCCAGTATAAAAGTGCTTTGGGTTATAATCTAGCCTACTGTGGGATGGTATAGAGCTAAATATTTATGGCAAATATAGATATGCTGCTTCAATTCTAATTCGCAAGTGAATACCAGAAATAATAACGTATTGGTGGACATGATGTATCTGTATGCGACGTTCGTAGGGGTAGTATGGCTCAAGTGGGGTCTTAGGTGATAACCAATCCTTAGCAAAAGGCCAGAGCCAGCCATACCATTTCCGTTTTCAAAAGAATATAGCTAATCTTCTAACCTTATCCGATAAATGCTGAAGTTCGAAGCATAGACTAGAAAAAAAGCCCCAGGGACCGTCTATGGAGTAGACAGCATGTGTTTTCTCGCACTTATTCGATTTTCACCACCAGGGGCACCACATATGCAGGGGGAGGGGGGACACCCCCCCCCTCGAATGTTGTTGGTCAGTCGGTAAAAAATAACGAATTTGGCACGAAGCGCCCCAATTTACCCTAAAAACAGTCGTTTTTTCGTAAAAATAATAGATTTGTTTTTAAAACAGTCAGATTTTCTGAATATCAGTCGATTTTTTGTTAAAACAGTCGGTTTAAGGATACCGCGGAAATGCCGCTTTTTTGACGAAGCCGGCACCGCGAAGTGGTGCCTGTCGAGTGGCAACACTGATCAGTTGGCCAATGTAGGTAATTAAGGGCCTCAGAAAACACCTGAGTTGGTATTTTGGATCTTCATTCTACTGTTAACCCCAAAACTGCACCGTTCACATTAAAGTAACTATTCAAATAAACATACCTAGGCAAGTGTATAAAAGTGTAAATGTAGCTTCAGCAGTAATAATTGGTTGGAGTTTGGAATATCCAAATAGTCTACCTTCCAAATGCTCTAACTCTAGATGGGCGGTGTCCAGATGCTGTATAGAGAGATTGCAGCCTGCCTGACAAAATTGGAAAATAGAGAAACAAAATAATTTCATGTTGTGACCTATAGAACTTAGTTGCATTTTTTATCTGAATTCTCAGTTCTCCGCTCTCGCTTCTGAATTCTCGATTCTCGTATAAATTACTGTATCTGCTCCTCTTGCTTCTCCATTCTTGCTTTTGACAAAAACAGTTATTTGGCAGTTTGTCCGCAACTTGGTATATGTGTTTATGCATACTGAACACCCGCACTCTGTTGACCAATGAAGGAGGAGAACGGAGAGAGGAGAATCGAGAATTCATCATTGGAGCAACTTCTCAATTCTGCAGAATTGCGACGCTTTCCCCATTCTCTATTCTGACAAAAATGCAAGAAAAGGAGACTTCGCTTTATCCAAAAATGCGAAATAGGAGAAATGCCAGGAGAATCGCAAGGAAAATTCGGATCAAAAACGCAACTATTATCAGCATTTGGTAACTATTCTGACTGAGCCTCCAAATAAGTGTGGCTCTTTCTTGGTGTATAGTCCTGGTGTAGTCACGTTTTGTTGAAAAGCTTTATCAGAAATGAGAATGAAGGCTTTATACTCCTATAATCTCTTGCTTCCATTGGTTGTTTTTGGCCTGCAGAGTCACAACCATACAATAGGATGCAATAACCTACTTAATTTTTAGTCCAGACCTTCAAGTCTTTCAATCTTTCATTACCAACGAAACTCCTACAATACAAAAATCTGATTCTACAAACAAGAAAGGTTCAAATTCACATTTCTAGCAATTTAAGGCTCGTAAGCAGTTACCAAATGCCGATTATTTGATCTCAGAATGGGTGCAATCTCTCTTTACCATATACTTTGTTGTTTAAATTTTGTTTCCTGTTTGCTGAAGTCGTAAACCCAGATCTGTCAGGGACAGACCAGGATAGAAGGATGTTACTGGTTGTTTGAGACAAGTTCCAAAGAGCTGATCATGAAACTAGGATGAAATACTCAGCTTGCAAATTTCACCGTAAATGAATTATGATTCTTGTGTGGAATTATGTTTATTAAAACAGTTGGCTGTGTATCTAAGGTCAAGGATGGACTTTAATATCAGCTTACCCGACTAATGAATCAGGCATAAGCCTAATTTTCACAGTTGTATGTATAAAGTTAGTTTGTCTGGTCTTATATAGCCGAGCATGTTTGCTGTTCCTAAATGGGATTCAGCCGAGATTCTTCTTTAACAATGTTCAACTCTTCCTGGGAAGGTTCCCTTCAGGCTGTAGCTTAAAACCTAGGTATCAGAAGGGGCGTCACGGCTGGGGTGGGGAGGGGGGATGCCCCCCCCCCCCCCAATCTTGTCGGCCAGTCGGTAAAAAATAACGTTTTTTTCGTCAAAACAGTTCAGTTTTTTCATGATTACAGTCAGTTGTTCTGAAAATCAGTTGATTTTTTGTCAAAACAGTCGGTTTTTCTGAAAATCAGTTTTTTTTCAAAACTGTCATTTTTCTGCAAAAACAAACAGTAAAAATTACCAGCCAGTCGGTAAATGCCTTGTCCCCCCCCCAAAGATTTTGGCTAGTAACGCCTTTGGGTATCAGATACTGTCTTGAATACATTAACTGTCAGAATGGGTTGAATCTTATCTCAGTGACAGCTCAGCCTTTATGATTGAAACAGCTTATTATGAGCGTATAGACGAAAGCTTACAGTACAGCACTTGTGAATGCCTAAAGCTCTCATAGGTGGAAGTAGTGCAGGATTATTTTTTTAGAGTAAGCTCATTTTATTTATTTATTTTATTCAATAAAAGAGTAAGCCATACGGCTTGTCGCATAATACAAGAAACATAAACACACTTCAAGTGGCAAAACATAGATAAATACTAATACAACACGAAATAAAGAACATCCAGATTTGATAACTCTTTAACACATAAACATGTTTTCATAAAACTTGGTCCCAACTATAGCGGTCTTAAAAGCTGGCAAGTTTTCTATAGTGACCACTTCCTCTGGCAAATTGTTCCAAAGCTTGGAAGTCCTGTTAACAAAACTACACTGACCCACTTTTTTTGGACACGAGGCTGGTAAACCTTCAAGGAATTCTGACTGGCAGCTGAATAATGACTAAACTGGAAAAATTCTGAAGAATCAGTATTACCAATACCTTTAATTATACGAAACGTATTAATCAGATCAGTTCTATCCCTCCGGAATTGCAACGAAGGAAGATCAAGGCTTCTCAGTCTGCGTCCGTATGGTAAATATCGCAGATACGGTACGAATTTGGTCGCGCGTCTTTGAACCCTTTCGACCAGATGCGAGACAGACTTCCTCGCCTGATACCAGAGCGATGGACAATATTCAACGATTGGACGTACCATCGACTTATACAGGGTCATAAAACTCTGAAGGTTGAACTTTTTGAAACTCCGCTTAATACACAACAGACTGTAATTCGCGTTTCGCGAAATTTCGCGAAACTGAAACTTTAACTGGTCGTCGAAGTAAATTCCCAGGTCCTTAGCTGTCGACAAGCGCTGGCACTACTCTTTGAAAGATAGTGCACTACATAGCATTTCTGCTTATTAATAAACATAGAATTCGATACTCAAGGTCATGCTCATATTGAAATAAATATTGCGCTCTTGTTTAGTAATGTAGAATCAAGGACGAATTGGACTCGCTTGTCTCTGCCAAGGCTTATCTGTAGACTACTATTTATTTTTCAGATTTTCGTCTTTCATCTAATACCCAGCCACAATGCAGATGCGTTCAAAGCACCATGTTCCAACCATACGAAGATGTCTGGTTTCCTGGATGGAGCTTTTAGCTGGGATGGACAGTATTTCTTAAGTATTGCAGAACATGGCTATGTCTATGAAAACCAGCTTGCATTCTTTCCACTTTTCCCAGTCGGAACAAAACTGCTGTCAAATGCTGTATCAGTAGTTGCTCCGTATTTAAGCACCCTTCTTGGCCATTCGAACTTGATCAAGGTAACAGGGATCATACTAAATGGAGTTTTCAGTGTGCTTACATCCAAAAGGCTTCAAGAACTGACCTTGATTGTGACAAGAGATGAAAACTTAGCAAAGACTGCAGTAATTCTACACATGTTTTCACCAGCCAAGATATTTCTGATTTCATTCTACAGCGAGTCCCTCTATATGTTTGTAACAATTACTGGGATTCTCCATTGTGTGAAAGGAAATCCAATCTGTGGTAGCATTTACTTTGGACTCTCAGCGGCAACAAGATCAAATGGTATCCTAAATGTGGGCTATTTAGTATATTTCTCATGGCTGATACTCCTTAGACAGAAAAAGAACATACTTCATGTGATAAGAGTTATAATGAAAACAGTCGCCTGTGCCTGTATCTGCCTACTACCATTCTTTGTCTACATGACGTACGGGAATTATGTCTTTTGCCAGAACCCCAAGGTACCTACTAGTCAGTGCTTGATTGATTATGGAAATACCAAAGGCTACAAGATCGTTGGACATTTCGAGCCCACTTGGTGCAAGTGGAAGATACCCATGTTTTATTCATACGTACAAGATAACCACTGGAATGTAGGATTCCTGCGATACTTTGAAGCTAAGCAGATCCCAAATTTCTGTGTGGCTGCACCAGCAGTGTGTTTGGTGCTATGTTTTGCTATAAAGTATTTTTGCAAACGTCCTAATCTGATGTGGAATCTGGGATTGACTAAAAGAAAGGAAAAGGAAGCAGGAGTCTTCAGAAGCGAAATGGTACCATTTGTTCTTCATGGAGTTTTTTTGGCAGTCTTTGGCCTGTTTTTCATGCATGTACAGGTAAGGCATTGGATTCTTTTAATTTCATGGCAGTGGTTAGCCACGATTGTCATTTGAATGACTGAACGCATTTTATTGACCTGCTAATGCAATACCGTAAATGCAAGATCCACGACTCTACATGGAAATAATGTTGTATACAAGCTGTTGTACATATTCAAATAATGTAGACAACGGATACGTCAGCTACGATTCTTCATCAGCAATATTTCGGCCCTTCTTGGCAAGGGTCCTCGTCAGGCTGTCAATCTTCAGGGTCAACGTCGGGGAAGGAAACAAACCTGTAATAAATAACTGAAGCTTCTACCGATTATAAATATCTTATCCGGGCAAATTACTTTCAAATACCACTGTAGGGAAAAAAACTAGTCCTGATATTTAATTTTTGACACGGCCGCTGTTTTTGCTGCACGATTGGACGACGTTGGCCCTGAAGATTGACAGCCTGACGAGTACCCTTCCCAAGAAGGGCCGAAATATCGCTGATGAAGAATCGTAGCTGACGTATCCGTTGTATACATTATTTGAATATATGTTTCAAAGTCAGCTTGGGCTCAAAGAATATTTAAGCTGTTGTATACAACAGATTGTATATAGTATTGGAAATAGTCCATGATTCCATGCTGGAAATTTGTGGATGATTTAAGCTTAACCGAAGTATGCTACAGAAATATTAAAAGCAAAGCTGCAGGCAAAATAGAAGACTTTAAAGATGAAGCCAGGTTGGACATGCAGGTAAACGAAGATAAAAGTGCAATTTTAACCTTTTCCTTCCTCAAAACTAGCATTTCCTTTGAAGAAACACTGCCTTCTGTTTTACAGGTACAGAAGCCAAAGCTCCTTGGTGTAACAATCACGTCTGATTTTAAAAGGGAGGACAACACCAACGTAATACTAAAGCGTGCAAACGCTGGTCTACAGCTGTCAAAACTTCTGGCTAAGTTCCACGTACCTAATTCCCATCTTGTCCAAATTTACGTTTCTTTCGTTCGGTCCACTTTGGAATATGCGGCTGCTGTTTGGCACTTTGCCCTTACTGCCGAACAGACACAACAAATAGAAAGAATACAGAAACGTGCACTCCTAATAATAAGTCGTGAGCCCAAAGTTCCCTATTCTGCTCTCCTAAAAAAGTTTAAGATGGAAACCCTTGAGAGTCGGAGACTGCGGCTGAGCTTAGCGGTTGGTCATAAGCTCCTCCGCCATCCTGTTCTATCCGATATCCTTCCTCCTCCTTCTGAAAACACAAGAGACCGACAGGAAAGGGTCGCAAGTTCAAAGGTTCCAAAGTTGTCCCCCGTACCTGCAACACATACGCGGTACCAGAAAAGCTTCGTTCCGAGTTTCACTAAAATTTATAATGATGGTGGTAGCTGTCTGTGACACTATTCCAACGTCCGTGTTCTGTTTTTGGTTTTCATTTATATACTATAACAGGTCTGTGATGACGAATTGATGATTAACTGTAAAGATTTTAAAATGTGCATTATGTTTGACGTAATACCCAAATTTGGCATTGCCATGATAGTGGTTGTTTGAAATAAATTCGTTATGTTATGTTATGTTATGATTGTAAATGGAAATAGTATTGTAAACAACATTGCATCAAAATTCAAAATTCTCTGGCGCAGTCTGCAAAATGCCGGCATTTTGCTTTCTTGTCAGATAGTGTTGTTCAGACATGCAGTAAAAGATGTTTCTGATAGGCTACTGAGCTAGTGGCCATTAAGCTGTTGTATACAACAGATTGTATATGGAAATAGTCCACGATTGTATATGGAAGTATTGTAAACGACAGCTTGTATCAAAATTCTCTGACCCAGGCTGCAAAACGCCGGCATTTTGCTTTCTTGTCAGCAGTGGCGAAACTAGGGGGTCGTGCCCCCCCCCCCCCCCCCACGAAAAATCTTGTCGGTAAATTCGCAGTTTGAAGCACCGACAAAACAAACCGACACCGACAGACGCTATTATCATATCGTTTCTAATACCGACAAAAGCTCTGTCAGTAAAACAGGAAACTTCCTGTTGGGAAATAGGCAGCGTTTGTCGGTACGGCACGCTTTAGCATTCCGTTTCTGATACCGACAAAATCTCAGCCGGTAAGCCAGGAAACTTCTTGTTGGAAAATTGGCAGTGTTTCTCGGTGCGGAGACAGTGCGTAGATTCGATTTTCGGTACCAATAAGAGCTCTGACGAACACTTTCCTCATTTCGTTTCTGATACTGACGAAAACTCTGTCGGTAAATCATGAAACTGTAAGGAAATCGGCAACGTGTGTCGGTGCACGGATCCCGTTTTCAATATTGACAAGAGTTCTTTAGGTAAATCAGGAAACTTCTTGTTTGGAAATCGACAGCGTTTGTCGGTGCGGAGACGGTGCAGGGATTCCGTTTTCAGTACCGGCAAGAGCTCTGATAAAAACACTTTCCTAGTACCGTTTCTGATACCGACATACGCTCTGTCGCGAATCAGGAAGCTTCTTGTCTGGAAATCAGAATTTTTTGTCGGTGCGGAGATGATACCGACAATAGCCTTGTCGGGAAATCAAGCCAATGATCGGATCGAGATCCTGATATCCGTTGTTTTTCATTTTTCGATATAATGACTGGGAAAAGTCTTGTCGGTAAAATGGGAACTCTCTTTTTCGATCTGTTTACATCCGGAATGGATAAAAATCTTGCCGTTAGATTCAGTATTTTTGAACTATTCGACAGTGCGAGACTTTTAATTTGGTGACTGGATTATTCTCGTCGGTATATCTGAAAATGCACTAACCAAACACTTCTTCGTTCCTTTCTGTTCCTTGACGGTAAACCAACCACACCGGCAAAACCTGTTTCCTCGAATTTGTTCTTGAGTGATTCCTCTGTTCCCACCCATAAACTGCCCTTTTGGGTTGATCTGGATGTTTACCATTCCGGGAAATATTTCACTTTATTCAGTGACTTATGAGTTTCAAATTCCCATCAGTGATACCCCCACCAACTCGGCCCACCGAGGTTGGATCAGGTAAGAATATCTGAATAACACAATTAAGTCACATGGGCGCAGTATTGCCAAGTTTATCTCAATCGTTCAACCGATTTGGTCCCTAAGCGTTTAAGAAAATGTCCAGGACCCACCTCTAATCCCCCCACAGCACGACCATAATGGCAAGAAGAGGTTCGGACACATAAATGGCACATATTTGGCATCTGCGTCTCTCGAACGGAGCATTTCCGAAAAATGTCCAGTGGGAATACCGGTCAGGTGCCCCTCAGCCCCGCCTTAACCCAACGGAGACCTCCTTGCAACACTGTTCTCGGACGCGAATAAATTGAACATCTTGGGCAAGTTTCAGTCTATTCCAAGTGCTTTCTAACGCCCATGCACACGTTTGGTTTTTGAAGCGTCACATCACAAAGTTACTCTGACCCCTTCTACCTTCCACTCAGTTGTCGGATCTCGGTCGGACACAGAAGCAGCAAATTTAGGGCATCTGCTCCCATCAGCCATCAAGTCTCCATAAAACTGGATTGCCCGTTCACTTCCCCTGTACTTTGATGCAACGCATCCTTATACCAAATTTCAACAAAATATCTCAACCCCTTTGAGAGTTATCATGGTAGCAGATGGACAGACAAACTTTACGAACTCTTAGATGCTGTTTTGGACCCCCCAAAAACCGCTTAGTTTACAAGCGAAAAAGACAGCCACGTAAATCTTCAGCAGTGAAGTAATCTGTTGCGGTGCGGTGTCTATCACTACTTTTCTGATTTGCAAGACTACTGACTGCATAGTATGTTCCTGGTTCTATGTGATAACCATTGGTGCCAGAAAGTTAATGGTGAATTCATTAATTTTGTTAAAACCATCTCAGTTGATATGTTACAACTTATTATTACAACGGTTGTAAGATCCTTCACGGGGAACATGCGCGGCAACGGCGTTTTTGTCGGTAAATCGTTAAAATCGGGGCTTGCCCCCCCCACGAAAATGTGCTAGTTTCGCCACTGCTTGTCAGATAGTGTTATTCAAACATGCAGTAAAAGATGTTTCCGATAGGCTACTGGCACAGTGGTCATTTGGGTCGAGATAAGGTAGTGTTCCAGCGACTTATTATTAGTCACGGTCGTTACTATTCTTGTTATTGTTGCCGTTCCAGAGACCGCCGTAATAAGTAAATTTGCTCCTCCCTCTTATTATTTCGTTCCACGACTGTTACGGTCGTTAACAGTTTACTTACGATGGTTCCGAGCATCATAAGTGACAATAACTATCGGTTCTGCAGGAACTCCCGTAAGAGTGATGACGTATGTCAGCGTTGCCATTATTTTCGTTCCAGAGAGCGTTATAACTATTATAATACGGCGCTCGCCCCTCCTCTTATCATCATAACTTGTAAAAAGTCACTGGAACGCTACCTTACATTGGTCTGAACAAGGCTGCATTGTTACGAAGAACAGACGAAAGTCTACTAGTCAGAAGTGTTTCCCCTCTACAAATAGGAATTATGTCTTAAATAAAAATCTCAGTAGCGTATCTACTAAGAGCCAAGTCTTACACATTTCGTTTGACACAATAATGAATTACACAATTATTTCGTCCGCTGTTTGGTTTTGGAAGTTCTGTGTCTTGTTTTGGGACATTTGGACGGCCCTGAAAGCAACGCAACACTGTTGGAAAACCAACAACCAGGGGCGTCACGTATGGGGGAGGGGAGGGGGACGCCCCCCCCCCCCAATGTTGTTGGCCAATCGGTAAAAAATAGTAATATCGTAATCGTAAATACAGTCGATTTTTTTCTTGGAAACAGTCGATTTTTCTTCAAAACAGCCGTTTTTTCGCAAAAATAGTCGTTTTTTTCTGCAAAAACAAGTCGGTAAAAATGACCAGTTAGTCGGCAAATACCTTGTTCGCCCCCCCCCCCCCCCAAACATTTTGACTAGTAACACCTCTGCCAAAAACGCCGTAATTTCGCTGTTTCAGGGTGCAAAGCAACCGAACAAAATATTAAACAAAAATTAGTGTGCGGCTTTAATCTGACTTTATCTTGCGTAATTAGTGTTAGTTCACGATTAGTTCACGACTGCGTTAATGTTTGCTAGGCATGAATTGCATCATATTATTCGTTCATCAAAGCTAGGCGACGTTCAATCAAAGAAGCATACCTCCACTCAGGGCCGTATCTTGACCCCCCCCCCCCCCCCCGAAATAAATTCCTGGATACGGGCCTGCCCCCACTGTACGTGATTTCGGAGGCTTGTTCGGGCGGGAGTTCTATTCGAAGCATTGCCCAAATGTTGAGACATATCTTTACTCCAGGTTACAACACGCATGCTGGCATCTTCGTCTCCCCTTATATACTGGATTGGCGCTTATATATGCAACGAAGGCCTCAGCAATGAAGATCTGACGGTAGCGCAGCTTAGTAAGTTCTTCTTAACCAGTAACACAACGCTGGCTAAGATAGTTAAGTGCTATTTCCTGTCTTACGCTGTAATTGGAACAGTTGCCTTCTCAGTATTTCTACCATGGACATGAAATGTAACCAGATTTAGCCGCGTTGGATTTAACGACTCCTTGTCTCTGTCTTGTCTTCTTGTTACTGTCTTTCAAGGTTTAAAACTGGCTGCGTTCGTTGTCGTGGGAGTACTCACCGGTGGTCTCCGGTTATTCTTATAAGGCGTTTTGGATCCACTGGTGACTACTCACCAGTCTTATAACCCGTTTTTGAACTAACTGGTGTCCGGTTTTATCTCGCACGGTGCGGACTCACCAGAACCTGCTCGGGAGCCCGGCTTTACCGAGAAGTTAGCAACTTTTCGTCAACTGACGGGGTTTCGCGCAAAACCCAGAATTTAGGCGGTTTTTGCGCTCACCGGTGACTACCCACCGTTGAACCAAAAAACGCGTTGCAAGAGAAGAACCGGACACCGGTGACAAAACACCAGAGACAGTCCGGAGTGCAAAGAGCGCAGTGTGTGTTTCACAATCGAGAAATCTACTTGAGACATTGCCGAGACTTGCTCTCGTGTAGCGTTTACACGGACAAGTAATCCCATCGAGTAGAAACGAATTCCGGTCGATTCGAAAGGAATCCCTTCGTGAAGACGACTATAAAAAAAAAGTCTAGCGGGACGAGAATACGTCCCTCATAAAATCCGATGACGAATTGCCGCCAGACGCACCAGAGGAACAATAACAATCACACGTGAGATCTTGGTATAAGTTATCTGAAGGGTGAATGAGCGATTAGGCTTTCGCCTCATATTGAGTCGCGTATTAGCCCCTTGGAAAAGTCGGCCAGCACACAGCACTGAAGTCGGAAGCCAGAAATGACAAACTTGATGACGCTTGAAGAACGGAGTTGGGTAAAGCAAAAATAGACGAAGAGGCATTTTAAACAGTTTTAAACATGGCTAGGCCTAAGAGGAAATGAAAATAGCCAAACAAACCTGGATAAACGTACACCAAGAAGTAACGTGGTATTGTTTTCTTTACGATAGCGCACCAAGCGGCCAAAAAAAACTAATCTGAGAGGAATTTTATGAGGGGCGTATGCTTTCATGATGAAAGGAATTCCGGTCTACTTGAAGCGAATCCCGTCGTCGGCGCCTTTAAAAAGAGTAAAAAAAAGTCTAGCTAGCTTTTGAGAGCAGCCGTCATGAGTACTGATGTTATAAATGCTCCCAAAACATATTTTTAATGGCTAGTGAATTTATTTTTGTCAGATTTTCTGGTTTGAAGAATTTATTTTTTCCCTCTGTGTAAACGTAATCTTGTCACCGAGATTGGATTCTGGTCAAGTTTTCCTGTCCATGTAAACGCTGCATCAGATCAAGTCATCATTCACGGAGGCTTGTCCGACAAAGGCACTGACAGTTGTCAGCTAATATTAGTGAGACAAGACAATTTAATAAAACTGCATTTGGCTGACAGGACTGGGACAAGGTAAATCGAACGCGGCTTTTTTGGGTCTTTACATTTCTTTCCAGCCTCTTACGTATTTAATCAATGGCCCATGATTTTTCGAACTTTATTCGCGGTCCGAAATCACGTTACAGCAATCGTTTATCCCGCAGTCGTCTTCTACATTGAATTTCTAAGCCCCCCTTTAAGCAACTCCTGTAAGAATGCGGTGGAGCCGAAATCGTGGCGTGTCAGAATTTTGATAATATTTAATACATGCTTGTGCATCCTTTTGTCAAAGTTTAACAGAAAAGTAAACTTATTTTTGTGTCATTTAATTGAATACACTGAATTATTTTGATTCTACAAAGGGATTTTTTTCTTTTCCACTATCTGCTGTAGTTATGACGTCCAGAATATCTGCGTCCGTCCACACAGCGTAAATTCTACTATGACGCGGGAACCTTTAATCTCAACACAAACGCGGCTTTTCAGTGAGCAGTGTTGAGATTGGTGAAGATTGCGTAGTGCCTGAACAAAAAAAAAATCATAAATCTTTCTCGTAAGGCATACAACAAAAATACAAGCGCATAGAGGTACCCCAAATCACGCGGAAATTCCACTATTTGAAAATTGATTATTCCTGAATAGCGGAACAACGAAGTAACGCATTTTCAGCGGGTCTTCAAGCCAATTTAAGTGAATAAGTGATGGGTAACTAGATTGTCCTATCCCAGCCCTTTTCGGTTAAACTTTAAGCACGCGTCTACACCTCACAAGCTGCACCAGTAATCAATCTCAAAAACAAAATTAACACGAAGAAGAGAAAATAAAATAAAACTGACCCGGTAAATAGTTATGGTAAATTTCATTGCGAAGACTCCGCGTGACATAGTAGGCCGCAGCCGAGCTCCTTTGACACAAATTATGCTTTGACTGACCACGCTGTTTTGAATTTTGCCGCGTCATTTGCGCAAAATGAAGTTCGACCATGCTTTTTGCCAACTACTTTGTCATGCGGGGTCTACGCAGTGAAAAGTCGTAACTATTATAACGAGGCAATTTTTTGTTTAATATCTCTTCGTTCTGCTATTTTATTTTTGAGATTCAAGTGACTACATATGCAACCTGTATCTATACACGTGCTCTAGTTTTTTTTTTTTACCTTAAATTACCTTAAATCGCACTGGCCGGCGAATAAGGTTGGGTGAACATCCTGTAGATTCGCCGGTAGAGGTTGGATGAGGACTTGCGGAGGAGCAGATTTAGTGGTCCTTTTAAAGCACAGCTCTGACTAGAAATAACTTTTCACGATAAAATGGACCGGAAGTAATATTTTTCAAATACTTGCCTTGTCAGATTATGGATTCTCTTGTTAGCGCTTGCCGACTCCGGCCTGGCTCAGAGCAAAAATTCTTGTTTTTTTCTCGCAAAAAAATTTGAAAAGCGCGCCGTGGTTAAATGATGGCGAACCATATAAACCAAGAGGAGCTGCCGGGGCGGCGCAGCGACGAAATCAGGTTTTGCACCGCCAGCTCGCCTATGTCTCAAGAGAGAACAAAATTACTGTCTGGCAACCCAGGAAAATCTCGGCTAGCGCTGAAAAATGAAAATTCAAATATACTGATTCACAAGGATTTTGCATTTCAGAGGTCAGCAGGCAATTATTCTTTGAGCCCAAGCTGACTTTGAAACATATATTCAAATAATGTATACAACGGATACGTCAACTACGGTTCTTCATCAGCGATATTTCGGCCCTTCTTGGCAAGGGTCCTCGTCAGGCTGTCAATCTTCTGGGTCAACGTCGGGGAAGGAAACAAACCTGTAATCATTACACAGCTACAGATGACGGATCCGTTTGTATACAATATTTGAATATAAGTCAGCAGGCCACGCAAATTCGCCACTGGGTGTGTGGCAACCGTGAACAGCACGAGCGGTCCTTTAAGTGTTATATTTCACGTGTCGTGTTCGAAAAGATTTTTCTTTTTCATCGCCTATAACACCTAAAATCGTCATAATAGAAATATCCTTGGCATCCAACATAACATGTAATACCAGGAAGCGCCAATATATGTTGTACGCATTTTCTGACAGTGTATGAGATAGACGCGCGCGGTCAGCGCCATGAGAAGCGTGGTGTGCGAAAGTAAAACCCGATTTGGAGCCTGATGAAGATAGATAGATATCTCTTTTATTCTGCTCGAACATCAAGGTAAAATCCAAATTTGTCGAAACCGTTAATATATACAAATGTAGACACTGATAAAGATCACAGAATTTCCGAAAGACGGTACAAACGTCTTTTCCTACCGTACATGGTCACATTTTACCTGTTGGAGTTTTTGGGTCGCCTCTGAGGCCGCTCTTGCAGGTCGTTCGCGAGCAGTCTCAAATGGTGGCGGAAGGAACTTATGGATAGGGTGCTCAAGCATTTTCTTACCAGAAGCCATGCACAGTTTCAACCTACGGGGCTCGAGTTTAAATTTCTGGAAGATTGGACTGTGGAGCATAGGGAGTGACACATCCGTGGAATCTTAGGTGAACGATAAATCATGGGCCCATGATGCAGGCTCTAGTCAGTAACTCTTTCACAGCGTCTTTATTGTTGCAATATAAACCATGTGTCCAATAAAAATCCGCGTCTGATCTAAGCACTGCGTCCATTATTTCTTCTCATTCTCAACTTTTCTCTCACTTAGTAAAAAATTACAACGACCCGAAAACCAGTTTCCCAGATTACCAATCTCTTAAAGCGTGGTTCCCACAAAACGCGGATTCGTCTTCGCGTAGGCGAATTCGGCGGCGCTTCCGGTAAAGACCCGCGTTTTGTGGGCACCAAGTTTAACGCAGGACTTTGGTTTGTGGCTGTCTGTTTGTGAACTCATTTGTAAGTAAGAGAATCCTTCTGGAAACTGTCGTTCGAGTTCTAGGCGAAGCAAATCAGGTTTCAGAAATAAAGATCAGAGGATGTTGAACTATTTACTATCTAACACTAGCAATAATAGATTCTTAGACCTTTGAATAATAGTAGTGGTATAATGCATAATAAAAGGCTTTCAGTCTACGTGATCGATTGTTGCGTCATTAGCGACAAGCTTGGTGCCGACAGAACGCGGATTCGCTTAGTCGAATTTGGCGTCGCTAGCGGTAAAGATTCGCCTTCTGTAGGCACCAAGCTTAACACAGGAAGGAAGTGAAAGTTAATGAAAACTCCACTGTTTTGTTTTTGTTAAAACTGTATTGGCTCATAAATATACTTGCTTACTTATACCCGATACTTATCTTACTGATCCGGTCTTCTTCCCTAATTCACGAATGTGTTCTTATCCCCAAAACTGTCCTGTCGACGTTGGAGTGATATTTTGCTTTTGCCACGATCGACTTTTAAAGCCATTTTCTGCTGCGGTCAGCTGGTAAAACCGGTTTTGAGAAGATTGCCTCGTTTTTTTCATTGCCTCAAAATATAAATTTTGAAATAACGATTAAAGTGTTGAGGCTAGATTGCCAGTGAAGAGGAAAACACCACATTCCTGAGATTCAACAGTGATGGCCTGCATGGCATGGACGGGCATTAAAGCTTTGTGGCTGGCGCCTCTCTAAAACATTGTCCGATAGTCTGTTCATGCTTTCAGAAATTCCTTGGGCCCTGTTATTGTTATATTATTATTGTTAACTATCCTTGGTACCAGCAAGAACAAATAAAAGCCAATAGAACCTCCGTATTTGGTCACATGCACCGCAGAGATGGGCAAATCCGACCATGAAAGGATTCGAATCCGGATCCAGGGGTAGGTAGGAATCCGATACCGAATCCACCATTTCAAGCTGAGAATTCGAATCCGGCCTTAACGAAATTCCATATACGTAGGTTATAGTTTAAAAATGAGATGTGACAAAAAGCACTGATATCTAAGGTAATCTGATAACGTGACAAATTACTGAGGATGTCTGGTGGCGGAAATAAAAAGTTGGCTTGCCTAAGGCCACTGTGTAAAAATTGGAAAACGGAAACTGGAATGATGTAGACTATAGGTATCTGAGTGGATTCGTAAGCTTGAGGGTTTGGAATCCGAGTCCGAATCCGAATCCAGCCTGACTAGCAGAAGATTCGAATCCGGCCGAAACGACGAATCCTGGATTCGAATCCGGATTAGGATTCGCCCATCTCTGCTAGCAAGTACAATTGTGTGACTTCACGGTGGTGACCCCCCCTTCACTCACTTTCATTTGGAAGTAAACAAGGAGATAGGTGGCTAGCGATGCACAGATCGGTACCAGTAACCTCGTTTCAATCACAAACAGACTTTTGGCTTTGAATACCGGTTCTAGTTTTTCAAGCATGGATATCTGAAGTAGCATTGACAGTTTTTTGTCTTTACCATGTTTGAAGGCATACATCCGATATGCAGCTAATTTTTCATGGAATGCCTTGCTGACCCCACCTGCGGCTAGGCAAGGCAGAAAGATGTTGAGAAAATTGATGAAAATCGTTATAGCATACCGTGTTAAATAACTCCAGTGGGAATTAATCTGCAGGAATTGCCATAGGTGCATCGAGTTGACAGTTAGGTGAACTGAATTAGCAACTATGGAGTTCAGACATAATCCAGAGAAAGTCTGTTCCATCTTGTGAATTAAACTGGATACTTCACAAGCGTTCAGCTCGAAATCAGAGAAGGTTCTTGCTATTCTCAGCTTCTCAGCGCTCGCTAGACACAAGAAGACGAACAGAAGTGTGAAGGAGCTACACTGGTAGTGGATAACCGCGTTCAGAACATACCCGGAGGAATAACAATTGCCATACTGCCGTATATCACTCAGAATGATCGCGATAAGACGTGTAGCAAATACGCAGCAAAAACAGATGAAGTAGGTAGCGATCAGGAATACAATACATAACCGTTTTCGGTTGACCACGGACTCGTAACGAAGATCCTTTAACTTCTGCAACAAGTTCGTGTAATCTTTTTGGTTTAGTAGAGACAACACTACGGGCACTATCAGGAGTAAGAGGCAGTTCCCGGCATCCAGGTATAATGCTACGTTGGTAGTGGTCGGAGAACCGATTGCTATGAAACCTATGTGTCTCAGAAACATGTATTCTCCGATGCAGTAAGAAAAGCCGCTGAAAACTAGAAGCTTGACGAAAGACCACAATAGGAACCCAGCTCCATGCGATGACGGGTAAAATAGGAGGGTCAGTTTCGGAACGACAGTTATAAGTTTCATTGTTTTCTTTGGCCGTATTCAACCTTCCAGCCAAGCTAACTGGTGGACTATGGGGTATTTAAATCAAACGAAAAACTATGAAAAGATTAGCATCGAGACACCTTTGAGCTGAAACTGACTGTCTGACACTGAGGGACGATCCCTTCTCCACTCAGAGCAAATAAGTTGATGTTTGCTTAGCTAGCAGGGCGAATCAGCAAACTATAGGAGCAGTGCCTACACACTTAGCAGTAATGAAAAGCCAGCACCGCCTTCTTCGTATACTGTCAAAGGACTGTCAATCATGTACGTTGTTGATTCAAGCACGCCTCTCATATAGGGGCTTGAGCTCCATTCACGAATGCCTTGCCCCCAAAAATTTTTCTGGCTAGTCAACAGAAATATTTGCAAGAACTGTGTCATTACACTTGAAGGACCTGTAATACTAATGTAGCCTACTTCTGCAATCTGGCACCCTACATTCTCGCACCCTAACGGCATCTCACTGATTTCTCACTTGCTTTATTTCGCTACCATCGATGCGTGTAATGCTGCTGACGGTTGTTTGCTTGAGGTTTAAGCCGCTTCATATTGACGGGTTGAGCCTTTCACACTAAAGGCGTAATCTCGCCGTTCCCCGAGGACTCCTCGGGGAATCGAAGGGAACGGCGAGAATAGAGGGAGTCACTGCACGCGGACTCCATTGTACAGAAACTGCGAGAACACGGGAATGCTTGCAAAATAGATTTTGTTCGAAAAAAATATATGCAGTTGACGAAATTAGTCTGGATCCACTTTATTTTTGGTTTTGTTTATTCTGATTGTTTTTAATTAATTTTACGTTGCACCAACACCAGCAAAAATAAATTCCCCTCCGAATCTGAAAGGGAGTCCTTTTAGATGATGGTCATGATAATCGGAGCATTCCCCGTCCGTGGGGACTCGCCAGAATACGGGGAGTGAGTCCCCGGGACAAACAAAAACGCGGTGACTCCTGAAGTGGAGTCCTCGGGGAACGGCGAGAATACGACTTAAGGCGCATTCTCGCCGTTCCCCGAGGACTCCACTTGAGGAGTCTCCGCGTTTTTGTTTGTCCCGGGGACTCACTCCTCGTATTCTCGCGAGTCCCCACGGACGGGGAATGCTCAGATTATCATCACCATCATCAAAAAGGACTCCCTTTCAAATTCGGTGGGGAATCAATTTTTGCTGTTGTAGGTGCTATGTAAAATTAATTAAAAAGAATCAGAATAAAGAAAACCAAGAATGAAGTGGATCTAGACTAATTTTTTCAGCTGCATATTCATTTTTCGAACAAAATCTATTTTAGAAGCATTCCCCGTATTCTCGCTGTTTCTGTACGCGGAGTCCGCGTGGAGTGACTCCATCTATTCTCGCCGTTCCCTTCGATTCCCCGAGGAGTCCTCGGGGAACGGCGAGAATACGCCTTTGAGCTAGGTAACTTCTGCGTCGTGCTTGCGACGACGCAATGCAGAGCTTACGCAGACAAATAAATCGCAACGCAGGAACAGAACAAAGTTCTATTCTTGCGTTGCGCCGACGCGTACGCATCAGATCAGTGGAAAATGGAAGTTCTTGAAGAAACACTATAGTATTCACCCTTGCATGCTGGTTTCAGAATCAGAAATTCTGTGTCGAACGGGATGGTGTTTTCATCCGCCCATTTTCACGTTATAAATGGTTTTAGGCAGAGCTGGTGGACTCCGTCTCGAAACGCCTTTTTCAAGGAGTCGGACTTGGATTTGCTGGACTCGCAGCAGCTCTGGTGTTCCCGATGAAAAAATTTATCTCAAAATAGTACTATGAAGAAGTACGAAAAAGTTGCATGCCATACTAACGATGCTACTACATGCTTCTACTTCAAGTCAACCGTGTTACTGCATACTATTATATGCTACTATTAGCAAGACTGGATGCTTCTATGGCAAGACAGGATGCTACTGGATACTACTACATAAGATTGGACCAGTCTGAGGAACATTAAATGATAGTATTCTTTGTTATTACATAGTATTACATGCAACGTTTTCGTACTACTACCATACTACTACGCAGGCTACAAATTTTTCATCGGGTTAGGCAAGGTGGAGTTTTGTCCCGTATATCCCGTAACTTGTATGTCCATGAACTTAACAGTGCCCTTGCTAACGCATGTATAGGTTGCTCCATCCAGGATGAATATTAGCTATGCTGACGATGTTGCACTTCTGTCCCCGCGCGGTCAATGCGCTGAACCGACTCCTGGCTATTTGTAATGATTTTGCTCTGCAGCACGACATCATATTCAGCACAGAGAAAAGGGTTGTCGACGAAACGTCCCCACGAGGCCATGACAGAACGTCCCCGTGGCGATACGTTCCCGATCGAAACGTCCCATGGCAAAACGTCCCCGGCTATAGATTTTTTTGTTCATCGGTGAGGCCGGAGAGCTGGGCCTATGAGATTACTGATTGCGTCACTAGTTCAGTCAAAAAATGTTCTTGGAATATAACATTTTGAAAACCATGATGATATATCGCAGCGTAAACTAACACACAAATAAACCAGTTAAAAAAAATCCTCAAAATTGTCCAGTCGACACTGGAGTAATTTTTTGCTTTTGCCACGATCAACTTTTTTAAGGCCTATCTCCATCGCCATCAGCTGGGAAAACCGTTTTTGTGAAGATTGCCTCGGTTTTCTTATCGCCTCAAAACGTACATTTTGAAATTACGACTAAAAGGGTTGAGGCTAGATTTCCAGTGAAGGGGAAAATAGCTTTCAGAATAACCTAGCCCACTGGGAAAGAAAAAATATAAAGTGCTTCTTTTGTCTTAAAATTTTCACACAATACATTAAGCACAACTCTAACTGGAAATGATATTTTCCCTATTAAATGGATCAGAAAAACGTTTTCGAAAAGACCATTACTTCCCACCTGAAACTAGCGATTTCCTTGTTAGCGCTTGCCGATTGTATCCAGCCTACCTGCTCTCCGACGCGGCGGCTGTGCGCAAAAGATTTGAAAACTGAACGTGCCTTGGTTAAAAAGTTGGAAAACCAAGCAAATAAAAGAATTGATAAACAGTAGATTGTCATATCCTTACGTGTGAAACAGTTGTCAGCCGACAAGGAAGATTCCGGCAAACTTTTCGTTGGGTGACGGGAAAACTCGGCAAGGCCGAAAAAGCGCTAAAATTCGTAGTTATGGAACGAAACAATGGAGAAAGGTGGGGATTTTAGAAGCTTATAATTCCATATGGGAGCTAAGTATATCAGAAAAGGCAGAATAAGCAAGAGGGGTCCTTTAAGTCAATGATTCGTCACATGGATTTGCAGTTATTCGCTGCTCAGTTTTCGAAAAGTTGGCACGGCGCGATGTAAACGAGTGTCCCAAGATGTGACACGGTTAGCATCACTATGACACATTTCTGAGATTCAAGGGCGATGGCTTGCAGGGACATGAATTCAAGCTGTGTGGCTGACGCTTCGATAAGACTTTGTCCGATAGTCTGTTCAGAACCGGCGGTGGGCCGATGCTTTCGAGAAATTCCTTGGGCCCATGTTTGTATTCTGTTATCGTTATAGGTGTATTCTCGCCGTTCCCCGAGGACTTTACTTGAGGAGTCCCCGCGTTTTTGTTTGTCCCTGGGACTCACTCCCCATATTCTCGCGGGTCCCCACGGACGGGGAATGCTCCGATTATCATCACCATCATAAAAAAGGACTCCATTCAGATTCGGAGGGGAATCAATTTTTGCTGGTGTTGGAGCAATGCAAAATCAATTAAAAACAATCAGAACGAACAAAGCCAAAAATACAGTTTATCCAGAGTGGTTTTTGGTTTGGGTCGGTTTTGGAAGCATTCCCCGTGTTCTCGTTGTTTTCCGCACACGGAGACCGCGTGGAGTGATTCCCTCTATTCTCGCCGTTCCCTTCGATTCCCCGGGGAGTCCTCGGGGAACGGCGCGAATACGCCTTATATCATTATTGTCAACTATTCTTGATTCTAGTGAGACCAAAATTAAGCTAATAGAACCTCCGCCTTGGTCCCATGCACCGACTATGGATACCCCGACAAAACTGAGTAGAGCTAAAGGTATTTGCTGAGCTTAGAGTTGAGGCCCGTCTACTTCCCTCTTCGCCGCTGCGCATAGCAGAGGAAAAGCAGGCCTGCATGACCCGCTGTGCAGCGCGTAAAATGTGAAGCCACAATGGCACACAACCCATCGGCTCTTATCTCGACCTTTATTCTCCGGGGCTCTACTGCGATACAGCTGTTGCAGAGATAATGAATTGTGATGTTCCGCGTAGCTCCTATCCTCTGCTCGCTTGCATCGGCAATGTATCGGGAATTTATTCGACTCCGCATGGTCGTATTACAGAGATATTTGTTCTTAGTACTAGCACGTACAGTTATGTGACTTCACGATGGGGACCCCCCCCCCCCCTTCACTCACTTTCATTTGGAAGTAAACAAGGAGATAGGTGGCTAGCGATGCAAAGATCGGTACCAGTAACCTTGTTTCAATCACAAACAGACTTTTGGCTTTGAATACCGGTTCTAGTTTTCCAAGCATGGATATCTGCATTAGCATGGAAGTTTTTTTCTCTTTACCATGTTTGTAAGCATACATCCGATTTGCAGCTAATTTTTCATGGAATGCCGTGCTGACGTCACCTGCGGCCAAGCATGGTAGAAAGATGTTGATAAAATTGACGAGAATCGTTAAAAAATATAGCATTATGACATTCCACTTTGAACCAATCTGCACGAGTTCGCATAGGTGCATCGAGTTGACAGTTAGGTGGACCGTATTAGCAACAATGGAATTAAGACATAAGCCAGATAAAGTCTGTTCCATCTTGTGAAAAAAACAGGCCACTTCACATGCGTTTAGTTCTAAATCTTGAAGAGTTCTTGCTGTTTTCAACTTCTCAGCGCTTGCTAGGCACAGGCAGACGAATAAAATTGTAAACGAGCTACTTTGGCATTGAATAACCGTGGTCAGTACAAAGCCGAAGCCATAAGCATCGTATATAAATGCATTCTGGATGAACGTGGTGAGACGTTCAGCTAATATGTAGCAAAAACAGGTGACGTAGATAGCGATCAGAGATACAATACTTGACTGTTTTTGGTTGACCAAGGACTCATAACGAAGATCCTTTAACTTCTGCAACAAGTTGGTATAACCTTTTTGGTTTAGTAGAGACAACACTACTGGCACTATCAGGAGTAAGAGGCAATTCCCGGCATCCAGGTACAAGGAAACGTTGGTACTAGTCTGAGAACCATTTTCTATGTAACCTTTGAGTCTGACAACCATGTATTCTCCGATGCAGTAAGAAAAGCCGCTGAAAACTAGAAGCTTGAAGAAAGACCACAATAGGAACCCAGCTCCATGCGATGACGGGTAAAATAGGAGGGTCAGTTTCGGAACGACAGTTATAAGTTTCATTGTTTTCTTCGGCCGTACTCAACCTTCCAGCCAAGCTAATTCGTGGACAATGGGGTTTTACAGTTTTTAGAGTAAATCAAACGAAGAAACTATGGAAAGATTAGCATCGAGACACCGTTGAGCTGGAACTAACTGCCTGAGACTGAGAGACGATCCCTTCTCCACCCAGACTTTGGTCATCAGCAGATTACTTGATGTTTGCTGAGCTAACAGGAACAATCAGAAAACTACATGCGAAGTGATCCCACTCCTTAAATATATTGTCTTCTACTGTAGTGTAAGTAGCAGATCCCACCGCTGCCACCAGTGAACCGATGAGGTTATTACTCTTTACTTCCGAGTTCCCGCGATGGACCTTTCGTTGCTGGTTCAATGTCGATACTCTGACCGAGAGCTAACCCCGACTTGCGAACATAACGGTAGCGTGCGAACGGGGGAATCGTTCAACTCTTCAAAGGCGTATTTGGGATCGTAGTCTTTCGTTCGGTGGTTCGAGCTGACTTACTGTATTATAAATTGCTGGTCACAAAATAGTCCAATGCACAACAGCTTTTTCTCGGCTTGTTTCTAATTCGTATCTCCTTCGCCTCTCGTACGTATCTGTTTTTAAAACCGCTCTCCAGTTCCTGCTTCCACCACCACCACTTCCGTTAGCTTGCACAATCGCGGTTCTTCCAAAACCCTCAGAAACCACGATGCTTTACCAAAATCTATGTTTTTAGCAGGATATTCAAAACCACCATTTCCAGGAAGTTCCACCCAAAATCTACGTTTCCAAGGGGAAATGGAATATTCTTTTACGTCTTTTATATTTTCTGAACTACGAATAAAACGCTTCCGATAATTAATTATTAATGACCAACCCAATGTAACAAGATAGAGCTTTGCTGGGGGTGTGGGGAGAGGGCGATAAGGGTGATAAAGATTTTCAAATTATAAAAAAAAAAAAAAAAAAAATTTGGGAGTTTAAAAGCAAAAGGGGGGGATTAAGATCAAAGGGGAGGTTTGGTATAAAATCATTGGGTGAATTTATAGAAGTGTAAGTGACGTTAAAAGAGTAATGGGGTAAAAAGTAGAAAAATTAACGTTGCTGAGTGGAGGAGGTGCGTAGCCAATAAGTAGAGTATAATTTAGTTTTGTTTTGCTTTTATTTGATGGGTAAATTAATAATAAGTTAAAGAAGTAGTTGCTGCGCAGGGATAAAAATAAAAATAAAAATAAGGGGATGGTAATTCATAGAAATACTTTGTAAGACTGCCGTTTATGTGTTGCTTTGGAAGTTGCTAGCATAATTGCGCCTTATTTGCGTTCCCTTATTTCAGAACAAATGAAAGAAATCGTAACGTACATAAGTGATTTCAAGTCATACCGGGATTTTCTGGCAGGAGGAAAGGATGAACGGGTATCCGAGAATTTCGCTAAGGAGTGCGTACTGACGCTCATAATCAATCTGATAAGTAGCCCTTCCTTCACTCCTGACAGGGAACTGATTAGGGAACTGAAAGTTTTAGTGGGAAATAGCGTAAAAATTTCAGCGGAACAGATTGCATCCTATTTTTCAGGGCATAGCAAAAGAAATGAAATAGTGGGAACTGTCCAGAATAGTGGTATTAAGTGGATTCTCAGAGTTACTTCACAAGTTAGTGAGGTAGTAGAAAGTGTGGAACCGTGGATAAAAACAGTCTACTGTCCAGCAGGAATGTTTAAGACCTCAGAATTAAGCGGACTGCGAACTATGTATCCTAAATTCAGACCCGAAAATTTAGTCGAGTGGGATAAGATTTAAAACAGTGATAAGCCAGGAGTTTAAATATGAATGCGCATAATATTTTTACTGTAGGTGTATCGTTGCTCAAAACCCAAAAATGAACAGTGGATTCCTACTCGTTCTTGCAGTAGCAGCATTGGCTGAAGACTCAGAAAATCACCTCACAACTCAAAATGGTAGGACATTTTCGCTAGTCGATGGCGCTTTAATTCATAAGACCGTGGGAGTAACAGTGACTATTTCGGAATGGACAGTATACCTCGATGTCGAGTTAGGACACTTGCAGTCGACATATCAGCTGTTGAGTGAACGTGCAGAAAGATATTCGGCGGCAATAAAACCACTATTCAAGCGTAAATCAGTTTATTCCGCGAGACTTTTTGAAAGTATTGCAAAGAATTATGAAAATTCGATTTTGGCTAAAATTTACACTATGGACCGCTATAAGAATTCAGTTTTGCATATGGTTAGGGAACGAACGACCGTCTTTTCAGGTTTGACCTCCGAAAGCTCAGAGTCCGTATTTAACGTAGCAAATCAATTAAAACAAAAACTTGAATTGGTTTTGGACGATAATTCAGTTCTTCAAACCACGCGTGATAAAATCAGAATGGCTGAATTGTTCCACGATTCAACCACTCAAAGTTCACTGTGGAATCTAGAAAATCGTATGTCAAGCCTGAACTGGACATTATCAGAGATTTTGGAGGGAATTGGGAAAGTGGAACGAACCCTTATCCAACTAGATGAACGGCAAGTTAATGTAACTTTGGCTCTAGAAACAGCCTATTTGTCTTCCGCAATGTTTGAAACGGGATCACATTTGCAGGTCCTGGCTGATTATTTCTTAGAAGTGGAGAGGGCGATATCCGTGTTAGAAGCAAAGAAAATTCCCAAACTACTGGTTCCCCCCAAAGATTTAAAGATACTTCTTGAGCAGGTTGATAAATTGGTCCGTTCAAAGGGTATTTACGAATTAGCAGAAAACGTAGAACCGATTAATCCTTTTGCTTGGTATTCGCTTTTGCTTGAATCTTCTTTTAGCTTGGTAGAAGAGCGATTGCAGGTGGCTTTGAAAATACCATTGAAAGACGCAGCACCAGATTTTGAACTATTTCGCATTTTTCCTGTACCTACTAGGGGAATTTTTGATCTATCGTTTACCCTAGAAATAGACGAAAGTTTGATTTTAATGTCCAAACGGAAAAATCAAATTTTGAAATTGAGCGACGGGAAAGACAAATTTACTCAGAGTAAGAAACTGGACCTCCGCTTAATGTGGGACGATCTAAAAGAATTGAAGAATAATTCAATTCTAAATTTTGCTGAGAGAATAATGTCGAAAACTGGAGACGCAGATAAGATTTGTTCCTGGAAAGTACAATTCGGGAACATCGAACCAAAAATAATGCGGCTGAATGAAGCAGAAATATTTTCATCACAAAGGATCAAATACAGAGAAGACGTGAGAATATCGCGAAGTAAGCGGTTACACAGCTGTTCTAGATATAATGCGTTTACTATTTTACAGATTTTAATTTAAAGTAGAAGTGAATCCAAGGATTATCAGTGTGTCGCCGTTGTAAGGCGTGGAGGAGGAAAGACACCGTCCACATACACTACGGAGAAAGACGGACAAGCTGAATCACCACCCCTCATTGGATTGGGAGTCAACCTGTATGTGCACGAGGAGTTGCCTGCACCGCCAGAGGTTCTTAATAAAGAACCCAGGAGAAACGTAGCTATAAATCAATTTTATTACTATTTCATGTCAAAGTGCGTTTTTATGGCGTCTTTGGATTGATTACGTCATCGCGGCACAGACGTCTATCGATCTAAAAGTACAAGTATCTGTTGACCAACTATTGACATTTTGTCGCACACTCCCAGGTAGAATAAGAACAACTGTTTAGAACCGTACCAAGGTGACTGCAACGAAGCAGTTAATCAAAATTCTGCCACTACCCGAAACAACTCAAGTTAAAAGGGAGATGATAGTGCGACTGTACCATTTTGGGACCTCGAATCATAGGTCACTCACAACAACAAGCCTAATGAAAATAAGAGGTTACGACAACGTATATTAAGAAATTGCGTATGAAGTATGAACTTCATCTGTGACATATTTGTCAAAATTGCCATACAGTTCTAACGGCTAAGAGTAAGCCAACTTCTAAAGACGCCTGTGTGTACAGAAGCATGTATATAAGCGAAACTATTTATCCAGCGAAATTATCGAAATGGCCATACCATTATAATGGCCAAACGCCAGCCAACTATTATGCAGTCCCTTGTGGCTAAAATCGGGCGTCAGAGGACAGCCGATTCTAGCCAGCGGCTAGTGAAGTCTTACTAGCCGGCTTTTATTGTCTGCTAACGTGCTCATTTGTTGCAGGAGCTGACATCTGGTTGTATAAAGAAACGTCGTTGCAAACTCATTCAGCTACGCTGGCATAAAGGTCATGGAAGATGACCGCAAGGAGAGTTCATCATCATGGCCGAGTATCAAGAGCCAATGGAGGAGAATACGAAATTAGATATTGATGATTGTAAATTTGACAACAGCTTTGGCAAGGCGAATTTCAGAATCGTGGTAATGTAGTTCTCGTTCCTTGCATCGTGACCACAGCTTCCAAGGTTGCACATGGTTTAAGTAGAACTTTAAAAGGGAAAAAGTTTATTCCTTCTTTAATTCTGGGAGGTTGGTTCGAAAGC
Source organism: Branchinecta sandiegonensis (assembly GCA_030848855.1). Taxonomy (NCBI): domain Eukaryota; kingdom Metazoa; phylum Arthropoda; class Branchiopoda; order Anostraca; family Branchinectidae; genus Branchinecta; species Branchinecta sandiegonensis. The sequence goes on along the minus strand of JAUPMV010000017.1, from coordinate 4,007,286 downwards.
AAACTATTCCAAATAGTTGATATTTTAAAAAAGTAATTGTGTCGATTTTGCTATATATCTCATTAGATCTACTAAACTTATAAAGTAAAATGGAGTGACCAGACGTTTGTGATACTAATTCTTCTTTGTTGGTAGTTGAGATCGGAGAATCAAAACTTGATTTCGTCGAAATAAAAATAAACCCTACCCCGAACGAGATTTTTCGAAAGGGGGGAGGGATGTAGAATTTATTTTATTGTTTTGAATATTTTATAAAATATTACGCTTTGCCAGGAGAGTAGACAGCTAGTAGTGCTGGAGCACCGACTTCGGGTCCATAAAACCCGGTAGTCACCGCTATGAGAACCCTCAGGCAAAGCAAGAGTTGAGGCTGTTAAGAATTAAGAATCTTATTTTTACAAAGCCGATACTGCAACTAGGTTGTCCTGTTGTAACCTAAGGTTAGACAGACTGACCGATTGGTAGAGTTAAAAATAATTGAAATCAAAATGAAGCTTAAGCAGTAGAAAGCTAAGTAGAAGATATCAAGTTTTGACGTGGTTCTGTTTTGTCGGAGACAAAACTTTTCAGGGAAGGAAGGAGTGTTACATTGGGTTGGTCATTAATAATTAATTATCGGAAGCGTTTTATTCGTAGTTCAGAAAATATAAAAGACGTAAAAGAATATTCCATTTCCCCTTGGAAACGTAGATTTTGGGTGGAACTTCCTGGAAATGGTGGTTTTGAATATCCTGCTAAAAACATAGATTTTGGTAAAGCATCGTGGTTTCTGAGGGTTTTGGAAGAACCGCGATTGTGCAAGCTAACGGAAGTGGTGGTGGTGGAAGCAGGAACTGGAGAGCGGTTTTAAAAACAGATACGTACGAGAGGCGAAGGAGATACGAATTAGAAACAAGCCGAGAAAAAGCTGTTGTGCATTGGACTATTTTGTGACCAGCAATTTATAATACAGTAAGTCAGCTCGAACCACCGAACGAAAGACTACGATCCCAAATACGCCTTTGAAGAGTTGAACGATTCCCCCGTTCGCACGCTACCGTTATGTTCGCAAGTCGGGGTTAGCTCTCGGTCAGAGTATCGACATTGAACCAGCAACGAAAGGTCCATCGCGGGAACTCGGAAGTAAAGAGTAATAACCTCATCGGTTCACCAGGAACGCCTTCCTCATACTGTCAAAAGGACTACGTTAACGTTAGCTGCGTTCTTTGTCACGGGAGTTCTCACCGGTGGTCTCCGATTATTCTTATAAGGCGTTTTTGCATCCACCGGTGACTACTCACCAGTCTTATAACCTGTTTTTGAACTAACCGGTGTCCGGTTTTATCTCACCGGTGCGGACTAACCAGAACCTGCTCGGGAGCCCGGCTTTACCGAGAAGTTAGCAACTTTTCGTCAAAGTTGACGGGGATCCGCGCAAAACCCAGAATTTAGGCCGTTCTTGCACTCACCGGTGAACAAAACAAGAGCTGGAAGCTCATATGGGACTTGCAAGGCTGGGTCATTGTATGGGGGGATTGTATATAAGTTTATTATTTATGACAAAATTATGACAAAGATGTTGATGTTATTATATTTATGACGAAAAATCCAATGTTCGGCTTGCCCGTGAAGGAATTTTGAAAATAAACTGAAATTGAATTGAATTGAAAAGTGAAGGTCGAAAGTATTTTTTTTCACTTTTCGGTTAAGATGCGCCAAACTTGCAAGGCTGGGTCAGAGGATGCAAGTGATGGTCAAAAGTTTTTTTCACTTTTCGGTTAAGATGTGCACTTTAAGGGTGCTTAAAACTAATTTCTAAGCAAAACCCTTGAGGCAAAAGGATCGTGTGCTCATGGCGACCGTGAAAAGTAAATTTTGCTTAAAAGTATGTTTTGTACTTACGGTTAAGATGAGTTCTTTAAGGGATGGTCGAATCGGAGAAATGACAATGTCTAACCAAATGATGTCAAGTTTCTAATGCTCCAGCAAAGTTTTATCGTCCTAGCACATCTGGAAGTACCTTAACTCACGATCCCCGGAATTCCGGACACCCTCCTACAGCCCCACCCCCTCGGTACCCGAATCCGGTCCGATTCTGTCACTGATGTACCTAGGACTTGTGTCTGCACTTCCAACCAAGTTTCATTCTGATCGTCCACTCTATGCGTGTCACAAGGTTTCCGGTTCTCACCTCCGGCCCCCCCCCCAAGTTCGTGGGATCCGGTCCGGACTTGAAATGGGACATCTGAGACGTGAGGTGTTTTAAGATATCAAGTTTCAACAAGATCCAATAACCCGTTCGAAAGTTATGCATGCCACTAATTTCCGGATTTCGCCGTCTCCCCCTCCCCCACGATGGTCGGATCGGGCAAGTGATTGTTTCCAAGTTAATATGGCCGGGTCCCTGATATGCCTGCCAACCCCCTCCAATTCCCCCCACAGTATCCGAATCCGGTCCAGTTCTGTCAGTGATGTATCTAGAGCTTGTGCTTGTCTTCCCACCAAGTTGCATCCCGATCGCTCCTCTCAGGGCCGACCGGTTCTGAAGATCGTTCCTAGACCGAGGCTTTGCTGGGTTCGATGGAGACTCGGGGGCGTCAGCCGAGCCTGAATCTGTATCGAGACAATTTAGAATTATGCGAGGTGTAAAACAAGGTAGCACTTTATCCCCACGATTATTCAATATTTATATTAACGATATTGTGAATTTTCTAGAGAAAAGATGGGCTCCAACGGTAAGTCTTGGAAGTAGAAAGTTGTCAGTGCTACTGTTTGCGGACGACCTTGCAGTTGTTGCTAAAACGCCCGAAGATTTGCAGACGCTTTTGAATTTGATTGGGGAGTATTTGGCGATGAAAAAATTAAAGTTGAACGTAAAGAATAGTGAACTAATTATTTTTAAATAATTTATAATTATTTTTAATAAAAGGAATTTAACGGTACAGGAAATTGTAAGTTCACCCTCAATAAATATTCCTTCAGCCCAAGCTGACTGCGAATCATATTTGATGGTGCAAAAGGATACGTCAGCTGAATTTTTATTGGAGCTATATTTCGGCCCTTCTTGGCAAGGGTCCTCTTTAGGCTCAATACCGCTCAAGTTGGAAAAACAAACTTGTGGGAAACACAAAACTAAAGATTCTAGCCTAGCGTTAAATATTTAACTTCGTTGATTCCTTCGGGAGTCTTGCTTGGAGTTAAAAAGGTTGCTGTGATTTGATTTTGGACACGGCTGCTGTTTTTGCTGCTCGATTGAGTCGTTGGTCGGGTAGAGATTTTTCTGCATTTGGGTTGAGTTTCGTTTTGTTGTAGAGAAGAGCTTGGGGTCTGAACTTCCGTTCACTGATGATGCCTTTCCATGTTTCTGGTAGTGAGTATTCGCCTGTGTCTCTGTTGATCCCTGAACGGTTTTCATAATTTCAACGGCTTCTCTTGTAGTTTGATGAAGTCCGGTGCATGTTCTGGCCCCCAAAAGCAACACTGGCACTCCTAGTAGTCACAAACCAGAAGAGAAGAATGCCCGTGTCTACCTCTCGTACATTCAAGGAGTCACTGAAAAACTGTCCAGGAACTTAAAAAAGTACAACATCGAAGCATTTCACCAGACTCAAAACACTCTACTGTCCAACCTAAACACCGGCAAAGATCAAGTCCCAAACCAGAACCAACGAGGTATTTACTCGATACCCTGCGACTGCGAGAAGCGCTATGTTGGCAGGACAGAGAGGAATTTCGAAAAGAGACTCACAGAACATGAACAGGAGATCGACCACGCCCTTTCCAATGGACACTGTCCAAACTACATCTTCAAATCAGCGCTAGCGGAACACGTTTTCGAAAACCCATCCCACGTTGTACAATTTGGAAAAGCCCAGATTCTTGCTTCAGACCCCAAGCTCTTCTCTACAACAAAACGAAATTCAACCCAAATGCAGAAAAATCTCTACCCGACCAACGACCCAATCGAGCAGCAAAAACAGCAGCCGTGTCCAAAATCAAATCACAGCAACCTTTTTAACTCCAAGCAAGACTCCCGAAGGAATCAACGAAGTTAAATATTTAACGCTAGGCTAGAATCTTTAGTTTTGTGTTTCCCACAAGTTCGTTTTTCCAACTTGAGCGGTATTGAGCCTGAAGAGGACCCTTGCCAAGAAGGGCCGAAATATAGCTCCAATAAAAATTCAGCTGACGTATCCGTTTGCACCATCAAATATCACCCTCAATAATGAAGAACTGAAGGTTGTTAAGAGAATAAGATACATCGGATTCGTGTTAACTGACAACGGATTTTTTAAATCACATATTGATGAGGTGATTTATAGAGGTAAAGTAGCCATGTCAGTTATTTTTCGAAATCAGACGATTATGGGTATAAAAAACCTTAAAATGCATAAAAGAATATTTAATACAAAAGTTTTGCCAATTTTAGAATATGGAGCAGAGATATGGGGCTGAGAGACGGCAAAACAAGTAGAGTCGCTCCAACTTCAGTATTACAAAAGAGTATTTGGACTACATCAGACTACCCATTCTCAAATTTTAAAGGGTGATACAGGTTTATTTTCTTTAAAGTTACGTAGGGCTATCCTGATCAAACAATGTTTACAACGGGTACGTCAGCTACGATTCTTCATCAGCGATATTTCAGCCCTTTTTGGCAAGGGTCCTCGTCAGGCTGTCAATCCTCTGGTTCAACTTTGGGGAAGAAAACAAACCTGTAATCAAAAATTACAATGTAAACATTGTTTGAATAAATGTTTCAAAGTCAGCTTGGGCTCAAAGAATATTTATCTACGAAGTATGGAACTTGCACAGCCCAGACATGCAGACAATTATCCAACTTGGCCGGAAGGAAAGGTTTTTGATTACAGGTTTGTTTCCTTCCCCAAAGTTGAACCAGAGGATTGACAGCCTGACGAGGACCCTTGCCAAAAAGGGCCGAAATATCGCTGATGAAGAATCGTAGCTGACGTACCCGTTGTAAACATTGTTTGAATAAATGTTTCAAAGTCAGCTTGGGCTCAAAGAATATTTAGCTATCCTGATGCTTAGTTTATGGTTTAAAATTATAAATGATGAGATGCTGAAGAATGGTTTGAAACATTCTTGGCCATTCCAGGTAAAGCTATTACTGGAGCGAGTAGGAATGCCATATATATGGAATGAAGGTCTTGGTTGTGCTGATCTGCCAAAAGATCTAGAACGTCAGATTACAGTGGTTTTAGAAGGACAGGAAATCCAGTGTTGGCAGAGTACTGTTAATAGTTCTATAACATTAAGTCATTATCAAGTGGTTAAAGTTTGTTTTGGAGAGGAAGTGTATTTTAAGTTTAATCTACCCGGGAAAGTTTTAAGTCGTTGGATCCAACTAAGGGCAAACTGCCTTCCAATTCAGAGCAGGCAGAAGGTTTTTGAGAGACGTAGTGTGGTTCCTGATGGGAGGTATGCTTGCCCACTTTGTGAGAAGGAGGAAGAAAATTTGGACCATTTCCTCCGTAGATGCCCGAAGCTTTCTGATTTAAGAAAAATTTATCTAGATCAGTGGTTCCCAAACTTTCCCGTACCGCGTACCCCTAATCAAGGTTCGAAAAGATTGCGTACCCCCTTTTTCAGAATGTGAAAAAGGCGATAGCTATTATCATAAATGAATAGGCATACATGTGTAAAAATATGTACAAAATCAATGAGGCAATCACTAGAGGCTGCTTTGTAGCAAAATTTTTGTCAAATCTCGGCTCGACAATTTTACAGTCAGCCTGTTTCTGTGTTTGGTTTTGACGTTCTCCGTGCTTTCACCAAGCTGCATCGCAAACTTTATCGTTAGCTTAATTCGCAACCTGAATGACAATATCAATTGCAATGTCTTTGATTCTTCTTGAAATAATATTGTTTGACACAGGAACAGATTTTACGGCAGTAGGCTAGCTGTTTTTCAATCAACATTATTTCACTGACTTTCACTAGGGCTAATAATCAGAGGCCTCACGCACGGGTTGACAACACCCATCCCCCCAAAAGGGTCGGCCAGACGATTAAAAAGAAAGATTCGGCGCGAAGCGCCGCGATTTTTCGTAAAAGCAGTTACTAAAAAAAAAAACAAAAAAAAACAGTCGGTAAAAATGACCTGTCGGCCAGTAAAAATACCTTGCCCCTTAATACATTTTGGCAGGTGATGCCTCTACTGGTAGTATTAGGCTTTCGGCAATCAAAAATGAGTGAGGCGAGATGTTGAAGCTACAGACTAAATCAATTTTACGCGTACCACCGGCTGGGAACCACTGATCTAGATGGTGTAATTTTGTCACTTCCCGAAATTTTGAGTAATACTAACCCTACTGTTATTACTCGAGTGGGCGTGTATATAGATAAATGTTTAGAATTAAGAAGGAGTCTAATTGTTTAAGTTATATTTTTGTATTTTGTGTATATGGCCCTTGGGCTTTTGAAATACACTGATCTATCTATCTATCTATCTGGCTGCCTACGGCACACCAGTTTACGCACTAATCCTTCGATTCTCACTTCGGAGCGATTAAGTTCCAGTGGACCTGTGTTGCTCCGTGCAGGGTTGCCACATGTCGCACGATAGTGTGAATTCTCACACTATTTTGGGTTTGTCACTCTTGTCCTACGTAGGACATAAAAATCACTCTATTTCAGAACACTGCCAAATGTTTCATCTTTGCAGCAGGGATTCCGACCAGAAGTGACTATTTCAAGTTTTTTTCCATGAAAGTAAAATCCAGATGTGTTATTTTTTCAGTGGCGATTCCGAAGAAAAGTGAACATTTCACCAAAATAAGTTTCATTCCTAGTTCGCTCTCTGTTTGGGCCGAAAGTCACTCTAATATTTTTGATGTGGCAACCCTGGCTCCGTGGATGTTAATGGCTGACATCGCTGCTGGTCTGTGTCGTCCAGTTCTTACATGACCACTCGTTATCCAGTGACTTAGACAAGAGTTTAGTCGAATTCTTTTTTATACGTGGCATTTGGAGGGATTCCTGGAATAGCCTCTTGTATGGAGTTTCTCTCTCGCCAGCAAAAGCTGCAACGACGGGCCTGCTGGAATCCCAGCTATTACGAACGACCTTTTTCTTAGCCCCATACAGATCGGATTGTAATAGTTGCGTTTTTGCAGATACCATGGTATCTGTTACCACGGTAACCGGATCTGCAATTAGTCGTTTTTGCAGTAACCGTAGTATCTGATATACGGTTGCTCTGCAAAAACGACAATTGCCGAAATTGCGCTTTCGAAATCATCACAAAAGAAAAACTGATATTCAGCCACATAACTAAAGGCGTATTCTCGCCGTTCCCCGAGGACTCCTCGGGGAATCGAAGGGAACGGCGAGAATAGAGGGAGTCACTCCACGCAGACTCCGCGTACAGAAACAGTGAGAACACGGGGAATGCTTTCAAAATGGATTTTATTCGAAAAAAAAAATATGCAGTTGACGAAATTAGTCTGCATCCACTTTCTTTTTGGTTTTGTTTATTCTGAATGTTTTTAATTAATTTTACATCGCACCAACACCAGCCAAATTTGATTCCCCTCCGAATCTGAAAGGGAGCCCTTTTTGATGATGATGATGATAATCGTAGCATTCACCGTCCGTGGGGACTCGCGAGAATACGGGGAGTGAGTCCCCGGGACAAACAAAAACGAGGGGACTCGTCAAGTTGAGTCCTCGGGGAACGGCGAGAATACGCCTTAAGTGCCAAACTTCTTTCCCACCAATTTGACAAAAATTGATGAAAGTGATAAGACTTTTTCAGATACCACGATAACTGGCCAGATACCACGATAACTGCAAAAACGACTTTAGGCCGTGGTATCAGATACCATGGTATCGCAAAAACGCAACTAGTGTTTCTTTGAGTCTTGTCTTGAACCAAATGGGATAGCGAAGATCTAATTCACAGTCGGACTTCAAAACAGAACAACAAGGATTTTGTTTTTTGGCTATCTGACTTGGTTCGGCTATTCAGAAAATATTGAAGCCGTAGTAACTTTGGTCTCATGACGCACAGACCAGTCTCAGTTGGGACTGGTATAATCCTGGTGGAAATTAACTGTCAGAATAATTTTCAGCGAGTGCTTGGTAAGACAAACTTGTGAACAAGCCTTTAGTGACTTCCGTGCGAGACTTTAGTTGCGTTTTTGCAGATACCATGGTATCTGATACCACGGTCTAAAGTCGTTTTTGCAGTTATCGTGGTATCTGGCCAGCTACCGTCTCACTTTCATCAGTTTTTGTCACATTGGTGGAAAATAAGTTTGGCACTTAGTGATGTGACTGAATATCAGTTTTTCTTTTGAGATGGCTTCAAAAAGCGTTATTTCGGCAATTGCCGTTTTTGCAGGGCAACCGTATGCCACGGTAAGTGCAAAAAACGACTAATTGCAGATCCAGTGACCGTGGTAACAGATACCATGGTATCTACAAAAACGCAACTTTTGTTGCCCTCTTTCCGAAAGCCCCAGTGCTTAGCATGGAAGTCGCGGTCACGTAGCTATGAACCGTTACGGTTACGGACGCTGAATATTGCCTGATAACTAATTTTCCATCCTTGATCGCGGAAAATTCAAATCGTATTATTCTTTATCTGCTGTGAGCACTTGGGAGGTCTTAGACTGCATCTCAAATTGAGTACTACAAATTCTCGTTTATTCATTACTAAAATCAATAAAAATTGAAAAATTCGGCCAGCATCAGAGTTTGGAAGATAAAACTGTCAAAATCCAATAAGGCACTTAGAGACACTCCTTCTCTGCCTATAAAGATGGAACGGTTATAAAATCCTAACAATTCCTCAACCCATAGAATTATCTACAAATCGATCTACAGCAAACTTCCCTTGTCTCTCAGCAATAAACGCAAACTAGATCCTACATGAAATGAAATTTCTCGTTACAGATTGTATGTATTTGTCTTATGCGCTCACAAACTGAGAAACGACATTACTTGAGTATACAGATTTAGACAACAAACTCAAAACGGCGTTCGGTCTCTCTACAGGAGTGGACTAATTACCACACAATTCCATCACTGATTAAAATAATATACACTATTTATGAAAGTTCGGGAAAAAAAGTATTTAAAGGCCGGCAAGAGCTCGCTTTGGCACTGACACTGGACGAGCCGACATACAGACAGACGTTGAGGCGAATTGAATTACTCAAAGCGCCTGCGCGGGAAGCCGCACTAAAAGACGATTCTGGCAGCCTGGTGGTTTATCCGCTATGCATTCTTTCGAATTCGGCTAAGACTCGCTTCGCTTTTCGAGGCTCGCGTTTGGAAAGCGACGTGGAAAACGAATCCACTCCGTACGTGGAAAGTGGATTCGTCAAGCCAGCGAGAAGTCGTAAAGGCGAACGACTTTCCGTTTGCCTCGCTTTGCTTTATCGAAAGCGAATCCATGAGAACGCCAGAATAGCCCTTAAGGCGCACTTGGACGTGTAAAACGGAGTCTGGTTCCAACTCACATACTTTCAGAACGGAACTGGTCGTGTGGTTCCCACGAGTATTGTCCCATGCTATCATCAATAGTTGCGTTTTTGATCAAAGTTTTGTTCGCCGTTAGCGTAACAGGTTGCTTAATTTCCGTTTTCAAACGCCGTCGATGTTTACCGTTTGCTTAATTAGTGTTTTACGACTCCAAACCTCGAGCTTGCTAGCTCACGAAGTTTGACGGTCAGAGTTTGAAGGACAAAGAAACTGTGAACCGTGACCAAAAACGGTGTTTTAATCAGATGAAGGCAACTTCAAACTTCGATCAAAAACACAACTAATGTTCGTGGTACTAAGGCCCATGCTGGGTTGTTTATAGTTATATTCGCAAAGATCTTAGCTCCACATTACAAGTTTCCTTGATTTCCGTTGCATGGCGCGCGCTTACAGTACACGATTCTCTGCGCTCTTATTGTCGGAGACTGAAAACTCTTAACAAAGCAAAAGAGAATTTCACCTAAAGTTAAAGGCTCATCACAATATTTTTCTGTAACATGAATAGTTATTGTGCTATCTTTTGCGTTTATTTTAGTTATCTTGTCCTAAAATTCTAGTGTTAATGTGTTAGTTGTTTGTTTGTTTTTTCTTTATAACGCCTTAGGCTGGGATTTTATTAATAATTTTTATAAACAGATCAGAATTAGTAAAGAGTCGTTTTCTTATGTCACTGGCATTTCTGACGCTTTTAAGCAACATGAGGTTTATTTATAAGCGTGTTCCACCTATAAGAGCTCCCGGCATTAAGGTACGGCACTGACGAAACATAGGAATACCCCAAAGGCACTAATCCTAGAAAGGGGGCACGTGTACCAGACTCCGTTATACTCCGCAACAACAGACCTGGCAAAAGAACCAATGGCATTCTACTGCGCGGAATTAAGCCTACACGAACCTGACCTGCTGTTGATTAAGAAATCGACCTTGTCATAAGCGTACTGCAAACGAGAGAAGAGCTCTTGATTGCATCCGTTTGCTTCAAGGAGGGAGAAACGGTAAGTTCTGAAGTTCTTGGCCTCGTCGATGTAAGTCACGGCTCCCATGAGAGGGCAGAGAATAATCTTCGTGTGGTCTTTGAAGAAGTTTATCTGAAAACAGATATAGTTAGCGTCCCTGCTTCGCTTCTACTTCAACTCTTTATCCTTACCTTAGACCTGTGCCGCCAGTCACCCCTCTTATGTGCTGCCGCCCAGCTTCCCACTGGGGTTGGGCTATCGTACTCAGAGCAAAATAACACGATGAAGTAGCGCCAAGACCTATGCTTTCCATGCTTTGCAGACGGGACATAGTCGTAGCACCACCCGTTACGCTTGCGGCATTTAAAGCGAGACAAACTTACGGGTTTAGAAATTTCTAGTAAAGCTAAGAGGCGGTCTGCACACATCGTGGAAACAGGGGAGGTTGTATCTTTTTTTTTTTGCTGTGTTCAGGATATGATGTTAGTTTAGCCAGCGTTGGTGCGTGACTGATTGAGTTTCAGTAGGGATGTTCTCTATCGCTAGTGGTGCTTCTGTCGCTGCTACTCCAGTGTGTGCCAATTTGTTCAAGTCTTGGCGCTACTCCCTAGAATTATTTTGCTCTGATCATACTGATGTGTTTCAGGTCCCACTAGTACGTGCGACGAAGTGTATTTTCCGGCCATCTTCGGGTTCCCTCTGGTTGCCACTCCAGCACCGTTCTGGGAGTCTATCTTCCGCCATACGGATAACGTGCCCAACGTAACGTGCTCTTCGTTCGCGTATGACATCTATTACCAGGGGCTGGCACGAGATAGATCGAACTGTCTGGTTGGTTATGTGGTCCCCGCCAGTTAATGTTCAATATCCTACAAAGACAGTTGTTCTCGAAAGCAAGAATCCTCTTTTCTTGCTGTTGGTTTAGTTTCCAGCATGATGAATATTCACGATGAATTTTCATCCAGCATCACTTTCCGCCAAAGTAGCGCCATCATCGTTGGCGTATGGCATCTGTTACCCGGGCTGGGACGAGATAGAGCCAACTGTCTGGTTGGTTATGTGGTCCCTCTACTTAATGTTCTATATCCCACGAAGACAGTTGTTCTCAAAAGCACAAATCCTCTTTTCTTGCTGTTGGTTTAGTTTCCAGCATTCACAGCTATAAAGGAGAGTGGTGAGGACGTTACCGTTGAACAGCCTCGTATGCCTTGTAACGGTTTAAACAAATTTTGAAAAGTAGAAGTTTTAGAGATATTAGAAACTTGGAAAGATTCCTAAAGGTAGCCATGATTCACAAGGAAGGTTTTTTGTAAATAGTGGTTGAGGTTATGGTTTCGTTTTTGTGCTGTTTTGTTGTTTCCATGGCCCTTTGTGCTTTTCCGGAAATAAATTTTATCTTATCATATATGACCTATTTGACATGTATTAAGTCATGACGAACGTCTACTAGCCATATTATGTTTGGCTATTTGGAAATAAAGAATACATTTGCTTGTTTATTAGTATGCACTGCGAGCACACTCTTATCCAACGACATACCAAGAATCGATAAGAAAGAATACTTAAGTAGGTTAGCCGCGACGTACCCCACCCGCTTCTGAACGAAACCACAGTGTCGAGAACGTCTTAAATAGCCGAGTATCTTTGTCTGCTCACTACAATACTTATCACAAATTCATATATTCGCAGTTAATCAAACTGACTCGATGCTTAGAGGTTATCAGTCCATTCTCTACTACATCCAATACTCTATGTGACTAAGTCCAAAACCCGCCAGCGATCCTCAGGAAGAACTAGAAAACGTCTCCATAACGACTCAAACTCAACAATTCACATACTGTGTCAACCAATCACGGCGATCGGTCGAGACAGCTGTGGTGTCGCTTCCGGCTCTTCCGCTAGGCATCCGGCGATTTTGCATCCGCAAGGAGAGCTAGTCATCAAGAGTATACTGTCCTTTCGCCCGACCCTCCGACCCCGTAAGGCGAAGATGACGCGATAGTTCACGAAAGTTAAGATATTACTAATCCGCGTCCAGAAACAGCGAGACCACGGGGGAATGCTTCCAACATGGAATTTGTTCGAAAAAAAAATATGCAGTTGACGAAATTTGTCTGGATCCACTTTATTTTAATTTTATTTATTCTGACTGTTTTTAATTAATTTTACATTGCACCAACACCAGCAAAATTGATTCCCCTCCGAATGTGAAAGTCCTTTTTGATGACGGTGGTGATGATAATCGGAGCATTCCCCGTCCGTGGGGACGGGGAATGCTCCGATTATCCGCATTCCCCGGGACAAACAAAAACGCGGGGACTCCTCAAGTGGAGTCCTCGGGGAAGGGCGAGAATACGCCTAAAATGGAAATCCATGATGGAGTATAATCGATTTGCTCGCAGTGAATCCCCGGTCGTTTACGGAGTCGAACGCCGGGAACCCTGCATAGCTGTCTCATACTGATGATTCATACAAACCGTTTATTCTAGCGTAGCTTCATGTGTTCTTCATCATACGAAAGGCGTTTTTCTGCACCAAGCCCGGATTATAATAAAGCTAAGCCTGCCACCTGTAAATTCGACTGACCGGTACTTGTCTTCATTTGTACCTTATTTTGTACGTAACTTTAATTCCTGAGGCTGTTTTTTTAAGTGTGTTGTAAATAAGTATATTAACATGTAATTGACTATCCGAAGCTAGCGTGTTTCTTATGCTATTATGGAGAATAAAGGAATTATTATTATAATCCTAGATAACTGATTCATCACAGCGGTTCGACTATCTCAGATTACAAACGATAATCCGGCGTTTACTCCGTTGCAAGATTCCCGAATCGACGACCGAAGAACGAATCCGGATTGTCAGGTTGGCAGAGAAAACGATGTTTCATAATCTGGACTGTCAGAGAAAAAGTATTTCGGAGAAACCGGATTGTGAATCGCCAATCTGGAATGTCACGGACAAACGTCTCAAGAGACAATAAAGCATCGCTTACGATTCAAGAGGAAGTGCCACTGCCTCCGCTGTAATACTTTCTGTTCTCGAAGCTTCCAAGATTCCAATATTAGTTGCGTTTTTACAGATACCATGGTATCTGTTACCCCGGTAACTGGATCTGCAATTAGTCGTTTTTGCAGTTACCGTAGTATCTGATATACGGTTGCTCTGCAAAAAACGCAATTGCCGAAAATGCGCTTTTCGAAGTCATCCCAAGAGAAAAACTGACATTCAGTCACATCACTAAGTAACAAAACTTCTTTCCCACCAATTTGACAAAAAAACTGATGAAAGTGAGATGACTGTTTCAAATACCACGATCAGTTACCACGGTCGGACCCTGGTATATGAATATCAGATACCACGATAACTGCAAAAACGCCTTTTGACCGTGGTATCAGATACCACAATAACTGCCAAAACGACTTTGGAACGTGGTATCAGATACCACAATAACTGCCAAAACGACTTTATGCCGTGGTATCAGATACCATGGTATTTGCAAAAACGTAACTATTGTCTACCCGTTTTCCAAGGACGCTGGCGTCGCACCCCCTTGGGGTGGAGCGTGAAGTCTAGAAATATTAGTCTAACCAGGGACCCATATATTTCCTGTAATGACTCGCCATTCAGGGGGCTTGTCAATAAGAGATTTCTGATGCGATCTTGACCGAGCGTCAGATAGTTCGAGAAATAGCCACGGGGATAAAATCTCGGATAAAATACCCGACTGTAGATAGACAAAATTTTTCGCAGCTGTTTTGCTGAACTAGGAATATTTCTCTGTAATGGAAGAGTATCCTGGATCTTTTGACCAAGATTAGGTACCTGGTGGCATGCTGAATAGTCCTGACTGAATATATCTGTCTGAGCAAGAACGCCGATTCGACCAAGCGGAATTTTTGGAAACTAGGTGAGGCTCGGGCAACATAGCAACATAGAAGCATACGAAATGACAAGCCCCCTGAATGGCGAGTCATTACAGGAAATTTATGGGTCCCTGAGCATCGTTTTTGTTGCATGCTGCAGGTCCACTTCTCCGCCGATTCCCGGACTGATTCTTTCTACATCCGTTTTTGCACTGCAGCGCTTCCAAGGTAGACGGCAGCGCTTCTCAAGAATCACGGACTTGCTCACCGACCAAGTCCGTGCTTCCCTGCAAGATGCTGCAGCGCTGCCGCTTCAACCAAGAAGAAATTGAATCCAAAAACGCATATTGTGCAAAAGCAAAGAAGTGCTGCGGCAGCGATGCGGAAGCGCTATTGCAACAAAAACGAGGCTCTGGTCTAACCCAGAACCAAAATGTAGCAGCAATGCTGCCTCTTGTCAGATTCGGACGTACCTGGAATGTTCCATTTGTCATATGCATCACAACAGCTCTGGAGGTCCTGAACCACTTCTGCAAACTGGGGATACGACTGAGCTCGTCACCCTCGCGGGGGGCCATTTGAGCACCAGCCTTCAAGAGATGTTCGTTCATGTAGTTGCGGAAGTATGAGAGCAACTTCACCTTCTTCTCCAGTTGCGATGGGAAAATGGTTAGCGTGTGGTAGTGTTCCGTACCATCCCGCTCGATGTAGTGGATGTCCCTAAAATCCAAAAAATGCTTACACTAGTCCACAGACATCAAGCATCCGACTTCCTAAGGCGTTTTCCGCGGTTCCACAAGGAGTCTGTGGCTAAAAAAAGAGCGTTTTCACGATCTTCTGTGTGGCACACAACACTGTAAAAAGTTTCTCCGAGTAAGGATTAAAGTTAACTGCAGTATTTGCTACTGGGATTAATCTTATTTCTGCTGGGATAAGATTAATCCGACGTAGAGAAAATCTTATCTCAGTAGAGAAGAATAATCACAGTAGCAAATACTACAAGATTTTTTTTTAGAGTGAAGTCTGTTTCCGCGACTAAACACAGTTTTTGTGGCTCAAATTTGGTAAGCAACTCAAATTATTTCGTGTTCTTTTTCTTATTTTGGGATAGTCTACTCCGGACCGCCATGAACGTAAAATGTGACAAGTTTTGAAGGCCACAACCTGGCAGAATCAGAAGTAAAGCAAAACACAGAAAAATGTTTTACATATCTTCATTGTCAAAATTTTGCTCTTCGGTTGTTCAAGAAGTTTATAAATCAATCCGTAGCGCCTATGGGCGCATCGTCCCCAACCGGGGGCGCTATAATCGTAAAGCTTTGGGAAATTTGTACAGCACCTTCTGCGCTCCTTCGATACTCTTTCGTTCTGGAGTCACTCATGTTCTGCGAAAGAAGGAGATTAAAAAGATGAGATCTTGTTATTTTAAATATGCAAAGCACCTGCTCCACTTGTCGAAATTATGTCATATCCATACATTGACGGAGAAATTCAAAGTTCAAGATGCAAGTGTTACCCTTTTGGATGTTTCCTCATCGCTTTCAAAAATCATGGAGAACAGAACCCAACCAGCGCACGACGTCGTCCACTGCTTCCTGACCGAAGACTGAAAATTAAGTGTCTTTTTCTGTGTGTTAATGTGTTTTGTTTATTTTCTTCATTTACTCCGTCTTTTCAAAATGGCGGGTCATAAATAAATTACTTACTTACTTACTATATTAAAAGATGATATCATGTTATTTCAAATATGCAAAGCACCTGCTCCACCAGTCGACATTATGTCATAACCATACATTGACGGAGAAGTTCAAAATTCAAGATGCAAGTGTTACCCTTTTGGATGTTTCCTCGTCGCTATAAAAAATCATGGACAACAGAGCCCAACCAGCGCACGACCTTATCCACTGCTTCCTGGCCAAAGATTGAAAATTAAGTGTCTTTTTCTGTGTCTTTATGTGTTTTGTTTATTTTCTTTCATTTACTCCGCTTTTCCAAAATGGCGGGTTATAAATAAATTACTTACTTATATAGTTTAATACGAGCAGAGGAATGAAAAACTCCTTACGCTGGCATACCGTTTCCGCATACCTGATTGAGACATGCAAACTATGCCACGGTAGACTATGTATGAAAACGTCGAACTTACTTACTACAACGTCGTCACTTACTACAATTTACGCGGTCATAAGGATGGTTTTCGCGAGCTGGAAAGCGAAGTCGGAATCCTAGATCTATGAGTCCATAATTCCGTGACATGGGGATGTGAACTGGTTAGATGAATTTGCCTTCGGGCGGAATCACTGTTCCTATGGCCGGCTTCTACCAGACTATTGTAGTGGTTTGCGAACTCAGTTCACAAGCCCCTAGGTAGCTCAGTTGGTAGAGCGACTGCCTTGTAAGCAGAGGGTCCTGGGTTCAAATCCCGGCTGAGGAACATTTTTGTCTATCAGTTCACTACTTATACAATGTTTCCATCTCCAGGGCGTCTTCCCCGTTAAAATTATATATTTGATTTTATTTGGTTTTCACTATGAGACCCCGTCTTGTGGGTTCTGGTATGTCTACGTGGCTCCGACAATGGAGTCCTAGACTTCTAACTTGTATTCGAAAGAACCGTTTATGGTTTATTGGATACGGTACAAGTCCCTTGTGTAAAGTGCTATCTATGTATTATTATTACGTTTGTCAATCGACCTTGTGTCCCCGGCTTGACCCTCTATTTATCATCATTTTATACTGAAGTGTAGTGTTTTTCTGTAAACAAATCTTTGCTATAATCCTGATTTTCGTAATACTTTTCACCGTCGTTCAAAAGTAGGCCAAATCCCAAGTAACATTTCCCTACTGTATCCCGTATGTGGTCAGTTAACCAGTCCATTAGGTTGAATCATTCGTAACTAGAACTCAAACTAGAACCCATTTCATGTCGTACCTATGCTATTTCTTATGATAAGCGTATACATGCTATGAGCAGTCGTAAAATTCATGATGACGGTGAGGAAATTTTATTGGCACACTATACAGGAAAAGGGAAATAGCGCATTCCTCATTTTTGGATACCATATGCCAAACAATGGATATATCTAGCGTTTGACATATCCTATGCATAAAGCCGCTTTCACATTGACGCGTTGAGCCTTTCACACTAAGCTACGCAACCTCTGCGTATTGCTTGCGTCGACGCAACGCAGAGCTCGCAACGCAAGAATAGAACCAAGTTCTATTCTTACATTGCATCGACGCGTACGCATCAGATTTGTCAGTGGAAAATGGAAGTTTTCGAAGAAAAACAAAAAAAGACATGCTGATGAAGAAGAAAAACTTGCTACTAGTGAAAGAAATTAAATACATCAGAAGAAACCGAGAAAGGAAAACGTAAATGAGCATCCAGCGCGAAAGCTTCTCGCGCAGGTTCGAAAGATACATTACTTAACCTGTCCGCAACGCAAGAAAAACGCAGACGCAACGCATCGCAATGACGCGTCAATGTGAAAGCGGATTAACGCTGGATACACTATGCCAAATGCTGGGTACTGTAACCCAGTAAAATATTGATGAGAGTGAAGCTCAGAAATCAATTAATCAGAATTCATCTATAGTTAGGTAGGTCAGGGTTAGGGTGCTATCAGGTATCCAGCGTGGGTATCGGGTATCCAGCGTTAGGCATAGGGTATGCAAGACGCTAGATATACCCAGCGTTTGGCATAGTGTATCCAAAAATGAGGGGTTTGTGGTAGACTGAAATAGCGCAGTATAAAGATAGAAAGAAACAAAGAAAGATAAATTCACAGGATAAAAAAAGAGTTTTAGAAAAAAGAAAAGGGACTAATCAGGTATAAAATTCTTTAATGTGACTTACTTTCCATTAGTGAGCAGGAGAAGACGAGTGAGATCATTGAAAATCACACCAATGCTGTCGTCGCACAGCTGGTATCCAAACCCGTACTTGTCCGAGTAGTCGACCCATTTGCTGATCCATACCATGGGAACGCATGCTGGATCCTCAGCCTCGTCTGAAATAATGGAAAACATTAGGGAAGTAATAATAAGAAAACATTTGGCCTTATTCCGGTAATTTCATCTGTAACCTCACATTTTCTCTTTCATGTTCCTTTTTCTTTCCACTTTCCATTTCTTTCACAATAAGAAAAGATTTGGCGTTCGATTCCGATAATTTCATCTTTATAACCTCACATTTTCTTTTTCCTGTTCCTTTGTCTTTCCACTTTCCCTTTCTTTCAGCTTTCCTATTCTTTTTCTACTTTGTTATATTTGTTCCGCTTCTTTGGGGAAATCCCGCTTCTTTTGCGAAAATGTGTTCACTTATTACAAGTTATTATTACAGATCATGGTAGTTGTTACGACTTACAACTGTTCCGCAAAATGTGCGAGAAGTTCAGAATTCGTAAGCTTTTCAAAACAGTTACTTTAATGTTAAAAAATGGTAGAATGAAGATAAAAAATACCTATTCAGCTGTCGTCAGAGGCGCTTAATTACTACTTTGGCCAACTGGCAGTTGCCTTAACTCAAAGCAAGGACTCGAAGATGGAAAAGTTCGAAGTCAACAAACGTTCAAATAAGCATACCTCTATTGTACATCTATAGCTGCGTTCTTTGTCACGAGAGTTCCCACCGGTAGTCTCCGGTTTTTCTTATAAGCCGTTTTGCATCCACCGGTGACTACTCACCAGACTTATAGCCGGTTTTTCAACTAACCGGTGTTCGGTTTTACCTCACCGGTGCGGACTAACCAGAACCTGCTCGGGAGCCCGGCTTCAGCGAGGAGTTAGCAAATTTTCATCAAATCACCGGTGAACCAGAAAACGTGTTATAAGAGAAGAATCGGATACTGGTGACAAAACACCAGACACAGCCGCAACGAAAGCAGCCTATGTTGTTGACTTACCTAAGTTAATACGGGGCTTTTCCGCTGGCTTGGCAAGAACGAGCGACTTCAGCTGCGAATGCAGTTCCTTTAGGAGTCCTTCCGGCGACTCGTTCTTCATTGCCGGTTGAGGCTTAACCACCACAGCTGGGCCTTGGAGAATGTTTTCTGAACAAATAAATAATAATTAATTTCTGAATGATTAGTTTCTTCAGCCCAAGCTGAGTTCGAATCATAGTTAAAGGCACAGAAGACTTGACTACGCAACTTTCGGCCATCAAACCGACCTAGGGGGCTTAGATAAAGATACATGGACTTATTGTCGACAGGATCCCCCTTCTTTGTTATCTCGACCCCCCTCCTTAGTGTTCCCAAACCTAGCTGGCAGGCCATTGCCCCTTATGCACTGTAAAAACATATCGGGATAGTAGTCAAGAGGTTGTGCGTTCGATTCCTACTCCCGGCATACAAATCTTTTGCTTTTTTTTCTACTAACTTAAAAGTCGAATTCTCGGAAACTGCAATGGTCGTAACGAGAATTTTTTCTTACTCTCAATATCGACTCAGGGTACATTCTCGATATGTCAGCTAGCTCCCCGAGTCAAGTTTGAGTCGAGTTTTCTGTTCCTTTAACAGAGTCGAATCATATTTAACGAAGTCAAACACGGTCGCTGATCACGCGGTGGCTGCTGCATGAATACGAAGTTGAAAAGGTCGCTGATCATGCGGCGGCCGCTGCGTGAAAACGAAATTTGACAGGCGTGACATATCATGCGGCGGCCGCTGCATGGACGCGAAGTCAAACGGGATCTCTGATCACGCGTTGGCGGATGCATGAAAATGAAGTTGGACAAGGGTCGCTAATCATGCAAACGGGATACGTAAACATGCTTTAATAAAATGCAGCTGACCTATCCATTTTACACTGCCAAATACTCTATATGACTAAGTCCAAAACACGCCAATGATCCTCAGGAAGAACGAGAAAACTTCTCACTAATGACTCACACTCAACAACTCAAATCCTATGTCAAACAATCACGTGGATCTTCAGGAGCAGCTCTACACCCGAGGTGATACCGCTTCTGGCTCTTCCGCTAGGTACCCGGCGATTTTGCATCGGCAAGGAGAGTTAGTCATCAAGAGTATTAGTTTCTGGCAAAGAATGTGCACACAATATCAAATCTGTTGTGTTATTTATCTTGCGTATCTATGCCACTGGGGGCACCCTGGATTACTCACTAATGTTTTCTATGACAATTTGTGGACTGGCTTTTCCCATGTGTTATTACCCATTAATTGTCACCAGGAGATGGTGAGGCCAAAATTTCAGGTTTCCGTTCTGCAAAGGGATATTTTTTTTTATTTTCCACTATCTACGTTCAGAACATCTGCGTCCGTCTCCACAGCGTAAATTCTATTATGTCGGGGGAAATTTTAATCTCAACACAAACGCGGCTTTTCGGTGGGCAGTAGTGAGACTGGTGAAGATTGCTTAGTGCCTGAACAAAAAAAAAATCACAAATCCTTCTGGTTAGGCATACAACAAAAATACAGGCGCATAGAGGTAACATAAATCACACGGACATTCCACTATCTGAAAATCACTTATTCGCGAATAGCGTAACAATGACGTAACGCATTTTCAGCAGGTATTCAAGCCAATTTAACTAAATAAGTGATGGGTAACTAGACTGTCCTATCCCAGCCTTTTTCGGTTTAACTTTAAGCACACGAAAAAATAGATCCAGACGTCAAGCATTCCATAGAAAGAAAGGAAGAAAAATTCCATAAGAAAGAAAAAGGGGGCTTAGTTACTTTACCTCTCGCATTGATTTCCCCTAGTGGCTTCCTGACAGCGATAATGCTGCTATTGAGCTTCTGGTCGAAACGAGGAGCCATCGTCAAGCAGGAAAGTGGTAGTCGAGAAGGAATGTAACCTGAAAGAAAGCTAATTAAAGTATGATTCCTTAAAGGACCCTTCTTGCTAATTCTGCCCTTTGTAATATACCTAGCTTCTATATGGAACTACAAGCTTCTAAAAATCCCCACCTTTCTCCATTGTTTCGTTTTGTGCCTACGAATTTTTGACGCTATTTCGCCCTTGCCGAGTTTTGCCTGTCAAACAAAGAAAAGTTTGCAGGAATCTTCAACGTCCGCTGACAACTGTTTCACACATAACGATGTAAGAATCTTCTGTTTATTACTTCTTTTATTTGCTTAGTTTTCACACTTTCTAGCCATGGTACGTTCAGTTTTCAAATGTTTTGCGCCCAGCCGCCGCGTCGGAGAGCAGGAAGGCTGAGTATAGTCGACAAGCGCTAACAAGAAAATCGATAATTTCAGGTGGAAAGTAATGGTGTTTTTGTAAACCTTTTTTCTGATCCATTTCATAAGCAAAAGACCATTTCTAGTAAGAGTTGTGCTTTAAAACGGACCACCAAAAATGGTCTTTCTACTATACACACAATGCTAACCATCCCTACTGTCGCTATGAATGTTCAAAACCACAAAAAAAACACCGTCAAACAATGAGCAAATTAAAAAAAACACCAAATTTCCTAGGTTTGAAATAATTCGGTCTGGACTAAATCTCAGCCGATTGATGTTCCTTCAGCCCAAGCTGACTGCGAATCATATTTGATGGTGCAAAACGGATAAGTCAGCTACATTTTATTCGAGCTAGATTTCGGCCCTTCTTGGCAAGGGTCCTCTTCAGGCTCAAGCCGCTCAAGCTGGAAAATAAACTCGGAAAATATAGCTCGAATAAAATGTAGCTGACTTATCCGTTTTGCACCATCAAATATGACTCAGCCGATTATCCGGGACAGCCATTATGGCACGTAGGGAGACAAGGATCGAAATAAGAATTTCCATCTAATGCTCCAACTAGTAATTACAGATACAAATAAATTAAAAGCCCAAGACCAGTGTGGTACTTCTGAAGACATACAAAAAATAGTCAATAAAGTCTTATAATTCTTTGCTAATCAAACGTGGAAAATTTCATCTGGAAGAGAAGACTTTCTGCGTGGGTTTCTTCTCAAGCCAAAACAGCAGCCCGGCAATCATTTTCGAATCTAAATAAACTGGTGGCTTGCGATCAGTAAGAGAAGGTAAACAGAATGTTTGGATTAGGTCTTTAAATCCTAAAGTCTGTTACCAAAAGGTCCAGGTTATGTCTTCGGTATCTCATTCCTCTTCACTGGAGAGTGTGAAGTTAATTATGGATTTAACGGTAGGAATAGCTGCTTATAAAATCACGGCTTAGAAGAATGCTGATCGAGAATCACAGAAGTTAGTTATGTGATTCTCACTCTCCGGTTTTCTCTTATTTTGTTATTTATATGAAGTTTATCGATATTCCCATCCTTGTCTACTTTTGTTTCTTATTTATATATTTATTTTTGTTTAATTGCGACTGTGCCTTGGCTTTGCTTTATGATTATTTAGCGGATGGATATTATTGGGTATGATTCGTCATGTTGAAGTTATTTTGGTTTTATTTTTTTTTCGTGTGCGCTCGAGCTCTGCTCTCAGCAGCGGTAAGTGCTAATGATAAATATTTTTTTGTAAATAAAGATAACCTTGAACCTTAGTTCCCTAAATGCAGAAATCCCGTTTTCTGACGATGATGATTACCTTAAGTTGAGCTTGCAAGCAATGAGTATGCAGAATCCCGATGAGTAGCTTGCCCAGGTGGGGATGGTTATTTTAGGGTTTCGGGACGCAGAAGCCGACGAATGATCCGAACAAAACCAGCTAGTTATATCTCGCTAGATAACTCATCTAGTTATATGCTCGACAGAGAAGAGACAGCTGTACAGGTCAACCAAATCAAGAAGGCAGACCGGAACATTCCAGACCCCCTTCACATTCCTAGGGACCCACCCCATTAGTGAAAGTGGATTCAAATTAATACATCCCATTTTTACGAAAGACGTGCAAGAAGTTTCACCTTCTGCAATACCCGGACGTCGGACGTACCCCTGTAATTATCCCCTTGGGAGTGAGATCAGAATACTTCTATCCGCACAAATGTGCATCAGGTGGGGACCATACGGGGACCATCCCTCGAGTCAAAAAGGACAATAGTTGCGTTTTTTATTGAAGTTACCTTCAACCTCAAAGGTCTTTCTTTGATTACCGTTTTTGGTCGCCGGTCACAGTTCCTTTGTCCTTCAAACTCCGACCGTCGAACTTCGTGAGCTAGCATGTCCGAAGTTTGCTTGAATCGTCGAAGAAACGTCAACCGGACAAGGATCGCCGGAGTCGTAAAAACTCTGAATAAGCAAACGGTGAACTTCGACGGCGTTTGAAAACGAAAATTAAGCAACCGGCTACGCTAACGGCGAACAGAACTTCGGTCAAAAACGCAACTAATGCAGTTCTTGAACAAATCCAACGAAGGGCCACTAAGCTGATCGCCGGTATGGAAAACAAGCCCTACAGTGAACGGTTGAGGGAACTCAACCTCCCCTCCTTAGCCTAAAGGCGGAAGCGTGGGGACATAATCCAGTGACACAAACCCCTCTCAACCAATCAAGAAAATGAGCTCCTGACCCCTCCCACATAACACGAGGACACCCAAAACGAATCCGCAAACTTCACGCGAGGACTGGAGCAAGATGCAACTTCTTATCGAACCAGATCGTGAACCTCTGGAACAACCTCAGGGAGGACACTGTTGCTGTTGAATCGACAGATATATTCAAACGCCGTTTGGATGCTGAGTGGAGTGACAAACCGTGGAGATTTGACTGGGATGCACCAGAATTTTCCACCAGACTGTAATCAACCACAAATGCAACAGTCGTCACAAGGAGTGATTCAACAGGATCAAAAGTCATTATTTGTGATTTAAGGTAATAATCATAATAAGGTAAAAGCCAGGCGTGATTTTGGTTGCTGCGTGATACAAATTTTCATTCACAAATTAATTAAGTCTTCACTCTCATTCCTCATCGGACAGAATTAGGAACATTTAAGCCAGATTTAGCAAATCTGACAACGGCGCAGCCGAGGTCGGGGGGAGGGGGTCAACTATGCAAACCACGAAAATATAATAACGGGTATATCTATGTATATATATAATATACTACGGGTAAACATACCCGGCACTAAACCCAGTCGAGGTTTCACAGTCAAGTAAAGAAAAGAAGTGGGCTGATATCGATTGCAAGCTGGAATCAGAGGCGTTACTAGCCAAAATGTGTGTGTGTGTGGGGGGGGGGGGAAGGCATTTACCGACTGGCTGGTAATTTTTACCGACTGTTTCTGCAGAACAAACGACTGTTTTCAAGAAAAAATTACAGTTTTGAAAAAAAGTCGACTGATTTTCAGAAAAACCGACTGTTTTGACAAAAATCACCGATCTTCTGAAAAACCGACTGTTTTCATGAAAAAAATATTAACTGTTTTGACGAAAAATCGCGGCGCTTCGCGTCGACTCGGTTATTTTTTACCGACTGGCAAACAAAATTGGGGGGGGGGGGGGGGGGTCGCCCCAGTCGTGAGGCCCCTGGCTGGAATGGGATGCAAATGAGCCAAGTGCAAATGCTTGAAGTCACAAGACAGGTCTTGCGTAGCCTATCAACCAACCTGAATCGACTACGGAGCAAAATCCACAGGATAACTCTTTATTTGCTCGAAGCTGCAATTTAAGGCGAGGAAACCGGAAGGGAAGCGAAACGGGTATTTATCCGGTTTCCGAGAAACCGAGGGAGAGAACTATCACGTCACGAGGTAACTCTTATCACATCAGGAGATAGGACTTACCACGGACAGAAGGCGAAGAACTAACAAGACGACTGCCGGTCTGCCTTATGTTCCAGAGACTTTGCTGGAAAACTTCTGTCAGAAGCAGGCGACGCAAATCCGACAGGCGGTTCCGCCTTCGCCTCCTGCTTTTCAGAAGTTTGTGCACTGGCGTTTTTCTTTCACCCATATTTTGCACCTCACCGGATCACTTGCACTGACTGACCTGAGCAGGATTTTGAAACCCAATCAGAGGATGGGGTCCTCTCATTTTGACGTTAATGACCCAATAACTGAAAGGATTAGCGATTTCGCAACAGGAGGAACAAGTTCGTTAGCTTATAATTCATAATTTTCGTCTGAATTTTCTAACTGCTATAGCCTGAGGCTATTCGTGCTAATTAATTGATGATTATGTACGTCGAATGTTGGGTAGATGGGTTTTTCGATGAGTAAAGATGGGTGAGGAGAGAGGATTACCTTGGGTACGAATCGGTTCTGGATTGCCACGAGGTTTAATTGTCTTCTAATTAAATATAATTTTTTTTATTACCTTCGGACAAGTGCCATATAGCGATCGCAATTTCTGTCCGTCCGTCGGTCGGTCCCGGTTTGCTAGTACGGGTACTTCCAGATAAGCTAGGACGATGAAACTTGGCAGGCGTATCAGGGACCCGACCAGATCAACTTACAAATAAGCACTTCCCCAATCCGACTTTCCCCGGATCCGGTAGTCCGGAAACTATAAAGCAAAAGCGGAGCGAAACGTCGCAAAAAGAGCGCTGCCCAAATGCGTGATCGAACCACGGACCTCTGAGACGTCAAGCGAGCTCTCTACCACTGCGCCAAGACTTGTATGAAAGAGCGAATGCGGGAGTAGACAGAAAGTGGATAAACTAAACAAACCTCGTGATACGCTTCCACATAAGCTATGACAATGAAACTTGGCAGGAATATTTGATGTATTAGGGAGCGAATGCGGGAGTATATATTGTTTAAAGACTGAATCGGGGACCGACCTGATTAACCATGACATAGTCAAGAAACATAACGATTTGACTATTTGATCCTCTATGACCTGTGTCAGTCTCTGACAGATTTCACGAACTCGTTCTCCCTACATTAGCTTGCGTGATTTTCATTTTTATGGCAATTGCCTTCCGGCCAAGTGCCATATATCGATCACTTTCCCGTCGGTCGGTCTGTCGGTCGGTCGGTTAGTCCGGGGATCGCGAGTTAGGGTACTTCCAGATGTGCTAGGACGATGAAACTTGGCAGGCATATTAGCGACCCGACCAGACTAAGTTGGAAATAGTCACTTGCCCGATCCGACGATCGTGGGGGAGAGGGAGGTGGCGGAATCCGGAAAATAGGGACATTGATAACTTTCGAACGTGTGATCGGATCTTAATGAAACTTGATATCTGGAAAGATCTCGTGTCTCAGATGTCTCATTTCGAGTCCGGACCGGATCCGATGAATCTTGGGGGGGGGGGGTCGGAGGGGGGAACCGGAAATAATGTGAAACTCTCAGACTGGAGCGATCGGGATGAAACTTGGTGGTAAGAACAAGCACAAAGCTCTAGATACATCACTGACAGAACTGGACCGGATTCGGACACTGTGGGGGGAGTTGGAGGGGGGTTCCGGAATTCCGGTGAACCGTAGTTAATGAGAATGACTCTGAGAACGGGTGATGGGATTTAAATAAAACTTAATATTTAGAAACACCTCGTGCCTCAGACGTCCCATTTTAAATCCGCACCGGATCAAATAACATTTTTTGGGAGTTGGAGGGGGGAACCGTAAATCTTTGGAAACGCTTAGAGTGGAGGGACCGGACGAAACTTGGTGGGAAGAACAAGCATTAGCCCTAGATACGTAATTGACAGAACCAGATCGTTTCGGGGCTCTGTGGGGGGAGTTGGAGGGCCTTTGCCGGAATTCGGTGATCGCCACTGTCCTGGGAAAACTTGTTCCTGGATCCGACCATCTTTGGGAGAGTTGAGGGAAGGGGAATCCGGAAATTACTGACTTCCGTAAGTTGCGAACGGGTGCTTCGATTCGAATGAAACTTTATGGGTGATAAGAACTTATGACCTAGACAAGCAAAACATGCGTCCGAACCACATGCGGCCACGCTTGGGTGAGTGGGGGGGGGGGGGAGAACTTTTTCACATGCACAAGAACTAAACGGATGGCCAGAATGGGATGCAAGTTTTGCAGTTTGCAGATATGCTATGCTCCGATTCTAGTCGAACCTGACGGACAGGAAGAGGAGATGTCAGAGATGCGAAATTTATATTTCCGAGTCGTATCCAGCCACAGTGTGGGGGGGGGGGGCGATGGAAAGGTAGTGTCGAAAATGTTGTGGCTCGCATAGGGGTTAAACAAGTGGAGGGATTTGAATGAAACTTGGAATATAGAGAGGTCATATGCCGTAGATTACTTATTTTGGGTTTCGAAGCTGATCCGACCACGGGGGGGGGGGGGGGGGGCGAGGAATTACTGGAAGTTCCCCCAAAATGCTCAGATTCAAGTGAAACTTATAGTTGGTAAGATAAAATGCTTTGGATGATCCATTTACGAGTTCGAACCAGATTCGGTTGCAGTATAGGGAGTAGGATGGGGGTACCGGAAATCGGGTTGCATGTCTAGGGACCAAACGAGTGGATCTATTGGGTTGAAACTTGGAAGGTAGAAAAGTCATTTGTCCGCGATGTTCCGAGGCGATGCCGGAAGTGCTCAGACTTGAGTGAAACTATATATCCTATTTGTAGGCGCGAACCATATTTTTGGGCGGCGGGGTATTTTGTGACGTTCTCATTTACTTTCTTGTACCACTTACTCGTAACAAGTGCCATATGAGCTCGTAGCTCTTGTTTATGTATAGTATTGTAATTATTTTTTCCCTTTTCTTTTTTGTTCCCAGTATAATTAGTCCTGCCACAAACAAATCTGTATTGATTTTCACGTGTCAGGTCTGTTATGATATTGAATTTTTGTTTGTAAAATTCCATTATATATTAAATTTGTCTCTCTCTCTCTCTCTCTGATGGACAAGACCGGATTATTATTAATATTATATTAAGGTCCCCACCCTCCCCGAAGTAATGGTTACATTTTGATGAGGTATCACTGGTGGACCTAGGGGGGGGGGGGCTAAGGCCTTACTAAGGACTACTAGCATCTAAGGTTTTAACGGAAGCATGGGGTCGTCAGAAACAAATCCTAATTAAGGGGATTAAAAAACAGGTATGTGAAGTGATTAAGAACCGTAATCACTCTTTACTCCCTTGATAGTTGTCAGTCTTTCACTGATTTGTGCTTTCAAATCCTACTTTTTATTGGACCCTTGGGGACGGAAGCCTTGACACAAGAAAGATGGTCCTTCTGTTGCTAGTGGCAAGAACAGGTAAGCAAATAGAACCTCCGTCTTTGGTCCCATGCAGCGACTATGGATATCCCGACAAAACTGAGCTAGCTAGAGGCACTTGCTGAGCTCTGAGTTGATGCCCGTCTACTTCCATCTTCGCCGCTGCACATATCAGAAGAAAAGATGCAGCAGGCGTGCCGACTCGCTCTGTAGCACGTAACACGTGAAGTCGCAATGGCAGACAACCAATCGGCTGTTACTCTCGAAATTTGTTTTCTGGGGCTCTGCTGCGACAACGAATTGTGATGTTCCGCGTAGCTCCTACTCGTTTGCCTCGGGCAGGGGATCGGGAATCTTTTCGACTCCGCATGGTCGTATTACAAAGATAGGGAAACGGAGGTTCTGGTACTTATTTGTTCTTGCTACTGGTTTCTCTAGCAGAAACATTCCGACATCACCTCCAAGCCATCGCCAACCTTCCACTTTTCAACCCAAGAAATCTACTCGCTATGTCCCTAGACTTGTTTGCAGGATTTCGTTTCTTGCGTACAACAAGACCAAACTTTTCGATGGGATCCCAAAAATTCAATATCTGATCCAGACAACTGGGTCTTGTCTTAGCCAGATCCAGTCATCGCCAGAATCCTTGAACATTCTTACAATTAAAATTCAGAAACAGATTAAGGCCAAATAGCTAATCATCTGAGAAAACCAAGTTCAGATATGGATTCAGCATGTGTGTTTACCCGTATAAGTCATATCTGTTTTGACGAAAAGTTCCTGCCACTTCTGCCAATTTCCCGGTTTCGGCCGAACTCTAGAACTACTTGTCCGGCGAAAAAAGAAAGCTCAAAAACGAACTCAGGGTATCTTCTTTCCCCAATAATGAACATCTAATCAACTTCAAATAAAAATTTAACTTATAACAAATTTTCCGACTCCAGCCGGATTCCGGTCGAACTATATGTCCGGGTAAAATATGATTGTCACACACGGATTCAGCGTCTCTTCTTACCCCTAAATCGGTTATCTAATCAGCTAGAAATAAAACTTTAACTTCGAACAATTTTCCGGTTTTGGCCGGATTCCGGGCGAACTACATGTCCGGGAAGAAAATTGTTTTCACATAAAAGTTCAGCATGTCTTCTTGCCCTAAATCGGACATCTTATCAACTCCAAATAGAACTTTTAATTTTAACAAACTTTCCGGTTTGGGCCGGATTCCGGGCGAACTACTTGTCCGTCGAGAAAATGGTTTTGATCATCGTCTTCAGCATGTCTTCCTACCTCTAAATAAAACATCTAATCAACTTCAAATAAAACTTTTACTTTTAACAAACTTTCCGGTTTTGGCCGGATTCCGGTCGAACTACTTGTCCGATTACAAAATGGTTTTCACCATCGTGTTCAGCATGTCTTCTTACCCCATAATCGACTATCACATTAGCTGTTTCAAAATATTTTGTTTGCCCCTTAATTTGAACCCCCTCCCCTACCCCTTAATGTATGGCTACAAAGCCCATTTACGAACTCGACTGGTCCGCCGACCCAACGAATCCTCACACCAAGTTTCATCAAAATATCTCATTCCCTTCGAGAGTTATCGTGCTTACAGACGGACGGACAGACGGACAACTTTTGCGAAGTCATAGGTATCCCTCAACTTACATTTTGGGATCCCAAAAAGAACCCGATGTGCCGACGAGACGCCTGACAAAAGCATTCAAGATTTTTTTTCTTCTGTGTCTGCCCCCCCCCCCCGTTCGAGGCTCTGCTGCGACAAAGCGATAACGAATTGCGATGTTCCGCGTAGCTCCTACCCCCCCCCCCCCCCCCCCGCTCGTATCGGGAATCTATTCGACTCCGCATGGTCGTATTACAAAGATAGGGATACGGAGGTTCTGGTGCTTATTTGTTCCTCCTTTTGGTTTCTCTAGCAGAACCATAGATTATGTAATTGCTTTGAGCTTGATAAGTTGAAGTATGTGAGATGCCGCAGCCAAACTCTCACGGGAAGGGACCTTCCAGGCAGAGGAGTTACTAGACAAAATATTTGGGGGAGGGGAGGTATTTACCGACTGGCTGGAAATTTTTACCGACTGTTTTTTAGGACAAAAACGACTATTATTGAGAAAAAAGGACTGTGTTGGCGAAAAAATCGGCTGATTTTAAGAAAAACTACTATTTTTAATAAAAAACGACTATTTTTACGAGAAACCGACTGTTCGACTGGCGGACAACATTTGGGGGGGGGGGGGCGCCCCCCCCCTAGTCGTGACGCCTCTGCTTCCAGGCAGCTGGAAGGTAAATATTCCTTCAGCCCAAGCTGACTGCGAATCATATTTGATAGTACAAAACGGATACGTCAGCTGAATTTTATTAGAGCTATATTACGGCCCTCTTCAGGCTCAAAACCGCTCAAGTTGGAAATACGAACTTGTGGGAAAACCAAAAATTCAGCTGACGTATCCGTTTTACACGATCAAACACAGCTGAGAGAGATCAATGTATTCAGTAGCCGTCGTAGCATCAGTAATTCGCGTAAAACATTGATGTGAAGAAAGACACAAACGATTTTCCATACCCATTTGTTTGGACTGGGGAGGGGGAGTTGCCGGGTTCGATTTTTGGGAGGCGCTGTTTCAGGCAAAAGAGATCAATGGTTTGTTGGTCGCACTTTTGGCGGTGATATATTCAGTTTCACGAGGGCTTGATTGTATGGTATGGAGCTTGGATTTTATGAGATCCAAAGGGTATCCGGCTCGTGGTCTTTGGGAATTCCACCACCCGATACCTACGGTGTTACAGATCCCTTTGTGGCTGTGGCCCAACGCCGTGACGAGTTTGACTCTTCTCTAGACAGGTGCCATCCTTATTATAGTGCGTTTGTATAGTCATTTCGTTTAGTTTAGTCTGATCTTTTCTGTCCTTTATTGTTTTTCATTTACTCCGTATGGGCATGTTCTGTGCCATTTTTATATGGGTTAATAAAATTGTTTTTAGAGAGAGAGACAAATTTAATATATAATGGAATTAAAAAAAAAATGGCCATTCCAAGTAAAAGCCCTCTTAGATTCGGTAACTGCTAAACTGGTCGAGCTGCATAGAAAACTGTCGGTTGCAGCGTTTTCTCCTTATCACGTACTTGTTCGTTTGTTTAAAGAGCAAATCTGTATTTGAGCTTTGTTCTTTCTTTTTTCTATGTACTCCTCTATTTAAATTTTTTGGAAGCGGGTATATAAAAGGATTCATTAATTCATTGGGTGCACAGCATTTGACAAAGGCGTTTAGCGATGAAAATGAGGACTTTTGGAAGACTGAGTAGGTTGACTAAGGATACTATATACTGTGTATACTGTGAACTCTGTTCACAAGCCCCTCGGTAGCTCAATGGTTAGAGCGCCTGCCTTGTATGCAGAGGGTCCTGGGTTCAAATCCCGGCTGAGGAGCATTTTTGTCTTTCAGTTCACTACTTATAAAATGTTTCCATCTCAAGGGCGCCTTCCCCATTAAAATTATATATTTGGTTTTCACCATGAGATCCCGCCTTGTGGATCCTGGTATGTCTACGTGGCTCCGACAACGGAGTCCTAGACTTCTAAATTATATTCGAAAAAACTGTTTCTAGTTTATTGGTGACGGTAGAAGTCACTTGTGTAAAGTGTCATCTATGTCTTATTATACTATTGTAACTCAACCGGAAAAAAGCAGGTTACTAACCTAGCGTCATGAAATCGTCGTTGAGTATCTGATCCACGTTTGGTCGCCTTGTAGGCTCTCCTTGGAGCATGCGCTGGATCAAAGCCTTGGCAAGGGGTCCAATCCTCGAAGGAACATGATACTCATTCTTCTTGATCTTCGTGTATGTGTCCTTCAATGTTTGAGTCTCGAATGGGGGTCGGCCAACAAGCAGGGTATACCTGAAGCGAGAAAGAGTTGGTCCTTCAGACTGACACCGAGAACACATGATCACAAGAACCTCCGTCTCCCTATCTCTGTAATACGACCATGCGAAGTCGAATATATTCTCGATACCCAACCCGATGCAAACGAGCGGAGGGTAGGAGATAAGTGGAATATCATAATTCGTTACCTCTGCAAATAGCTATATCGCAGTCGAGCCCCGCAGAAGAAATTTCATTTCGAACGCCGTCTAAGTCTTCCATTACAGCTGATTGGTTGTCTACCATCGTGAAGTCACATGGGACTGCGCTGCAGAGAGGGCTCTCCAGGCCTGCAGACCTCATACAGTTTTTCGTCTGGTATGCGCAGCGGGGAAGAGGGAAATAGACGGGTATCAACTCAAAGCTCACAGTAAGTAGCTCTAGCTCCGCTCAGTTTTTCAGGGTATCCCTAGTCGCTGCATGGGACCAAAGACGGAGGTTCTATTGGATTATTTGTTATTGCTGACACGAAAAAATTACGCGCCAATCTGAAAGTTGACCCCCAATTGTATCGGTAAAAAATGAGTCGGGACGAAGCGCCACGATTTTTCTTAAAAACAGTCGATAAAGTGCCATACAGCGATCGCAATGTCCGTCGGTCTGTCCCTTCGTCCCAGTTTTGCTAGTTTGGGCACTTCCACACAAGCCAGGACGATGAAACTTGGCATGCCTATAAAGGACCCGACCCGATGCTCCAAGAAACCTTCTTTTCCCGGATCCGATCATCCGTTGGTGGTGAAGGGAGGGGCAATCCGGGATTTTATGATCCACGTGGGTTGCGAACAGGTAATCCGATTCGAGCGAAACTTGATGGGTGGTAAGAACAAATGCCCTAGATGTGATATTTATGTGTCCAAATCACATCCGAACACGGTGGGGGGGGGGGGGGGGGGTTGAGGGAGTTGGAGGGCGGACAATTTTTGAGACTCCTAGGGACCAAATGGATAAAGCGATGAGACTTGGACCGTACAAAGTTCGTGGGTACTAGATATGTTACGAGGTTCGGATCCAAAATGCTCTAGATGTGACAATCATACCTCCAATTCGGATCCGACATCGGTGGAGAGTTTGAAGCGGGTACTAGACATTTTCCGGAGGCTTTGTGGCATGAGCGATCCTATCTGGGTGGAATGTCCGGACCTTATGCAACCCTTGGCTGAAATACGTGCTACCTACCCTTGCAAGCGCCATATGAGCCTTCAGCTCTTGTTCTTAATAACAGTAGATTTGGATTTTACGATTTATGTTTCTGCTGAGGACGATTTGCCTGAAGTGCAACCGAAATATCCGAAACTATATTCTTGGTCTAGAAATAGACCGTTAACTGGAAATAAGGTCTGCGGGAACCAATAATCGAAAAGGCCGAATATTTTAAGCGGTTGACCGCCGTCGCCGTCTCACCGTCTCACCATCCTTAGAGAGGAAATCTTATTTTAGTGTTTAAAGGAATATGTTGTGTTTTTGTATCGCAACTGGTTGTGATCTTATTTGGTTCTTTTCTTGTTTTTGTTTTTTTCTTTCGTTTACTACAGAGAAGCAGAGGCGTTACTAGCCAAAATGTTTTTTTTTGTTTTTTTTTTTTTTGGGGGGGGGGCTTCGCGCCGACTCGATTTTTTTTACCGAATGACCGACAACATTGGGGGGGGGGGCGTCCCCCCTCCCCCCACCCGGTCGTGACGCCCCTGCAGAGAAGAGTCGGTTTAAAGCAGAGAGAGCGAAAAGGATACTCACATTATACAGCCGATGGACCAAACATCAACTTCGTAGGAATGTCCTTTCTTGTTCAATACTTCGGGGGCGATATAGTTGGGAGTGCCACAGAGGGTTTTCTTCCTTTCCCCATCATACCCAACATTCGTGGCCAGTCCAAAGTCACCAATCTTAACCTCCATGTCGTCATTGAGGAAAAGATTTCCCAACTTCAAATCTCGGTGGATGATTTTCTTTTCATGCAAGTGTTTGACTCCTATGAGGAGTTGTCGAAGGAAGTATCGTGTCTCAGGCTCGGTGATGGCCTTACGTCTTTTGTGGAGTTCCATAAGACTCTGACAAAAAAATAACATATGAAAAAGATATACAGCTTGATAGTGTTGTAAATCGTAAAACTGATCACGGTAAATTGGATATTTGCGGTTTTTCAGATTCCATGGTATCTGTTACCACCGTAACGGATCTGCAATTAGTCGTTTTTGCAGTCACCGTGGTATCAGATATACGGTTGCACTGCAGAAACGACAATCGCCAACAATTGCACTTTTCGAAGACATCCCAAAAGAAAAACTGATATTCAGTCACATCACTAAGTGCCAAACTTCTTTCCCACCTATTTAAAAAAAAAAAAATTATGATAGTGAGATGACTTTTTCAGATACCACGATCACCTACCACGGTCGGACCTTGACCGTCGTATCAGATACAATGATAACTGCAAAAACGACTTTAGACCGTGGTATCAGATACCATGGTATCTGGAAAAACGCAACTGATATTTTACCGTAATTTTACGTCCGCCGTAAATCGCAATTTTACTTATTTCACCAGTTTTACTATTTTACCGGTATTTTACGTCATTTACTGGTATCATGGAACCCATTAGCAAGGAGCGCTAGCTCCTTCCATTCGGGATTTACTTTCCGCACATGGAACCCATTAGCAAGGAGCGCTAGCTCCTTCCATTCGGGATTTACTTTCCACACATGGAACCCATTAGCAAGGAGCGCTAGCTCCTTCCATTCGGGATTTACTTTCCACACATGGAACCCATTAGCCCATGATGTTGTTGTTGCAGCCTTAAAAGCTGCTAATTCAAAAAGATTGAGTTTGCACGTCTATATCACTCAAATTTAGTTGATAGTTCAGACCAGAGCTCCGTACACAACCGTGACCTAGCTAGCTCGGCGCTGACAAAATAGCTCCCAGCAGAAGAAAAAAAAAAGAAAAATATAGCCTTTGTAGAATTTGAAGACTGTGTCTAATTAGTCCAGAATAAATAAGTGTTTAACCTGTCTCCGCTTTGTCGGGCAGCTCTGAAACAGCGTTTTTTCTTATATCTCCCTTATTTTACCTATTTTGAACCAATTTTACTTACCGAGTTTTTATTTCACGGTAATTTTACGACACAGCTTGATAGCATAATACATAGCCCAAATAAAGGAGTATAACCGGCGTCATCTGTAATACACGGACTACGAAGAAGGGATAGCAACATAGATAACTATATTGCAATGCATGATCAGCTGTTACGTCAGGAAAACTATGCTGGCATTAAAACACATTATTTAAACTGATGTATTTTTCTGTTACGTCAGGAAAGCTATGCTGGCATTAAAACATGTTATTAAAATGATCTATTTTTCTGTTGTGCATAGGAATTCTTAATGAACAAGACCAAAGGTTTCGATGGGATCCCAAAAATTTAATATCTGATCCAGACAATCGGGTCTTATAGAGGTCCAGTCTTCGCCAGACACCTTGAGCACTTTACTAATAAATTTAGAAACAGATTAAGGCAAATGGTAATCCTCTGAGAAGATCAAGCTAAAATATGGATTCAGCATGTGTGATTACCCCTATAGCCTGCGTCATATCTACTTTGACGAAAGTTCCTGCCTTACTTCTGCCAAATTTCCGGTTTCAGCCGGATTCCGGGCGAACTACTTGTCTCTTATCAACCTCTAATCAACTTCAGATAAAACTTCAACGTTTAACAAATTTTCCGATTTCAGACGGATTTGTGGCGAACTATGTGTCCAGGTAGAAAATGATTGTCATACACGAATCCAGCATGTCTTCTTAAGGATCATTTACACGGCGGGTATTTTTCCCCGGAGACGAGAGGGGAAAGTGTTCACACGGTACCCGGGTATTTTTCAAGGGAGAGTACTCAGTAACAATAGATTCCAAGGTTGTAAAGCTCTCAGGATATCTCTCTACAATCAAGCTACATTTTAGATCACTTCTATATCGACATAATCAAGAATTATTGCTCGAAAATCCGATTTTGTTGTTGCTGACCTCGACGAATACCCGTCGACAAACAAATCCCCGGGTAAAAAGTTCGCGAAAATGAAGTCCAAAATACCTGGGTATTTGTTGCTGTTGCGGGGAAAAATACCCGCAGAGTACGGGTAAATACCCTCCGTGTAAACGTAGCTTTACCCATAAATCGCACACCTAATGAAGTTCATGCAAAACTTTTACTTTTAACAAATTTTCGGGGTTTGGCCAAATTCCGGGCGATCTACTTGTCCGGCGAAAAAATAATTTTCATATTCGGATTCAACATGTTTCCTTATCCTTAAATCGAACCTCGAATCAACTTCAGATTAAACTCTTATTTTTGAAAATTTTCCGGTTTTGGCGGATTTCGGGCGATCTACTTGTCCGACAAGAAAAGCATTTTCATATTCGGATGCAGCATCTCTCCTTACCCCTAAATCGGTCATCTTATCAACTACAGATAAAACTTTTACTTTTAACAAACTTTCCGGTTTTGGCCGGATTCCGGGTGAACTACTTGTCCGACGAGAAAATAGTTTTCATATTCGTGTTCAGCATGTGGTCTTACTCCTTAATCGACTATCTCATTAGCTTTTTTCGCACCTTTTTTCGCAAAATTCGCACCTTAATTTGAAACCCCTCCCCCTCCCCTAAATATGCAGCTATCGGACCCATGTACGAACTCGAACTTTCCCTTGACTCGAAGAATCCTCACACCAATTTTCATCATAATATCTCATTCCCTTCGAGAGTTATCGTGCTGACAGACGGACGGACAGACGGGCAACTTATGCGATGTCATAGGTATCCCTCCACTTACGTTTTGGGATCCCAAAAACGATTCCCAGAAGGTATTCTTGTTTTGCAGCCAGTAGAGATTATGAAGAAGAAAGATCTAGAAGCACATGTTGCACCGGCACGTCATTCCGTGCCAATCAGAGACGACCCTCTGTTGGTAGTCTAAGCCAAGGTTGCGCCTTTTCATTTCTTTCTTGTTCTTTTTCTTCTTTTCAATTAATTACTCCGTCTTTTTGTACGTTTGTGCATTATAAAAAATCTATTATTATTATTCAGATGGAAAAACTTCTCGCAGACAACCGTCGGCAGCGTGATACACATCGAAGGTAGCAAAAGACGGCAAGTGAGAAAATCAGCGGGGTTTTGTTAGAGGGGTTCGAATGTAAAGTATGAAATTGGGGTCTCCGGGTTTAGAAATACATGGAGTGATAATGAAGTAGGTTGCATTAGTATTAAAAGTGAGACAGGTCCTTTAAACAATGGCGAAAAATGGGAAAGTCAGCTACGATGTTCTTCAGCGATATTTCGGCTCTTCTTGGCACGGGTCTTCGTCAGGCTGTTGCTGGAGAAAACGAGTCTTCTTGCAGGTTGGCAAAGCTTTGTTTTAATAATAATAATAATAATAATAATAATTTATTTGTAACCCACTGCACAAAAACAATGTGAAGATAGTGGAGTAGAGAAGAGAAAGAAACAAATAAACAACTGAAGAAACACTAATACAACAAAATTAACACAAAAATCAACAGAACAAACGGATGAGCCCGTGATAGGGAGTAAGCCGTTCATATGCTTGTCCAGATAAATTTTTATGAAGCTCCTGGAGTTTTGCCGTTATATCAGGGGCTTTCTATTTTCGGAATATTCTCCGATTTCGACATGATATAGGCAAATAAAGCAGGTATTTACAGTATTTGTAGTAACATGAACGTAGTTTACGTATGTCACTATTTTTCAATAGAATAAAAGTGCCAGAAAGATAGAGTATAGAGTGATCGCAAAAAACTGAATATAAAGAAACCAAAGCCTTTCGGTTATACTTAGACAGGTTTGACACAATCTTAGAATATCCAAATTTAATTTTTTTACAAACTTCAGATACTGCAGACTGGCGAAAGGACGAAGTATTTTTACAAGCTGTTAAACCAAGCCACCGAAAATTTTCAACAGAGGGAATGGATGTATTTTTGATTTTAAGAGGAGAATTTGGTAGAGTACCGTTGAAACATAAATACTCGCATTTATCAAGGTTCAAAGTAAGTCCAATGTCAAGAAAACCTTTTTTAGTCCTTTGAACTGTACGAGAAAGGGAAGATTTGCATCTACTTAGAAGGAGAATATCATCTGCGTATGCAACGTAAGAAACGTCAGTAAATCCCATAAAATACGTCCGAGAGATCTTGGCAATAATCCCAGCCATACACATCTTGAAAATATAAGGTGACAACACCCCACCTTGACGTACACCACAATGGACTGCAATATTTTCTTGCAGGAGAGACCCATTTAGTTTTGAGCGTAAGTGCAAATTGCTGTACCAATATCTCAGGACAAAAATTATGGAATTATTAACACCATTTACAGAAAGTGAGTGCAGAGCTTGGCTATGAACAATGCTATCGAACGCCTTAGAAATATCTAGCGAACAAAGGTGAACTTGCTCATTCCGTTGGGAAGCTGGACGTACAACATTCGCAAGTACTCTGTGCGCGTGCGCACAACTTATTCAACATTTTATAACTGATAAGGCATACTCGTTCCATTTTACTTCCTATCTACAAAATAAAATAAAACCTTTATTCAAATAATGTTTCAAAGTCAGCTTGGGCTCAAGGAATATTTAAAATAAAACCGAGAATTGTGAGAGGTAAGCTCTTCCAGCTTACATGTAAAATGTTAGTCCTGCAAACAGCTTAAACCATACATATACAGTAGTACACATGCTCATATTTTAGGGAAAAGGAAGTAACTCTTACCCTTCGTCTGCACAGCTCAAGAACAATGTAGACATGATGGGGATCTTCAAAGAACCCACAAAAACCAACAACATACTTATGGCGCAATGCTTTGTGGATATGAATTTCCTGTGTCATCTTTTCCCTTTGGTGCGGCTTTGTAAGAAGGCTTTTGGGTACAATCTTGCCTGCAAAGATTTCCTTTGTTTCCATATCTGTCAGTTCGTAACATTTTGCAAATCCTCCCTAGAAAAGAAAATGACTTGCCTGTCAAACGTTCAAATCAGCAGTGTTTCTCAAGCAAAACAATTAAATGAACAATGTTATATCTCTCTCAGCATTACTGAGCAAACATACGGTGAGAAGCCTACAATGACTTATGTCCATGACAGCATTCATTATAGATATTACTTTTGAGACCTAAGAAACTTTATATTAGCTGGGATAAATTTTGATTGCAGCTCTTATGCTCTGAAAACCCAGTTGAATTCTTCCCAGAAAGCTAAAAAAAAACTGGCACATTTTCAAGGCCTCATAGACAAGGAGGTTCTGAAATCCAACTGTCGAATGGGGACTTATTCAAGCGGACCCCGTTGCCTAGGTCACAGTAGGGAACTTAACAGACTCTCTATGCTCCTCAACCACTATTATGGAATTCACCTACCCCCAAGTGACCAACTGTGAGGAGTCTTAACTAATGAAAAGCTATCTATGAGTTTTCATTCCATCACATGAGGGGAAGTTTTTAAAGGGCACATCTGAGTGGAATGGATGGAGAGGTGAATCTGATAGTGTTGTAAGTTGGTCGGTTGCAGTTCAGGGAGGGGTTACTGATCTCAAATTAAATAACAGAAAGTTGGCTGCACAAATGTCAAATAAAAATCTGCTGTTTCAACAGTCAAAATCATCATCCTGCTATTTTCATTGGTCCCAAACCAGTCTAGTACACTAGCCTCTTTTCAGGCACGGTGCTCAAACGTCTAGCACCATGCCTGGGTGCTAGACGTTCAAGCACTGTACCTTGGATTTCATGTATGGTGCATGGATTTCAGTATACAGTGCATACATCAAAAACACAGTTTCTGTCATAACAACTGAGCACCAGCTCGGACAGGGCAGAAATTACTACCATGAATTAGAGAAATCAAAGACAATCCTGTATATATTTTTCACAACAAAAACAAAAGGGCTCGGCTAATGACAGATGTGAAAATCCTCATTTCCTTTTCTACATAGTCAAGGGTTTTGCATGCAAAGTGTCCTGTGCCTCAGCTTTTTCTACCTACCAGCCAACCAGAATATTGGCTCTTGGGGAATAGATAGGGAAAATACATGGAAAATAGATAGGGTGCTGTTAGGTTTTTCATCTCCAACATCAGTAGAGCCCTTTTGTTTTTGTTGTGAAAAATATATAAAGGATTGTCTTTGATTTCTCTAATTCATAGTAGTAATTTCAGCCCTGTCCGAGCTGGTGCTCCGTTGTGATGACAGAAACTGTGTTTTTCCTGTATGCACTGTATACTGAAATCCATACACCATACATGAAATCCAAGGTACAGTGCTTGAACGTCTAGCACCCAGGCATGGTGCTAGACGTTTGAGCACCGTGCCTGAAATGGGGCCAGTGTACTAGACTGTCCCAACCAAGTCTAAGTATATTCAAATAATTCGCTTTTCTTTTGTTTGAACCTTCTCTGAAAAGGGTGTCTCTGATTTTTACTTTGACAGTGAAAAACAGATATGTCAGCTGAATTCTCTATAGATCTAATAAAATTCAGATGACACATCCATTTTGAACTGTCAAATATGACTCGCAGTCAGCTTCGCCTGAAGAATATTTATCCTCAATTTTTACTTTATTAACTCAATGTTATTTGTCACATATTTTGTGCAGGATAACACTCAAAAAGAGTGTTTCTGGTCATTTATTTTATTAACTTGTGTTTTTCTCCATCTCACAAATCCTGCTAGATTCAAGTGAAGACAGATTGGAATTATGTGTGATTTTTAGCACCATCATTTTTATTACTCAATACTGCAATGTTGAGATCTTTTGGTTTCATGATGAACCTACAGAAAATTTTTCAAGAAATCATGGTCACATCTGGGCAAATACAAATTTCTTGACAACTGTACACAGATATCAACAGCAAAGAATGACATTTTCAGCTTTTCTGATCTTCAAGTGATTGCCAGTGCATAAGCTCTGAAATTCTTTCAGCCCAAGCTTACTGTGAATCATAACTGACACTGCTAAATGGATTCGTCAGCTGAGTTTAATTAGTGGTATTTCAGCCCTTCTCAGAACATATCCTCTTCAGACTCAAGCCGCACAAGCTCAAGAATTAACTTCATTTCTGGACCCTTAAAGGACCCCTGTTACACTTAATGTTTTACGATCCTAAATGAATAAAATGGCATTTTTTTAAATATCACAAACCTATGATGAAATTTATTTCATTGAATATCAAATTTTTTTTCGATTTTATTTCAGATGAAACTGCTCCAGTCATTCCTGACCCTGGCACCAAGCTGATACATTATTCTTCTATTGGACATCAGCTAGCTTACCTTTCCCAGAAACTTTCCTCGCTGATATCTGCGACCAGTGCCGGGGTCAACTAGGACGTCTGGAATCAACTCAGGCTCCGGGCGTTCATCACGCGTAGTCATTCTGGAGCTTTGCTGAAGTCAGGTTTGAATGCACCAAAAGCAAAAGTTCAAATTCAAATCAACCGCCCAGAGTTCTTCTATTTAAAAAAAAAATATGCTCAATTATTTTTCACTACCGGCGGCAAGAAAGTAATCTGGAAAACACTAAACAAACTAGAAATACCAAAAAAACGCTATAAGACAAGAAATATGCTAATTTAATTTATAAAAGAAGGATTAGAGAAGTTTGGATATTTGTTTTCATTCTTTAAAATAAATTCTTGGTTCAGATTTTCAGCTTAGGATTCTTTCCAGAACCGAATGGAGTAATCTGTTCGCCACCGTCTCCGTCCAGGTCCAAAATTTAAAGAAAAGAAGACAAGTCACGTTGCATTCCTGCTGATTCCTGCATTGCACTAAGCCACAGTATAATTGAAGTGTAACCTGCAAGCCAGGCTCTGGCAAGTTGCCTATCGGCCGTTCTTGTGAAGATACATATAACGTTTAGACCATGGCTATGCTTGCAGAAAGAAGATCAAAAGTCAAATGGACTCTGAACCCAAGAGGAAAACTTTGGCAGAATGGTAAGAGAGAAAGTTTGGTCTGTTTCTTTTGTCAAAGTCATGAAAAAGAAAGCAGCATTGCCATTTGTCCAGCATTTCTTATGTGCATTCATTCGTTTTTCAGCTCATGTTTTCTTTTTTTCACAATCACTGAAATTAGTTGCATTTTTTTATCGAAGTTTGAAGTTATCTTCAAACTCAAATGTCTCTATTTAAACAAAGTCTTGTTCGCTGGTCATGTTTCTTTGTCCTTTAAACTCTGACCATTGAACTTTGTGAGCTAGCAAGTTCGAAGTTTGCATGAATCGTCGAAGTAACTTTGACCAGGCAAGGATTGGCGGATTCGGAAAATCACTAATTGAGCAAACTGTGAGCTTCAGCTGCATTTGAAAAGGGAAATTAAATAACAAATTGAGACAACGGCGAACAAAACTTGGATCAGAAACAGAACTAGCCTAGGCTATTGACTGAATTATCATTTTCACTGTTTCACTTGGCTTGTTCCTAATGTAATAAGGTAAAATATTGAAATTTAAACACATTTGAATTCTAACAGCATGATAAACAAGTCAGATCTGACTACATTTTATTGGTTACAAGTAAGTAAATAGAATAGAATAGCCAAAAGTTACAAAAACCTAAATGCAGCCAGTGATTTGGTGGGCATTTCTCCATTTTTCACCTGGGCATTTCACGTACTGTCTCCCTTACTTCCCAATGTGCAGGCATTTCTCCATTTTTGGAATCCCAAAACATAAGTGGAGGGATACCTATGACTTTGTAAAGTTGTCTGTCTGTCCGTCTGTTAGCACGATATTAGAGGTTCAATCCAGGGGTAATGAGACATGCTGAACAGATATCTGAGAATTATTTTGACGCTGGACAAGTAGTTCACCCGGAATACAGCCAAAACCTGAAAATTTGTTTAAAGTAGAAGTTTTATTTGAACTTGGTTAGATGTTCGATTCAGGGGTAAGAAGACAGATGAATCATATATGACAATCATTTTCTATCCGGACATGTAGTTCGCCTCGAATCCAGCTGAAACCGGAAAATTTGTTGTAAGTAAAAGTTTTTTTTTGAAGTTGATTAGAGGTTCGATGTAGTGGTAAGGAGGCTTGCTGAATCCATATGTGTAAATTGTTTTCTTGCCGAACCGGTTAGTTCGCCCGGAAGCTGGCCAA
The DNA here is from genome assembly GCA_030848855.1 of Branchinecta sandiegonensis. Lineage (NCBI taxonomy): Eukaryota > Metazoa > Arthropoda > Branchiopoda > Anostraca > Branchinectidae > Branchinecta > Branchinecta sandiegonensis. The sequence goes on along the minus strand of JAUPMV010000017.1, from coordinate 3,963,858 downwards.
AACCTGAAAATTCGTTAAAAGTTTTATCTGAAGTTGATTAGAGGTTCAGTATAGGGGTAAGGAGATATGCTGAATTCGTATTTGAGCTTTTTTAACAACAAGTAGTTTGCCCAGAGTCTCACAGAAACAGGAAATTTGGCAGAAGTAAGGCATCTGGAAGTTTTGATCAGTTTCGTCAAAGTAGAGATGACGTATAGGGGCAAACACAAACGTGAATCTGTATCTGAACTTGGTTTTCTCAGATGATAGCCATTGGCCTTAATCTGTTTCTAAATTTTAATAGTAAAAATTTTCAAGGGGTCCAGGGAAGACAGGATATCTACAAGATCCAGTTGTCTGGATCAAATATGAAATTTTGGGATCCCATCAAAGCCTTTGGTCTTGTTTCATTTGGCATTTCAAGCACTGCCGCCCGATCATGCCCAATGGCCCATATGTTGGTACTGGGCATTTTGGGTGGCTGGGCGGTGGGCGAAAACTTCAAGCTGGTTGAATGGGTTAGGGAGTTCACCCTGTTGAACTAGTTATTAGATCTTAAACTGTCTGTGGCCATCAATGGAGCTACATTTGTGAAAAGCTAAAGAAAAGGGTACAGGGTGTTGAAAGTTCGAATTTAAACCTGGCACTAAATTGCCGGCTTATGTGAACCTTTTATTAAGCTTCTTATTTTAGATTACATGATTACCCCTTTTTTCTTTGCAATGGTCAGGGACAAAGCCATAATTAAATCAGCAAATTTCTGCCTCTGTTGTTATTGAGTTTAAGGGCCATAAAGCTCTGATACACAGATGACCCATGTTTTTTCTTGTTTTTCTAGAGGAAAATAAGTTCGGACAGAAGTTGATGGAGAAGATGGGCTGGTCAAAAGGAAATGGTCTTGGACGAAACCAGCAAGGGGAGTTAGATCCAGTCAGAGTTGCATACAAACAAGATAGCAAAGGTAATGAGCCATAAGAGGAGGGGTCCCACCCAAAAAAAATTCATGGTCTCTTTTTTTCTGGAGGCCAGATGGTTAACACAGTCAAATCTCTTGAGGCAAGAGAAAATCACTCCTTTTCCAGAAGAAATCCACCCGTCCAGGCTCAGTATCAGGGTCTTTAGTACCAGGGCAGCTGTTGCTTGCTTTATTATGAACATCTGTTCAATACTTTTTTTTAAATCATGCTGCAAAATAAAAAGGTTGCTTTGTTCAAATAATATATACAACAGATAGGTCAGCTACGACGCTCCAACAACGATATTTCGTCCCTTCTTGGCAAGGGTCCTCGTCAGGCTGTCAATCTTCAGGGTCAGCGTGGCGGAAGGAAACAAACCTGTAATTAAATAACTGAAGCTTCTACCGTAGAAGAACAAACCTGAAATACCGAAACAAACCTGTAATAAATAACTGAAGCTTCTACTGTAGAAGAACAAACCTGAAATACCCAACAAACCTGTAATAAATAACTGAAGCTTCTACCGTAGAAGCTTCAGTTATTTATTAAAGGTTTGTTTCCATACCCGACCCGACGTTGGACCTGAAGATTGACAGCCTGACAAGGACCCTTGCCAAGAAGGGCCGAAATATCGCTGATGAAGCATCGTATCTGACGTATCCATTGTATACAATATTTGAATAAATGTTTCAAAGTGAGCTTGGGCTAAAGGAATATTTAAGGTTGCTTTGACTATCTTTAACAGATTTGCAGCTGGGTTCTGTTCTAGTCATATTTCAGCGCTTCTTGGCAAGGGTCGTCTTCAGGGTCAAGATAACTTGTCATCCGTTTAATGCACTCAAGTATGATTCTCCGTCAGCTTGGGCAGAAGTAATACTAACAATTGTTTGCTCAGAACAGTTCCAGACTTCAGTCTAAAAATGAAATAGCCCCTTTGTGTTTCTCTTTTCTCTCTAGTCTTTATTTACTCTGTTCCTCAACAGTATTCCAGAAATCATACAGAAACACATATGTGTCCATCACTTCTTGGGATTAGCCTTGAAGACTATGAAATAGGCCAGAAACACAGAAGAAATAACCAAGAATGGGTCTAGGCGGTTGTTCATGCTGCACGCCCTTCGGAAGGCTGGGCTGTAGGCCTGTAGCAAGATATTAAGCTCAACGCTTATTTATCCTATGTTCGACCAGTCTTGGAATACATGTCTGTTGTGTCGCACTCATCCCTCGACAACCAGCAGTCACAGGCCGTTAAGAAAATCCAAAAGAGAGCCTGCAGACTGATCATCGGAAGTAGTTATCGTGGGTGCGAGCAGACACTACTGGAACCACTCGGCGGCGGCACTCGGCTCTCTTTCTCTCTCTCTCTTCTGCTTCTTCATCTGCTTTGCATTTTCTGAAGTTCTTTTGAGTTAACTTTTGCCCCTGAAACTCAGCAACGAGACTGCCTTGTTATTCTGAAAATCGGTTGCAGTTGGGTAGAAGTTGCTGAGTAGACCCTTTTCAGTTTGACGTGAAATATTGTTGATGCAAACGAGTAGTTTAGAATATGTTGCAGAAGAGTCAGGAAAGTGAGAAATATCCTTATTTGCATGATCCATTTTAGGTTTGGGGTTCAAGTGGTCAAATGATGATTGGATTGCTCACAAGGAGGACTTCAATGCTATTCTTGCAAACTTGAATGTAGTCACGGATGGGCAAGTGCCTAATCCAGAGCCATTGGCACCAGCATCTTTAGAAGAGAAGTCAAAGTCGTCGAAGAGCAGAGTCCAGTAAGTTCTTTCGTAAAACACCTTTGTACCTGGTCTTTGACAAATCCCTGATTTTTTTTAAAAAGCTAGGCCAAACGTTTGGTACACTTAGAGTTTAGAATAGGTTATCCAAATGCTGCATCCTAGCCCTACCCTACCTAACCCACTGAAAAAAGATGTGTGATAGTTAGTTTTCTGAACTGCTAAAATCAGCAATATTTCATTGAGATAGTTTGCCCAGCCTTTGGCATAGCATGGTCTTATTTGACCGCGCTAAACGGATGGGTCGGCTGAGATTTATTCTAGGGATATTTAATAATAATAATAATAATAATAGTAACTCATTTATTTCCTTAGTAGCATTTACAACTGCTAGCGGCGGATCGTCAACATAACAAATTACGAGTCACGGCTGATTGATATTCGGACAGTTAAAATTACGAATAAAATAAGGCACAAACGAAGATAAATACATTTCGGTTGAGTTTATGAATGCTAGTCTTCCCCTTGTATTCGGTCTGGTCTGGTTCGGCGCTTCTTGGCAAGAGCCCAGTTCAGGCTCAAGGTAGACAAAAAAACTGCAGCTGCTAATATTTCTAGCGCAAATGATATGATATATATATATATTATAGAACAAAAAGCCTGAGGGCTATGGCAATACATTACAAACAAGAGCTACGAGCTCATATGGCACTTGTTACGAGTAGGCAATACAAGAAAGTAGATGAGAACGTCACAAAGAACACCCGCCATCCAAAAATGCGGTACGGAAATAGAAATAGGATATTTAGTTTCACTCTGAGCAGTTACGGTATCGTCTCGGATTATCTCTAGCAAATGCGCATGACTTTTTCAAACTTCCAAGTTTCAGCCCAATAAATCCACTCGTTTGATCCCTAGACCTGCTACACGATTTACGGTACTCCCTCCGTCTCCCCCTACCGTGGCCGAATCTGATTCGGACTCAAAAATGGATCATGCTTAAGTTCCGTCCCAATCCCTCTGCTTTAAGCGTTTCTTCTCCCCCCCCCCATCCCCCCACAGGTATCGGATCCGACCCGGACTTGACACTGAACATCTGAGGCGATAGCTCTTTCCGCCTGACAAGTTTCATTCAAACCCGATGCCCCGTTCAAAAGTTATGCATGCCACTAGGTACCGGACTCGCCATCCATCCACCCCCCCCCCCCCCACGATGGTCGGATCGGGGAAGTCGATCTGTTCGGATCCCTAACATATCTGCCAAGTTTCATCGTCCTAGCACATCAGGAAGTATGCCGAACTCGCGGGCGCCGAACCCCCGCTCCGCCACAGTGCCCGGAAGGTCCGTTTATGTCAATGACGTATCTAGGACTTGTGCTTGTTCTTCCAACCAAGTTTCATCCCGATCCCTCCACTCTTAAGTGTTTCTCAAGATTTCCGGTTCCCTCCTCCAGCTCCCCTGCCCCAGTGTCATCGGATCCGGTCCGGATTTAAAGTGGGACGTTTGAGACACGAGGTCATCCTAAATATCAACTCTCATCAAGATCCGATCACCCGTTCGCAAGTTAAAAATACCTAAATTTCTGGGTTTCCCCCTCCAACTCCCCCCCAGTGTCACCGGATCCGATCTGGATTTAAAATGGAACGTCTGAGACACAAGGTCCTGTATGTAAAGTTTCATTAAGATCCGATCACCCGTTCTTAAGCTAAAAATATATCATTTTTCCAGTTTTTTTCCGGATTCCCCCTCCCTCCACTCCAGATGGTCGGATCGGAGAAACGTTTAATGCACTCAAGTATGATCCTCCGTCAGCTTGTGCAGAAGTAATAGTAACAATTGTTTGCTCAGAACAGTTCCAGACTTCAGTCTAAAAATGAAATAGCCCCTTTGTGTTTCTCTTTTCTCTCTAGTCTTTATTTACTCTGTTCGTCAACAGTATTCCAGAAATCATACCATACTTTTTACAGAAATCATACTGGCCTATTTCATAAGACTATGAAATAGGCAAGAAAGACAGAAGAAATAACCAAGAATGGGTCTAGGCGGTTGTTCATGCTGCACGCCCTTCGCAAGGCTGGTCGGATATTCTCTCTAGATATTCCTTGCCAAAAAGTCACTGATATGCCGCGATTTTTCGTAAAAAACAGTAAGTTTTTCGCAAAAATAGTCGATTTTTCGTAACAACAGTCAGCTTTTCTCAAAATCCTTCGATTTTTCTGAAAAACAGTTGGCAAAAATGACCAGTCAGTCGGTAAATACCTTGCCCCCCCCCCACACAAACATTTCGGCTAGTTACGCCTCTGGGCATATCGAAAAATCGAATCTGGTCCGGTCCCTGATACGCCTGCCAAGTTTCATCGTCCTAGCTTATCTGGAAGTACCCGAACTAGCAAAACCGGGACCGACAGACCGACTGATGGACAGAAATTGCGATCGCTATATGGCACTTGGCCGTAAAACGAAAACAAAAGAAAGTCATCATCTATTTACCAAATTCCAGCTAGATAGACCTCTCTCGATGCTTCTTCGAAAGCTTAAGGAATCTAAAAAAATATCAGCCAACTTATCGGTTTAACTCAGTCGATAATATTCTCAGTCGGCTTGGAATCATTCTGTATAAAATGTAGGGTGACTGGCGTTTTGCATATACTATTCTCCAGACTGTAGATATACCCAGCGTTTCGCATGCATAGCCCATAAAAAAATTCGGGGATTTGTGGCAGACTGCTTGAACCTTCATTTTGGACTCGGAAAAGTTCACAGTTTTATTGGGTTTCTACTTGTTGTTGAAACTCGAAAATTATAAAAGAAAACCTGTAGCCTGGAAGGCTTATCGTTAGCATTTCTTTTTATTTCGCTGTAGCGTGGCCTGCCGGGACCCCCCCCCCCCCCCCCTAATTTTGTGTAAGCGTAGCTTACTTGTTAAGTGGCAAACATCTCAACACATTCGAGTTGGCTAAGAGCTTATTAGCTCACAGAATTAAAATCAAGGAATAGGACCGTGCTTTTTCCTTTTCGTTGTGTTTTTCGTGTCAATCCCTCTGATATACCCAGACAATTACTAAAAACGGCTATCAGGACCCTTGCCAATAAGGGTCGCAATATCGTGCCTAAGCATCGTAGCTGACATGTCCGTTTTTGGGATCCCAAAACGTAAGTGGAGGGATAGGCCTACCTATGACATCGCAAAAGAATGAAGGTACAAGGGGGGGTTGAGATATTTTGACCAAACTTGGCAAGAGGACTCTTTAGGTCGAAGTACAGGTCAAGTTCGAAGATTGGCTATGTAGCCCTATATTTAGGGGTGGGTGAGGGATTTGAAATTAAGGGGAACAAATTTCTTTTAAAGCTGATGATAGTCGAATTAGGGGTAATGAGACATGCTGAATCCGAATATGAAATTTATTTTCTTGCCGGACAAATATTTCACCAGGAATCCGGGGAAAACCATAAAATTTGTGAAAAGTAAATGTTAAATTTGAAATTGATAAGAGGTTCAGTTTGGGGGCAAGGAGATGTGCTGAGTTCGAATATGAAAATTACTTTCTCGCCGGACAATTTGTTCGGCCAGAATCAAGCCAAAACCGGAGAATTTGTTTAAAGTAAAAGTTTTAAATTCTTAATATTTAAATTCGCTAGGATGTTCGATTAGCGGGTAAGAAGACATGCTCAATTCGTATATGACAATCATTTCTCACCGGGCGTATAGATTGCTCGGAACCGGCTGAAATCGGAAAATTTGTTAAAAGTGAAGTTGATTAGAGGTCCGATGCAGGGGCAAGGAGACATGCTGAATTCGTTTTTGAGCTTTGTTTTTTTGCCAGACACGTATTTTGTCCGGGATCCTGCCGAAACCGGAAGCTAGACAGAAGTAAGGAAGGAAGGAGATACGACGTAGGCTATAGGGTAAACCTTATGCTCAATCCATACCTGAATATTTACCAGCGCAAAATGGATATCTGAACTTGGTGAAATTCAGCTGGCGTATCCGTTTTGCACTGTCAAATACGAAGTTGGTCTTCCCCGATTATTACCATTAATCTGTTTCTAAATTTTAAAAGTAAAATTGTTTAAGAAGTCTGTTGAAGACCGAATATCTACAAAACCGAATTGTCTGGAGCAAATGTTAAAATCTTGGGATCCCATCGAAACCTTTGGTCTTGTTATCCATTGTTTGAATATAGTCATCTTGGACCCAAGTAGTATTTAATTCCTCTCGTTTTCTAAGCGGTATTGTAACGACAGAACTTGGGGGGGGGGGGGGCAGTTGCGCAAGTCATTTATCTAAAGATTTGCCCCTAAGGCTAAACGTTATGCGTTTGCTTAAGCTGTCCTTGTTTTTGCCGTCAATGTGCCGCTTAAGATCTCCTAGAAACGTATCTCATTAGTATTGGGTTCATTGCCAAAATGCCGGAGGAAAAGAACTGTTCCCTGGAATCCCGGAGATTGTTCACGTGTTCTCTTCAGATAGTAGGGCTACCTACAACTATGTAGTAGCTTTAGGAGTTTCGGTCAGTTTAACGTTTTGACATCCCAGGCTATTTTAACGAATATTGGGAAAAATAAAAGGATTCTGATTCTGATTCTGAAATAGTCAGTTTAGATTTCGGTCAGTTTAAATGCTGAGTATAAATTGCATATATAAATATTTATTGACGACTAAACGAATATTCGGCTTGTCCGCTTCCCGTTTCAGAAATAAGCTGTATTTTAATTTGGATTCAGTGTACTGCAATGTAGCCCAATACATGCAAATAACTTCGGAATGATTATACAGAGCAGAGTTCAAATCTGATTAAAAATTGAAATACAGTAACTGTTCATGGGTTCCCAGGACCAACGATTCTGTTTGCTAACGGGATTGTGCAAGCTTATATGTGTGCCTCCTATAGTGACGTTTAATAGCCAACTTATAAGTTGTCTTAACTTCTGTTGACTGATTAAATGTCTCAATCAGTCAATCAAAGTTTAATCTCCAAATAGCTTAAACTAGAATAGGAATAAAATATTTACGAAATACAAAGACACTTAGAAGATATGACCAGAAATAAATGATGGGATGAAACTGCGTAAAAATTCGGCATAAGAATTAGCAGGATATGGAGAAAACTGATTGCCAGTATTCCTCTCGGACCGACGCACGGAAGACGGGAGGGGAGGGGGGAATAGATGGGTCATTCCGATGTGTCAGTCAACACGGCCAAAGGCGAATTTTTACAGTGCATAAGGGGCAAGGGCTTGCCAGCTAGCTTTCGGAACACTAAGGAGGGGGCTCGAGATAACAAAGAAGGGGGGTCCTGTCGACAATAAGTCCCTGTATCTTTATTCAAGCCCCCCAGGTCCGTTTGATGGCCGAAAGTTGCGTTGTCAAGTTTTCTGTGCCTTTAACTCGCTTTCTGTCACTTTATCGAATACACGTTAATTTATATTTTTCTTTTTCAAATTAGCTACCAAAAGTTCACTCGCGGGAAGGATATGAGTCGATATTCTCAGGAAGATCTGAAGTGTATTCTTGGTGAGAGAAAGAAGAAAGAAAACGTGGAAGAAGAGATCGAGGAGGTCAAAACGGAACCAGAATTCGATCCGGAGAATGAGGAGGCTAACTCTCATGGCGTAACCACTATCAAAAGAGGGAGCATTCAAGACTACTTCGCCCAAAAGTTGGCCAAATTTAAAGGCCAAAAAATCAACAAATCTGCTCCCAGGAGTGATGATTCTGATGATGAGCGACCGAGCTTTGGTTTCGGCACTGGTTTGGGCTATCAACCGGCAGAAAGCTTAGATGTCGATAGACCTGCAGGACTCGGGTTTCAGACTGATGATAGTGTCGGCTTGGGTTTCAAAGCGGATGGTCATGGCTTCAGGCCTGATGCTGGTCACGCTAGTAAGCCGAACATCTTCGTGAATCTGCTCAACCAGTTCGAAACGGAAACGACCAGAAAGCGAAAGCGGAGAATTGAAGAAATCGAGAATGCCACAAATGAAATTCTGGAAAAGTCACAGAAGGTCAAGAAGGAGACAAATGAAAAGCCGTCAGTACGCTTTGATGAGGAAGTCAAAGTGAAGTATATCACTAATGAAAGCTTCGAAGAACAGCCCCGAAAGAAGAAAGTGAAAAGAGAGAAAGGAGAGACTGAGATTGTCGTGGAAGCCGAAATAAATGAAAGCAGCTCAGAAACAGAAGGCAAAAACAGAAAAGATTCCGCTACAGTTGATATTGATGAACTTGAAATCACTGAAGAGCAACGTGAATCAAAGAACAAAAGGAAGAAAAGTAAGAAGGACAAGAAAGCGAGAGAATCGGCAGCAGGTGAGCTGGCCGAAGAACAAGAGATTGCCGAACCTGTTAAGAAAAAGAAAAAGTCAAAATCTAAGGATCGAGAAATGGAAATTGAAACTGTGCCTGAGTCAGTCAGCAATAACACAGAGGAAAACGCAGGAGCGGCCGAAGATGGCGAAAAGAGAAAAAGTAAGAAGTCAAAAAAGAAATCAAAAGCAGGTGAAGTAGAGCCAGAATCAGCCAGCAGCAGTGCAGAAGAAATTATTGGAGTGGTTGAAGAAAAGGATGACGTGAAAAGCAAGAAGTCCAAAAAGAAAAAGGCGGAAAGAGATGAAGAGCCGGTAGAAACTGAAATCGTCACAAAGACGAAAAAGGACAAAAAGAAGAAAAAAGAGAACCGAGAACCCGAGTCAGAAAGTGAGCCAGTTCTTGTCGAAGAAACTATTGAAGCCATTGCTAAAGTTAAAAAGGACAAAAAGAAGAAAAGTGAAAAGGAAGATGAAAGTGAGGAAGTGTTACTCTCAGCCGTTGGCGAGTCCTCGAAAAAGAAACGCAAGCGAGAAAAAAACAGTGATGAGGCACCGGTCGAAATATCGTTGCCCGTTGGCAAAAAGCTTGAAAACCCACAGTTTGACTATGTGAAAGACTCAATCCGACCGGAGAAAGTGAAAGAAATGCAAGGACGATATGGACAGGTTTTATTTGACCAGTTCGCTGGATCGAATATTCTCGATATTCAAGGGTATGGAAGTTAAACAATGCTTCTGCACTCAGTGAACTTTATTATGGTGAATAGCTTCAGCGTTGTTGAGTGCAGCGATTGGCAGTGAGGCTGCAACCAATAGAGGCCGGATAAAGGGACATTGTATATATTCTAATACGAGGCCGAAAATATACCGCGGTTGTTCTTAAATTCTTCACAGCCTTCCGACGAAGTTCATTAAGATTTCCTGGGTTGTTATAATGGGTTCAAGCCAAATTGAAGTTACATTTTTGTGAACGATTGAGCCACAACATCGAGACATTAGGCGTATCCTCGCCGCCCTGGGGGCTCCTCGGAGAATCGAGGGAAACGGCGAGAATAGAGGGAGTCACTCCACGCGGGCTCCCGCGTGCGGAAAACAACGAGAACATGGCAATGCTTCCAAAATGGATTTTGTTCGAAAAAAATATGCAGTTGACGAAATTAGTCGGGATCGACTTTATTTTTGGTTTTGTTTCTTCTGATTGCTCTTAATTAATTTTACATTGTTAATAATTACAAAAAAAACTGTATTTTCAATGAAATTTACTTATTTTTCTCAAAATCAGTTTCAGATCATTAATAAACTCAGTATTGGTCTCAGAAATTCTTTTTAACCACCCCTCGCATCTGATTTTCCATAATAGCTCATGCAACTCCCCAAAGCGATTTCCCACTGAAGCTGAAAGGGAGTCCTTTTTGATGATGGTGATGATAATCGGAGCATTCCCCGCCCGTGGGGGGGGGATACGGGGAGTGATTCCTGGGGACAAAGAAAAACGCAGGGACTCCTAAAAAAGGGGAACGGTGAGAATACGCCTATTGAATTTTGCACCGGTGGATGCGTCATGTGGTGTCTCATTTGGAAAGGAGGGTCCCAAAGGAGGGTTTGTGTGATCTGAAAGCAAAGCGGAATCACTTTCTGTCGGCTTTCGCGTATCTAGGGAGAGCTGCCGAGCTTTCCGCGTCGGTATTTGCTCTCGGTAGCAGCTCTCCCGGCAATGGTTCTAGTCTAGCAGCTCCTCGGAAAGATGGAACTTCGGGTCAAAAGACGAGAATAAATTAAGAACCATAGCAATTTGCAATCTGCAGAATTTTAACACACTGATGCAGCCCCTGAAATAGAAAGTGTTTATTTCTAGAACAATAGTTTCCCTTCCGTTTTCGGAGTAAATTATGATGGAAAGCGTAAAGAGATCCCCGGAATCGGATTTTCCTGCGGTCTTCACTTCGCTCGCTGGAAAGTGGTTCGGAAGCATCGCGAAAACGCTCCTTCAGTTATGAACTACCCTTTTGGGGTAACCCCGCATGCGACGTGACTTCTTCAACCGGAGGTTTCGGATCGACAGCTTTAGCTCATACGGAGCTAGCCAGGTCGGAAATAGCAAGAGGAAGACAGATTTGGAGGTTTAACACTGATCCCCCACCCCTGGTATACACTGACTCAATTTCTGCGTTAACCCGCTGCGTTTTGCATTAAGTTGGTACGCTCTCACACAGGATTTGCGCCTCTATTTGTGCCTTGAAACATTCGAAACGTTGACGTTCATGGTACAGCGTTTGTGCAGCTGCCGAAACCCGCAATTCAGTTACCATAGTATGTGTGTGCCAGGGATAACTAAGTGGGGCTTAACAGTTTTGCTGCTAAGCTGTTCATAGCATTGGTCTTTCCTAAGATAAGCTTATTTAACGTCGTTTCGTTGCTCGATTTTTCGGGGAAACTCCAAAGCCAAAATTAGGTTTGAAGGTTCTCTGTTCCACTCTTAAGGTTTCCGCTTCTGTGCCAGAAAAGACCTCCAGAAAGTGGCACGTGCTTATCATCTAGCACAAAAGCTGAAACAAGGCTTTTAACTATGATCAACGAAAGGACTTTTTAAGCTATGTCGTAGATGGACTAATTTGTGAAAAATACTTGTTTTTACCCCGTCTGTTAAGTGCCTACTTGTGAATAAAAGAAGCCTACATCTTACAGACCTGTTTCGCGAAATTTATTGGTGGGGATAGGCCAGGCTTCACCTCAGAATTTTCTTCCGGGTTCCAGACACCCGTTTTCTTCGGGATGGATCCTCAAAGCAAGTCTGGCCAAAAAAACCTCTGGAGTTCCGGGGTGTTGGAAACTTTAGATTCCGGAATCTGGAAGGTGTTATAGAGGCAACACATTTGATGCTTTGTTCGAATATGTAACACGGCGTATACAGAATCTTCTTTTCGTCGGGTCGGTGTAATAAGCTCTATCCTGATTCTACTTGTCTTATGCAGAGACAATCAGATCGCTTGGTTAAGCTGGCCATCGGGCCGAGGAAAGAGTTTCGCCAGGTTTGCCACTGGGAGAACAAAAGTTGAAGTAACGACTGTTCTTCGAAAGAACACGTTTTGTTATGTTACGACTGCTTATTGATGGTTAGACGAACACTGCTGTCCATACGTTAATTGTTAGTTTTTATGGCACTTGCAGCCTCTGGCTCAAGTGCCATATACCGATCACAATTCCGTCTGTCGGTCTGTCGGTCGGTCCGAGTTTTTTTGTCCCACATATCCGAGTTAGGGTACTTCCAGATGTGCTAGGACAATGAAACTTGGCAGGCATATCAGGGACCCGACCAAACTAACCTGGAAATAATCAGTTTCCCGATCCGACCATATGGGGGGGGAGTGCGGGGCGCTGGAAACTTGCAAATTTAGGGCATTTTGTCACTTTTTTCTGAGTTAGGGTACTTCTAGATGAGCTAGGACAATGAAACTTGGCAGGAATATCAGGGACCCGACCAAACGAACCTGGAAATAATCAGTTTCCCGATCCGACCATATGCGGGGGAGTGGGGGCGCTCGAAACTTGAAAATTTAGGGCATTTTGTCACACTTTTTCGAGTTAGGGTACTTCCAGATGAGCTAGGACAATGAAACTTGGCAGGAATATCAGGGACCTGACCAAAGTAACCTGGAAATAATAAGTTTCCCGATCCGACCATATGCGGGGGAGTTGGGGCGCTGGAAACTTGAAAATTTAGGGCGTTTTGTCACACTTTTTCGAGTGAGGGTACTTCCAGATGAGCTAGGACAATGAAACTTGGCAGGAATATCACGGACCCGACCAAACTAACCTGGAAATAATCAGTTTCCCGATCCGACCATATGGGGGGGAGTGCGGGGCGCTGGAAACTTGAAAATTTAGGGCATTTTGTCACACTTTTTCGAGTTAGGGTACTTCCAGTTGTGCTAGGACCATGAAACTTGGCAGGCATATCAGAGACCCGACCAAACAGAATTAGGAATAATCAGTTTTCTGATCCGACCATTTTGGGGGGGGGGGTGGAGGGCAGGGGAATCCGGGAAACTGAGAAGTGTGTAACTTTCGAACGGATGATCGGATTGTAATGAAACTTCATAACTGAAGAGAATATATATCTGTAATGTCCCGTTTAAAGTCTTGACCGGATTCGGTAGCCAGGGGGGAGTTGGGGGGGGGGGAGACCGGAAATTTCAAGAAACGGTTAGAATGGAGGGATCGGAGTGAAACTTGCTGGGAAGAACAAGCATCTGCTCTAGATAAGTCCTTTAGACCATTGTACTGGATCCGGACACTTATGGGGGGGGGGGGGGGGCGGAATTCCGGTGATGGTGGTTTTTTGGATTTTCACGATGAAACTTGGCAGGCATATCAGGGACCCAATCAAACTGACTTCAAAATAAAAATATTGTCGATCAGATAATGGTGGGGGAGTGGAGGGAGGGGAATCCGGGAAATTGAGAAGTGTGTAACTTTCGAACGGATGATCGGATTGTAATGAAACTTCATAACTGAACAGAATATATATCTGTAATGTCCCGTTTAAAGTCTTGACCGGATTCGGTAGCCAGGGGGGAGTTGGGGGGGAGACCGGAAATTTCAAGAAACGGTTAGAATGGAGGGATCGGAGTGAAACTTGCTGGGAAGAACAAGCATCTGCTCTAGGTAAGTCCTTTAGGCCATTGTACTTGATCCGGACACTTATGGGGGGGGGGGGGTCCCGGAATTCCGGTGATGGTGGTTTTGGGGATTTTCACGATGAAACTTGGCAGGCATATCAGGGACCCGATCAAACTGACTTCAAAATAAAAATTTTGTCGATCAGATAATGGTGGGGGGAGTGGAGGGAGGGGAATCCGAAATTTTCAGTCATGCGTAATTTTGGAATGGTTGATCGGATTCGAGTGAAATTTAAGAATTCAACAGAGGACATTTCTCCGATGATTTTTTTCATATCCGGACCGGATCCGGCAACTATTGGGGGGGGGGGGGAAATACGTGCCCCGTTTAGAATGGAGGGATCGGGATGGAACTTTGTGGGAAGAACAAACAGATGCTCTAGGTAAGTCATTTGCTGAATCGGATTGGCTACGTGCACCGCGGGGGAGCTGGGTGGGGTGGGGGGGGGGGGGGGGGGGGTGGACCGGAAATCTCGAGAAACGGTTAGAATGATGGTATCGGAGTGAAACTTGCTGGGAAGAACAAACATCTGGTCCATATAAATCTTTTACATAATTTGACTGGATCCGGACACTTAAGGGGGGGGGGAGGAGGGGTATCCCGGAATTCCGTTTTTGGGGGATTTTCACGACGAAACTTGGAAGGCATATCAGGGACCCGGTCAAACTGACTTGGAATAAAAAAAAAATCCTCGATATGATAATCTTGGGGGGGGGGGGGAGTTGAGGGAGGGGAATCCGGAATATTGAGTCATGCGTAACTTTGGAACGGGTGATCGGATTCGAGTGAAATTTAATAATTAAACAGAGGACATTTTTCTCTTGTGACCTTTTTCATTTCCGGACCGAATCCGGCAATTATCGGGGGGAGGGCGGAAAATACTTGACCCGCTTAGACTGGTGTGATCTGGATCGAACTTCGTGGGAATGACAAACAGATGCTCTGGATTAATCATTTACAGAACAGGATTGGCTCCGGTTATTGTGGGTGGAGTTGGAGGAGGGGGAGGGCGGTCTGGGATTCCGGTGATGCGCGTTAAGGTACTTCCAGATCTGCTAGGACGATGAAACTTCGCTGGAATATTGGAGACTCAACAACATTTGCTTAGAAATTGCTACTTCCCAAATCCGATTATTCCTTAAAGTACCAATCTTGACCGCAAAGTAAAAAAAAATACTTTTAAGCAATATATGCATTTTCGTGATGCCCATCAGCCCATTAGCAGTATTGCCTCAAGGGTTTTGCTTACAAATGAAGTTCCAGCTCCCTTATAGCGCGCATCTCAACCGCAAAGTCAAAACTTACTCTTGATCAATCAAATCATCTTGACACATGCAAGTGCCATATGAGCTTACAGCTCTTGTTATGGCACTTGCAGCCTCTGGCTCAAGTGCCATATACCGATCACAATTCCGTCTGTCGGTCTGTCGGTCGGTCCGAGTTTTTTGTCACACTTTTTCGAGTTAGGGTACTTCCAGATGTGCTAGGACAATGAAACTTGTTATGGCACTTGTAGCCTCTGGCTCAAGTGCCATATACCGATCACAATTCCGTCTCTCGGTCTGTCGGTCGGTCCGAGTTTTTTGTCACACTTTTTCGAGTTAGGGTACTTCCAGATGTGCTAGGACAATGAAACTTGGCAGGCATATCAGGGACCCGGCCAGACTAACCTGGAAATAATCAGTTTGCCGATCCGACCATATGCGGGGGAGTGCGGGGCGCTGGAAACTTGAAAATTTAGGGCATTTTGTCACACTCTTCCGGGTTAGGGTACTTCTAGATGAGCTAGGACAATGAAACTTGGCAGGAATATCAGGGACCCGACCAAACGAACCTGGAAACGATCAGTTTCCCGATCCGACAATATGCGGGGGAGTGGGGGCGCTGGAAACTTGAAAATTTTGGGCATTTTGTCACACTTTTTCCAGTTAGGGTACTTCCAGATGAGCTAGGACAATGAAACTTGGCAGGAATATCAGGGACCTGACCAACCTAACCTGGAAATAATAAGTTTCCCGATCCGACCATATGTGGGGGAGTGGGGGCGATGAAAACTTGAAAATTTAGGGCATTTTGTCACACTTTTCCGAGTTAGGGTACTTCCAGTTGTGCTAGGACCATGAAACTTGGCAGGCATATCAAACTTAGAAATATTCAGTTTTCTGATCCGACCATTTTGGGGGGGGGGGAGTGGAGGGCAGGGGAATCCGGGAAATTGAGAAGTGTGTAACTTTCGAACGGGTGATCGGATTGTAATGAAACTTCATAACTGAATAGAATATATTTGCAATGTCCCGTTTAAAATCTTGACCGGATTCGGTAGCCAGGGGGGAGTTGAGGGGGGGGGAGACCGGAAATTTCAGAAACGGTTAGAATGGAGGGATCGGAGTGAAACTTGATGGGAAGAACAAGCATCTGCTCTAGATAAGTCCTTTAGACCATTGTACTGGATCCGGACACTTAGGGGGGGGGGGAGGGGGTTTCCCGGAATTCCGGTGATGGTGGTTTTGGGGATTTTCACGATGAAGCTTGGCAGGCATATCAGGGACCCGATCAAACTGACTTCAAAATAAAAATTTTGTCGATCTGACAATGGTGGGGGGAGTGTAGGGAGGGGAATCCGAAATTTTCATTCATGCGTAATTTTGGAATGGGTGATCGGATTCGAGTGAAATTTAAGAATTGAACAGAGGACATTTCTCCGATGATCTTTACATATCCGGACCGGATCCGGCAACTATTGGGGGGGGGGGCAACTATTGGGTGGAGTTGGAGGAGGGGGGGGGGGGTCTGGGATTCCGGTGATCGCGCGTTAAGGTACTTCCAGATGTGCTAGGACGATGAAACTTCGCTGGAATACTGGAGACTCAATAACATTTGCTTAGAAATTGCTACTTCCCAAATCTGATTATTCCTAAAAGTACCAATCTTGACCGCAAAGTAAAAAAAATACTTTTAAGCAATATATGCAATTTCATGATGCCCATCAGCCCATTAGCATTTTTGCCTCAAGGGTTTTGCTTACAAATGAAGTTCCAGCTCCCTTAGAGTGCGCATCTCAACCGCAAAGTCGACACTTACTTTTGATCAATCAAATCATCTTAACCCATGCAAGTGCCATATGAGCTTACAGCTCTTGTTGTGGGACTTGCCCTTCGGCCAAGTGCCATATAGCGATCGCAATTTCTGTCCGTCTGTCGGTCAGTCTGGGTTTTGCTAGTTTGGGCACTTCCACATAAGCTAGGACGATGAAACTTGGCAGGCATATCAGGGACCCCAAATGATTAAGTTGGAAATAGTCATTTCCCCGGTCTGAGCATCGTGGAGGGAGTGGGAATCCGGAATCTTGAGGTATATATAACTTTTGAACGGGTGATCGGATCTTAATGAAACTTGATATTTGGAAAGACCTGTCTCAGACGTCCCACTTCAAGTCCGAACCGGATCCGGTGACTTTGGGAGGAGCCGCAAATCTTGGGAAACGCTTAGAGTGGAGGGGTTGGCATGAAACTTGGCGGGAAGAACAAGTCCTAGATACATCATTGACATAACCGAACCGGATTCGGGCACTGGGGGGGAGTTGGGGGGGGGGGGATTCTGGTGATCCAGCGAGTTCGGAACTTCCTGATGTAATAGGATGATGAAACTCGGCAAGAATTTGAGGGATCCGAATAGATCGACGTGAGTATAGTCGTTTCCACGATCCGAACATCGCGGGGGGAGTGGAGGGATGGGGAATCCGGAATCTAGTAGCATTTAGAACTTTTGAACGGGCGATCGGATTTGAATGAAACTTGGCAAGTGGAAAGAGCTATTGTGTTAGATGTTCCTTGTCAAGTCCGGACCGGATCCGATACTTGGGGGGGGGGGGGTTGGAAAGCACCGAATTTTTTGTGAAACATTTATTCAAACAATGTTTACAACGGGTACGTAATCATTACAGGTTTGTTTCTTTCCCCGAAGTTGAACCAGAGGATTGACAGCCTGACGAGGACCCTTGCCAAAAAGGGCCAAAATATCGCTGGTGAAGAATCGTAGCTGACGTACCCGTTGTAAACATTGTTTGAATAAATGTTTCAAAGTCAGCTTGGGCTCAAAGAATATTTTTTTTTTGTGAAACGCTTAGTGACGAAGGATCGGGATGGAATTTGGTGGGAAGAACAAGCATAAGCATTAGATACGTTCTTGTCGGGGCTCTTTGGGGGGATTTGGAGGGGGTTTCCTGGAATTCCGGGGATCGCGAGATAGGATATTTCCAGATGTGCTAAGGACGATAAAACTTGGCAGGCATATTAGTGACCCGACCAATAGACATAGGCAGGGGCGTCACTAGCCTTTTACCTTGGGGGGGGGGGGGGGGGGGCGTCCGGTTTGTGCCGACGGACTAAAAATGTAAATGTGAAATAAAAAATGTAAAACACGAAAGTAATTTCGTATATTATATTCGGCTTTTCATTTCATCTTTCGCTAAAAAAAAGTGAAGCTTACAACGACTGTACCCAGAAAAGGCGAAATTTTTGTAATCTGCCTTTTTCCGGAAAAATTTTGCTATACCTACCATACAAGTTCTAGCTTTAAACGTGTTTAAAATCCCCAAGAATTTAAATCCTAACAGCCAACTAAATGAAACATCGTTCTTCCAAATAGAGAATACTACAAAATGCGCCGCAGGCTAGAATTTGTGTAAAATTAACTGTAATGCATCAGTTGAGATTGTTCCTTTAATGTAAATTCGTATATTTAAATTATCATATTCGGCTTTTCGTTTCAGCTTTCGCTAAAAAGTGAATCTTCCAACGATTCTACCCAGAACAAGTTGAAGTAAGCTCCGCAGGCGAAATTTTTTAATCGGTAGTTTTTCCGGAAAAATTTGCGCCCGACAAACGTTTGCAGAATTTGATTTCTTTGTTATAAAAAGAATCCGATATGCCGACAAGAATACGGACGCCAGACATTCAGAATTAGATTCCTTAAGTGTTTTGCCCGACAAGGCTGTAAAGCTCTGTATTTCTTACGTGTAAATAGAAGCTTAATCTTAATCTTTCTTATGCGTCAGATAAATGTGTACAGAATTTGATTTCTTGCGTTTAAAAACAACCCGATGCGTCGACAAGAATACCGACGCCCGACAAAACCATACGGCATTTGATTTCTTACGTGTAAAAAAAAACCGTTGTGCCGACGAGACTTGAACTTCTCGGGTGCGGCCGACGAAGTTTGTAGAATTTGAGTATTACGTATAAGCAGATGTGCCGACGAGTCGATCGCCGCCCGACAAAACCATACAAAATCTTATTTCTTCTGTATTCCTTATGTATAAAAAAAAACTCGATCTCCCAACGAGAATACCGAGACCCCATAAAAGCATTCAGAAGGTTTCTTGTGTGTTTTGCCCGACAAAATGTTTCTAGGATTTCATTTCTTTTGTATGAAAAGAACCCCATGTGCCGTAGAGTCGACCGACGCCCGATAAAAGCATAACATTTTTTTATTTCTTCTGTATTCCCTATGTATAAAAAGGACCCGATGTGCCGACGAGAATAACGAGGCCCGACAAAAGCATGCAGAATTCGGTTTCTTCTGTGTTTTGCCCGAAAAAATGTTTGAAGGATTTTATTTCTTGCGTATGAAAAGAACCCGATGTGCCGTAGAGTGCCCGACAAAAGCATAACATTTTTTATTTCTTATGTATTCCCTATGTATAAAAAGGACCCGATGTTCAGGTTCTTTTATTCAGGTTCTTTTATTTCCAAAATACTTCGTGACAATATATTTTGATGCCGACGAGAACAACGAGGCCCGACAAAAGCATGCAGAATTCGGTTTCTTCTGTATTTCGCCCGACAAAATGTTTGTAGGATTTTATTTCTTGAGTATGAAAAGAACCCCATGTGCCGTAGAGTCGACCGACGCCCGACAAAAGCATATTTTTTATTTCTTCTGTATTCCCTATGTATAAAAAGGACCCGATGTGCCGACGAGAATAACGAGGCCCGACAAAAGTATGCAGAATTCGGTTTCTTCTGTGTATTGCCCGACAAAATGTTTGTAGGATTTGATTTCTTGAGTATGAAAAGAACCTCATATGCCAGAGTCGACCGACGCCCGACAAAAGCATATTTTTTATTTCTTCTGTATTCCCTATGTATAAAAAGGACCCGATGTGCCGACGAGAATAACGAGGCCCGACAAAAGCATGCAGAATTCTATTTCTTCTGTGCTTTGCCAGACAAGTGTTTGAAGGATTTTATTTCATGCGTATGAAAAGAACCCGATGTGCCGACGAGTCGACCGACGCCCGACAAAAGCATAATATTATAAAGTTTAATTTTTTTCTGTGTTTGCAAGTCCAATTTTCGGGGAGTTGAGGGAGGGGGATCCGGAAACTGCTGACTTCCGTAGGTTGCGTAAAAATGCTCCCTCCAGTGAAACTTTATGGGTGATAAGAACTGATGACCTAGATATGCAAAGCATGTGTACGAACCCATGCGGCCATTGTTGTGGGGGGGGGGGCCGGAAACTTTATGACATGCACAAAAATCAAACGGATGGGCAGAATGGGATGTAAGTTGGACAGTACCAAGTTTATGCGGAATACATTTGTCATTTGGCGTCCGAACCGAATTCGAAAGGGTAGGAGGAGGATGAAGCAGGAACCGCAAATTTGCAGATATGCTCCGATTTCGAGTTAAACTTGATGGACGGGAAGAGGAGATGTTAGATGCGAAGTTTCTGTGTCCGAGTCGTGTTCGGCCACAGTGGGGGGAGTCCCGGAAATGTTCTGGCTCACCTAGGGGTGCAACGAGTGAAGTGATTTGAATGAAACTTGGAAAGGAGAGAGACCGTATGCCTTAGATGACATGTTTTACGATCTGGACCGGGTCCGAGCACGGTGGTGAGGGGTACCGGAATTCCCGGAAAAATGCTCAGATTTACTTTCTCGTTTCTCACACCATCTACTCGTAACAAGTGCCATATGAGCTCGTACCTCTTATGTTTACAATATAATGGTCATCAAATTGTACTTGTGCACTTCAAGGAGTGCTAAGAACACTTTTTCTGATCTTTAGAAGCTCGAAAAATCGTATTAGTGTGGCAATACTGAACGTCGCATAGATAAGAACCTTCGCTACGCAGCTTATTATACCTATTTGAACAGTGCTTTCAGTTAAATTCAAGACTTTTATTCCGGCCAGAAGCCATAAGCATACACTACAACAAACACACACACAAAAATAAAGAACGTATTAGAACACAACAAAAATTAGACACACCCTTCTTTTTTATACATGTTAACCCAGACGGGCAAGGACAAGCGAAGCCACGGGTTACATAATAAGAAACTTTAGAGAAACAATATATATGCAAATAAAAAGGAACGGTGATACTCTTGATGACTATCTCTTCGTGCCGACGAAAAATGCTCTTGATGAGTAATTCTGCATGACGATGCAGAATCGCCTTGTACCTAGCGGAAGAGCCGGAAGCGGTATCACATTTGCTACCAGAGATCGCCGTGATTGGTTGACACAGGATTTGAGTTGTTGAGGTTGAGTCGTTAGTGAGACGTTTACTCGTTCTTCCTGAGGATGATCACAGGCGTGTTTTGGACTTAGTCATATAAGGCGTTTTCTCGCCGTTCCCCGTGGACTCCTCGGGGAATCGAAGGGAACGGCGAGAATAGAGGGAGTCACTCCACGCGGACTCCGCGTACAGAAACAGCGAGAACATGGGGAATGCTTCCAGAATGGATATTGTTCGAAACAAAATATGCAGTTGACGAAATTAGCCTGGGTTCACTTTATTTTTGGTTTTATTTATTCTGTTTGTTTTTAATTAAATTTACATTGCACCGACACCAGCAAAAATTGATTCCCCTCCGAATCTGAAAGTGAGTCCTTTTTTATGATGGTGATGATAATCGGAGCATTCCCCGTCCGTGGGGAGTCCCCGGGACAAACAAAAACGCGGGGACTCCTCAAGTGGAGTCCTCGGGGAACGACGAGAATACGCCTATAGAGTATTGTCGTATGCCTAGCGAAGAGCCAGAAACCCACCACAACAAACGTTTCTGATTGGTTTACATAGGATATGAATCAATTTTGAGGATTCGTTTCGGCAACGTTTGTCGTTCTTCCGGAGGCTCAATGGCGTGTTTCGGACTTAGTCATATAAGGCGTATTCTCGCCGTTTTCCGAGGACTCGTCGGGGAATCGAAGGGAACGGCAAGAATAGAGGGAGTCACTCCACGCGCACTCCGCGTACAGAAATAGCGAGAACACGGGGAATGCTTCCAGAATGGATATTGTTCGAAACAAAATATGCAGTTGACGAAATTAGCCTGGGTTCACTTTATTTTTGGTTTTATTTATTCTGTTTGTTTTTAATTAAATTTACATTGCACCGACACCAGCAAAAATTGATTCCCCTCCGAATCTGAAAGTGAGTCCTTTTTTATGATGGTGATGATAATTGGAGCATTCCCCGTCCGTGGGGAGTCCCCGGGACAAACAAAAACGCGGAGACTCCTCAAGTGGGGTCCTCGGGGAACGGCGAGAATACGCCTATAGAGTATTGTCGTATGCCTAGCGAAGAGCCAGAAACCCACCACAACAAACGTTTCTGATTGGTTTACATAGGATATGAATCAATTTTGAGGATTCGTTTGGGCAACGTTTGTCGTTCTTCCGGAGGCTCAATGGCGTGTTTCGGACTTAAGGCGTATTCTCGCCGTTCCCCGAGGACTCCTCGGGGAATCGAAGGGAACGGCGAGAATAGAGGGAGTCATTCCACGCGGACTCCACGTACAGAAACAGCGAGAACACGGGGAATGCTTTAAAAATGGATTTGTTCGAAAAATAAATATGCAGTTGAAGAAATTAGTCTAGATCCACTTTATTTTTGGTTTTGTTTATTGTAATTGTTTTTAATTAATTTTACATAGCACCAACACCACCAAAAATTGATTCCCCTCCGAATCTGAAAGGGAGTCCTTTTCGATGATAGTGATGGTAATCCGAGCATTCCCCGTCCCTGGGGACTCGCGAGAATACGGGGAGTGAGTCCCCGGGACAAACAAAAACGCGGGGACTCCTCGGGGAATCGAAGGGAACGGCAAGAATAGAAGGAGTCACTCCACGCGCACTCCGCGTACAGAAATAGCGAGAACACGGGGAATGCTTACAGAATGGATATTGTTCGAAAAAAAATATGCATTTGACGAAATTAGTCTGCATCCACTTTATTCTTGGTTTTGTGTATTTTATTGTGTTTAATTAATTTTACATTGCACCAACACCATCAAAGATTGATTCCCCTCCGAATCTAAAAGGGAGTCCTTTTTATGGCACTTGCAGCTCTGCTGAAGTGCCATATACCGATCACTTTTCTGTCGGTCTGTCCGTCCACTCTTCTCGAGTTAGGGTACTTCCAGAAGTTCTAGGACGATGAAACTTGGCAAGTTATTAGGGACCCGACCAAACTAACTTGGAAATAGTTACTTGACCGATCCGACCATCGTGGGGGGAAGGGGAGGTGGCGGAATCCAGAAAATAGGGGCATGCATAACTTTCGAATGGGTTATCGGATCTTAATGAAACTTGATATCTGGAAAGACCTCGTGTCTCAGATGTCTCATATCAAGTCTGGATCGAATCCAGTGAATCTGGGGGGGGGGGAACCGGAAATCGTGCGAAACTCTCAGAGTGGAGCGATCGAGATGAAACATGGTGGGAAGAACAAGCACAAGCTCTACATAAACAACTGACAGAACTGGACCGGATTCGGACACTGTGGGTGGAGCTGGAGGGGGGGGGGATCCGGCGATCCGTAGTTAATATACTTCCAGGTGGACTAGGATGATAAAACTTGGCAGGCATATCAGGGACCCGAAGAGATTAACTTGGAAACAGTCACTCGCCCGATCCGACCATCGTGGGGGGAGGGGGAGACGGCGGAATCCGGAAATTAGTGGCATGCATAACTTTCGAACGGGTTATCGGATCTTAATGAAACTTGATATCTTGAAAGATCTCATGTCTCAGATGTCCCATTTCAAGTCCCGACCGGATCCGATGAACTGGGGGGGGGGGGGGGGGGGGGTCGGAGGGGAGAACCGGAAATCTTGTGACACACATCGAGTGGAGCGATCAAGATGAAACTTTGTGGGAAGTACAGGCACAAGTCCTAGGTGCATCCGTGACAGAAGCGGACCCGATTCGGTTGCCGATGGGGGGGGGGGGGGGGGGGTGTCCGGAATTCCGGTGATCGTGAGTTAAGGTACTTCGAGATGTGCTAGGACGATAACAATTTGCTGAAACATTAGAAACTTGACGTCATTGGCTTAGACATCTTCACTTCTCCGATCCGACCATTCCTTAAAGAACTCATCTTAACCGAAAAATGCTTTTAAGCAAAATTTACTTCTTCCCGATCGCCATGAGTACATGCTCCTTTTTGCCTCTAGGGTTTTTCTTAGAAATTAATTTTCAGCACCCTTTTATCTTAACCAAAAAGTGAACCGGCACTTCCGTCCTGTGACCCAGCTTTGCAAGTCTGGCGCATCTTAACCGAAAAGTGAAAACAGTACTTTTGACCATCACTTCATCTGACCCAGCCTTGCAAGTGCCATATGAGCTTCCAGCTTTTGTTGATGATGGTTATGATAATCAGGGGCGTCACGACTGGGGAGGGAGGGGGGGGGGGACGCCCCCCCCCCCCCAATGCTGCCGGCGAGTCGGTAAAAAAAATACGAATCGGCGCGAAGCGCCGCGATTTTTCGTCAAAACAGTCGATTTTTTTTCATGAAAAAAGTCGTTTTTTTCTGAAAAATGGTCGATTTTTCGTCAAAATAGTCGGTTTTTCCGAAAATCAGCCGATTTTTTTCAAAAATGTCATTTTTGTTGCTGAAAACAGTCGTTTTTTCTGTAGAAAAAGTCGGTAAAAATTACCAGCCAGTCGGTAAATGCCTCGTCCCCCCCCCCCCCCCCAAGCATTTTGGCTAGTAACGCCTCTGATGATAATCGAAGCATTCGGGAGAATACGGACAGTGAGTCCCCGGGACAAACAAAAACGCGGGTTTTCCTCAAGTGGAGTCCTGGGGGAACGGCGAGAATATGCCTATATAGAGTTTCAGAGAAGTCAAATAGATTATGAGAGTAGTAGGGTGCTCGTGTCTTGTCACAAAAGACCGACAAATTTATCGGATGGGTTTTAGGGTAGTTGAATTTTTTAAACATTTTCCACCAGCCTTTCGTATCTTCTCGTATAGAGTTGCTAGACATTGAGTGGAGTACAATAGAGGTATGCTAATTTGAACAGTTATTTAAATTTGAACAGTGCAGTTTTGGGCTAAATGAGATCCAAAATACATATTCAGGTGTTTTGGAGGCCCTAAATTACCTATTTTGGCTAACCGGTAGTTAACTTTAGTCACACAAAGTGCATGAAAATGGCAAAGTTAAAGTTCAAAGCCAACAAACGTTCGAATAAACGTGCCTCTACTGTATCGTAGCGGTGGCTCTACGCTGTAAAAAGTTTCTCCGAGTAAGGATTAAAGTGAACTACAGTAATAATCTTATCTCTACTGGGGTAAGATTAATCCGAATTAGAGAAAATCTTATCTCAGTACACACAAGATTAACCACAGTAGCAAATACAGCAAGATTTTTGTTTACGGTGTAGTAGGCCAAACATTACTGATATTTTAACGCGCGTCCTCTAGTTGTCGCAGGTTCAGTTCAGCTGTACTGCCGTTTCTTTCTGAACTGATGTCAATACGGTGTGTTGTTAGATGGCGTATGCGTTGCTTAGAAGACCGTTTGAAGGCGTTGTGATTAAAAGTGAAACAGTTATAGCCTAGTAAGTTTGGGCTTGCTCCTATGGAAATTGATCAAAATCACTTTCGATTCGAGATAGATTGTAGTCAAATCTAGGTCTTCTTTTTTATTTTGCGTAAATCTAGTGAAAGTAAATCTCTTATCCTCCCGAGTTTGCTGAAGAAGGCAAGAAATTTGAAATGTCGTCATTAGAACTTTCACGACTCACGACAATGCCTTGGCAACCGTCAGATGTTCAAGACAAGAGAAGAAGACTGCATCTACCTTAGAGTCAAGACCACCAACGCCGTGATAACAAGAAAAACTGAGTTCGACTGGGGGAGAAGACAGGACCCCTTCTGCTGTTCTGCAGACTCTGCCAAAATGCCCAAGAAACGTTGCAGCATCTTCTTTTCAAATGCAATAGACCATGCCCAAAGCTGAGACTACTCAGATCCAAAGTACTGAAGCGAAACCCTCGTGACATCGAAGAAATCTCTTCAATATCAATCCCCCCAAGATACGAACGAGCAGTGTTCCTGCCGATCATCACCGCCCTCAAATTCCTCTTTATTTCTTAAGAGCGCTGTTCATCTCAGCCCAAGGTTGCCCTAACCTAACCTAACCACGACCCAGCAATACAACTAAACCAACGATCAACCACAAGAAAGCCGAAAGGGTCCCTCCCTGGAACCCATGCGCTGATGAATTCAAAGAAGAAGAAAAAGTACAGTAGAAGTTATGTGAACAGTGCAGTTTTGGGCTAAATGGTATAATGAAGATCCAAAATACCTATTCAGGTGTTTTCAGATGCCTTGATTATCTACTTTGGCTAACTGGTAGTTAATTTTCCAAGTCTAATGTCAACAAACTTTCACATAAGCATACCTGTACTGTATAAAACTGAAGCTACATCATCAGATGTAATCTACTAAATACTCCAGACAGTGTATAAAAACATACATGAACATGTGTAATCTACTTCTTCCAAAGCATGAACAAAGAGATGATGTTGGTTGGGTGCAGCCCTGGCCTTGGTTTTTCAAAGGGCTATGGACCGAGTAAACGTTTAGGTCTCATAAAGTTGAAGGTGCCTAAAGTGCTCCTTCACTTTGTCAGTCTGGCCTGGTCAACCCTCTCACCTCTGGCTATGTTGGCATCTTAAAATCTAACCAAATAGGGCTGAGATAGACAGTCTTGTTACTCATCACTTATCCCCTTAAATAGGCTTCAAGGCCATGAAAATGCATTACTTCTTCTTTCAGATTTCTGTTATGGTTATGGTACCTCTGGGTTTGAAACATTTATAGACCAAAACAGTTAATGATGGGCAAAAACCATGGTCCATCCATGGTAACTGATTGTGGTATCTGAAAAATCACATCACTTTCATCAACTTTTGTCAAATTGGTGGGAAAGATCTGTTTGGCACTTAGTGATGTAACTAGATATCAGTTTTTCTTTTGGGATGACTTCGAAAAGTGCAATTTCGGCAATCATTGTTTTTGCAGAGAAGCAGTGTATCAGATACATGGTAACTGCAAAAACGACTAATTGCAGATCCAGTTACCACAGTCAAATACCATGATATTTTGCAAATAACAGCTGGCTTCTTTTAGAAGTGATCTTACAATCTGGAATCAAACATTTCTTGAACTTTGCTTCATTAGCAATTGAAATGCATGCTTTTGTTGAAATTCAGATTCTCTTGGTTGATGTGAACTTTGTCTTGTTGGCCAGCAATGAGTATTCTGAATGTCACTAGAGCACAAGATCACCTGGAATTGTGGAATGAACCATTAGGTTTGAAAATCAAGAATACATATAGCAGTTTGCCCATGCCTTAGTAAAATTCTGCAGTAGTTTCAGTATAGTTTTTGTCTTCTTTACTTGAAAACTAGTACGAAAGGTTCTATATTAACAAAACTGACTTAAAGTAACAAATATATTAATTTTAGATTAGAGATGGACACGGTATTGTGGGAATGCTGGCAAGACAGATTGAGAAGTAGGCTATGTTGAAGAAAATTCTATTTTAACATATAGAATGGAAAAGGAGCAATTGATTTTCTTTTGAGCCTGGCTGGCACAGGCTGGCAATCTCCAAACTCAACAAGAAGACACCAAAGACAAGACCCAAATGAGATGAGAGTGATGCTACTTCGGCAAGTTAAGACTTGTTACTCCATGGTAAGTGATTATGTCCAGTTCTTATTTGTTCTCCCAATTGTAAATTTATTAAGACTTTACATAATCGATTCCCTATTTAACCTGTAGAACATTTTCAGTCCACTTTGTGCCAGTCTTCAGTGCTTGGGGGGATCAGAGAGTACTACCATGCTTTCTTCTTTTGGCTTAGAAAGCCCCACTTTCTCAAGGCCGTTGTTGAATATGGGAGTTTTCGAAGTGACCTTGAGCCCTCTAGGCAACGTGGTTAACAGAGAAGTGTCTTTTCTGTGAACTGTCGGCTTTCATGTTGTGAGTACCTTAATTGCGAGTACAAATCAGCTTTAAACACAAAATTGAATTTGGATTGAATTTGAATTTGAAAATTCAGTTTGTATGTCGTTCAATCTGCATCGTTCTTCTGGTTTTTGGGATCCCAAAACGTAAGTGGAGGGATACCTATGACATCGCAAAAGTTGTCCGTCCGTCCGTCCGTCTGTAAGCACGAGAACTCTCGAAGGGGATGAGATATTTTGATAAAACTTGGTGTGAGGAATTGTTTGGGTCAAGAGTAAGGTCGAGTTCGTAGATGGGCTTTGTAGCCCTATATTTAGGGGTGGGGGAGGGGGTTTAAATAAAGGGGTAAGCAAAATATTTTTTAAACAGCTAACAGGGCAGTCGATTATGGGGTAGGAAGACATGCTGGACACGATGGTGGAAACCATTTTCTCGCCGGACAAGTAGTTCGCCCGGAATCCGGCCAAAACCGGAAAATCTGTTAAAAGTAAAAGTTTTATTTGAAGTTGATTATACGTTCGGTTTAGGGGTAGTAAGACATGCTGAACACGATGGTGAAAATCATTTTCTCTCCGGGCAAGTAGTTCGCCCGGAATCCGGACAAACCGGAAAATTGTTAAAAGTCTTCGTAGTGTTCTGTTCAAGGAGTCTGGCGAAGACTGGATCTGGCGTAGACAAGACCCAATTGTCTGGATCAGATATTGAATTTTTGGGATCCCATCGACACCTTTGGTCTTTTTAGTTACTTGTCGTTGTATGTTTTGTTGGTTCCGCATCATAGCTAGATGGCGCGAAGCTAATATTTAGACGCCCTCTGTGTGAATTCCGCTTAAACTGTTGATAGTGCAAAACGGATACTTCAGCTGAATTTAATTAGAGCTATATTTCGGCCCTTCTTGGCAAGGATCCTCTTCAGGCTCAAAGCCGCTCAAGTTGGAAAAAAGATCTTGTGGGAAAACAAACTGAAGATTCTAGTTTAGCGTTAAATATTTTACTTCGTGAATTCCTTTGTGAGAGTTGCTTGGAGTTAAAAAGGTGGCTGTGATCTCATTTTGGAGACGGCTGCTGTTTTTGCTGCTCGATCGGGTAGAGTTTTTCTGCATTTGGGTTGCCTCTCGTTTTGTTGTAGAGAAGAGCTTGGGGTCAGGGCATCATCAGCGAAGGGAAATTCAGACCCTTGCCAAGAAGGGATCAAATATGATTACGGGGTCAGCTTGGGCTGAAGGAATACTTATCAGCTTAAACTGGCGATCCAGCCTTCAGCTGACTTGTTGGTGCGTACAAAGTTTGCCATAGTGCTGTGGCGTTTCGATGACTCGACTGGTAATCCGAGAATTTGCATGTTTATCTGTTCTGTCGTGTTTTTCACAGGGCGCACGTTTTGCTTTAAACGTCGCCGCTTACACAGTCGCGTGTTTTTGTTCTTTTGCGTGTTGTATTTCTGTAAGTTTTCGCGTTTTATTGACCGGATACCCGCAATGTCATGGGAGCTTTTAAGGACACCGCGTTCAGCTTACCAGATCTATTCTGATGTCCTTCTGGATAATATGTGGATATGCACAATTCTTTTGGAACCTCCATGTGCGACATGGCTGTTGCGTTCATCTCAACTAATTAAGATTAATCTTTGAAAACCACGCGGACGAGCGGATATGTGACTTAAAGGTAAAGATAACTCAAAACGGAAAAGTCACACTCTCAGAAGTTTCATAACAGACAACACGAGGATGCGCGGTTTCAACAGATAATGCATAACAGATAACACTTCGGCTGTTATCTGTTGTGTTTGAAAACGTTATGCGTGAAATCTTATGCATAACAAGCTTTGT
This sequence comes from Branchinecta sandiegonensis, assembly GCA_030848855.1. Taxonomy (NCBI): domain Eukaryota; kingdom Metazoa; phylum Arthropoda; class Branchiopoda; order Anostraca; family Branchinectidae; genus Branchinecta; species Branchinecta sandiegonensis. The sequence goes on along the minus strand of JAUPMV010000017.1, from coordinate 3,934,095 downwards.
CAGGAAGAGCAAAAAAAAACATCTACTGACTTTATTCCTTATCGTCATGGTGTCGGAAAACTCAGCGGATACTTTTTGGCGGTTTTTCGGTTCTTCCGAATTGTAAGGCTTATTATGCATGACATTATGAACACAATAGATAACATCCGAAGTGTTATCTGTTACGCATTATCTGTTGAAACCGCGCATCCTCGTGTTATCTGTCATGAAACTTCTGACAGTGCAGCTAGGATACTCGTCGGCGATAGAAGAATATCCTTATGCTTTGTGTGACATTGTTAACGAAAAATAGTTGAAACCAGGGGCGTCATTTCGCGAAAACTAGTGGGACAGCGGCGTCATTCCCGGTCACTGGCTCGCCGTAAAAAGCTCAAAGTTTGGCGAGAGACCTTCTTAGAATCAACTTTGCGCAACTGTCAAGATTTTTTCAAATCACTTTGTTTCTTGTGGATTTTTCATGGGTAGCAGCATCCCCCAAGGGGGAGCGAATAACGCCTCTGGTTCAAACCTCAGAACCTTACTCACAACAAAACTAAAATTAATCGAAACGTGGAAAAGAAACTCCCATGTCATTGACCTAACCTAGCAGCAAAAAGAGCATCCACCTCAGCGCTATTCTTCTCCTGCAGCAGCTTCTAAGAAGTAATTCCCCGAAACAGGTTACTTGTAGTTGGTATCAGTATTTTACCGGACAGTTTTTTCGCTGCTTACTTCGTCTGTTCCTCAAAATGGAAACGTCCTTGTGTCAGCAATTGACAAGTTGAGACATACAAACTATTTATTTGTCTACTGAATCATTTGATTGATGGGAGGCGTAGCGTGGGGACCTTGCTAAAACCACATGACGAAATTTTGCCATACTTTCCACTTTGTAGGCATGTGACGTAGTTGGTTGGAGAAACTTGTCTTTTTGAGGATTCCAGACGTAAGCTACGGATACCCAAGAAATTGTATTTCTGACTGTCTGCTCGCCTGTAGATGATATTTAATAAATTCGTATTTTTTGGGATTCCAAATATCAGCTACAGATACCCAAGCCCAAGAGATCCTAATGTTTGTCGGTCTGTCTGCCTGTAAATGATATTTCATAAATTCGTCTTCTGGGGATTCCAAACCTAAGCTACGGACACCCAAGAGATTGTGATGTCTCTCTGTCTGTCCGCCTCTATATGATATTTGATTAAATCGTCTTTTTAAGGATTCCGAACATTAGCTACGGATATCCAAGAAATCCGAATGCCCGTCTGCCTGTGAATGATGTCTATTATATTCATCTTTTCGAGGTTTCCGAACTTTAGCTACGGATACCCAAGAGATCGTACTGTCTATCTGTCCGCCTTTAAATGATACTTAATTATGTTTAAAGTTTATTATTTTGTTCTATTTAATATTCTCATTTGTGCATTCAATTTCTTTATTTTGTTCTACTTCATGGTACCTAATAAGCGGGTCACAAAGAAATAAATACAAAATAATTCAGTGACAGTTTTGTTTCCATTATCACGTTTTACGTACGGTAATATGGTTTTCTGTAGGACAAGGTCAAACAACGTTCATCTATCTGCCCATTCCCGATGAAAAATTTATCTCAATAGTAGTAAGAAGTTGTACGAAAAAGTAGCCTGCAGTACTAGCTTATGCTACTACATGCTTCTACTTCAGGGCTACCGTGTTACTGCATACTACAGCATGCTACTATTAGCAAGACTGGATGCTACTATGGCAAGACAGGATGCTACTGGATACTACTACGTAAGATTGGGCCAGTCTGAGGCACAGTAAATGATAGTATTCTTTGCTATTACATAGTATTAGGTGCAACTTTTTCGTACAACTACCATACAACTACGCAGGCTACAAATTTTTCATCGGGTTGTCATTTTAGGTCCGGCTGGAGTCCGGTTGGAAGCTGGGGTTTCCGAATAACGTAATATGATAGTTCATGTATTTCCATAACAACATTTACAAACTGTTATCTGCAGATCGTCAAAATAAACTAACACCGGACAGTATTAGATACAGTTAAAATAACGAATAAAACAAGACAGGTGTTTTAAATAAAATATGCAGGCTCCTGTTTCGGTAGCTGAAATAATGCTGTAATACAAGCATCGGATGGCATTGATTGTCATGTTATTACTTGGTAGTTTGGTTATGATCGGGTGTGTGGGTGGATTTTCAGATAAAAGTGAAATCTAACACCTGATTGCTTGTTCAGATGAAGTTCCGTTGAAATCAGACATTTTTTTAAAACAACGAAAAACGTGAAATTAAAAAAGTTGGGAGTTCTGAAAATCAGGGGTTTGCTATATTGGTAGCCTAATTAGTGTTGTCGGACAAGGGAAGATGGCTATGAATTATCTCATTGACTCGATAATTGCATCGTGGTGACTGTGTCGGTAGGTTCTCGGATAAAAACGTCCTAACATTATACAGCGCTAACAGGATAATTCCAGGTTGTCAATTTGGGCAATCCCGTTGAAACATATTTTTTTTTGAATAGCGAAAAGAACATGGAAAACAAAACAAGTGCGCAAGCGCTCAGACGTGGAGTGTGGAAGTAAAATGTTTATCAAATTTAATATACAAACAGCGTTACAACCAAGACGTTTCACATTCCCACTAACCATACAAGTAGTGAATCCAAAGAAAGTATAAATCCAAAGAATGTTGAGATCTTGCACGAATAGCTTGAGTTCCAACAATGGTCTGCCAGCCAGTACGACCCCTTAAACCTCTTTTCCATTAGTAAGGTAATAGCAAGTGTGATAAACCAAATCGTAGCAGCCTAATACGCCCTGTGTCACAATTCATTAAGAAGTGCATATCATCGATCATATTACAAAACAGTCGAGTTTCCAACTGTTCATTAAAGATTAAAGTACGTTGTGTCGTCTTATGTGTTGCTGTTACACCAAAATTGTCATCCATAGATGTATCTCCCCAAATAGACAAGAGTTGGACTTGAGATCTGTCATAGATGAACTTAACTCATGGGAAACCTGGGCCCAGCTGCCCATGAACGGGAGGGGGGGGGACCCATCAAAATGCGTATTTACACCTCTTTTTCCTCAATTATGCCAGCTTAGAGTTTGACTCCGGCCACGGTTCAAAAACTTAACTCATGGGCGAATTGGGCCCACTTGCCCATGAAGGGGGAGGGTGGGGGGTGGTTCAGCTCCACATATATATCCCCAACCTCTATGATCCAAAAGCACAAAGGAATTTCATCGCCTTATCTCCTGTTATTGTCAAGTTAAAAACATTAAAAAATGGGCAACCTGAGTCCATTTGCTCCTGAACCAAGTGAGGGTGGGGTTTGGGACCCGCAAAAAGTAAAAAGAGACCCCAATGTTCACAAGCCTACCAAGTTTAAACTTGATACATGTTGATTCGTGTTACGGGTAACGAACTTTACTTCTGGGCAATCTGGGCCCAGTTGCCCATGAACGGGGTGGGTAGGGGAGGTGCAACTTTAAAAGCAATTTCCCAGCCCTAGGATCGACATGTACAAGGAATTTCATCGTCATATGTCCAGTTCTGGTCAAGTTATGAACATTATTCACTGGGCAACCTGGGACCATTTGCCCTTGAACCGGGTTGGGGTGGGGGGTGGGACCCCCAGAAGGCACAACTAGACCCCAATAACCACTAATGTACCAAGTTCGAACTTGATACTTGCACTGTTCATCATGAGCTCCACAAAAAAACGGTGAAAATCAGAAACCGAAAGCCGAAAGCTCCTACAGCGCTCGCAATAGTGGATTGTCCCAAGGAACACTCGACTAAAATGGGTAAGGAAAAGTTGCTTGTATTCACCACACTTTGTCACATTTTGTTTCCATCTCCTGTCTTCAAAACGGCTGGTCTTACATGCTTACATATTTACTTTGGACATTCTACATTGTACTTAGCCTACATATTTACTTTGGACATTCAAGCCTTTTTGCTTGAATGATCTACAAAATTTATGGAAAAGGAAAAAAACTCTTTGATATAAGAAAAGCAAAGAAAAAAAAAATTGAATTTCTAAAGTATGTAAATGCTCCCGATGTCGAATTATTTTGGATATCCCAGAAGCAAGGAAATTAGAAAAAAAATATGGGTCTAAAAAATGTGAAAATGTTTCGGACCCTAAACTGTTCCATCCGTCATCTTTCTTTTTTATGAATGCTTAGGAAAGTCAGTCCTGTATACTCCTGTCCTGTATGCTGTATGTTCTTGCTAAAATTATCGAAAACATATTTTTTTTAAATAACTGGTATTAAGAAACTGTCAAACATATATATCCCCCAAATATGCGAACATTTCGGATCCTGAGCATCTATCGTCTTTACTTGTATTCACCACACTATGCCACGTTTATCTTTCGTCTGTCTGCAAAAAATTAAAATTAATTACTTATTCTTTTACTTTGAACTTTAAGCCTATATGGCATATGGTCGTACCAAATGTTATGGGGAAGAAAAACTCTTCGAATAACAAAAACAAAACAAGGAACAAAAAAAAACCCTCCAAAACATGCAGACGTTTTGGACCCCGAGGCCCTAACTTTTGCATCTGTTATCTTTTCCAGTTTCATTACATGATTGACTGTCAATTCTACTAGTACAATCTTTCCAAATATTATGAAAAACGGTAATTTACCAAAAGTAAAGAACAAAAACTTGACCCTCCAAATCATGTAAATGTTTATTTGGACCCTGAACCATTGCATCTGTCTTTCGTTTCTTGTTTTCACCACATGTGTGACAGTCAGGCCTGCATACTAGTATGGTCTTGCTAAATGTATCTCCCGCTGTTTCACAGTGACGCCTTTTTGGGAGAATTATCATGTTTACTTCTGACGATTTCCGCAAAGCATTTGAGATACCATGACCTTGACTTGCGCGTTGGAGAAACTTCTTCACCGCATAGATGTCGAGAAAGGTGAAGAGCAAATCACATAATGCAGATGGCCATGATTAAGCTATTCCTTGAGAAACTCTGTTGTATGCTCTTCCTTAAAGTTTAACCGAAAAGTGCTGGGATCCGACAGTCTACTCACGCACCACTTGTTCACTTAAAGTTTAACTGAAAAGCCAACTTGTTTTTGTATTATTTTGTTCAGTAGACCAAGTAATTAAGGTCCTGACAAGCCATTTTTCGATTTTCCACTATCTGCTCTAGTAGTGACGTTCAGAATATCTATGACCGTCCCTACAGTGCAAATTCTACTCTACTATGATGCCGAAAATTTGAATCTCAACACAAACGCGGTTTTTCAGAGGGCAGTGGCGAGCTTGTTGAATACTGCTTAATGCCTGAACACAAAGTTTTCTTAATTTTTTTTCGTCAAGCGCATAAATCTACGAACCTCAAATGTATCCTAGATGTTTGTAAATATGTGACTAAAGGATTTAATCTCAGGAAGGAAAATTTAGCTTAGTTTACGTAGCATAGTATTTCTAGAGGTGTAATAGTTTATTTGTGAAGTGTAATAAATCTTGTATGGCCTTTTGGCTCAATAAACAAGCATTATTATTAACACAGGTAAAATCGCATAGAGGTACCGCAAATCCACAAGCAAAGTCCACCATTTGGAAATCTATATAACGGCAAAACGCATTTTCATCGGGTCTTCAAGACTCTTTAAGAGAATAAGTGATGGGTAACTACATTAACCTATCTCAACCCTTTTCGGTTAAACTTTAAAAGTAGGCTTGAAAACTTGATGAAACTGCGTTACTTCGTTTGTGCGCTAATCCACAGATAGTCGATTTCAGCGAGTGAACTTTTTCTTTCGAATTTGTGGTACCTCCATGTGCTTGTACCTCTATGTTCGAAATTCTTAGCGAATACATACGTAAGCCAATGCCGAAAAATAAATAAAAAATGGCAGATTCTTCGCATTCAGTATCTTCACATCATCTTCGTACTTTCTTCAGCCTTGACTTTCCTAGCTTACTGTCTTTTACCATGGAAATATAGACTTTAGTTAAAGTTCAAATTCTCTGGGTCTGAGTGGTTGTCTTGCAAGCAGCGCACAGTCTGAACGTTATCAGTAGAGCCCCGGGTGAAAAATACAAAATCCCTTAGATGTGTTGAAATAATTAAGCGTATCCAAATATCAGATGTGGAAATAAGCTGCCTTTTCAGTTAAACTTTAAAGAGGGCCGCGAAAAAAGTGTTTCTACCTTAAACGAACCTCTCTCTACACCGTAATCTTGCAGTATTTGCTACTGGGATTAATATTGTCTATAGTGAGACAAGATTGTTTCTAATTCAGATTAATCTTATCCCAGTAGAGGTAAGATTAATCCCAGTAGCAAATACTGCAGTTAACTTTAATCCTTTCTCGGAGAAACTTTTTACGGTGTATATATGATATGATATTCATTGTAAAAAAGCCGGAGCGCCATGGCAACACAAATATACAACACAAGACCAAATCAAATAGTAAACCCCATTACCCCTAAACAAATTAACAAAAACAAACTTAGCCTACATGGGCTACATGACATTTTCACGATGCTTAATTGCCAGCTTGACGAATCTTCCCAACACTGAATCACAAAATACTTAAAGTTTAAAAATAGAACGGCCGAAATAGGGCAGAGTAGTTACCCCTCACTTACCTAAAGAGGCTTGAAGACTTGATGAAAATGCGTTACTTCGTTGCTCCGCTATTCGCGAATAATGGTGGGTTTGCACTTTGCGTAAAATCCGAGCGTATTTTAAGCATGTGTTTGAGCTAGAAAAGGTTTCTAGCAATACGGACGTACTAATATACAAAACGGACCGATTTCTCAAATACGTCCGTATTGCTAGAGATCTTTTCAAGCCCAGATACATACGTAAAATACGCTCGGATTTATGCAGTTTGTAACCGTTGCATAATTAATTTTCAAATAATGGAATTTCCCTGTCGGATGTGTGGTACCTCTGTGCGCTTGTACCTGTCTTTATGCTTGAAGAAAGCTGTTTACGAAAAATAAGTGTTCACGCAGTGAGCAGTGGTCACCTAGCTTAGTGGTTCCCAACCTTTTCTGTACCGCGTACCCCTAAACAAGGTTCGAAAAGGTTGTGTACCCTCATTTTCAGAAAGTGACACAGGCGATATTTATGTCATAAGAAAAGGTATACACGTGTAGAAATATATATAAAATCAATGAGACATTTGAGGCTGCGTTGTAGAAAATATTTTGTCAAATCTCGGCTCGACGTCATTAACGGCAACATTTTTTACAGTCATCACATTTTTACCGGAGCTTGACATCACTTTTCTACTAAATGGATTTTGAATCCAGTCATAAGTTCTACCCTATCACTGCAAACTGATAAATAACAGGTACACGAATATTTTTCTTTCATGCTGTCCTCGGTACTGAAGGTTTTCGAACAAGAGCTGGAAGCTCATATGGCACTTCCAACGCTGGGTCAGGTGAAAGTGATGGTCAGAAGTATTGTTTTCACTTTTGGTTAAGATGCGCACTTTAAGGGTGCTGAAAATTAATTTATAAGAAAAACCCTTGAGGCAAAAAGGATCATGTACTCATGGCAATCGTGAAAAAGTAAATTTTGCTTAAAAGTGTTTTTTGTATTTTGCGGTTAAGATGAGTTCTTTAAGGAATGGTCGGATCGGAGAAGTGATGATGTCTAACCCAATGATGTCAAGTTTCTAATACTCCTGCAAAGTTGTATCGTCCTAGCACATCTGGAAGTACCTTAACTCACGATCACCGGAATTCTGGACACCCCCCCTACAACCCCCCCCCCCCCCCCCCCTCGGCACTCGAATCCGGTCCGATTCTGTCAGTGATGCACATAGGACGTGTGCCTGTACTTCCCACCAAGTTTCATCCGGATCGCTCCACTCAAAGCGTGTCACAAGATTTCCGGTTCTCCCCTCCGACCCCCCCCCCCCAGTTCATCGGATCCGGTCCGGACTTGAAATGGGACATCTGAGACATAAGATCTTTCAAGATATCAAGTTTCAATAAGATCCGATAACCCGTTCGAAAGTTATGCATGCCACTAATTTCCGGATTCCGTCGTCTCCCCCTCCCCCCACGATTGTCGGATCGGGCGAGTGACTGTTTTTAAGTTAATCTGGTCGGGTCCCTGTTATGCCTGCAAGTTTTATCGTCCTAGTCCACTGGAAGTACATTAACTACGGATCGCCGGAATTCCGGAACCCCCCCCCCCTCCAGCTCCCCCCACAGTGTCCGAATCCGGTCCAGTTCTGTCAGTTGTTTATCTAGAGCTTGTGCTTGTTCTTCCCACCAAGTTTCATCCCGATCGCTCCACTCTGAGAGTTTCACACGATTTCCGGTTCCCCCCTCCAACTCCCCCCAGATTCACCGGATCCAGTCCAAGACTTGATATGAGACATCTGAGACACGAGGTATTTCCAGATATCAAGTTTCATTAAGATCCGATCCCCCATTCGAAAGTTATGCATACCCCTATTTTCTGGATTCCGCCACCTCCCCCTCCCCCCACGATGGTCGGATCGGTCAAGTGACTATTTCCAAGTTAGTTTTGTCGGGTCCCCAATACGCATGTCAAGTTTCATCGTCCTAGAACTTCTAGAAGTACCCTAACTCGAGAAGAGTGGACAGACCGACGGACCGAAAGGTGATCGGTATATGGCACTTGAGCGGAGCTGCAAGTGCCATAAAAAGAGAATATTTTCTTTTATGACAGAATCTCGATAACGGACAAATACTATCATCTGAGGTTCACGTGACACATCCCGCAAATTCATGCTTTCTTAAAGCTGCATCGCAGACATTTTCGTTATTTTTGTTCTAGACCTGAATGACAATATTACTTGCAATGCCTTCGCTTCTTCTTGAACAATATTGTTTGACACAGGAATTGATTTTACAGCAGTAGGCTAGCTGTTCTGAAATCAATATTCTTTGATGAATTTCACTAGGGCTTGCATTCAGAGGCGTCACGCATAGGCTGGAGAAACCTCTTCCCCTAAGTGGTCGGCCAGTCGGCAAAAGAAACTAAAAAAAAGGGCCGCAATTTTTCGTAAAAGCAGTTAATTTTTTCGAAACATATTAGGTAAAAATTACCAGCAACTCGGTAAAAATATCTTGCCCCAAAAACTTTTTGGCTAGTGACGCCTCTGCTGGTATTATTAGGCTTTCGGCAATCAAAATGAGTGAGGTGATATTTTGAAAATACAGATTAAACAGATTTTGGTACCTTCGCGTACCCCTTGCAAGGGTCTCGCGTACCCCTTTGGGTACGCGTACCACCGGTTGGGAACCACTGATCTAGCTCACGACCTGCCACTGAAAAGCCGCGTTTGTATTGCGATTAAAATTTTCCGCGTCATAAAATTTTGCGTTGTGAGGACAGCCGTAGATATTAGTTGCGTTTTTGATCGAAGTTTTGTTCGCCGTTCGCTTAGTCGGATGCTTAATTTCCGTTTTTGAACGCCGTTCGAACGCTATCTTCTCTTCTCGTCCTTCAGGTTTGACTCGAATCGGAACAGTTAGTGTTTTTATGGCACTTGCCCTTCGGCCTTTCTTCGAATCGAAATTTCTGTCCATCCGTTGGTCTGTCGGCCCGGGTTTTACTAGTTCGGGCACTTCCACATAAGCTAGGACGATGAAACTTGGCAGGCATATCAGGGACCCCATATGATTAAGTTGGAAATAGTTACTTCCCCGATTCGAGCATCGTGGGGGGGTGGAGAGACGGGGAATCCGGAATCTTGAGGTATTTCTAATTCTTGAACGGGTGATCGGATCTTAAGGAAACTTCGTATTTGGAAAGACCTCGTGTCTCAGACGATCCGCATAAAATCCGGACCGGATCCGGTGACTTCGGGTGGAGTTGGAGAGGGGAACCGGAAATTTTGGGAAACGCTTAGAGTGGAGGGATCAGGATGAAACTCGGTGGGAAGAACAAGCACAAGTCCTAGTTACATCATTGACGTCACCGGACCGGATTGGGCACTATGATGGGAGTTGGGGGGGGGGGGGGGGGGGGGCGGATCTCTGATTATCCCGTAGTTCGGTACTTCCTGATGTACTAGGACGGTGCAACTGACCTGGCATATCAGGAATCGAACGAACTGCCTTGACAATAGCCATTTGCATGATCCGATCATCTTGGGGGGAGTGGAGGGATGGGGAATCCGAAACTTGTGGCATTCACAACTGTCGAACGGGCGATCGGATTTGAATGAAACTTGGCCGTGGAAAGAAGTATCGTCTCAGATGTTCCATGTCAAGTCAGGACCGGATCCGATACTTGTGGGGTGGTGGTGGTGAAGGGGAACACCGGAATATTCATGAAACGCCTAGCGCCGGGGTATCGGGATGGAATTTGGTGTGAAGAACAAGAGTAAGCCCTAAATACATTCTTGACTGAACCCCATCATATCGGGGCTCTTTAGGGGGAGTCGGAGGGGGTTTCCGGGAATTCCGGTGATCACAAGCTAGGGTACTTCTAGATGTACTAACGACGATGAAACTAGGCAGGCATACAAGTGACTCGACCAAATAGACTTAAAGACTTGACACATTGCGCTAGGAAAACTTCCGTTCCTGTATCCGGCCATTCTTAGGGGAGCTAATGGATTACTGACTTCCGTAGTTTGCGAACGGGTGGTCCGATTCAAGTGAAACATTATGGGTGATAAGAACTAATGAGCTAGAAATGCAAAACATATCTCCGAACTACATGCGGCATTGGCTGCGGGAGCTGGAAGGGGGGGGGGGGGGCGGCTTTAACTTTGTAACATGCTCAAAAACCAAACGAATACGTCCTTCATAAAATCCGATGACGAATTGCCGCCAGACGCGCTAGAGGAACAATAACAATCACACGTGAGATGGGGGGATAAGTTATCTGATGGGTGAATAAGTGATAAGGCTTTCGCTTCATATCGAGTCGCGCATTGCCCCGTGGAAAAGTCAGTCAGCACTCAGCACTGAAGTCGAAAGCCAGAAATGACAAACTTGATGACGCTTGACAGAACAAAGTTGGGTAAAGCAAAAAGAGGGGAAGAGGCATTTTAAACAGTTTTAAACATGGTTAGACCTAAGAGGAATTGAAAATAGCAAAACAAACCTGGATAAACGTACACGAAGAAGTAACGTGTCATTGTTTTTTTACGATAGCGCACCTAGCGGCCAAAAAAGAACTAATCTGAGAGGAATTTTATATGGGGCGAATGGGCCGACTGGGATGCAAGTTTGACAGTACCGAGTTTATGCTGCCTAGTTTGTTATGTGGCGTCCGTACTGGATCCGGCTACGGTAGGAGGAGGATCAGGCGGAAATCGGAAATTTACAGATATGTTCCGATTCGAGTCAAGCTTGAAGGACGAGAAGAGAAGATGTCAGAGATGCGAAGTTTATGTATCCTAGTCGTATTCGGCCGCAGTGGGAGGAGTTGGAGGAGGAGTTGCCGAAATTTTTTAGCTCGCGTATGGGTCAAACGTATGAACTGACTTGAATAAAACTTGGAAAGAATAGAGACACATGTGTCCTAGATGACATGTTTTAGTGTCCGGACCGGACCTGACCAGGGTGGAGGGGTGGGGTGGAGGGTACCGGTGTTTCCCGAAAAAGGCTTCGACATGAGTGAAACCTGATGGCCGGTACGAGAAGATGCTTTAGATAATCTGTTTATGTGGCTGAACCAGTTTGGCCCTGGTGGGGGTAGTTTGAGGGCGAGGCGTACCGGCAATAGTACGGCATTCCTGGGAATCAAACTGGGGGGGGGGGGGGGGGATTTTGTGACATTCTCATGTCTACTTTCTTGTACCACCTACGCGTAACAAGGGCCATATGAGCTCATAGCTCTTGTTATGACTCCGACGATCCTTGCCCGGTCGACGTTTCTTCGACGATTCAAGCAGACTTTGAACTTGCTAGCTCAGGAAGTTTTACGGTCGGAGTTTGAAGGACAAAGAAACTGTGACCGGCGACCAAAAACGGTATTTAAATAAAGACCTTTGAGTTTGAAGGTAACTTCAAACTTCGATAAAAACCTATATGTTCTGAACGTTGTATCAGAGCAAATAGTGAAAAATAATAACATCCATTAAGACAATCCAAATAATGCAGTGTATTCAGTTGAGTGATACAAAAATAATTTGGCTTTTTAGTTAAAATTTTTCACAACCTATTCCTGATCAAACTTTCATATCATGATTCCAGTTACCTTTTCATTACAAGTATCAGAAAAAAGCACATACAGTCAGATTGCTACCCCTTTGCTCAACATTTGGATGCATTTCGGCGACACCGGGATTCTTGATTTTTCGTTTGTACTTCTGTTCTTGATAGGGATTCGTTGCTATGTGGGAAGAACGTTTCGTGTCTGAAATTTTGGCTGGTTTTGTCGACCACCCATAAGGGGGGATTGTTTTGTGTTTATAGGTTTTGATCCGGACTGTCGAAGCCTTGACTCTTTAATATTACTCAAATGCTCTTTTGTTGTGGTCCAGCGTCTGGATGAGCTAAGATTTTAGGCATCAAACATTCTTGTGCTACTTTAAAATTTAAACAAGACTTAAAAATAATTGCAATGCTTCACTGCCTGCAAATTCACATAACCAAAAAATCACCACCGACGATTCATCAAGTTTATGTAAGGAACTTGGGAATTCTGGCATCGTGAAATTGGAGAAAAGAGTGTCATCTTATAAACAAAGGGGCTAGAGGCTGTGCGTTTGGAAATTGGAAAGACGTGAATGCAAGCTCAGTTTTGTCATTGTCCGTTACACTTCTGTCGAAGGAAAAGTTTACATAGATCAGGAAATTAAGGCTAAAGTTAGGTTTACGCAGAATTAGTCCGTCTTTAAATCAAGGGCCCATCATATGTTGTGCAGCACATAAGCCTTCCGATAGTGGATTTCTCGCGACATCCCCCCCCCCCCAAGTTTTTATTCGATTCCGTTTGGTGACGCGCAGCTACAACAGAAAGCAAATGCTGCTCTGCCTTAAAGTGAATCCAACTCCATGTTGGGGCAGTCGGCGAACTTCGGCCTAAGCAAACTAGCCCCAACCGCAGAAGGGGCCCTGACGTGTGTAAAAGTGAAAATTTTATTCTTAAAAGACACCTCGCACCAGGGGCGTTACGACCGGAGGGGGGGAGGAGGGGACGCCCCCCCCTAATGTTGTCGGCCAGTCGGTAAAATAAGAGAGTCGGCGCGAAGAGCCGCGATTTTTCGCCAAAACAGTTGATTTTTTTCATTAAAACAACCGATTTTTCGTCAAAACATTTTTTTTTTCTGAAAATCAGTCGATTTTTCGAAACTGTCGTTTTTTCTTGAAAACAGCCGTTTTTCTGCAAAAACAGTCGGTAAAAATTACCAGCCAGTCGGTAAATTCCTTGCGGTAAATTCGTCGGTAAATTCCTTCACTTATGAAGTGAAGAATCTCGGTAACGAGAATCGATGGAGATACTACTGAAGTCGAATGAATGACTATTAGAAGTACAACGAGTCTTGAAGTCTGCTTGTCTATTTTCTAAGAGTACATTAAATAGAAATAAAAAGTAAAGTTTGGTTCTTGCTGGATTACCGAAAAGCAACTAGAGGCCCTAGATCTCTGTTTCCGGGTCTAAGTGTAGGGTGGTCATGGATTGGGCATGTACGAAGTTCGAGAAGTATTGACAGGACCGTGGGAATCCTGGGTTCGAATGACCATCGAATGATGCGAGCTAACGTTTGCGCCTTTCGAAGTACACCCCCATGCCCCATAGCGAGACTAGAAGCTGAACCAAGTCGATGATGATACCTAGTTCTCTTTTCTCCTTTCTTTGTTGGATGTCTCAATGTCCAGGTTTCTGAACTTGGTTTGCGGTCAATCAATATGCGTAAAAACCTTTAAAGTTTAACCGAAAAGGGCTGGGATACGACAATCTAGTTACCCATCAATTATTCACTTAAATTGGCTTGAAGACCCACTGAAAATGCGTTACTTGGTTGTTCCGCTATTCAGGAATAATCGATTTTCAAATAGTGGTATTTTTGTTGTATACCTTACGAGAAAGATCTATGATTTTGTTTTTGTTCAACCACTAAGCAATCTTCACCAACCTCACCACTGCCTACATGAAAGCCGCGTTTGTGCTTACATTAAAATTTCCCGCGTCATAGTAGAGTTTACGCTGTGGAGACGGCCGCAGATATTCTGAACGTCATATACTAGAGTAGATAGTGGAAAATAAAAAAAATCCCTTTGCAGAATCTAAATAATTCAGTGTATTCAGTTAAATGACACAAAAATAAGTTGGCTTTTCAGTTAAACTTTAAGGAATATATCTGTTTATGAGCCACAGTTCTACGAAGTTTCTTTTGATACTCTGCTTCTAATTGTTCGCTGGAGAAGTTATATTTCAGTCTTGGGTGTGTAAGTAAGATCTTCATTAGCGGGATGCGGGATTTTTTTAACATCACTGAGGGGAGGAACGATTTACTGTTTTTCAGTCGGTAATCGGGAATATATACATATATATTTATTTATAACCCGCCAAATACACAAGGTGATACACTGTACAAAAAATCTTGCAGTATTTGCTACTGGGATTAATCTTGTCTCTAAAAAGATAGTATTATCTCTAATTCGAAATGACCTTGTCTCAGTAGAGATAAGGTTAATCCCACTAGCAAATACTGCAGTTAACTTTAATCCTTACTCGGAGGAACTTTTACAGTGTAGCGGAGTAAAGAGAATAACGAAAAACAACACAAGATAAATAACAGTATAAACACACAAAATTTAGACATACTTTCTAACTGGGCCTGAAAAATTCACGAAAAACATCATGTACTCGAAGACCAGGATGACGAGATGTGCAGTGAATGAGAGGAAAAGATGGCTACGCGGGAGTAAAGAAGAAACTCGTTAATTTTTAACTGATTTCGTTCGAATTTCGGAGGATTCGATTGTTTAAATTTACGGAGTAAACAGTTTACGGTGTCTGCCATAATTTCTGCGACCATGTTTGTACGACTTGGTTCTTTGACTTTGTTTATTTGTTCTTTTTCTTTGTTCTAGGACTCTTGTGGCGTACTAATATTATCAACTTAGACGAACTGTTTTAGGATTCTTTCTGCAAGGTCTTCGGTAAACTACGTACGGGTGACCGCGAGCCAACACAGGGGATTTCCAAAAACAGGCCTTGGGTTCTTTGATGTGATACTTTTCGAGAAGGTCCCTTGTAGCGTACCGCTTCGAATTATCCACACAAGAAGAACTGTTTACAGATTTAGCTGCAAGGTCTTCGGTTAACTCTGGGAGCAAACAACTAGTCATCCCAGGGGATTCCCAAGGAGTGGTTTCGACGCCACGATTCCTGGAACTGTATGCTTCTGCTTCCCGGTGTGTTTCACATACTTCGGTTCTCTAAGGTCTTCATCGTCTCATGAAAGTTCGGCGGCGGCGAGCACCGTTCAATGTCATTACCGACTTGGTCGTAAGGGTTATTTCGCCTTGGCGAAGTCACAGATCCGGGCCAAAATCACTGTTTAGTATCAATTCAGCATCCGTGCAAGTGCCTTTCGTTTTCGGTGCGCGCCGTGCAACTTCAGTGCATTCGAACTGACCCAAATGAAGTCTGACTCTGTTGCACGCGTACCATGTGAAATCTGAGGTGGTGCTAACTAATCTAGCCGTTCCTAGGTTCGAATCTGCGGAGAGGATTTTTGGAGGGGAATTTTTTAGTGAAAGGATATACAATGGTGGGAGCGAAGAAGGATAAGGAGCAGTCGCTCGAAGCAAATTGGAATTACGACGCATTTGTGACTAAAGGTGGAAGTAAAAGGATGAATTCGAATTGCTTTCGCAAAGCTACGCATTTTGTCACAGATCATATGGAGTCCGCTTTTTACAAGTAAGAAATAGAATTTCCTTTTTTCCTACGTAAAAAAAAATCGCTTTTATGTAGACCAAAATGTATTCCGCGGTAAAAGGTGAAAAAATCTCACCTGAGTACTCCATCAGCCTAAACTGATAAAAATGATCCGAAACGGAAAATCAGCTACGATATTCTTCAGCGATATTTCGGCCCTTCTTGGATAGGGTCCTCATCATGTTAGAAGAAACGAAAAGCTGAAGAATATCGTAGCTGGTTTTTCCGTTCCGATCCACTTTTGTGTAAGAAATCACCTGCGCAGGACGGAAAAATATTATTAAAAACATGTTATAGGTTTTTTAATATTACTAAAAAATCTCATCCAGTCAACTTTCTTCCCCTAAACATCCTTATCGTCAACTCCCATGTCTTGGCAGAATATTTTTTCTATTTCCTTTTATTCATTCTCTTACGCCCAGGGCAGTGCGTAATAAATTCATACGTTCATTCATTGTTCGAGCTATTGTGGGAGCCATTTGACGTTAAGCTTTTAGCTTGTAGCTTGTAATAACTAAATTAGTACACAACAAATCCACTTTTAGTTAAATAGCATTATTGCAAATTATTTTGGACATTTAACCGGAGAAAACCTAGTTTGGATGATTCAAAATAACCAATAAAAGAAATGGAGCCGACTCAGCTCTGCGTAGTGCAACCACCGCAAATAACCACCAACAAGCGAAGCCAATTCAAGCAGCCTCCCCCCCCCCAAAAAAAAACAAAACAAAAAAAAAACAAAAAAAACGCCTTTACACCTAGCTGTAAACGCGGTGTAGACTGAAGAAGTATTAGGCTTAATATAAAAAAGGGTGCATTCGAGGATGGTAGTGGCGATCTCAACCTCGCATTTGGGTAAGCCTTGGGCATGCTGGCATTATTATTACCGGTTTTACTCCTTTATTTTCCTTTCCCGCAAAAATTAATGGGTGATTTACCAACAAAACTGAAATACTTATATCCCAATATAAATATTCCTTCCACCCAAGCACAGTAGACAACGCTAGACAGATACGTTCGCTGATTTTCGCTCGAAAATCACCTGACGTACGAATGTAAGGTTTGAAGCCAAGCTGGCCATTCATTGCAAAAGAAATAAAAAACGGGATTTTTGGGGTTTCATATTTAAATTATATTTGTATTAGTTATATATTTATTTTATTTATATATACATATATATTTAATTTACGTTTAAATTATATTTGTTTATTTAAACTATATTTATCCCTCGCGTATCATATTAGAGGGGTAACTAGGCGATCAAGAAAAAGCCCGTAAATCTTTTTATTGTTCTTCTTCAACTTACGTACCTGTTCATCGCAGTCAACTGTTAACAGTAAGATGAGCTCTATTGCGATGTCATGCTGCATCAGATGTATTTTTGATTTAGTGCTTTATCCTATATCTAGCATTGGATTTTAATTAATTTAACAAACCAATTGTATTTAACTATTCGTGTTTCTTTTGTCGTGTAGTGTACGACTACTTTGTCGTCAGCCTATGCTATCCAATGGATAATTTGGTATTATTAAATGATTGATTGATTGATTGTTGGAGGGGGGATCATATCTGTTTTTTTTATTGTTTTATTATATTATTTTATTGTTTTCTGTATACATTTTTTGTTTAATCAGAAGAGAGGTAATTATAGAATACTCCTTGAGCCCAGGGTGACTGGGAAACATAAATTTAATAAAAAACATACAATAAAACGGACACGTCAACTACGATGCTTTGGCAGCGGTATTGTTTTTATTGTATTTTATTTGGCAGCCTGGCGAGGACCCTTGCCAAGAAGGGCCGAAATATCGCTGCCGAAGCATCGTTGTTGAAGTATCCGTTTTATTTTATGTTTTTTTTTGAATATATGAGGTGATTGTAGTCGCTGGCGACGAGTCTTCGACTTGAGTTCTCGGCTACTTCTGGGGACCTCTCCTTCGCTGAACCAGCGTTCTCGAAGATTCGGGTGACTTTTGCCTTTAGAAACACATTTTTCTTGTTTGGAAATACAGTAAAATAATCATCTTTCTTAAGAGCTCGTATAAATCATACAATTTAACAACTAACAAACACGTTAAATATAATTTATATACACGCGAAAAAACTTCAAGAGATTCACAATTTATAGGTCTCTCTCTATATATCTATACTTTATTATTGATAATTTTGTAAATAAATGTATACAATTTACTGTATGTCATCATATATAAATCACAGCATGGAATTGAAGTCTAGGATACGAAAAACGAACCTTTTGCGTTGTCCTTTTGTGGTTTGGCGAAGAATACAACTAGAAGACGCCCTGTAAAAGAGACACTTAAAGGTCCCCTCTTGCTTACTCTGCCATTTATAATGTATCTAGGTCCCTTGCGGAACTGTAAGCTTCTAAAATCCCCACATCTCTCCATTGTTTCATTTTGTGCCTGGAATTTTTAGCGCTTTGTCGGCCTTGCCTAGTTTTGCCCGTCAAACTACGCAAAGTTTGCGGAATCTTCAGCGTCCGCTGACACTTCTTGCACACGTAAGGATATGATAATCTTCTGTTTTCTACTTCTTTTATTTGCTTGGTTTACCACTTTTTAACCACGACGCGTTCAATTTTCAGTTTTCAATTTGTCTCAATTTGTCGGAGAGCAGGACGGCTGGATAGAGTCGACAAGCGCTAACAAGAAAATCGCTAAATTCAGGTGGAAAGCAATGGTATTTTCGAAAAACATTTTTCTTATCCGTTCCATTGTGAAAATATCATTTTTAGTAAGAGTTGTGCTTTAAGTTCGTGAGGCCACGGAAAGCTGGGTCCCTCACAATGTTGTTTTTCGTCAAATAATGTGTTCGCTTGAGTACTTTCCGTCAGTATGTCGGCTTTTTGGGGACATTAATCCACACCTCATTGATCATAGTACTCTTGAGTAAATACGTTTTATAAATGTTTATACGCAGTAGCGGAGCGAGGACCCGTTATATTTCCTAATGCTTCATTTAAAGCGGAACGTCACACGATTGTATTATCTTCACCATGACTTATGGCGGATATTTACGAGAAGTGAAGGATCGGTTTTACCTAAAATTTGACTTACCCTACCTTTGACCTTAGATCCTCCTGTGATACCTGTGGCACCCAGGGTATGCGGTACAAGCTAGGGTCTTCCCTCTAATGAGCTGCTGCCAGGACATCCTCCCACCCATGGGACCAAGCTTAAAGAACTCCTCTTTGCTCCTGCCCTATATTATCCCTAGCCCTAGCTCTCTTATGGAAAAATCAGCTCCTAAAATCTCCGCCTTTCGCCATTGCTTCGTTTTTTGCCTACAACCTTTTAGCGCTTTCCCGCCTGGCCGAGTTTTGCTAGATACGCAATACAAAGCTCCAAGTCCGCCGACAATTCTTTCACGCATAAGCACATGATAAGCTTGAAAGTGTTGTTTTTAATTTTGGTAGGCATGAGTAGGCCATTAGATTTATCTTCAGTTTTGGACTTCTTTTGTTTTGCTTGGTTTTCACGGCGCATTCCGTTTTTCAGATATTTTGCATCCAGCCGCCGCGTCCGAGAGCAGGAAGGCTGGATAGAGTCTACAAGCGGTAACAAGAAAATCGCTAATTTCACGTGGAAAGTAATGGTGTTTTCGAAAAACGATATTGCTGAGCTTTTTCATCATGGAAAGATAATTTTTAAGCCTTTAAAGCTCATTTGTCAGCTTTAAAGCACAACTTGTACTAGAAATCATCTTTTTCGATAACCTGGCTTAGGCGTGTCGTTTTTCGAAATGCCAGCACCCCATGAAATTTGCGATTTTTTTCTTAGCGCTTGTCGACTCGTACAGACTCCTTGCTCTCCGAAGCGAAGGTTCAATGTAAAATTTTGAAAACTGCTCCCCGTGGTCACGACGGCAGACACAGGCAAGAAAATAATATATGATGTTAGCTTGTTCATGTTGTTTTGTTAGTTTTTTTTTTCGTACTTGGAGGATAAATATTCCTTCAGCCCAAGCTGACTGCGAATCATATTTGATGGTGCAAACGGATACGTCAGCTGAATTTTTATTGGAGCTATATTTCGGCCCTTCTTGGCAAGGGTCCTCTTCAGGCTCAATACCGCTCAAGTTGGGAAAACAAACTTGTGGGAACCCAAATGCAGAAAAGTCTCTACCCGACCAACGACCCAATCGAGCAGCAAAAACAGCAGCTGTGTCCAAAATCAAATCACAGCGACCTTTTTAACTCCAAGCAAGACTCCCGAAGGAATCAACGAAGTTAAATATTTAACGCTAGGGCTAGAATCTTTAGTTTTGTGTTTCCCACAAGTTCGTTTTTCCAACTTGAGTGGTATTGAGCCTGAAGAGGACCCTTGCCAAGAAGGGCCGAAATATAGCTCCAATAAAAATTCAGCTGACGTATCCGTTTGCACAATCAAATATATTTTTTTTTTGCTATTTAATGTTTGTTTTGTTTTTCATAATAATCCGTGTTTTGTGTTTTACACTTTACGGGTAATAAAGTTCATTCGTTCATTCATTCAGTACTACCTCTTGAAGGTGAATCCGGATTTGCGTCGTAAAACAACATAAAAATCTTCTATATGTTTATCAATACCATATCTTTGCAACCTTTGGGAACATATTACGACCCTTTTATCTATCACCGGGTCTTTTCAGTCAACAGCAGTCAAGTCAGGCTTGCGATTTGACGTTAAAGGAGTTATATCATAAGTATTCTAGCACTTGCAACGTCGAGAACCCCCACCCAAGACCCAAGATGAAGCCACGACTCGATCCGACCGCTGGGTCATCTAGCGGTGCGGGTCGGAAACGCCCGTCATGGGGAAGATGGAATCATAGTTTGACTTTGGATCTAACAAAATGTTTTTATTGTGGCAGGCATATGGAAAATGTGTAGAAAAATTAAACTTATTATTTGCATTAGCGATTTCTTTAAGTATTTTGTTTTCTGTTTTTTCATGTTAATTCCCGTAAGTCCAAAGAATTAAGGATGTAAACTAGATTTTACTAAATCCGTTATAGTGATTTCTTGAAGATTCTGCAAATGAGCTAAATAATATTCAGCTTCCGAGACCCAAAAATGTCAAACTGGCCGATGATTTCTTTTTCCGACATACCTAAACGTCCACATGGTGATATACTTAGTTGTTTCAATCCTCTTACACGCCACTCTATCTTTTCGAAGGTTCTAGTAATCTTGGGCCCAGCGGCAGGAGATCAATGAATAGTTAATTAGCAAGGGCGGATTGGCGTTAAGGTGTGAATTGTGTTCAAATATTTTGTGGTTAATGTTCGCTACCGTGAGGATTTGGGGGAAAACAAAGGTAACAGTTTGTTCGTAAAAATCCGACCCATTGAAAAATGATGGTGTCTCCATCTTCTCGGCCCACATGAACCAAAAACTTTAAGAACTCAACTTGGTTACTCACGAGAGCAGTGTGAGCAACCTACGAATAACCCGGCGATGTTAATATTATTGTTAGTGTGAATCTTGATTTCAGTAAAAAAAAATCTTACCTAGCCATTACAGCAACAACAACAAAAATCACCCAACAAGCTATTAATCGGTGGACAAAGTAAAAGTCTCCCTCGAATGTTCCAACCCTAGGCCTTCAACTTGGCTGTTATTTAATTCTTAGCTATCGTTCTTCAGTCCGATAAACTTATATGGTTACTTGTAACAATTATAAGTATATATCATAAGATACTTTCGCCTCTACCTATCAAGAAGAAATTGGGAATTGTCGTACTGAGCTAAGTTGAAAATCATATATTCAAAATAATGTATACAACGGATATGTCAGCTACGATGCTTAATCAGCGATATTTCAACCCTTCTTGGCAAGGGTCCTCGTCAGGCTGTCAATCTTCAGGGTCATCGTCGGGGAAGGAAACTAACCTGTAATAAATAACTGAAACTTATACCGATTATAAATATCTTATTCTGGCAAATTACTTTCAAATACCGCTGTAGGGAAAAAACTAGTCCTGAGATTTAACTTTTGAAACGGCCGCTGTTTTTGCTGCACGATTGGGGCGATGACGGGAAAGATTTTTTTCTGTATTTTGTATATTATTATGAAAATCTTATCTACAACACACTTGGAGCTATTAATTGATTCAGCATAACCCTAGTCTTGGGTAAGGATGTATCAAAGTTCAACGATTTTATTTGCAATACCGACCATTTATCTCTTGTTGTGTTCGGTAGCGCTGAAGCGTACTTGGCTGACCCAGCTATGAGCGTTATTTTCTCTTTTAAAATATTCTGACTTGCGCGTATTTAGTAGCCTACCAAGTTTTGCATAGTCATCCTTTTAAGAAATTTGATTTTTTTTTTGCCCATCCTTTATGATTTGTTTCCCTTTTTGTTGATGTTTGGGAGAGGCTTCCCGGAAGTATTTTTTATCTTTGTCTACGTTTTGTTGCCCATTTACTTATTAGTCCCTGTTTTTACGTGGTTGCGCAGTTTGTGGAGCTTCAAATTCTGGATCCGTTATTTGTATATGCAGATATAGGAGGGAGAAGAGTTGCGTTTTTGCAGTAAATAGAAACAAACTCGGTCACGGCCAGCTATGAAAATGATTCAGACACACGATTCCGTTTTGGTTTTGCCAGGACACTGTCCTGCTTCACGATACAAGCTGAGCCTGAAACTGCCTGAGACCAAATTTAGTTATTTGAGTTAAATTTTTACGGTTAGGCTACATGCTAATCAGCTTATTTTGCGGAATTGTCTGAGTGGTATAAGTCAGTGGTTCCCAACCTTTTCCGTACCGTGTACCCCTAATCAAGGTTCGAAAATATCTCATACCCCCTTTTTCAGAACGTGAAAAAGACGATAGTTATTATCATGAATGGTAAGGCATACATGTGTAGAAATATCTGCAAAATCAATGATGCAATCACTTCAGGTTGCTTTGTAGCTAAAAATTTTGTCGAATATCAACTCTACGTTATTAACCAGACGATTAAAAATAAAAGATTCGGCGCGAAGCGCGGCGATTTTTTTTAAATATTTAAAAAAAAATATCGGTCAGTAAAAATACCTTGCCCCTTAAAATGCATTTTGGCTGGTGATGCCTCTGCTGGTAATGTTAGGCTTTCGGCAATGAAACGTGAGTGAGGCGAGATTTAGAAGCTACAGACGAAATCAATTTTGGTTCCTTCGCGTACCCCTTTGCAAGGGTCTGGCGTACCCCCTCGGGTACGCGTACCACCGGTTGGGAACCACTGGTCTAAGTCAAACCAAGTAAGATAAGAAAACGTTGACCTAATTCACATTCGATTTCAAAACGACAAAGCATGTTTCGACAGTATTGACACTAGCCAACCAGAATATTCCGCAAAATAATCTGATTGGCTAGCACCCTCGAAAGTTGGATTGATTTCATCTTGGGTCTTAGGCTAGTTAACTGGCACCCGAAACATGCGCCAGGCCGCCAGTCTCCATTGCAAACGGCAGAAACACGACAAAGCCTCGGTCTATCAACGATTTTCAGGACTCACTCGGTGGCATTTCTGTCCACCCTTTTATCTATCACTGGGTCTTTTGAGGGGGTCGACTAAAAAGAGGCACGGCACGACATAGTGTAGGAGGCATGGGTACTAAAAAAAAGGCACGAAAACTAAAAGGGCCCTTTCAGGCTTAAGAATGAGGGGTAGGAACACTGTTCTAACCTGCCTTCTTTTAGGCTCAGGAGTTACGAACTCTCACTTATCTACTTCTACTACTTGCTAATCACTTTTTATTACTCGTGCCTCTTGCGCCATGCCCTGCCGTGCCTATTTTTAGTCGATCCCTCTTTTGAGGCATCAGCAGTCAAGTCAGGCTTTCCATTTAACCCTCATTTATGTTATGAATCAATTTGTTTACTCATGTGTCACTAGCCAGAATGTTTGGGGGGGGGGGGACGAGGCATTTACCGACTGGCTGGTAATTTTTACCGACTGTTTCTGCAGGTTTCTGGTTTCAACAACAAAAAATGACAGTTTTGAAAAAAATCGACTGATTTTCTGAAAAGTGCACTGATTTTCAGAAAAAAAACGACTATTTTGACGAAAAATCGACCAATTTTCAGAAAAAACGACTGTTTTCATGAAAAAAAAATCAACTGTTTTGACGAAAAATCGCGGCGCTTCGCGCCAAATCGGTCCCCCCCTCCCCCCCCCAGTCATGACGCCCCGGCTCACGAGAGCAGTGGGAGCTACCTACGATGTTCTGATCCCCTTGGCTATACCGTACCCCTGCCCATTACCATGGGTGATTCTTTACAGCCCTACTAATTCGACGGAAGGGAGAGCCTTTGAGAGCTCGGTTGTTCCCAATACCCCCAGAAGTTCCCAAAATTTGCACAGGCCTGCCACCGAGTGAACTGGCTGGGCCGAGTGTTTGCTAAAACCCGCTCTGAATGGGCCTTTAAGGTCCTGAAAATCCAGTCCGCGAATGCCCGGCCTGATGTCCTCTCCGGATTATTTCCCTATATCTGTTTTATAATGAAGACGACTACTACTACTGACGACACTACACCCCAGATGTATTGCGCTTATTTAGGGGAACTGCCAAAATTCCTGAAAATATTACTACTTTTTGCAGTAATGTCATTTTTGTAACACGATCTAAAATTGTCAGTAGCCTATACGTCAGCTAATTTTCGCTCGAAAATCACCTGACGTACGAATGTAAGGTTTGCAGCTGACCATTCATTGCAAAAGAAATATAAAACGAGACTTTTGAGTTTTCATATTTAAATTATATATATTTTAGTTGTAATTTGTTTTATTTATATATACATATATATATTTACTTTACGTTTAAATTATATTTATTTACATAATTACATTTATCCCTCGCGTATCACCATCGCGTATACCAGATGTCCGGATTCTACGGAATGTGTTTCCGGTCAAAGAAATCGAAGATCCGCTTTCCAGAAGACTCGAGTATACATCTATCATTATCCACTCCAACCAAGAGAGGGCGTCGGGTGTGTCAAGCCGTAGGCTACTGCTTTCCACGTATCCTGACGGAACCATTTTTTTTTTTAATGCCGATTACCTTGACTCCGTACGGTTTCTACTCTACGATCAACTTAAAACGAGCTAATTATTTTTCTTTTTATTCCGTGTACGAAAGTGTCCAGGTTTTCTCATGCTCTTCAGTTTGCTATTCATGTTGACTTGACATTGACTAGCGCGTTAACGACTTCGAGTATAACACACGTTATCTAAAGTCGTCCGTAGAGAGTGAAAGTGGCATTCTTGATGGGAACCCATACCGGTTTCACGCAGAATGTTGTGATGCCTCATTAAAATCCATCTTCTAATCAATCACCACAAGTTTACAAGCTTTAGGGCTTTAGTAACTACAGCAGAGGGATGCTTATTTGGACGTCGCTTAATGGTGAACGGTCCGCCGAAAACTTTTATTTCACACCCATTTTATCATTAGTTTCGCTGATAAATAGTATAATAAAAATAAAAAAAGTTCAGCCAAAGGGCCATACAACACATGATGTTTCTCAGCATTCACAAAAAAAACAAAATAAACCATTCCAACTTTATCAAACTAAACCAAAGTTAATCCTGATTTTAGAACGCTTTTTCAACATATTTACCAAGTTCCACAATGAGATTCATAGGTTTCAGTATACTGGGAAGCAAAACCAAACCCACCCCTCATACTTCAAATGCGAAAGTGCTTGGCACACGATGAGGAAGTGGTTCGAATCCCTCCATCCTGCAGAGGGAGAAAAGGAGGAATTTAAAGTAACTGCGCTCAACTTCCTTTTATTTCTTGTTTCAGATTTTGCATAGTTTAGTAAGTGTCGTGATAATTTCACCCAGTATAGAGAGCGTTCAAACTAAAGAGCATGCCCCAAAGGATGAAGAAGCATATTTAGAGCCGACAGTAAATCAAAAGATTAAATTTATTACAAACAGTCCATGCCAGAAGAAATCTGAAGCGGTGGGCTTTTCGCTGATACCAAGTTTTGTTGTCTTCCTTATCCATTGGACTGTTTTATAAGCAAGTACTAAAAGCAAGGTAGTAAACCAGTATTCAAGACTGTAGTAGAGCATATCTCTGTTGTATTCTTTGCCAGCGTGACGCATCATTTCTTACCCTGTATTTCTTGTTAAAGGTGTTGATTGACATTGCTGCAGATAGCGGATAAACTACGGCCAGTCTATACAGTTGTCATTTTTATCAGCACATTTTTATTCAAACAGTTTAGTGAAAGAAATAAAAGCTGCCAAATACTTAACCTGTTTTTGCTTTCTAATACCAGATAAATACGTCTTTTTAATGTGTGTTTAAAGAACGCTAACATGTTTTTTAGCTTGATTTGTTAATTGTTTTAATTTGTGTCTTTTACTTTGTTTTCTTTTACTCCACTGTAACTAAAAAGCGGGTCGTAAATAATAAAAAATATTCGTAATTATCTTCGGTTGCAATTTAAAGAACTAGTTTGACGGTGGTAAGCATTGGTTTGAACTGACTTCTTGGAAGTTGCTGAACTAGACATAGCAAGCAATAATACTTTCGAATTAATAAATAATATAAAGTAAAATAATGTCAGATAATCAGTTTTTTTCTGCCAAGAACAATAAGAAACTTATATAAACCTCTGAAAGGTCTTGCAATGCTGGTAGGTCTGGTTTTCCCTACTTTCCGCGGTTTGTGTTGTCGTGTAGATCCGTGTCATCAGTCAATACTGTTTGATTATATCCTGGGATACATAACTATAGGAGCTGCCGAGTAAGTTCCGAAATCTGGGTCGAAATTGTGCTGATGCCTCACACAAATACAGAAAACGTTCGTGATGAAATTCATGCTGGCATAGACCTACTTATTGTTTTCGGAAATAGATAAAGCGTGGCGTTTTCGTGCTTCCCTTTATTTATGCCTACCAAGTAGGAAGGTACTATAACTAAACCACTGAAACAAAAGTGAACGTAATCTGAAATAATTCTGATAACGAAAAATGTTGACAGTTTTGATTTTCAGCAGGTTTATATTATAAGTATATATATTTCCTTGCCCAAAAAATCCTTTTCTTATAACTGAAGAAGGATTAATATGTGATAAAGTATTTTTTTTTGGCCTTGTAAAGGTTTTGCGCAGAAATCCTTGATACATTAGTGGCGCAAAGTCCCCCAAATGAGTTGTGTACAGGTTGGTTTTGCCTGAATACAACCGATGAGCAATTGGGACTATAAAGTTCAAAGTAAATTACCAAATGGCTGCTAGTCCAGCTGATCTTGTTCAAGTTTTGTTCCCTTGCATTTATTTCTGGTTTCAGAATCACTTCCGGAACTGAGAGTATATCCGCGTAGATCTAACTCTATGGCACCGTGATTTGTGTTTATTTTTTATTCTTTATCATCGTACGAAATAGCGTCATAAGCATACGAGCTTGTCGACGCGCCATATGCTGTATTTTTATTTTTCTTCCTAGATAAGTGAGTAAAAGGAAGCATGACTTTTTCTCACTTTCCCTTTATAAACAGATAGCATAAAGTATGCTACGAGGGCTTTAAAATATAAAAAATAAATAAGCAGATAAAAACTTGTCTATTTGTATATCTATACTGGAATAGCATGCAACTGTGCCAACCTGCTTGTATGACATTGCACTTT
The DNA here is from genome assembly GCA_030848855.1 of Branchinecta sandiegonensis. Classification (NCBI taxonomy): domain Eukaryota; kingdom Metazoa; phylum Arthropoda; class Branchiopoda; order Anostraca; family Branchinectidae; genus Branchinecta; species Branchinecta sandiegonensis. The sequence goes on along the minus strand of JAUPMV010000017.1, from coordinate 3,906,587 downwards.
GTTGTGTCATCAGTGCTGATGGCACCATATGCTGTATTTTTTTTTCTTCCTGGATAGATTGTCGTGAGAAGAGAAGAAACATCGTTTTATCACTTTCCCTTTAAAAGAAGCTAACGTAAAGATACTATGTGGGTTTAAAAGAAAATGAAGTACAAGAAAAAATAAAAAATAAGCAGAAAACAACGTGTAACATAACTAGCTATTTGTAGATCTATCTCAGAGATTGTATTTGATAGTGCAAAACGGATACGTCAGCTGAATTTTATTAGAGCTATATTTCGGCCCTTTTTGACAAGGGTCCTCTTCAGGCTCAAAGCCGCTCAAGTTGGAAAAACAAACTTGTGGAACTTGTGTCCTGTATAGCTTTTGCGCTCAAATCCTTTATGCATTAGTGACGCAAAGTCCCCAATTTCAGCTGACGTGTCCGTGTTGCACTATCAAATATGATTCGCAGTCAGCTTGGGCTGAAGGAATATTTACTCTCAAAGATTCTTTGAATTTTTGGCTTTCATGCATTTAAGTTTAATCAACTATCGTAAATAAAAATTGAAATGATGTGTAGAAAACAACAAAAGAAGAAAAGAGAAGAAAAATACTGATATTTCTAATGTACCAGATACACAAAGAAAATGATAATCATACGAATGACTACTTTTCCGACCGCAAAAATACAGGGGATAGACTATGAATAGCTTATATGGTTCATAAATGACATCGTACATGTCTGAGGGGATCCTGGCATTAGGGATGTTGTTGTTGTTGTTTGGGATTTGACGCGTTCGACCGAAAGGTCATATGCGTTCGTATATCACTCGTTCTTGCCATTATAGATAAAAAAAATACGAGGTTAGCTGTCGGCAACAGCATATATAAACGACTGCAGAAGGGTCAAGTTCACATTGCAGCTTGGCATAATGCTGCTTTCGCATTGAACTGTACCTTTCACAATGAGCCGTGCAAATCTTGCGCTTCGTTTGCGAAGACAGTTTCTTTGGGAAATTTAAGGAACGCAGAAATGGGATTCAAGTACCGGTTTTTTTTTGCGTTAGCTCAACAATACCCGCGGAGAACCCAAACCCGCATAATTTGCTAGCCTATATGTGAAACAGTATATAAGACATAAATACTTCATGAGCCCAAGCTGAGTGGGAAACATATATTAAAACAATGGATAGAACGGATACGTCAGCTACAATTCATTGGCAGCGAATGGTTCGATTGCAGGTACGTTTCGTCCCCAACGTTGTCCCTGACGTTCTACAGCCCGACGAGGGCCCTTGCCACGAAGGGCCCAAATAAAGCATCGTAGCTGACGTATCCGTTTTATCCACTGTTTGAATATATACAGGATAATTATACTATTTCATGTCTGTGTTTTTTAGTCGTTCCGATGGATTAGTGTTTGCTTTAATGTTGGTTTGTTTTTGCGTATTTATATAATCATATATTTTGTTATCTTCAGTTTTGGTGGATCAATTATACATAGTAATGATAATAATTAATCCATAATCATGTGTATAGACAACAGAAATTAGAATTTCGCCTTCATCACAACTAGAGTTTCATCTAGCCAACACAAGAGCCTTGCTTTCTCGATGTGAAAGACCTTTAAAAGTGGCTAAGTACTATAGTAGTAGCGTATAGGCTACTAATAGACGTTAGAAAATACTACTGACACGCGACTGATTATAGGTGTGTCACTGCGCTAAACGGATAGTCAACTAGATTTATTTTGGCAATATTGATGTTTTCTGAGCTGAGCTTGAAGAGGACCCTTGCCAAGAAGTGCCGAAATGTTGCTAAAACAAATCCCCAACTTTTCCGACCAGTCCAGTCAGTGATGCATGAAGGGATACTATATGGATGATTGTAGTTACTTGAGTGTTTCGTACGGTGCACCCCATATGAGGTTGGAGTTTAGGGCTAAATAAACCTTGACCAGAAGGCGAACGGCTGAGTTTGATATACTTTCGCCTTCATTGCCACATACTTTGTGGTTTCCGTGATTGTATCCGGCCTGCCAACACATAACCTGCGGTTTCAAGCTGATTTTTTCCTACGTTATCATTAGTCTCTCCCAAGTCTGGATAACTTTGTTTTTTAGTAGAAAATTAATTAATGTAACCTTGTTTTTATTAAACCAGTGGGGCTGACGGCAGTTGTGATAAACGTTCTGAAGCCGCCAAATGGACGTTATAGACGGCATCAAAATGCGTGGTTCCTGCTTGAAACCAAAACTGTACTCTGTTTCGTTATACCGGCGAGATTTTTCGTCACTAAAGTAGCCTATCATTAAAATTGACATAGGTGCATAATCATTCACTTTCTTCCAGTTCTTAAAGCACACCACGCACTATTTACTGTGCATGTCACAATATTCAAAAACAATCAGAATACTCTAAAACTAAGCTCTGCTTTCAAAGTTTAACCGAAAAGGGCTTGGATAGGAAGATCTGGGGAGGGTTTTCGCGAGCTGAAAAGCGAAGTCGGAATCACTTTCCAATGGTTTTCGCGCTACTTCGGAAAGTTGCCGAACTTTCCAACCCAGTTTTCGCGCTTTGGAAACCGAAGCAACTTTCCCGGGAAATGATTCCACGAGGTAAGTGGAAAGCTCCGCGGAAAGTTGAATCTTTCGGCGGGAATTTAAAAAAATGTGAAGAAAAAACAGTGCAAGTGTCACTAATAAATAAAAAAAAATGGCAAGAGTAATTAAGGTGACTTCGATGGAATATACGAGAAGCAAAGAAACGTTAAGTGAACCATATTTATTCGGAAATGTTTATAATTCAACATTTTCTCGGCGACATCAGCTTTCCATGCGTTTTCGCGATCAGCCCAGCGGGAAAGTGGAAAGCGATTCCAGGAATCACTTTCCCACAGTTTTCGCGATGCGCTTCGCTCGCCGGAAAGTGACTCCGAGATCTCGCGAAAACCCTCCTCTAGTTACCCATCACTTAGTCACTTAAATTGGCTTGAAGACCCGCTGAAAATGCGTTACTTCGTTGTTACGCTATTCACGAATAATCAATTTTCAAATAATGGAATTTCCGTGTGATCTGTGATACCGCTATGCGCTTGTATCTGTGTCGTATGCCTTACGAGAAAGATACATAAAAAAAAAAAAAATCATGCATTAAGCAGTCTTCATCAAGTTCACCAATGCCCACTGAAAAGCCGCGTTTGTGTTACGATTAAAATTTACCGTGTCAGAGTAGAATTTACGTTGTGGGGACGACCGCAGATGTTCCTAACGTATTAACTGGAGCAAAAGATAAAAATCCCATAGCAGAATCTAAATAGTTCAGTGAATTCAGTTAAATGACACAAAAGTAAGTTTACTTTTCAGTTAAACTTTAACAAATTAACCACAGCACCAGCTGTTTTAAGCCTTTCCCAAGACCCATTCAAGTCTTCTAGCAAAAACTAGGCAATTTTCAGAAAACCGGTCTTACGCATGAAAATGATGATACTCGAATACTCGCCTGGAACACAATGCGCATGGAAACTAGTGAATCGTGGCAAATACAAAGCTTCAGAATATAACATATTAAATTTGGGCTTCCGGGTTTAAGAATTAATGAATGCAGTTGCGGAAATAGGTTGCATTGGCATTACTGGTACGACGGGTCCTTTAATCATCTCCCGTCAACCTATCACGTATCTCAATGAGACCGGGATTCTCAAATCCCTTACATCTACATCACATTGCGTCTTCAGTGAATAATTAGGAGAGGCTTATTTGTTTGTTTGGGATTTCATCTTTTAAAAACTTCGTCCTTACGGGTATTCTGATTGTCGTCTTTATTTTCTCTAATCTGTCCTGCTGGAAAACTGGTTGCAGTTTGTGAATTTGGATATCATCTTATAAACATTTAATCCTTACGATTTTTTAAATGTTTTCTTTATTCTTATTATGTGTCTTCTTCGAAACTAGTTGAAGTTAAGGTTTGGATTATTTGATGCCAGAAATGTTTTTCGTCTTGCTATCCATATACCACCACAGAGGGTGGGTTTGCATGTACCGAAATTTAAAGATTCGGTCAGGATTACGATATCCAGGATTGGATTCTGACTGTATGTATGTATGTATATATTTATTACCCATCTACAATAGCTACAAAATCATGAGACTGAGTATAAAGAAAATTACAGGAAAAAGAACCGAATAAGATCACAACGAATTATAGAACAAACAAACAAAAATAAAATATACCGCAATAACATAATGCCAGTAATATAATTGTATTAAGCATCAGTCGCTTTTGTTCATTTAGTGTACACTGTAGTTATATTGAATGAATGTATGAGTGACTTATTCGCACATTAAAGCCATCTGGCTATCAAGCAACAAAAGACGATACGAACACGTTAACACACTTAACATCGCTTTATGTACACAATATACACAACTTCTCCATCAAAAGAAATCTTTCCGGTGTACAAAAGCTAATTGACGAACTTCCCAACATTTCTTTAAAATCTTTGCGTCCCAGCATTTAAATAATCTATTTTTCCCTTACCCTAAAAATCTCTCCTTAGTCCCTGTAACCCATGAACAAGCATGGGAAATCTTCCATTTTGCTGCGTTTTCCAGGTATTGGCTGTCTGCCAGCTTTTTGGGATAAGTGTTAGTATTTGATCGCCAGATCCTGTCCAGACAAGCACTCGACCTGTATTTTTAGTTAAAGGACCCCTGTTGCTTACTCTGCTTTTTATAATATACCTAGCTCCCTTATGGAATTATAAGCTTCTGAAATCGCCACCTTTCTCCATTGTTTCGTTTTGTGCCAACGAATTCTTAGCGCTTTTTCGGCCGTGCCGGGTTTTGCCCGTCACATAACGCAAAGTGTTCCGGTATCTTCAAAGTCTGCCGATAACTCTTTCACACAAAAGGATACGAGAATCTTCTCTTTTTGGACTTCTTTTATTTTATAGTTTTCCCACTTTTTAACCATGGTGTGTTCAGTTTTCAAATGCTTTTCGCCCAGCCGCCGCGTCGGAGAGCAGGAAGGCTGGAAAGAGTCGATAAGCGCTCAAAAGAAAATCGCTAATCAGGTGGAAAGTAACGGTATTTTCGAAAAACGCTTTTTCGGATCCATTTCATAGTGAAAAGATCATTTCTAGTAAGAGTTGTGCTTTAAAGAATTTTTTGTGTGTGTAATTTTATACGTTGTTTCTTTTCTCTTTTTCTGTTGCTCCATCTTTTGCGGTCATAAATTATTAACAATATTATCAATAATGTTTTTCCCAGGCTTGGATATCAGTTCGGAAGCAGACCTTGGTGGACAATACTAGGTGCCTTGGTGTTATGTGGTATTCTTGGCGCCGGAATGTTTAAGTGGCGGGAAGAGACGGACGATGTGAACTTGTGGACCACTGATGGATCTCATGTCAGAAAGGCAGCAAAGTGGGTCAACAAATACTTCACAGATGATATTAGATACGAAACCGTCATCATAGAAGCTGATAATGTACTGAGAGCTGATGTGCTGGAGTTCGTAAGTACAGATTTTCTTAAATAAGATGACCCCGTTGCACTTTCTGGTGTTTCTTGTATAGTTTTTCCTCACAGTCTGCTGGCGACCCCTCATTGGAACTGGAACCTGCCTTGGACAGAAGAAATAAAGCTTAGTTTGCTTTTGTCGGACGTCGGTCGACTCGTCGGCACATAGGGTTCTTTTTATACGCAAGAAATAAAATCCTTCAAACATTTGTCGGGCAAAGCACAGAAGAAATAGGATTCTGCATGCTTCTGTCGGGCCCCGTTACTCTCGTCGGCACATGGGGTTCTTTTTATAAATAGGGAATACAGAAGAAATAAAAATTGTATGCTTTTATCTGGGGGGGGGGTATTATAGGTAAGACAGGTCCTTTAAAGTTTAACTGAAGAGGGCTGAGATAGGACAATCTAGTTACACATCACTTATTCATTTAAAGAGGCTTGAAGACCCTATGAAAATGAGTTACTTCCTTGCGCCGCTATTCACGGTTAATGGATTTTCATATAGTAGAATTCCCTGTCGGATTTGTGGTACCTCTATGCGCTTATACCTGTGTTTTATGCTTTACGAAAACGATAGACGAAAAATTAGTGTTCACGCAGTTAGCTACCTTCCGCGAGCTGATCACTGGCCACTCAAAAGCCGCGTTTATACTGAGATTCAAATTTTCCGCGTCATAGTAGAATTTCCGTTGTGAAGACGGCCGTAGATATTCTGAACATCACTACTAGAGCAAATAGTAGAAAATCAAAAAATCCCATAGCAGAATCCAAGGAATTCAGTGTATTTAATTAGATGATGCAAAAATAAGTTGGCTTTTCAACTAAACTTTAACAGTGAAAATGCCTAAAAGCGCGTTATTGACGCTGCCCGAGCGGTTGTGGCGAACCAGAAGTCGAACTTGCCTTCGAGCAATTAGGAACGCATTTTATTGGCTAAATTCTGTGAAGTTTCACCAATTTACTTGTCCAGTATTCTTTTACTATGCGAGATCCCTCTAGGCGCTTTATTTATTGATGCTACTTGGCTGACTAAATACCCGATCGTTGCCAACATTCCTATATTTAAGTACGAGTGGTAATACAATTACGGATGACTTCATAAGATGGACCTCTATTGTTGGTGTTCGATAGGCTATATGATTTATGAACGAATGATTTATTTGCACATTAAAGCCAGCAGGCCATCATGCAACAAAACAAAACAAAAAGTGAACAATCTTACATGCGTATATGCACACTAACACACTCTTAATATTTTTAATTTACTCTGAATACTTTAGTAGCACTAAAAACCCACCTTCCCCATCAAAAGAACTCTTTCCGGTGTTTAAAAGCTAACTTGAGGAACTTCCCAACATTTCTTATTTCTTTAAAATCTTTACTTCCCATCGTTTTAATAATCCATTTCTTGTCAGTTCCCCCCCCCACCCCGAAAATCTCCTCTCTTAGTCCCCGTAACTCTCTACAACCACACAAAAGGTGGCATATTTCCTCATTCGTTTCTCCACACATAGGGAAGAAGTAGTAAGGACCCGATCTTTCCTCTTTTTCCCCATATACTTTCTTCTTGGAGCGAGCGGTAACCCATCAGCCCTCATACTTATTAACAAACTCAACTCCTCCCTACTTAAATCTGCCTTAGAATATATTTCCTCACCCGATTTCTCGTTTGCCCCAGCATACAACCTCAGAAATTCAGAATTACTTTTTGGGATCCCAAAACGTTAAGTGGCGGGATGCCTATGACATCGCAAAAGTTGTCCGTCCGTCCGTCTGTCCGTCTGTGCGCACTGTAACTCTCGAAGGGAATGAGATATTTTGATGAAACTTGGTGTGAGGATTCTTTGGGTCAAGAGTAAGGTCGAGTTCGTAGGTGGGTTCTGTAGCCCTACATTTAGGAGTGGGGGGGGGGGGGGGGTAAATTAAGGGGTAAATGAAATGTTTTTAAACATATAATGTGATAGTCGGCCGTGGGGTAATTAAGGGGCAAATGAAATATTTTTAGGGTCAAATGAAATATTTTTAAACAGATAATGTGATTGTCGGTTGTGGGGTAAGAAGACATGCTGAACACAATGGTGAAAACCATTTTGTCATCGGACAAGTAGTTCGCCCGGAATCCGGCCAAAACCGGAAAGTTTGTTAAAAGTTAAAGTTTTATTTGAAGTTGATTAGATGTTCGATTTAGGAGTAGGAAGACATGCTGAACACGATGGTGAAAACCATTTTTCTCGCCGGGCAAGTAGCTCGTCCGGAATTCGGCCAAAACCGGAAAGTTTGTTAAAAGCAAAAGTTTTATTTGAAGCTGATTAGATTTAGGGATAAGAAGAGACGCTGAATCTGTATATGACCACCTTTTTTTATGGGACAAATAGTAAGTTAAAGTTTTACTTGAAGTTGATTAGATGTTCTTTATACGGAAGAGGAGATACGCTGAATTCGTTTCTGAACTTTTTTTTTCTGGACAAGTATGGTAGTTCGAAATTGTCTGGATCAAATATTAGATTTTGGGGATCCCATCGAAACCTTTGGTCTTGTATATATATGAACCCTTCCCTCAGTATTTTTTTCCAGTATTTATTTTATATGCGATTTTTACCCTGTAGAGGCGAAAGACTTTTAATGCCTTTTTTAAGCCTTTTTTAAGGTCTAGCATATTATTATTATTACCTCGCTCTAGTTACTGTTTATGTTCCGACATGCTAAACAAGACCAAAGGTTTCGATGGGATCCCAAAAAGTTACTATGTGATCCAGACATATTTGATAGTGCAAAACGGACACTTCAGCTGAATTTTATTACAGCTATATTTCGGCCCTTCTTGGCAAGGGTCCTCTTCAGGCTCAAAACCGCTCAAGTTGGAAATATGATCCAAATAATTTGGTCTAGAAGTTATCCGGTCTTCGCCAGACTCCTTGAACATTTTTACGATTAAAATTTAGAAATAGATGAAGGCCAATGGCCAGTCATCGAGAACAAGACCAAAGTTTTCGATGGGATCCCAAAAATTTAACATTTGAAACAGACAGTTGGGTCTTGTCTTCGCCAGACTCCTTGAACATTTTTACTATTAACATTTAGAAACAGAATAAGGCCAAATAGCTAATCATCAGAGAAAACCGAATTCAAAAGTGGATTCAGCATGTGTGTTTACCTTAGCCTCGTTTTTGTTGCAATAGCGCTGCCGCATCGCTGCTGCAGCACTTCTTTGCTTTTGCACGATATGCGTTTTTGGATTCACTTTCTTCTTGGTTGTAGCGGCAGCGCTGCAGCATCTTGCAGGGAAGCACGGACTTGGTAGGTGAGCAAGTCCGTGATTCTCGAGAAGCGCTGCCGTCTTCCTCGGAAGCGCTGCAGTGCAAAAACGGATGTAGGAAGAATCAGTCCGGAATCGGCCGAGAAGTGGACCTGCAGCATGCAACAAAAACGAGGCTTCTATAAGTCATATCTGTTGACGAGACTGACCGAAACTTCCTGCCTTACCTTACATTAGACCTTAGATCCTCCTGTGCCTCCAGATGCGCCCAGGGCGTCCAAGAAGAGTCTCCAGTCGTCTCTGAAACTTGCGGCTGCGACGATGTCTTCCCACTCCGGCTGTAATGAGGCATGAAATTGCCGCAGGTCGTTGTTGTAGGTACGACGGAGTGTGTTTTGGGGTCTTCCTCTGCGGCGGGTGCCTTCGGGTAATCAGAAAAACGTGGACTTGGGAATTCTGGAGATTTCCTGCCTTACTTCTGCCGAATTTCCGGTCTCGGCCGAATTCCGGGGGAACTGCTTGTCCGGGCGAAATTTCACAAGCCTGCCAGAGTCCCAGTTTTGCTCACTTTTCTTATTTGCAGATTCAGCAACTGGACCGAAGCATCCGACAAAATATTTCTGTGCAAGACCTTGGTTGGAACGACATATGCGCAAAGTAAGTAAAGTGCAAGCATATTGATAGGCTATTGCGGCATTTCGGGGGGCGGATGGGGATCATACACAATCGTGTTTCTCTCCCATTTAATATCCCACTTTGAGTTTTCAGACACATGAGGCGTATTCTCGCCGTTCCCCGAGGACTCCACTTGAGCAGTCCCCGCGTTTTGCTTGTCCCGGGGACTCATTTCCCCACGGGTAGGGAATTCTCCGATAATCATCACCATTATCAAAAAGGATTCCCTTTCAGATTCGGAGGGGAATCAATTTTTGCTGGTGTTGGTGCAATGTAAAATTAATTAAAAACCATCAGAACAAACAAGACCAAAAACAAAGTCTATCCAGACTAATTTCGTGGACTGCATATTTTTCTTTTTGAACAAAAGCCATTTTGGAAGTATTCCCCGTGTTCTCGTTATTGTCCGTACGCGGAGTCCGCGTGGAGTGACTCCCTCTATTCTCGCCGTTCCCTTCGATTCCCTGAGGAGTCCTCGGGGAACGGCGAGGAAATTCTGATCGGGCTTATGAAATCTGGCCTGGAAAGTTTTCGATCGTATCTTCGTGATGAGTTTCTATCTTGCGATTGTAGTAGTTTGCCAACAATGGTCTTAAGCGGCCCTGTAGACCGGTGGTACAGCGCTGGCTCTACCTCAGGGGTTAAAATCAGTGTTGCCACTTTTTTTTTCTGACGGAACCTGTGACTTTTTGCTGGAAAAACCACGGACATTCGGCGCCTATGAAACTAAGTCCTTTTTTACCAACTATTAACGAGAAATCTCGCTTTATTTTTTTTATTTTTTTTTCCCGTAGCATCTTTTTTCATTTACTTATTTTTATATCGTTTGAAAAACTAAGAAATCAGATATCGTACTTTTTGTGGCTACTCCTCCATCCTTCAGTGACGTTAATTTTAATCTATTTTTACCCACTTTTAACGATTCACGTCACCTAACTTTTGAAAATAAACCCATATTTTATTTACTATTCTTCCCCTCTAATATTTGGAAATTAATTCTCTCTTTTAAATTTTTGAAAAAATTTGTATAACTACAAACAACAACAATTTTCTTTAAACAACTAAATCTAAAGTACGGTATTAAACATTTGTAAACATTAAAATAAAAGATCCTCAATAAACACACCTTCACACATCAGGTCATCAACCCCAGCGGTTTTACTGGCACAAAAACAAGGACAAAGGACAAAACATAAAATTATTTTCATTATATATACAAATTTCAATCTTTCGTTCCGGCTACTCAAAATACACTCAAACTCTTCAAATTTAACTACTTTACTGGAAACGGTACAAAAGGATAAAAAACAAAAACGCCCACGACTGCAAGGGGCTGCTCCCATCCTTAACACATTCAACTAAAAAACATCACTAATAAATAGAAGATCATTTAACCAACATATTTTATAACTCGTCGCAGAGTTCTTGCTCACTTTGTCGAAGAAACACGAATTTATGACAAATCGCAGAATTCTGCGACCAGTGGCAACACCGGTTGAAATTCCGCCAGAGGTGCATTTTGTTTTTCACTGCTGATAAAGATCGTGTTCCACCCTTCTAGGAATAGTAACTACTGGTTACTATTTTCGTTCCAACCTCGCAAAGAGAGGCAAAGAGACTGTTCCAACCTTCTCGAAAACTATTTGCTTACCACGATCGGGAGCGTAGTAAGCGTGGTAACTACGAGTATCTGTGACGTGATTGGTGGATCAGCCCGTGGCACGATTTTTTGCAGAAAATAGAAATTACGTTCCAGCCTTGACGCCAAGAACCCAAAATTCGGACGTCATGCGTAGTAACTACGGTAAGTAGGGTGGAACACGCTTAAAAATGACAAAATCATATTTTTCCTTGCGGAGTTTGCCCTTTTCTAACTCAGCGCTCCTAGGTACGATTGGAAACGCTGCTTCGAGTTGACGCGTAAAACCCATCACGAAAATACGGTTGTAAACTCAAGAGTTTGTGAAGTTCAGCCCTAGATAAAAATAAAAAAGTAAAAGAAAACTATGTCAAGCTATTACTAGTGATCATTAATAAATATCAATCGTTAGAAATAGCTTTGGCGAAGGGTTTTCGGCGTCAACTCGGAGTAGCGTTTCCAATAGTATTTAATCCGCTAGGAGCGCTCAGATGGAAAATCGCGAACTGCTGCTGATCCTAAATAATGGGAAATGGGAAATTTTGGGATCCCAAAACGTAACTGGAGGGATACCTATGACATCGCAAAAGTTGTCCGTCTGTGAGCACGACAACTCTCGAAGGGTTCCTCCTGTAGATGTCGCTGGTCGGGTGACTGTTGTTGGTTACACAAAATGTTTGGAATGGCGTCTGGCAAGAACAAGTAATCACAAGAACCTCCGTCTCCCTATCTCTCTAATACGACCATGCGGAGTAGAATATATTCTCATACCCTCCCAATGCAAACGAGCGGAGGGTAGGAGCTACGCAGAACATCATAATTCGTTACCTCTACAAACAACTATATCGCAGTAGAGCATCGTAGAAGAAATTTCCAAAGTAAAAGCTGATTGGTTGACTGGATGCGCTGCAGAGCTGGTCGGTGAGCGTTCTGCGCTAATTCCTCCGATATGCGCAACGGTGAAGAGGGAAGTAGTCGGGCACAGGGTTGCCAAATGTCGCAAGATAGTGGGAATTGTCACTCTATTTTGTTTTTGTCACTCTTGTCACTTGACATAAAAATCACTCTGTTTCAGAAAATTACCAAATGTGTAATTTTTGCAGCAGGGATTCCGACCAGAAGTAACTAATTCAAGTTTTTTTCATGAAAGTAAAATAAGATTTATAAATTTTACAGAGGCGATTCCGACCAAAAGTGAACATTTCATGAAAATAGATTTCAATCCCAATTCACTCTCTGTTTTGGGCCAAAATTCACTCTCCAAATATTTTTGATGTGGCAACCCTGGTCGGGCGTAAACTCAGAGCTCAGCAAATACCTCCAGCTCAGCTCAGTTTTGTCAGGGTATTCATAGTCACTGCATGGGACTAAAGACGGAGGTTCTATTGGCTTATTTGTTCTTGTATCTGGTCAAAGATTCCGGGACATCCCTCTCGTATTTCCAGGGTTTGGTTTGTCACATCTTTTCTTAAACAGCTTAATTTCAATTTCAGTTCACTTTATTCATAAAAAACATGCAACGGAGAGAGCCGATTATTAGTTTTTGTTGTCATAAAATAAACATGTATGTCAATTGACGAGCCAAAATTAACATACACAAAAGTACAATATATACAATTAAGAACTATTTTGCAGACTAAAAAATCAAACCGGCATTAAAAATCTTAAATGACCCTTCTTGGTTTTTCTGTCTTTTATAATATAACTAGCTCCCTTATGGGATTATACACTTTTAAAATCCCCAGGTTTCTCCATTGATCCGTTCTGTGCCTATGAATTTTTAGGGGGTTTTCATCCGTGCCGAATTCTGCCCGTTACGCAACACAACGTTTGCCAGAATCTTCGACGTCCGCTGACAACTCTTTCACACATAAGGATATGAGAATCTTCTGTTTTTTACTGATTTTATTTGCTTAATTTTCCTAATTTTTCACCACGGTGCGTTCAGTTTTCAAAGGTTTTGCGCCCAGCAGCCGCGTCGGAGAGCAGGAAGGATGGACAGAATGGACAAGCGGTAACAAGACAAGCGCGAAATTCAGATGAAAAGTAATGGTATTCTCGCGAAACGTTTTTCGTGAAAAGATCGTTTCTAGTAAGAGTTGTGCTTTAACAGACGAGGGCACAAAATCGAGCATGTGAAGCAGTCACAGGTTGAAGTTGTGGCAATTACAACTGTATACCCGCTCAATGTTGGTGGTCAGGAAATCAATTAAGTATACCAATATGTCCACTCGGCGACAGATAATAATTTCTTTTCTCGGTGGTCGTGTTGCGGTAATTCTTGGCGGCCGTCAGTCATACTTTCAGTTTCATAAGTGGGAATGGGCAGAGTGGATCAAATGTCTAATTTTGGTGGTTATTTTAAGAAAGGCAAAAGTAATGTGTTGAAAAACTCGTTCTGCATCTGCCATAAAATTTCGTTACTTGGTTCTAGTATATCAGCGCCGAGGCAATTGGCTGGGTGTTATTCAGGCAACCTGTACCAGAGACAATCTGAGACACTTTTCCCGTAGGCTTGTCTTAATTATTTTGAGTCATTTGGATTTGAAAAGCCTATATCTGAGACAGTTGCAGCAGTATTGTCTGAATTTTTCACGTTATTTGAATTTCAAAAAGCCTGTATCAGAGACAATTTAAGCCAGTGTTGCAGTAAGCGTTGTTGCGTTGGTCGGTGGAGCCTCAGAAATCCTGTGCCTTTGCACTGGGACCAACTACTCTTGATGACTAACTCTGCTTGAATCGCCGTGTACCTAGCGGAAGATTCGGAAGCGGCACCACAGCTGTCCCCAGCGATCGCCGTGATTGACTGACACAGTATTTGAGTTGTTGTGTTTGAGTCGTTTGTGAGACGTTTTCTCGTTCTTCCTGAGGATCACCTGCGTGATTTGGACCTAGTCAAATAGTGTAGTGTAGTCATATAGTGAAATTGACAAAATGTTACGTACAGTCAAATATTCGGCCCTACATGTTTTAAGATAGCTTTCAAGAGGCTTTCTGGCCTTGTTGTTTTTGTAATATATTTATTATAATCATTACTGTAACTACAAAATCAGTATCTTTGCGGCAATTTTGCAGCAGTATTGTCCGAGTAATATTGCATTGACTGAATTGTGTCGGATTGCGGTATTTGAGTTTGACAAAAAATATGTCAATAAGTATTCGGACTCCTGGAGTAAATATTAAACGGTTAACTGCAAAATACTTGTCATCGTACTTGGTCCTATAAAGAGTCTCGTTCTTGAAAATGGGGAATCTAGACATAGACCTCCCTTCACTGCTAGGAAAGAGTACCAGCTGAACGGGGAACTAAGTAGAAATTTAGAGATTTGTAAAGCGTGACATTTAGAGCAGGAAGTGCATATGCACGAACAGTTGAAAATGGACCGAAAAAAGTGGAAAGCGCAAAAGCAGCATAATCGAACCAGGAACATCCCTGTGAGACATACCCAGTAGTACCCCGATGAAAAATTTGCAGCCTACGTAGTTGTATGATAGTTGTACGAAAAAGTTGCATGTATTGATATGTAATAGAGAATACTATCATTTAGCGCGCCTCAGACTGGGCCAATCTTAAGTAGTAGTATCCAGTAGCATCCTGTCTTGCCATAGTAGCATCCAGTCTTGCTAATAGTAGCATGCAGTAGAATGCAGTAACACGGTAGCCTTGAAGTAGAAGCATGAAGTAGAATTAGTAAGTACTGCATGCTACTTTTCGTACAACTTCATACTACTATTTTGAGATAAATTTGTCATCGGGACTACACTGTAAAAAAGAATCTTGCAGTATTTGCTACTTAGATTAATCTTGTCTCTGCTGAAATAAGATCATCACTAACTCGGATTTATCTCATCCCAATAGAGATAAGATTAATCCCAGTAGCAAATAATGCAGTTAACTTGAATCCTTACTCGGAGAAACTTTTTCAGTGTAGGTATACTTTTTGATAATAAACTATGGATACTATTGAAACTTGCTTCGTTAAAAATAACTTTTGGACAATAGGTATGCCTCTTTGAACGTTACTCAGTTTTGAACTGTGCAGGTCTGGGATAAATGTAAAACTTAAAACATCGTGTCAGGTGTTCTAACGCTTAGAACTTTCTATGACCGGTAGTTGAGTTTTGTCAAGTGGAGGAAAATCGCAGTTTTCAAAGTTAACTAACGTTCCAAGAAGCACCTCTACTCTAGCGTCCCCATGTATTTTGCATTGTCCTATTTGGATGTGCACAGCTTTCTGTCTGAGGATCAAACGTACTTTATTGGATTATTTTGTCTGATTTATCCTATTTGCGGCGCAGCAAGGGGATGAAAATGCACTGTTCAAAGTTAACTAACGTTTCAAGAAGCACCTCTACTCTAGCGTCCCCACGTATTTTGCGTTGTCCTATTTGGATGCGCACAGCTTTCTGTCTGAGGATCACCGTACCTTATTGGATTATTTTTGTCTGGTTTTTATATTTGCATACTATTGTTTTGGTGTATCGGTATTACCATTTTAACCTTAAGCACTTCGTTGGGCGTATCTGTTTTCACTTTCTCTAGTGATGTAATGCGCATGCTCAAGTTCGAGTCAATTTCGTAACTTGGGGGCATGTTTTTTTTGTGAATGTATGCACGTAAGGTCGACCTTGAACCTTAAAGAAGTTAATTGAAATGCGGGAGGGACTATTTGCGTTTTTGCAGATACCATGGTATCTGTTACCATGGAAATTGAACATACAATTAGTCGTTTTTGCAGTTACCGTGGTATCTGATACCGCCGTATCTGGTATCTGATACCACGGTCTAAAGTCGTTTTCTCAGTTATCGTGGGATCTGAAACCGCGGTGAAAAGGCGTTTTTGCAGTTACCGTCGTATCTAGAAAGGTACCGTGGTGTCTGATATTCAGATACCACGGTTCTGACCGTGGTAACTTATTATGTTATCTGAAAAATTCATCTCACTTTCATCATCACTAACACAAGAGTCTAGTTTTGTGTCAAATTAGTGGGAAAGAAGTTATGTCACCCTAGATGTCAGTGGATATCGATTTTTCTTTTTGGATGATTTCTAAAAACGCAAATCCGACAATTGTCGTTTTTGAAGAGCAACCGTAGTATCAGATACCACGGTAAGTGCAAAAACGAGGAATTGCAGATCAAGTTACCGTGGTAATATACCATTGTATCTACAAAAATGGATCTATAAAAAATTAAGTTCATCCTTTACAGCAACAGGTCGCGTCAGTCTGACAAAACAAATTATTGAAAGAGATTTACAGTGCCAAAGATTTAGCTCGATTTGTTTAGTTTCTCTTCACCAGCTAAATGTTTCTCTTTTTATCTGATTTTCTTGTCAGTGTCTATTTTGAGCTAGCCCAGTCGAGAGGCTTCCGAGTCGTGCCACTAGATGATCCCACGGTCACCGAGTCCTGGTTTGAACTAGCGACTTGGTTGAGGGTGACAGAGACATTGCAAATGTTAGAATGACCAACAGAGCTAGAACAACAATAGATCGTCTGCCCCCCCCCCCCCCCGAAGTATGAAGAATGTTTCAGGCACTCTGAATACGCCCTTAATAAAATCCAATGAGGAATTGCCGCCAGATGCGCTAGAGAAACAATAACAGTGACACGTGAGATCTTGATGTAATTTATCTGAGGGGTGAATAAGCGATTAGGCTTTCGGTTCATATCGAGTAGCGCATTAGCCCCGTGGAA
This sequence comes from Branchinecta sandiegonensis, assembly GCA_030848855.1. Classification (NCBI taxonomy): domain Eukaryota; kingdom Metazoa; phylum Arthropoda; class Branchiopoda; order Anostraca; family Branchinectidae; genus Branchinecta; species Branchinecta sandiegonensis. Next base: position 3,889,814 of record JAUPMV010000017.1, on the reverse strand, counting down.
AAGTCAACCAGCGGCCAGCACTGAAATCAGAAGCCAGAATTGAGAAACTTGATGAAGTTTGACAGAAATAGAGTTAGATAGAGCACGAATAGAGGCAGAGGTATTTAAATGGTTTTAAACATGGCTAGCCCTGAGAAAAATTGAAAATAGCCAACTGAAGTAAAGCCAAAAGAAGTAAAGTGTCATTGTTTACTCTATACTAGCGCATCTAGCAGCCAAAAAAGAACTAATCTGGAAAGAATTTTATGGAGGGCGTGTACAACTAGTGTTTCAGGCAGCGTGAATGCATTGTTACTAGACACCATACGTTAGGGTATAAAAGTTATCTGCTCTTCTTATAGTTGAAAATCCGGCTTGTTTGCATGTAGTTTGATAACGGAGTCTACGGTGAACAAGACAAATAAAACAAACAATGAACAAGACTGAACAATGAACAAATGAACAAGACTTTCGCTCATGGCGAAAGTTATGCTTATTGGTATGCAATTATTGCCAAATGTATTAATAAATAAATGAAGAAACGTACTTTTGACGTACCACAAGTACCGGATGTTTCACGAGAGGGACGTTTGGAGGGCTGCCACTTGACTCAGATAAAATACACTCCCTAAGTAGCAAAAAAGCACTACCAGAGGATATACTACCTAAAAAAAAATTGTGCACGTGTTGCTAATTACTGTTGCTACGTGTTGCTCCACTGTTGCTACTGCAAACCACTTTAGCACGACCCAACAAATATGGCCTGGATTGAAGCTTTGTGAAAAATAGGGGTTTCACTCCGTCAGAACCCAAACTAAAATCAAACCAATCAGAACAAATATTTCAGATAAAGTGACCAAAATAAAACTAGGCCCACATGAATTTTGACATGATTTTTTTCGTATAGTACTATCATTCTTAAAATGTACTGCATAAGTACAACTTTTTTCAAATGTACCACCAACTCACTACTTTGAAAAAAATGTACTAAAAAGAGTACAATTGTACTACCGGGGGCAACCCTGGACGTTTGTCTGGGGGAGCCAGAGGACGTTTCACAGGCATTGGGGGGTGCTCATCGAGGCTTTACGTTGGTCTTCGCACAGTTTCTTTCAGTTTGGCACTGGGGGAAAAGGAGAAAAACAAAATCGGCGCGGGAAAGATGACTGAAATTTGGACCTCCGCTTAAAACGTTAATCCGTCTTTGTCAAAGTCACTCCCATCTCGAGTTGGAAGCACAAATGCATTATGTGCCTTCCGGCTAGTAAAGGTGCTGATTAAATCAGGCTGACTGTGCGTGCCGCCTCGTACTATTACTTTCACTATCAGCGGTACAGCTGTTTCAGTCATGACACCTAATTTTGGCCTATTGGCCTCCATGTAGACTAAATTCTCACGAAGATATTTTGGCTCGGAAACAGAGCTTGGTCATAATCAAGAACAAATAATCAGATAGAACCTCCGCCTTTGGTCCCATGCAGTGACTATGGATACCTCGACAAAACTGAGCGGAGCTAGAGGAACTCTAGCTTTCAGTTGACACCCGTCTACTTCCGTCTTCGCCGTTGAACAGTAAATGCAGGAGGCCCGCTGACCCACTCTGTAACGCGTCAAGAGAACTAATCGGCTTTAACTTTGTAAGTTTCTTCTACGCAGCTTAACAGCGATATAGCTATTTGTAGAGGTAACGAAACGTGATGATCCGCGTGGCTCCTGACCCCCGCTCGTTTGCATCGGGCAGGGTACGGGGACATATTCGACTCCGCATGGTCATATCACAAAGTTAGGGAGACGGAGGTTCTATCTGATTATTTGTTCTTAGTAAAGGCACAGTAGAGGTACCCTTGTTCGAACGTCGCTTAACAGATAGAACGCTACCAGGAATAGGATGAAATTCAAATCTAACAAATATCCATGCACAGTACAGAGTGCAAACTATAATTCAAGTAAATTAAAGTCAGTCACTGTATCAATAAACCATAAACCGTTTATGGTTTATTGATCACGGTACAAGTCCCTTGTGTAAAGTGCCATCTATGTATTAATAATTCCGTGACATGGGGATGTGAACTGGTTAGATGAATTTGCCTTCGGACGGGATCACTGTTCCTATGGCCGGCTTCTACCAGACTATTGTAGTGGTTTGCGAACTCAGTTCACAAGCCCCTCGGTAGCTCAGTTGGTAGAGCGACTGCCTTGTGTACAGAGGGTCCTGGGTTCAAATCCCGGCTGAGGAGCATTTTTGTCTATCAGTCCACTACTTATACAATCTTGCCATCTCAAGGGTGTCTTCCCCATTAAAACTATACATTTGGTTTTATTTGGTTTTCACCATGAGACCCCGTCTTGTGGGTCCTGGTATGTCTACGTGGCTCCGACAATGGAGTCCTAGACTTCTAAATTGTATTCGAAAAAACCGTTTATTGTTTATTGGTCACGGTACAAGTCCCTTGTGTAAAGTGCCATCTATGTATTAAATTCAAATTCACTTTATTTATCCAAAAATTCTTCATTGCGAAAAATAGCATAGGAAAATGTCAATAAAAGTTCACTAACGTACAAGTACATAATATACTAAAAACTTCATTCAACATACAATTTTGGTATGTTACTTTCAACCAACCTTAGACAATCACAAATAAAAATTATGATTGTCATATAATTGCTAGATAACATGTCGCTACCTTTTTAGATTAAAAAAATTCTTTCATCTGATAGTCATACATTTTTTTCAGGCCCGGTGCAAAACTAAGAGAACTTATGCGCCGTCGTCGCCGACGACGACGGGATGCTGACGAAAACCTAAGCGAAGACGGGAACTCCTTCGACAACATTAATCTTGACGACATCTATGGCGACTTGAGCAACTTCACCGAAAGTGGCGATTTTGACGTCGCCAGCTCTGACGATCTTGGTGGTGACTTCGAGTTTGATTTCGCCGGCTTGGACTTCACGAACGTTTTTGAGGATAAGAATTCGCAGAATGGAAGTGCTTCGCTGCTCGGCGATCATGCTGATGAGTTACTTGATTTGCTGTCAACTCCTGACAAGTGCTTGACAAGAAGTGTTTTGGAGATGTGGAACGAAGACGTGGACTTTAGGAACTTAAGCGAAAATGAGATTCTTTCACTTGTGGATAGGAAGGTGAATGAGAGGTACGTACCCTAGTCATTGTCCCTGTCCCTGTAATAACATCGAAGACCCGGAAAATGTTAACGGACCCTTCGCACTGTTTACTGTTCTTGTTCAAGTATTTTGTTGGAAACTTTAAAACTAGGCTCTGCTTTCAACGGATTACCCACGTCTTTGGTCGTTTGAAGACCTTGGCCGCTACTTTTTTCAAATCTCCCGTGTATTTTTTCTACTATCCAATTTGCGTTAGTACCTTGATATTTATGCATAACAGCCTTGACATTTATGCATAACAGCCTTCTCATGTCCTTCAGTTGTTCATCATCGTTTGTGACCTGGCTCCTCAAGCACTGAATCTCTCTAACCGCTCCGTATAACAATTCACATTATTGTCCGATGCAAATACAATTCCACGGCTTGCAAATTCCATACTATTGTGTCTGGCTTTTACTCTTTTTTCTTTTACCATATATTGCAAATCATTGTCGGATGTCTGTGGAATCATCAGCGTTGCGAATCATATCATTAACTCCATCAAACTCGGGCACTGCTATTAATATCGCACCCATACATGGGTCATAGTCATCCACACATCTTTGCCTTGTCTGCGTATGTTCCAGTTTCGTGGTACACGACCTAAATAGTGTAGCGTGCTACCGAAGATGGTACTTCCGTGTGGGCTAAAATCACGGGAAATCGGTAATGATTTGAAATTGCCTCGATATCCTGACTTTTTCGCGGTCAAGGCTAACGATATTTGGTAAAGTTTGTTTCTTCCCTACTCTTTTGAAATCGGTAGTATATGAATTGATTGTCCTGTATATAGCCATTACGTTGAGTTGCGTGATTGGGAAATACTGCATATCAGGATATTGCTTAATCGACTGCTGGAAGTTTCCTACTGTGGTTGGGGCCTAAACAATGGCGGTAGGAAAGAAAAGTGGTTATGCCTCGGTCCTTGCCCTTTGGTGAACGGATCCTTCCGGTTGTCGTGTTTGCCCGTTTTGTTCGTCCTTCTCTGTTCCGGATGATTTTGCAGAGTTTAGTAACCTGCTCGAGTCAGTAGGCAATCCTGTGTTCCTCTTGACCAAGAACTTGCCATTGCGAGCGAATAAGGACCATTATGCATCGGTCACGCTCTAGTCTTGATCAAGCGTTGTCGGGACTTTTTGAATTGTCTGCCGCTATATGGCGCTAAAAACTTAGGTCGCCAAAACGCCGAAGAGGTAAAGACACGTGATAACGAGAAAACGGCTGATTTTCGTAGCGCTATCGAGAGGAAGTCGGAAATGTTTATTTGTGAAGCATTTTATAGAAAATAAAGCGTAAGAAGTGTCCATTGTGCTTTAAGCCAAAAGCTTTTTGAAATAAGTTGGTTTGTTTGTTGGCTGATTTTCGATTGACCAAGTTGGCTTTTGTAGTTATCTTCAAAGAGTGGCACAACAGAATTTATTATCACTGGTATTTTGATGGGTAATTTCTTCCACCTCTTTCAAAGGAGGTTCTGATCCATGGGTGGCAGGTGGTTTGGATGCAAGGAGGCATGGGCTCAAATGAGGTGTTTCTTTCTTCAATCAATCAATCGAATAGAATAGAATAGAATACAACTTTAATTCAAAAATATGACTTATCATAGCAAACTGCCAAATTCGATATTTTTTCATCAGGTACATACTTTGTTAGCAAATAAACACATTACACCATCAGCAAAAAGAAAACACACTATAGGTCAAGTTGAGTTAAAAAGGGCCACAAAACTGGACACAAAGCTCTTTTTATAGCGGTCTGTTTTAGCAAAAACAGGTGTCAACTTTGGAACCTTCACAGCCGCTTCTCTCGGGAGGCGTATTCGTTCGGGAGCATATGGGGGAGGGAAGAGACGGCTGTGGAGAGGATGTTTTAGAAGCTTTTGACCAAAATTTGGGGAAAGGTATTGCCTTCTTTTAGCCAAAGTTTGAAGATTAAATTCTTTCAGGTAGTAAGAATATGGAAGGGTAATTTCTTCCACCTCTTTCAAAAGAGGCTCTGATCCATGGGTGGCAGGAGGTTTGGATGCAAGGAGGCATGGGCTCAAATGAGGTGCTTTTTTTCGATCAGTCAATCAAATTTATTATCCAAATAGCTAAAAACAGGGAAAACCCGTTGGATGTTTCTAGTCGTCTACTATCCTCGCTGAGAAGTGCCGATCTCATGTTCCACTTGGTACGTGAGTCCTAAGTGCGTCCTTGTAAACGACCCTGACAACCTCGGTCGAGACTGCTGTGTGTGGTTGGAGGCAAACGGTCCGACACTTTCCGAGAAGCGCCATTGTTATTTATCTTTTTTTATCAGATCAACTAACAAAATACCCCTGAAGCCAGTCTGGAGCCTGGCGCATTTTCAAAAATTTCAGCTCCATTTTGCATAAGCGTATAAAACGGATAAAGGAGTCATCGGATTGTCTTGTACGTTAGCTGCGTTTTTTTGCCTTACCTCTATAGGTCGGTTAACCTACCTTTCGTCTCGCCGGTCGGTTCGACTGAGCTCTAAAAAACGGCTTATAAGAAAAAATGGCGTCTTCTCGTCGCCGGCGCCTATCTCTTCAGTGAGAATTTTGCGCCGTGCCAAGAGCGTAGGTCGGTTGGACGGAGCGCCTCAGTCCACAGAAAAAACTAAAAATGGCGTCTTCTCGTCGCCGGCACCTATCTCTCCAATGAGAATTTTGAATTTTGTGCCGTGCCAAGAGCGTAGGTCGGTTGGATTGGAGTCGGAGCCAAAAAACAGCTTACAAAAACTCGGTCGGTTAACCGAAGGAAGAAAACGACTTATAGTGGGAAATCTTGTAGGTCGGTTAACTGGATGACGACAGAAACGCAGCTATTCTGTTTTCATTTTGTAGGTGTGTTTGTCGGGATCGCTTGTTTCATTGTCGTTAACTTGGGAAGTTTCCAGCACATCGTCAGCGAAGAAATTGTCGGAATTTACTACGCGTTGTGGAATGTGTTTCATCTCTCCATCTTTAAAGAACTATTAGATGCTTGTTGCGCATTCTTGGCAAACTCTGTTGCCCTTTAGCAAAGGAGAGAGCCTAGACCTCCTTTTATAGTCAATGGGAACCATGCATCTTCACAGCGCCACCATTTCGTTTTTTGCGGGGTTGTACCAAAGTCGCACTCAGTGAAGGTCAGTGGGACACCGCAGTAGTGTTGGGCGATATTTGGATTTTTTGATATATCGATATTTTCACTTTCTATATTCGATAATCGATACTTCTTTACCATCTTTCGCTATCGGATACGTCTCGTTTTGACAAAATTTAAGAACAAACTTGTCGTTAAATAGCATATTGCATCCAAACTCCGAACAAATAAGGACTGAATTACGGAAAACATAATGGTATAATCCTACCGCTAAGAGTCTTAGCAACGCTAAAATAAGCTATAACCGTGTGTTCTGGCGTTTGTTTAAGCTACCATGTAACTGTAGTGTTTCTTAGGCGCTTGTCTCGAGAAGATGCCTCACTTTTGACGAAATTCGCCGTAAGGCGAGAGCGGCACTTTCGTGCCGTCTTTTGGATTCAAAGATTGAGGTTATTAAGTTCGCCACTTTGTCAATTTTTCATTGCCTGCCTGTATGGCAGTCTCTTCTCGCTGCAACGCAACAGCAGGAACAGACTGCATGATTTTGTTGTTGTTGTTGTTTTCTTTTCTTTGTGTTTTCTTTTTCGTCCATGGCAATTTGCTGAATTAAAAGTATTCATTCATTCAGATTGCTCCAGTTTCGGATACATAAATGTAGGTTATGTTGGATTCTTTAAAATAATTATGAATGAAAAAGTAATGTTTCCAATAACGATATTTACGTTTCGTCGATATCGATATTTGGTCCGATATATCGATATATCGTTATCGATATCGAATATCGCCCAACACTACACTGCAGTACTGAGATGGCTCGGGGAAGGGCTCGGATCTTAGCACGAGTTCGGTTTCCTGCTACAGTCGTAAGCCTGTTTATATTTATTCTTGACGTCTGAACGGTTCGCTATAGCCGAATTGGTTTCACGAGGGAGTGCACAGGGAAGCGAAAACTCTCGATGACTAACTCTTCGTGCCGAAGAAGAATCGCCATGTGCCCAGCGAAGAGCAAGAAATGTCACGACAGCAAACGTTGTTGATTGGTTTACACAGGATTTGAATCAATTTAGAGGGGTCCTACAGGCGACGTTTCTTGTTCTTCCCTACACTGTCAGAAGTTTCATAACAGATAACGCAAGGATGCGCGGTACCAACAGACAATGTTATCTGTTGTGATTTTGAAAACGTTGTGCACTAAGTTTTCTGCATAACAACCATTTCCAGGAAGATCCGAATATTATGCATAACAACCATTCAAGGAAGATCCGTCGAAACGCATCTGCTGACCTTTTGTTTATCGTCATGATTCGGAAGTCAGCAGATGTTTTTTCGACGGTTTTCTGCTCTTCCTGTAAAGCACAACGTTTAATGCATAACATGTTCAAAATCACAACAGATAACATCCCACGTGTTGTCTGTTGAAGCCGCGCATGCTTGTGTTTGACATAGTAGGCTCACTCGCCTGTTTCGGACTTGGTCAAAGAGAGGATACCCTATATGACCAAGTCCAGCACACGCCACTGATCTTCAGGAAGAACGAGAAAACGTCTCCCTAACAACTCAAACTTAAGATCTCAAATCCTGTGTCGACCAATCACGGCGATCTCTGGGGACAGCTGTGATGCCGCTTCCGGCACTTCCGCTATGTTCACGGCGATTTTGCATCGACAAGGAGAGTTAGTCATCAAGACTATTGGGCGACCTGATACCATCTTTGGCATGCCGATAATGAACACAAGCTTTCGTATTTCTTTGACTTGTTGCGAAAGCGGAAGAGGGAAGTTCGTCACTGCATTCCGACAGCCACTGGAGAGTGTCGTCGCTCTTTTATTATAAATATGATACATGTATTTCTGTTTAGTCTGCAATATTTCTTTGTATATGGAAATTATCATTATTATTAACGTCTCAGTAAAACAACAGTTACGGACAATCGGAGTGAGATTGAAATTAAAGACGACCTCAAATACGCTGTTTCAGCTTAAAATCCCTCTTTCTATACTGTAACCTATTCTTTCCCCAAGAGTGCCGTAAACACAGAAAAACCAACATGAATCTATAATTACCACTATCATGTCTGTGAGTTTCCAGCATGTAATAAGGTAATCCTTGCAAACATTTTCGGAGTTTCACAAAGTTAGTAGCTATGCTGGATAAGAATGCGTCATCCTGAAATCTTGGCTGGTATTAAGGGTGGGCACAAGAGGGTAGGTCTGCGGCAAGCAGAATAGCTTACGATTGGATTGCGATCAGTTTGTCCAGGTTTTGATACGGAAGACATAATTCAAACATTCTGTTTACCTTCTCTTACTGATCGCAAGCCACCAGTTTATTTATATTTGAACTTGATTGCCGGGTTGCTGTTTTGGCTCGAGAAATAACTCACGCAGAACGTCCTCTTTTCCAGATGACGAAATTTTTACGCGTTTGACTAGCAAACAATTATAAGACTTTATTGATTGTTTTTTGTATGTCTTTAGAACTGCCACACTGGAATTGGGCTTTTAATTTTTTTGTATTGGTAATACACAGTTGGAGCATTAGATGGAAATTATTATCCTGTCCCGGATAATCGGCTGAGGTTTAGTCCAGACCGAATAATTTCAAACCTAGGAAATTTGTTTTTTTTTTTTAATTTGCTCAGTGTTTGACGGTGATTTTTGGGGTTTTGAACATTCATAGTGACAGTAGGGATGGTTAGCATTGTGTGTGTGGTAGAAAGACCATTTTTTGTGGTCCGCTTTAAGCTACGAAAAATATCGTTGCTGTTCACTTCAGCGTAATTCAGCAATGCCCTGAAGTCCGAAGCGTTTTAAAAACGCCAATTAATTAGAATCTAGGGTAAGATTTGTTTGCTTTACAGCCGAAACAGAAAGGGTTTAGGTGCGCAGCCATGCCGAAAACTGTCATTGTCATTACTAAGTGGCGGATAGTATCATTTTGTGACAGTTTGCCAAAGAAAGTCAATTGCGGTTAAAAACGGGTGCACAGACGCAGACAAACAAGGGGCTTGGCATCACCAGAAAGGTGTACGTTGTTTTCTAAGGAGTTACATCTAGTTACGGAGAAGGTTGCGTTGGAAGCGATGGTTCAACATCAGAGACAATAATTTGTACCCAGACTTTGTAAAGATGGTCAGCGAACCTCTGGCAGACTCGAAAACGTCCCACCTGCAGAAGTCGAATGTTCTAGAAGTTCTGCGCAGAGTTTATGTGCTGTCCCCGCGAATGTCACGAAGGAGAGGGAAAAAAACATCTGTTCGTATGCTGCGCCCCAGCACCTACTCATGAATCAACAGAATCCGCCTGCACAACATTAGTCTTAAAACAATCCCTACCCCCACCGAGTCGTAGTGGAACTCTGTTTATTTTTTATTTTTTTATTTCAGTTTATTTATTAACAAAAAGCAAATCGTACACTGTAAACGAACTACAGCCTAAGTGAGCACTGCCCGTAACGGGTGACAGTATTCATTAATTTGTCAAGAAAAGAAATACAAGGAAAAAGAAAAAGGGAAAAGAAAAGAAAACAAACGTAAATTAATCAAACAAAACATAGAGAACTATCGGTAGACGACAAACATGTTAAGTCTGTTACGCAGAACTTTTTCTTTCAGAGTTGTTTTCATGCTTTTTCTTTCTAGCCCAATCTAATCTTTCCCAAGAGGAATCTTTTTCACAATTAAGCCCCGCCTTTCCCGTCGTTTCTGATTGGTTCAGTCGGAGGTTCCGGAGAATTTGTTCTGGAATGGAGCAACTTTTATGCTCGTGATGGGAAATTGGAAGGATAAGCAATTCAGTAGACCTTTAACATAAAATGGGCAGATTCTGTTACTACACACCCAAATAATCTGTATTATTGAGACATAGTTTTATTGACAGCGTTAACTGTGAATACCTTGTAAATCTGTTAAATTTCTACATTTCCGCACTACTAAATCAAAACTTTTCTTTAGTACTACAAACAACAGATGCTTTGTCAGATAGCGTCTGAGCAATCTGCCAGCTACAGAGACGGTGTAATTTAGCAGCCATGGGACTCTGTATCACTCAGCTCTATAAGTTGATAGATTTTCGTCGTGACCGAGAGTTATTTGAATTTTCCGCGCCTCGCGGAAATTAATTTTAATGTTTTCGCGGAAATTAATTTTAATGTTTATTTGTGAATTTGTAAATTTGTTGTTTTATTTTGAGTGTTACGGATGATGTGCACTAGGAGTAGAAAGCTTAAATGTACGTATTGTAAATGCTTTCACCTTTAATCTTTTTCTTGTCTCGTCAATTTCATTTCGTCATTTCGTTCATTCAATAAAAGAAAGAAAAAGATCCTACTAAAGTAAACGAAATGACTACAAACGCACTATAATACGGATGGCACCTGTCTAGAGAAGAGTGTACACACTTTTACCGCCGACATGTGTGCTTGACATACAACCTGTGCCTACGATTTGTGGGTGATTTGCTGTTGGCAGTCCGGTGAGTGCAACAAGCCTTGGCGAGGCAATTAGTGGTAGATTTATGTCGTCTCTATCCCCTCGGTGAAAATGCTGTTCTTTTGAATGGCGTGCCTTTGCCGCCCATCTATTAACGCGATTTAAACATCGTTGGACAAAAGAAAGGGAAAGCAAAGGTCATTGAAGTCATTGTTCAGATGAGTCTCGGCGAAATATTCAAATTATATTTTCTCCGTATGCGCGCCTAAACCGGCCCATCCGGTATTAGACCGCCTCGTGTTCTGTTTGCTTCTGCGAGTGAGCTAAGGGTGGGGCAAAGAGATACGTGCTTTAGCGCCATCGTGATTTTTCGCCACTGGGTATTTGTCCGCCACTACAGGTAAAAGAAGGGCAAAACTTGACAGATAGTAATAATAATATAATATATTCGCAAATTGGATGGCAGGCCGTTAAGTCTCTACAAAATTCTTAGTTTATATTTCTTCTAAATTTGCACAAAGAGAAAATGTCACTTGAATAATATTCATCAACTTCCTTCTTGAATGTCATTAGGTTTGTTGAGCATATTACTCTCTCTGATAAGTGGTTGGATTAGCGAAAAAATCTCATAGGATTTTGCGCCACTTCTCACTACTACTTATTAAGGATTAACTCAGGAAAAGAATAAAAGAAACACTGCTGATTTGATACTAGATCCTACTCTGCCTTCTCGTCTAACCAAGGATGGGACTTGATAAAAATACGTAAAAATACGAGCTGCAAAGAAATTACGACATCAACCTGGTATTCTGAAGTGTACTTCTGCTCAATCTATTAGTAGGGTTGGTCGTTACATTAGTAGAGCGTTGGAAGCTAGAAAGATTTTTGTTGATTAGTTTAATTATCTTTTTTCCGTGTATATGTATCTTTTTTGTCTTGAACGTGTATATGGCCCTCGGGCTTTTTTCAATACAATTATTATTATTATTATTATTATTATTATAGTTTTTTTTAAGTAGTTGAAAAGCGCCTTCGAAAGCGAGTCCGCCGTATTGAAGTGGGTCAAGGACTACAGTAACCTTTGTCAGGGCAGCGTATCATCTAGTACACTTGGACTTGGACAATTTTGCTTTTTTTAACGGTGTTTTGCCAGTTTTCGTGTTTTACTGTATTGTAGTTTCTGTAAATATAAATTAAATGCTTATCTTCAAAAAAATTTCTGGCAAGGCCGTGAGAAAACATACGATTTTTCTTGAATGGCTAGACTAATTGGACTGTTCAGTGAGTAATGAGAGTGGCGAAAAATCCTAGGTTACTAATCCCAATAAGCCTTCAGGTAACTACGCAAGGCTCAGCGCGTCATTAGGATATGGGTCAACACCTACAGTGGCGAAAACTACCCAGTGGCGAAAAATCCCGGTGGCGCTAAAGCACTGCTACGGGGGCAAACGAGACGCGACTGGTTGCCGTAGGTACAATCGAAATCATTGTTAGATGTTCCTACGGCCCAATTTGACGGTTTTGCACCGTCAAACATGAAATCAGTGTTGTCACGTGTGACAATTTTGGTGCTTTTTGACACCTTCTTTTTCGACCGAAAATGACACCTTTTCATACAGATGGCACAAAAAGCACATTTTCATTTACTTTACGAAAGTTACGGATTACCGCCCCAAAAAGCATGTACCGTACTTTACCTCCGGTATTTTTTTTTTACCAATAAGTTCCTCGGAGAAAACAAGCGGAAGCTTGATCTGGCTGACAAATCTGCTAAGGAGAATGGAAAACCAGCGTAATGCCGTAATGGTGGATAAAAATGGGATAGGAAGTTCAGCATCTTTTTTAGTGAATCCTCTATCGCTTGGGATAATATTTATGTTGCACAACTATAGGCTATTTTAATCCCGCATTTCTATGCTCTGTTCTTAAATCTATCCGCTTTGAAAGATTGCCGGGTCTAATGTAAACCATGAAATCCTCTCCCCCCCCCCAAAAAAAAAAATATGATCAAATTTGGTTATTATTTCATTTTAGCCATGGACGTTTTGCATGGAGACGCTTAGCCACGGGGACGTTTTGTCATGGGGACATTTCCGCCACGGGGACTTTTCGCCAGGGGACGTTTCGCCGAGAGACCCCATCGTTGCATAACTGCTTTACAAGGGTGACGTCTCCAGTCTGTGATAATTTTGAGAAGCTTGAAGCTATTTGGGGGGGGGGGGGCTCGTCCGACCTTCCCATTCAGTGTTGTAAGCTTCGAGGTAGTTATTTCTTTAAGGACTTCCTCTGAACGAAACAGCCTCTATCACCTGCCTCCGATTTTAATCTCATTCATACACTTTAAAAAGTTTCTCCGAGTTTCTACTGAGAAGTTTCTACTGAGATAAGATTATTCGGAATAAGAGATAAAATTATCTTTTTAGAGACCAGTAGCACATAGTGCAAGATTTTTTTTACAGTGTATTATGCCTAAGCTTTTAAAGCCGCCTTGCCTTTGGCAGGATTGCCTAAAACGCGTCTGACCCGTAGGGACTGCCGTTCACTAAATTGCTCTGTGCGGGACTGTTAGAGTGGGAATTGACGAAATCGACTTGCCTAATGAAAACTTTCTGATTGAAATGCTCCCGGTAACTAACGAAAACCCAGTAGCTAACGAACTGAAACGGGTGGGGGTGGGGGAGGGGGAGGGGATGATGCTCAGCTCCGTCTGACAAAAGAGATTTCTTCGTAGCAGAGGGCTAAGGCGATGGATAACGCGTGTCTCATATTTGAGTCCTCGACATCGCCCATAGCTTTAAGTTTGTGGTTCTGTAGCCTGTAAGTCTTTTGTTATATTTGAGTCCTCGATCTCGCCCTTGGTTTTTAGTTTGTAGTTCTGTAGCCTGTAGAAAGCCTTTCGTTATGTTTGAGTCCTCGACATCGCCCTTACTTTTGAGTTTGTGGTTCTGTAGCCTGTAAGCCTTTCGTTATATTTGAGACCTCGCCCCCCCCCCCCCAATGCTGCCGGCGAGTCGGTAAAAAAATACGAATCGGCGCGAAGCGCCGCGATTTTTCGTCAAAACAGTCGATTTTGAAAAAAGTCGTTTTTTCTGAAAAATGGTCGATTTTTCGTCAAAATAGTCGGTTTTTCTGAAAATCAGTCGATTTTTTTCAAAAATGTCATTTTCGTTGCTGAAAACAGTCGTTTTTTCTGTAGAAAAAGTCGGTTAAAATTACCAGCCAGTCGGTAAATGCCTCGCCCCCCCCCCCAAACATTTTGGCTAGTAACGCCTCTGTCTGTAGCCTATAAGCCTTTCGTTAGATTTGAGTCCTCGAAGTCGCTCTTAGTTTTGAGTTTGTGGTTTTGTAGCCTGTAAGCCTTTCGTTTCGTTTGAGTCCTCGAAATCGCCTTAGTTTTGAATTTGTGGTTCTGTAGCCTGTAAGCCTTTCATTTTGTTTGAGTCCTCGACATCGCCTCAGTTTTGAATTTGTGGTTCTGTAGCCTGCAAGCCTTGCTTTCTGTTTGTGTCCTCGACGTCGCCTCAGTTTTTAGTTTGTGGTTCTGTAGCCTGTAAGCCTTTCTTTTGTTTGAGTCCTCGACATCGCCTTAGTTTTGAATTTGTGGTTCAGTAGCCCTGTAAGTCTTTCGTTACCGCTTTTCCCTCGCTTGATTTGGTTGTCGCTGCCCCCATTTTTGAAAAATACACGTCGTCACTTCCTTCTGCCATTTTTGACTTGCGGAACCTCTAACCCCCCCCCCCCCTTCCCCCAGTCCGTACGGCTACATCAAACATTCGTACAGTAGAGGTATGCTTATGTGAATTTTTGTTGATAGTGGACTTAGCCATTTTCTTCCGCTTGCTGTGTCTAAAGCTAAGTACCAGTTGGCCAAAGTAGGTAATTAAAAAACACCTGTGTAGTTATTTTGGATCTTCATTTTACCATTTAGCCCAAAACTGCACTGTTCACATTCAGTAACTGTTCACATAAGCATACCTCTACTGGATGTGCTATAGTTACGTTAACAGCCGGAAAACGGCAATGAATCTTGCTCACTATTTCAAATAAATCAGACTGAACGACTAAATATCCAGCCTTACCTGGATAAATTGTGGAAAAGGACCGCATGACGGCGAGAGTCGTTACTAGCCAAAATATTTGGGAGGGCCAAGGTATTTACGACTGGTTGGTCTTTTTTTTTAGCGACCTCCTCATTTTTATTTAGCCAACTGGCCGAAGACATGGGGGGATGTCCCCCCTCCCGCACGCTGTGTCCCCTGACTGGTCCCCAGTCACGTATTTCATCTGTCGTCTGTACGGGGTAGTTGCGTTTGCATTTTCTCCCGTCGTCTAAAAAAAAGTTAAAGGACTTCCAATTGTTGACGTCCCTTCTAAACCATTTTTTTCTTGGTAGCAAAGGACTTAACGAGTTCGAGTCCTTCTCCGTGCTTCTCTCTGGCTTCCAGCGAAATGACCGAGGAGAGCTTGAGAGCGTCAAAGGGACGATCATGAACTGGTTCCTCTCCAACGATAAAGACGTAAGTCATTTTTATTTTGTGTAGATAGGTAGATAGATTTTTTTGCAATCCTGTTAACATACTTTAGTCGCCGTTTTTGTCGCCTATCTACCAAGGCCTTGGTTCATTTTCCCGTTTTTACACCAAGGCCTTACTCCTCACGTCTATTTTGGCCATTTTTTTGACGAAGCCCTTTGTCGTTTCTGCCCAGGCCTGCGAAGAAAGGAGATTGGCTACTCGGACGTCAGTTGACCAATCTGCTCAGGAAAACGGCGCTAGACTCCTCTCTGCCCAAAACTGTCAAATTAGCAGAAAGGACAGAGGACTTGGGAGAGAGGCCTGTGATCTCTTTTCGCAAAAAACGCGACTTTTGTTTATTTCAGTTATAAACAACCCGAAACCCATGGCAGACATTAATGCAGATAAAATCTAAAAAATTATGTTACTCTGTGCTCCGTCGTGAACATCCTGAACCGCCTCATTAGCTTAATACTAGCAAAACACTCATTCACAACTCTTTTCATCCACCCCTGCAAAACACTTATCCTTCACTTCTCTTCTCATCCACCGTTTCTTGAATTCAAAACTCTCCAGGCAATTCTTTCCTCCATTCACAGCTCTCTACATTCGCAAAACATGTGCACCACATCTCGTCCCTACATTGAAAGAAGTAGGGACCGGTTTTTGACAGCTCAAAACGGATTTGTCAGCTGAAATTTATTAGAGCTATATTTCGGCCCTTCTTGGCAATGGTCCTCTTCAAGCTCAAGACGCTTAACTTGTGGAAAAACGAACTTGTGAACTTGTTTGCACTGTCAAATATTATTCGAATTTAGCTTGGACTGAAGGAATGTTTATGTTACCTCAGCACAAGCTATAAGTGAATAGATCACCAGGCTTGCGCCCTTACCACTCTGTACAGGATTGATCCTCATTTAAAATATTCCTTCAGCCCAAGCTGACTGCGAATCAGTGTCAGCTGAAATTTATTAGAGCTATATTTCTTCCCTTCTTGGCAAGGGTCCTCTTCAGGCGCCGAGCCGCTAAAGTAGGAATTCTGGATTCTGAGCGGCTTTGGATTCTGAAGAGGACCCTTGCCAAGAAGGGCCGCAGTATAGCTCTAATAAAATTCAGCTGACGTATCGGTTTTGCACTTTCAAAAATGATCCTCATTTTTTTTTTTTAATCTACTTAACTGAATAATTATTTTCTTATCCTTCCCTCCTTCAACTTGAATCGGCTTTGGGATTTGCCCAAGGCTTGAATTACCGACCAAATTCAAGCCACAAAATCGAAAGTCACCTCGTGAGTTGTATGTTAAATTTTAGCCACAGTGCGAACCACAAATCCTTGCGGACCACACAAACGAATGATGATGATGATGAAATTTTATTTAAGCCCTTAACAAGACGAAAATAGCGCAGTACAGACAAATAAAAGGACAAAAATACACTGAGCTTCCAATAATGTAGTTAATGCACAAGATAAAAAAAGGAACATTAAAAAAAGGGTCTTCTTCCTAGATGGAACGCGGAGAATGCGGAAACACTCTTTTCCCACCCCAGCTTCTTTGTGGGATCGCCTCAAAACGTCTTTATTATAGTTCGGTGTCCGGTGGCTGAAGCTGAACGGATACGTTGTAAATTTCCGGTTGACCCTGCACTTGGTCTTGGAAAAGGTGTTGACGTGTCCACTTACTACTTATGTATCATCATGCGCTGACCATTAAAATAAGTACTATAGTAAAGGACTTGAAAGCCTTTGAGACACGACTCCGCAGAGAGCATTGTATGATACCAGCCCATTGTGTACGTGTCTAAGCTAGTCATACTATAACCCTATGGCAGACCTGTCAGATTTTGGTCTACGGCCCCCTTACCTATCTCCGACTCTTATGTAGTAGTAGTAGTAGTAGAAGAATAGTTTTAGAAGAATAGTTTAAAGCACTGCTTGCGAGGATTTGCTATTAAACAACACACCAAAAAGAAAAAAAACCGAAGTGAGGAATGAGAGGGTGAAACCATGTACCAAAACACTCCACACAATTATTTACACTGCAAAAAAACATTATGTTTTCTAATCCCAAGGCAACAAAAAAAAAATAAAGAAACAAAAATTTACCCCCTCCCCCCCTTATCTATCACCTGCTCTTATGAAGAATGAGCAGTCACGCCAGTGGAATGATTTTACTGCCAGGGACCCGACTTGATACGCAGAGTATCTTGAATCCCAGAAACCTTAATGTAACGGGTTACAAAGAATATACATACTTACAATGATATTTCCGATCATCCCCTTCCCTCTTTGCCATCTTTTCGAACGTAGCAGTCGAAGCGATGGGATTGTACGGAAAAACACGTTGTTGGGAATATTAACGCCCAGCAATTATGTTCCTAAATTGCGTGATTTTCATCACTCTTTATTTAGGGTAACTTTTTAATAATGACATCAAGTATTTATTTATGTACTGAAAAGCTACAATACTGGACAACTTGGTCTGTTGGCCTAGAAGGAAAAGAATCTTGTGTAGGCTTAGCTAAACTACAACTTAAAGATTAAAGAAAATGAAACACAACCGAAAAAGACACAAAAAAGAGGAAAACAGAACAAAAAAAGAAAGGAATAAAAAAGAAAAAAAAAACAGCGTTGCCATTTGTCTCTGACGGAACCTGTGACTTTTGGCCGCAAAATCCAGTGACATCCTGGCGCTGACGATACTTAGTCCTCGAACATTAAAGATAAATCTCGCTTTATCATCTTCATTATCATATGCCTCAATTTTGTTTGCATCATTTTGTATGTACTGGTGAAGAACCGGTCACAGAATTTTGGCTCGCTTTGTCGAAGAAGCGAAAATCTGTGACAAATCGCAAAATTCTGCGACCAGTAGCAACACCGCTGACATCTGAGCCAGTCAAATCTACTCAGTAAGAAAATCTGACCTTCAAAATAAGTTTTATTTCTTTTTTAGAATGCTTCCACATACAACGACTGGGAGCTTGAGTTCATTCGTTACACCTTAAACACCAATTTGACTGTCCCACCAGGAGTCAAGGTACAAGTCCTCACCACGAGGAGGTAAGCCTAGATTATCCTGATTGACCTAAACTGTAAAAAGTATCTCCTTTATCAGACTTCACTAGTTGTGCGTCACCGATTTCGGACATTTTTATTCCTAATTTGGATAATTAAAATCTGAATTTGGAGAGTTATAGTCTGATGCAGGATTAAAACGCTACAGTGTAAAATACTGCAGAGTATACTGGATTCCTTATGTATAAAAAGAACCCGATGTGCCGGCGCGAATACCAAGGCACGACAAAAGCATGCAGAATTCGATTTCTTCAGTGTTTTGCCCGACAAATGTTTGCAGGATTTCATTTCTTGCGTATGAAAAGAGCCCGATGTGCCGACGAGTCGAAAATTTTATTTTTCTGTGTATTATCTTGCATCGGATTATAACTCTCCGAATTCGGAAACTCTCCGAATTCGGATTTTAATTCTCCGAATTAGGAATAAAAAGGTCCGAAATCGGTGACGCACAACTACTAAAGTCCGATAAAGGAGACACTTTTTACAGTGTAGTTGACCTAATTGACCTACACTGTAAAAAAAAATCTTGCAGTATTTGCTACTGGGATTAATCTTGTCTTTATTGAGATAAGATTACCCCTAATTCGGATTAGTGTTATCCCAGTAGAGATAAGATTAATCCCAGTAGCAAATACTGCATCCTTATTCGGAGAAACTTTTTACAGTGTAGCTGATGAAGTTAAGTCCCCCCCCCCCCTTCAGGAATGTCGATAGCGTTCATTCATTACACCTTAAACACCAATTTGACTTCCAGGAATCAAGGTATAGTATTACCACGAGGGGGTAAGCCTAGATTATCTTGATTCCCCTAATTGACCTAGCGGATGAAGTTAAGTCCCCCCCCCCCTTCAGGAATGTCGATAGCAGAGCAAAATAACACTAGGGAGTAGCGCCAAGACTTGGAAAAAGTGGCTGACACTCGTACAACAGCGATACTAGGAACACTGGCGATAGTGAACGTCCCTATTCAAACTCCATCAGTCGCGCACCAGCGCTGGCTCGAATAACTTCATATTCTGAGCACAGCGAAAAAAGATAAAACCTCCACCGTTTCCTTGGTGTGTGCAGATCGCATCTTAGCTTTACTAGAAATTTGTTAACCCGCAAATTTGTCTCGCTTTAAATGCCGCAAGCGTAGTGGGCGGCGCTATGAGTATGGCCCGTTTGCACAACATGGAAAGCATACGTCTTTGCACTATTCCTTAGTGTTATTTTGCTCTGGTCGATGGCGTGTCGAAGTTGGTCAGCTATCGTCATCGTGCTCAGTCAACCAGTAGATTGTTTCTCAAACAGTATAGCCTATGGTCACAACCGACAATTGTTTTTTGTTTGTCACACAAAAAAATAAAGAATATGTAAAGAATCAGAAGATGAATTGTCCGTAACAGCCAGAGCAAAATCAAACTAGGGAGTAACGCCAAGACTTGACAAAATTGACACATACTCGAATAGCAGCGATACTAGCAACACTAGCGATAGAGAACATCCCTCCTGAAACTCATTCAGTTGTTCACAACACTGGCTCCGATTTCATATTCTGGACTTTGCCAAAAAATGATACATCCCCCATTGTTTCCTTGGTGTGTGTAGACCGCACCTTTACTTTATTAGAAATTTCTAAGCCGCATGTTTGTCTCGCTTTAAATGCCGCAAGCGTGGTTGGTGGCGCTACGAGTATGGCTCGTTTGCAAAGCACGGAAAGCATACGTCCAGGCGCCACTCCCTAGTAGTTTGCTCTGGTAACAGTCATATACACATATACACAACCTAGAGTTATTTTGTTGTGTGCACAACTTGCCTCCAAAAATAAGTCACTGCTACCAGTGTTGTAACTTCTTACGAAAGCGGGGACGAATCTGTTACGCGTTCCTTTCGCGGTGGTTGGATTGGGCAGAAGCCGCCATCCTGACCGATCTTTCCTTATCGGGGCGTGGGAGGGGGGGGGGGGGTCTATCGATTTACGGTGTCTCCTGTAGATTTTGACCGAAAACGAGATTGTAATACTTTTGAAAATTACGAGCAAGCGCTCTATACTGAATTTTCTCAAGAGCCTCGGACCTCCCAGCCTCAACCAGTGATATCATGCAGGGCAGACACTCGAAGCGCGGACGCGGAGACAGTCAGGGAGATTTTGGCATAATAATAATAATAGTATAATGCAAAAAATAGGCCATTGGCTTCTATAGAAAATACGCATAGGAGCAGCTGGCGTACTTTGGCGAGCCGTGTGGGAAGTTTTTTTGTTTTGTTTTTTACCACTCTTTATTATATAAACCAACTTTTACTAACTAAACTACAGAAACAAACCTTCTAAAACACTCTTATTATCTTTACCCATGTAGTCGGTACCTATGACAGCAGAAAAGCCCAAATGCTCCTGTGGGGGCAGCCAAACCAATCTTTCACTTTAAATTAATCTGTACATACTTAGAAAAGAAAAGGAAGGAAAACTGAAAGATAGGAAGAGGAAGAACAAAAAAGAAAAGAAAATAAAGAGAAGAAAAGAAAACAGTTATTGGGAAACCATGCATGTCGTCGGGCAGGATTGTCGGAGTGTTATGGCGTGTTGAGGTAGTGTCGAGTTGACCGTAGAATCATCGCCCCCAAAAACTGCCGTTATTTTTTTGTTCTTTACTATGACCGCCAGGTCCGCATTGTATTCCGCAATGGTGGGTAGTCATGCTCATGCAATAGCAGTGGGGTTTGAGTTCTGTACTTTTGTGTGATATCTGGCGGCAGTTCGACATTCGATTTTATGAAGGGCGTATTCACATTTTTCAATTCACAAGCTGTGTGCTATAAAAGCTGATGGGTGAGTACGTCGTCAGTGTGTAGGAGACCTGATGGCGGATTTTGCTTGATCTGTAGATCGAGACAGTTGGTATGATTGTCGGTTATTGGTAGTATTAATTCACCCTATTCCAGTTTATATTCCAAGTGGACTGGTTTCTGAAAGTCCCTCAGTGTCTCATTGATAGTAAAAATATGGATCCACAAGGTAGACCCTAATAGATTTAGCTTTCTACTGAAAAAACAGTGCAGCACTTACATTAGCTGCGTTTTTGCAGGTACCATGATATCTGTTACCACGGTAACTGGATCTGCAGTTAGTCGTTTTTGCAGTTACCGTGGTATCTGATATACGGTTGCTCTGCAAAAACGACAATTGCCGAAATTGCGCTTTTCGAAGTTATCGCAAAAGAAAACCTGAAAGGGAGATGACTTTTTCAGATACCACGATCAGTTACCACGGTGGGACCTTGGTATCTGAATATCAGATATCACGATAACTGGTCAGATACCACGATAACTGCAAAAACAACTGTAGACCGTGGTATCAGATACCATGGTATCTGCAAGAACGCAACTATTGCTGGGAGAAAAGACTGCAGATTTTTGTGGATCTGTTTTACCTTATTTGTCACAAGTGGTGGCAATGAGACAATGGGGACTTTGGCAAACTAGTCCGCTTGGAAGCGCTGAACTAGAATATGGCGAATTGCTCGTGAGCTTATCCGAGCGCTTCTTTACTCGTGTTGCAGATCTTAAGCTGCAGCTTTGTTAGTGGTAACACTGAATTTTTCGACCTTGCAGTTATGACGACGCTCTTGCCGAGACCCTCTCCAGCAACATGACCGTTCTTATGGCCGGCTTTTCTATCATCATTGTCTACGTTGGCCTGACCATGGGACGATTGAACTCGGTTGAACAACGGGTAAGGTTTTGTATCATGATTAAATCTACGCAGGAAATCCTTTAAAGGACACCTGAACAATGAAACCATACTTGAACACACCATGGAGAATGCATTTACAGACATGGCCACGGAGAGCATTCTTCTCCTGAGCGTGACGTTTTCGAAATAGGATGTTCGTTTCTGGAGGTTTGCACATGCAGACTCCAAGACAAAAAGCGCAGTCCATTCAATTCTTGTACAGCGCTGGCCGGATCGTATTGGAATTTCTTTTAGATATACGTTTGGGCTTAACTGGTTAAAAAATATTCCAGAAGAAGGGTTGATTAGAGACATTTGTTCATTTCTAAAATTGTTCGGTACTGATATCAGGACAGATGCAAAATGGAGCAAAAATCATAGCTTGGAAACACTATTTCGTATTTGGATCGGGTTTTCTGCAGGCGATGTTAACGGAAGTCATACATATAGGGATGATACTTGGTACTCTTCATTCAGGTGTCCTTTAAGAACCAAGCATACCTATATCACTGATTACCTCGACGTCCCTGATCGTTCCATCCATTGTCATCCCCTGGTGACTGAAGGCAAAACTTAAAGTGTGCAACACCACCTTGCAAGTGTCATATTAGCTTCTTGCTATTGATAACGACAGTGCGTTCAGTTTTCAGCTATTTAGCGTCCAGCCGCCGAGTCAGAGAGAGGGAAAGCCGGATAGAATCGACAAGTGCTATAGAGGCGAAAGCCTTATTATTGCAATTATATTATTATTATTATTATGTTATTATTATTATTATATTAGAAAGAAAATCGCTAATCTAACGTCGAAAATAGTCGTATTTTCAAAAACGATATTTCTGAGCCGTTTCATCGTGAAAAGATCATTTTTAGTAAGAGTTGTGCTTTAAAAGTGAACTCGTTGACTGCATAGTTGACCGGGATGAATCTAACGCTCCCAGCTGAGCCGATAATTGCAAATAAGACGTCAGAATGACGATTTCGTTGAGGGGAAATTTGAATCGAACGCGGCTCTGATGGGCTTGTCCAGTCCACGCTACCACGTCACAGTGACAGGAGGATTCGAACCACTTCCTCTTAGAGTGCCAAGAGCTTTCGCATTTGAGAGTAACATATGTTGGGGGTGGGCTGGTATCGCTTCCCCGTATCCTGAAATCTACGAACCCGGAATGTATCATAGATGTTTGTAAATACGTGACTAAAGGATTTAGTCGCAGGAATGAAAGTTTAGCTTAGTTTACGTAGCATAGTATTTCTAGAGGTGTGATAGTTTATTTATGAAGTATAAAGTATATTAAATCTTGTATGGCCTTTTGGCTCTATAAACAAGAGTCATTATTATTCTGACAAAGCTATCGTGGTTCAGATAATTGGTAAAGGGTGGGCAAAGATTAGTCTATCTTCTTTATTCCAATCCTACCCTTTACACTTTTACTCAATCATCGTCGCCCAAATAGCTTGCTTTTTTATTCATTGTGAACCATAAGGCAGACAATCCTTTCGCCTGTAAACTTTTACTGTTGGATATATTTTATAGCGCATCTTATTTTGATCTTTATTATAATTTTAGTTTCTGCTGGCGGTTGCTGGCGTCTCTGTGGTCGGTCAAGCGATCCTTGCTTCCTATGGACTATGCTTCTTCCTTGGACTCATGTACGGACCGGTCCACCCGATTCTTCCATTTCTTCTGTTGGGGATCGGTGTCGACGACATGTTTGTAATCATTCAGGTATGTATCAAACGGACAAATGTCACCAAACTGATTTGACTAACGAAGAAAAGGAACGCGTCGACTGTGAAAGTAAAAGATTAAAGCGCAACTGAAGGCATTATATATATTTTATTTGTAACCCGCCAAATACACAAGGTGGTAGCGGAATAAAGAGAACAACACAAGATAAATAGTATTTGACGGTGCAAAACGGATAAGTCAGCTACATTTTTATGAGAGCTATATTTCGGCCCTTCTTGGCAAGAGTCCTCTTCAGGCTCAAGCCTGAATAAATAACAGTTAAACACACAAAATTAGACATAATTTGTAACTGGGCCTGAAAAATTCATGAAAAACATTGAAATCGATTAGTCTTGATCTCAAGAACCAGCACCACTACTTGGTCTGTGTCTGCATTTTCCTTTCTCAGTCACTCCCATGAATTAACTCTGTAACTCAGCTCAGTCGTTACGAAAGTTTGGGGCCCCCGGAAGTTTCGGATTAGACCCGTTCGGGGGCCACACCTTGGTTAGATGAATTTGCCTTCGGGCGTGATCACTGTTCCTATGGCCGGCTTCTACCAGACTATTGTAGTGGTTTGCGAACTCTGTTCACATGCCCCTCGGTACCTCACATGGTAAGAGCGCCTGCCTTGTAAGCAGAAGGTCCTGGGTTCAAATCCCGGCTGAGGAGCATTTTTGTCTTTCAGTTAACTACTCATAAAGTGCTACACCTTGTTTGCACTGCGCTACAAATATATGTAGCCTGGCGTGTTTAGTATTCATCATAGCTGGTGCTGTGAAAATGTGGCAAGGACCCGTAGGCTATCACTCAATAATCCAATAATCGTCTAGTATCTGAAAAAACGTCGTTGATAAGTTTGTAACCATTCAGGTGCGTGTCAAAGAGAGCACCTTTTATGGCATTGTAAACATCTAGTTGAGCGCCCCTCGCTTAAATTTGGCCGGCATTTTGCTTGCCATCCTCATTTGCGCGCCCCCAACCTGCTTGCCGTACACATCGTATTACGACTTTGCGCCCCATCTTCAACAGTGCCATGCCTTTGAGCGCCTCGCCTTATGCACCATGTATTTTCTCCCCTTTCGTCTGGGTCCAAATATTCATAAATTGTGACTATAATCGTCAGCTGGTGTTTCTAAAGAAAGAGGCATAAGCAAAATATTTTATCACTCAGTATTCCTTTATTATCTGGATCGGTGTTGAAAACATTTTTATTATCATTCAGGTGTGTATCAAACCGAGAACCTTGTTGCATTGCGGATTTTTTAGTAACACCCATTCAAGTGCGACTCACTTGTGCGCTCTCTATTTTTGCGCCGCCTCTGTGCCATTTGAATAAATAGATAAATATAATGCTGCTAAAGGCCCTCATGCCTCTTTCTTAAAAAAAACAAAAAACACAAACTCGTTTAAGGACAAATTTTGGCACCAGATTTCAACTAAATCAAAACTGAATACAGAATTTTAAAACCGAAAACATGTCGTCCTGATGGATGCTATCAGAAGCTTTTTTTGAACTAGTTAAAAAAAAATTTTTGAGTTTGTTGAAATTTCTGCACCAACTGAATCGTCTGGTAGGGATTTCCATGGAAAGAACACTCTGTTTCCAAATGCTTAACGACCGACATCTTTGTCAAAGCTTGAATGAGAAATTTCGAAGTTGTTCAGCTTAGATGTTTATTTTCATTTGTTTGCGTGCCGCTGCGTTTCCGCGCTACCCGCTTGCGCACCGCTGCGTTTCCCCGCTAACCGCTTGCGCACCGAAGACTGGTCGGGTGTAGAACTTCTTCCTATAGATGGTGCTTCTTAAAATCAGAAGCACAATTTTTTTTTTATCGCTCATCATTCCTATGTTATTGTCACGCAAATTGCATGGCTATAGACGGCGACATGAAAAGGATTTTCGATACGTTGGGTATGCTAGGTCACAGAAGAACCCGGTTTTAACGAAGAATGAGTGATAATATCAATATGGAGGTCATAACCGCGCATATTCAATGCCGTGAAAGTCAGTACCAATACAGGCAACTACCGCGAAAGCGCAAAAACCGCGAAAGGCGTTACCGCGACGGGAAAAATGTGGGTCTGATCTAACATGCGAAACTTTGGATGTTATTTAGACGTATTTGCAGCTTCGTGTCGAATCCTGTGGAACTTTTAGTCCCATTTTCACTTCGTCTCCTTATCGACGGTACACGGTAAAACGAAAATTTTGTAGGAACAATTAAAACTTTTAGAGTTCGGGCCACCAAGGGCCAAAAAGGCCAAAAAGAAAAAGTATTTATCTCGGTAGCAGCTGCTCCGATTTGGCTGAAATTTCCGGCCATTTAATTCACTGCCAATAAGTCAATTTCGAGAAAAAAAAGTCGTTGAATCCTTTCCAAAAACACCGTCGTTATGAAGTTACTATAAACGGACAGGATTATTATTATAGATTTATTTCTAAGTTTGCTGCACTGTGCTATGAAAACTGAGTAACGTAATTATAACAAGAAAACAGAAGAAAAAAAGAGCATTAGTGGCAACATAAGTATCGTAAAACTGAAGAACATTATTGAAAAATTACACTCCAGAATATACGCTAAGTTGAGGTTGTGCTGAAAGTACTCTCGCCTTTACAATTACAGATCAGAGTGGAGAGAAACTGAAGAAAAAAAAACGCATTTCCTTATGTGGTTTCCAAGTGCCCGGTTCGGAAATAGACAGCTTTAAAACCTAAAGGCGTATTCTCGCCGTTCCCCGAGGACTCCTCGGGGAATCAAGGGGAAGGGCGAGAATAGAGGGAATCACTCCGCACAGACTCCGCGTACGGAAAACAACGAGAACACGGAGAATACTCCGAAATGGATTTTGCTCGGAAAAAAAATATGCATTTGACGAAATTAGTCTGGATCCACTTTATTTTTGGTTTTGTTTATTCTGATTGTTTTTACTTAATTTTACATTGCAACAACACCAGCAAAAATTGATTTCCCTCCGAATCTGAAACGGAGTCCTTTTTGATGACGGTGATGATATCGGAGCATTCCCCGTCCGTGGGGACTCGCGAGAATACGGAGAGTGAGTCCCTGGGACAAACAAAAACGCAGGGACTCCTCGGGAAACGGCGAGAATTCGCCTTCAGCCTGTCGAGGCCAGTGACATATTTTTGCATTATATTACTATTATTAAGATCTGATCTTACCGTTCTCGCAGGCCTTGGACAACCTGTCGCCAGAACAGCGCCGACTACCCATTCCTGAGCGTATCGGACATGCGTTGAAACACGCTGGTGTATCCATCACCGTCACGTCAATCACCGACGTCGTCGCTTTCGGAATCGGCGCAACTACTGTAAGTAACCTCTTATTTTCCGTTGACCAATAAAGGAGCCTGGTGGTGGGTTTACACACTGCATAAAATCCGAGCGTGTTTTACGCACGTATTTGAGCTTGAAATGAACTCTAGCAATACGGACATATCTAGATACAAACGGACCGATTTCTGAAATACGTCCGTACTGCTAGAGATCTTTTCAAGCCCAAATATGTCGTAAAATACGCTCGGATTTCAAATACGCTCGGATTTTATGCGGTGTGTAAACGCACCATAAGTGCAGTTTTTCACTGAATTTCCTGTCCGTAGAGCATATTTCGGTTTTGGTTGGACCATGAATAGTCATTTGACGAGTCGATCCGTCTAATGTCTCCTAGCTCTACAGTTTATTAACGGCTACAAGATATTCCTTCTTCTGTGTCAACTTTACCTAACCCTTGGTCAGCGTTGTTTATTTTTGCATGTTAAAGTAGGCCTATGTCTACATATTGTTTCTTTTGTTCAGTTTTTTTTTGTTTTGATACTCCATCTTTAGGGCGTCTCGCCTTCCGGTTGTTGCCGATGAGTTAAAAATAAATTGCATTGGATTGAATTTTGTATGCACATGTCATACACGGATGTATTTGTACATCGTGCCGCAGCCCTGCCATATAATTTTTCTTTTAACAAGTTGTCAGTTAAGTAGAAGCTCTTCGCCCTGCCATATAATTTTTCTTTTAACAAGTTGTCAGTTAAGTAGAAATTTTGTATTGAGAGGCGTGAGGAAGAGATTATTATTATAATTTATGATGCCGCTCATCGGGTAAGTACCTGAGGTTTGATTTCAGCGATATTTCTGTCAGCGAGGATCGCAGATTCACATTTCTGACTGCAGCCTGTAGAGGACCCTTGCAAAGAAGGGCCAAGGTATCGCTGAGAAAAAGAGCGTATTCCACCCTTCTAACAATAATAACTGTTAGTTACTATTTCCGTTTCACCTTGTGAAAAGTTACTACGCTGACTGTACCTTCTCGAAATAGTAAATTAATAACTATTTGCTTACCACGCTTGGGAGCGTAGCTAGCATGGTAACTACGATCTCTGCGACGTGGTTGGCCCGATCAGCCTGTGGCACGATATTTTGCCAAAAATAGAAAAATCCGTTCCAGCCTTGTTGCCAAGAAACCAAAATCCGTGACGTCATGCGCAGTCCGTCGATGGTTTTTCGTCTCTTCCTGGCAATGCTTGTTGTGCATAAAATTTAATGCATAACGTTTTCGAATCACAAAAGATTGCATCCCAAGTGTTGTCTGTTGAAACTGCGCATCCTTGTGTTATCTGTTATGAAAACTCTGATAGTCTTGTAAACTATTTGCTTACCAGGAGCTAGCTTGGTTTGGTAACTAGGATCTCTGTGACGTGATTGGCCCGATCAGCCGACGGTACGATATTGTGCCGAAAATTGAAAATTTTGTTCCAGCATTAACGCCAAGAAGCTAGGATCCGTGACGTAACGCATAGTAAGTAGAGTGGAACACACCCTAAGTCTCAGCCACTCTTCTTTTAGCGCATCAAATATGTACAAACACATGGGATCGACTAAAAAGAGGCACGGCATGGCGCAGGAGGCATGAGTAGTAAAAAGAGATTAGCAGGTAGTAGAAGTAGATAAGTAATTGAAAATTCTTAGCCCCAGAGCCTAAAAGAAAGCACGTTAGTTCCTACCCCTTACTCTAGAGACTGAAAGGGTCCTTTTATTTTTTGTGCCTCTTTTTAGTACTCGTGCCTCCTACACTATAAGCGTATTTTCGTCGTTCCCCGAGGGGCAATGGGAACGGCGAGAATAGAGGGAGTCCTCCGCGCGGACTCCGCGTACAGAAAACAGCGAGAACACGGGGAATGCTTCCAAAACGGATTTTGCTCGAAAAAAAAATATCCAGTTGACGAATTTAGTCTGGATCCACTTTATTTTTTGTTTTGTTGATTCTGATTGTTTTTACTTAATTTTATATTGCACCAAAACCAGCAAAAATAGATTCCCCTCCAAATCTGAAAGGGAGTCCTTTTTGATGATGGTGATGAAAATCGGAGCACTCCCCGCCCGTGGGGACTCGCGAGAATATGGGAAGTTAGTCCCCGGGACAAACAAAAACACGGGGACTCCTCAAGTGGAGTCCTCGGGGAACGGCGAGAATACGCCTTATGTCGTGCCGTGCGGTGTCTCCTTTTAGTCGATCCCCAAACACATTCGTATATGGCCATGATTCAAAGTCAGCTTGGCACAATGAATACTTATGCGTACATTAACAGCCTCAAAGAGCCATGGTAGGCTACATGAAAAAAACACGGGCAAGCAAACTTGTATCTCCTTATAGAAAATGAGACTCACTCCTAATAATGATAAACGACCTGCTGCTGAGTAGACGGCGTAGCCATTGCTCATTAATAACTGATTTATGCAGTAACTCCTGGAGTTCTTGGCAACTTTGTGAGTGAAGCTGTGAATACTCGTGCTTATGTATGGCGTGAGGACGGTTTGAGCTACAGACAGGGCCTCTCCCTTATTTTGTTCGTACCGAGAATCAGAGCCGACTCGTACCATCCCAGGTTTGCAGCCTAGATAGAGGTTCTTGAAAACATGTAATGATAAAATGTGCATAAATATCCTCTAACAAGGCGCTCAAGCTTGTGGGTCTTATCCGTTCGCTACACTGTCAGAAGTTTCATAACGGATATCACAAGGATGCGCGGTTTCAACGGATAATGCGTAACGGATAACACTTCGGATGTTATCTTTTCTGTTTCAAAATGTTATGCATAATAAGCATTACCATCGGGAAGAACCGAAAAACCGCCAAAAAGTATCTGCTGAGTTTTCCCATGACGGTAAAGAATAAAGTCAGTATACTTTTTTGGCTGTTTTTTTGCTCTTCCTAACAAAGCTTGTTATGCATAACATTTCATGCATAACGTTTTCAAACACAACCGATAACATCCCAAGCGTTATCTGTTGAAACCGCGCATCCTTGTGTTATCTGTTATGAAACTTCTGACAGTGTAGATCACAAACAAAACCTCCGCGGGGGTTTCGTTTTGTCAGATCCCAAGGCTAGCCTGGAGCCTAGAAATCGGTCCACAATTAGTTGGAAAGATAAACTCAAGTTCATAAAAATATCGAATATCTACAAAAGCAAGAGACATACCAATTGCATATGGCAAATGGTGGTTTCCCATCTCAGCTAAATTTTACGTTGCCTTACAAATAACCTAACAACCAACCTAACAACAACCAACCGAACAAATATTTACAGAATCCTTGAAGCTAGGACCGAGCTAACTAACGAGGTTAATACAGAGAATGCAGCTGCAGCAAGCAAAATTTTCGACAAAACTAATAGACAAAACCCAGATGGGAAAAAAATAAGTCTGAGGAGCATTGAACTATGTAAAGCAGGCTCGGTCAAAAGCTGTTGGCTTTTTGGCTTTGTTCTGGTTCCCTAAACTGCTACGTGGCAACAAATTCGTGGTTTTAACAAATTTGACGTGAGCCGTGATAAGTTTTTGGCGAATAAAAAGATTTATCTATCATCTATCTATCTATCATAACCACTCCCGTCGACCTGTTTTTTCTTCCCTTGCAAACTTTCTATCCAGGCGCGTGCGCTTTAGCCTGTTTCCATATACCGTTTTTTTTGTCTGAACTTTTCTGGCCTAGAAAAGACTGAAACATATTCTGCCGGGTTCCTGGACGATTCGTCTCCAGACAGTTCTTCACAAGTGACTCCGGATCCTTTCCATACCTTTTATTTTTTTTTTGCGTGGATCACGATAAGTGAAACGAGACCGGCGCAGCTCTAGCTGAGAGTTCTCTTCAGCTTTTGCATTCACTCTTAAGAGAGCCGCCCGCGGAAAGTTTCGGAAATGTTGCATAAAACATAAGGCTAATTTATTATTTTATCTGATTTTTTTTTAAACCCCCACTCCACGAATTTCGAAGTCCAAAAACTACGGTATCCATTTTTCAGTCTATATTATAAACTCTAGTTTCGGAAGGAAAATTAAAATCAGTCTTAATTTCACAGTTTTTTTCCGTTGAAAATCTGTCTACCATTTTTATGGACTTGGTCCCACGAAAAGGCAAACCCACGAAAAGGCAAATTCAATATTTCATCTTCTGAACCACCCTTGCAAGTGTCAGATGAGCTTCTAGCTCTTGTTTTCATCTCCTACGGTGCTTACTTGCCCTACCCGGCACACACATGCTTCCAAATGTGACCTAATTACTTGGGAAAGTAAAAAAACAACAAAAAAACACGAAATGTCCACGACTGCAAGGGGCTGTTATTCCATCGGTTAAAATCTCCCCACATTTGATGATCTCTGTAGGTTTGGAAATACTCTATATGACTAAGCTCAAAGCACGCCAGTGATCCTCGGGAAGAACGAGAAAACGTAGCACTAACGACTCAAACTCAACAACTCAGTCCTGTGTTAACCAATCACGGCGATGTTTGGGAGCAGCTGTGATACCGCTTCCGGCTCTTCCACTAGGTACAGGGCGATTTTGCGGAGAAGAGTAAGTTATCAAGAGTATTGGCATCTCGGCCTGGTTTCCCTCGACTGCGAATGTATCCCCAAAATTTTGTCAGGCCTACGGAATGGGTTTGAGGATAAAGACGTCGAAAATGTATTCGAAATACTCCAAATGTCTTCAAGAAATCGGTGTTCGTATCGAAAATCGATAAAAAATCTTCGAGAAACTACAAAAAGTATTTAAGAACGTTTTAAAAGTATTTGACAGGTGTTGGAGAATGACATAAATGTACTCGAGAATGACAAAAATGTATTCGAGGATTTTTATTTTTAAATTCTCGAATGTATTTTTGTCAATCTCGAATATATTCGTGTCACTCTCGAGTTCCTTATTTCAATTTAAATGTCAAATACACTTTAGAAATTCGCGAATACTTTATAGCATTTCTCGAATACTTTTCGTAATTTCTCGAAGACCTAAACATACTCTCGATAGCTTTTCGTCGAACCTCGAATACAAACACCGATTCCTCGATTACGTTTTGGGGATTCTCGAATACAATTTAGACGTTTAGCCTAAAATCCATTCCATACAGGCTAAACTGGAAATCTGGTTGTCTTTTAGTTTGCACTTAATGAAAGAAAGGAATGCTCAGACTTAGCGCCAAGGCGATTACATCTTGAAGGTTTCCGAGTTTCACCACAAAGATGGAGTCTCCCATCGTGTTGGTTGGTTATGACCCGATGATGCAAAAACCGACCAGTATGAGAAAGAATGTTGTTTTGTGGTAAAAGTATAACATCCTCAAGATCTCTTTTCCGATTAAACATTGCTCAAAGAATAAGATCAAACAATCAAGAAAGAGCAAGAATAATGTTTCAGTAACTTAAATGCTCAGAATAGTTGCCAACTAGAGGAAGAGGTGTCCGTTGTGTGTTGATCACATTTTTTTAACTTAAATATTTCTACTAATGCTTCTTCTGTGCCTTGTTCATTCTTACAAGTGTTCAGCTTGGATGTAAAGCAGATTAATGTAGGCAAATTTGATTCAGGCGGGAGATACCACTATCTTTCGATGGGCCAAATTTGTACGAACACACTGTTACCTTTGTTTTCTTCAAAATCCTCACGGTAGCCAACATTATCCATAAATTACTTGAACGCAGTTCACTCTTCAAAGCAAAGTGGCCATTACTCATTAATTATTCAGTGATCTCCTGCCGGAGGTCAAAAGAGTTATTAAACCTTCGGGAAGATCGAGTGGCCAGTAAGAGGATTAATACAACAAAGTATATCACCACGTGAACGTTTAAATATGTTGGAAGAGGAAATCATCGGCCAGTTTGACATTTTTTTGTCTCGGAAGCTGAATATTTAACTCAAATTTCAGAATCTTCAAGAAATCACTATCACAGATCTAGTATAATTTACGGCGTTTGTTTATTGTGACCCAGTTTGCATCCTAATTAGTTTGATTTTTCTGCACATTTTCTACATGCCTGCTCAAAAAAAGCATTTTGTTAGATCCGTAGTCAAACTATGATCCCAGCCTCCCCATGTCGGGTGCTTGCGAATCGCGCCACTAGATGACCCAGCGGTCAGATTGAGTCGTGGCTTCATCGTGGGTCTGGGGTGGGGGTGTTCTACGTGTTGCAATTGTTAAAATTCTCACGATGTAACTCCTTAAAAGCACATGAACGGTCTTTTTGTTAGTCCTCAGAAGTAACACATTTTATCTCTGAATGTTTACATACATTTAACGTCATTGGACTGACGTCGGAATATACATTTCCGCTTACTACACACGCGTGTCTGCACATTTATTAGGAGATTACCAAGACAAAAATAATAAATTGACGCATAATACTTGACATTGACCCTCGCTGTTCGTTTATACAGTTCCCTTTTAAAAATGTGAACTCATCCTCCTTGACTTACATGCACGTGTGCCAGTTTTGAATATAGCGCCAAGACCTTCCATTTGCAATAACATCTTCGGTGTTAAAAGGATTTAAGGACGGGCTATTTGACAATAAAAGCCCTGCTTCTTTTCCACAGTTGGAGTTTAAATTGAGATACTAATGTTATATTTGTAAGTATGCAAGCTATGAATATGAATATATGTGACTAAAGGATTTGATCTCAGGAAGGAAAATTTAGCTTAGTTTACGTAGCATAGTATCTCTAGAGGTGTAATAGTTTATTTGTGAAGTGTATTAAATCTTGTATGGCCTTTTGGCTCAATAAACAAGCATTATTATTATTATTATAACAATAAAGAAGCTTTGTGAAATGTCCGCCTATTTGGCGATATCTTCATTGTAAATGGGCGTATGCTATCATTCTAGTATGAAGTCTGCGCAAACGACATCGCTACGCTTTCAATACTCTATATGACTAAGTCCAAAACACGCCAGTGATCCTCCCTCAGTAAGAAGGAGTAAAGGTCTCCGCAACGACTCAAACTCAATAACTCGAATCCTGTGTCAACCAATTACGGCGATCTTTGGGAGCAGATGTGATACCGCTTCCGGCTCTTCCGCTAGGTACCCGGCGATTTTGCGTCGGCAAGGAGAGTTAGTCATCAAGAGTATTCAACTGAATGATTTAAGTTCGACAAGACCTTCACACTGCTTTCGAAATAGCATGTACCTCATGTTATATTATATTGTATCGCTCTAATAGATTAGAGTCTAGTAATTTATTTCTCCAACCGTTAAGTGCCACTTCTCTTAAAAACCTGTTTAAAAAAAAAACACTTTTACCATACCCTTTTTTAGCTTAAAGGACACCTGAATGAAGAGTACCAAGTATCATCCCTATCTGTATGACTACCGTTAACATTGCCTGCAGAAAACCCAATCCAAATTCGAAATAGTGTTTCCAAGCTATGGTTTTTGCTCCATTTTGCATCTGTCCTTATTTCAGTACCGAACAGTTTCAGAAATGAACAAATGTCTCCAATCAACCCTTCTTCTGGAATATTTTTTAACCAGTTAAGCCCAAACGTATATCTAGAAGAAATTCCAATACGATCCGGCCAGCACTGTACAAGATTTGAATGAATTGTGCTTTTTGTCTTGGAGTCTGCATGTGCAAACCTCCAGAAACGAACATCCCTATCTTGAAAACGTCACGCTCAGGAGAAGAATTCTCTCCGTGGGCATGTCTGTAAATGCCTTCTCCATGGTGTGTTCAAGTATGGTTTCATTGTTCAGGTGTCCTTTAAGAATATATTTTTAGCTCAAAAATGTGTTCTTCCGTAAAAACATGACTGGGTACTGCACATTATCCATAGGGTACCGAATAGTTTGGCTTGTGACATCAGCTATTGTGCACACTTGAGATAGGAAGACACTTATAAATGACGAATTATTTTTGTAATTGTTTTCAAGACTCATCTTTAGTCTTTTTAACTGTATTGACGTGTCCAGCACTTTTTTTTTGTTTGTAAAAAGATATTTCTGGATAAATAAAGCGAATTCTAATTGTAATACCTATCGGCTCCATTGTGTGCTGATAAGACTATGTGAAGAAGCAAAACAGGAAACCGGTTCAGAAGTCTTGCCAGCGCAGTCACATAGACGCGACGCATTACCGCTACAGAGACGCAAGAAACTTCGAATTCCTCAGCGCCTACAATGCAAACCCTGACCTTTAAAGTTCGGATTTTCCTCAGATCTCGTTTTGTAGAGGTCACTTAATTAATTCTCGCATAGGATCTCTCTTTCTTAGCTTTGAGAATTTTTAGTCGTTTCGCCTTTACGACCTTGTTGTGGCTTCTTGGGTCAAGTGCCAAATACCAATAGCTTTGCCGCTGGCCGGTCGGTCTGTTTGCTGACCGCAGTTTAAAACATCATATTTATGTGTTTATTTCAAAATATAGCCAACTGGGGCTGCCACATAACAGCTCATTTTATGTACACTAAAAAGAGAGAAAAAAAAAATATGCTGAAGGCACGACGCCCCCAACAAACAAAATACACGAAACTCAGTCAGGATGGGTCGAACCCATAGTAAGTGAAGTGGCAGACGGTTTTCTCGAAGGCTGACAAATTATATTTGTGACGTTTTATTTGTTTTATTTTAATAAAATTGCTTATTTACCTACTTATTTTCCAGGGCATGCCTGCTCTCCGGTCCTTCTGCATTTACGCCACCACCGGTATCCTTCTTTTGTTCATCTTCGTGGTTACGTTCTTCGTTGCTTTGACAGCACTCGATGAGCGGCGGCAAGACCAACGGCGCGACGGCTGCTTTTTCTATTGTCGAAGAGAAGACTGGCAGCCAGCAATGTGTTCACAGAGGGAGCTCCTTAAAATGTTTTTCGAGAAATTCTATGGACCGCTACTCATGAAGACACCTACGAAGGTAAGCTCAGCGCACTTACCTTACAGTTTATTTTCCAGCTTAAGCCTGAAGAGGACCCTTGCCAAGAAGGGCCGAAATGTAGCTCTGATAAAATTCAGAATAAATTTAGAATAAAAAACAAACAAAAAAAAACTGCTGACCCATCCGTTTTGCACTGTCAAATATATAAATATTCCTTGATATTCCCAATAAAGAATAAATATTCCCAATAAATATAATATTCTTTGAGCCCAAGCTGACTTTGAAACATTTTTCAAATAATGTATATAACGGATACGTCAGCTACGATGCTTCAGCAGCGATATTTCGGCCCTTCTTGGCAAGGGTCCTCGTCAGGCTGTCAATCTTCAGCCTCTCAATCAGCCTCTCAATCAGAATCAAACCTGTAATCCATTACAGGTTTAATTTCTTCCCCGACGTTGGACCTGAAGATTGACAGCCTGACGAGGACCCTTGCCAAGAAGCGCCGAAATACCGCTGATGAAGCATCGTAGCTGAAAGTATCCGTTGTATACATTATTTGAATAAATGTCAAATATGATATCCAGTCGGCTTGGGCTGAAGGTAGAAGATTACATAAGATTTAATTGCACAAAAAAGCCAAAAGGCCACGGCAACAAAATAAACAAAACAAAACCTACTCTAGGCATAATTTTCGGTGTTGAAAAGCGACCCTGAGGAATCTTGCCAGCCTCCTCACATCATCAATATTTCCTTTCATTTTGCCTGCCCCACGCCCTTTCTTTCCGTTCCTTTTTTTATTCGATCCCTGCAGTTTAAAGTTTGGCAAGGGCTAGGATAAGTTAATAGTGTGTTCTTGGAGAGTTCGAGGTCTTGCTGATGATGCATTGCCAGGCATTTGATTTTCATTGTGTTTTTATAGTGAATTTGTCAGATCATCGTTTTTGAGGCTGGTAGTATGCTTCACTCTTATAGTAGTTCGCTAATTATGGCACTGGTAAAAGGTGCGGCATACCGCAGATGATACAGATGTTTTCGAATCTTCGGTTTTGATGTTACCTACGCGCGACACCTGAAACGTGTTGATTGTTTCTTAAACTTTCCCGCCTGCCCTTGGATTGAAATATGTGGATTTGCCTGTTCGATTAATATCGCCGCAGACTGAAAAGAAAGTAATGCATTGAATTTTACGGCTGTGACGCGTCGAATTTTTCGTAGTTTAAAAATTTTTCGTCGACGAATGGTACAATCTGCCGGAGGTGAAAAATTGCCTGTCCGCGTCAGAAGAAAGTTTGTTGGGTGAGAGAGAAATACGACACAAAATAAAAACTGAGGCGCATATGGTCAGAGGAAGATGTAAAAAAACACATAACAATGCGGCAGTTCCGGGAATTGGTCCTTGGCATTTACAAGGTCCCATCATGTCCTTAAGAGCCTCTTGCTACCAACGTTCAGGGTCACTTTTTTTTAATAACTGGTGCCATCCGCCCATTACTGCGAAAAAAACGCGGTAGGCCAACGTGACAGTCAAACCGCGACGTGCAAAAAAAACGCGACAGTCAAGACCGCGACAGGCCAGAAGCCACGACAGTCAAGGCCGTGACAGTCAAAACTGCGATAGGCCTAAAACCGTGAGGCAGACCGTGACAAACGTGAGTCAGACCGCGACATGCAAAAACCGTGACAGTCAAGCCCGCGACAAGCCAGAAGCCCTGACAGTCGAAACCGAGACAGGACTAAAACCATGAGTCAGACCGTGACGTGCAGAAACCATGACAGTCGAGACCGCGACAGACCAGAAGCCCTGACAGTCAAAACCGCGATAGGCCTAAACCGTGAGTCAGACCGCGACGTGCATAGACCGTTACAGTCGAGACCTGACAGGCCAGAAGCCCTGACAGTCAGAACCGCGACAGGCCGAAAATCGTGGTAGTCAGATCCAAACGTGCAAAACACCGCGACAGTCAAGACAGCGACAGACCAAAAGCCTCGACAGGGCAAACATCCGGACTGCCAAGACCGTAAAGCCGATTTCACATTGACGCGTCGATGCGTATGCGTTTATCTTGCGTTGCATACAGGTTCCGCAGCGTATCTTTCACACCAGCGCCAGAAGCTTTCGCGCTGGATGCTCATTTACATTCCCTTTCTCGGTTTCTTCTGCCAAATTTTTATTTCTTTCACTAGTAGCAAGCTTTTCTTCATCATCAGCATTCTTAATTTTGTTTTTCTTTAAACACTTCCGTTTTCCACTAACAAATCTGATGCGTACGCGTCGACGCGTTTTATTTGTCTGCGTAAGCTCTGCGTTGCGTCGATGCAAGCACGACGCAGAGGTTGCGGAGCTTAGTGTGAAAGGCTCAACGCGTCAATGTGAAGGCGGCTTAAAAGGGATTACCGATACCGTAGAAACCGTGACTGGTCAACACGACACTCGACGAAATTTGTGAGTTCTCGAACCTCTCGCAATACTCTATATGACTAATGACTAAGTCCAAAACACGCCCGTGAACCTCGGAAAGAACGAGAAACGTCGCCTTAACGATAACTCAAATCCTGTGTCAATCAATCAACGGCGTTCGTTGGGGACAGCTTTGGTGACGCTTCCGGCTCTTCGCTAGGCAAACGGCGATTCTTCACCGTCACGAAGAGTTAGTCATCAAGAGCATAAGCGATCGCCCTTTATAACTTAAATACCTTAAATTGCACTTCCAGCGAGATAAGGTCCTCCTGTAGCCTGTTGAGTCTCTCGCTGGCTTATGGCTTGGTTGTGTTGTTACATCGGCTCACTGGCATCCTAGTGTAGCTAGCACTTAGCAGTCTCGCCTTGCAGAATAGTACCGGACTCGCCAAATGCTATCGCCACACTGTCAGAACTTTCATAACAGGTAACACATTGGATGTTATATGTTGTGTTTCAAACTGTTATGCATAAGAAGCGTTACCATCAAGAAAAACCGAAAAACCGCCAAAAAGTATCTGCTGAGTTTTCCGACATCATGACGATAAGGAATAAAGTTAGTAGATGCTTTTTTGGCTCTTCCTACCAAAGCTTGTTATGCATAACGTTTTCAAACACA
This sequence comes from Branchinecta sandiegonensis, assembly GCA_030848855.1. Lineage (NCBI taxonomy): Eukaryota > Metazoa > Arthropoda > Branchiopoda > Anostraca > Branchinectidae > Branchinecta > Branchinecta sandiegonensis. The sequence continues at coordinate 3,850,882 of JAUPMV010000017.1, read as the reverse complement.
ACAGATAACATCCCAAGTATTATCTGTTACTCATTATCTGTTGAAACCGCGCATCCTCGTGTTATCTGTTATGAAACTTCTGACTGTGTGTATAATAAGCACTCTCAGTTTCCCTTCAGTTCTGTTAACACAGGACTATCATATTAGTAGTGGAAAATCTTAGTCCCGATGATAACGTTTCGCAATAACTTGATCCGTTTTATCCCTCACAAAATGCTGTTTTCCCTTGCCGCAATCTTTTCCCGTTCTAAAAACGAAACTAATTTTAACCAGTGTACTTTCTAAACTTTGAATCCTGAAGTTGTTACGCTGCCACGTAATTTGATTGCAGTCTATTTTTTGTATTATTTCGTCGGTGTCAAGCGGAAACCACGTATCTGAGCCTCGTTTTTGTTGCATGCTGCAGGTCCACTTCTCGGCCGATTCCGGACTGATTCTTTCTACATCCGTTTTTGCACTGCAGCGCTTCCAAGGAAGACGGCAGCGCTTCTCGAGAATCACGGACTTGCTCACCGACCAAGTCCGTGCTTCCCTGCAAGATGCTGCAGCGCTGCCGCTTCAACCAAGAAGAAAGTGAATCCAAAAACGCATATTGTGCAAAAGCAAAGAAGTGCTGCAGCAGCGATGCGGCAGCGCTATTGCAACAAAAACGATGCTCTGGTCAAATTTGCAATTTCCACTTTTTGACACAGTTCTACTCGCCGAAAAATTCTGCGTCGAACGGTGCGTATCTCGATTGCCTCCGACTCATAGTTTGGGAGATACAACGAAGATGGAAACCACGTATTTCGGATTAACATAGGGGGCTGTACTGCTAATGAGAAAAAGTTATTATGTTTTTTTCACCCCCTGAAAATTTTTGAAAAAGGGAGATACGTGGTTTACGCTTGACACCGACGATTTGTGTTTGTTTTTTAATTACTTTTTATACTCATTTCGAGGGAGAATATATAGACAACAGCAATAACAATGCTTATTTTCTTTTCTAGATTATCGTTATCATTATCACCCTTGCCTTCGCTGCTGTTAACTCGTGGGGTATGCTCCAGCTTAAACAGGATTTCGACCCGAACTGGTATTTAAAGGACGGATCACACCCGGCGAGCTTCTATCGCGCGTTGATGGACCATTTCCCAGAAAACGGCGAGAGGTCATCAGTTTACCTCGGTAAGTGCGGCTCGTTTGGTAGTTTCATTCTGGATCTGTGATTACGTTTTAAAAATAGCGAGGAAAGTGATTCTTAAAACCGTACCAACATTCTTTCGCAAAGATTGCACCATAACCAGCGAAAATGGATTTGAGTCAAAATTGACATTGCTGACCATTAAGAACCCAGGCTTGGAGGTGTAAAACCGAAAAATAGGATGTGAAATTTCTATTCATGAATGTTGTAGTGTGACGAGTGATGTTATGACACTTACAACGCTATGTCTAACTGTAAGAGATATTGTGGATTTATGAATGAATTTTAAATTACAGGCTATCTCACCATATTTAATTTTAAATATTATCAAAATTTTTAATTATAACCATATTTAGTAACGGGCTGCTTCAAAATCCCGGACACCAACGGAAGTAAGATGTCCACTACCGTCATACAGCTTAATGTAACCAGAACACAAAAAAGGCATAATTTATATACAAAATATAAGAAATAAATACAAAATAAAATGTGAATTAACGTTATATAAATATAATTCCAAGGGTCCATCGTCATTCTTATCTCAAGGGTTTTGCTTACATATGATCACAACAAACCCCCGAATTGGCCAATTCCTACTTTCGCCCTTTTACCAAGCCTTGCAAGTGCCATATGAGCTTCCACCTCTTGTTTTTCTTAGCATAGGCGATATGAAATGATTTGTTGCCTCAGTTGGCTATATTTGGAAATGAATGAAATGAAAATGTTAGTTCTGGGAAGTGGTTTTAAAGTTGAGTTCGCTTAAGCTTGGCCGTATGGTCAATATAAATGTTGGATTGTTTATGTTCTTAGCCAGCTTCAGCCTTCAGTAAACATCTGCCTTTCTAACTTCCTCGGACGTGTCGAGTTCTGGTTAGAGCTGGCAACTTGAATGGGATGACCCACACATCGCGAATGCTTCCAGTTTAACTCCTTTAAAGGTCAGCGGCTGGATTAAAACGTTACTGTTGTAATTTTCAAGTCGCCATTGAAGCTATTTTGGTAGGACCAGTTGGCTAAAAATAAAAGAAGTTTGACAGCATCCGGTCGACACTATTGGTTGGAAACCGGTTGGAAATTATTTAAATTGTGTTATGCCTCGTCTAGAAAAGGCTTACGGTACAGGTTGCTGAACCTGGGAACGAGAGTTTCGACGGTCGTTGATCATTCGTTTTCGAAAGATCTATTAAATTCTTATGCTCTGAATTTTTAATTATTTTGTCTTAAAAACCTCGTGCTGATATGTGTTTTTTGTTTGTTTTTTTGTTGTCATTGCTGTAGGTAATATTTTTGTTACAAATTAAATAGTTAATTAACAAAGTGTCATTTTTCCATGGCCTGTCTGATGCTTTTATGCCATTTGAGTTTTTTTGTGTTTTTTTTACCGTTTTCATTATAGTTGTAGCCAGACTTGACTGTCAAAACAGGGATCCTGCCTCCGAACAGGGACCCTTACTTAAGGAAGAAGGACAAAATAAAGAACCTAAAGAACAGGGATCCTGACTTTCTGGTTCTTCGGCGTGTGACCTTACCTTATTTGGTTGAAGTGGGGAAAAAAGTCAGTGATATCGTAATTGATAGCTAGCTATTCTTATTGGCCTAAATTTGTTCCGCTTATCTTTCTCAGGCCAAGGCGAATTGGCAGACCTCTCAGACGTTCGGATTTGCTCATATTGGGTTCATTGGTCTCGTTAATCCACGCCCCTGAAACGGTTTTCCTGCACTGGGGCTTAATACTAAGAAAGGACTTGGTGACGGCTTGGTTACATAGTTGACTGCGTTGACTGTTCTGAGGGTTCTTTCCAGACCCAAAACTAGAACAAGAGCTACGAGCTCTTATGGCACTTGTTATGAGTAGGTGGGATGAGAAACGAGAAAGTAAATCTGAGCATTTTCCGGAAATTCCGTTACCCCTCCCCACCGTGCTCGGATCTGGTCTGGACCCTAAAATATGTCATCTAAGACATACGATCTCTCTCAGTCAGCTTGGCTGAAGGAGTATTTATGTTATTTTTGATTAACTATATTATTTTTAGGTACTGTACAATATGACATCGACCGCGAAGAACTTCGTAAGCTGACAACGAAGCTCAAAGAAAATCCTTTCGTTAAAAATTCTTCGGTTATTTTCTGGCACGATCATTTCGAAAGATGGCTTGAGAACAAGCAAGGTTAGTATTCAACTTATTTGTTTAATAAACCGGCATCTTGTCGTACGAGAAATGTGCCTTCAGCAGTGTTGGGAAGTACTTCAAGCACAGAGCAAAATAACACTAGGGAGTAGCGCGAAGACTTGACAAAATTGACACACACTCGAATAGCAGCGATACTAGCACCATAAGCGATAGAGAACTTTTACGGTGGTGCCATCTGCACCCCGCACTACCCATTTGGGCCGCCGGTAGGCAGCGCTAATCCCTTTCCGTTCAGTATCTTTAATCTTCTATACTGCCGTAATTCTTGTATTATTTATTAACTCATGTTCATGACTCATCCGGCGAGCATGAGTCATCTCCTTCTACATACTTCTTTTCCGGGCCTCGACCGGGGAACAACCCTTTTGACCTAAAGGTTGTTTATTTTGTAAGTACCTTTCATACCATAGAATAAAACCTTTTGTTCATTTACGGACTTTAGGTAATTGTTATGAGTCTTGTTTAAAGCTCCTTAGAGTGGGCTGGCCTGTAAGGCCTAGTGTATGATGGGCGGTTTATAGCCTATTGTGGTTCAGTACGCAAACCTTAGTGTGAATCGATCGGGGGATCCACAATGAACCCGTGAAGTCTGCACGTGTAGTAGGCCACCAGACGTCCTAGGCTGTCCTGACTCCGATGACTGTATATAAGGACATTTACCATCTATGTCCGGCCTACTACACCCTTCTCCATAACATCAGGTCGAGAGTGCTGCTTCACATACAAGTACAGTCGTCGTAATAGAACGTCCCTATTGAAACTCCTTCAGTCGTTCACCAGAGCTGGCTCCGATAATTTCATATCCTGAGCATTGCAAAAAAAATGATACAGCCTCTATTGTTTCCTTGGTGTTTGCAGACAGCACCTTTGCTCTACTAGAAATTTATAAACCCGAAAGTTTGTCTCGCTTTAAATGCCTTAAGTACAGTGGGTGGCGCTACGACAATGGCCCGTTTATGAAGCATGGAAAGCATAGGTCTTGGCGCTACTTCCTAGTGTTATTTTACTCTGTTCAATCACTTGTAGGCTATTTCAAGTACTACTTATGTACAAAGTCGAAGTAGGCTAGAGCAGTGGTTCCCAACCTTTTCTGTACCGCGCACCCCTAAACAAGGTTCGAAAACGTTGCGTACCCCCATTTGCAGAACGTGAAAAAGGCGATATTTATGCCATAATGGAAAAGGCATACACGTGTAGAAATATATACAAAATCAATGAGGCATTTGAGGCTGCGTTGTAGCGAACATTTTGTCAAATTTCAGCTCGATGTCATTAACGGCAACATTTTTTACAGTCATCACATTTTACCGGAGCTTGACATCACTTTTCCACTAAATGGATTTTGAATCCAGTCATAAGTTCTACCCTGTCATTGCAAACGGATAAATAACAGGCACAAGAATATTTTTTTTCATGCACGAAGGTTTTCGAAAAACAGAGTATTTTCTTTTATGTCAGAATCTCGATAATGGACAAATACTATCAGCTGAGCTTAATGTGAGACATCCCGCAAATCCATGCTTTCATCAAGCTGCATCGCAGACATTTTCGTTAAGTTTGTTCTAGACCTGAATGACAATATTACTTGCAATGCCTTCGCTTTTTTTTGAACAATATTGTTTGACATAGGAATTGATTTTACAGCAGTATGCTAGCTGTTCTGAAACCAATATTCTTTGATGAATTTCAGGCTTGCATTCAGAGGCGTCACGCATAGGCTGGGGACACCTCTCCCCCTAAGTGGTCGGCCAGTCGGTAAAATGCAAAGCGCCGCAGTTTTTCGTAAAAGCAGTTACTTTTTTCGAAACACAGTAGGTAAAGTAAAAATTACCAGCCACTCGGTAAAAATATCTTGCCCCCAAAAAACTTTTTGGCTAGTGATGCCTCTGCTGGTAATATTAGGCTTTCGGCAATCAAATATCAAGCCATCTCATTGAAAAGTTCCGTATACACTGTAAAAAAAAATCTTGCAGTCTTTGCCACTGGGATTACTCTTGTCTTTATTGAGATAAGATTTTTCTGTATAAAGATTAAAGTTAACTGCAGTATTTGCTACTCGGATTACTCTTATCTCTATGCAGATATGAAAATGAGTGAGGTGATTTTTGAAAATACAGATTAAACAGATTTTGGTACCTTCGCGTACCCTTTGCAAGGGTCTCGCGTACCCCTTTGGGTACGCGTACCACCGGTTGGGAACCACTGGGCTAGATGACTTGGGCCCACGTCCGGCACTTTTTGCATTAGTGCACAGTACTGCGTGTTTTTGAATTTTAGCGATTCAGTGTTGTTTGTTCATGTCTTGCCGAGCCTAGGAAAAAAATCTTCCTTCCGATTCTGTCCTGCTGTGAGCAAACGCGGTTATCCTGAAGCTGGTCAAAAGTGCCGAACCTGTCCCAACCCCTGTCCACGTTCTGTTTACATTAGTCCAGGTTCGGCATGTCACTATCTCGGTACTAGGACCAATGGCGAACTATCTTTCAAGTGCTCTTGTAATGTCTAATATTGTAAAACTGAAGTTTTTACTTTGAAAAGTAAAAATAAAGATGTCTGACATTGCTGAAATAAAGGTAAAGGCCAGTCTAACAAACTTTACTACCGTATATTACTCTGTATCCACTCAAAATACAATTTCTCTGTTAAGTCGTCGACTGGAGTACATGAAAAATCTTGTAGGCTACATAAATCTTAAATTAAAGTAGGAATTATAAGTAAGATTTATTAAAGAAAAAAAAACAGAGTGTATAGAATAGTTGGTACAGATAGTTACAAATATCAAAACCCAACAGAGAGCATCGAAGTTACAAGCAAATAATGTTGGGCGACATTCGACGACAACGATACATCGATATATCAGACCAAATATCGATATCGAGTACTGAAACGTAAATATCGATATCGAAAACGATATTCGTACATTTGTGATTAATGCAAATGATCCAACGTAAGTTACATTTACATATCCGAAACTGGAGCAATCTGGTTTTCGTAATTCAGTATTCATTTGAAGTATGAGATGATGCAAGATGCTTTTTACGACATTTTTTTCTTAAATTTTGGCAAAGTGAGACATATATTATAGCGAAACATGGTACAAAAATATCGATTATTGGAAAGTCCAAATATCGCCAAACACATAACTAAAACATCCGGAACAACTGACACACTGTCGGAGCCGGACTTTCATAATTTTTCGACATATGCCTCGCCTTTAAAGGACACCTGAACTATGAAACCATACTTGAACACACCATGGAGAATGCATTTACTGACATGGCCACGGAGAGCATTCTTCTCCTGAGCGTGACGTTTCCAAAATATGGATGTTCGTTTCTGGAGGTTTGCACATGCAGACTCCAAGACAAAAAGCGCAATTCATTCAAATCTTGTTCAGCGCTGGCCGGATCGTATTGGAATTTCTTCGAGATATACGTTTGGGCTTAACTGGTCAAAAAATATTCCAGAAGAAGGGTTGATTGGAGACATTTGTTCATTTCTAAAATTGTACCGTATTCTTCAAAACTGTGCTAACTATATTTTCATTATTTTTGGGTCCAGTTTTGTGTGTGCCATCTGCACGAAGAAAGTAGGAACTCAGAAGTTAAAACTAATCTATCTGTTAGATGCTGCTCATGTCGTCATGTAAGACTTAGCACAATTCAACAGAATACCAAATCAGCTATGTTCTTTCCAATGGTATAGTTAACTTAGTTTTCAAAAATTTTTGAGTTAGCACAGTTTTGAAGAACACGGTACAATTGTTCGGTACTGAAATAAGGACAGATGCAAAATGGAGCAAAAATCATAGCTAGGAAACAGTATTTCGTATTTAGATTGGGTTTTCTGCAGGCAGTGTTAACGGAAGTCATACAGATAGGGATGGTACTTAGTACTCTTCATTCAGGTGTCCTTTAAAATCAAAAAGACGTACGTGGGCCCTGCCGATCATGGGGCCTTCTCCCCTACTTGGGTTTTAGTTACGCAGAACTTCCTTTGTTAAGTAAAATAACCAGGTACTTGAGGACTCGAGTACCAATAAAATGTTAAAGCTTAACTGAAAAGCCAAATTATTTTTGTATCATTTAACTGAATATACTGCATTTTTTGGGTTGTGTTAATGGAATTTTTTTTATTTGTCGCTATTTGCTCTAGAATGACGTTCAGAATATCTACAGTCGTCCTCACAACGCAAATTTCTACTATGACGCAGAAAAATTGAATCTCGAAACATGCACGGCGTTTCAGTGGCCAGTGATCAGCTTACTAAAGGTCACTGCGTGAACACTTATCTTTCGTAAATCGTTTTCGTCGAGCGTACAACAGAGATACAAGCACATAGAGCATACAAATCAGACAAGGGAATTCCGCTATTTGAAAATCGGTTATTCGTGAATAGCAGAGCAATAAAGTAACGCATTTCGCCGGGTTTTCGAGCTTCTTTAAGTGAATAACTGATGGGTAACTACATTGTCCCATCGAAGACCTTTTCAGTTAAGCTTTAAGTACTGTCTCGAGTACGTTATCTTCTATTACGTCGATTTGAACACTCAGATGCTTCTTTGGCAGCTTAGTTCAGTAAAATATAAGAACAACTGGGGAAACTTGGACAGTCTGTGAAGTACATTGCACCCTTGGTGAGCACAGGATGGTGGGGGCTCCATTCAAACCTGCATAGACTATGTTTCGTATGTTCATCTATTAAGATCTAATAGGAAAGAAGCCTAAAGCAAAATTTTTTTAATTTGCACTTGGGAAACTTAAAGTAATATGCTGGTACGAGTATCGAGTCGAAAAACTGAAGAGCATTTTTTAAAGAGCATTTTTTCACACAAAATTTTTGGAGTTTTTCTCGTGTGAGCCGCGGATGCCGTCAGAGCGGAACCTTTATGGCAACACTCTAGTACAGTTTTGTTCTGAGTGAATACACAAGGATTTATTTTTACTTGCTTTGGATGCAGATAGAAAGAGGAACGTGAGTTTGAGCCATAAGCTGAGTAGGATCGGGCATACGCTCTTCATAAAATTCCTTCATTATTCTTTCTTTTTTGGCCACTAGATGTGCTAGCATAAAGTTAACAATGACATGTTACTTCTTGGTGTACGTTTATCCAGGTTTGTTTGGCTATTTTTAATTGCTCTTAGGCCTACTCATGTTTAAAACTGATTAAAATGCTTCTGCCTCTATTTGTGCTCTGCCCAACTTTTTTCTGTCAAACTTCATCAAGTTTGTCAATTCTGGTTTCCGACTTCAGTGCTGACTGCTGGTTGACTTTTCCACGGGGCTAACGCGCGACTTATGAGCCGAAAGCCTAATCGCTTGTTCCCCCTTCAGATAACTTATACCAAGATTTCACCTGTTGTTGTTATTTTCAATTCTTTATTGGATTTTATGTGGGGCGTTTTCCATCCCTTCAAACTGTTGATCGTTGAGAGAGTGGAGAATAAGCTCAAGCCTTTATGGTTCCGCTGTATTTGATTGCTGGTGTGTTACGAAGTTCCTGTGGTCTGAGTGGTTTCTCTGGAAAGAATCAAAATTCCAGTTCACCGTAACAATCTGAAAATATTATTTCTAGTGGAATACCCAGCCAACCACCATGATTTCAAGAAGTACGTCCAAGAGTTCCTCCTATTCACGAAAGATGGTCGACAGTACCTTCATGATGTCAAAATTGACGGATCCATTATAGATAAGGATTTTAATTTCACCATTACGGTAAGATCTGTTGTTTTTAATGCCACCTTTTACACGATGCTTTTTAACCGTATAGTGTGGTGGGGGTCCACCTTTGACAGCTATTGGTTGTAGGCCTTTTGAACTGCTCTTCGAGTAAAAATATTCCTTCACCCCAAGCTGACTGCGAATCATATTTGATAGTGCAAAACGGATACGTCAGCTGATTTTTATTAGAGCTATATTTCGGCCTTTCTTGGCAAGGGGGTCCCCTGCAGGCTCAAAGCCGCTCAAGTTGGAAATACGCTCTAATAAAATTCAGCTGACGTATCCGTTTTGCACTATCAAATGTGCACTTCGAGTTCTCCGGAGGTTTGGACAAAAAAACTTATGTCCAAGAATACAGTAGAGCTATGCTTCTTTGGTCGTTAACTATGAACGGTGCCATGCTCACCTGCTCTGACCAAATTTAACTACCAGGAATTTGGATGATCACTGGCCACTGAAAACCCGCGTATGTGTTGAGATTTAAATGTTCTTCGTTGTAGTAGAAATTTGCGTTGTGAGGACGGCCGTAGATATTCTGAACGTCATTCTAGAGCAAACAGTGAAAAAATAAATAAAAAATCCCTTAACACAATCCAAATGATCTGGTGTGTTCAGTTAAATGATACAATAAGTTTTTTTTTTTCAGTTAAACTTTAAAGGATCTGTCTTACCTATAATACTAACGCAACCTACTTCCATATCACTCCATATATTTCTAAGCCCGGAGACCCCAATCTTGTACGGTGCATTCTAACCCCTCTAACAAAACCACGCTGGTTTTCTCAGTTGCCGTGCTTTGCTACCTTCAATGTGTATCACGCTGTAGACGTTTGTCTGCGAGGAGTTTTTCCATCAGAAAAACCTGTTATGTAAATTGTTTCCCTGTTTCCGCTATAAGTAAACGGGTCTCGGAAAAGGCTTTAAACAGCCAAAACCGTGGGTTAATGGTTGAAAGCACAGCCTAGTTTTAAAGTAAGTTGAAAGAGTGAAGTGCGATGCGTAGTGCTCCTTTAACGATGCGCATTTAGGAACCGAGTCATTTTCGCAAGGCTTAATCCTGGCTTTGCTATTATGTAATGAAAGCAAAATTATGCTGACCTCTTGAGCGTAACACCGCAGTCACAAGGCTGAATGGCTTGCCAGTTTTCGTAGTACTTTATTGGCACTCATATTTGGCGTCAGTGAAATAGTTAGCCTTCGTGATTCTTTCCTGACCATAGTCGAAAGGTCCGTTCAGACTGAAATACGCTCTTATGTACTCCCTACCCACTAAGACCCTTAAGGTTTAACTGAAAAGCCAGCGTATGTTTATAAAAAGATAAACTAAAGAGAGAAAACTAGAAAGAATACAGAAGCGGGCTTTTCTTATTATTCATAGTGGGCCGAAGCTTCCATGCTCCTTCCTTTTAAAACACTTTAACCTAAAAACACTGCCGGAGCGCAAAAAGGAGCTAAGCGCTGAATTCGGTTCAGCCATGGTATCTCATCCTCTCCACTCCCAAATCCTCCCTCCCCCCGATCAAAATGTTAGAAGTCGACCAGAACGAGTGGTAAGTTCTAGGGTTCCCAAGCTCTGTCCCGTACCTACTAAACAGGCTAGATATGCAAAAAAATTTATTCCCGAGTTCGTGAAATATTTTAACGAAGCGTGAATTTTTTAAGCGTACTGATATTCTATACATATATTGTAATTTACTCTGCTTGTTTGACAATAATCGCAAATTTGATCTGTAACAACGATAGTCGATTTTTACAATAAACTTTCTGTTTATTTATCTATCTATCTATCATATCTTCGATTTGGATACACCGAATGATTTGCTTGCCAAGGGATTTTTAGTTTTTCATCTTGGGTTCTAGTAGTGACGATCAGAAAATGCCCTGCGGACAGGACAAAGTTCACACCGACGCGTTGAATTTGATTTTCAACAAAAGCCTGAATTCCAATGTCTAATGAAGCGGAAGCTCGGGAAATGTTCAGTTCCGGATTGTAGAGTCAGTTCTGAAGAAAAGCCTCTATTGTGTGTGACCCAAAAATATTTGTTTTTCTGGAGTTGTTTATTATTGCACTATTGTAGTTTCCAAGTATTTCAAGCATAGAGGTACAAGCACATGGAGGTACTACAAATCTGAAAGAAAAAGTTAGTTAATGAAAATCGAATATTATGAATAGCGGAGCAACAAAGTAACGTATTTTCATCCGACTTTTAAGGCATATTTAGATGAAGAGGTGATGGGTAACTAGACTGTCATTCTAAGCCCATTTCGGTTGAACTTTAAAGCTTGATTGAAAAGGGCTGAGATAGGACAATCTAGTTACCCATCACTTATTCACTTAAACAGGCTTGAAGACCCGATGAAAATGCATTACTTCGTTGCTCATACTCGCTCATACGTTGCTCATACTTGATTATATTCACGTATAATCGATTTCCATCTAGTGGAATTTCCATGATGGATTTGTGGTACCTCTATGCGCTTGTACCTGAGTTTTACGCTTGAAGAAAAGGATTTACGAAAAACATAAGTGTTCAGGCAGTGAACTACATTCCGCGAGCTGATCACTGGCTACTGAAAAACCCCGTTTCTATCGAGATTCAAATTTTCCGCGTCATAGTAGAATTTTGCGTTGTGAGAATGTCCCTAAATATTCTGAACGTCATACTAGAGCAAATAGTGAAATAATAAAACAAAAATCCTTGAGACAATCCAAATAATGCGGTGTATTCAGTTAAATGATGTAAAAATAATTTGGCTTTCAGTGAAACTTTAAGCGTTGTTCAGATAAGTGTAGTAAGGCGGATGCAAGGTTTGCAGTTGTGGGTTACATTCGAGGCGAGTTGTGCTGCAGAAGGGATAATAGATCTTGATCCCCATTTGTCCTACGCAGAGCCCATCAGATCGCTTGTTTGGGTTCTGCCCGCCGACGAAAGGAAGGACTATAATACTCTTGAAGACTAACTAGTCTTGAAGACTAACTCTCATTGCCGATGCAAAATCGCCGCATACCTAGCGGAAGAGCCGGAAGCGGCACCACGGCTGTCTTGAACGAGCGCCGTGATCGGTTGACACATGATTTGAATTGTTGAGTTTGAGTCGTTAGTGACACGTTTTCTCGTTCTTTCCGAGGATCACTGGCGTGTTTTATAAAAATAATATAATAATATTTATTTATTACCCACTTACATCAAAAAGTTTTGGAGTTAGTCATATAGAGTATTACAAAAAATGAATCTCCCCTCCCTGATATCGTTCAATGATCACATTTTGACAGTATGGCAGGAGAATGCTATCATAGAGAATCCTTCTGATAAATTGGTGCGTGTTCACCAAAGCAACGTTTCAGTCTGGACGGACCTTAATGTTTTTGTTACGTTTAGGCGTCTCGAATACGGTTCCGACACCTGCAACTGACGGATTCGTCGGAGAAAAATAAGGCGATCGACTCACTCCTTCAGCTGGAGAAGGATATTCATTTCCAAGGAGGCGCGAATCCACCCGGTCCGGTCATCTATACCTATCGATACGTCGAGTGGGAAGCCAATAAGGTAAAGCACAGATTTTTTTTTTACTACAGCGCTTTTTCGACACAGATTCCTATGCTGATGTTGTTTATTTCCTGGTTATTGCTTCTGGGGTGCTCCAGCCCTCTCTCCGCTTTTTTTTGAGCCATCTGGTTCAACATCTGGTTCAAATCGGGTTAGTTTACCCAGAAGATATCTTGCAATCCTACATTAAGGCTACAGTATTTTCTTTCAGAAAAGATAGAGCTATGAAAGAAATAGAAAACTTTTTTCGTAACGAATGGACAGCTTGGCTTCAAACCTTATATTAGATAAAGCAATCTTTGGCCTTCGTAAAATCAACTAATCTTTCCACTCCCGCAAAAATGTTTTTCGCTTAAGTTGAAATTTCCAGCGCATCCGACCCGGTACTGCAAGAAAATTCAGTGTTTTGCGTCGCTTAATTTTCGTCGGAATTGTATCAGTCTGAATCGTGGGTTTCAAGTTCCACGTCCTAATCCTGGTTCAGATTTTTTTTTTACGACCCCATATATTTGTATTTTATCTTCTTATTAGCTAATATTTGTATGTATTTTAGGTTATCACAGACGAGCTAATCCGCAACCTTGGCCTAACACTTCTCTCCGTGCTAATGGTCACTCTAGTCATCATCTGTGACGTCCGAACGGTCATTCTCGTATTCAGCTGCATCGCCCTAACTCTGGTGGATATTATTGGCATAATGTACTTCTGGGGTCTTACGATTGAAATCGTAACTTCGATTCTGATCATTCTGTCCTGTGGGTTAGCCGTGGATTATGCAGCGCACATTGGACACACGTTTAGTACCATGCATGGAACAAAGAGTGGTGAGTGTTTTTTTTTTTTTTTTTTTTTTTTTTTTTTTTTTTTTTTTTTTTTAAATTTTGGTGGTGAGTGTTTGATTTCTCGTCTTTTATAAAACCCTCTTACTTATTCTGCCTTTTATGTTTTCCCTACCTCCCTTAGGGAAAAATAAGCTACTGAAACCGCGCCTTTCGCCATTGTTTCATTTTGTTCCTGTGACTTTATAGAGCTTTTTCAACCGTGCCGAGTTTTGCCAGTCACACAATTGCATATTGTATTTGTTGCGTTTTATTTAATTCTTTAATTTTTTTTTTGTAAGTAGTGAACTGATAGACACAAATGCTCCTCAGCCGGGATTTGAACCCAGTACCCTCTGCTTACCAGGCAGTCGCTCTACCAGCTGAGCTACCGAAGGGCTTGTGAACAGAGTTCGCAAACCACTACAATAGTCTGGTAGAAGCCGGCCATAGGAACAGTGATCCCGCCCGAAGGCAAATTCATCTAACCAGTTCACATCCCCATGTCACGGAAACTTATAATAATACATAGATGGCACTTTAGACAAGGGACTTGTACCGTGACCAATAAACCATAAACATTTTTCGAATATAATTTAGAAGTCTAGGACTCCATTGTCGGAGCCACGTAGACATACCAGGACCCACAAAACGGGGTCTCATGGTGAAAACCAGATAAAACCAAATATATAATTTTAATGGGGAAGACGCCCCTCTAAATTATATTCGAAAAATGTTTATGGTTTATTGGTCACGGTACAAGTCCCTTGTCTAAAGTGCCATCTATGTATTATTATCTTTTATTTTATTTTACGTCCTCCGCTTTTCAAGGGGCGGGTCAGAAATAAGTTCCTTAATTACTTACTTTGAAACTTTACTGTAAGCTTCAAGGTTCGCCTATACTCTTTCACGCATAAAGATACGAAAAGCTTCAAAGTGTTGTTTTTCGTTTTGGAAGACATGGTAGATCATTAGGTCTATCTTCCGCTTCAATCAATCAATGAATCAATCAATCAAGCTTAATCCAAATAGCTAAAAGCTAGAAGAGGAATAAAAATTTAAGAAATAGACAGACGTGAAATAAATTAACTAATGAACTTACAAGATGTGACCAGAAATAAATGATGGGATAAAATTACGTAAACATTAGGCAGAAGAATTAGCAGGATATGGAGATAACTGATTGCCAGTATTCCTCTCGGACCGACGCACGGAAGACGAGGGGAGGGTGGAATAGATGGGCCATCTGGGGACAACACATTATCTTAGCTCCAAATTTGTTTGAAAGAGTATTTCTACGTTCAGTTAAGCTTTGGTTTTCTTTTGTTTTGCTTAGTTTTCCCACTTTTTAACCACGGCGCGTTCAGTTTTAAAATACTTATCGTCCAGCCGCCGAATCGTCGAGGGGGAAGGCTGGATGGAGTCGACGAGCGCTAACAGAAAAATATTGTTCACGTCGGAAGTAATGGTATTTTTGAAAAGCGACATTTTCGAGCCATTTCATCGCGAAAATGTCTTTCTAGTAAGAATAGTGCTTTAACAATTCTGGCGACTTTCCCTCGCCTTTTTACAGGGGGAATCCCCGGAGGGTAACAAGGACTTCCCCTCGCCTTTTCCATGGGGAATCCCAAGAAGTATAACAAAGAGAACACGGGGAATGCCTCCGTATGGATTTTTGTCTATTAGCTGCTATAGTGCAAACTCACAATGAGGATTTTTCGGCCGGTTTTTTTGCACTTTCATCATCAAGAAAAAATATCCACGTTCCATATGGAGTGATGATGGTGCCGAAGATGCTGGGAGGAATTCCAGTCTGTGAGCACCCAACCCTAGTCGTCTGTGCAAGGCAAAAGAGACAGCGGTTATTATCGTATATTCAAATAGTGCATAGTCAGCTACGATGCTTTGGCAGCGATATTTCTGCCCTTCTTTGCAAGGGTCCTCGTCAGGCTGTCAGGTCAACGTCGGGGAAGGAAACAAACCTGCAATAAACAACTGAAGTTTCTACCGACTATAAATATCTTATTCGGGCAATCGTATACATAGTCGCTGTATTTTCGTTACCTAAAAACATTTACTAAAAATGCCACCGTGGACACGCAACAGGTACCTAATAAGAAAAGTCATCCTGGTAGAACCCAACGAGGCTGTAGATAAGCTAGTTCACAGTTCTTGGAACGGCCGCACACCCGTGGTTACCAGTACTTTGTGCCCAGTTGATGACCACTGATAAACTCGCCCTTTGTGTTTTTCTTCATTCGTAGTGCTATATTCATTTTGTCTTTGATCACTAATTGTCTTTTCCCTCTTTTGTGCATTATTTCTTTTCCTTCCATTTACTCCGTTCTTCTTCAGTTTGAATGGAACGGGTTATAAAGAATATACATACATACAGTATTACCGTCACCTATTCTTGGAGTGATTTTAAAGGACACCTCTTGCTTATTCAGCCTTTTATAATATACCTAGATCCCTTGTGGTATTACGCTTCTAAAATCCCCACCTTCCTCCATTGTTTCATTTTGTGCCTACGAGTTTTTAGCGCTTTTTCGGCCGTGCCGAGTTTTGCCCGTCACACAAGGTAAAGTTTGCCAGAATCTTCAGTGCTCTGCTGACAACTATTTCACATGCAAGGATATGAGAATCTTTGTTTTTTACTTATTTTATTTGCTTAGTTTTCCAACTTTTTAACTGCGGCGCGTTCAGTTTTCAAACGTTTTGCGCCCAGCCGCCGCGTCGGATACCAGGAAGGCTGGACAGAGTCGACAAGCGCCAACTAGAAAATCGCTAATTTCAAGACAAAAGTAATGGTATTTTCGAAAACTTTTTTTTCTGATCCGTTTCACAGGGAAAAGATCATTTCTAGTAAGAGTTGTGCTTTAAGGTTTGCTCTCTAATTTCAACGGACGGGGTCGAAAACCAACCAAGCTTTTACATCTCTATTTTGTTTCAGAGCGTGCACAAGGTACCTTGACACGGATGGGACCGGCTGTTTGGAACGGCGGGTTTTCTACTTTCTTGGCCGTTGTTCTGTTAGCGCAGAGTGACTCGTACGTTTTTACGACATTTTTCAAGGTAATTATGTTTTTTATTAACTTTGACACCCACTTGCGAAAGAGTTTTCTTTAGTTGGTTAACACGCTGAATAATGAATGTCCGGACTTGCGGGCTGTCGTTGTTTGTTACTGATGGTCAGGGGCGTCACGATTAGGGGGGAGGGGGCCCCCCCCCCGATTGTTGTCGGCCAGTCGGTAAAAAATAGCAGAGTCGGCGTGAAGCGCCCCGATTTTTCATAAAAATAGTCGATTTATTTAAAACCGTCGGTTTCTCGTCAACACAGTCGTTTTTTCTCAATAATAGTCGTAAAAATGTCCAGCCAGTCAGTAAAATCCCTTGCCCCCCCCCCCTAGCCAAATTTTTTTTGGCTAGTAACGCCTCTGCTGATAGTACACTGTCAGAGATTTTATATCATCTAACACAAGGTTGTACAGTTTTCACAGACAACACAGTAGTTTCGTTTTTGCAGATACCATGGTATCTGTTACCACGGTAACTGGATCTGCAATTAGTCGTTTTTGCAGTTACGGTGGTATCTGATACTACGGTTGCTCTGCATAGCGACAGTTGCTGAAATTGCGCTTTTCGAATTCATACAAAAAGAAAAACTGACATCCAGTCACATCACTAAGGGCCAAACTTCTTTCCCATCAATTTGACAAAATCATAGGCTCTATTGTTGTTGAGAAATGACGTTTTCAGATGCTACGATCGGTTACCACGGTCGGACCGTGGTATCTGAATATCAGTCTGGCCAGATACCATGTCAACTGTCAAAACGCAGATGAGTCTACCACAAATCCCTGATATTCCGATACCCTATGCCAAACGCTGAGTATATCTAAAATTTGGCATAGCCTATGCCTAACGCTGGATACTCTGTCAAACGTTGGAAACCTGTTGGTAACCTAACCCTGACCTACCTAAGTATAAAGGAGTTCTGATTGGTTGATTTTTTAATCTTCACTCAAATCATCAATGTTTTACTGGGTTACAGTATCCAGCACCTGGCATAGTGTATCCAGCGTTAGGCATAGGGTATGCCAAACGCTAGACATATCCAGCGTTTGGGATAGGGTATCCAAAAATCAGGGGTTTGTGGTTGACTGGACCACTCCTAATTTGGCAGGAGCGCACAAACCTAATATGACATTTTCGTTTCAGCTTTTCTTCAGCGTTGTCGGCTTTGGTCTCTTCCACGGTCTGGCATACCTGCCGGTCCTCCTCAGCTGGCTCGGCCCCCCTCCTCCACCAGCTGACGATGAAAAGTACCCCCACCCACTTCAAAACTCACCCACACACTCGAGAACCTCAAGTGACGATACCGTGCCAACTTCCATTACGAGTTTCCCAAGTTCGTCGGCTTTGGTTAAGATGGACGATACCTCGTTCGAGATCACCTTAGAGGAGGCAAGCATGGAGATTGTGCAGGTAATATTAATAATATAATAATAATGAATTGCAAAAACAATAAGGCCACAAAGCCTCAACAAAGTTCTTTTTTTGGGATCATAGATTTGGGAAAGAAACGTTTCATTCAGTTTCTTTCTTGTATCGGCTTAATGCATATTCTCACCGTTCCCCGAGGACTCCTCGGGGAATCGAAGGGAACGGCGAGAATAGAGGGAGTCACTCCACGCGGACTCCGCGTACAGAAACAGGGAGAACAAAGGGAATGCTTCCAAAATGGGTTTTGTTCGAAACAAAAATATGCCGCTGACGAAATTAGTCTGGATCCACTTTATCTTTGGTTTTGTTTATTCTGATTGCTTTTAATTAATTTTACATTGCACCAACACCGCAAAATCCTCCGAATCTGAAAGGGAGTCCTTTTTTATTATGTTGATGATAATCGGAGCATTCTCCGTCTGTGGGACTCGCGAGAATACGGGGCGTGAGTCCCCGGGACAAACAAAAGCGGGGGGACCCCTCAAGTCCTCGGGGAACGGCGAGAATACGCCTTTAGTGATGGAGAGTTTGCTGTTTCTTCGGGCAGTTGATTCCAATGAGGAGGCACGTGGTTTTTGAAACTCCATACTAAAAGAACAAACGACACCTGGATTATTTTTCAAAATCGTTTTGCAATAACATACAAAAACTAGCAAATCTCCGAACTGCCAATATGTCACAGGCTCTAAATGGCAAGTTCAAGAACTCGAAAGCGAAAAACTACTTCACATAACACTCCTGTGTCAGACACGGCACAGTCTCAGACCCATTTGTTTTCCCACAAGTTCGAATTCCCAACTTGAGCGGCTTTGAGCCTGAAGTGGACCCTTGCCAAGAAGGGCCGAAATATATTTGATGGCGGAAAACCGATACGTCAGCTGAATTTTACTGTAGCTATATTTCGGCCCTTCTTGGCAAGGGTCCTCTTCAGGCTCAAAACCGCTCAAGTTGGAAAGACGAACTTGTGGGAAACACAAGACTAAAGATTCTAGCCTAGCGTTAAATATTTAACTTCGTAAATTCTTTCGTGAGTCTTGCTTGGAGTTAAAAAGGTTGCTGTGATTTCATTTTGGACACTGCTGCTGTTTTTGCTGCTCGACTGGGTCGTAGGTCGGGTAGAGATTTTTCTGCATTTGGGTTGAATTTCGTTTTGTTGTAGAGAGGAGCTTGGGGTCTGAATTTTCTTTCAGTGATGATGCCTTTCCATGTTTCTGGTAGTGAGTATTCGCCTGTGTCTCTGTTGATCCCTGAACGGTTTTTCGTAATTTCAAATGTACAACGTGGGATGGGTTTTCGAAAACGTGTTCTGCCAGTGCTGATTTGAGGGTGTAATTTCCAAGTACGGGACGCCGAAATATAGCTCTAATAAAATTCAGCTGACGTATCTGCTTTGCACTGTCAAATATGATTCGCAGTCAGCTTGGGCTGAAGGAATATTTAGTATCAGACATTAGAAACGGTAAACAAAACAAAACAACCGTCACGACTCGACAAGATATTTTCTCATATTTTTACGGAACGAACCTTTAAGACACTGGCTTTTTTTTTTACATAGTTTTCCAACGCATTCCAAACTTTTACGCCATCATTTCGGAATGTTTGACGAGTACCGCCCAAGATTTGTGTATTAATAAAAAGAGTATTATATTTTCTTATCCTCTATGAGCATGGAGTATTTCCGGGCGCAGTAAATTACTCTCAGATGAACTTATTGGGTATGATTTGCCCTCTCAAAGTCACACGCACATATTAATTTCCCTAACTGACCTATACAATGTAACTGTATATAGTAACTTATATACCCCTGAATGGATGTAAACTTTTACACCTTGCCTTTCTATATGACACATTCTACGCATATAAAGCTATGTCGTATGTCGTACTGAAGGAGTATTTACTGTCTATGCATTTCTGAGTTCCAATAGAACGCTGGGAATTCCTTTTTTTAACGTGCCTTGACTGTCGCGATAAGACTGTTTGCGAAGCAAACACAAATTTTGTCACTCATCGTGTTTCGCTATTTACTTTCGAAGTAATAAATTTGTGCCGCGACAATTCTTGTTAGACCAGAGCTTCAGGATAACATAAGAATATTCACCCCAATGAGTAGTTTGAAACGGCCTATTTGGAAACCGTTACGCCCTTCATAAAATTCATTCCAGATTAGTTCTTTTTTTGCCGCTAGATGCGTTAGCACAGAGTAAACAATCAC
This sequence comes from Branchinecta sandiegonensis, assembly GCA_030848855.1. Taxonomy (NCBI): domain Eukaryota; kingdom Metazoa; phylum Arthropoda; class Branchiopoda; order Anostraca; family Branchinectidae; genus Branchinecta; species Branchinecta sandiegonensis. The sequence continues at coordinate 3,830,704 of JAUPMV010000017.1, read as the reverse complement.
ACGTTACTTCTTTGGTACATTTAACCAGGTTTGTTGGCTATTTCAATTCCTCTCAGTCCTAGCCATGTTTAAAACGGTTTAAAATGACCCTGTCTCTTTGCGTGCTCTATCCAACTCTAAATATCCCTTGAGCCCAAGCTGACTTTGAAACATATATTCAAATAGTGTATACAACGAATACGTCAGCTACGATGCTTCGTTGGCGATATTTCGCCCTTCTTGGCGTCCCCGACGTTGACCCTGAAGATTGACAGCCTGACGAGGACCCTTGCCAAGAAGGGCCGAAATATCGCTGATGAAGCATCGTAGCTGACGTATCCGTTGTATACATTATTTGTATATATATCCAACTCTGTTCTGTCGGACTTCATCAACTTTGTCGATTTTGGCTTCCGACTTCAGTGCTGACTGCTGACTGGCTTTTCCACGGGGCTAACGCGCGACTCGGTATGAGCCGAAAGCCTAATCGCTTATTCCCCTTCAGATAACTTACACCAGGATCTAACCTTTGATCTGGCGGCAGGTCGGACGCTAGGTGGGGACGAACCATTAGCGTTGACTACACGAACTTTTAACCGAAATTAATTAAAGAAAAATGTATTGTGAATTTCTTTCAAGATAAAATCAGTGTTGTTTTAATTCCTTGTCGCGGGGGACGTGAGAGGAGTCTGTCCCATAGGTAGGTAGGTACCTATCTGCCTACTCTGCGTTTTTGGTAGTTTTTTTCGACTTTCCGTTTTTTAGTGATTGTTTAAATATAGGCTACTTTTTCTAAGTCTCGATCCAATCGTCAGCTGTTGCGCTTGACCCAAACACCTTCTATCCATGGTCGAGGAAAAGATTTTATTCCCATCGTGCATCCAAATGGGCAAGAAAAAAATACAAAAATTAAAGTGGTTGTTACAAATATTCGTACTTTTTACAATTTCAAAGCCGTTACTATTTTGTTCACTGGAACAAGGTAGACTTCTGGAAGGGATTAGAGAATGCGGGCGTAGCGGAGCAGAGTAACATTTTATGAAATGAAAGTAATATTAGTAGTACTTTCTTTTCTTTTTTGCTGAGTTTGGCAGTAAGATCTTTCAGCACTATTTTGTCCTCGACTCCTTTTGAAGAATAGGAGGTTGTGTCCAAAAATCATGTCAGTATGAGAGCGTTTCGTAATGCGTAACCTTTAAAGTTTAACCGAAAAAAGGTTACCCATCACTTATTCACTTAAATTGGCTTGAAAACCCGCTGAAAATGCGTTACTTTGTTGCTCCGCTATTCACAAATAATCGATCTTCAAATGTGCAATTTCCGTGTGATTTGTGGCACCTCTATGCGCTTGTATTTTTGGTGTATGCCTTACGAGAAAGATTTATGATTTTTTTTTGTTCAGGCACTAAGCAATCTTCACCAATCTCACCACTGCCCACTGAAAAGCCTTGTTTGTGTCGAGGTTGAAATTTCCCGCGACCTAGTAGAATTTTGGTTGTGGGGACGGCCGTAGATATTCTGAACGTCATAACTGGTCAGTGTATTCAGTTAAATGACACAAAAATTAGTTGGCTTTTCAGTTAAACTTTAAAAAAGCATTTGGAGCCGTGTCAGGGCCTCACTCCGCTCGGCTACTTTTGAAATTATTTCAGTTAGAAATATTTAATATACGTTTTCCATCACAAAAACCGGTTATTTAAATTGTTTTTCGCTACAAGTCAACGGGTCTCGGAAAAGGCTTAAAACAGCAAAAACCGTGGGTCATTTGTTGAAATCCCAGCGTAGTTCTAAAGCATTCAAATATTTAAAAAAATACTGTAAGTTGAAGAGCAAATAGTGCGAGGGGTCCTTTAAATACTTTCTTGAGGTAGGGCTCCCACTTACCTGAACTGGCTAGTCTGATCACGATCACACAAGGGACTTGTTACCGGTGACAAATGAAACATGAATACGTTTTAAACGACATTAAGGTTTAACTGAAAAGCCAACTTATTTTTGTCTCATGTAATTGAACACATATAAAGATAATTAAACGCGCAATACATTCCAAAAAGCCACCATGTTTCAGTGTATTAACCATGTTTCCACCATGTTTCAGTGTACCATTAAGTCGATACTTCATCCTCCACCTTAACCTTCCAGAAATTTATGGAACGGTTCTGAAGCACGTAGCAGGTGAATAACCTATGTGTAGTTGCGTTGTTGATCGAAGTTTGAAGTTACCTTCAACCTCAAAGGTCTTTGTTTAAATACCGTTTTTGGTCGCCGGTCACAGTTTCACAAGTTTGCTTGAATCGTCGAAGAAACGTCGGCCGGGCAAGGATCGCTGGAGTCGTAAAAACGCTAATTAAGCAAACGGTGAACTTCGACGGCGTTTGAAAACTGTAATTAAGCAACCGGCTACGCTAACGGCGAACAAAACTTCGATCAAAAACGCAACTAATGTTTTGAAAACGCTTTAAGTTTCCCATCACCAGTGATTCATATTTACATATTTGAGTTATCTCTTAACATCCGGGCGGTCTGTTCTAATCACTACATTCGCCGCGTCTACGTGTCCATGAATCTGCTTCCCTTATCTTCAGAAACTAATCTCTTATTGGAACCAGAAATTGCGATTTTTGTTGGTTCAGGTACTGAGGATGGATAGGAGATTCTGAAGTGTTAACAATAGGATTATGGGTTTAGGACGAAGAAACAAGGTATGAGACGCCTGGGCCGATGAATCGTTTCTAGGGGAGCTTGAATCATTTCTAAGGGGACTGATTCACTCCCCGACGAAAAATTATCTCAAAATAGTAGTATGAAGTTGTACGAAAAAGTGGCATGCAGTACTAACTGATACTACACATGCTTCTACTTCAAGGCTACCGTGTTACTGCATTCTACTGCATGCTACTATTAGCAAGACTGGATGCTGCTATAGCAAGACAGGATGCTACTGGATACTACTGCTTGAGATTGGCCCAGTCTGAGGCACATTTGATGATATTATTATTTACTATTACATATCAATACATGCAACTTTTTCGTACAACTATCACCACACAACTACGCAGGCTACACATTTTCCATCGGGTCTGTTTTCCATCTGTTTTTCCGTTCCATCAATTTTCATTTCTGAAATTTTGGACTTCCAACGTCAAATTTATCCACCCTAACGGCTTTGCACCGATTTTCGCCCAGTAGCAAATACTGGAGTTAGGTGCACTATCTGTCTGTACTGTATATCTGTCTATTCCAACATCATTACTCAAACAGCGGAAGCGGAAACAGCTGGAAGGATCAGGGGCGTCATGACAGGGGGGGGGGGGGGGAGGGGGGGATGCCCCCCTCCCCCAATGCTGTCGGCCATTCGGTAAAAATAACCGAGTCGGCGCGAAGCGCCCCGATTTTTTGTCAAAACCGTCGATTTTTTTCATGAAAACAGTCGGTTTTTCTGAAAATTGGTCGATTTTTCGTCAAAATAGTCGTTTTTTCTGAAAATCAGCAGATTTTTCTGAAAATCAGTCGATTTTTCTCAAAAATGTCATTTTTGTTGTTGAAAACAGTCGTTTTTCCTGCAGAAAAAGTCGGTAAAAATTACCAGCCAGTCGGTAAATGCCTCGTCCCCCCCCCCCCCCCAAACATTTTGGCTAGTAACGCCTCTGGGAAGGATACACAAAAGCTTGCATGACTACTCACGAATGTTCATCTGCCATGTACACCACTTCTCCACTGGAGAATCACTGCAAGATTTTCCAGAAGGCATTTCCAGAATAATATTCAACACCTTCCCAATCTTTACATGCACTCTTACTCTACTCTACTCTGTGGTTTGGATTTTATGGTATGATAATGGCTGTGAAGCCACGTGACATGGTTGTGTACCAAGGCAACAAATTGGCGTGCGGTAGAACTGTAAGGAGAAGTTTATAAACACAAAAGTAAGGATATCGAGGTCCCAGAACTATGGCAGGAAAAGGGTATGACCCCAAATATGAACCTAGGCATGGACTGTCGGAGAACTTTCGACGGTTTTCAGTTTGAGAAGAACACAACAAATTAAATACTTTCTATAGGCCTTTTTCCGCTACACAGTTGTGGGCCACACACTTCTGAGTGTTTGTCGCGGAAACACGATTGTATGCCACACAGTCGAGCCACTAGTTAAAACTTGCGGAAACGCCGTTTTGTCGATTTTTTGGGGGGTAATTTCAAATATCTGAAAATAAAAATAAAATTCATTTAAAGTCTCGGTAAATAGAACTCCAGGCTTATTTCCTTACCATTCTGTACAAAAAACATCTTCAGTTTTAAGTCTAGATGCTTGAAAAAGTAGTTAGCTTTATTGTTTAGACACTATTTTGCTGCTTAATTTGAATTTCCCGCCAGAATCGAGCCTCAAAATCGACAATCACCTCGCCAGTTGTTTGTCGAATTTGAGCCACGAAAACCTTGTTGGTCGCGGAAACACATTTGTGGGCCGCACGAAAGACCGCGGAAACACTCTTTTTGAGCCACAGTCGACCCACAAACTGTTTGTGAGAGCACGGAAAACGCCTTATGGGTAGGCCTCCCACTTACCTGAACTGGCTAGTCCGATCACGATCATACAAGGGACTTGTTACCTGTGACAAATGAAAGATAAATACGTTTTAAACGACATTAAAGGTATAGGGCGCACATGTGGCAGCCTTGTAGACAGTCCAGTGCTGTGATGGTAGAGACTCAAGCTGAAATACAAATAAAGCCAAAGAATTGATTGGAAGATGGAAAAGAGCGCCTTGAGATGGAAATACTTTTTAACGAATATTCTTTAACTGCAAGACGAAAATGGTACTCAGACTTAAAGGCTTTTCTCTCCGGCTTTGCGACTACACTGTTAAAACGCTAGAATGCAAAAATACTGCAGATTATACTGCAGTATTTTGCATTCTACCATTTATCTTGCATCGGATTATAACTCTCCGAATTAGGATTTAATTCTCCGAATCAGGAACAAAAATGTACGACATCGGTGACGCACACGTACTATAAGTCCGATAAAGGAGAGACTGCAGTATTTTGCATTCTAGCGTTTTAATCCTGCATCAGATTATAACTCTCCGAATTCAGATTTTAATTATCCGAATCAGGAACAAAAATGTCCGAAATCGGCGACGCACAACGAGTAAAGTCCGATAAAGGAGAGACTTTTTATAGTGTACTGACAGTAGGACATTCAAATATTCACGTTTCTTTTCAGATTCAGACCCAGGACTCGGCACCGTCTCAAAGCCATGCTCCCCCGCCTGTCATGAACGAAACAGTAGAGGCGACCGCGGAAGAGCCATACATCCCCCAGCCCGACTACGAGCAAACCCCAGCACCTGTCCGTCGCCACGAATCCGAAATTCTCAGCGTTCAGAGACTTTTCCCCCGCCCCGTTTATGTGGAAGATGTAACTCCCTCTATAAGTGGTAGTGAAGTGAGCATACGCGACGCGTCGCTAGATGACTCCCGGGCTAGCACGTGGGACAAACTGAACCCAAACAAATGGGCGGACAAGGCCCGGATTGAATCCGACATGGAATCCGAGCAGGGCTCTCCCTATGTGGTGAAAAATAGACTCGCCCCCGCGCGCGGGGCCGCTCCCGGTCTGAGCTCAAGCCAGTTTAGCGCATCAACGTGGCAGACCGCATTCGCGAAAAGGATATCAAAGGAAGCCGCGTCTAAGCGAACCACTCAGAAAACCAGCGTTGTTGAGCTCGAGGTCGAGTTGGAGCGTTTCGATCAAGAAATGGACTCGTATTTGGACTCAGAATCCCCCGGTGGATCCTCCCCCGCTGCCCCCAGTTCCCCCGGCGGAAGTCACTCCTCCGAGCGGGCAGGAAGCACAGAGTCGGGCTACTCCTCAACGGTTAACAAACGGAGGTTAAAGCAGATATAAGACGATATATTTATTGGATATTTATACGAGAAAGTTAGGTGACAAGTAGCAGCTGATTATTTTGCTCAAGACATAAATAAGTGAAGGGCCGAGAAATAACGTCGGCCGATGCTCGGACAGCGCCCGTTTTCCATGTGCCCCCCCCCCCCCCGTGTCATTGTGTGACCCACAGTTCAGTAGTGCATTCTGATTTACCGATTATGACGCTGATCGTGCTCCGAAAACGTTGAGCTTGGTCCCACCGAGTCCGACAAGAAATTCGTATCAGCTCAATGCCGTTATTATATACCGTCATCCTGTTTTCCTGTTGGGGGCTGCGAGATCCCTAGTCTCTGGGATCTAAGCCCTAGGTTTCTTCTAACTCGTTTCCCACGGTCTCTGTTATATTCCCACGTTTCGAGGGGTTCATTTTTTGCCGAATGTGAAGGTTCGCAGTTGATTTGGATAATCGCTTTATACTGCTCTGAGTCATTTATTGTCAATGCTTCGCATGCTCTTTTGCTGAAGAGAAGAAATTAGCAGAGACCTAACATTTATTCATTTCCAATCAGCGCAAAATTTTGATTCTAAAGGAACCGTGCAAAGCTTTTCTTTGCAAAATTTCTCACACTAAAAAGTAAAACAGACGAGCATTGGAGCAGTGGAAAACGAGTTGCATATTCACTTCAGAAACCTTCCAACTCCTCCCTCCTCGTCCTACGGTGTTAGCCTTTACCTCCAAGTGTAGTTGACAAAATCAGCTTATCTGGCTCACTCGAGTTTTACGTTTTGAGACCCCACCCACACGAAACCACAAATGATGCAGTTTTCAAATAGTTTGGGTGTTGACTCTCTTTTTCTCTATTGCGGATGAATTATTTATATGATATTCACATATGTGGATGATTTAATTTATGTAAATTAAAAAGCTGCCCTTAGGTGCTATTAATGTTGTTTTTTCGTAGTTGTTACTCCCAGTGCGTATGTGATGGTATGTTAAGCACTGCAATGGCGTGTTGTGCATCCTTTTGCCAAAGCAGATGTTTTAGTGTGACTTAAAAGGTGCAAAAAGCCAGTGTTTCCACGTACTTCTTTAGTTGTGCAGTTTTTTAATGTGTAATAAATTTTTCACAAATACTATCTTACCTCGATGTTTCAAAGCTATTACAAAACCCAGAGGCGTCACTAGCCAAAATGTTTGGGGGGGGGGGGAAGGAGTTTACCGACTGGCTGGTAATTTTTACCGACTGTTTTTGCAGAAAAAAAGACTGTTTTTGCAGAAAAAAAATGACAGTTTCGAAAAATTCGACTGATTTTCAGAAAAAACGACTGTTTTGTACCGACTGGCCGACCCCCCCCCCCCCCCCCCCCCCCCGGTCGTGACGCCCCTGACAAAACCTAAGGCATGCGAGTCTATTCATGTTAATAGTATGCAGGAGCATGAAATACTACCTTCGGACCAAGTGGTATCTACATACACTTCACGGCCAGTAGTATCATACTACTACAGGCCCCAGAAATTTTTCATCGGGGATTGACTATTTGCTTTGGGCTCCTTGGACTCGTTAGACCAAAAAAATTCCCCAAGGAAATGTTGTGTTTCCGTTCTTCCAGTCCTCTGTATGACCAGAGCCTCGTTTTTGTTGCACGCTGCAGCTCCACTTCTCGGCCGCTTCTGGCTGATTCTTTCTACATTCGTTTTTGCACTGCAGTGCTTCCGAGGAAGACGGCAGCGCTTCTTGAGGATTGCGGACTTTCTTAATGACCAAGTCCGTGCTTTCCTGCAAGGTGCTGCATCAACTAAGAAGAAATCATGCGGGCAGTGAATCCAAGAACGCATCTTGCGGAAGCAAAGCAGTTCTGCAGCAGCGAAGCGGCAGCACTACTGCAGCAAAAACGAGGCTCAGAGCAAAATACTACTAGTGAGTGGCTCCAAGACTTCAAAAGAGTGACATACACTCGAATAGCAGCGACACTAACACCACCAGGGATAGAGAACGACCCTACTGAAACTCAACAAGTCGTGCACACAGCGCTGGCTCCGATAACTTCATATTCTGACCCCAGCAAAAAAAGATACAACCTCCCCTGTTTCCTTGACGTGGTGCAGATTGCATCATAGCTGTACTAAATTTTTTTACCGTGCAGGTTTGTCTTGCTTTAATGTCCCGAGCACAGCGGATGGCGCTTCAAGTACGGCCCGTTTCTGAGGAACTGAAAGCATAGGACGCAACAATTAGTTTCACCTAAGACAGACAAAATATAATGCATTGTCAAGATTAAGCTCCGTAGCACTTCTCCCAGCCCACGAGAATCACTTGCGTTTGGTACTTACACCTCAAACAAGACCAAAGGTTTCGATGGGATCCCAAAAATTTAATATTTGATCCAGACAATTCGGTCTTGTAGATATCCGGTCTTCGCCAGACTCCTTGAACATTTTTACTATTAAGATTTAGAAACAGAAGAAGGTCAATGGCTAATCACCTGAGAAAACCAAGTTCAGATATGGATTCACCATGTGTGTATTTACCCCTAGGCTATACGTCATATCTACTTTGAAGAAACTGATCAAACCTTCCTGCCTTACTTCTGCCAAATCTCCGGTTTCAACCGGATTCCGGGTGAACTACTTGTCCGGCAAAAACTAAAGCTTAAAAACGAATTCAGCGTATCTTACCCCTATACCGAACATCCAATCAACTTCAGATAAAACTTTTATCAAATTTTCCCGTTTAGCCGGATTCCGGGTGAGCTATATGTCCGGGTAGAAAATGATAGTCAAAAGCGAATTCAGCATGTCTTCTTACCCCTAAATCGAACATCTAATCAACTTCAGATAAAACTTTTACTTTTAACAAATTTTCCGGTTTCAGACGGATTCCGGGCGAACTACTTGTCCGACAAGATAATGGTTTTCATATAAATGTTCAGCCTGTCTTCTTACCCCTAATCGAACATCTAATCAACTTTATACAAGACTTTTACTTTTAACAAACTTTCCGGTTTTGGCCGGATTCCGGGCGAACTAATTGTCCGGCCAGAAAATAGTTTCCATATTCGTGTTTAATATGTCTGCTTACCCCTAAATCGACTATCTAATTAGCTGTTTAAAGGTATTTTGTTCGCCCCTTAATTTGAAACCCCACCCCTAAATGTTGAGCTACAGAGCCCATCTACGAACTCTACCACTCTCTTCACTCACAGAGTCCTCACACCAAGTTTCATCAAAATATCTCATTCCCTTCGAGAGTTATCGTGCTTACAGACGGACAGACGGACAACTTTTGCGATGTCATAGGTATCCCTCCACTTACGTTTTAGGATCCCAATAACGGATCTGAATCGAAATCGGAGTACTGAACAATTGGAAAGTTAGTCTTTGACTCGAAAGCGCAAAAACTGACCAATAGGATGATTGACTTATTCGTGGTAAAAGTCTGAAACCTTAAAGGTCTCATTTCTGATTATCTGATGATACTGAAGGGTAGGAAAAATGTTTCCTACAACTGACAGTAGTTACCAAACACCGATCATTTAGTCTCAAAGTAGAAAATTACATTTTATATTATTTATTTCGATGATGGTGTAGAAATATCCGTATTCGTCGGGTAGGCTACAATCTCACTACCTACTATAATATAATATGCTACATACTTTGCTCCCTTTACTTCAGGTTTACAAGGTTTCTGTTGCGTTGTCCCTTGTGGACGACGAACACTTACGTGATTGAAAAACACAAGATTGCGGACCCTAGTATCGCAGTGAATCGGGTAATTTCAAATTTCCAGAGGAAATGGAACCACCCCTGGCTTTAAAACTTTTATAGTTAGTTCTTGATGGCGTAACTGTTATGTAAAACGTCATGTGTATATATCTGTGTTGTGCCTTAAATTTCTCTTCTTTTTTCTTTATTTTCTTCTTTACTCCTTACTTACTTACATTATCTCCTTACTTACTTACATTATAACCGAGCAAGCACAGCATTTCCTTTTTCGCTACCGATAAACGCGCTGACCCATGACAGAGTTTTTTCAAATATGGGTCTAGGATGTATAGCAGTTCCACCTCAAATGTCATGTGTCCCGGGCCTCGCTAGCCAAAACTCGAGGGGGGGGGGGGGGCAGGGCAGGGCACCTACCGGCGCCCTGCCGCCCGTTTCAGTTTTTCGTCTCATATGTGATAATGAATGAATGAATGAGTTTTACTGACCCACTGCACTACAATGAGGACTAGTGGAGTATAATAAAAGAAACTGGAAAAGGAAAAAACAAAAACACAAAGTACATGAACAATAACAATAACACTTAAAGGACGGTAACATACAAGAACGAAGGATTCGAGCACGGAGATCTTCCATCGCGATAACAGGTTCATTAAATTTAAATCTGTTGATTAAATAGGTGTTCCGCGTCCATAGTGGCAATTTTAGCAAAAATTTAAGGTAACGAAAGAATAGTGAACGGATATGTTTGATTTCAAAACGGGTAAAAAGTTTCCAGAAGGGGGTGAGGTAGAGGACATGAGGAAGGGCTACAGTATTGTACAAAATAGCAAGATTTTTCCGACAGAATCGACGCTTATTTGCTACTACGGATGCGTACGCCGTTCGGAGTTTTTTCCCCAAATACTCAATAATAAAACTCGTGATAACTGCAAGCGTTGAAGACTGAAGATTAGAAGCCTAGTTGTAACTCCGAGCTCAGAAGCGGTTTGAAGGGATCGACTAAAACCAGGAAGGGAAGGGAACGCGAGAAAAGCAGGAAGGAATGCTAAAACCAGGAAGGGCATACTAAAACGAGGAAGGGCATACTAAAACGAGGAAGGAATTCAAGGCTGCGAAAAAATGGAACACTACATCGTTCCCTTCCTCGGTTTAGTATTCTTCGAGGGGTCGGCAACTTTTCAAACTCAAAGTTCACCATCCCTTCCTCGTTTTAGTATCCTGACATGGGTAGGCATTAAGTTCAGTGAGGGGTCAGCAACTATCAACTAATCAAAGTTGTAATTCACCTTTTCATTTCTAGTTCAGACGGATACTAAAACGATGGATACTACAGGATATTAAAACGAGAAGGGATGGTGAACTTTGAATTTGGAAAGTTGCCGACCCCTGAAAGAGTGCTAAACAGAGGAAGGGAACGGGGCGGCTTTCCAGTTTTGAATTCTGGCGACAGCCTTCCTCGTTTTAGTATGCCCTTCCTGGTTTTAGTATGCCTTCCTGCTTTTCTCGCGTTCCCTTCTCTTCCTGGTTTTAGACGATCCCCGGTTTGAAGGGCTTTGGCGTGGGAGGTGAGTATCTTCAAATATACGACTGGCAGACCGAAGGCCCAAGAAACATACCAGTTAGAGACAATAGCCAAGAAACATTGCGCTATATCCGCAAAACTGTCGGTCAGACAGAATGAAAATGAGCACCGCATGCGAAATTTTTGAAGTAGGCCAAAACGCTACTTCCCCGCAACAAAACCTATACAGCTTTTAATGCGGCCCAAGCCCCGAAATTCCAAGCCTAAATCCCGAATGAAACGGCGCGACTTTTCAGTAAATAAAGCCTACCACAAAAGGCGCCGCAGGCAAATTCTTTGGAATCCTGTATAATCAGAACGGACCCCAAATGAAGGTAAGGGCCACTTAGCAAGATCTGCCCGTCTGTCTTTGTTCACGACGAATCAAGAAAAATGTGAGACATTTAGCTGGAAGTTGGATAATGTGCTTTAGTTCGAGCTTTTCAAAAAAAGAAGTATTGATCATCTAGAAAAAAAAAATTGAAATGGAGTTGACTTGTTCCGAATTCAGAGTTAAAACACAAAATAAAAATCAATTGACGTGGTGCAATAGTCAGACCCGTCATTGAATCTTCTCTTATTGATCACGAAACCAATTTAGTTCTAAACGTCGGACTGGAGAAATTTTTTTATCATTAAATGGTTTTCTACTAAAATACAAAGGATCTTTGCATGAAACTAACAAATTATTCGACATGTACGCCACAAGCAAAATCAACCTGATTTTTACTTGAATCGAGAGATATTAGTACACAACAGATCGTGTTAAAACTTAGGTTAAAACTGTGTGCTGCAGGGTGAAATTCAGGATTTGACAACTGTCTTTTGTCGGTCACGGAAGCTTACATCTAACAATCATACTTCTCATTCTGACAAAATATGATTAAAAACCTCTGAACGACTAGAAATAGCCTGCCTCTCCAAACATGCGACTGAGAATGCAACGCCTTACGTTTCAAACGCTCGAGAACCCAGAACAGCCGACGCCTTAGTAACTAGCCTTACTGACTATTCCAGGCGTACTGCCAGCCCCCCGTTTAGCATTTCTGGGTGAGCGACCAATTGTGCTGATTTTTCAGCGAGCGTTTTAGCTAAATTTGTGTGGTCGGGCGCTCTGCGAGCGACCGTTTTAGCTTTTTTCTTTCTTCGAGGGGGGGGGGGGGGTAGTACCACCCCCACACACCCCATAGCGACGCCCCTGCATGTGTCACCTCTGTTCATAATAGACCGATTGAGATTGTCGCGGAGTTGCTTCATCTCATACTTGATAGTGCAGAGGTAGCGCTTACACGTCCGGTGTACGAGAAACAAAGATAGGCAAAACATCCTAAAGTATACCCCTCAGCAAAGTATCACGGTTCCAGTTTCGTGCGAAAGAAAGCTCCCAGAACATGTTCGGAACATCATGCTGATCTGGTGTTCGCCAGCACTTCTTCATCAACAGATCTGTTCCTCTGTGAAAGACAGAACAAATAACCCAATAGAACCTTCGTCTTTGGTCCCATGCAGCGACTATGGACACGCCGACAAAAGCTGAGCGGATCTAGAGGTACTTGCTGTGAGCTTTGAGTTGATAGCCGTCTCCTTCCCTCTTCGCCACTGCGCATACGAGATGAACAAGACCAAAGGTTTCGATGGGATCCCAAAAATGTAATATCTGATCCAGACAATTAAACATTTTTACTTTTAAAATTTAGAAACAGATCAAGGCTTATGGTGGGGGTTAAAACCACCTTCCAAACTAAAAAAAATAATCGCTTTTTATAGATTTTAACTTGTTATTTATATCTTTTTAGCACTGTTTGCTATTAGGTCCGATCCGCAGGGAAGACCCCCTCCGAAATTATTTCTGGATTCGGACCTGGCCTATAGTCTGTGTCAAAAGAGGCACCAATTTCGACTACATCACTGGATTTTAAGACTTCATGCTAAACGTCCAGTTTTGCTGGATTCCGGACGAACTCATAGTCCGGCAATAAGAAGTTCAAGAATGGAGTCAGGATATCTCCTTAGTCCTTACCCCTAAATCGACCCTCTAATCACTTTCAGATTAAACTTTTACTTTTCACAAATTTTCCGGTTTTTGCCGGATTCCAGGTGAACTCGTCCCAAGTTTAAACAAAATATCTCGAACCCTTCTACTGTTATCCTGCTAACAGACGGACAGACATCTAATCAACTTCCGATCAACTTTAACTTAGAAAAAAAACATGTCTCTTTCCACGACATTGAACCTCTTATCAACTTCAGAGAAAACTTTTACTTATAACAAATTTTACGGTTTCACTCGGATTCCAGGCGAACTATATGTCCGGGTGGAAAATGATTGTCATATACGGATTCAGCATGTCTTCTTACCCCTGGATCGAACCTCTAACCTAGTTCAAATAAAGCTTTTACTTTGAACAAATTTTCCGGTTTTGGCGGGAGTCCGACTAAATTCCGAGCGAACGAGACCCGTCTGGCTAACCAAAACAGGACCCCTTACAAACGAAAACGGGACCTACCTTCATAATGCGGACAGTGAACACATTGTTTTCGAAAAACGGACCCTTAAATTTATAGAAAAATATAGTAGAAGAGAATACAAAAAAAAATGTTTCTAGTTCTTCCTTTTAATGATCCGAATCCTGCGATTCGGATTGTTCATTTGGAGGGGTTCCCTTTACAGTTAAGAATTGTTCAGATACATGTGGTATAGGCTGAGTAAAGATAATCTAAAATCCTTTCCTTCACGTTACTAGTGGACGACTAAGGTTCATTGGTCGCCTAACTAATCCCCCGCCAGGCTGAAATGAGTGATCTATAGAGTTGTTTCATGTAACCCTTGGTACGGCCAGGGTATAGGATATTCAGTACAAGAAATCCCTTGTTCGCCTTTTACACCAATCAGAACAATGCTGTTGCTACATGGGTAGCGTGTTTGGTCTTATTGGGACCTGTTTTCGTTGTCCGTATTGTGGAGGTAGGTCCCTTTTTCGTTTTGAAGGGGTCCTCTTTTCGTTTAGCCAGATGGGTCCTTTTTTCGTTTTCAAGGGGCCCTGTCTTCGTTAGCCGGAAGGGCCCGGGGTCCCGTTTTCGGGAGGACCTTTGATATCCAACTGGAGAATGGACTTGCAGAAGGACCACCCCCCTCACCCTTCCTGTGCTCCATGGACCATGGACGCCATAGACGTAGAAACAGAGCTTATCCCCTCCAAGAAAGACGAAATGCCTTCATCCTTGATCACCCAACTTTTCCACCACGAGAGGTACCAGAAACACTTGGAAATCTACACAGACGGCTCGGTTCAGGAACATAAGGGTGCAGCTGGAGCCTTCGTATCATTAATGAACCTCTTAATTCAGCAAAGGATCCCCGACAATTCTTCAATCCTGACCGCCGAACTGAAAGCAATCCTACTTGCTTTGAAAGTAGTCATACAATCCCACGAAGAAAATCGTTGTCTTCAGTGACTAACAGTCATCTCTCCTGCTAATCAAAAGGATCAAGTGGGAAACCGGAGACTCCGACCTAACGGATATCACAGAGGTAATCCAAGAACTACAACAGATAGATGTCGTCACCAGGTTTCAGCGCGTCTCAAGCCACTGCGGCATACACGGAAACGAAGTTGCAGATCAAGCCGCCCGACAAAGCATTGACAGAGCCCTCCCATCCATTAACAGACCAATGGCATTCAAAGATGTTCTCCGAAGCAGATTGCAACAGATTATCACAGCGCTTCAACCCCCTCTGGTCTCCCCATTCAAAACCAAAGTTGGAAGTACTACGTTCTTCAGAGAAAAGAGCCAATCAGTTCTCCTCAAGAAGGAGCTATTTCGAAGAAAGCTCAGCCCATCCCCCCTCTGCAGATTCTGCCTCCAGTGGGAAGAGTCTCTACACCATATCCTATCTCAATTCAGACACCTGGCCGAAAGGAGGAAGAAAATGATCTGAACCTTTAGATCTTTGATCTAAAGGTTCGCAACAACAGCTTACGATATCGTTATCGCAACAACAGATATAGAGCGTGTTCCACCCTCGTACCAATATAGTTACTAAATCCGTTCCAACCTCACGAAAAGTTACTACGCTGACCGTTCCAGCCTTCTCGAAATAGTAACCAATAGTAACTATTTGCTTACCACGCTCGGGAGCGTGGTAAGCGTAGTAACCACGAATCTCTGTCCCGTGATTGGTCGGATTCACCCTTGGCATGATATTCCGCTGGAAAATAGAAAAATCGTTCCAGCCTTGACCACAAAAAGGCAGAATTTGTGACGTCAGGCGTGGTAACTACGGTAAGTAGGATGGAACACGCTCATAGATATCGCAAATAGATATTGCATTAACAAGCTTGTCCTGCAAAGTGCCAACAGCAGACATTAAAGTCTAGGACGCCGTAGACCATTCAACGACCGTCAATTACCAGGCAAAAGGACCCTCCCTTGAGCCCAGCCTCTCAAAACTGCAGCAAGAAAAAGTCTAGATGGGTCAATGGATCCCAAAGACTATAGTTGCGTTTTTGCAGATACCATGGTATCTGATACCACGGTCTAAAGTCGTTTTTGCAGTTATCGTGGTATCTGATTCCACGGTCAAAAGTCGTTTTTGCAGTTATCGTGGTTCTGGCTAATTATCGTGGTATCTAATATCCAAATACCACGGTCCGACCGTGGTAACTGATCGTGGTATCTGAAAAAATCATCTCCCTTTCATCAGTTTTTGTAAAATTGGTGGGAAAAAAGTTTGGCACTTAGTGATGTGACTGAATATCAGTTTTTCTTTTGGGATGACTTCGAAAAGCGCAATTTCGGCAATTGTCGTTTTTGTAGAGCAACCGTATATCAAGTACCACGGTAACTTCAAAAACGACTAATTGCAGATTCAGTTACTGTGGTAACAGCTAACATGATATCTGCAAAAACACAACTTACACCATAGAAGGAGGAAGGAAGGCAAGCTCAAACACGCGACTGTCATTCTGGAATACTCAGAACACACAACTGTGAATCTGAAAACATGCGACTAGAAATTTCTTCGTGGCCATACGACTGAAAACTGTGATTTGTGGGTGAAATTCAAGTTTGGTAACTGCCTGTATGTCATTCTGAAAAACCCAAAACATACGACTGTCATACAGACAAGCTCAAAGCATACGACTGTCATACAGACAAGCTCAAAGCATACGACTGAGAGTAGATTCTCTAGAGCATGGGGGTGGGGGGGGGGGTTGAGTCCTTCCCCTTTCGAACCGCCCCTGGGTAGAAAACCAATCAGCTGTAAAGGACGACTCAGACGGTGTTCGTATATCGTCTGTGGGGCTCTACTGCGATTTAGCTGTTTGTAGCGGTAACGAAATTAGATGTTTCGTGTCGCTGCTAACCTCCGCTCGTGGCGAGAATATATTCCACTCCACATGGTCGTATTGCAGAGACAGGGAGATGGAGGTTCGTGTGATTATTTATTCTTGGTGGAACGGCCTGTCTGGATCAACTTACTTTACTTACTTGTACTTGTGTCAGGACGCAAGCTGTGCAGCTCTCCCTGGCGACAGCAGCTGACAGACCAAGGGATGCCATGAATCTCGGTCTTCTGTGAATGGCATCGAGATTTGAAGCCAGTAGGGATCGCATCTCCCAATCCCATCCCTCCTCCCTGTCTGGGTCAACTGTGACGACCGAAAAATATGAGGGGCTCAAAAGGCGACTAAACGAGAACTGGCGCCTGCAACCGTATAAGTAATAACCAGGAAATAAACACCATCAGCAACCGCAAGCTACTAAATCGGGATACAACATCCTTTATTCCTTATATAGTGCAATTTAAGATAAAAGGCCAAAGTTCTATCATAAGAACAGAGAACAGATATTTATTCAAATAATCTATACAACGGATACGTCAGCTACGATGCTTTGTCAGCGATATTTCGGCCCTTCTTGGCAAGGGTCCTCGTCAGGCTGTCAATCTTCAGGTCCAACGTCGGGGAAGGAAACAAACCTGTAATAAATAACTGAAGCTTCTACCGACTATAATAGTTATATCTTATTCGGGCAAATTACTTTCAAATACCGCTGTAGGGAAAAAAACAGTTCTGAGATTTAATTTTTGACATGGCCACTGTTGCTGCACGATTGGGGCGATGACAGGAAAGGTTTTGTTCTGTATTTTGATCAACTTCAGTTTTGTTATTATCTTTTGTTATTGTTATTATATTAGCTTCAGCTGTTTATTACAGGTTTGTTTCCTTCCCGACGTTGGACCTGAAGATCGACAGCCTGACGAGGACCCTTGCGAAGAAGGGTCGAAATATCGCTGATGAAGCATCGTAGCTGACGTATCCGTTGTATACATTATTTGAATAAATATTTCAAAGTCATCTTGGGCTCAAGGAATATTTAGAACAGATATTCATTTTTAATCTCTCTTTCCTCCGATACAACTTCATCGAATCCCTTTTGCTCTCACTTAAAAGCCTATCCAAAGCCAATCTCAACCTGAAAAGTTGTATCCGATGTGGTTCCACTCCTAACACTCTTTGGCCGCTGCACAAATCGCATTTCACTTTTCTTGTCCCACTAATTCGCTCACTAAATTCCAGAATCATTAGCTTCCTTCACCCCACTCGCTTGGATTAACATCAAAATCCTTCATTTTCTCTTCATAAATCCACCATCGTCCACAAAATCCAATGTCCACTACTCTCTTATAAAAGTCTTTCAAAGACGGTTTCAAATATCCACACTGGGATTCGAATATTCCTGCGCTCGGGTCATAGTTATCAGTCCATATCAGAGAGAAGAAAACAAGTCCCAATCGACGCAGTTGTTGTGTGTTTTCAAGACGTGATATCTGGTTAACATGTGTCTCGGCTTTAGGATTCTTTGTGAGGTTGGTCAAGAGAATCATGCTGTCAACGGCCTCAAGGTGTTTTATGTGGTAATCTTTTTCTGTAGGGTTTAGATGAATCGCGGCGCCAGCAAGACCAAGAGCTAGAAGAGAGAATGTTAAAGAACATTTTATGTCCTCAAAACTTCCGAACAATAAAATTACTTCCAGATTAGTTATTTTTGACCGCTAGATACGCTAGGACAAAGTAAAAAATTACACGTACTTCTTGGTGTGCGTTTATCCAGGTTTGTTTGGCTATTTTCAATTCCGATTAGGCCTAGCCATGTTTAAAACTGTTTAAATGCCTCTGCTTCTACTTGCGCTCTACTCAAACTCTGTTCTGTCACACTTCATCAAGTTTGTCAATTTTGGCTTCCGACTTCAGTACTGACTGCTAGTTGACTTCATGGGGCTGATGTACGACTTGGTGTGAACCGAAAGCCTAATCACTTATTCCCCATTCAGATAGCTTGCACCAACATCTCAGGTGTAATTTTATTGTTTCTGTGGTGAATCTGGGGGCAATTCGTCACTGGATTTTATGATAGGGGTATAGAAGAAATACAACAGTCAAGGGAATACGAAACAGACCCAGCTCTCAAATTACTTGTACAACGTCAACCTGCGACAAATTAGTGTCGGCGACTGACCAGGTCATGGAGAAATGGCTGCATGTCATATTTCCTAAACCACCTCATAACCAGTTACATTAGAGAATTTAAAATAAACATTGATGAGGTATAAAGCTAAGAGAAAGCTTCAGAAAGTCATCTGAAACATTTCGCCCAACCCAGCTCACATTTATGCGAAGCACTTCGAGACTGATATTTGGTTACTGAGCTTCATCAAGTATCATCAATTCAACAGCCTGAAGATGTCTTAGCCTTGTTGACAATCCAAAGATAATCAGTTGGCACTTCTGAAAACATACAAACCAGCTAAATAATCAAATTCTATCAGCAGAAGACAATTTAGCTACCTCACTGATCTGGGAAACTAATCGTCCGTAGGCAATAAAACTGTCAGTGCGGTCATGAAAATGGCATTAACTAATGCCTACTTGTCCAAAAATATTGTTGGCCTGTTTAGATAGTAGAATGCCAAACATCTGGGTGAAGATGACTTTAGTTCATGTCTTGGAATTCTTGAACATGCTTAAGTCTTGAAAAGGTTTGAACCACAGGTTTCCCTTTAAAATTCCCCCAAACGCATATCACAACAGGATTCAGACTCCACTCAGACATAGCTGATAGCATCCAACACTTAACATAGCCAATGCCAAAGCTAAATAAACCAAGGCACAGGGGGAGTAGGCAACTGGTTCTACTCACCTGTGAAGTACTTTGAAGCATTTGCAGGACGTGCTTTAATGTCTTTGACTGTATCTATTGCAACTTCTCGATAGTCTTCATAGACTCTGATCCAATATGTTTTTATGACTTCAGCTTTGTCTTTTCCAAAACGTCCTTGAAACAAGAAGGAAATTTAGCCTCTAAGCATAGGCTACCTTCATCACAAGCTGACTGTACCTAGATGCACAGTTCTAACTACAGCTAGAGGAACAAACTTACCAAGACCCAACTAGGAAAACATCAGGCACATTAATACAAAATTAGTCAAACAGTAGCCCAGATGCCAGGGATATAGACCTATTAATGACCTATTTATGCCAACCTAAATTGGCCTTTCTTTGCCTTTTGCCAACAGTATTAGCCTATTAATGTCTGATGAAAATGTGAACCCGTGAACCCATTCTCTAGGCTACTGTAGAGGTATGATTCTTTCTCCTCTTATGCTTTAAAGTTGACTAGCCTACTGTTCAAAGATTCTGAATATTAGGTAACTTTGAACAGTGCCATTTCATCCATTTGCTATGAAAAAGCCAACTACCAGTCTGCCAAAAGTGGCTAACTGAGGACTCCTAATAAGTCGGGTTGCCACACCTTTGAAATTTTTCGTGCTCTGAAGACTGGAAAAAGGGTTCTTTTCTGAAAAAAAGTGCTACTTAAAACAAAATTTTTAGCGTGTTGCGCGAAGCGCAACATGCATAACCCAACCTGTGTCTGACTCGACCACACTACAACTAGCATTTTGTTATCTTATTTTTTCTCTCCATTTTGCAATGCAGTATATTCACACTAGGCTATACATATGCCTACTTTATTTGCTTTAATTTTAATCTTCTACCTAAAAAGCAGTAGCTTTTGATTCACCCCCAGAAAATGCTGCACTGATTTACCAGGGTGCAGGCGCCTGATAGCCTAAGCAGTTTTTTTTGCAAGAACTTCAAATAAAGTAAGCTATCTGTATTATTTTGCACTTATAGTTATAAACAACTGAACGCTGGCAAATCATAACTGTCCCAACTCCAAGCTCGTTAAAGTGAATCTGTTTTGTCTCACCAGTGTAACAAATGGACGAAGCCATGGTATAAATATGTATCAGTAGATGATATTTGTTGTGGAATGCGACCACAGTTCACTTTAATCATACTTCAATTACTTCACAGAAGCACTATTTTTCAAACTAACTGTGTGCCAGACCAACAGAACAAAAGTGTTCTTTTAAGGAAAAAAGAGTTATTTTTGCTAAAAAGTGCTACAATAGTGCTAGGTTTTCTTGATAATGCTACTTTCAGAAAAAAGTGTTAGAAGTAGCATTTTCGTGCTACCCGTGACAACCCTGCAATAACACCTCAACAGGACTTTTGGGTCTTCATATTCATTTTGTATAGGTTTGGTAATGAGAAAACCTCTGGGCTCCTCTATCACTCAGCTATGGGAATACGGAATTTGACCAAGGGCCTGGTCACACTAGGAACAGCTTCAATTCCCAAGTGGATTGCTTGGCTGAAAACAATTCTACTTCTCAGTTCAGATTCATGAAAAGGAATATTCTGGTCTCTGAGAACACTGAAGTCCTTTGAGAATGTGAACCCATGAAAAGGAATATTCTTGTCTCTGAGAACACTGAAGTCCTTTGAGAATGTGAACTTTGATGACTCTATCGACAAAAAACAGCATATTAAAACTTCGGGTTTTAACTGAATCTTGACCACTTTTGCAACAACTCAGTTTTTTGAAGCTATTAGTGATGAAAACAGTTCCCTGCAAGGTTGTTTCAATCCCAGGAAAAGAGGCTCTGTCAACTGAACATGACTTAAATGTATGTTCGGATCCAAGGCAGTTAGAATCCATCAATGAATAGTTAATTTACTGACAAGATCGAGCTGGAACCCAGCAAACTGACCAAGAAAATTGTCTAATAGACGCAGGAAGAGGGACAATCTCTAATAAAAGAGTGGTGTTTTCATCAATTATGTTTAGAGTGAAGGTTCACCATCAATTGTATTTAGAGTGATGGTCTAGCATCAAGTGTTCATTGGGGGATTGAGACAATGGGCCATTTGTGGCAAGAGTTTTTGGCTTACCCCACATAATAATAACTAATAAAAGAGTGGTGTTTTCATCAATTATGTTTAGAGTGAAGGTTCACCATCAATTGTATTTAGAGTGATGGTCTAGCATCAACTGTTCATTGGGGGATTGAGACAATGGGCCATTTGTGGCAAGAGTTTTTGGGTTACCCCACATAATAATAACAATAACAATTCAGTTTGAATTAGAATTAATGAATGGATTTCATTTCACAGGATCACAAGGTAGGGTAGCTACAACAATAACTTTCGAATTCTTTTGGTCATAGGAATATGATTCTACTGGACTTTAGCTTTGGCTTGAGTTCAAAAATACCTCACCAACTTGCTGCTAAGCATCCCAATTCTTGATTAGATAAACACTAATTACCATGGAGGCATGCCAGCATGTGTTAAAAAAATAGCGGAATTTGGCGCTGTAAATATTCTGCAAATGATGAGATCACCCAGCAACGTCGGCAAAACGCATGGCGGCCGTCATTTTTTCTTGTAATTTGTATTGAAACTGGATGTTAGTTTTTTTCATTGGGAGCAGCTGCACATGGGCTATAAGAGAAACTGGGAATATGATACTCAAGTTTGAACAATAAGCTATTTACAGGTGTAGTCAGCCATGGATATTCGGTCCTTGGTATCAACAAATTCTTCTAGGGAAGTTCAGGTCCTTTTTTATCCCTGAATCTACATGCAATTATATTAATGATAATATAAGCTATCTAGGACAGTCAACCACAACCCCTGATTTTTGGATACCCTATGCCAAATGCTAGATATGTCTAGCGTCTGGCATACCCTATGCTTAACCCTGGATACACTATGCCAGGTGCTGCATTCTGTAACCCAGTAAAACATTGATGATTTGAGTGAAGCTAAAAAATCAACCAATCAGAACTCCTTTATATTGTTGTGGGTCAGGGTTAGGTTACCAGCAGGTATCCGACGTTTGGCATAGGGTATCCAGTATTAGGCATAGGCTATGCCAATATTGGCAAGTTTGCACTACTGTTGGTAGGGCTTTTTGTGGCTATCCTACACCAGCCTTACACAAGGACACAAGACTAGACTCAATAAAAAAGAACATTAATAAGAACACATTTAGAAAAATACACCCTTCCAACTATGAGTGCTAGGGCATTGCAGCTACTAGCTGCAATTATGGGCTGTACATTGCACTATCATGCATAACTTCAATATCAATAATATCATTGTGCAATGCAAGTTGGTCTAAGATACTTACTTAGCCTTTCCTTAAAGCTCAGCTTAGGAGCAGCAACAGCTTCAACATTATTCACAACATCACTAGAATACAACCTTCGCACTGACCTAAGAAGTGTTTTTCTCATCATTTCGACTTCAGAGAATGATGATTACTATTCACGTTACAATTTTTTAAATATTCCGGGCTTCCGCTCAAAGATCTTACATAGAGCTGCCAAAACACATACCAGAAAGACGTTCGGAAGAACTGTTTCAAACCCGCCAAATTTAACCCAAGCGGAATGTGACAAGATAAGCCAGAAAATGGAAGGATCAACTGCTCTCGATGTTTTGATGACTGTGCTGTATTTGGCCGTAGCCGTAACTATAAACGGCTTAGCCTTCAAGTTCCTTGTGCCAAAACATTATTTGACATCAGCATATTCATCCAGGCTTTGGTATATTCATCTGTTTTGACCTCCTCCAGGCTTTGTCAGTTCCTGTTTGTATTTATAGTTAACCCCAAAGCCACGCCATTTATCGGCATGCCACCACCGTTTTGGCATGCCAGTACCAATTTTCAAACAGTGTACCATAGCTCGGCGCACCTTTGTTCTTTTTTGCCGTGAATGTTTCTTATATTTACCACTGTGTCTTCTGACAATGAAAAAGTAATCAGAAAGACCATCCCTGATGGTCTTTCTGATTACTTTTTACTTTACTTTTTCATGATGGCATCAGATACCTTTGCACAATGTCCTGACCATGGTGATTTTTTGATGTTTCTGACCTGGCTGGCAATCCTAAAAAAAAAGTGAAAGCTAAATTCTATTTGTTGCTGCCATAAATCATTGGCTCCTACGAGCTGCCTACGAGATCTAACAAGTTGCAATCCTCGACGATCAATACTGATTGATTGAATTGAATGTCTACAAAAAGCGGTGATTGTGTTCTTGATCTGTGTCTGTCTCTGTTCTTTGTTGACTAGTAGATGCCATATGCAGGCCGTATGTGACAGACTTGTATCGCAAGTGTATTGTTTTGCTCAAGTACCATAACATGTGATTGGAAGTCTGTCTTCCTGTTCGGCTTTTTCTAGTTCAGGCACTTCCAGATAAGCTAGGCAACCAGACTTGGCATGAGCAGAAAGTCCCATGAAAATGCGGACACCTACATTCCAGTATCCCATCATAGGTGTGGGGGGGAGGTCGTGTCTCGTGTTTTAGCTATACTTTCAAGTAGTAATCTGATAGAATTTGAGAATGATTGTTTTGTTTATAAGTACTTGATCCGGAAAGGCCGTCCCATTTAGATTGTCTGATGAACTTTCTTTCTGTTTCATTCGTTTTGTCTAGACATCTGGTAATAATAAAAATTCCAGAGAAAAACAAGTGGAGTACAATAAAGAAAAAGAAAGGAAGAAAATACTAAAATAACTACAATTACAAAAACACTAACACATAAACAGGGGGGTAAGGGGGTGGTGTGGCAAAAACCGAGAGTATGCTGATCCCGACAGCTTCCTGTGTAGCATCAGTAATTTCTCCGAAATATCTGGAACACCAAACTTTCGAATAATTACTCTATTCCTATGCCAAGGGGGGAGGTAAAGAAGGAATTTACAGTAACGAAAATAACTTCTTCGGAGAAAAAGAAGGTCTTTTTTCTTAAGAAGAGGATAAAGTCCAGAAACGTAGAATATAGAATGGTCGCAAAAAGTTGAATACAGCCGACCAAGAGCTCGTCTATTATACCGCCCACGGTTAGCGACAATTTTCGAGTAACCAAATTGTTTTTTTTTCTTTACATCAAGGACAGTTTGTTGTCGAAGAGACGGTAGAGAATTAGTAAGCAGGGGCGTAAAGCAGGGGCGTCACGACCGGGGTGGAGGAGGGGGGGATGCCTCCCCCCCAATGTTGTCGGCCTGTCTGTAAAAAATAACCGAGTCGGAGCGAAGTGCCACAATTTTTTGCCAAAACAGTTGATTTTTTTCATTAAGACAGTGATTTTTCTGAAAATCAGTCAATTTTTCTTCAAAACAGTCGTTTTTTTCTGAAAATCAGTTGATTTTTTTGAAACGGTCATTTTTTTCTTGAAAACAATCCTTTTTTTTGCAAAAATAGTCTGTAAGAATCAACAGCCAGTTGGTTAATTCTTTGCCCCCCCCCCCCACCAAACATTTTGGCTAGTAACGCCTCTGCTGGTAAGTGCTATTAGTTGCATTTTTTATCTCACTTCTCCTCTCACTTCTCGTGTTTTGCATATTATGACCATTGAGTTGAAGCCCATTAGTCTTTTTTTGCGTTTTTGTCAGAATCGAGAACTGGGAAAGCTTCGCAGTTCCGCAGAATCAAGGAGTTGCTTTGATAGTCATTTCTCGGTTCTCCGTTCTCCTTCCTGATTGGTTACCAAAGGGTGGATGTTCTGTTTATTCAAACAATGTTTACAACGGATACGTCAGCTACAATTCTTCATCAGCGATATTTCGGCCCTTCTTGGCAAGGGTACTCGTCAGGCTGTCAATCCTCTGTGTCTACGTCGGGGAAGGAAACAAACCTGTAATAAATAACTGAAGCTTCTACCGACTATAAATACCTTATTGAAGTAAATTACCTTCAAATACCACTGGAATGAAAAAACTAGTCCTGAGATTTAATTTTTGACACAGACGCTGTTTTTGCTGCACGATTGGGGCCATGACAAGAAAGTATTTTTTTTGCATTTTGATCAACTTCGGTTTTGTTATTAATAAGGGGCTGAAAACTTATATATTATTTCATTATTAACCTCGTTCTATGTTTCTGTTATGGAGTACTCGCCTGTATCTATTACTTTAAAAGTAATAGATACTATTAAAGTACCCTTTCCTGTCATCACCCCAATCGTGCAATTTTGCACGATTTCTAATTTTCTAAGCATGATTCTTTTTTCTAAACTAAATGTTGATCTTAAAAATTACTTTAATTATTCCTAAAAACCTGATTTTTTTCAAACCAACAACACCAGCGACTCCCAAATTGACTCCACGCCGAATCCGAAAGGGGTTATTTTCCGCAGCAAGAGTCCATATGGAACGGCGAGATGACGCCTAATACCAGAATAGCTGAAACTGAAGGAATGATAATTAGAGCAATCGCCGTCCGTGGGGGCCCATGAGAATAGGGAAGCAGTACAGTACAAGCAAAAGTGACTCCGCAGCAAGAGTCCATATGGAACGGCGAGATGACGCCTAATACCAGAATAGCTGAAACTGTGTTGATAGCTATCTGGCTCGTCAGTCAACCAAACAGCGGCGCGCCGCCGAGAATGTTCGGTGCCGCGCTGATGAAAATTTTTTCGGTGGGTCATGGCGCCGCGATGCCAAAAATTAAATCGGCGCGGCTTCGAGGTCTAATAAATAGTATAGTGGTATTAGTGGATTTGCTGCACGTTCACTGAGAGCTTGTTCCACCCTTCTAACGATAGTTACTATTAGTTACTATTTCTGTTCCATCCTCAGGAAAAGTTGCTACGCTGACCGTTCCAATCTTCTCGAAATAGTAACTAATAGTTCCTATTTGCTTACCATGCTCGGGGAGCGTAGTAAGCGTAGTAACTACGCATCTTTGTAACGTGATTGGTCGGAATCGCCCGTGGCATCGTGGCATCCTGCTGGAAAATAGAAAAATCGTTCCACTTGACGGCAAAAAGCCAGAATTCGTGACGTCATGCGTAGTAACTACGGTAAGTAGGATGGAACACGCTCTGAGAGTTTGCTGCTATGTTTAACATACGTACTTACATATGGATGGAACATGCTCTGAGAGTTTGCTGCTATGTACTTACACAAATCAGGCACTTTGCCACTAAACAGGTTTTGTCGAGCAAATTCACTCTCAGTGCCTTACAAAACTTGTGGGATATGGATTTGTAAGTCAATACAAAACAAAAACAATAAAGCCAAACAAGTAAATGCGAAGAACCGGGAGAGGTTGTCCGTTGTAGGCTACTGCTGAGGATAAGAAGAAATGCAATATTAAAATTTTGTTTTTATTCTGAGAGAACCTTGAAGACCTTAGTATTTTTTTTTTCTTATCTGATTGGGAAATAGAATAGAATAGTAATTTATTCGCTCACACTTTCACGGTTACAAAACCAAAATTGGTGATCACTGTCATGCTGTCAAATGAGAACAGTCTAATACCAAAAATAGTCTCTTTGAAGTTTCCTTTTTTTCAGGTACAGATCCTTCATAGAGTACATTGTAATATGTGTCCCATTCATGGCTTTGATTCTACTATCATCATTGCAAGTAGTGTTGAATATTGGGATATTTGCTGTCTTAGCCGTAGCTTCTTTTGTTTACATGAAGAAGTCATCGTATCATTCTGAATCAGGCCGATGGAACCTTCTTGACCTACCTTTCATCCTAGTAAGTGTATCCCTTCTTTTGGTATTTCCTTTTGTCCTTTTTTAAGCCCAAGGTGGTATAGGGGACAATTAAACGTGAACACTATACACTTGTACTGACACATTTCATTTCAGTTATTCAAATAATGTATACAACGGATACGTCAGCTACGATGCTTCATTAGCGATATTTCGGCCCTTCTTGGCAAGGGTCCTTGTCAGGCTGTCAATCTTCAGGTCCAATGTCGGGGAAGGAACAAACCTGTAATAATCTTCCTTCCCCGACGTTGGACCTGAAGATTGACAGCCTGACGAGGATCCTTGTCAAGAAGGGCCGCAATATCGCTGATGAAGCATCGTAGTTGACGTATCCGTTGTATACATTATTTGAATGAATGTTTCAAAGTCAGCTTGGTCTCAAGGAATATTTCATTTCATAATATAATGCAACAGAAGAGGCTTTTGTCTCTAAATAAAATATGTGTTTCTGAAAGCTTGAAAGTATGAAACTAAGAATCATCCCAAAATTCTCCTACTAGATCGTACCAGATGTCAAAACCGTAATTTTCATTCAGAACTTAGTAGTAAACGGCACTGAATTTCTGAGTGCGTCCCATATAAGTTATTATGAGTGATAAAGAGGTGGAGCCTGCTCTTAAAAGACCTATCTTACCTATAATGCTAACGCAACCTACTTCCATAAACACTCCATATATTTCTAAACCCGAAGACCCCAATTTCGTACAGTACATTCTAACCCCTCTAACAAAACCACGCTGATTTTCTCACTTGCCGTGTTTGGCTACCTTCGATGTGTATCACGGTATCGACGGTTGTCTGCGAGAAGTTTTTCCATGAGAAAAATCGGTTATGTAAATTGTTTCCCTGTTTTCGGTATAAGTCAACGGGTCTCGAAAAAGGCTTAAAAAGCCAAAACGGTGGGTTATTTGTTGAAAGCACAGCCTAGTTTTAAAGTATTCAAATATATTAAAATACTGAAAGTTGAAGAGTAAATTGTACGTTCCTTCAAAGTCCAGCCAAATAGGACGAGATCCAATAGACTACTTTCACTTCACTTATGTAGTTAAATAGGCCAGAAAACTTGGTAAAAATTTGTTACTTCGCTCGTCCACTATCCACAGATAATCGATTTCATCGACTGAACTTATTCGTTCGGATTTGTGGCTCTGTGCTTCTACCTCTATGCTTGAAATATTCAGTAACTTCAACGGTGACATTGCCGAAAAATAACATATATAACAAAAAGACGTATCTTATCATCACTTTCCCACTCCCTTCAGAGGGTTTGCTTCTTCCAATTTTCCGAGCTTAGCGTCCGTAACACATGGCAATGCAGGCTTTTGTCGAAATTCAAATTCTACGCATCTGAATGGATTTTGGGTTGTCATGCACCTGTATCTGTCACCGCGAGGTCCTTAAAGGATCCTTGGCAGTATTTACTCTTCATCGTAAAGTATTTTGAAATATTTGAATACTTTAAAGCGATGCTCTGCTTTCAACGACTTTCAACTTTTCCCTCCAAACACTGTCTAAACTGCGTCGCTTCGGTTGCGATGTCAATAGTCTCCTCCGTGCCTATCTTTGCTATGTGCGACCAGTCTTGGAGTATGCTTGCCCTGTGTGGGGCCCTTCAATACTACACACTACTCACCTGATGCACGACCTAGAGTCAGTGCAGAAAAGGGCAGTCAGGATTATCCTGGGTTGTAGAGATATC
Source organism: Branchinecta sandiegonensis (assembly GCA_030848855.1). Taxonomy (NCBI): domain Eukaryota; kingdom Metazoa; phylum Arthropoda; class Branchiopoda; order Anostraca; family Branchinectidae; genus Branchinecta; species Branchinecta sandiegonensis. The sequence continues at coordinate 3,801,913 of JAUPMV010000017.1, read as the reverse complement.
CCTTACCAAGAAGCACTCACTAAACTTAACATCCAGCTCCTATAACAAAGATTGTGCGAGCTCATCATGAGGTTTGGAAAAGCATTGCTTTCAAACCCAACCCATCGAGACATCCTACCCGCAGACGCCCCACCAAACAGCAGAACCAGACAGAAACTCAAACTGACCCCTACACGTGCGCGGACAAACCGTTTTACTAATTCGTTTGTGCCCTTTTTTACGTCTATGTTTAACAGTGCCTAATTTATTTTTATGTAATGTTCTGCAACTGCAAATTAGCCAAGAGCTACGAAAGTTGTACAATAAACCGCTCTCTCTCTCTCTCTCTCTCTCTCTCTCTCTCACCTACGGTTTTGGCTTTTTTAAGCCTTTTCCGAGACCCGTTGACTTGTATCGAAAACAGGGAAAAAATTTACGTAACCGGGTTTTTCTGATGGAAAAACTTGTCGCAGAGAACTGTCGACAGCGTGATACACTTCGAAGGTAGCAAAACACGACAAGTAAGAAAACCAGCGTGGTTTTGTTAGAGGGGTTAGAATGTACCGTACGAAATTGGGGTCTCCGGGTTTAGAAATATATGGAGTGATACATGGAGGTTGCATTAGTGTTATATTAGTACTATAGGTAAGACAGGTCCTTTAAAAAGATATATCTCTAGGCATAAAAAGATTCGCATCATCCAAGGATAGAAATCGTTGAGTTTGATCGTACCACTGAAGGTTGTAGAACACGAAAAATTGAAGTTGATTCGTACCGGTGAATATATTAGAGTCTATATATATAGAGCCGAGCGGCCAGCGAGGTGCCGGTCGCGTTTACATTTATAAACCGTCCTAGGGACAATCAAATCCTATGTTAGGTCCTCATCACATGACGTAACCATTTTCGTCACGAATGATGGTATTCCGCCATAGTTTATGCGACAGCGCATATTCTGGAAGTTTGAATACTCCCCTCAAAAATTCCTCTCAGATTAGTTCTTTTCTGGCCGCTAGGTGCGCTATCATAAAGGAAACAACGACACGTTACTTCTTGGTGTACGTTTATGCAGGTTTGTTTGGATATCTTCAATTCCTCTTAGGCCCAGCCATGTTTAAAACTGTTTAAGATGCCTCTTCCTCTATCTTTGCTTTACCCAACTCTGTTCTGTCAACCGTCATCAAGTTTGTCATTTCTGGCTTTCGACTTCAGTGCTGACTGATGGCTGATTTTTCCACGGGGCTAATACGCGACTCGATATGAAGCGAAAGCCTAATCGCTTATTCACCCTTCAGATAACTTATACCAAGATCTCACGTGTGATTGTTATTGTTCCTCTAGCGCGTCTGGCGGCAATTTGTCATCAGATTTAATGAGGGACGTATACACAAACTAGAGGTGTGTTTTTGTGGATGTAGTTTCGGTGTAGTTTGACGTACTTTTGTTTTAGTTATGAACGTACAGTATGTGGAATAGACAAATAAAACGGTACACATACTGTACTTTGGTAACTGAAACAAAAGTACGTCAAACTACAGTGAAACAACATCCAACAAAACGCACCTTAGATTTCTTGTCACTTTCAGGTTGTTGTGCCTAAAGTAGGCCGCAGAATTCCTGTGACGTCACAAAAGATACACATTCCCGGAGGTATTCAGTACCGGAAGTATTCAGTATCTACATGTTTGTCGAGGTTTTATCACAGGAAGTTGCGAAGTCAGCAGGTGTTCTCTTAACCACATTGACTTATGTACTGATTTATCATGTGATAACCGTGATTGCAAATTTGCTCATGCTTCAGCGTTTGTGAGCCCATCTAAGAGAGGAATGCCGTCAAAAATGGGGGAACTACTCTGGAACAAGGACAGGCATAGTCGCAACCGATCCCCCACATCCGTCAATTACCCCTGGGACCAAACTTGTTACCCAAGCCGGTCCCACACTTCCGTCAAGTTCCTGGGACCAAGAGTCGCTCCTCGGGTCGTTGCGGGAGTCGGAGTTGGAGCTCGGGACGGACCCGCCCTACAACACAACCGCACCCACCAAACCTTTGGCGTGCCTAACCTCATATCCCCTGGAATCCCCTGCCCTGCCCTCCCCGTCAATCCAGGGCTTGGATCACCCCCACTGTCCAGTTCACAGCCCACTGTCCGCTCTGCAACAACTCCACACCATCCCATGTCACACAAATTATGTAAATATTGATAATCTATTCAAGGGTAATAAACCAGTTAAAACTTCGCAGATTACCGGTGAGTACTCTGATAAAAAGATATGCGTTCCCCTCTTTCCTTTATTGTAATGCGGAGAGCTTGAATCTGGAGAAAATGACCGAGCTCCAGCTTTGTGCAGAAATAAGTGAAGCTGATACTATTTGTGTTACTGAAGTTCACAGACAAAATCCGAGCCTGGTTTTGGTTACCGCCAGTTTATTAAGCTCTGTTCTGATGATCACCCGCTTGGAAAACAAGACCAAAGATTCGATCGAATCCCACAAATTTAATATTTGATCCAGACACTTGTCTTCGCCAGATCCAGTCATCGCCAGACATTTTTACTATTAAAACAGATTGAGGCCAAATAGCTAATCATCTGAAAAAACCGAGTTCAGATACTGATTCATCATATATATTTACCCCTATAGTGTCATACCCATTTCGACGAAAGGGATCGAAACTTTATGACTTACTTCTGCCAAATTTCCGGTTTCGGACGAATTCCAGGACTACAGGTCCGGCAAAAAAATAAAGCCGGAAAACGAATTCAGGTATCTTTTTACCCCTATATCGAACATATAATCAACTTCGAATAAAAGTTAACTTACGACAAATTTTCCGGTTTCAGTCGGATTCCGGGCGAAATATATGTCCGGGTAAAAAACGATTGTCATATACGGATTCAGCATCCCTACTTACCTCTAGATTGGACATCTAATCAACTTCAAATAAAACTTTTACTTTTAACAAACTTTCCGGGTTTTGCCGGATTCCGGACGAACTACTTGTCCGGGTAGAAAATGATTTTACACACAAGTGTTCAGCACGTCTTCTTACCCCTAAATCGAACACCTAATCAACGTCAAATAAAACTTTTACTTTTAACAAACTTTCCGGTTTTGGCCGTACGAACTACTTGTCCGGCAAGAAAATGGTTTTCATTTTCGTGTTCTTACCCCTTAATTAGCTGTTAAAATATATTTTGTTTGCCCCTTAATTTGAACCCCCACCCCTGAATGTAGAGCTAAAGAGTCCATCTACGAACTCGACCTTTCCCTTGACCCGGTTTCGGACGAATTCGAGGACTACAGGTCCGGCAATCTCACACCAAGTTTCATCAAAATATCCCATTCCTTCGAGAGTTAACGTGCTCACAGACAGACGGACGGACAACTTTTGCGATGTCATAGGTATCCCTCCACTTACGGCTTGGGATCCCAAAAAGGTGGAGGAGTGATGATGCTGATACATGAGTCGTTAAATCCCCCACTCATTGATGTACCCTTTTTAGATGAACATGATGAGATCCTTTGGGTGGTCTAAAGATCCAAAAGACTACCACGACCATGCACCGGTATTGCAGTCTGCACTTTTGACTTTTCACCTCGCCACCCAGCTGAACAAAAAATGAAGTTTTGGGAAAAGCTGCTAAGTTCGACAGATTTTCTAAAACGAAAATACCCTAATATTAGAGTCGTCTTGGCTGGAGACTCAAACCAGTTAAACGTTAAATCGCTAGAAGCATCTTTAAAATTAAAAAAACACTGTAGATTCCCCTACTACCAAAGGTGGTTTAGGCGGTAGTCAGCTTGATGTAATTATGTCTGACCTTTCCGAGTTCACCAAATACCAGTGCCATTACCAGAGGCGTTACTAGCCAAAATGTTTGGGGGGGGGGGCAAGACATTTACCGACTAGCTGGTAATTTTTACCGACTGTTTTTGCAGTAAAAACGACTGTTTCCAAGAAAAAATGACTGTTTTGAAAAAAAGTCGACTGATTTTCAGAAAAACCGACGGTTTTCATGAAAAAAATCAACTGTTTTGACGAAAAATCGCGGCGCTTCGCGCCGACTCGGTTATTTTTTACCGACTGGCCGACACGATTGGGGAAGGGGCGTACGCCCGTCCCCCCCCCCCCCCAGTCGTGACGCCCCTGGCCTTACCACCTCTCGGTGGCAGCTACCATTTCATGATCCAGTGGTCACCCATGCAGGCGATCAAGGCTACTCACACAGTGCGTGAAATCACTACACGACCGATCAGTGACAATGGTTTGCTTCTATTTGGTGGATGGATTACCACAGAAAACTGGGAAGAAGTAAAATCTGGTTCGTCGTCGGATGAAAAAGCTGATGCTTTCCATGAAAAATTAAAAAGGAAGTATGAGGAGTGTTTCCCGGAAAGAAAGTCCAAGCTATTTTCTTCAGATAAGCCGTACGGTATGTCACAAAAGAAATAAAAAATATTGTCAGGCAAAGAATGCATTTTGTTAATACGGATAAAAAAGACCTTGCAAAGAGGTTGAATAAAAAGATGAAAAATAAAATAAAAGAAGCTCAGCGTAAATATTATAAAGATAAAGTAGCGCACCTCCAGGAACTAAGACCTGCTGCTTTCTTTAGGAAGATAAAAGAAATGACAGGTAAATGTGGTAAAACCGTTGACTTCCAGCTTGACGATCCAGCCGAGATAACAGCAAATGCACTCAATGAACACCTTACTAAATTAGTGCAAACGTAGCCACCGCTCCATCCTAATGTTAAGCGTTGCGAATATGCCCGTGATGACGAAAAGCCATCAGTTACAAAGGTCCAAGCAGAGCTGAAGCTGAGCCGTTTAGCCAGATAATTTATGGTGGACCCAAGCTTCCATACTCTTACTACCTGAAAGAATTTAATCTTCAAACTTTGGCTAAAAGAAGGCAAAACCTTTCCCTAAGTTTTGGTCAAAAGCTTCTAAAACATCCTCTCCACAGCCGTCTTTTGCCTCCTCCATATGCTCCCGAACGAATACGCCTCCCGAGAGAAGCGGCTGTGAAGGTTCCAAAGTTGACACTTGTTTTTGCTAAAACAGACCGTTATAAAAAGAGTTTTGTGCCTAGTTTTGTGGCCCTTTTTAACTCAACTTGACTTAAAGTGTGTCGTCCTTTTGTTGATTGTATAATGTGTTTATTTGCTAACAATGTACCTGACGAAAAAATATCAAATTTGGCAGTTTGCTATGATAAGCCATATTTTTGAATTAAAGTTTTATTCTATTCTATTCTATTCTATTCTAAAAGAACTTCGGTTACACCATGCGACATTATTGTTGACATAATCAAGGCTTTTCCGGCTGAACTAGCCTAACCCCTGTCTCATATTTATAACGGGATAACAGTAACAAGTAAGTATCCGAAAATTTGGAAATTTGGTTTCCTTACTCCCCATTCCAAAAAAAAAATGGCCAAAATGATTTCTCTGGTGTCCGTCCAGTTACTCTGACTTCTGTTTTTAGCAAAGTTTATAATTAGTTGTCGCGGAGTCGCTGAAAGTCATTTGCTCCATCAGCTGGATGCTAGACAGTTTGGAAACATACCCAAAACATCAACTGTTCATTATCTTGTTAGTTTGATTGATTTGGTTTTAAAGAATTTAGACACACTTCACGTTCTCCAGGCAACGTAGGTCTAGTTTCTTTTAGTTTTAGTAGTCTTTTATTCATAAAATATATTTTTCACGGCGCATTGATCTTTACGAAAACATAATCAGACTAAAATAGAAATATATTGATACGTTGGAAAAAAACCTGAAAAATCACAAGTTGTTATATTTAATTGCAGAACTAGCCCTGATGTAACTGTACGGCTGCAGCAGATTCGCTGATTTATCTTGGTCTACCGGTCGGGAGGTCAATCAGAGAGACCAGAGCACTGTTGATCAAACATATTCGCAAAAAGATTGCTGCAGCTTAGGGTTTCATTGTGGCGAATAAGTTGCGTTTCAACCGTCTTATTCTCGCCACGATTTTTAACTCGGTGGCCCTGCCTCACATTTTATACATCGCACCTTTCTGGCGAATGTTAAACTAACACTGATAAAAAATAAATTCGCTCTACTTATTTTCGTTTCTGTAAATTCCTGCTCCGCCTTTCTCCTTGGACCCGAAATAGTAAAATCGTCACTACTTACAACATCACTGACCCACTTACAGCAGTTGGACAACTTATACAGAATTATAACAACAACTTTAAGCAATGGGAGAGCATTCTTCTACAATTGGATAGTTTTGTAGATCGGAAAATGTTGTCGTAGCCTCTATGTTTGTCTGGTCTCCTTTTGTTATACTGTTTACTTCTTCTTTTTGAATTTATTCCTACTCCGTCTATGCCATGTGCTTTTTTGATCGGCGAAAAATAAATTATTATTATTATATATATTAATCCATTTGTCATTTCAGTAATAAGCATAACACATAAATATTCCTTGAGCCCAAGCTGACCTATCGTAGCTGACTTATCCGTTGTATACATTGTTTGAATAACATAACACAATGCATACAGTATGCCGTCGGTCTCTGCAAAACTCGTCTAAAACAATGTTTACAGTAGACTATTTCGGGATCGACTAAAACCAGGAAGGGAAGGGAACGCGAGAAAAGCAGGAAGGCATACTAAAACCAGGAAGGGCATACTAAAACGAGGAAGGCTGTCGCCAGAATTCAAAACTGGAAAGCCGCACCGTTCCCTTCCTCTGTTTAGTATTCTTTAAGGGGTCGGCAACTTTCCAAATCCAAAGTTAACCATCCCTTCCTCGTTTTAGTATCCTGTAGTATCCGTCGTTTTAGTATCCGTCTGAACTAGAAATGAAAAGGTGAATTACAATTTTGATAGTTGCTGACCCCTCACTAAACACATGTCAGGATACTAAAACGAGGAAGGTATGGTGAACTTTGAGTTTGAAAAGTTGCCGACCCCTCGAAAAATACTAAACAGAGGAAGGGAACGGTGCAGCGTTCCATTTTTTTGCAGCCTTGAATTCCTTCCTCGTTTTAGTATGCCCTTCCTCGTTATAGTATGCCCTTCCTGGTTTTAGTATGCCTTCCTGCTTTTCTCGCGTTCCCTTCCCTTCCTGGTTTTAGTCGATCCCGACTATTTCGGCAAACAAATTGCCAAGGTATTATTGAGAACATTAATAGAATCACTTATTACTAAAATTGATTTTGAAACAAAGAAGAATTTAATCTTTATGTCAAACGAAATTTCACTAGAATACATATATAAAATAAATCAAAATTTTTAGTTTTAAAAGGGTCAAAAACGAAAACTAAGAAATTCAACAAAAACTGACTACTTTTACTGGTTATTGTACAGCTCAGCTAAAGTTGAAACACAACTCCTTCGATAGCTTTCGTGCTTTGCGAGGATGGAGTTAATTTGTGAACTTTTTGGGAGTTGTGCGTTGTGGTCTGTTGCGGATGGCTGAGTAGGGTTCGGGAGGATAGGACGTAATCGAGGAAAAGGTGGTCTTATGCAATCTTATGTGTCTTATGCAGTGGATGGCTATAGAATATAGAAGGGTAACCCTTCAACGGTTATCCAGTTCCTCTTATTCATAATTTTAACTACAATGATTGGTACCATTTTAATTATTATTTATATATTTATGTTTGTTTATTTGTGACTGTGCCTTGGCCTTGCTCTCGGATAGCTGTATGATTATATAGCGGATGGATGTTATTGGGTATGATTCTTCATGTTTAAGTTAATTTGGTATTATTTATTTTTTCTGTGTGCGCTCGTGCTCTGCTCTCAGCAGCAGAAAGTGATACTGCTAGATTTTTTTTTGCAAATAAAGATAACCTTGAACCAAGGACTAGGGATTTCCGGCCGGATTGTTAAATATGACCTTAAGTTTTGGAAATAACGCTTTGGTTTTGTCCCGTTTTTTTTTTTTACTAGTACCCCGATTTCATCCTGTTACTCGAAAATGGTAAGGGTCTAACCTCTGCGCTTTTTACGTAAAGTGTGGAAGGCCGGATTGTTGAATATGACCTTAAGTTTTGGAAAGCTCCGCAGGGCAAAGCACCCAAAATGAAATTAAACTAGTAAATCTTTGTCTTGTTGGTGTTCGCTTAGTCTAACAAAAGTCAACCATTGTACTTTTCAGGGTAAAGAGACAATGCTTACCAACTTCCGAGCTGCTGTCAATCTTGCTACTTGCATCTGTATCCTTGCAGTAGATTTCAAGATATTTCCTGAAAAGTTTTCCAAAACTCTGCAAGCTGGATATGGACTAATGGACGTTGGAGTTGGCTGTTTTGTTTTCGCACACGGGCTTAACGGACCAGAAACAAGGTTCATCAGCACATCATTTCTTTCGTAAGTGGTATTTTTGGTCCTTACAACCAGGAATAAATAAGCACTAGAATCTCCGCTTCCTGTCTCTGTGCTATGAACATGCGGAGTCGAATAGATTCCCGATACCCTGCCCGATGTAGGAGCAAGAACAAATAATCAGATAGAACTTATATCTTTAGTCGCATGCAGTGACTATGAAAACCCCTACAAAATCGAGCAGACCTCGAGGTATTTACTCTAGCTTTGAGCTGATGTTGATACCCGTTTACTTCTCTTCCGTCTTCACCATTGCTTATCGCACAAGAAATATTGATGGAGGCTAGCAGGACGCGTACTCCGCTCGCCGACCCGCTCTGGAGCGCGTCCATAGAAACAGTCAGCTTTGACTGCTAGATTTCCTTTTCAGCAACTTAACAGCGATATGGCTATATGTAGAGGTAACGAAACGTGATGTAGCGCTAAGCTAGTAACCTCCGCTCGCTTGCGTCGGGAGTCGGCCGTATTTTACTCGGCTCAGAATGTTTTGTATGACCGAGATAGGGAGACAGCAGTTCTACCTAGTTATTTGTTCTTGGTAGGAGTCACGATTCGTTACCTCTACAAACAGCTATATGGAGTAAAGCCCCGGAGAAGAAATTTCAAAAGTAGAAGCCGATTAGTTGTCTAGCAGTGTGACGTCACACGTTACGCGCTGCAGTGCGGGTCACCACGCCTCCTTTCCTTTTTCCTGTGACATGCGCAGCGACGAACAGGGAGGTAGACGAGCATCAACTGAAAGCTCAGCAAGTACCTCCAGCTCAGCTCAGTTTTGTCGGCCATTGGCTTATGCAGCGTTTACACGTAGAGGAAAACTTGGACAGAATCCGTTCTTGGTGACAAGATTATGTTTACACATAGGGAAAAAAATGTACCTTCAAGCAGGAAAATATGATAAAATAAATTCACTAGCCAACAAAAATATGTTTTGATAGCATTTATGACACTGATCTCTGATCTCAAAAGGTAGCTAGCCTTTTTTAGTCTTTTTCACCAGTGCCGCCGACGAAATTCCTTTCAAGTAGACCGGAATTCTTTTCATCTTGAAACGGATTCCGTCCCGCTAGACCTTTTTTCTAGTCGTCGTCACGAACGGAATCCTTTCAAGTTGACCGGAATTCCTTTCTACTCGACGGGATTTCTTGTCTGTGTAAACGCTACATTAGTTGTTTTTGTTGCAACTTAAGTCAGTCTCGTATTAATATTATTGGCGGATTTTGCAATGCAGAATGTAAAAGAAACGTTGTTGGAAAACGGTTTTCTTTATTTTTTTCTGGATACTCTTGATGACTTAACTCTTCTTGCCGATGCAAAATCGCCCTTTACTCAGCGGAAGAGCCGGAAGCGGTATCACAGCTGCTCCCAAACATCGCCGTTGGTTAACACAGGATTACGTAGTTGAGTTTGAGTCGTTAGTGCTACGTATTCTCGTTCTTCCCGAGGATCACTGGCGTATTTTGGACTTTGTCATATAGAGTATTCGTCTTTCTCGTTCTTCTCATTTTTCCGTTTTATCAGACTGTGATGAGGAAAACAGAGAACTTTGTGAAAGATCAAGTTCATTGTATTGTCAGTGCTGTTCACGTCGTGCTGAGTTACTGAACCATTGACTGAAACCATTGATAGAATCACGTCCTGCAACTTTGACTGGGAAAGCATTCCAGCAGCTCATCACTTGGTTCTGCGAAGACCATCTGTCAGTGTGTTTAGAGAAAGGCCAGCCACACAGCTTGGATTCATTTCCTCGCAGGCTATTTTTGTCAAAGGTCGTATAGACATAACCGTGGCGGTCTTGGAACACGAAACCTTCATAGTATTTATTCGCTAACTCGTCGTAAAATAATATAATGAAAAGTGCACTTGACAAAACTTATTACATCACTTACGTTTTCAGTTCAGTTAATTTTTATTGAATACAACAAAATGAACAAAATAAATGTCGACCGCTACAGAGCTTCATTACCCGTTACATAGGGATGTATACCAAAAATTATCTACAAATAAATGAGTCACTTCAGATAAAAATAAAACAAAACAAAAAAGACCAATGGTCAGTTAGTTTGCTAATGTCCTTTTTACTACGGATCTCAAGAATATGCGGGAATTTCACAGCTTGAACTTTAAAGGACCTGTCTTACCTATAATACTAACGCAACCTACTTCCGTAATCACTCCTTATATTGTTAAACCCGGAGACCCCAGTTTCGTCGGTACATTCTAACCCTCTAACAAAACCACGCTGATTTTCTCACTTGCCGTGTTTTGCTACCTTCGAAGTGTATCACGCTGTCGACGGTTGTCTGCGAGAAGTTTTTCCATCAGAAAACCGGTTATGTAAATTGTTTCCCTGTATTCGCACAAGTCAACGGGTCTCGGAAAAGGCTTAAAACATCCAAAACCGTGGGTTATTTGTTGAAAGCACAGCCTAGTTTTAAAGTATTCAAATATTTTAAATACTGTAAGTTGAATAATAAATGGGTGCGAGTGGTCCTTTAACAAAAGAGGATAGTTGCTTCCAAAAGTTGGGTGTACGTGGGTGGTGCGGCAGGCGGTGTGTGTATGGGTTTCTTTACATTCGGAGGTAGAGATATATACAACACAGGTTGATGCATAATGACATCATTATTTTACCCTCTTCGGTGACACAGAGCGTGTTCCGCCCTACTTACCGTAGTTACTACGCATTACGTCACGAATTCTGGCTTTTTGCCGTCAAGGCTGGACCTTTTTCTATCAAACTGAGCTGACTCTTTTTTCACACTTACTTATTTCAGGGCGCTGATAAAGGGAGTAAAGAGCTCGGCTCCGTTGCTGTTCCTTGGTTTGTTGCGACTGGTATCAGTTGCTGCTATTGGCTACCACTATTCGGTTGAGGAATATGGAGTTCATTGGAACTTCTTCTTTACCTTGGGTTTTGTGAAGGTCAGTTGTTTCTAGTTCATAGTGAGCAAATTACAAGCACCCTTTTTTGTATGCTTACACCGACCCCATAGGAAAATCGGGGGTTTCTAAGTTGCCCACTACGGAAGTGTTGACATTTTATTTCATTCCATTCTTTCCATCTGCTAGAGAAATATGCTAGTTTCTGTTACCGTGAAATGTCGTCTAATTGGTCGTCAAATCGTAAAACCTACACTGTAACAAGACCAAAGTTTTCGATGGGATCCCAAAAATTCAATATCTGATCCAGACAATTGGGTCTTGTCTTAGCCAGATCCAGTCATCGCCAGAATCCTTGAACATTCTTACAGTTAAAATTCAGAAACAGATTAAGGCCAAATAGCTAATCATCTGAGAAAAACAAGTTCAGATATGGATTCAGCATGTGTGTTTACCCGTATAAGTCATATCTGTTTTGACGAAAAGTTCCTGCCACTTCTGCCAATTTCCCGGTTTCGGTCGAACTCTAGAACTACTTGTCCGGCGAAAAAGGAAAGCTCAAAAACGAACTCAGGGTATCCCCAGTTTTTGGGGATCCCCAATAATGGGATCCCCAATAATGAACATCTAATCAACTTCAGATAAAAATTTGACTTATAACAAATTTTCCGACTCCAGCCGGATTCCGGTCGAACTATATGTCCGGGTAAAATATGATTGTCACACACGGATTCAGCGTCTCTTCTTACCCCTAAATCGGTTATCTAATCAGCTAGAAATAAAACTTTAACTTCTAACAGTTTTCCGGTTTTGGCCGGATTCCGGGCGAACTACATGTCCGGGTAGAAAATTCTTTTCACATAAAAATTCAGCGTGTCTTCTTGCCCTAAATCGGACATCTGATCAACTCCAAATAAAACTTTTAATTTTAACAAACTTTCCGGTTTGGGCCGGATTCTGGGCCAACTACTTGTCCGTCGAGAAAATGGTTTTCACCATCGTCTTCAGCATGTCTTCGTACCTCTAAATCGAACATCTAATCAACTTCAAATAAAACTTTTACTTTTAACAAACTTTCCGGTTTTGGCCGAATTCCGGGCGAACTACTTGTCCGATTACAAAATGGTTTTCACCATCGTGGTCAGCATGTCTTCTTACCCCATAATCGACTATCACATTAGCTGTTTCAAAATATTTTGTTTGCCCCTTAATTTGAACCCCCACCCCTAAATGTAGGGCCACAAAGCCCATTTACGAACTCTACTGGTCCCCCGACCCAACGAATCCTCACACCAAGTTTCATCAAAATGTCTCATTCCCTTCGAGAGTTATCGTGCTTACAGACGGACGGACAGACGGACAACTTTTGCGATGTCATAGGTATCCCTCCACTTACGTTTTGGGATCCCAAAAAGCTTCTCCGACTAAGGATTAAAGTTAACTGCAGTATTTGCCACTGGGATTGATTTTATCTCTACTGAGGTAAGATTAATCCGAAATAGAGACAAGATTATCTTTTTAGAGACAAGATTAATCCTAGTAGAAAATATTGCAAGTTTTTTTTTTTACAGTGTAGTTGCACTCTATCTTTTGCTTCCTCAGCCTCAAAAATCTATTAACTCATATTCGCATTCCACGTCCATTTGCTGTACCACTTTTGTTGAGCGACGCCACTGCCTATGGGCGACTGGTTGACCCATCACTCTTGCTCAGTAATTCGAGAATAATATTTCCTAATTTTCTAAAACATAATATTTTCCAAACAAAATAACTTTTTCTAAAATAAAAACTTAATTCCATGGCTGTTTGTGATACACCCCTTAGTTCGGGACATAATGTACATCTGGGTACACTGGGCGTCCATTTTTACTATTATTTATTGTTATTTTTATATTTTTCCTTCAGTATTCACAAGAACTAGAGGACTAGAGGAGTACACAAATTACGAAAATGTAGTACAAAATTGAGTACACAAAAATGAGTTCAAAAATGTTCCAGATATGTCGAAGAAATTACTACTACTAATAATAATATATTCTGAAATTGGATGGTAGGCCGTTAAGCCTCTACAAATGCTACACAGCAAGTTGTCGGGTTCAGCCTACTGTCGGTTTTCACCACACCACCCCCTTACCGCCCCTGTGTATAGTTATTTTAGTGTTTTCTTCCTTTCTTTTTCTTTATTGTGCTCCACTTATTTTTCCTATGGAGTTTTTGGGTAAGAAATAAATTATTATTATTGGGATCCCAAAACGTAAGTGGAGGGATACCTATGACATCGCAAAAGTTGTCCGTCTGTCTGTCCGTCTGCCCGTCTGTCCGCACGATAACTCTCGAAGGGATTGAGATATTTTGATGAAACTTGGTGGGAGGATTCTTTGGGTCAAAGTACAAGTCAAGTTCGAAGATGGGCTCTGTAGCCCCATATTTGAGGGTTGGGGAGGGGGTTCAAGTTGAGGGACAAACAAATATTTTTAAACAGCTAATGTGATAGTCGATTATGGGGTAAGAAGACATGCTGAGCACGATGGTGAAAACCATTCTCTTGTCGGACAAGTAGTTCGTCCAGAATCCGGTGAAAACCGGAAAGTTGGGTAAAAGTAAAAGTTTCATTTGAAGTTGATTAAATGTTCGATTTAAGGGGAAGGAGACATGCTGAACACGATGGTGAAAACTATTTTCTTGCCGGACAAGCAGTTCGGCCGGAATCCAGCAAAAACCGGAAAGTTGGTTAAAAGTAAAAGTTTCATTTGAAGTTGATTAAATGATCAATTTCAGGGTGAAAAGACATGCTGAACACGATGGTGAAAGCCATTTTCTCACCGGACAACTAGTTCGCCAGGAATCCGGCCAAAACCGGAAAGTTTGTTAAAAGCGAAAGTTTTATTTGAAGTTGATTAGATGACAGATTTAGGGGTAAGAAGAGATGACAATCTTTTTTTTTAACCGTACATATAGTTAGTCCGGAATCCGGTTGTAACCTGAATTTTTTTTAAGTCAAAGTTTTGTTTAAAGTTGATTAGATGTTCTTTATAGGGAAAAAGAGATCCGCTTGGTTCGTTTCTGAATTTTTTTTTTGCTGGACTAGTAGTTCGCTCGGAATTGGGGCGAAACCGGAAATTTGGCAGAAGTAAAGCAGGAAGTTTCGGTCAGATATGGCTTACAGAGGTATATCTGGACATGATTTTCTCGGATGATTAGGCTGGCGAAGACAAGATCCAATTGTCTGGATCAGTTATTAGATTTTTGGGATCCCACCGAAACCTTTGGTCTTGCTATTAAAGTAAATTGGATAGACGACGAACGATAATTTAAGAGCGCACAGATAAGTGAGTGGGCCAGTTCACCAACATCGATGTTCATGGTAAATTATCACCTACCGCAGGTAGTGATTGCTTTGAAAGTCTGAGAAGGAAATTCATTAAATTCATTAATTTTGACAGCTAAGAGCTGACATGAGGATTCATTACAATAATATTCCGTCAGTTAGCAAGGAATGTTGAAACATGCGGTATGTGCAAGAAGTATCTGTTTGCTTGACTTGCTCTTAATACCGGAATCAGAATCCAAAGTAACTCATATTCATTTGAATTTTGTTGCCTGGTCAAGCTTGACCTGCCAACCCTTGCTGAAAGACGGCATCACCTGACAATACCGTTTGGGAGCAAATGTCTGGCATCACATGCGCATCGTGCCATTTTACCTGATTTTGAGAACCTAGCAATTTAAAGCACAACTCTTATTAAAAATGATATTTTCCCTATGAAATGAATCAGAAAAAACGTTCTTGAAAATACCATTACTTTCCACCTAAAACTAGTGATTCTCTTGTTAGCGCTTGTCGACTATATTCAGCCTTCCTGCTCTCCGACGCGGCGGCTGGGCGCAAAACATTTGAAAACTGAACATGCCTTGTTTAAAAAGTGGGAAAACTAAGCAAATAAAAGAACTAATAAAAAGAAGCCTATCACAACCTTATGTCTGAAAGAGTTGACGGCGGACGTTGAAGATTCCGGCAAACTTTTCGTTGGGTGACGGGAAAACTGGGCAAGGCTGAAAAAGCGCTCAAAATTCGTAGTTATGAAACGAAACAATGGAGAAAGGTGGGGATTTTGGAAGTTTATAATTCCAAACGGGAGCTAAGTTAATTATAAAAGGCAGAATAAGCAAGATGGGTCCTTTAAGTAGCAGGCTAGTAAGACCACCCATAAACTCGACTGATCGTTATCTGAAATCTTTTGTAGCCTACCCTATTTCACCCAATATTTT
Source organism: Branchinecta sandiegonensis (assembly GCA_030848855.1). Classification (NCBI taxonomy): domain Eukaryota; kingdom Metazoa; phylum Arthropoda; class Branchiopoda; order Anostraca; family Branchinectidae; genus Branchinecta; species Branchinecta sandiegonensis. The sequence goes on along the minus strand of JAUPMV010000017.1, from coordinate 3,786,413 downwards.
ATTTTAAGTTAAGTTGTACGTATAGATGAAGTGTTATTTATGTAATTTTGTCATGTGTAATTTGTGTGAATGGCGATCCAATGCTAGCATGTACAATACAACCTATTAAGGGAATATAATACGTTATTATTAAAAAAAAAAAAATCTAGGTAAATTAATCGTTTTCCAAATTCTGTATTAAAAATGTTCAAGGATTCTGCTGAAGATTGGATCTGGGGAAGACTGGATCTGGTGAAGACTAGACCCAATTGTCTGGATCAAGTATTAAATTTTTGGGATCCTTTGGTCTTTGTTTTTGAAGGTAGCCTTTGAACATGTGGTTACGGTTTGTGTCATCAGTTTTCTTGAAGAAATAAATTCTTCTTGGAACATACCATTTTTAAAGCTTTGATGGGTTGACAATTTCAGCCTTTAACCGATAGCGAAGAAAGAAAAACAATGTGTTGCTCTCGCAACACTTTAGTCGGTGGAGCCGAGCAAAAGTTGCTGCAACAATTCTCGTTACCCAGGCAACGTATATCTAGTTATAGTCCTTTTTTTTTATCCGCAAAAACACTGACCCGAGAACATTCATGTTTGCGAGGTGATGTGGCATTCATGAGCTTCGTTTTTGCAGATACCACGGTATCTGACACCCCGGTTTGAAGTCGGTTGTGCAGTTACGGAGTATCTGGCCAGTTACCATAGTATCCGATATTCAGATACCACAGTCCGATCGTAGCCTAGTAACTGTTGCCCAGGCAACGTAGATCTAGTTATAGTCCTTTTTATTTATTCGCAAAAACACTAACCCGAGAACATTCATGTTTGCGAGGTGATGTGGCATTCATGAGCTTCGTTTTTGCAGATACCACGGTATCTGACACCCCGGTTTGAAGTCGGTTGTGCAGTTACGGAGTGTATGGCCAGTTACCATATCCGATATTCAGATACCACAGTCCGATCGTAGCCTAGTAACTGACCTTGGAGTCTAGGTTTTTGTTTGTTTCGGAAAGAAGTTTGGCACTTATGGTATGAGTGGCTGTAAGTAGGTATCATCACAACATCAGGGCATTCTTCAATAACTTCTTTTGCAACATCTGAATATTGGTCTTGAAATATCTTACAAGCTGAGCCAAGTTCCGCACTTCGCTCGGGATCCAGTTTTACACAGAACCTGAACAATTTTTTTGATAGTTCCCGGGACTTCTTGATCAGTTCTAATTTCCTTAGGTTCAGGTTTTTCATTCGTTCGAGTTTGCTTGAGGGAGTAAGTACTGAGAAGGGTGTCTTTGAATCAGCAGAAGTCCTCTTATTTCTTTATCTCTGTTTGATTATTTTGGGAAAGAAACAAGGGCGAATTTTATAATTTGTCGTTTTTGCAAAGCAACCACAGTATCAAATACCATGGTAACTGCGAAAACGACAAAATCCAGATCCAGTTGCAGTGGTATCAGATACGATAGTATATGCAAAAACGCAACTATGGCTTACATAGTACATAGAAAAGCAAAAACTCAGACTACACGTTATTTTACGTAATAACCAAATAAAAACGGCGTCTAGTGACAATTGTCAAGTAAAACATTCGTCGTCATATTTTTTCCCATGAGGCCAATGTTTTTTTTAAAGAGAAATTAGAACTATTTAAAGGACGTCGTTAAAGCACTTCTCTTTTCTGTACAGATTTTTGCTCCTGCCATATCAGCCCTGGTTCCAATCGTTCCACCTTGGGCAAAAGCCGTATTCACATCTGGACTCTACCAAGTCTTCCTCTTGCGAAGTCTCCGCCCATATTTGCTATCAAAAGGATACAGAGATACATTGATTGATGCAAATAGAGAAGGAATCTTCTCACTTCTAGGTTACCTATCCATTTACTGGCTGGCTGTTGAAGTTGGACGATATTTGAATATCGAAAGGTAAGGGTAAAAACCGGAGCTAAAATTCATATTAGTTGCGTTTTTGAAGCTACCATGGTATCTGATACCACGGTAACTATATATATTTTAGTCGTTTTGCAGTTACCGTGGTATCTAATACTACGATTGCTTTGTAAAATCGCCAATCGCCAAATTTGCGCTTTTAGAAGTCGTCCCTAAAGAAATGCTGAAATCCACGAACATCACAAGATCCAAACAACTTTCCAAGCAATTTGAAAAAAAACTTTCTGTTGGCGGCGATGAAAGTGAAATTTTCAGATACCACGAACAGTCGATCAATCAATCCAGTTTTTTTTTTCCAGATGGCTTAAAGCTAGAAGGAGAATACAATATTTACGAAAAATACAGACACGACACAAGTTAACTAATTTACAAGATATGACCAGAAATAAATGATGGGATGAAACTATGTCAAAATTGGGCAGAAGAATTAGCAATTAAAATACCACGGTAATTGCAAAAATGACTATACGATGGTATTGGATACCATGATATCTGGAAAACGTAGCTATTAGCTAACTTTGCAAGACATTGAGGGAAGTAACTTGAAAGTTTCAGTTTCAGTTTGTTGATTTACAAAATGCAAGTCATACACTGTAAACGAACTTCACCGTAAGTGAGCACTGCCCGTAACGGGTGACAGTATTCATTCATTTGTCAAGGAAAGAAATACAAAGAAAAAGAAAAGAAAAAAGAAAAGAAGAAGAAGGGGAAAGAAAAGAAAACAAAAGTAAATTAATCAAACAAAACACAGAGAACTATCGGTAGAAACAGTTAGGATCTAATTTGATGTTTTCCAATAAGAAACTTTTAATCTTATTGCTATTAGCATTTTTCAAGGTATTTGGCAGATAATTCCATATTTTCGGACCGGTAAATTTGATTGAAAAAAAAAAGTATTTCATCGGATTGTATATTGTATTGAACGACCGTCGGGGACATTGTGTAGCGGGAAGTCGGGCACAGTGTAGGCTACTCCAGTTTTCGCGTGTTAGTACCCCCTCGGTTTTGAAATTTATTACTTGGATATCCCACGGTCAAGGCAAATACATGGAGAATAAACACCAACACACGGAAAATAATATAACCTATATGTACCTATCCCTACGGGCTATATGGTTACCCTAAGGAACCTCACCAGCTATCTAATATTTCCAGAACAGCTATTCCCCATTACGCTACGCATCCAATCTTCGTCCCCTCACCTTCCATTCACTCCAAGAATTTCTAACCCTAGTCCAATCAAACTTAGGCAGTCACACAATAAACGTTTCAAGTTCTCACCCATACTATCACACATTAGACATGACTGCGGACCATTTAGTTCCTTTTTATGGCACTTGCAGCCTCTGGCTCAAGTGCCATATACCGATCACAATTCCGTCTGTCGGTCTGTCGGTCGGTCCGAGTTTTTTTGTCCCACATATCCGAGTTAGGGTACTTCCAGATGTGCTAGGACAATGAAACTTGGCAGGCATATCAGGGACCCGACCAAACTAACCTGGAAATAATCAGTTTCCCGATCCGACCATATGGGGGGGGGGGGGGGGGAGTGCGTTGCGCTGGAAACTTGCAAATTTAGGGCATTTTGTCACTTTTTTCTGAGTTAGGGTACTTCTAGATGAGCTAGGACAATGAAACTTGGCAGGAATATCAGGGACCCGACCAAACGAACCTGGAAATAATCAGTTTCCCGATCCGACCATATGCGGGGGAGTGGGGGCGCTCGAAACTTGAAAATTTAGGGCATTTTGTCACACTTTTTCGAGTTAGGGTACTTCCAGATGAGCTAGGACAATGAAACGTGGCAGGAATATCAGGGACCTGACCAAAGTAACCTGGAAATAATAAGTTTCCCGATCCGACCATATGCGGGGGAGTTGGGGCGCTGGAAAATTGAAAATTTAGGGCATTTTGTCACACTTTTTCGAGTGAGGGTACTTCCAGATGAGCTAGGACAATGAAACTTGGCAGGAATATCAGGGACCCGACCAAACTAACCTGGAAATAATCAGTTTCCCGATCTGACCATGTGCGGGGAAGTGGGGGCGCTAGAAACTTGAGAATTTAGGGCATTTTGTCACACTTTTTCGAGTTAGGGTACTTCCAGTTGTGCTAGGACCATGAAACTTGGCAGGCATATCAGAGACCCGACCAAACAAAATTAGGAATAATCATTTTTCTGATCCGACCATTTTGGGGGGGGGGGGTGGAGGGCAGGGGAATCCGTGAAATTGAGAAGTGTGTAACTTTCGAACGGATGATCGGATTGTAATGAAACTTCATAACTGAAGAGAATATATATCTGTAATGTCCCGTTTAAAGGCTTGACCGGATTCGGTAGCCAGGGGGGAGTTGGGGGGGGGGGACCGGAAATTTCAAGAAACGGTTAGAATGGAGATATCGGAGTGAAACTTGCTGGGAAGAACAAGCATCTGCTCTAGATAAGTCCTTTAGACCATTGTACTGGATCCGGACACTTATGGGGGGGGGGGGGGGGGTCGCGGAATTCCGGTGATGGTGGTTTTTTGGATTTTCACGATGAAACTTGGCAGGCATATCAGGGACCCAATCAAACTGACTTCAAAATAAAAATATTGTCGATCAGATAATGGTGGGGGAGTGGAGGGAGGGGAATCCGCAGGGGAATCCGGGAAATTGAGAAGTGTGTAACTTTCGAACGGATGATCGGATTGTAATGAAACTTCATAACTGAACAGAATATATATCTGTAATGTCCCGTTTAAAGTCTTGACCGGATTCGGTAGCCAGGTGGGAGTTGGGGGGGGGGGGAGACCGGAAATTTCAAGAAACGGTTAGAATGGAGGGATCGGAGTGAAACTTGCTGGGAAGAACAAGCATCTGCTCTAGATAAGTCCTTTAGACCATTGTACTTGATCCGGACACTTATGGGGGGGGGGGGGTCCCGGAATTCCGGTGATGGTGGTTTTGGGGATTTTCACGATGAAACTTGGCAGGCATATCAGGGACCCAATCAAACTGACTTCAAAATAAAAATTTTGTCGATCAGATAATGGTGGGGGGAGTGGAGGGAGGGGAATCCGAAATTTTCAGTCATGCGTAATTTTGGAATGGGTGATCGGATTCGAGTGAAATTTAAGAATTCAACAGAGGACATTTCTCCGATGATTTTTTTCATATCCGGACCGGATCCGGCAACTATTGGGGGGGGGGGCGGAAAATACGTGCCCCGTTTAGAATGGAGGGATCGGGATGGAACTTTGTGGGAAGAACAAACAGATGCTCTAGGTAAGTCATTTGCTGAATCGGTTTGGCTACGTGCACCGCGGGGGAGCTGGGTGGGGTGGGGGGGGGGGTGGACCGGAAATCTCGAGAAACGGTTAGAATGATGGTATCGGAGTGAAACTTGCTGGGAAGAACAAACATCTGGTCCATGTAAATCTTTTACATAATTTGACTGGATCCGGACACTTGAGGGGGGGGGGAGGAGGGGTATCCCGGAATTCCGTTTTTGGGGGATTTTCACGACGAAGGCATATCAGGGACCCGGTCAAACTGACTTGGAATAAAAAAAAAAAATCCTCGATATGATAATCTTGGGGGGGGGGGTTGAGGGAGGGGAATCCGGAATATTGAGTCATGCGTAACTTTGGAACGGGTGATCGGATTCGAGTGAAATTTAATAATTAAACAGAGGACATTTTTCTCTTGTGACCTTTTTCATTTCCGGACCGAATCCGGCAATTATCGGGGGGAGGGCGGAAAATTCTTGACCCGCTTAGACTGGTGTGATCTGGATCGAACTTCGTGGGAATGACAAACAGATGCTCTGGATTAATCATTTACAGAACCGGATTGGCTCCGGTTATTGTGGGTGGAGTTGGAGGAGGGGGAGGGGGGTCTGGGATTCCGGTGATCGCGCGTTAAGGTACTTCCAGATGTGCTAGGACGATGAAACTTCGCTGGAATATTGGAGACTCAACAACATTTGCTTAGAAATTGCTACTTCCCAAATCCGATTATTCCTTAAAGTACCAATCTTGACCGCAAAGTAAAAAAAATACTTTTAAGCAATATATGCATTTTCGTGATGCCCATCAGCCCATTAGCAGTTTTGCCTCAAGGGTTTTGCTTACAAATGAAGTTCCAGCTCCCTTATAGCGCGCATCTCAACCGCAAAGTCGAAACTTACTTTTGATCAATCAAATCATCTTGACACATGCAAGTGCCATATGAGCTTACAGCTCTTGTTTATGCATTTGTTTGTGAGATTTATATCTGAGTACTGCAGGGACATTGAGAAACTCATCCTTTGTTTCCTTTTTTGACTGCAATTTGAGTGGTAGAGGTGATATTGTTAAGTTTTTTTTTATAAGTTGTGGGTCCTGGTAACAGGGGCGTCGCAAGTGCATTTTCGGTGGGGGGGGGGGGGGAGATGCAGAGCCAAAATTTTACCGAATCTTTCAAATTTTTTACCGAATCCTAGAACTAAGAATTCGAGCTTTAAATTTATGGACAGAAACGATTACATAGGAAGAGTAACAATAAAGGGCAGCATGAAAGACGATAAGCCAACTATTAGGGGGCGTTTTGGCGAAGCCCACGTGGAGAATATATTGTCGGGCATGATTGCAGTAACAGTTTCTATCTATTGTAGCCAATAGAAAATTAAATCGAGCGCCCCAGGCGAAAATTTTCGAAATGCATTTTTTTTTCTGTAGGCTAAATTTTAACTGCAATTCTCTTACAAATTCTATCATTTAGCGTTGATTAAATACCGAGACTCTAAGAAGTTCCAGAAATCGGATGGAACGAAGTTCCGGCAGCAGCAGCAACTGTAGTCTAGTCAATATACTACCCATAATCACATAAAGTGAGCGCCGCAGGCGAAATTTTTTGTTTGCTTTTTCATGCTAAATTTAGTTTCCATCCAAATTTCGAAATCTTGATCCTAAAACTGGCTTAAAACCCCCGTCAAATGACGTGCCCTTCTACAAAGTAGAGAATATTACGAAAAGTGCTACAGGCGGAATTTTCGAAATATTTATGATTATATATTCTTTTTGGGATTCAAAATAAAAGTAAGGACTATCGAGGATATCATAGATCATCCCTTTTGTCTGCGACCAGTGCTTCACTCGACCTCTTCTGAGTTTCGAGGTTCGTGGTAACTTCCGAATCCTGGCAGTTGAACGAATAAATGACCGAATCCCAGTTATTATACCGAGTAAGTTTAGACCGATAGCATGTTCGGGATTCTGAATAACTACCATATCCCGGTTATTGTACCGAATTGTTTTGGTATCGAAAGACTACCGAACAATATTCATATTCGGTATACTTCGTCGAAACTGGAACAAAGTCAGGATTCGTTGTTAACTTCCTAATCCTGGAAATTATACTGAACAAATTACCGAATCCCAATCATGATATAATTTTGAACCAGTAGCTTACTCGGATTTTGTGTAACTATGGAATCTCCACAAATATACCGAATAGTTCCGGCATCGAAAAAATAGAAATAATCGACAATTATAATATTTACAGTTCAGAAACAACAAACAAAAGAGTACGATTAATTTCTTCGGAATGCCCGTTCAAAAGGTCAGTGAACATTGGAACAGAACTTTTTTTTTTATCGGTCATGGGAAAAGGGTACTGGCTGCAACTTTGGAACTGGCTGGGCAGCAGCTCGTGCAGGTCTTAACCTAATGGGTAAATACTCAGGGGGAAGAATTTCTCGTAGACCAGGGCTCTCCAGCGTTTTTAAACCGAGTTTTTTTTCGTTGTATTTCGTAGACAACTTGACCATATAGGCCACATTCTATACAGACAGCTGGTTGTCCATTCGTGTGCCATGGATTTCCGAGTGCTTGTCTCGGAAACAGAAGTGTGTGTCACACACGGCACACAGTCTATCCGCAATTTGAAACTCGCGGAAGCGCTGTTTTGTCTTTTTTAGCGGTGTGCCGCGGAAAAACTCCTCTCGAGAGCTTGTCAAATTTGAGCCACAGTGCGAGCCACAAAAACATCGTCTCTCATATAAACAGACTTGTGGACCATACAAATTATGCGGAAACGCTCGTTTCAACCACAGCCACTTTGTGGGACCGCGGAAAAACGCCATATGTGTCTTACTCCGGCAATAGGGAGAGATTCACTAGGCCGGAAAGTGTCCGGCACATTGCGGCACATTCAATCAATCAATCAATCAGTCAGTTTATTTCTTGCCAATATCATCATAAGATAGTTTGGATGCGTCTCAAAGAAGACAATGGTACAAATCTCACAACACGCACACTTGAAAAGTATTGACAATTATAAATAAATAAACTAAATCAAAATCAAAAATATATTTACAATTACTCAAATCTTATATTTACAGTTTAATTCAATCAGCAGTCAATTTCTCTAAGCTTGTCTTCATTAAAATTCCAAACGAAATAAGGCACACACGACTTCTCATAGCGGCTTGTCCTGCAAGGAGGCGTTTGTAGCTGCTCCACTTCACTCAGCTTTGATTTCAGTCTTGTATTTGTGCGATTTCTTGTCACTACTTTGTAGTGACATTACTTTGTAAACAACAAGAGTTGTTCAGAGTGAGAGTGTGTGGGAGTAACTGGATTATTGAGAGGGAGGATAAGTGCTTCCAGGCTATTAAACTGTTTGGAAGGTTCTCCAGATAGGGCTAGCTCATACAGAAAATTCCAAATCCGTGTGGTGTGGAGCATAAATATAGAGCGTGTTCCATCCTACTTACCGTAGTTACTACGCATGACGTCACAAATTCTTCCTTTCTGTCGTCAAGGCTGGAACGATTTTTCTATTTTCCAGCAGAATATCATGCCACGGGCGAATCCGACCAGTCACGTGACAGAGATCCGTAGATACTACGCTTACTACGCTCCCGAGCGTGATAAGCAAATAGTTACTATTAGTTAACTATTTCGAGAAGGTTGGAACGGTCAGTGTAGTAACTTTTCGTAAGGTTGGAACGGATTTAGTAACTAATAGTTACTATTGGTACGAGGGTGGAACACGCTCATAGTGTTCAGTTCTTCTCTTTTGGTGTTGCGATGGCCCTTGTTGGCTTTTGTGCATTAAACCAAGAACAAATAATCAGATAGAACCTCCGTCTCCCTATCTCTGTACTATGACTATGCCGAGTCGAGTAATTTCCCCGTACCTTTTCCGCTGCGAACGAGCGGAGGTTAGTAGCTTCGCGCCACATCACGTTTCATTACCTCTACAATTACCTAGATCGCTGTGAAGCCGGCTTGAGGAAAAGTAGAAGACAAAGCTGATTGGTTCTCTGGACGCGCTCAAGAGCGGGTCAGCGCGCGGAGTACGCCTCCTGCATTTTCTTTCTCTGCGATGAGTAACGGCGAAGACGGAAGTAGAGTAGACGGGTAAAAGGACACAATAAATACAGGTCCGCTCTTTTTTGTCGGGGTATTCATAGTCGCTGCATGGTACCAAGACAGAGGTTCTATCTGATTATTTGTTCTTGATCAAACTCTGTATCCATATGAGCAAGACATCGATTCGATTGAAATCGGGATTGCAAAATAGTGTCAGAAGGAAAGAAGTGACAGTTAGGAACCCATACCCAAATTCAGACGACGTCTTGAAAAAGACCGCTAACCCATTTAAAATTTTGACGGCTAAAAATGTATCTGATTGGAAGGACTAAAAGTATCGTAAGATACTTACACAAGTACACCACCACAACACTACAGAAGCTTACTTAAACCAAGCCGCACGAGCGTCTATGAGCCGAAGCTCTAATAACGCCGTCTCTTGATTTACTAGTCTCTTGATTTACTTTCCATGTGTGGAAAGTAAATCCCGAATGGAAGGAGCTAGTGCTCCTTGCTAATGGGTTCCATGTGTGGAAAGTAAATCCCGAATGGAAGGAGCTAGCGCTCCTTGCTAATGGGTTCCATGTGTGGAAAGTAAATCCCCTTGCCCTTTTCATAAAATCGTTTGTCCCCGCATTTCGAAATTGGGTGATTTACCGTGTGTATTGGTTCCCCGTTCTTTATCGAATTTGCTAATTCATCCGACTTTTGTTCACTCTGCATCGATTTTCACCGATTCGGTCTGTCCCTTCGTAAATCCGGTGATTTAACCTTTTAATTGGTCTCATTAGTTAGCGAATTCGGTAATTCACCAGACAAACAAAAACAAAAACATCAGTCGAATCGAAAGATTGAGTTATATATATGTGAAATATATGAGTGAAAAGATTGACTTTAAAGGGAAGACCACTGATAACCATAAAAAAGTGAATGTTTATTTTGAATTGTGGAGATGTTAAGGAGATATACGTGCCGTGATAGGGCGAAACTCCCCATCGCCTTGAAACGCCAACCATTAAAGAAGAAGAAGAAGAATCAGTCATATTATTTCAGTTTTGCTTTGCAGGAAAACCGTCAGGGAATGGCTCAATGTCGTGTTGGTCTTCGCGGCATGGGCATTTGGCTTTTGGATCTTTCTGGACATCGTTGTCATTTTTGAAGGACCTCCATCTAGAAGAATAGCTGACCTGGGATACGTTGTCTGGATGGTGAGTTTCTATCTTGTTTATGGGGTTCATGGCATCTTTGTCTACCATACAAAGATGGTGGACTTTGTCAGAATTATGGAATAATGGTGATGGGCCTGGACTCCCTGTGGGTGACGTGAGAAAGGTGGTGGAAAGTCGTCTGTTGGATCAGGAAATTCAGTCTTGGCAAGTTGCCAAGGATGAGTCAATGTCTTTGAGGCTTTATGCAAAAATTAAAGAGATTTGGGGGGAAGAAGTATATTTTAAAGCGGGGCTTAAAAGGGAGGAAACACGGGATTTGATTAGTTGTAGGGCAGACAGTCTGCCACCGGAGGAGAGAAGATTCATGTCCGATGTGTGGTAGCATGGATGAGAATTTAAAACATTTATTGTGTGAATGCGAAAGTTTGAGTGAACTTAGGTTAGAAGTTTTTGGAGTGAATGGAAGGGGAATGGATGAAGAATGGATGTGTGGTGTAATGGGGAATAACTGTTTTGGAAATATAAAACAGCTGGTGAGATTCCCCAGAGTAGCCCTAGCCCATAGGGATAGGTGCCTATAGGAGTCTACCATTTTTTGTGTGTGGTGTTTTTTTTTTTATATATATATATTTGCCATGGCCGTTGGCTCTTAGCGCAGATAAATCTTATCTTATCTTATCTTATAGTAATTGCTGCAAAGCTCTTCCAAATATGAAAAAGCAACTTCATTCTATACTTATAATTTTAAAGTAAATTGTTATTTATTTGATGTTTTTATGTTGGTTAGAAATTTTGGTTGGGTTCCACGTAAGTTGCCGGCCATCGGTTACCCTCACTTCTGCATTGTTTTTATGGCACTTGCAGCCTCTGGCTCAAGTGCCATATACGTCTGTCCACAATTCCGTCTGTCGGTCGGTCCGAGTTTTTTGTCCAGATGTGCTAGGACAATGAAACTTGGCAGGCATATCAGGGACCCGACCAAACTAACCTAAAACTAATCAGTTTCCCGATCCGACCATATGCGGGGGAGTGCGGGGCGCTGGAAACTTGAAAATTTAGGGCATTTTGTCACTTTTTTCCGAGTTAGGGTACTTCTAGATGAGCTAGGACAATGAAACTTGGCAGGAATATCAAGGACCCGACCAAACGAACCTGGAAATAATCAGTTTCCCGATCCGACCATATGCGGGGGAGTGGGGGCGCTCGAAACTTGAAAATTTAGGGCATTTTGTCACAATTTTTCGAGTTAGGGTACTTCCAGATGAGCTAGGACAATGAAACTTGGCACTAATATCAGGGACCTGACCAAAGTAACCTGGAAATAATAAGTTTCCCGATCCGACCATATGCGGGGGAGTTTCGGCGCTGGAAACTTGAAAATTTAGGGCATTTTGTCACACTTTTTCGAGTGAGGGTACTTCCAGATGAGCTAGGACAATGAAACTTGGCAGGAATATCAGGGACCCGACCAAACCAACCTGGAAATAATCAGTTTCCCGATCCGACCATATGCGGGGAAGTGGGGGCGCTGGAAACTTGAAAATTTAGGGCATTAGGCGCTAGGAATAATCAGTTTTCTAATCCGACCATTTGGGGGGGGGGGGGGGTGGAGGGCAGGGGAATCCGGGAAATTGAGAAGTGTGTAACTTGCGAACGGATGATCGGATTGTAATGAAACTTCATAACAATATATGTCTGTAATGTCCCGTTTATAGTCTTGACCGGATTCGGTAGCCAGGGGGGAGTTGGGGGGGGGGAGACCGGAAATTTCAAGAAACGGTTAGAATGGAGGGATTGGAGTGAAACTTGCTGGGAAGAACAAGCATCTGCTCTAGATAAGTCCTTTAGACCATTGTACTGGATCCGGACACTTATGGGGGGGGGGGGGGTCCCGGAATTCCGATGATGGTGGTTTTGGGGATTTTCACGATGAAACTTGGCAGGCATATCAGGGACCCAATCAAACTGACTTCAAAATAAAAATTTTGTCGATCAGATAATGGTGGTGGGGGGGGGGGGGTGGAGGGAGGGGAATCCGAAATTTTCAGTCATGCGTAATTTTGGAATGGGTGATCGGATTCGAGTGAAATTTAAGAATTGAACAAAGGAGATTTCTCCGATGATTTTTTTCATATCCGGACCGGATCCGGCAACTATTGGGGGGGGGGGGGCGGAAAATACGTGACCCGTTTAGAATGGAGGGATCGGGATGGAACTTTGTGGGAAGAACAAACAGATGCTGTAGGTAAGTCATTTGCTCAATCGGATTGGCTACGTACACCGCGGGGGAGCTGGGGGGGGGGGGGGGGACCGGAAATCTCGAGAAACGGTTAGAATGATGGTATGGGAGTGAAACTTGCTGGGAAGAACAAACATCTGGTCCATGTAAATCTTTTACATAATTTGACTGGATCCGGACACTTGAGGGGGAGGGGGGAGGAGGGGGTTTCCCGGAATTCCGTTTTTTGGGAGATTTTCACGACGGAACTTGGAAGGCATATCAGGGACCCGGTCAAACTGATTTGGAATAAAAAAAAATCCTCGATATGATAATCTTGGGGGGGGGGGAGTTGAGGGAGGGGAATCCGGAATATTGAGTCATGCGTAACTTTGGAACGTGTGATCGGATTCGAGTGAAATTTAATAATTAAACAGAGGACATTTTTCTCTGGTGATCTTTTTCATTTCCGGACCGACTCCGGCAATTATTGGGGGGAGGGCGGAAAATACTTGACCCGCTTAGACTGGTGTGATCTGGATCGAACTTCGTGGGAATGACAAACAGATGCTCTGGATTAATCATTTACAGAACCGGATTGGCTCCGGGTATTGTGGGTGGAGTTGGAAATGAAGTTCCAGCTCCCTTAGAGTGCGCATCTCAACCGCAAAGTCGAAACTTACTTTTGATCAATCAAATCATCTTAACCCATGCAAGTGCCATATGAGCTTACAGCTCTTGTTAGTATATATCTTCCTATGTCTCACTGGTAGTAGACAATATCATGACAATTAGTTTTGTAGAGGTTGATACGATATCGTATCAGCCTCCAGAAAGGATGATACGAAGCATGATCAACCTCCGCGGAAGTTCATCGAGCAATTTTCCTCAACTACTACTAAATATCCGAAATTATATTTATCTCTCGCACGTCATCTTAGAGGGATAGCTAGCTGGCCAAGAAACAAGAGCTAGAAGCTCATACGGCACTCGCAAGGCAGGGTCAAAGGCTGGAAGTAGGAATTGGCCAATTTGAGGGTTTGCTGTGATCATTTGTAAGCAAAGCCCATAAGATAAGAATGATCATGTGCCCTTGGAAATCACGAGAATGTATCGTTTGGTAAAAAGGATTTATTTTTGCAATTGTCTGTGATGATGCACACTTTAAGGGCGCTAGAAATTCATGTATGATCAAAACCCTAGAAGCAAAATTATGAGAGGCTCATCAAGATCATGAAAATGTATAGTTTGCTTAAAAGTATTGTTTGTACTTTAAGGGATTAACTTGTAAGCCAAACCCTTGAGGCAGACATGATCGTCAGCCCTTGGGGATCGTGAATATACATCGTTTGCTAAAAAGTATTCTTTTACTTTTCGGTTAAGATACGCACTTTAAAGTTGCTTGAAATTCAGTTTTAAGCAAAATCCCTGGTGGCACAAAGATCATGGGCCCTCGGAGATCATGAAATGAGAGAGAGAGAGAGACTTTAATTTCAGAAACGGCTTTCACAACGCGTGGCGCCGAATTAGCGCTTCACGTCAGGAAATGTATGTAGTATGTATGCATGTATCGTTTGCTCAAAATTTGTATCACTTCTCTGTTAAGGTGCGAACTTTAAGGGAGCTAGAAATTCCTATGCAGAAACCTTGAGGCAAAAATGATCATGGGCTCATGGGGATCATGAAAATGGATAGTTCGCTCTAATGTATTTTTTATACTCTGCGGTTCAGATGAGCACTTTAAGGGATGGTCGGATCTGGGAAGTGACAATTTCTAAGCCAATCGTCTCAAGTCTTTAATGTTCAAACCAAGTTTAACAGTCCTAGCACATCTGGAAGTCCCTTGATTCGCGATCACCGGAATTACGGACCCCCCCCCCCCCCCCCCCTCCAACTTCCCCCACAGTGCCCGAATCCGGTCCGGTTCTGTCACTGATGTATCTAGGGCTGTTGTTTGTTCTTCCAACCAAGTTTCATCCCGATCACTCCACTCTGAGCGTGTCACAAGATTTCAGGTTCCCCCTCCGACCACCCCTGCCCCCCCCCCCCCCCCCCCCACACACACACACATTTGTCGTATCCGGTCAGGACTTGAAATAGGTTATCCGAGGCGTGATTTCTTTCCAAATCAAGTTTCGTTAAGATCCCATCACCCGTTCCAGAGTTATTTATACCTCAAGATCTACGATTCCTCCTCCCTCCACGGTGGTCTGATAGGGGAAGCAACTATTTCCAAATTTGTTTGTTCGGGACCCTGCCAAGTTTCATTGTCCTAGCACTTCTGGTAGTACTCTAATTCGCGATCACCCAGAATTCCGCCCCCCCCCCTCCTCTAACTCCCCCCACAGTGTTTGAATCCGACCCGGTTCCGTCATTAATGTATCTGTGCTTGTTCTTCCCACCAAGTTTCATCTCAATCGCTCCATTCTAGGCGTGTCACAAGATTTGCGGTTACCCACTCCGACCCCTCCCCCACCCCACATTCATCGGATCCGGTCTGGACTTGAGATAGGACATCCGAGATATAAGATCTTTCCAAATATCAAGCTTCATCAAGTTCCTGAAGGCAAGTGCCATAAAAACACGAAACTCGCCTTTTTACGGCACTTGCAGCCTCTGGCTCGAGTGCCATATACCGATCACAATTCCGTCTGTCGGTCTGTCGGTCGGTCCGAGTTTTTTGTCACACTTTTTCGAGTTAGGGTACTTCCAGATGTGCTAGGATAATGAAACTTGGCAGGCATATTAGGGACCCGACCAAACTAACGTGGAAATAATCAGTTTCCCGATCCGACCATATGCGGGGCGCTGGAAATTTGACAATTTAGGGCATTTTGTCACACTTTTTCGAGTTAGGGTACTTCCAGATGTGCTAGGACCATGAAACTTGGCAGGCATATCAGAGAGCCGACCAAACAAACTTAGAAATAATCAGTTTTCCGATCTGACCATTTTGGGGGGAGTGGAGGGCAGGGGAATCCGGGAAATTGTGTGGAATGTAACTTTCGAACGGGTGATCGGATTGTTATGAAACTTTATAACTGAATAGATTATATATCTGTGACGTCCCGTTTAAAGTCTTGACCGGATTCGATAGCCAGGGGGGAGTTGGGGGGGGGGGACCGGAAATTTCAGGAAACGGTTAGAATGGAGGGATCGGAGTGAAACTTGCTGGGAAGAACATGCATCTGCTCTAGATAAATCGTTTAGACAATTGTACTGGATCCGGACACTTAGGGGCGGGGGAGAGGGGGTTTCCCGGAATTCCGGTGATGGCGATTTTACGGATTTTCACCACGAAACTTGGCAGGCATATCAGGGACCCGATCAAACTGACTTCAAAAAAAATTTGTCGATCTGATAATGGTGGGGGGAGTTGAGGGAGGGGAATCCGGAATATTCAGTCACTCGTAACTTTGGAACGGGTGATCGGATTCGAGTGAAATTTAAGAACTGAACAGAGGACGGATGGAAATTTGTGGGAAGAACAAACAGATGCTCTAGGTAAATCATTTACTGAATCGGATTGGCTACGGCCACCGTGGGGGAGTTGGGGGGGGGGGGTACCGGAAATCTCAAGAAACAGTTAGAATGGAGGGATCGGAGCGAAACTTGCTGGGAAGAACAAACATCTGCTCCATGTAAATCGTTAACACAATTTGACTGGATCCGGACACTTGAGGGGGGGGGGGGGGGGCGGTTCCCTGAATTCCGGTATTCGGGATTTTCACGACGAAACTTGGCAGGCATATCAGGGTCCCGGTCAAACTGACTTGGAATAAAAAAAATCCTCAATATGATAAAAAAAAAATTTTGGGGGGAGGGGGAGTTGAGGGAGGGGAATCCGGAATATTGAGTCATGCGTAACTTTGGAACGGGTGATCGGATTCGAGTGAAGTTTAATAATTGAACAGAGGACCTTTCTCTCTGGCGATCTTTTTCATTTCCGGACCGAATCCGACAATTATTGGGGGGGGGGGAGGGGAAATACTTGACCCGCTTAGACTGGTGTGATCGGAATCGAACTTTGTGGGAATCACAAACAGATGCTCTGGATTAATCATTTACAGAACCGGATTGGCTCCGGGTATTGTGGGCGGTGTTGGAGGGGGGTGGTCTGGGATTCCAGTGATCACGAGTTAAGGTACTTCCAGATGGGCTAGGACGATGAAACTTCGCTAGAATATTGGAGACTCAACAACATTTGCTTAGAAATTGCTACTTCCCAAATCCGATTATTCCTTAAAGAACCAATCTTGACCGCAAAGTAAAAAAAAATACTTTAAAGCAATATATGCATTTTCATTATCATTCTTGCCTCAAGGGTTTTCCTTACAAATGAAGTTCTAGCTCCCTTAGAGTGCGCATCTCAACCGCAAAGTCGAAACTTATTTTTGATCAATCAAAACATCTTGACCCATGCAAGTGCCATATGAGCTTACAGCTCTTGTTCTATTTCTTTTCCGTCTTTGGTAGTACTTTTTTGCTACTTTTTTGGCAGTGAATTTTATTTTTGTGAAGTGGCAACCAGATTCCGACTATGTCATAAAATAAAATAGCCACGATTTTTCAGGTATCCTTCAACCTCATATTGATGGCTGTCCTGCTTCTTGGGGACATTCTCTTGTTAATCTTGGACCGGAATTTAATCGTTCCTGAATCGAAAGAATCCGGTGATTTTATTCCCGCACATGTGGACAGGAATCCGACCGGAAATGACCGAGCTGGTTCGTATCTTGATCTCACCCAGCGTAAGTAGCTCTGTTCTAGCAATAAAATCGCACATATCTTGGGGTCTTCCTCAGTAGTCCTAGCGCTCAGGGGGTTTTCTGCAAACCAACTACTAACAGTTACCAAAAGCTACCGTCAACGTTCCAACCTGCGAGATCATCAGAGAAAATCACTCTACTCCTGAAGTCTAGCCGAAAATAACTGAGATACGACAGTAGTTGCGTTTTCGCTGATACCATGGTATCTGTTACCACGGTAACTGGATCTGCAATTAGTCGTTTTTGCAGTTATCGTGGTATCTGATACACGGTGCCCTGCAAAAACGACTATTGCCGAAAGTGCACTTTTCGAAGTCATCCCAAAAGAAAAACAGATATCCAGTTACATCACTAAGTGCTAAACTTCTTTCGCACCAATCTGACAAAATTAGATGAAAGTGAGATGACTCTTCAGATACCACTACCAGTTACCACGGTCGGACCGTAGTATCTGAACATCTGATACCACGATAACCGGTCAGATACCACGATAACTGCAAAAACGCCTTTTGACCGTGGTATCAGATACCACGATAACTGCAAAAACGACTTTAGACCGTGGTAACAGATACCATGGTATCAGCAAAAACGCAACTAGTGTCTCCGGCCGACCTGCCCTCCGCCGCGGCAGCTGGGCGCAAAACATTTAAAAATTGAACGTGCCGTGGTTAAAAAGCCCATACAACCCATCACTTCTTCCCCTTGAATAGGTTTGAAGACCCGATAAAATTGCGAAGTATCGCAATTTTATCACTTTTTGCGAATAGTCGATTTTCATATTGTGAATTTTCCCTTTTAAATGTGTGGTACCACTGGTACCTGTATGTGCTGACACCTCCATTCTTGAATATTTAGCAACTACAACGGTGAATAGTTCCTAGAAAGTATATTTATAAATAAGAAGAATGCTAGAAATGGCAGACTGTCAGTCTGATATTTGCCTTGTGTAGTATCCTCCGATGTGGCCGAGGGATGACGTAAGATGGCAAGAATATGAACCCCAAAATGAAATTACGACATTCAAGGGCGTCGCAAGGTATCTGATACCACGGTCAAAAGGCGTTTTTGCAGTTATCGTGGTATCTGACCGGTTATCGTGGTATCAGATGTTCAGATACTACGGTCCGACCGTGGTAACTGGTAGTGGTATCTGAAGAGTCATCTCACTTTCATCTAATTTTGTCAGATTGGTGCGAAAGAAGTTTAGCACTTAGTGATGTAACTGGATATCTGTTTTTCTTTTGGGATGACTTCGAAAAGTGCACTTTCGGCAATAGTCGTTTTTGCAGGGCACCGTGTATCAGATACCACGATAACTGCAAAAACGCCTTTTGACCGTGGTATCAGATACCACGATAACTGCAAAAACGACTTTAGACCGTGGTAACAGATACCATGGTATCAGCAAAAACGCAACTAGTGTCTCCGGCCGAACTGCCCTCCGCCGCGGCAGCTGGGCGCAAAACATTTAAAAATTGAACGTGCCGTGGTTAAAAAGCCCATACAACCCATCACTTCTTCCCCTTGAATAGGTTTGAAGACCCGATAAAATTGCGAAGTATCGCAATTTTATCACTTTTTGCGAATAGTCGATTTTCATATTGTGAATTTTCCCTTTTAAATGTGTGGTACCACTGGTACCTGTATGTGCTGACACCTCCATTCTTGAATATTTAGCAACTACAACGGTGAATAGTTCCTAGAAAGTATATTTATAAATAAGAAGAATGCTAGAAATGGCAGACTGTCAGTCTGATATTTGCCTTGTGTAGTATCCTCCGATGTGGCCGAGGGATGACGTAAGATGGCAAGAATATGAACCCCAAAATGAAATTACGACATTCAAGGGCGTCGCAAGGGCGGATGCAGCACCCCCCAGCTTCCGGCCCAAACTTTTCTAAAATTGTTCGGTATTTTTTCGATAGCAGAATTATTCGGTATATTTACGGGGTTCGGTAGTTATACAGAATTCCATATAGGCTATCGGTACAAATCTATTCGGTATAACGATCGGGAGTCGGTATAATTACCAGTAATCGGGAGCCATAATTCGGTGAGAGAACTCACTGAAATTATTTGGTAATTTTTCTGTGGCAGAACTGTTCGGTAGATTTATGGAGATTCGGTAGTTGCAGAGAATCCGAATAAGCTATCGGTTCAAAATTATTTGGTATCAGGATTGGGATTCGGTAATTTATTCGGTATAACTTTCAGCATTCGGTGGTTACCACGAATCCCGACTTTTGTTCCAGTTTCGACGAATTATACCGAACACGAATATTATTCGGTAGTTATACAGAATCCCAAACAGGCTGTCAGTCTAAACTTATTCGGTATAATGACTGAGATTCGGTAATTTATTCGGTATAATTGCCAGGATTCAGAGTTACCACGAACCTCGAAGAGGTCGAGTGAACCACTGGTCGCAGAAAAAAGGACTGATCTATGATTTCATCAATAGTCCTTACTTTTATTTTTGGATCCCAAAAGGAAGGTCTAATCATAAATGTTTCGAAAATTCCGCCTGCGGCGATTTTCCTTATATTCTCTATTTGTGGAAAGGCGCGTAATTTAACTATTTTTTTAAAGCCAGTTTTAGGATTGGGATTTGAGAAACATTAAAAGCTAGAATATGCATGGAAATAGTTAAATTTTGCAGGAATAAGCTAACTTAATAAAAATCTCGCCTGCAGCGCTCACTTTATGTGATCATGGGTAGTATTGACTAGACTACAGTAGCTGCTGCTGCCGGAACGTCGCTCCACCCGGTTTCTGGGAATTCTTTGGGTCTTGGTATTTAATCCACGGTAAATGACAGAAAAATAAATCAGCAATTAAATTTTAGCCTTCAGGAAAAGCAAAAATTGGATTTCGAATATTGTCGCCTGCGGCGCTCGATTTAATTTGGTCTTGTGTATAATAGATAGAAGCTGTTACTGTAATCGTGCCCGGCAATATATTCTCGGAGTGGGCTTAGCCAAAACGCCGCCTAGTAGTTGGCTAGTCGTCTTTCATGATGCCCGTTAATGTTATTCTTTGTACGTAATCCTTTCTGTTCAAGGATCTAAAGCTCGAATTCTCAGTTTCTAGGATTCGGTAAAATTTTGAGAGATTCGGTAAAATTTTGGCTCTGCCCCCCCCCCCCCCCAACGACAATGCACTTGCGACGCCCCTGACGACAGTTATACCGAAACCGTTTTTTGTGCCTTTATTTTAATGACGACAAGCTAAATGCTTGACGCCAAATCTAACAAATGTAAAACAAAATGTAAATGTAAGTGTACGAATTCAGTATCTCTTACTAAACGATACATCATCGTGATTTCCAGTTGTCCATTATCATTCTTATCTCAAGAGTTTTGCTTACAAATCATCACAACAAACCCCCGGAAATTCCTACTTGTATCCTCTTTCCCAGCCTTACAAGTGCCATTTGAGCTTCTAGCTCTTGTTATCGTAATCTAGGTCATAACTCTGAGAGACATCTTACGCAACTGGATAACAAATAGGAGGAACTTGGAAACACGAACCGTTAGTTGCGTTTTGATCTGAATTCTCAGTTCTCCATTCTTGTACAAACTATTGTTCTCGCTTCTCCGTTCTCGCTTTTGACAAAAACTCTAATTTTGCAACCCGTTAATACCTGCTTATACGGGCTGAACATCCGCCCTTTGTTGACCAGTCAGGGAGAAGAACGAGAATCGATGATTGACTATCGAAGCAACTTCTCGATTCTGCACAATCGTGAACCGTTCTCGAATCTGACAAAAGCGCAAGAAAGGGAGAATTTGCTTCATCTCAGTAGAAAAAAAAAAACGCGAAATAGGATAATTGAGAGGAGAATCGCGAGGAGAATTGAGAACGCAACTATTGTTACGAGGACTGTATTTGTGTGGGAAGATGTAATCTCAACCTGATGTTATGGCGAGGGGTGTAATAAGCCGGACAAAAGATGGTAAATGTCCATGTATACAGTAATCGAAGTCAGGATGGCCTACTACACATGCAGAACTTCACGGGTTCATTATGGATAGCTAAGGTCCATTCACACTATGTTTTGCATACCGAACTCAAAATAGACACTAGGCCTTATAGCTCAGCCCATTGAAATACTGTACATACTGTATGTTGGACAGATTTGGACTGAGCCATAGGACTGTAAAACCCCGAGAATTGAGCGAAGGATGTTTCTTATTATTTTTTTGTTTGTTTTTGTCATTTTCACCGGGATCGGGTCCTGGGTCACTTTCAGGAAGACCCAAAGACCCTGCCTTCCCCCCTTGCAGTTCGGCGATGTTAGCGCCAGATGGTAGGAAAACAGCTCTGATATGGCTTCTTTAACTTTCAGAATTTGCCAGCAGCACTTCACTACCCTTCGTTCGTGTTCCTTACATTTACAAATCCATCAACTACAATGGTCTCGTCTTCTTTTTAATTAGCAATTTATTCACAGGCCTGGTAAATATGTCAATGTATACTCACCAGGCGTCAGGGACTGTTGCGTTTATTGTTCTTAATATCTACGTGATATTAATTCTCGTTGTTGCATTGACACTGTATTTGTGGCGGCTGAAGATTAAGTTTTGGTGAGGTCCTTTAGTAGTGGCGGTTTTGACTGCCATCTCGATTTTCGCTTTCGTAAACGAAAGTTTGAATTTACAGTGGATGTCCAGTTTCCTGATGAAAAATTTGTAGCCTGCGTAGTTGTATGGCAGTTGTACGAAAAAGTTGCATGTAATACTTTGTAATAGCAAAGAATACTACCATTTAATGTGCCTCAGACTGGTCCAGTCTTAAGTAAATAGTATCCAGTAGCATCCAGTCTTGCCATAGTAGCATCCAGTCTTGCTAATAGTAGCATGCATTAGTATGCAGGAACAAGGTAGACTTGAAGTAGAAGCATGTAGTAGCATCAGCTAGTACTGCATGCTACTTTTTCGTACAACTTCGCACTACTATTTTGAGAAAAATTTTTCATCGGGTTACCCTTTTTCCAGTACAGTGTTCCTATGTGATTAATTGTATGACTGGAAACGCCTCTCCGAATTGGAGATTTAAAACCCGTCAAGTCCAAGTTCCGTTCATTGCCAATCTAATTACAACCAGGGGCGTCATGACTAGGGGCAGGGACCTATACGTCGTTGGCCTATACAAACCCCATTTTTCGTTGGTTTCTTCGTTGATTTTGTGTGATATGTCAGGCCAATGTGGCTTATGAAATTACTTCTTTTTAGGGGGGAGGGACGCCCCTCCCCCGCCGAATGTTGTTGGCCAGTCGATAAAAAAATAGCCTAGTTGGCGCGAAGCGCCGCAATTTTTCGCAAAAATTTTCTTGGAAACAGTCGATTTTTTTTTAAACAGTCGGTTTCTCGTAAAAATAGTCGATTTTTTCTTAAAATCAGCCGATTTTTCGTCAACACAGTCGATACTGTGTCTACCCGTTTGCCCATACGTTCGAAGACAGTTGTGACGAACCGCTTTCTCTCGATTTTTTCTTAAAATCAGCCGATTTTTCGTCAACACAGTCAATTTTTTTCTTGGAAACAGTCGGTATTTTTTTTTAAACATTCGGTTTCTCGCAAAAATAGTCGATTTTTCTTAAAAATAGTAGTTTTTCTTAAAATCAGCCGACTTTTCGTCAACACAGTGGCTTTTTTCTTAATAATAGTCGTTTTTATATGCAAAAACATTTGGTAAAAATGACCAGCCAGTCGGTAGATACCTTGCCCCCCCCCCCCCCCAACATTTTGGCTAGTCATGCCTGTGATTACAACACCTAGCCAATTTAGCACAGATAGGTCTTGAGGTCAAATGGCCGACATTCAATTACGGTTAATACAGTTAATATAACAATATTCACAATCATATGACAAGATAAATAATAATAACTATTATCCCTTCCAGTTCCAACCTACCAAACTGAATTGTGAATAACCACTTCAAGCTATAAAAAAAATAATGCAAATTGAAGATTTTTGGTTTCTCCCTTCAAATATTTCTGTAAGCTTTGATTTTATTTTATATTTATAGAAAGCTCAAGGTTTTATATCACGGTGATATAAACTTGTATGTATTCGTCACCGAAACAAAAATTGAAATTTAAAAACTGGAGAAGGTAAGCCTGGCTGATTTGTAAAAAAAAGAGCAAAATAAAAGAAAGTTATGACAAGCTAGTAGTAATAAACAATAATAACTAACAATACAGTAGAAGTATGCTTATTTGAGTAGTTACTTAAATGTGAACAGTGCACTTTTGGGCTAAATGGTTGAGTGAAGATCCAAAATACTTATTCAGGTGTTTTCAGAGGCCCTTAATTACCTACTTTGGCTAACTGGTAGTTAGCTTTAGTCACAGCAAGTGCATGAAAATGGCAAAGTTCAAAGTCAACAAACTTTAAAATAAGCTGTCTACTGTAGGTAATCGTAATATCTGAATGAGAAACCCAAAAATTGGCGAAGAGTTTCTGCTATCATTACGGAGTAGCGTTTCCAGTCAGATTCAGTCTGGCAGGAGTACTCAATTGGAAAATCCCGAGTCGGCAATTCGCGAATATGTTTCCTATGTTTGTTACCTGTTTGCCCATACGTTCGAAGACAGTTGTGAAGAACCGCCAAAAAGCAAGAGATGCTTCCGAAATCTGGTCGAAAGGAGACCAAGGTTGCGTTCCAGAACTTAACGATTGTTAACAAATTGTTAACAGTTGTTAACTTTTTGCGTTCCAGGTTTCTGATTTCGAAATTTAAGCTCCGCCCACCTACAATTTCCGTTCCAGAGCTTAACGATTGTTAACTATTTTGTAACGATGGTCGGTGAGCATCGTTACAAAATAGTTAACAGTTGTAGAACTGGAAAAAGTTAACGATCGATAAAGCTGCAGTTAGCTGCGCCCCGAAGTAAAGTTAACGATTGTTAACAAACAAATGTTATTTTTTCTGGAACGCAACCCAAAGCGCCACGACTATTATCGTTTTTTTTTCCTACTCAGTATTACTTTTCCTTCCTACCATTCCTTGTTGAAAATATGATGTTGGTTACCTCTGAAACCCAGTCGGCGCCCTTTGATTGGAGGAGGGGGGGGGGGGAGGAAGACATCCCGAGCTCACCATTTTGTTTCGAAGTAGTTTCGTCGCGGTAGTATATGCACTTTGCGCGAAAGTAGTTTCGGATAGGCCTAGTCAACCATAAATCTTGCTTTGTGGGTAGGCTATACCAAAGGTTAGGTATACCCACAGTTTTTCATTTATTAACTACTAAATATATTCATATTTTGTAGTGTACATTAAAAATTTGGGTCGCTGTCACTACCTTGACACGTCAGTTCGCGCACACAAAAAATCTGACACTTCTTCCGCTCGTCAGTCGAACCACCGTCAGTCCGCTCACTCCAGAAACCCATCAATTCAGCCACATATCAGCACGCCTACCGTCATTACACTCATATCAAGAATAAATAAGGGATTATTACCTTATTTATTCTTGCTCATATGTCAGTTAATACAAACGTTAGTGACACAAACGTCAGCTCGCCTGCAAAACGCGTCACTTCGCCCACAGATTGTTTACCAAAATACTAACAGAATTTCCCTAGGTACGCGGGTTAAATTGCAAGCTCCGTTTTATCTGCGAGTGTAGGGAGTTGAGTAAATTAAGATCCGAGGCATTCGGTCAAAGAGTGTTTGGGAAAGAGTTGATGTTTAGGGTCTTGAAAAGTGGACAGTTTAGTGATGTGAGAATGTTTCGGAAATTCCTCTGGATTTTTTCGCGCCAGCGCAGTAGGGTCATTCTTTTTTATTCTGTTATGTTGTTTATTATGTTTACTCAGACCTATGTCAAAATATTTTTTTTGCAGTGGACTTCGGGCTTTTATATAGGTAATATTATATTCTGTTCAGTACACTTCATAAAAATATATTTTTCTTCTAAAATTTGGACCTAGTGACGTTTGTGTCACCTGACGTGTAGGCGAACTGACGGCATTTGAACTGACTGTTGGACAACTGACGTGTGGGAGAATTCCCGAAAATTACTTGACTTCAGCAGCTATTATTGATTTTAAGTCTGCTGAAGGGGTTCTGACTACTCCCCCCCCTGGCACCCCCCCCCCCCCACACACACAAAGTCAGTAGCCCCGTATCGACATGTTTCGACTTGCTGATAAAATTTTGGAATTGAGTAAAGTAGAGGCAAGCGGGCAGCGAGCCGCCCTCACTCGATTACATTTTAGCCTATCTCGCGTGCCTTACAGTCGAAACTGCAGTTTTTAGGAAGACTTTCTAATTTCCTATATGTTGG
Source organism: Branchinecta sandiegonensis (assembly GCA_030848855.1). Taxonomy (NCBI): domain Eukaryota; kingdom Metazoa; phylum Arthropoda; class Branchiopoda; order Anostraca; family Branchinectidae; genus Branchinecta; species Branchinecta sandiegonensis. The sequence goes on along the minus strand of JAUPMV010000017.1, from coordinate 3,760,699 downwards.
CATTGGTGGTGGGTGGGTGTGGGGTAGTCGGTTCTTTTTTCCAAGGATTGTTTGGTACCAGGGGGGGGGGGTCGTCTAGACCCCTGCTGAAGATTCCCTCCACATGTGGTTGTCAGTGTTCCTTTCGCCTATTCCTTGTATTAACTTGTGACCAAAATTTCTGAACCTATCTGTGCCATTTCTTGGTTATATTTGTATTGTCCTTGTCGGGGAGTCAAATTCAAGGTCTTTCGGTTGTGTTAACCCATGGTTCGCAGAGAGTGTGTATATGGGATCGACTAAAAAGAGGCACGGCACGGCACCATATAGTGTAGGAGGCAGGAGTACTAAAAAAAGGCACGAAAACTAAAAGGGCCCTTTCAGGCTTCAGAGTGAAGGATAGGAACAATGTTCTAACGTGCCTACTTGTAGGCTCTGGAGTTACGAAGTCTCACTTAAGCTACGTTTACACTGAGGGTATTTACCCGTACTCTCGGGTATTTTTCCCCGCAACAGCAACAAAAACCCGGGTATTTTGGACTTCAATTTCGCAAACTTTTTACCAGGGTATTTGTTTGTCGAAGGGTATTCTTCGACGTCAGCAACAATAAAACTGGATTTTCGAGGGATAATTTTGATTATGCCCATGTAAAAAGTGGTCCAGATGGACACATGTTGGTATCCATTGTAGAGAGATATCCTGAGCCTTACAACCTTGTAATTTATTGCCACATGACAGTACTCTCCCTTCAAAAATACCCGAGTACCGTGTGAACACTTTCCCTTCTCGTCTCCGGGGAAAAATACCTGCCGTGTAAATGTTCCTTTGCTTCTCTACTTCTACAGTAGAGGTATGCTTATGTGAACGTCTGCTAACAGTGAACGATCGCCAAAGAAAAAAGTAAAACCCAAACCAAAATTTTTTTTTCTATAAATACTAGTAACAATCCCTCACGCTTTTGTCACTTTTTTAATATTTTGCTAATTCATGGCAGAAAGTGACTGAGCTGACACCTCATTTGCTTTTTATAATTTGAAAAGTTTGCCACGAGGAACGCACCTTCAATGGAGAAGATGGCGGTCCGAACCGGTAGATGCCTTCTAAAGAGGAAGGACCTTTTTAATAAATTCGAAATCAAAGAAAGTTAATTGAATTTCTACTTCAGGTTTGTGCCAGGATAACCCTAAAACAGTTGGCTGATAGCTGATATCAAGTTTATTATTTTTCTTTTCCATTTTACTTTATTATATGCAAGTAAGAAAGCCAAGGTAGTGGAACAGCTAAAAAAGTGTCCAAATAAGCATACCTCTACTGTACTACTTGCTAATCTCTTTTTATTACTCGTGCCTCCTGTGCCATGCCGTGTCTCTTTTTAGTCGATCCCTGTGTATATTACTTCGCGTTTTACCGCAGCTGCAAAAGTTGACATTGTTCGACTCAAAATATAATTTTTGCAAAATAGCAAAAAAGGCAAGCCTTTACAAAATTCTACGAAAATTCTCAGCACAATACTTGTCGTTTCCTACATGGTTGTCAAGTGCATTTTTTGAAGGCGTCGAGTGCTGGGCTGGCAACGACGTGGGACGAGCGTTCCACGTCTCCACAATCATCATTAGGTGTTTTCCGCGATAGAACAGAGTGTTCCGCAGCGGCTCCGTTTTTGACAAATCTCTTGTGGTGATTTTCGATTTTGTGACTCGAAGTAAGGAGGGAAGTTAAAATTTTGTAGCCAAAAAATAGATAAAACGACTGAGGATCCTTCTAGTACATAATGGTAAAGTCGTCAGCGTCGTGTTCCATTCATTAGATTTTTTTTTTTGAGCATTTGAAAGTACAGTATGCTTATTTGAATACTTTTCTGACTGTTCCACTACCTTGGCTTTCTTACTTCCATAGAATAAAGTAAAATGGAAAAGAAAAATAACAAACTTGATATCAGCTAACAGCCAACCATTTCAGGGTTATCCTGGCCCAAACTTGAAGTAGAAATTCAATTAACTTTCTTTGATTTCGAATTTATTAAAAACGTCATTCCTCTTTAGAAGGCATCTGCCGGTTCGGACCGCCATCTTCTCCGTTAAAGGTGCGTTCTACGTGGCAAACTTTTAAAATCATAAAAAGCGAACGAGGTGTCAGCTGAGTTTTAGCCGTGAATTAGCAAAATATTAAAAAAGTGACAAAAGCGTGAGTGATAGTTACTAGTATTTATAGGAAAAAATGCCTGGTTTGGGTTTTAGTTTTTTCTTCGGCGAGCATATGCTGTTCGCAGACGTTCACATAAGCATACCTCTACTGTACTGCCGAAAGCCGACAAAACAACGTTTCCACGAGTTCTTATGTTGATGGAAACGCGAAACCGCAGCGTTTTAACGCAGGAATTAAGTTGGTTCATCCGTTGCGTAACGTTCTGCTGCAGCCGCTATAAGCGTATTCTCGCCGTTCCCCGAGGACTCCACTTGAGGAGTCCCCGCGTTTTTGTTTGTCCCGGGGACTCACTCCCCGTATTCTCGCGAGTCCCCACGGACGGGGAATGCTCAGATTATCATCACCATCATCAAAAAGGACTCCCTTTCAAATTCGGTGGGGAATCAATTTTTGCTGTTGTAGGTGCTATGTAAAATTAATTAAAAAGAATCAGAATAAAGAAAACCAAGAATGAAGTGGATCTAGACTAATTTTTTCAGCTGCATATTCATTTTTCGAACAAAATCCATTTTAGAAGCATTCCCCGTATTCTCGCTGTTTCTGTACGTGGAGTCCGCGTGGAGTGACTCCATCTATTCTCGCCGTTCCCTTCGATTCCCCGAGGAGTCCTCGGGGAACGGCGAGAATACGCCTTATGTTTTTAACGCAGAACGTAGCGTCGCGGCTCATTCTTGGCGCAAACGCAGCGTTTTAATACAGTCTACGCGAACCAGGGGTGTGGGGTTTATGGTGGGTAGGGGATAGCGTTGTGTTTGTTACGAAGATATGTGTTTGTTACAAAGCTATGTATTTTTACAAGTAGACGTTCTCCATTTTAGCAACCCGGGCTATGATTTTAAATGAATAAATATATTATTTATTTCCATGTTAGCTCAATAGAGTATTGCTAGCAGAAGATCAACATGATGGAACAAGTGTCAAAGCAATGACGGACGATATATACAGTACATTATAATTCAATTCAGTTCAATTCAATTTCCTTTATTTGACACTCAAAAGAAACAGTACACTAAACTAAAACAATCAAGTCAAACGGGCTCCAGGTGGAACCTGGGTCACTCGCAGAGACCGCTCCCATTCCAGCCACACAGGCAGAGACAACCTCAAAAGCGGGGCAGATGCAGCCCGCACAAGTGGATTGGACGACCTGAGAATCCTGTTCTGCAAAGAAAGAATGTTTCTCCTCCTTAGTTAAGGAAAAGAAGGAAGTCCCACCACCACAAACATACCAGATATTGAACACAAACACAAACATACCAGATAATGAACAGGCATACACTGGGCCTACATAGCATAATACAAGTCAAACATCAAGAGTTAAAATGGGTAATACAACAAGGTATGAGTGTAATAGTTGCATGGTAATTTGAAACCCATTTTTTTTTTTTTTTGCTCAACACATAGGCGTTGAGTATCCTGAGTTCCGGCAGAGGCACGAATAATAACTCCTGAACATATATGATGCATATAGATGAATATATAGATGAAATAAGATTCCTACCGTTCCCTCTTGGGTGGGATAGTTGGGAATCAAATTGGCAACAACCCAACTAACGTTAAGCGATGGCAAATCCATAGTAAGAAATTCTCAGCACTGTTATGGAGACATCCCGTAGCACTTTGCTCTGCAATAGTCCTCCTAGTCATTTCCTCCCTCTATTACCTACTTTTCTATATATCTCTTCGGTTTCCATCACCATCATTAATTTCCCGGCATCGTGGCATAGTTCACTCGGGCTTTATCCCCCAGCTCCAGTTAGCTGCTGTGTTAATCCGAGGTCAGGCTTTGATCCATTTCATCGAAGTATTTTGGCTACGTATGGCTACGCATATACTTGGAATGAATCCGTAGCCAAAAGGGTTCTCTTTCACGCTTAATCCGAGCAGGACCTCTCCTTTTTCCAACCTTATGGTAAGGATCAGTCATATACTTAGTTAGGGACTCATTGTCATTAGTGCTCTATTATTTATGTCCACTCTTGTACATGATTTGCCATACGAGGAAATTGATCTACGTCATGCTCCATCTCCGCCCGTAGGCCTCGGGCTCGACTGGATATGTGAATTCCCCGAGGCTTTCCCTTGTTTCTTATGTCCGGCTCCCTTACTGGTCCTGGGGATACATCGAAAAAGTCTCCTTTATCGGACTTTAGTAGTTGTGCGTCACCGATTTCGGACATTTTTGTTCCTAATTCGGAGAATTAAAATCCAAATTCGGAGAGTTATAATCCGATGCAAGATATTTATTCAAACAATGTTTACAACGGGTACGTCAGCTACGATTCTTCATCAGCGATATTTCGGCCCTTTTTGGCAAGGGTCCTCGTCAGGCTGTCAATCCTCTGGTTCAGCTTCGGGGAAGGAAACAAACCTGTAATCGGGTTTACAGGAAACAAACCTCCAAACCATTTCTCATCGGGCTGTGCTTACATTTTACCGAGCGGCCGTAACCGCCGCGCATCGCTTTACATACATTTTGAACTAGCGTTTTCCTCATAGACCGAATATTTGATTTGTATACGATAATAATGTGTTTAAAGCCTTAGGGCCATATACAAACAACAAAATATGGATCTTCATAATAACGTCTAACATCACACTACAAAATTAAAAGTTAACAGCATTCGCTCGATCAACTTTTACTTTAATACTATTCAGTACAAATCTACATAATGCTCTACTTACTCCTGGAGATGTGATGTGCTCTTCAAGATATCAGGAAACAGTATCTCCCTTTCCCCCTAGCAAGATTCCCTTCAAATTGCAAGTTCACGATACCGTGCAACCAAATGGGCTAGGTCGTCATCACCTTCCCCACACAGATAACAGGGGCTGTTCGTACAACTGGGGCAACTCTCTTTTTCTTTTTGAACCTACTTTTCCTGCGTAATGGCAGACAGTTCGCTTGCAAATAGATCCACTGCGTGAGGTAAGTTTTGGGTAGATCCAGCTTCCTGTAAAAAACGGGTCCAAAAATCTCTTTAACCAGTTTATAATTTGTTAGAGTCTCTCCGAATCTCTAACTATACCTACCCATTTCTGTCTTTCTTGGCCACCTAACGTTCTTAACACTTCTTTTAACAGAAACGCTGGCTCGGATGCGGGCCCTAAGCCATTGTTCCAAGCACTGGATAGTCCCACAGGATCGAGAAGCGCTTTAACTTGGAATGGCCATGACCTTTTTTTGTTCATTATAAGAAGCTCGTTATAAGCTGATTTGAGCAGTATTATGTCTCATGTTAATCAAATTAGGATAATACAACGAAGGTAAATTTTATGAGTTTTGCTGCATTAGTTGCGATTTTTCACTGCTTAGACTCCGCCCGAAATAGTAGTCCACAAAGAGCACGGCTTCAGTTTGAAATAAAACAGAAAAAACGAGATTTTCGGGGTTTTTCTTGATCAGCTAGTTACCCCTCTAAGATGATGTGCGAGGGATAAATACAATTTCGGATATTTCGGTTGCACTTCCGGCAAACCGTCCTCAGCGAAAGAAACAAAACTAAATCATAAAATCCACCACAATCACAACAGGAAAACGATGCGGAACCAACAAACAATAAGATAGATAGATAGATAGATACTTTAAAGTTTAACAGAAAAGGGCTGCAGTACCGCAGGCTAGTTACCCATCACTTATTCATTTAAATAGACTTCAAGACCCGATGAATATGCGTTACTTTCTTACTCCGCCATTCACGAATAACCTGTTTTCAGATAGTAGAATTTTCCCCATCCGATTTCTTGAACCTCTATGCTCTTCTACCTGACTGTACGCTTGACGAAAACGTTCGAAAAAAATCAACAAAAATTTAGCAAGGAAAATGAATTCGCCTATATGTGTTCCAGTGACAGTGTTCACTAAGCTCACCGGAGGATGGTTCGGATTCAGTCAGAACTTGGTATGTCTCTTGACAGTATAGCATGCTTTTTTCATTTGGTTTGCTTCGGTCTCTTGTCTTGTCTTAACTGTGTCTTGACTTTTTCGCTTTTCTCCTGCATTGTCCTGTCCAGCTTAATCCATTTTGACTTCTACAGGACAAAAGGAGGGGTATCCGACAGGAGAACAGGATATAGAACAGGAGGGGTATCCAACCTTGATTTTTTACACAATCTCGAACCTGTTCTAAAAAGGTTGGAAGGAAATATTAGTCCAGTCCTGAAAAGGTTCTATCTGCCAAGAAGGTACCCCTGAGTCTGTCCTGAGTGACCCTGGACCTGCTATGGACTGCATAGAATTTCCTTGTAAGGTTTTCAGGCCAAGTTTGAGGTCATAAGAATCCAGGGTTGGATTCCCCTTGTTTGTTCAGTTCAGGAGGGGTATCCAACCTGGCATTTATATAACCTCGAACTTAGCCTGAAAATACTACAAGCATACTTCTGTACAGTTCTAAATTTAGCCTAGGTCATTCTGTCTTTCTTGACAGTTAGGACCTTGTTAGGACTGCATTGATTTTTCCTCTTAACCTTTTAGGCCAAGTTTGAGGTTGTAAAAATTCGATGTTGGATATCCCTACTCAGTGGCAAAACTAGCCCATTTTCGTGGTGGTGCAAGCCCAGATTTAGCTGACAAGAATTAATGAATTAACGAATGCTAAAGCATGCTGCAACAACCGATACTGCCTATTTCCCAACAGGAAGTTTCCTGTTTTACTGACCAAGCTTTTACTGGTATCGGTGCTTCGCACCAAAAAATCACTACCGATTTACTGACAGGATTTTTCTCTGGGGGTTGGAGCCCCCCCCCTAGTTTTGCCCCTACTGTAGTCTAATAGCACTGTACTAATAGTTAAATAGAAGAAATGTGATCTGCTTCTGTGCTTTGATTTTTTCTAATTGATTTTTTTGTTGATAGCTTTGTTTTGTTCATATCCTTTTTTTGTTCATATCTTTTTGCCTTCCTAACTTTGACATTGCCATTGGCTTGGTTAATGTTTTGGTTTATTTTTGGCCATCTACAAAATGTTTCGAAGCATTTGACGAGAATCCACCCACAAATCCATGAGAATTGCTTTATCCTTCGGTTGAGTGATTGTGATTGTTGTGAAAAAATAAGGAAACAAAAACATGCTGGATCTATAGCAGATCAATGGCTGTTCTGCAGTTAAAAAATAGGTTGACTGCTGCAGATATTTTTTTATTTTACAGAAAAGTTTACTTAAGTCATAGCCATGAGTCGCACAAATTCTTTCGCGGGCAAGATATTACTCGCTAGCTGGTCATGTTTATTTGACTCTTTTCAGACATAGGTAGCGTTCCAGCAACCTATTATTAGTTAGGGTCGTTACTATTCTTGTTATTCTATTGCTGTTCCAGAGCCCACCGTAATAAGTAAATTGGCCCTCCCACTTATTATTTTCGTTCCACGACTGTTACAATCGTTACAATTTACTTATGATGGTTGCAAGCATCATAAGCGATAATAACTATCGGTTCTGCAGGAACTCCCATAAGAGTGATGACGTATGTGCGCGTTGTTATTATTTTAGTTCCAGAGAGCGTGGTAACCAAGACAATACGGCGCTCGCCCCTCTCTTATCATTGTAACTTGTAATAACTTCACTGGAACGCTACCATAAATTACTGATTTAGGAAAATCTATCATTAGTATCATCACAATCACCACAACCATTTTCACACAGTTTTTTCAACCACAGTTACCTCAGTAATACTTTTTCTTCGTACAGCATAGCAAGAATGGTCTTGGGCCAGATCGTTTTGTCCCTTCTTTTATTTTTGGTAGAGCGGGTTTTCGTCAATCAATCTTGTTTCCCCGGCTTGACCCTCTAGTTGTTATGATTTTATACAGAAGTGTAATTAAAACCTTGAACCTTTTGCATTTCTACCTTTCTGCTGCAGTCAGTAGTACTCAGTTTTACCTCTGTAATACTTTTCTTCTTACTGTAAAGTAAGAATGGTCATGGGCCAGATCTTTTTTTCCTCTCTTCTATTTTTCCTTTTTCTTTTCTACCTTTTTGCAGCACTCTTTGCCCTTTTTTTTCTGTGTGCAATAACTTTTTTTGTTTTAGAACCAATAAACTTTCATCTTGACTGGTTCTGCGATTGGGACCATTGGCGGTGGAGTCTCTAGGATCATTTGGGCCCTCCTGGATTGGCAATAGCTAGGTCCAGTACCTGTTTGCGGAGATAATCTGCATATTCTTTGGATTAGAAGAAAATGGATGATATCATCTGTTGAGTAGGACGGAGATAGCTTTGCTGAAAAAGTGACACACTCATAGTGCAAGTAATTCAACCTACAAAAAGGCTTCCAATGTTGGAGCTGTTAGTGATACCCTGCTGACTACTAGTGAATTGGAAGATTGGGTGGAGTATGTCACAGATAGCTTTGGTGAAAAAGCTACACAGTCATAGTGCAAGTGGTACAACCTATAAAAAAGGCTTCCCGTAGTGATACCATGTAGCCTACTACTGAATTATACCCTACTAGTGAATTAGAAAATTGGGTATTATCGGTCAAGTTTGTTGGAAATAGCTTTGCTGAAAAAAGCGATTAAATCGAAGTGCAAGTGATTCAACATACAAAAAGGCTTGGTGATACCCTGTATGGATGATGAAGGAATAATGACCAAATCCATTATGATGATTGTGAGAAAATGAGAAATGTTTCCAGGCCAGAAAAATCTGGCCTGGAAACAACAAATAAAAAGTGACTGGAAAATATGATTGTGAGTTTTTAGATTGAAATGGCTTGCTTTCATGGTAAGAATGCTTCTTGGAAGGTTGTGCACTGGTTAGTATTCTGTGCTGCCCTTTGATCTAATGGCATTTTGACCTCATTTATGCTGATGTAGGGGTTTGTGAACTAATTTTCTTTGCTGCCTGTAATAACAGTTAAAAGTATCTGTAAGCTTCTTACTGATGGGACTAAATATTTACGGGACTTTCACTGCAGTAGCGTGTTGAGCTCCGCCATTTGCCTTCGAGCAGTATGGGATACCCATCAGAATCTTCTTGTTGATCCTCCTGGCAGTTCTTGTTGTGATGATCCTGTGATGTAAATATTTGAAAGTTTTTATGGCTGGGCCTACCAGGAGTCATCAGTCTGTTGGCTTGTTTTTGGGATCCCAAAACGTAAGTGGAGGGAAACCTGTGACATCGCAAAAGTTGTCCGTCTGTCTGTGAGCACAGTAAATCTCGAAGGGAATGAGATATTTTGATGAAACTTGGTGTGAGGATTCTTTCGGTGAGGATTCTTGAGGAAGGGTGAGGATTCTTTGGGTCAAGGGTAAAGTCAAGTTCGTAGATGGGCTATGTAGCCCCACATTTACAGGTGGGGAGGGGGTTCAAATTAAGGGACAAACAAAATATTGTTAAACAGCTAATGTGATAGTCAATTATGGGATAAGAAGACACGTTGAACACTTCTGTGAAAAGCATTTTGTACCTGGACCAGAAGTTCGCCCGGAATCCAGACAAAACCCGAGAATTTGTTAAAAGCGAAAGTTTTGTTTGAAGTTGATTAGGTGACAGTAGCAGAAAAGACGCTGAGTCTGTATATTACAATCATTTTTTATTCGGACATATAATTTGTCCGGAATCCGGTTGAAACCGGATTTTTTTAGAAGTTAGTTTTATTTTAGTTGATTAGATGTTTTCCATAGAGAGGTATAGTCGTTTCTGAATTTTCTTTTCTTGCTGGGCAGTTAGTTCCCTCGGAATTCGGCCAAAATCGGAAATTTGGCACAAATTTTTCTCTGGTGATTAGCCTGGCGAAGAGTGGATCTGGCGAAGACGAGACCCATTTGTCTGGATCAAATATTATATTTTTGGGATCCCGTCGAAACCTTTGGTCTTGTTGGAAAAGGGGTGATTTTTCAAGGTGCATGTTATGAAGAAATTTGAGTCTTCCTTCACAGGCTGTAATAACAGTTGAACAACTGGTAGCCAGGCGTTTTAACACCAGAAGTCTTTAGTTATGAGGGGTATGTGAGGGTGGGATTTGTCTACTTTGGCTTGCCAACTAAAAATAACCAAGGACAGCAATGTTTGAGAGAAGCATACAGAAAATGAAATATAGTAGCATTCCTGCCGTTTATTCCTTTGTATGAGTAGCCGTCGTCTTTGCTTGCAAAGGTATTCTCTGTTTTTAACGAATTATCGGCGGCTTCGGCTGTTTCAAGCCTTTTGCCAGGCCCATTGACGTCTAAAAAAATACCTGCAAAATTCAGAGAACTGGTTAATAATTAATAGTGTTAACACGTCAACACTTGTGGGAATCATAATGCGCATGGAAACTAGTGAATAGCGGCAAGTGCAAAGACTAGTGAGGTGTCTTTAGAAGGTTCAGTATGTACTATGTGAAATTTGGGTCTCTGGGTTTAAGAGCTAATAATTGCTATTACTGAAGTGAGTTTGCATTGACATTATAGGTACGACGGGTCTGGTCCTTTAGCATAAGTTTGCTGTCCCTACACTGATTGTCTTCTTCCCTGATCAGCAGGGTAGGGTGATCAAACGGTTTGAGAGTGTGTTCCACCCCCGTACCAATAGTAACTATTTCCGTTCCAACCTCAGCAAAAGTTACTACGCTTTTCGTTCCAAACTTCTCGAAATAGTAACTATTTGCTTACCACGCTCGGGAGCGTAGTAACTGCGGATCTCTGAATCGTGATTGGTCGTATTCGCACGTGGCATGATATCCTGCGCGAAAATATAAAACTCGTTCCAGCCTTGACGGCAAAAATCCAGAATTCGTGACGTCATGCGTAGTAGCTATGGTAAGTAGGATGGAACACGCTCTGAATAGCTTTTGGGGATAAGCGTACTACGAGTCATATTTATTTGTTCAAAGTTGAATTTTTTTTAGAGGTATATTTCGGCCCTTCTTGGCGAGGGACGGCTTCAGGCTCAAGCGGAAAAAACGAGAATGAACAACAAGGACAGAAAAATAGACTAATAAAATTCCGCTGACGTATACTCTCATTGTGCTAATGGTATATGTTGAATTGTATAATTTTAATACTGTAGTACATAATTGTGTACTGTGTACTATCAAGAACAGATAATCTGACAGAACCTCCGTCTCCCTATCTCTATATTATGACTGTTGAGTTGAATATTTCCCCATACCTTGTCCACTACGAACGAGCAAAGGTTAGTAGCTTCGCGCCACATCATATTTCGTTAGATCTACAAATAGCTCAATGGCTTTGAAGCCGCCGGTGAGGTGAAGTAGAAGTCAAATCTGGTTGGTTCTTATGGATGCGCTCCCTCCTGCACTATTTTTTCTGCAATGAGCAACGGCTAAGACGGAAGAAGATGAGTAAACAGGTATCAACATAAGCTCAAAGCTAGAGGAAATACCTCTAGGTATTGGGACTGCATGGGACTAAAGACGGAAATTCTATCTGATTATTTGTTTTTGTTACAATCTGGTCTACCAAAATTTTTCATGGATATGCTTCTTTTTGTATTTATTTTATATGGTGTTGTCACTTGATGTATGTTATGTTTGGTGTTGATGTTGAACTGTTGTAGTCACAAATAAATGTTAGCAACCACTGATTAATGAGATACTGGAAGGTAAGACAGAGTAAGCGATTAAACATTGTACTCCTGTTTATGGAGAATAACAGTAAAACCAACATATAAATCAAGTAGTCCTTCAACGCAAATGCCAGCTTGGTTCTGTAAAAAAAGACTTGAGCCAGCAAGCTGTCAAATCAACTAACAAGCCGAAGTCCCTTGGTTCAGAGCCGTTTGGCAACGTCTTTTGACAGGTCGGATTGAGATGGAGTGAGATTTGGGATGTTGAAGCAGAAAGTACATATCCAAGAAAACAAGCATAGCCCATTCTGCCGAGTTATATAAACAACAGAGATGAGTATACATGTAATCCGAGTATGTTGTGCTTCAAAAAGGAATTCAGTGGTGATGGCAGCAGCGTGTAAGACTTACCTTGGCAGGGACTCCACTTGGGAGAAGTTTGGTGAGGAAACTAATGGTTCAGGAACTCCACCAACTGTCACTTCTACCGCATCTTATGTCTTTTGATGAAAAGTAACAATCCGTAACTGCTGCTTCTCCCCAGATGTTCATGGAAAGCTGACAGCAGTCTGTTTTCTTCAGAAAGATAATAGTTAATTAACATAGGTTCACATCCAAATGCATTGCATCACCAGCAGAGGGGATAGGGACTACTGCTGATTTGTTTGCTTTGAGTACTAGTATTATTCAGTTTGATGACCATTGTACTACATCATCATGCACAAAGAGATAGTTATTATAAAAGGTAAAAGAAAAAACGACCCAAATGTCAGAAACAGAAATCATACCGTTGAAAAATTGTACAAGGCACATTATACAATAAAACTTTGAGAAATAATACCAGAATAATACGGCGTAGTGCTCCTACCTTTCCATTACCTTAGGTTCGGGCAGTACTTTTTGAAGAAAGTTTCAGCAACTATCTTTGTCACTCCAGTATAAATGAAACTTCAATTTCTCTTAGGAAGGGGAATTTAGCAATTGTGCAGATTAAAACTAACACTGGGTCTAACTGTCTAGGTTCTATGCCATTATGTCTTTATTTTTGACTCCTGTCCCATATATTATCCATCCAGCAGGGCTCTCGTTGAAACACACCATAAATAGATAGAACTGTCCTACAGAAGCTTGAAAGGAAACTTGTTGAAAGATGCAACGCAAACCTGGATAAACTGTTGTAATCTGTCATAGGATGACCACGCGACTGACGACTGAGACAAAATCGCAGTATTAACTGCATCTCTTGCCAAGAAGCTTAGAATTGCATTCCTTGCTAAGCTTATCTTGACGTTCTTTTCAAGGTTCTGGACCAGAACATCGTTTGTCTTGAACAGCAGAGAAAATGGGATGTTAAGAGCTCAAATTTGCTAATGAGCTTGGTGGACATATTATCTGCTGACCAGATCCTTGCACAAAGACAATCTTTTCTGGGTCACACGCAATAGTAGGACTTCTTTAGAACTGGCTTTGCAGTCTGGGATTGAGCAGTATCTAAGCTGAACTTCATTTGGCCATTGTAAAGCCACGCTTGTGTTCAGATTCAAAATTTTCCGCTTAGTTAGTAGAAATTTCGTTGTGGTGACCGCCGTAGATATTCTGGACGTCCCTACTAAAGCAGATAGTGGAAAATCCAAAAATCCCTTAGCAGAATCCAAATAATTCAGTGTATTCAGCTAAATGATCCAAAAATAGTTTTGCTTTTCAGTTAAACTTTAATTTAGCCGTTAGGCCATACACAAAATCATACATTTTTTAAACACTTCGAGAGATGACATATGACTAAAAACCAGAAGAACGATGTGGAATGAACGACATGCAGATAAAAGTAAAATAACGAACAAGAGCTGTAAGCTCATATGGCACTTGCATGTGTCAAGATGATTTGATTGATCAAGAGTAAGTTTCGACTTTGCGGTTGAGATGCGCGCTATAAGGGAGCTGGAACTTCATTTGTAAGCAAAACCCTTGAGGCAAAACTGCTAATGGGCTGATGGGCATCACGAAAATGCATATATTGCTTAAAAGTATTTTTTTTACTTTGCGGTCAAGATTGGTTCTTTAAGGAATAATCGGATTTGGGAAGTAGCAATTTCTAAGCAAATGTTGTTGAGTCTCCAATATTCCAGCGAAGTTTCATCGTCCTAGCACATCAGGAAGTACCTTAACGCGCGATCACCGGAATCCCAGACCCCCCTCCCCCTCCTCCAACTCCACCCACAATAACCGGAGCCAATCCTGTTCTGTAAATGATTAATCCAGAGCATCTGTTTGTCATTCCCACGAAGTTCGATCCAGATCACACCAGTCTAAGCGGGTCAAGTATTTTCCGCCCTCCCCCCGATAATTGCCGGATTCGGTCCGGAAATGAAAAAGGTCACAAGAGAAAAATGTCCTCTGTTTAATTATTAAATTTCACTCGAATCCGATCACCCGTTCCAAAGTTACGCATGACTCAATATTCCGGATTCCCCTCCCTCAACTCCCCCCCCCCCAAGATTATCATATCGAGGATTTTTTTTTTATTCCAAGTCAGTTTGACCGGGTCCCTGATATGCCTTCCAAGTTTCGTCGTGAAAATCCCCCAAAAACGGAATTCCGGGAGACCCCTCCCCCCCCCCCTCAAGTGTCAGGATCCAGTCAAATTATGTAAAAGATTTATATGGACCAGATGTTTGTTCTTCCCAGCAAGTTTCACTCCGATACCATCATTCTAACCGTTTCTCGAGATTTCCGGTCCACCCCCCCCACCCCACCCAGCTCCCCCGCGGTGCACGTAGCCAATCCGATTCAGCAAATGACTTACCTAGAGCATCTGTTTGTTCTTCCCACAAACTTCCATCCCGATCCCTCCATTCTAAACGGGGCACGTATTTCCCCCCCCCCCCCCCAATAGTTGCCGGGTCCGGTCCGGATATGAAAAAAATCATCGGAGAAATGTCCTCTGTTGAATTCTTAAATTTCACTCGAATCCGATCAACCATTCCAAAATTACGCATGACTGAAAATTTCGGATTCCCCTCCCTCCACTCCCCCCACCATTATCTGATCGACAAAATTTTTATTTTGAAGTCAGTTTGATTGGGTCCCTGATATGCCTGCCAAGTTTCATCGTGAAAATCCCCAAAACCACCATCACCGGAATTCCGGGATCCCCCCCCCCCATAAGTGTCCGGATCAAGTACAATGGCCTAAAGGACTTATCTAGAGCAGATGCTTGTTCTTCCCAGCAAGTTTCACTCCGATCCCTCCATTCTAACCGTTTCTTGAAATTTCCGGTCTCCCCCCCCCCCCAACTCCCCCCTGGCTACCGAATCCGGTCAAGACTTTAAACGGGACATTACAGATATATATTCTGTTCAGTTATGAAGTTTCATTACAATCCGATCATCCGTTCGAAAGTTACACACTTCTGAATTTCCCGGATTCCCCTGCGGATTCCCCTCCCTCCACTCCCCCACCATTATCTGATCGACAATATTTTTATTTTGAAGTCAGTTTGATTGGGTCCCTGATATGCCTGCCAAGTTTCATCGTGAAAATCCAAAAAACCACCATCACCGGAATTCCGGCCCCCCCCCCCCCCCCCCATAAGTGTCCGGATCCAGTACAATGGTCTAAAGGACTTATCTAGAGCAGATGCTTGTTCTTCCCAGCAAGTTTCACTCCGATCCCTCCATTCTAACCGTTTCTTGAAATTTCCGGTCTCCCCCCCCCAACTCCCCCCTGGCTACCGAATCCGGTCAAGACTTTAAACGGGACATTACAGATATATATTCTCTTCAGTTATGAAGTTTCATTACAATCCGATCATCCGTTCGAAAGTTACACACTTCTCAGTTTCCCGGATTCCCCTGCCCTCCACCCCCCCCCCCCAAAATGGTCGGATCAGAAAACTGATTATTCCTAATTTTGTTTGGTCGGGTCTCTGATATGCCTGCCAAGTTTCATGGTCCTAGCACAACTGGAAGTACCCTAACTCGAAAAAGTGTGACAAAATGCCCTAAATTTTCAAGTTTCCAGCGCCCCGCACTCCCCCCCATATGGTCGGATCGGGAAACTGATTATTTCCAGGTTAATTTGGTCGGGTCCGTGATATTCCTGCCAAGTTTCATTGTCCTAGCTCATCTGGAAGTACCCTCACTCGAAAAAGTGTGACAAAATGCCCTAAATTTTCAAGTTTCCAGCGCCCCAGCTCCCCCGCATATGGTCGGATCGGGAAACTTATTATTTCCAGGTTACTTTGGTCAGGTCCCTGATATTCCTGCCAAGTTTCATTGTCCTAGCTCATCTGGAAGTACCCTAACTCGAAAAAGTGTGACAAAATGCCCTAAATTTTCAAGTTTCGAGCGCCCCCACTCCCCCGCATATGGTCGGATCGGGAAACTGATTATTTCCAGGTTCGTTTGGTCGGGTCCCTGATATTCCTGCCAAGTTTCATTGTCCTAGCTCATCTAGAAGTACCCTAACTCAGAAAAAAAGTGACAAAATGCCCTAAATTTGCAAGTTTCCAGCGCCCCGTACTCCCCCCCATATGGTCGGATCGAGAAACTGATTATTTCCAGGTTAGTTTGGTCGGGTCCCTGATATGCCTGCCAAGTTTCATTGTCCTAGCACATCTGGAAGTACCCTAACTCGGATATGTGGGATAAAAAAACTCGGACCGACCGACAGACCGACAGACCGACAGACGGAATTGTGATTGGTATATGGCACTTGAGCCAGAGGCTGCAAGTGCCATAAAAATAAAATGTGCGTGTTCAAAGTATGTATGTACAAGAGTTCTGTTTATATTTACAATTTACCATCCGTCTGGGAAAGCGCAAAAGCTTTCACCCAGAAAACGGCCCAATCCAAAAATCCATAATGTGTTCACTTTGAATAAAACACAGAACTGTAACCCCGAAATCTCGTGTTTCTATTTTATTTGAAATGAATGGTCAGATTGGCTTCAAACCTTATATTCTTCAGTTTGACACAAATGACGCGGCAAAATTCGAAACAGCGTGGTATATGCAATCTGTCAGACGTACTTTAAATGCTTGTGATCTCTGCATTCAGTCAACCAACCAGATTGTCATAGTAGCAAACTCTAATTAGGAAAATATGTCACCTTTAAAAAAAAAAGCCGCTCGCAAATTTTGGGAAGCAGACGAAAATCACCGAATTTGAAACAAAAAAATCCCCAATATTGGCAACCCCATTGTAGCGGCGTGTAGGCTTTGTAGCGGCATTGTAGCGACCAGATGATTGCCGCCCCCCCCCCCCCCCCGCCTGTGCATGACTTGTAGAATGGTGGCAATACGTCTGTAAATGACGCCAGCCGCCAAGCTCTTTGGCTAAATTTACCCAACCGCTGTCTTTGACCGTTGCGAAGCCCTCTACAAGTCTTTCTTCACTGTTGCCCACCAACCACCCGGCCGCCTTTGCCAAGAGGGAAGGGGTTCTGCTAAAATAACTTGTTTGAGTGGTGGTCATTTGGCCACCGGAGGACCGTGAAAATGGAGGCACCGATGGTCAAAAGTCTCGGTAGGGGACGCAGTAATGGATAATGACCCAGTACCGTAAAATAGGGCTGAGTGGACAGCAAAACCTTTTTCGGTCTCAGGCTTTTCTACCACACTTGACCTTAAACTCATTACACTGTCAGAAGTTTAATAATATATAACACGAGGATGCGCGGTTTCAACAGATAATGCGTAACAGATAACACTTTGGATGTTATCTGTTGTGTTTCAGGAGGTTATGTGTAATAAGCGTTGCCATCAGGAAGAACCGAAAAACCGGCCAAAAGTATCTGCTGAGTTTTCCGACATCATGACGATAAAGAATAAAGTCAGTAAATGCTTTTTTGGCTCTTCCTAACAAAGCTTTTTATGCATAAAATTTCATGCTAACGTTTTGAAACATAGCAGATAACATCCGATGTGTTATCTGTTACGCATTATCTGTTGAAACCCCGCGCATTCTCGTGTTACCTGCTATGAAACTTCTGACAGTGTATGGACCTGAGAACCTTACATAACAGAGATATCCTGTTACAAACTAGGCTTGTCAATCCTCGATCAAATTTTCGTGCGACAGTTAGCGATCAGGTTACAGAAATCAACGCCCGCTAATTACCAATCTCTAAAATACTGGAGTGAAGTGCAGACCTTGCAGGTGCTAGGAGCTGTGCACGAGCTATGGGAACTTACCATTGTTTTCTGTTAATATGTTGCAGTATAGGTGTTAGCGGGAACTTGCTCGACGAACGGTAAGTCTTGTTTTATTTTCGTGAGAATACCGCAAACAGCTTTTCTCTAGTTTTCTTCTCATTTGCTGGCGATCTCAAAAGCTCCGCTATAGTTCAGGCGACGGCCGTTTTTTGTGACGAAATTCGCTTCACTTTCTACCAATGCTTCCACTTCTACTGTATTTCAAAGTAGAATACTTTATTTTGGACCATTCTACTTTTTAATTTTCTAATCTACTTTACTACTTTATTTCTACTGTTTTTGGCCTTTTATACTTTATTTCTACTCTTTTTTGTCTATTGGCTGTCTATTGGTTGTATTGTGATGGAAAGAGGCTTATTTTCGATTTTTTTTGCCTGCGGCGCACATTTTTACAGAATAACAAATTGTTTAAACAGAAAACAGGTTGTGTTCAATACTCCGGGTGTGCCCACCTTTCGACATAAAACTACTTTTTTTGTTATCGAAATCTACTTTTATCTACTTTATTTTGAAGAGGCTGCTACTTTTTTTTAGAGAGGGTCGAGTGGAAGCACTGCTTTCTACAGCTGTTATGGCCCTCCGGTAGTTTCGGAATGCGAAACGAATTGTTCGCATGGAAAGGGAACCCACGACGGGATTGGAAAGCGATCTTGGAAAGTTGTGTGAACTCCTGCCTAGAAGCCCCAAGCTCGGACGGGGCTGAAGGTTGAATTATAATGTGTAGACACTTATAGTTGGTTCTTGTCTATTCCATTTGTTAGTCTACTTATCTATTTTCTAAAGTAAAATCAATAAAAACAAATTGCTCAGTATGTTTTTTGCTAATTTCCAGAATTGTTCGGGGCTGTTACAGGGGGCCGGTGATATCCATAACCGCTTTCCGTTAATTCTTGCGCGCGGCGAACTTTATTTTGTTTTTCCGAAAGTGAATTCGTTGCAGAAAATAAGAATCGCCCTTTTATAATCAAGGATAGTAGAAAAGTTCGCCCTGACCAATGGTATAATAGGTTCTCCAAGTCGGAGCCCTGCTTGGAACGAATATTTCCAGGGAAATGTGTGGTGTCTTCCAATCCAACCTCCTCACAATAGCTGCGAAAACTCACCAGGAGTCATCGTCGTTACAGCATGCTATATCCTACTGCAGAAACTGTTTCAACCATTTCCAAATTGTTGCGACTGATAACATCAGATTTTCCGGCAGGGTTTTCTGCACTTTCATTATAAAGTTGACTCAAATTTGAACTTTCCGTGACGCTACGTACAGGTGATCAAGGCTGGGCATTCACGGACCGAAATTCCTCCAGGATTTACGGCATCATAATCAGTTCAATTCGGAAAAACTAATTTTTTGTGGCGCTTGCCCTTTGGCATAGTGACATATAGCGATCTCAAGTTCTGTCCGGCCGTCGGTCGGTCCGGGTTTTGCTAGTTCGGGCACTTACACATAAGCTAGGACGATGAAACTTGATGGGTGTATCAAGCAGAGGCGTCACTAGCCAAAATGTTGAGGGGGGACTGTCATTTTTACCGACTGTTTTTGCAGATAAAACGACTATTACTGAAAAAACGACTGTATTGATGAAAAATCGGCTGATTTTAAGAAAAACTACTATTTTTAAGAAAAAATCGACTATTTTTACGAGAAACCGACTGTTGTGAAAAAAAAAATCGTTTGTTTCCAAGAACAAAATTGACTGTTTTACGAAAAGATCGCGGCGCGATCTTGGCCGACAACATTCGAGGCCCCCCCCCCCCCTTAGTCGTGACGCCCCTGGTATCAAGGCCTCGACGAGATTAACTTGGAAATAGTCACTTCCCCGATCCGACCATTGGGGGAGGGGGAACCCGAGATCTTGGGAAACGCTTAGAGTGGCGAGGGATCGGGATTAAGCTTGATGGAAAAAACAAGTACAAGTCCTAGATATGTCATTGACATAACTGGACTTGATTCGGGCACTGTGGGGGAATTGGGTGGGGGGGGGGGTCGAGAATTCTTTGATCTCGCGAGTTCGGTACTAGGACGACGAAACTTGGTAGGCATACCACGGACCCGAACAGACTGGCGTGGGAATAGTCAGCCCTTCAGTACAAGATGACTGCGAATCATATTTGACGGTGCAAAAGGGATAAGTCAGCTACATTTTATTAGAGCCGTATTTCGGCCCTTCTTGGCAAGGGTCCTCTTCAGGCTCAAGCTGGAAAATGAGCGACTTGACCCTGAAGAAGACCCTTGCCAAGAAGGGCCGAAATATAGCTCTAATAAAATGTAGCTGATTTATCCGTTTTGCACCGTCAAATATTGGGAATAGTTGTTTCCCGATCCCTTCATCTTGGGGGAGTTAAGGGATGGGGAATCCGGAATCTAGTGGAATACATAACTTTTGAACGGGCGATCGGATTTGAATGAAACTTGGCAAGTAGAAAGATTTATCGTCTCAGATTTCCTTGTCAAGTCCGGACCGGATCCGATAACTGTGGGGGGGGGCGGAGTTGGAGGGGCATCGTAAATCTCGCGAAACGCTTAGAGTCGAGGGATTGGGAGGGAATTTGATAAGAAGAACCACCATACGTCCTGGACACGTTCTTGAAGAACCACCAGACATCCTAGACACGTTCTTGACAGAATCAGACCGTATCTGGGCTCTTTGGGGGTGGTTTCCCGGAATTCCGGTGATCGCGAGTTAGGACACTTCCGGATGTACCAAGGAAGATGAAACTTGGCAGGCTCATTATAGTGACCCGACCAAATATACTTAAGGACCCGACGCAATGTACTAGGAAAACTTCCGTTCCTGGATCCTACCATTTTACAGGGAGTTAAGGGAAGGGGAATCCGGAAATTACTGACTTCCATAGGTTGCGAACGGGTGTCCGATTCGATTGAAACCTTATGGGTGACCAGAATTGATGCTCTTGATATGCAAACCATGTGTTCGAACCACAGGCAGCCATTGTTGGGGGAGTTGGAGGGGGCCGGAAACGTTTTTACATGTAAAACTTGATGGACGGGTAGAGGAGATGCGAAGTTTATATGTCCGAGTCGCATTTAGCTACAGTGGGAGGAGCTTGAGGGGGAGTCCCGAAAATTCCGCCAACATCGAGGGGGGGGGGCGTCACGCGCCACCCCCCCCTCAATGTTGTCGGTAAAAAATAACCGAATCGGCGCGAAGCGCCACGTTTTTTCGTAAACAGTTACTTCTTCATGAAAACAGTCGGTTTTTATGAAAATAAGTCGATCTCTTATCAAAACGGTAGATTTTTTTCTTAAAAACACTCGTTTTTTCTTCAAAGCTGTCGTTTTTTCTGCAAAAACGGTCGGTAAAAATTACAAGCCAGTCGGTAAATACCTTGCCTCTTCCGCCCCCCAAACATTTTGGCTAGTAACGCTTCTGGTAGAAAGATCATATGCCCTATATGATACATTTCAGGGTCCGGACCGGATCCGAGCACGGTGTGAGGGGGGGGGGGGGTACCGTAATTCCCCGAAAAATGCTCAGATTCGAGTGATTATCTTTATTTCTTTGATATATATTTATTTCTTTGTCCGATTTTGCGGTCAACCACGGACGAATAGTTTAGTGCGATTCGATATCAGTATATCGGATCAAATCGAATAGGTAAAAGTAAGCATGGGATATCAGTTTTTTTCGAATTATTTTCCCTATCTACCGTCTAGTTCGGAAGTTGAACTTGTTCGCGACCCCCAAGACGGAGCTATATGTTTTTCGTTTTACCATTTTTTTTTTTCGAATTGCTCCTACGGTTTCAGCCACTTTCAAAGACCTTAGTCTGCTTTCAAAGAGACGGTAAAGCATTGTCCTAATAGGTGTTGTAAGGTGTATTACGGCGTATAAACCTTATTACAGATTCCTCTTTTCCTCGGAGCGCGCTGTAATAAGGAAAATAGACTAGCGCTCTATTCTGGCTTATGCAGGGCCAATCAGATCGCTTGGTTGGTTCCGCCAGCGGGCCGAGGAAAGAGCAGCGTCGTCAGGGTTATCACGAGAAGCCGTAAAGTTCTATTTTGGTGGAAGCTGAAGAAACAACTTTTCTAAAAAATAACACGTCTTGTTCTGTTGCGACTGCTTACTGCTAGTTCAAGGACTTGTGCTGTCCATCCGTAGATTTAATTGCTTTTTACAATATATTGGGCGTCAGATTGTACTGGTGTACTTCAAGTAACACTAAGAGCACTTTTCTGATCTTTAGAAACTTGAAAAACTGTATGAGCGTGGCAACACTGCACGCTGCATTGATAAGAACCTCTCTGGTTCGTATTTGAACGGGCGTGTGTATGAAGACGTAAACATCGCGTATAGCATTATTCAGCTTATTACACCTATTAGGACAATGCTTAATCTAACAGTCTTTAGGCTACTCTCGCAGGTCGCAGGACTATAAAATTTCAGGAGGAGGCATTGCACAAAACCGCACTCCAAGAAAGTCTGCTGCGTTTAGTAACAAGTCAGGTACATCAACTTCTGCTGCGGAGTGCAGACACAATTTACCGCGGGAAATTCAAAGCATCCGGAACAAGACAAGCACTTTTTAGAATCTCAAGAAGGCAGTGACAAGGATCCTGTAAAAGGACAGAGGCCACCTAAATCCTGAAGAAGAAGAAGAAAGGCTGAAAGGGTTCCGAGGGTCGGAGTTGAAGTTTTTATGGCACTTGCAGCCTCTGGCTAAAGTGCCATATACCAATCACAGTTCCGTCTGTGGTCTGTCCGAGTTTTTTGTCACACTTTTTCGAGTTAGGGTACTTTCAGATGTGCTACGACAATGAAACTTGGCAGGCATATCAGGGACCCAACCAAACTAACCTGGAAATAATCAGGCTCCTGATCCGACCATATGCGGGGAGTGGAGGGTGGTGGAAACTTGAAAATTGAGGGCAGTTTGTCCCACTTTTTTGTGTTAGGGTACTTCCAGATGTGCTAGGACCATTAAACTTGGCAGGTATATCAGAGACCCGACCAAACAAACTTAGAAATAATCAGTTTCCCGATTCGCCCATCTCGGGGGGGGGGGGGGGGAGTGGAGGGCGTGGGAATCCGGGAAATTGAGTAGTGTGTAACTTTGGAAGGGATGATTGGATTGGAATGAAACTTAATAACTGAATAGACTATATATCGTTGATGTCCCATTTAAAGTCTTGACCGGATTCGGTAGCCAGGGGGGAGTTTGGGGGGGGGGGGAGACCGGAAATTTCAAGAAACCGTTAGAATGGAGGGATCGGAGTGAAACTTGCTGGGAAGAACAAGCATCTGCTCTAGATAAATCGTTTAGACAGTTGTATTGGATCCGGACACTTAGGGGGGGTGGAGGGGGTTTCCCAAAATTCCGGTGATGGCGGTCTTGGGATTTTCACGACGAAACTTGGCAGGCACCAACAACGGATCCAACAACTATTGGGGGGGGGGGAATATGTGACCCGCTTTGAATGGAGAGATCGGGATGGGACCTTGTGGGAAGAACAAACAGATGCTCTGGATAAATCATTTTTTGAACCGGATTGGCTCCAGGCACTGTGGGGGGGGGAGGGGAGACCGGAAATCTCGAGAAACGGTTAGAATGGAGGGATCGGAGTGAAACTTGCTGGAAGGAACAAACATCTGCTCCATGTAAATCTTTCACAAAATTCGACTGGATCCGGACACTTGGGGGGGGGGAGGGGGTTTCCCGGAATTCCGGTTTTTGAGATTTTCACTACGAAACTTGGCAGGCATATCAGGAACCCGGTAAAACTGACTTGGAAATAAAAAAAAATCCTCGATATGATAATAGGGGGGAGTGGTAGGAGGGGAATCCGGAATTGAGTCATGCATAACTTTGGAACGGGTGATCGGATTCGAGTGAAATTTAATAATTGAACAGAGGACATTTCTCTCTGGTGATCTTTTTCATTTCCGGACCGAATCCGACAACTATTTGGGGAGGGGGGGGGGGGAGGAATACTTGACCCGCTTAGACTGGTGTGATCGGGATCGAACTTTGTGGGAATAACAAACAGATACACTACACTAGATAGATCATTTATAGAACCGGATTGGCTCCGGGTATTGTGGGTGGAGTTGGAGGGGGGGGGGGGAGGGGGTCTGGGATTCCGGTGATCGCGAGATAAGGTACTTCCAGATGTGCTAGGACGATGAAACTTCGCCGGAATATTAGAGATTCAACAAGATCTGCTTAGAAATCGCTACTTCCCAGATCCAATTATTCCGTAAAGTACCAATCTTGACCGCAAAGTAAGAAAAATACTTTTAAGCAATATATGCATTTTCATAATGCCCGTCAGCCCATTATCACTTTTGCCTCAAGGGTTTTGCTTACAAATGAAGTTCTAGCTCTCTTAGAGTGCGCATCTCAACGGCAAAGTCGAAACTTACTTTTGATCAATCAATCCATCTTAACCCATGTAAGTGCCATATGAGCTTACAGCTCTTGTTTGGATTGGATTTAAGAAGATCTAAGTAAAAATATGAAATACTTGCTGAGTGATCTTTCCAAGAAGTTGAAATTTTGTGTTTAAAGTCAAACCAGGGACACTAACAATTCAAACAAATGAAAACGCAGGCTTCACACAGTAAAGAAAGATTTTCTTGTTCCAAAAAATCAAAGGATGGCCAAAAGCGCTGGAGGTTTTGGTCAGACGTCAACCTGCTTCGAAGAAAGTGCTGGTCTGCTATCAAGCCTATCATGCTGATAAAAAAATTAAATTATAATGCCGGTGATTCTGATTTAAAGATTATACGGGAAATTATCCAAACATTGATGATGTACAGCATCTCAGTATGCTTTCGACATTTCCTTAGTCATAAAGGGATCAGCCATAACCAGACCGCCGACCGTCTGGCAAACGATGCAGCTGGCTTCCCCGCTCCACCAGACCTGAAGCTAGGGAATCTACGAGACATTATTAAACATCGTGCTGGTTTTAAGCATGTACCATTTCTACAATATCCTTTCGGTTCATGGGAAGATTCTGTATGGTATTACAGATTGAAATCAGGGAGCCTTTTGATGAATCCAGTTCTGTTCAAATGGAATTTACACTATTCACCATTATGTAGAGTTTGTTCAGTGGCAGTTGAAACATCTTTTTTGATGTGTCCCAAGTACATCAGAAACCAAGAAACTGAAGATCAGTTGCCAAAGACTAAAGATACCAGAAACATATGCAACTTCCTTCGCATATTGAAAGGCCTACTACGATGATTCAGATCCTAAAGAAGAAGCTGAATTGCTGAACCTCTGAAAATATTTGATTTCAAAGGGGTGAAAGGACTACAGCGTAGTTCACATACCCTCTCACCTTTTTGGAATTGGAAAGGCGGAAAGGGTTCCGAAGGGTCGGAGCCGAAGTTTTTTGGATTGGATTGGATTTTAAGAAGATCTGAGTAAAAATCTGAAATACTTGCTGAGTGATCTTTCCAAGAAGTTGAAATTTTTGTATTTAAAGTCAAACCAGGGACACTAACAATTCAAACAAATGAAAACACAGGCTTCACACTAAAGAAAGATTTTCTTGTTCCAAAAAATCAAAGGATGGCTAGTCGAATTTCGAATAAGGACCAACCGTTGCATGTCGGGTGAAAAGAGGAACACTTATGGTTAAACCAAACTCCAAATTGTCCTCATCCAATGTGTATTGATACCATCGAGCAGAGCTGGTAGACTCGGACTCTGGACTCATCTCGAGCCCCTTTTTCGGACTCGTCCTTTGTGGAGGAGGACTCGGACTCGTCTCGTCTCGAAATCCGGCAGAGTCACCGAGTCCAAGAGACATCTCCGACAAGCAAATTCAATACGATATGGACGTATCCGGGGGGCAATTTAAGAGATTGCAATTTAAGAGATCCAAGGGATGGTTGGGATGGTTTTTCAATTACGATTAAGTCAAGTAATATTAGGTCTAAGGATTACAGTTAAGAGCAATAGGTAACAAGGGTGTAAAGGCTTTTAAAAGATCACAGTTGTGAAAATGGTCGATCCTAAGATAGCCCAATTTGGATATTTGGAAATTAGCCATATTAGCCAGACTAGAGCAAAACAGAAACACCAAAACAAAAGAAGCATACAAAAAAGCGGTCTCGAGCACCACAAAAAACAGAGTATCGGAAGCTTGTAGGCTATCCTGGTTTTGGGTCGCCGGGAATGACGGATGGGATGTCGGAAAAGTGGAAGTAGTGATGGATTTTGGTAGAAGAACTTATCGGTCTTTGCAATAACCGGTGTCCGCTGGTTTGAGCTGAAGGCGCAATGCCTGGTGTCCCCTAGTCTGAGTAGAATGGGCAGCTTTCGTCAGATGCATTGAATTGAAATACACAGATGAAGGAGGGTTGCAGAATCTTGGTAATATATGTTATGTTCTTGTAATATATGTTCTTTCTTTTTTAAGCAACATCATTCCCTCTTTTAGGCCAAGGATACTCAGCGACCATGGCCACCTTGTGTTCATTACAGCGGAGAATCGAAATATTTCGTTTTTGGCGGGAAAATCAGCAAGTATCCAGATAAACGGCGAAGACTTGGTGGGATTCACCCAAAAGGTATTGACTCGCTGTAACCTGCTTCTCAAAGCCCCCCCCCCCCCCCCGCCAACAAACTACCCTCGAGTACCCGGAAAATGGATAGATTAGAAAGCTAAAGTACCTTGAGTTTCGGCTCAGAATACGAATCCTTGATGAATCGTTCCCGGTCACGCGGAAATATGGGCGTATAGTTACAGTTGTAAATTAGTTTATTTATTTGTTTTTCTCTTCCTCTTGCATATATGTTTGCAAGCTCCCTCCCCCTGCCACGGTTCGGATTTACTGCTCTAACCTGTCAACGTCTTCATTGTGGCTGCCAATTTGAGATGGTGTTTGGCAACTTGAATTCGTCCATGCGGTTGACTTATTCTAAGTATCGCCGTCTTGTCCTGATAGCGTCGGTTTTAGTCGGTGGCAAGTGAGACGGTGAACCTCCAGGTTTGACACCCGCTGTTGCAAGAAAATAGTTCCATTTTTAATCTGAATTCTCAGTTCTTGCTTCCCAGTTCTCCATTCTGGTACAGATTACCGTTTTTTGGGATCCCAAAACGCAAGTGGAGGGATACCTATGACATCGCAAAAGTTGTCCGTCTGTCCGTCCGTCTGTCAGCACGATAACTCTTGGAGGGAATGATATATTCTGATGAAACTTGGTGTGAGGATTCTTTGGGTCAAGGGTAAGGTCAAGTTCGTAGATGGGCTCTGTAGCCCTAGATTTAGGGGTAGGTATTTGTAAACAGATAATGTGATGGACAAGTAGTTCGTCCAGAATCCGGCAAAAAACGGCAAGTTGGTTAAAATTAAAAGTTTTGTTTGAAGTTGATAAGATGTTCGATATAGGGGTAAGAAGACATGCTAAACACTTGTGTGAAAAGCATTTTTTACCCGGACAACTAGTTCGCCCGGAATCCGGCCAAACCGGAAAATTTGTTAAAAGCGAAAGTTTTATTTGAAGTTGATTAGATGACAGATTTAGGGCTAAGAAGATATGCTGAGTCTGTATATAACAATCATTTCTTACCCGTAGCCTACATATAATACGTCCGGAATCCGGTTGAAACCGGAAATATTTTGTAAGTTAATGTTTTGTTTGAAGTTGATTAGATGTTCTTTCTAGGGATAAGGAGAGACGCTGAATTCGTTTCTGAATTGTTCTTTTGTTGCTGGACAAGTAGTTTTCTCGGAATTCGGCCGGAACTTGAAATTTAGCAGAAGTAAAGCAGGAAGTTTCGGTCAGTATCGTCAAAATATATATGGCTTACAGAGGTATATCTTAACTCAGATAATTAGCCTGGCGAAGACAACACCCAATATTCTGGACGAAATATTGAATTTTTGGGATCCCATCGAAACCTTCAGTCTTGTTGCTCTTCTTGCTTCTCAGTCCTCGCTTTTAACAAAAACATTAATTTAGCCACCGGTTAGTACCTGTTATTATACGTATTGGACAACCGCCCTTTGTTGACCAATGAGGAAAGAGCGTGGAGAAAGCGAATCGAGAAGTGACTATCGAAGCAACTTCGATTCTGCAGGATTCGCCATATCCCAGTTCAGAGCTTGGTCACACTTGGCTCATCTCCAGAGGCGTTACTAGCCAAAATGTTTGGGGGGGGGGGGGACGAGGCATTTACCGAGTGGCTGGTGATCTTTACCGACTGTTTTTGCAGAAAAAATGACTGTTTTCAACAAAAAAACGACAGTATTAAAAAAAATCGGCTGATTTTCAGAAAAAACGACTGTTTTGACGAAAAATCGACGGATTTTCAGAAGAAACGACTGTTTTCATGAAAAAAATCAACTGTTTTTACGAAAAATCGCGGCGCTTCGCGCCAACTCGGTTATTTTTTACCGACTGGCCGACAGCATTGGGGGGGGGGGGGGGCCTTCCACCCCCCAAGTCGTGACGCCCCTGCTCATCTCCTGGCCTTTGGGGTTGCAAAAGTAGAAAAAAGGAAAAAGAACAAGATACAACTAATTCTGAATGATGTTGTTTTAAATTCAGGAGATCAGTTAGAGCAAAACAGCGTGTATAATTGTGTTACAGGAACCCTAATTGACCCCTAATTGCAGTCTGCTCATTATTCCCAAGCTGCCACAAAGTCCATATGGACTATGGACTGAAAATCCCTAGGGGACGTGAGATTTGATATCAAATCTCACGTCCCCTGGGGATTTTCAGTTGTTTGTGGAATAGGCGGCTTTTTGAGCCCATTGTGACCAAGCTCTCAGGGCTTCTAAGCGGTTTCTGTCAATCCCCCTATGCCTCACTATCAGCACTTATTGACAGACGTGGTAAAATAGATCCACAGGTTGATGAGTCGAAAATCTGCAATCTAATGGAGCTTTTGCCAGGGTTGCCACATGTCGCACGATAGCGTGAATTGTCACTCTATTTTTTTGCCACTCCTGTCCTACGTAGGATATAAAATTCACTCTGCTTATGTAAATGTCCAGATTTGTCGCACAATAGTGTGACAATTCCAGAAAATATAAAAATAAACGCGGAATTCAACTCAATGCCAGTAATTTTAAGGCATTCCACTCTGTCTGTACCACGTAAACAGTTAGTTTTTGGGATCCCAAAACGTAAGTTGAGGGATACCTATGACATCGCAAAAGTTGTCCGTCTGTCCGTCCGTCTGTAAGCACGATAACTCTCGAAGGGAATGAGATATTTTGATGAAACTTGGTGTGAGGATTCGTTGGGTCGGCGGACCAGTCGAGCTCGTAAATGGGCTTTGTAGCCCTACATTTAGGGGTGGGGGAGGGGGTTCAAATTAAGGGGCAAACAAAATATTTTGAAACAGCTAATGTGATTGCCGATTATGGGGTAAGAAGACATGCTGAACACGATGGTGAAAACCATTTTGTAATCGGACAAGTAGTTCCCCCGGAATCCGGCCAAAACCGGAAAGTTTGTTAAAAGTAAAAGTTTTATTTCAAGTTGATTAGATGTTTGATTTAGAGGTAGGAAGACATGCTGAAGACGATGGTGAAAACCATTTTCTCGACGGACAAGTAGTTCGCCCGGAATCCGGCTCAAACCGGAAAGTTTGTTAAAATTAAAAGTTTTATTTGGAGTTGATCAGATGTCCGATTTAGGGCAAGAAGACATGCTGAACTTTTATGTGAAAACAATTTTCTTCCCGGACATGTAGTTCGCCCGGAATCCGGCCAAAACCGGAAAATTTTTAGAAGTTAAAGTTTTATTTCTAGCTGATTAGATAACCGATTTAGGGGTAAGAAAAGACGCTGAATCCGTGTGTGACAATCATATTTTACCCGGACATATAGTTCGACCGGAATCCGGCTGGAGTCGGAAAATTTGTTATAAGTCAAATTTTTATTCGAAGTTGATTAGATGTTCATTATTGGGGAAAGAAGATACCCTGAGTTCGTTTTTGAGCTTTCTTTTTTCGCCGAACAAGTAGTTCTAGAGTTCGGCCGAAACCGGGAAATTGGCAGAAGTGGCAGGAAGTTTTCGTCAAAACAGATATGACTTATAGGGGTATATTTGTAGTTGATTAGATGTCTGACATAGGGGCAAAAATAGATGCTGAATTCGATTATGACAAATTTTTTTAGCCGGACATGTAGTTCGTCCGGAATCCAGCTGAAACCGAAAACTTTTTTATAAGTTAAATTTTTGTTTAAAGTTGATTAGATGTTGGACTAATCACACCAAATAATCAACAACTTATCCAGCGGTGCCTCAAATTAACATAATGTCAAACTTCTCATCTGATAAGCGCACCAATCTGTAAAAGAAAATTAGTTTTTAAGTATCGTTCCTAAATATTACAATTAAATTATTTATCTATCTACATTATATATTAGATTTTTGGCATCCCATCGACACCTTTGGTCTTGTTTTTGTCACTCTTGTCCTACGTAGGACATAAAATTCACTCTGTTTATGTAAATGTCCAGATTTGTCGCACAATAGTGTGACAATTCCAGAAAATATAAAAATAAACGCGGAATTCAACTCAATGCAAGTAATTTTAAGGCATTTCACTCTGTCTGTACCACGTAAACAGTTAGTTTTTGGGATCCCAAAACGTAAGTTGAGGGATACCTATGACATCGCAAAAGTTGTCCGTCTGTCCGTCCGTCCGTCCGTCTGTAAGCACGATAACTCTCGAAGGGAATGAGATATTTTGATGAAACTTGGTGTGAGGATTCGTTGGGTCGGCGGACCAGTCGAGTTCGTAAATGGGCTTTGTAGCCCTACATTTAGGGGTGGGGGAGGGGGTTCAAATTAAGGGGCAAACAAAATATTTTGAAACAGCTAATGTGATAGTCGATTATGGGGTAAGAAGACATGCTGAACACGATGGTGAAAACCATTTTGTAATCGGACAAGTAGTTCGCCCGGAATCCGGCCAAAACCGGAAAGTTTGTTAAAAGTAAAAGTTGATTAGATGTTCGATTTAGAGGTAGGAAGACATGCTGAAGACGATGGTAAAAACCATTTTCTCGACGGACAAGTAGTTCGCCCGGAATCCGGCCCAGACCGGAAAGTTAGTTAAAATTAAAAGTTTTATTTGGAGTTGATCAGATGTCCGATTTAGGGCAAGAAGACATGCTGAACTTTTATGTGAAAACAATTTTCTACCCGGACATGTAGTTCGCCCGGAATCCGGCCAAAACCGGAAAATTGTTAGAAGTTAAAGTTTTATTTCTAGCTGACTAGATAACCGATTTAGGGGTAAGAAGAGACGCTGAATCCGTGTCTGACAATCATATTTTACCCGGACATATAGTTTGACCGGAATCCGGCTGGAGTCGGAAAATTTGTTATAAGTTAAATTTTTATTTGAAGTTGATTAGATGCTCATTATTGGGTTGAGTTTCGTTGAGTTTCGTTCCCCTGAGTTCGTTTTTGAGTTTTCTTTTTTCGCCGGACAAGTAGTTCTAGAGTTCGGCCGAAACCCGGCAAATTGGTAGAAGTGACAGGAACTTTTCGTCAAAACAGATATGACTTATACGGGTAAACACACATGCTGCACCCATATCTGAACTTGGTTTTCTCAGATGATTAGCGGGGACCCGTCTATTCGCCCACCCGTCGATTCGCCCAACCGTCATTAGACCCAAAAAATACGTCACATCCCCCACTTTTTCCGACAGTTCGCCTAACCGTCACAAGACCCAAAATATCCGTCGATTCGTCCACCCGCTGATTCGCCCACCCGCTGATTCACCCACCCGTCGATTCACACACCCGTCAATTCACCCACCCGTCGATTCACCCACCCGTCGATTCAGCCACCCGTCGATTCGCATACCGTCGATTCGCCCAACCTCGGTTTCGTGAAGCGTCGATTCACCCACTTCTAAAATCCGTCGATTCGCCCACTCGTCGATTCGCCCACCCGTCATAAGACCCAAAAAATCCGTCACAACCCCCACTTTTTCCGACAGTTAACCTACCCGTCACAAGACCCAAAAAATCCGTCGATTCGCCCAAAAAATCCGTCACAAACCCCACTTTTTCCGAAAGTTCGCCTACCCGTCACAAGACCCAAAATATAAGTCGATTCGCCCAATTTTCAAAATCAACCTCTGACCTGGCGCGGCCTTTATCATTGAACGCGGCATCAGAAAGCAGGGAAGTCGCAGGGGAGTAATTAAGAAGGTTACGATACCGTCCCATGTAAATAAGGGTGAAAACTAGTAAATATAGCTTGGGGCAGATTGATCAGAAGCATCAAAAAGAGGATGAATGCAAGAGTAAAACATCAGAAAAAAGAGCTACCGTTTTTATGGCACTTGCAGCTCCGCTCAAGTGCCATATACCGATCACTTTTCGGTCTGTCTGTCATGCCACTGTCCTCAAGTTAGGGTACTTCCAGACGTGCTAGGACGATGAAACTTGCAGGTATAGCAGCGAACCAACCAAACCAAATTGAGAATAGTCATCTGCCCGATCCGACCATGGGGGGGGGGGGGAGGGGAGACCGCGGAATCCGGAATTTAGCAGCATGCATAACTTTCGAACAGGTGATCGGATCTTAATGAAACTTGATATTTGGAAAGACCTCTTGTCTCAGATGTCTCCCTTCAAGTCCGGAATGGATCCGGTGACTTTGGGGGGGGGGGGGAGTTGGAGGGTGGAACTGGAAATCGTGTGACATGTTCATAGTGGACGGATCGGGATGAACTTGGTGGGAAGTACAAGCACAAGCCATAGATACATAGTTGACAAGATCGAACCGGATCCGAGCACTGTGGGGGGAGTTGGAGGGCGGGTTCCGGAATTCCGGTGATCCCGACTTAAGGTGCTTACACATGTGCTAGGACGATGAAAGTTGGCAGGCATATTAAAGACCCGACCAAACTAACCTGGAAATCCGACCCGGTGGTCGGAAGATCCGACCTCCGTGGGGGGAGTGGAGGGAGGGGAAATCCGGAATATTTACGTATTTACAAATTTTGAACGGGGAATCGGATCTTAATGAAGCTTTTATACTTGGAGAGACCTCGTGTCTCAGATGTCACAGTTCAAGTCTGTGATTGATCGGATGACTTTGGGGGGAGTTGGAGGGGGGACCGGAAATCGCGTGACATCTTCAGAGTGGACGGATCGGGATGAAACTTGGTGGGAAGAACAAGAACAAGCCGTAGATACATAGTTAAAAGACCGGACTGGATCCGAGCACTGTGGGGGGAGTTGGAGGGAGGGTTCCAGAATTACCGTGATCCCGACTGAAGATGCTTACACATGTGCTGGGACGATGAAACTTGGCAAGCAGTTAGCGACTCCACAATTTTAACTTAAAGGACCCCTCGCACTATTTACTCTTCAACTTAAAGTATTTTAAAATATTTTAATACTTTAAAACTAGGCTGTGCTTCCAACAAATAACCCACGGCTTTTGCTGTTTTAAGCCTTTTCCGAGACCCGTTGACTTGTAGCGAAGAAAGGGAAAAAATTTACATAACCGGTTTTCCTGATGGAAAAACTTGTCGCAGACAACCGTCGACAGCGTGATCCACATCGAAGGCAGCAAGACACAGCAAGTGAGAAAATCAGCATGGTTTTATTAGAGGGGCTAGAATGTACCGTACAAAGTTGGGGTCTCCGGGCTTAGAAATATACGGAGTGATTATGGAAGTAGGTTGCGTTAGTATTATAGGTAAGACAGGTCCTCTAAGAACAGCCGTTTCTCCGATTTGACCACTGTGGGGTGAGTGGAGGGAGGGGGAATCCAGAATCTTCAGGTATGCCTAACTTTTGAACGGGTGATCGGATCTCAGTGAAGCTTGATATTCGGAAAGAACTCATCCCATTTCAAGTTCGGACAGGATCCGATCAATGTGGGGGAGCCGGGGGGGGGGGGGGGGGACGGAAATTTTGTGACACGCTTCGAATATAGCGATTGGGATAACACTTGGTGGGAAGAACAAGCGTAAGGCCTAGATACATCAGTGACAGAACCGGACCGGATTCGGTCACTCTGGGGGAGTTGGAGGGGGATCCAGAATTCCGGTGGCCGCAATTTAATGTAGGCTACTTCCAGATGTGCTAGGACGACAAAACATGGCTGGAACATTAGATACTTGACAAGATTGGCTTAGAAATTGTCACTTCCCAGGTCCGACCATCCCTTAAAGTACTCATCTTAGCCGCAAAGTACACAAAATACTTTTCAGCAAAACCTACATTTTCATGATCCCCATGAGAACATGATAATTTTTGCCAAAATGGTTCTGCTTAGAAATGAATTTCTGCTCCCTTAAAGTGCGCATCTTAACCGAAAAGTAAAAAAAAATACTTTTGACCAACCATATATATTCATGATCCTAAAGGGCCCATGATAATTTTTTTGTCAAGGGTTTTGATTACAGAAGAATTTCTAGCGCCCTTAACGTGCATATAATCACAGCCAAGTGCAAAAAAAATTACCAAACAATATATTCTCGTGATTCCCAAGAGTTATAATATTCAATATGTACCCAACAATTGCGAAATCATAACAGAAAATATCACAAGTGTAGCGAAGTGTTATTTGTTATTGAACTAAATTACGTCACAGATATGTAATTTTTGATGCTAGTAAGACCATCCTCCTTACATGAGGGGAAGCTGGAGGGGGGAGGAGGGGGTATGGCCACAACATGCCCTTTCAACATCCTAACCACAGGCAGTTACGGTTCGGACCTAGAAACGGGTCAATTAGCTCATCAGCTCTTACGACAAGTCTCATTAGAGCCAAGCATTTTCCGGAAATGTCTTCCCCACTTTAAAACCTCCCGCAAATGAGTTTTTCATCAATTCCACACGCAATCTGGCGATCTACTAGTGATACTTTTCGCACTTCTGTGAAACTGGATACTGGATATTCCAGTTTTCCCTTACTTGATAAAAAGCTTTGTTCTAAGGCCAAGTATCAGGCTGGAGAATTAACACACATATTTTCGTGCCGTTGAAAAACGGTAAGTAATGTCTTTTAAAAGTCTGACCAGAACCGATCAGAGTGCCGAGATAGGGGCATGAAAACCCTAAACAAGCAAAAATAGGGATATCATAGACGTTTTTCGGGTGGTTCCCAAAATCAGCACGATCTTTTTGCCCACCTCACAATGCCCAAGACTCAAAATGCCGTAATTCAGGGTGAAATCAAAATTGTCAAAAATGTCATTCCGACAGTTGAAAATGCTCTCAGGGAAGGCTAAAATCGTCCTGGTTCAAAGTGCCGACGACTAACTGTCGGTAGGGGAGGTCAAAATGATCTGGGACAACGGACAGCGAGATTAAAAGGGACAGGATTACTACGGAAAATTATGAAAGGATTATTTTATAATTCATCAAACTAGAATGATTTGCGCGAAAGTACGAAGAAATGGCGATCTAAACCTTGCACCCTGAAGATAAGAATCGTTAAAAATAACAGTTTTGAGCTCACTGTTGGTGTTTCATTTCTATTTTCAGAATTCGAAATTACATTGTAACTGAACAGTTTCAATGTACGATTATCGCCATCCTGATACTCTGTCCGCACCTTTCGTTTCACATTCATCTCTAGGTCCAATTTACTACGGCCTGAACACCTCAAACTGTACGATCGTGGGCATTCTGAACCGCGGGCTGGGTCGTAGGCATTTTGAATCGTGGACATTTTGAATAGTGGGCATTTTGAGTCGTGGGCATTTTGAGTCGTGGGCGTTGTGATCATGGTCATTATGAGCGTCAGCCCAGTTTTCCTGCTGGACCGATTCAGCTAAAATCAGGTTCAGCCCGGAAAAACAAAAGAAATCAGGTAATAACTTAAGTGAAAAAGTTGACTTATCGTCGTCGGCCAGCTGTTCTGCAGAAGCTTGTAAAGCTACCGACTAGTTAGTACAATTTCCGATTCACCCGACAAGGGTCATATATAAGGAAGCATAAAATGGATCAGAATATCCCTTGGAGCTTCAGTATTCCAGCTGTAATAGGTTCATAAATATTCTCCTCTGGGTTTCCGTCGGAACCTTTGGTATTCCTGCCGCCCAACTTCTAGCCGACTTTGGGTCGAGTCTGCCGACCAAAGGAGTACCAGTCAAATTTTAATCTATTGAGAATCGAATGATCGTGTGGCGTTATAATTTCCTTTAACCGACCAAATAATCGCAACATGTAGCCTACCGCTTTCGGTACATGTTGTACTTAAAAACATGGTAGCTCATTGATATTTTACTCTTGCATTCATCCTCCATTTCCTCTTTCATTATCAGCACCGAGGTCTTATATCATGCTTCTCATCATTCTGGCTCAAGCTGTATTGACTAGTTTTCACCCTTATTTACATCGGACGGTATTGTATCCTTCTTAATTACTCCCCTGTGACTCAGTCGCTTTGTTCCATCGCGTTCAGTGAAAAGAGCCGCGCTGGATCAAAGGTCGGTTTTGAAAATTGGGCGAATCGACGGATATTTTGGGTCTTGTGACGGGTAGACGAACTTTCGGAAAAAGTGGGGGTTGTGACGGATTTTTTGGGCGAATCGACGGATTTCTTGGGTCTTGTGACGGGTAGGCAAACCGTCGGAAAAAGTGGGGGTTGTGACGGATATTTTGGGTCTTATGACGGGTGGGCGAATCGACGGATCATAGAATTGGGCGAATCGACGCTCAAACAACAGGACGTTGGGTGAATCGACATTGGGCGAATCGACGGGTGGGCGAATCGACGGGTGGGTGAATCAGCGGGTGGGCGAATCAGCGGTTGGGCGAATCAGCGGTTGGGCGAATCGACGTTGGGCGAATCGACGTTTGGGTGAATCGACGGTTGGGTGAATCGACGGATTTTTAGATTGGGTGTTTTGACGGGTGGGTGATTCGACGGGTGGGGGTAGTGACGGCGACCCTGATTAGCTATTTGGCCTTAATCTGTTTCTGAATTTTAATTGTAAGAATGTTCAAGGATTCTGGCGATGACTGGATCTGGCTAAGACAAGACCCAGTTGTCTGGATCAGATATAGAATTTTTGGGATCCCATCGAAAAGTTTGGTCTTGTTACTTTCTGTGGGAGTGAAGAAGGGGAATTTTTTCGTGCTAGTCATGCTCGGAGGATTCTGAACCGATTGAGATTCCGCCGAAAAGCGTTTTTGCAGCAGTGATTCCGACCAAAAATGACCACTTCACGTTTTTTCATGAAAATAGAATTTGACTCCCAATTCACTCTCTGTCTCAGTCACTCTCTAAATTTTTCTGATGTGGCAACCCTTGCTTTTGCATATGCCTCAGTGGTAGAAAGTGAAAGTGACCCACTACGTTATGAATCCGACTTTTTACTATGTCTAGGCTACACAAGTCTCGATTATGAGACAATGAGGGACCAATAGAAACTAGTCCACCTATAGAGCGCTGAAACGGAATACGGTTTCTCCCGTTCTCGATTCTGACAAAAACCCAAGAAAACGAGAATTGACTTCATCTTAACAGTCGAAAACTACGAAAAAAGAGAATTGTGAAGAGAATCGCGAGGAGAACTGAAATAATAAAACTCAACTAATGTTGAGAATTCTGCGGAAATAGTCCGTCTCAAAGGCAGGAATCCTTTTGGACCAATGTAAGAAATGTAATCTAATTTTTTTTTTTTCTTCAGGTTCGAAATGTTTCGCAAGCTTTGACGAACCTAGAGCTAAACGAACTACCTGATATTCGCCGAATGCACCAAACATTGCAGTCTACTCTTGTTGCTCCGAATGCAGAAATTGTAGAGAGAATCGAAGGCATCGAGTCTGGTCTGCGGAATGTAACAGTCCAGGTACGCCCCTTTTTTCAAAGCATAGATGAGCCAAACGCTCCACTCCCTACCCTGCTTCCCACAGGCATATCAGGTAAGTCAAAGCCTTGTACTCGATGAGACTGGCTCCAACATTTGGGCTTGGGAAGTTATATACGGCCTTTTGCGCACCGTATGTTAACTTCGTTGGTGGATTACATTCTATACTCAGAAGAAAGGACCTTCGACGCATAGGCTCGACATACTTCAGATATCTTAGATTTCTTCTCTACCTACCACGGCGCACGCGGAACCGCTACCTGATCCGCCGTTCGTTAATTTCCGACCCAATGTTGACGCCTGAAGCCCTCTCCTCTAATTTGTGTTCTCCGATTGGCAAATTACCTGTCCACGATCCCATCAATGTGATTCTAAATTAGTAAACCTTTATGGAAAATATTTGTTGAGTGTTTTGCGATTACTTTATATTTCTTTGTCCTTTTCTGCTGCACCTACGCTCTTAGGCAGTGCGTCATAAATCCTTCATTCATTCATTTGAAAGAACAGGGATCCGCCCCCATCGAAACGCGGTTTTGCGGCTGTAAAAGCCAGGCTTCACCGTCCAGTTTACTGGATATATGGGTCTTCTTCACAGTCAAGCCGACTGTTCCGGATACTATGAAAACGATGATAGCTAATGTTGGTATTTAGTCAATTTTTCGTACTATGTCCTTTTCTCGCGTCTCTTGACTCCCAATGACTCCTTTTTCTACATCCAGTTGAATATTTGTTTTGTCTGCTAAACATGTTGGCTTTATGACACCCTTCCAGATTCCGGAATCTGGGTTGTTCGGCGGCCCGGCCATTTTTTTTTTTGGGGGGGGGGGGGGTCTGGGTTCATCTCTTGGATCCACCTCGACGAAAACGGATATCTAGATATTATATCTTTGGTTACTATTTTCGTTGACGTCCTATGCTATTCGTTGTAAAAGAATATTTGGAGAATATAATGAATTTGAATTTGGAAGGAAAATCTGGCAGGTGAAGCCTGGCTTTAAGCGTTGCGTTGCGTTTGTTTTGACAGGAGCAAAGCTTGCAATTTTTATCGCAAAATTTTACCACCGGGACACAACATGTCCGCGTCATGAGCCGCATTGGTTGAAACTTGGAAGTAGAGATGGCATTCGTTCTGAGAATTTAACAGATTTGTTTATTTATTATATTATAATTAAAAAGATGGTAAACGAGGACCACTGCGATTTCTACTTTGCTCTCTGTTCTATGTCACGCCGTAAAGTTTTGAACAATATTGTGCCAAGTGTCTGTAATCCTTACAATGAAATAAGTAATGCTGAATTAACAGCGCTGTCATACATATATGATAATTTTGTTTATGACCGTCAGAAAGAATAGGAAGAAAAAAGATGAAAAT
Organism: Branchinecta sandiegonensis; assembly: GCA_030848855.1. NCBI lineage: Eukaryota > Metazoa > Arthropoda > Branchiopoda > Anostraca > Branchinectidae > Branchinecta > Branchinecta sandiegonensis. The sequence goes on along the minus strand of JAUPMV010000017.1, from coordinate 3,721,615 downwards.
ACTAATATAAAGGGAAAGACACAAATACACTAGTACATCATTATCAAGACTAACGAATTATCAAGACAAGAGAATAGGATTCCAGTCTAGAATTCCAGGGCTACAATTTCCAGTCGTGGTTTACGTTTTTGTTGAAACTCTATAATAGCTCTTTAGCTGCCGTTAATGGTTCTGTTATCTTAGGCGTTTTTCCGTGCTCCCACAAACAGTTTGTGGGTGGACTGTGGCCGCGGTCTTTCGTGCGGCCCACAGGTGTGTTTCCGCGACCAACAAGATTTTCATGGCTCGCTTTGTGGCTCAAATTCGACAAATAACTGGCGAGGTGATTGTCGATTTTGTGGCTGGGTTCTGGCGGGAAATTTAAATTAAGCAGCAAAATAGTGTTTAAACAATAAAGCTAACTACTTTTTCAAGCAAATAGACTTAAATTAAGGATGCTTTTTGTAGAGAATGGTAAGGAAATAAGCCTGAAGTTCTATTTATTGAGATTTTACATGAATTTTCTTTCTATATTCAGATATTTGAAATTACCGCCAAAAAACAGGCAAAACGGCGTTTCCGCGAGTTTTAACTAGTGGCTCGACTATAGGCGTATTCTCACCATTCCCCGAGGACTCCACTTGAGGAGTCCCCGCGTTTTTGTTTGTCCCGGGGACTCACTCCCGGTATTCTCGCGAGTCCCCTCGGACGGGGAATGCTCCGATTATCACCATCATCATCAGAAAGGTCTCCCTTTCAGACTCGGAGGGGAATCAATTTTTGCCGGTATTGGTGCAATGTAAAATTAATTAAAAAGAATCAGAGTAAAGAAAACCAAAAATAAAGCTGATCCAGACTAATTTCGCCAACTGCATATTATTTCGAACAAAATCCATTTCAGAAGCATTCCCCGTGTTCTCGTTGTTTTCCTAGGCGGAGTCCGCATGGAGTGACTCCCTCTATTCTCGCCGTTCCCTTCGATTCCCCGAGGAGTCCTCGGGGAATCGAAGAGAATGTGGCACACAATCGTGAACTCAGAAATGTCTCGCCCACAGCTGTGTCGCGGAAAAATGCCTTTTGTAAGTCATGAAAAGCTTAGTGCTATGAGGGGGGGGGGGGGGAGGAGGATATATTTAGAAAGAGGGAAATAATTTAAGCTAATTGTTTCTTTTTATCTTGATATTAGTTGCTCGTTTCCGACAAGTAATGGTTGACAATGGTGTAACAAGCGTTTCTTTCAGGTGACCGAGGCCATCGCGCAGGCGAATATTACCAGACGTGTGCGCCGGCTGACCACGAATGTAAGTTGTGTTCTTCTGAGAATTGATGTTATTTTTTTCTTGGAGAGCAGTCTATTTTTCTTAAAAACAGTCGGTTTTTATGGCACTTGCCCTTCGGCCAAGTGCCATATACCGATCGCAGTTTTCTGTCCGTCCGTCGGTCTGTAATACAATAGAAAAAAACGAGATATTCGGGTTTTTTTTCTTGATCAGCTAGTTACCCCTCCAAGATGATGTGCGAGATATCTGCATGTCGTTCAGTCCGCGCCGTTCTTCTGGTTTTTTTTTGTTACATGTCGTCTCTTGTCTGTTGGTTCCGCATCGTTTTCCTGTTGTGATTGTTGTGGATTTTATGATTTAGTTTTGTTTTTTTCGCTGAGGACGGTTTGCCGGAGGTGCAACCAAAATATCCGAAATTTATTTATCCCTCGCACATCATCTTGGAGGGGTAACTAGCTGATCAAGAAAAAAACCCCGAAAATCTCGTTTTTATGGCACTTGCAGCCTCTGGCTCAAGTGCCATATACCGATCACAATTCCGTCTGTCGGTCTGTCGGTCTGTCGGTCGGTCCGAGTTTTTTTGTCCCACATATCCGAGTTAGGGTACTTCCAGATGTGCTAGGACAATGAAACTTGGTAGGCATATCAGGGACCCGACCAAACTAACCTGGAAATAATAAGTTTCCCGATCCGACCATATGGGGGGGAGTGCGGGGCGCTGGAAACTTGCAAATTTAGGGCATTTTGTCACTTTTTTCTGAGTTAGGGTACTTCTAGATGAGCTAGGACAATGAAACTTGGCAGGAATATCAGGGACCCGACCAGACGAACCTGGAAATAATCAGTTTCCCGATACGACCATATGCGGGGGAGTGGGGGCGCTCGAAACTTGAAAATTTAGGGCATTTTGTCACACTTTTTCGAGTTAGGGTACTTCCAGATGAGCTAGGACAATGAAACTTGGCAGGAATATCAGTGACCTGACCAAAGTAACCTGGAAATAATAAGTTTCCCGATCCGACCATATGCGGGGGAGTTGGGGCGCTGGAAACTTGAAAATTTAGGGCATTTTGTCACACTTTTTCGAGTGAGGGTACTTCCAGATGAGCTAGGACAATGAAACTTGGCAGGAATATCAGGGACCCGACCAAACTAACCTGGAAATAATCAGTTTCCCGATCCGACCATGTGCGGGGAAGTGGGGGCGCTGGAAACTTGAAAATTTAGGGCATTTTGTCACACTTTTTCGAGTTAGGGTACTTCCAGTTGTGCTAGGACCATGAAACTTGGCAGGCATATCAGAGACCCGACCAAACAAAATTAGGAATAATCATTTTTCTGATCCGACCATTTTGGGGGGGGTGGAGGGCAGGGGAATCCGTGAAACTGAGAAGTGTGTAACTTTCGAACGGATGATCGGATTGTAATGAAACTTCATAACTGAAGAGAATATATATCTGTAATGTCCCGTTTGAAGTCTTGACCGGATTCGGTAGCCAGGGGGGAGTTGGGGGGGGGGGGGGAGACCGGAAATTTCAAGAAACGGTTAGAATGGAGGGATCGGAGTGAAACTTGCTGGGAAGAACAAGCATCTGCTCTAGATAAGTCCTTTAGACCATTGTACTGGATCCGGACACTTATGGGGGGGGGGGGGGTCCCGGAATTCCGGTGATGGTGGTTTTTTGGATTTTCACGATGAAACTTGGCAGGCATATCAGGGACCCAATCAAACTGACTTCAAAATAAAAATATTGTCGATCAGATAATGGTGGGGGAGTGGAGGGAGGGGAATCCGCAGGGGAATCCGGGAAATTGAGAAGTGTGTAACTTTCGAACGGATGATCGGATTGTAATGAAACTTCATAACTGAACAGAATATATATCTGTAATGTCCCGTTTAAAGTCTTGACCGGATTCGGTAGCCAGGTGGGAGTTGGGGGGGGGGGAGACCAGAAATTTCAAGAAACGGTTAGAATGGAGGGATCGGAGTGAAACTTGCTGGGAAGAACAAGCATCTGCTCTAGATAAGTCCTTTAGACCATTGTACTTGATCCGGACACTTATGGGGGGGGAGGTCCCGGAATTCCGGTGATGGTGGTTTTGGGGATTTTCACGATGAAACTTGGCAGGCATATCAGGGACCCAATCAAACTGACTTCAAAATAAAAATTTTGTCGATCAGATAATGGTGGGGGGAGTGGAGGGAGGGGAATCCGAAATTTTCAGTCATGCGTAATTTTGGAATGGGTGATCGGATTCGAGTGAAATTTAAGAATTCAACAGAGGACATTTCTCCGATGATTTTTTTCATATCCGGACCGGATCCGGCAACTATTGGGGGGGGGGGGGAATACGTGCCCCGTTTAGAATGGAGGGATCGGGATGGAACTTTGTGGGAAGAACAAACAGATGCTCTAGGTAAGTCATTTGCTGAATCGGATTGGCTACGTGCACCGCGGGGGAGCTGGGGGGGGGGGGTGGACCGGAAATCTCGAGAAACGGTTAGAATGATGGTATCGGAGTGAAACTTGCTGGGAAGAACAAACATCTGGTCCATGTAAATCTTTTACATAATTTGACTGGATCCGGACACTTGAGGGGGGGGGGAGGAGGGGTATCCCGGAATTCCGTTTCTTGGGGGATTTTCACGACGAAACTTGGAAGGCATATCAGGGACCCGGTCAAACTGACTTGGAATAAAAAAAAAATCCTCGATATGATAATCTTGGGGGGGGGGGGAGTTAGGGAGGGGAATCCGGAATATTGAGTCATGCGTAACTTTGGAACGGGTGATCGGATTCGAGTGAAATTTAATAATTAAACAGAGGACATTTTTCTCTTGTGACCTTTTTCATTTCCGGACCGAATCCGGCAATTATCGGGGGGAGGGCGGAAAATACTTGACCCGCTTAGACTGGTGTGATCTGGATCGAACTTCGTGGGAATGACAAACAGATGCCCTGGATTAGTCATTTACAGAACCGGATTGGCTCCGGTTATTGTGGGTGGAGTTGGAGGAGGGGGAGGGGGGTCTGGGATTCCGGTGATCGCGCGTTAAGGTACTTCCAGATGTGCTAGGACGATGAAACTTCGCTGGAATATTGGAGACTCAACAACATTTGCTTAGAAATTGCTACTTCCCAAATCCGATTATTCCTTAAAGTACCAATCTTGACCGCAAAGTAAAAAAAATACTTTTAAGCAATATATGCATTTTCGTGATGCCCATCAGCCCATTAGCAGTTTTGCCTCAAGGGTTTTGCTTACAAATGAAGTTCCAGCTCCCTTATAGCGCGCATCTCAACCGCAAAGTCGAAACTTACTTTTGATCAATCAAATCATCTTGACACATGCAAGTGCCATATGAGCTTACAGCTCTTGTTTTCTATTGTAATTGAAATGAATGGTCAGCTTGGCTTCAAACCTTATATTCGTCGGTCTGTCTGTCGGTCGGTCCAGGTTTTAATAGTTTCGGGCACTTCCACATATGCTAGGACGATGAAACTTGGCAGGCATATCAGGGACCCAAAATGATTAAGATGGAAATAGTCACTTCCCCGATCCGAGCATCGTTTGGGGAGTGGAGGGAGGGGGAATCCGGAATCTTGAGGTATTTATAACTTTTGAACGGGTGATCGGATCTTAATGAAATTTTATATTTGGAAAAACCCCGTGCGTCAGACGACCCACTTAAAATCTGGACCGGATCCGGTGACTTTGGGGGGGAGCTGGAGGGGGGAGCCGGAAATCTTGGGAAATGCTTAGAGTGGAGGGATGAGGACGAAACTTGGTGGGAAGAACAAACACAAGTCCCAGATACATCATTGACATAACGGACCGGATTCGGGCACTGTGGGGAGAGTTGGGGGGGGGGGGGGGTCGGAATTCGGTGACACCGCAAGTGAAATTTGGTAGGCATATCAGGGACCCCAAATGAATAAGATGGAGATAGTCACTTCTCCGATCCGAGCATCGTTTGGGGAGTGGAGGCAGGGGAAATCCAGAATCTTGAGGTATTTATAACCTTTGAACGGGGATCTTAATGGAATTTGATATTTGGAAAAACCGGACGGCGGACTGGTTCCGTTGACTTTGGGGGGGAGCTGGAGAGGAGAGGGCCGGAAATCTTGGGAAACGCTTAGAGTGGAGGGATCAGGACGAAACTTGGTTGGAAGAACAAGCACAAATCCCAGATACATCGTTGACATACCGGACGGGATTCGGGCACTGTGAGAGAGTATTGGGGGGTGGGGGGTGGGATTCGGTGGTCCCGCGAGTTCGGTACTAGGACGATGAAATTTGGTAGGCAAACCAGGGACCCGAACAGACTACCTTGAGAATAGTCGTTTCCTCGATGCGACCATCGTTTGGGAGTTGAGGGATGGGGAATCCGGAATCTAGTGGCATGTATAACTTTTGAGCGGGTGAACAGATTTGAATAAAACTTAGCTAGTAGAAAGGACTATCGTCTCAGACGTTCCCCATGAGGTTCGGACTCGATCCGATTCTGGTGGGGGGGGGGGGGGGATTTGGAGGGGGGCACCGAAAATCTCGTGAAAGGTGTGGAGTCGAGGGATCAGGATAGAATTTGGTAGGAAAAATGAGCATAAGCCCTAGACACGTTCTTTGTCAGAACCAGATCTTATCGGGGCTCTTTGGGGGGAGTTGGAGGAGGTTTTTCGTAATTCCGGTGATCGCGAGTTATGACACTTCCAGATGTGCCAAGGACGATAAAACTTGGCGGACATATTATTGACCCGACCAAATAAACTTAAAAACCCGACACAATGACCTAAGAAAACTTTCGTTCCTGTATCCGACCATTTTTAAGGGAGCTAAGGGAAGGGGAATCCGGAAATTACTGACTTCCGTAGGTTGCGAACAGGTGGTCCGATTCGAGTGAACTTTATGGGCGATAAAAACGAATGGGCCAAATGGGATGCAAGTTGGACAGGATCGAGTTAATGCGTCCTAGTTTCGTTATTTGGCGTCCGGTCTGGATCAGGCCACGGTAGGAGGAGGATAAAGCAGGAAAGGAAATTTGCAGATATGCTCCGGTTTGAATCAGACTTGGTTGACGGTAAGAGGAGATGTCAGAGATGCGAAGTTTATGTATCCTAGTCGTATTCGGCCACAGTTGGGGGAGTTGGAGGGGGATTCCGGAAATTATGTGGCTCGCATAGGGGTCAAACGAGTGGAGCGATTTTTAATGAAACTTGCAAAGTAGAAAGATCATGTGCCCTAGGTGACATATTTTAGGGTCCGGACCGAATCCGAGCACGGTAGGGCGGGGGAAGGGGGATACCAGAATTTCCCTAAAAACGCTCAGATTTGAGTGAAACTTGATGGGCAGTAGGAGAAAATGCTTTAGACGAACCAGATTCGGCCGCGACATGGGGAGTTTGAGGGGGTACCGGAAATAGTTGGCACGTTTACGGATCAAATGAATGGATCTCAACTTAAAGGTAGAAAAGTAATATGCCCTAGATGATCCGACGCAATGCCGGAAATACTCACGCTCGAGTGAAACTAGATATCCTATTTCTAGGTCCGAACCTAGGGGGGTTGAAGGGGGTATTCTGTGACATTCACGTCTACTTTCTTGCACCACCTACTCGTAACAAGTGCCATATAAACTCTCGGCTCTTGTCCTAAAAAAGGGGACAAAATTACCAGCCAGTCGGTAAATAGATTGGTCTCTCGCCAAAAATGCTGGCCAGTAACGCCTGTGACCAGGAGCACTGTTTGTGCTTCCTCCGCGTTATTTGTGCCAAATGAAGCTCGGCCGCCCTCTATGCCGACCCGATGGAAAATTTGTAGCCTGCGTAGTTGTATGGTAGTTTTACGATAAATTTGCATGTAATACTATATAGTAGCAAAGAATACTATCATTTAATGTGCCTCAGACTAGTCCAATCTTGTGTAGTAGTATCCAGTAGCATCCTGTATTGCCGTAGTAGCATCCAGTCTTGCTAATAGTAGCATGCATTGGTATGCAGTAACACGGTAGCCTTTAAGTAGAAGCATGTAGTAGCATCGGTTAGTACTGCATGCTACTTTTTCGTACAACTTCGTACTACTATTTTGAGATAATTTTTCATCGGGGACTACCATCTCACATGGAGTCCCACAACGCCACAACTCCCACAGTGAAAAGTCTTCTTTCAGCCCAAGCTGACTGCGAAGGCTCAAGCTAGAAAATGAACAAGTTCATGAAATGAAATGAAATTTTTCAGAATGAACCTGAAGAGGACCCTTGCTAAATATTCCTTCAGCCCAAGCTGACTGCGAATCATATTTGACAGTGCAAAACGTATACCGCGTATTCGTCAGCTGAATTACTTGAGCTATATTTGGACGAGAATAGCCCAAGCTGACTGCGAATCATATTTGACGGTTCAAAACGGATAAGTCAGCTACATTTCATTAGAGCTATTTTTCGGCCCTCAAGCCGCTCAAGTTGGAAAATGAACTTCAAATGAAGCTCTAATGAAATGTAGCTGACTTATCCGTTTTGCACCGTCAAATATATTTCGGCCCTTCTTGGCAAGGTTCCTGTTCAGGCCCAAGCCGGTCTAACTGGAAAATGAACTTGTGACACAACAAACTAAAGATTCTAGCTTAGCCTTAAGTACCCGATTTGTTGAATTCGTTTGTGAGAGTTGCTTGGAGTTAAATTTGGTGCTGTGATTTCATTATGGACGCGGCTGCTGTTTTTGCTGCTCGATTGGGTCGTTGGTAGGGTAGATATTCTTCCTCATTTGGATTGACTTTTTTGTTGTAGAGGAGGTCTTGGGGTCTGAATTTCCTTTCATTGATGATGCCGAAATGTATCTCAAATAAAGTTCAGCTGACTTATCCGTTTTGCACCGTCAAATATATTTCGGCCCTTCTTGGCAAGGTTCCTCTTCAGGCCCAAGCCGGTCTAACTGGAAAATGAACTTGTGACACAACAAACTAAAGATTCTAGCTTAGCCTTAAGTACCCGATTTGTTGAATTCGTTTGTGAGAGTTGCTTGGAGTTAAATTTGGTGCTGTGATTTCATTATGGACGCGGCTGCTGTTTTTGCTGCTCGATTGAGTCGTTGGTGGGGTAGATATTCTTCCTCATTTGGATTGACTTTTTTGTTGTAGAGGAGGTCTTGGGGTCTGAATTTCGTTTCATTGATGATGCCGAAATGTATCTCAAATAAAGTTCAGCTGAAGTATACGTTTTGCACTGTCAAATAGGACCCTCGCGAAGAAGGGCCGAAATATAGCTCTAATAAAATTCAGCTGACGTATCCGTTTAGCACTGCCAGTTACAGTGAAAAGTGATAACTATTTTACCGGGATGAAATTGAAAAAATTCTGTTCTGTTTTCTATTTCCTTGATTCAGATGAGTAGATGTGCAACATGTAACGTGTAGATACATGATTTATGGCGCATTTACAGCGGGTATTCACCTTGTCTTAGCAAGACCTGACCAATATGTTTGACTGCGGTAAACGAATACGTCAGATGAGTTTTCTTGAAGCAGTAGCCTGTTTCGTCCTTTCTTGGCAAGGGTACTCTTCAGCAGAGCAAAATAACACTAGGGAGTAGCGCCAAGACCTATGCTCTCAATGCTTGGGAAACGTGCCGTACTAGTAGCACCGCCCACTAGGCTTGCGGCATTTAAAGCGAGACAAACTTGCGGGTGTGAAAATTTCTAGTATAGCAAAGGTGCGGTCTGCACATCCCAAGGAAACAATGGAAGCTATATCATTTTTTAGCCTTGTTCAGAATATGAAGCTATCGCAGCCAGCGCTAGTGAACGACTGAATGAGTTTCAGTAGGAACGTTCTCTGTCGCTAGTGATTCTAGTATCGCTGCTATTAGGGTGTGTGTCAGTTTCGATACTCCGATACTAGTGTCAAGTCGTTTCGATACTCCCTAGTGTTATTTTGCTCTGCTCTTTAGGCTCAGTTTTGAAAACCGAACCTGTGCTAAAGTATTTATTCAGATAATGTGTACAACGGATACGTCAGCAACGATGCTTCATCAGCGATATTTCGGCCATTCTTGACAAGGGTCCTCGTCAGGCTGCCAATCTTCAGGTCCAACGTCGGGGAAGGCAATAAACCTGTATTTATATCATTTGCAAATCTTATATTGCTGTTATTTATATCATTTTTATTTATATCATTTACAAACAAATCATTTATATCCGTTGTATACATTATTTGAGTAAATGTTTCAAAGTCAGCTTGGGCTAAAGGAATATTTTGTGCTAAAGTAAATGAAGATTCTAGCAACGATGTGTATCTGACATTGCTACTTCGTAAGGAACTGCTGGGTGTTAAAAATGGTGCTGAGGTTTAATTTTGGACACGGCTGCTCTTGCTGATCGGGATTTACTTTCGTTTTGGTGTAGAGAAGGGCTTGGGGTTCGAATTTTCTTGCACTGATAATGCCTGAGCTTTAGTGGATCCTTTGTTTCTTTTCAGGTCAACATTCTTGCGAACCGTCTCCAGCAGATCCAACAGACTTTAGAAGCCAATGAGTGCAGTTCTAATCCTTGCCGTAATGGCGGAACATGTATAGATGGATTCGGAAGTTTCCAGTGCATCTGCCCGGTGACATGGGAGGTACGAAGTTAGGCATTACTCGTTGGTCGACAGAACTAAGGCGTATTCTCGCCGTTTCCCGAGGACTCCTCGGGGAGTCGAAAGGAACAGCGAGAATAGAGGGAGTCACTCCACGCAGACTCCGCGTACAGAAAACAGCGAGCACACGGAGAATGCTTCCAAAACGGCTTTTGTTCGAAAAAAAATATGCAGTTGACGAAATTAGTCTGGATCCACTTTATTTTTGGTTTTGTTTATTCTGATATTTTTATTAATTTTATATTGCACCAACGCCAGCAAAAATTTATTCCCCTCCGAATCTGAAAGGGAGTCCTTTTTGATGAGGGTGATGATAATCGGAGCATTCACCGTCTGTGGGGACTCGCGAGAATACGGGGAGCAAGTCCCCGGGACAAATGAAAACGTGGGGACTCCTCAAGTGGAAAATATGCAGTTGACAAGAGTGCAACAGACAAGAGTCAAGGTTCAAGGTTTAGGACAACGGATGGACGTGCACAGGAAAAAACTTTGCGGACACACTGCTTGTATTTTAGAAAGTTTTTAGACAAAAATTAACTTGAGATAAGATTTATTCTCTGCTGCCTCGCAACATTGAATAGCCTATATATAACAAAGGTTATTCTAGAATATTCGCTATCACTTGAAGTCGTATCAGCCTCCGGAGAAGATTCTCTTTTACGCTGTTAAAGTTTCGTTTTCATTTAACTGAATACAATGGGTTATTTGGATTCTTCAAAGGGATTTTTTTATTTTCCACTATTTACTCTAGTACAGAATATCGTTCAGAATATCTGCGGCCGTCCCCACAACGTAAATTCTACTATGACGCGGGAAATTTCAGTCTCAAAACAAACGCGGCTTTTCAGTGGGAAGTGGTGAGATTGGTGAAGATTGCTTATTGCCTGAACAAAAAAAAAAATTACAAAAATACATGCGAATAGAGGGACCACAAATCACACAGAAATTCCACTATTTGAAAATCGATTATTCGTGAATAGCGGAACAGCGAAGTAACACATTTCCAGCGGGTCTTCAAGCGAATTTAAGTGAATAAGTCATGGGTACCTAGACTGTCCTATCCCAGCCATTTTCCGTTAAACTTTAAAGATTTTAATAATATTAAGTACCTGTGCGACGAAGGAAAGTATGCATTACATACACTGTCAGAAGTTTCATAACAGATTGCGCATAACACTTTCAAGAATAAAACCTTTTCACTTAGAAATAAAGTGTTATGACCAATTAATTTTACACTATTTCGTGCCTAGATCTCCAACAACACCTTCAATTGGTAAAAACTACTAACGGGGACGAAAGAAACATAACATATAACATCCCAAAGTGTTATCTGTTGAAACCGCGCATCCTGCTGTTGTCGTTATGTACTTCTGACAGTGTAGTATTTTTACCTATTGAAGGTGTTGTGGGAGATCTGGGGTGTTATTCTTGGTGTTATTCTTGAAAGTGTTATGCGCAATTTGTTATGAAACTTCTGAAAGTGTACCTCTTCGAGAAAAACTATTAGAGATTAGGTACTTGCACAAACCACCAGCTGACACATAACTAATCGAACTCAAAGCATGCGTGGATACTAAATGAACAGATTTGACGGTGACGAATAATGTTCAGATAGAGCAATGGTGGCCATTATTCGAAATTAAGGGGTCAGGATCGTTGACAACAGTGACTAATCGGGTTAAGCTAGTCCTAAAGCGACCTTGACTGCATCTGGCCCCAAGAACTTTGCTGGAGTTCCGCAGGAACTTTTATTCTCCTTTTTGTTAATTTTTCGGGAAAACCTACTTTCGTTCTTGTAAAACTATTCTTTACCTTCCCCCTTGGTGTGAGAATAGAATTATTGTTCGGAAGTTCGGCATTCTAGATAATTCTTGTTCTTAATCTTATTCTTGAGCCCAAGCTAACTTTGAAACATATATTCAAATAATGTAAACAACGGATACGTCAGCTACGACGCTTCATCAGCGATATTGCGGGCCTTCTCGAAACAAACCAAGGTATGCAACCTGTAAGACGAGGACCCTGTAAGATTACAGGTTTGTATCCTTCCCCGGCGTTGACCCTGAAGATTGACAGCCTGACGAGGACCCTTGCCAAGAAGGCCCGAAATATCGCTGACGAAGAATCGTAAGCTAATTGACGTATTCATTGTATACATTATTTGAATACCAGACAATTCGTCTAAGTTACTATACTACAGAGGAAGCTGTCGGGGTCAGCCTATTCTTGCCCCCCCCCCCCCTTTGTGTTTTATGTATTTGTATGTTATTTTGAGTAAATTTCTGCTTTCTCTGCTGTTTACTCCACTTGCCTTACTCTTTGGATTTGTGGGTTATAAACTGGTTATAAAGTATTGACGGCCAGTTGTTTGTCACTGGGAAACAAAAAAAAAGATTTCTAAGGACCCTGGTAAGCTTCATTGCTTACTTCTGTCGCCCTATGTGAATGAATGAATCTATTCCCAAAAAGCCCGTGGGACCATGACAGGAAAACAAATAAACACAAAATAATATTAAAAAACATGACACGTATGGTCATGGGGTTCATTTTCTAGTGTTTTGAGAAGAGATCGAAGGGTGGGTGTTGGAAATTCTTGGGATTGATTTTGCGTAATGAAGAATGGTGAGGAAGAATGATTTAGTTTTGTATGTAAAGTATATGTAATCCGTTTTAATTGTACTTGTGTAGTGATTGCAACAAGCTAAAAACTTAACGCCAAATGTATTAATAAACAAAAAAAATAAATAAAATCCAGTTATTCAGTGATGCCAAAGATTAGGGCGATATCTTTTTTGTAGCACGCATGGTATTTATTTGGTTGTGCTTTTTGCTGAATAGTTGTCATGACCCTATGGAGGAATAATTTCTATTCCGTTCTTTCTTTATCCAGGGTGCCAATTGCGAGACAGACGTAAACGAATGCGCAAATTTTCTCGGCACAGGTCTGGGCTGTCAGAACGGAGCGACGTGTGTAAATTTACCTGGGTCGTATCGGTAATTATTCGCTTTTTTACCTTTCCTACTCCATCTTTTTCTTTGCTGCTTCACTATTTGCAACTTACGTTCCGCAAGCTCCTCCCTGTTCATTGATAGGTTGGGGAAAAATGGTCTTTAAAATTTCTCCATCCATTCAGGTAATGCGCTATGCCCTGAAGCTTATCTTGAGCTTATTAAAGTGGGTCCTCCACTGGTCTATCGTAAGTCTGTCGTAACCGTGCTCGTCCGGACTCGTCCGGACTCGACATTAATGGGTTCAGTGAAGGGTTAGCAACTATCAAAATTGTAATTCACCTTTTCATTTCTAGTTCAGATGGATAGTAAAACGACGGATACTACAGGATGCTAAAACGAGCAAGGAATGGTGAACTTTGAATTGGGAAAGTTGCCGACCCCTCAAAGAATACTAAACAGAGGAAGGGAACGGTGCGGCTTTCCAGTTTTGAATTCTGGCGATAGCCTTCCTTGTTTTAGTATGCCCTTCCTCGTTTTAGTATGCTCTTCCTTGTTTTAGTATGCCTTCCTGCTTTTCTCGCGTTCCCTTCTCTTCCTGGTTTCAGTCGATCCCGAGGCTAACACGGGCATTGGAAAAACAAACACTCACTAACAATACAAATAAAGCACAAAATAACAAACAGTAAATACGAAACGAACATAAATCAAGTTGAGTTAAAATGTTTAGTGCAATACGGAACGAATGAATTTAGGTATCTTTCTGAAGATTTGTAGACGGGGGAACCAGCTTTGGTTTCGGGTCGTTCTTGCTTCGCGTGTTATGTCCAGGAGAGGGTGTAACGAAGTCCGGAAGGACTAGGAACACTTAGGATGTTAGCTGTTATGTTTTTCAAAGGTTACGATTAAAAACGTTGTGCATACACGAGGAGCCGAAATACCACCGAAAAAATATCTGCTGACTTTTTTGTTTGTCATCATGACCTCGGAAAAGTCAGCAGATGCTTTTCCGCGATTTTCGGCTCATCCGTCGTAACAGATAAGTGGAAATCATAACAGATCAGTGTTAAGTGTTATCTGTTGAAACTGTTCATTCATGTGTTATCGGTTATAAAGCTTCTAACAGTGCAGTTAAATAGTCCCATTCTCGGGACTGCTTCGGCTGTGCTTTAAGTATGATGGGAGCCGCATGTAGGCCTGACCCGTAGAGAGCAAGGGGGCAGTTGGTGCTCTTTATTCAGTTTGCTTTGCTTTAGTATTGCAATTTTGCTTTATTATTAGTTGCGTTTTCGCTGATACCATGGTATCTGTTACCACGGTCTAAAGTCGTTTTTGCAGTTATCGTGGTATCTGATACCACGGTCAAAAGGCGTTTTTGCAGTTGTCGTGGTATCTGGCCAGCTATCGTGGTATCAGATATTCAGATACTACGGTCCGACCGTGGTAACTGGCCGTGGTATCTGAAAAGTCATCTCACTTTCATCAAATTTGGTCAGATTGGTGAGAAAGAAGTTTAGCACTTAGTGATGTAACTGGATATCTGTTTTTCTTTTGGGATGACTTCGAAAAGTGCAATTTCGGCAATAGTCGTTTTTGCAGAGCACCGTGTATCAGATACCACGATAACTGCAAAAACGACTAATTGCAGATCCAGTTACCGTGGTAACAGATACAATGGTATCAGCGAAAACGCAACTATTGGCTTTTGTCGGGCGTCAGTCGACTCATCGGCACACCGGGTGCTTTTTAAGGGATCGACTAAAACCAGGAAGGGAAGGGAACGCGAGAAAAGCACGAAGGCATACTAAAACCAGGAAGGGCATACTAAAACGAGGAAGGGCATACTAAAACGAGGAAGGAATTCAAGGCTGCGAAAAAATGGAACGCTGCACCGTTCCCTTCCTCTGTTTAGTATTCTTCGAGGGGTCGGCAACTTTTCAAACTCAATGTTCACCATCCCTTCCTCGTTTTAGTATCCTGACATGGGTTCAGTGAGGGGTCAGCAACTATCAAAACTGTAATTCACCTTTTCATTTCTAGTTCAGACGGGTACTAAAACGACGGATACTACAGGATATTAAAACGAGGATGGTGAACTTTGTATTTGGAAAGTTGCCGACCCCTCAAAGAATACTAAACAGAGGAAGGGAACGGTGCGGCTTTCCAGTTTTGAATTCTGGCGACAGCCTTCCTCGTTTTAGTATGCCCTTCCTGGTTTTAGTATGCCTTCCTGCTTTTCTCGCGTTCCCTTCCCTTCCTGGTTTTAGTCGATCCCTCTTTTTAAAACCAAGAAATCATGGTCTGCAAACCTTTGTCGGACAAAACACAGAAGAAATCCAATTCTTTGTGCTTTTGTCGGGGCATCGGGTTATTTTTATAAATACGAAATACAGAGGAAAATACAGAGCTGTTTATTCAAGAATCATCTAGATTTGCCCAGAAATTAGTTCAGACGAGTTGGAATTAGGTGTGAGTACTATTCTGGCTCACCCGTTTCACTTTGCCCACTATTTTAGGTGTATGTGTACTTCTGGTTGGTTCGGCATCCACTGCACCACCCAGTCAGACGCCTGTTCTAGTGGGAGTGGCCGGGAACTTTGCGGCAACGGAATGTGTATCAGCCAGCCCGGAAGTGGGCGGGGCTATTCCTGTATTTGTGACCAGGTTAGTGTTGCATACAGCGACAATTGTACCATGTTGGTACGTCTCGTCTCTACTGGTACAATCTGGCACAATCACACATAAAGCTGAATCCAACCCAAACTCGGCAGCGAAGAGAAGGGTCTAGTAACACATGTAGGCTACTGAAATGATTGAAAAAAAATGTCTGAATTATTGTTTTCTTATATTGAACTATTCCTCGCCAACGATCCGATCACGCGGGAAAAAAAAAATGAGGGACATGGTGCAATTTCTTTGTCAGTGGTATATTTTCCGGGCATTCTGTGGTATTTTTTCTTTCGGAGCGTTGGCAACACTCAGGTGGGTTCCTTGCAGCTCTGGTCTGCTTCAGGTCTGCTTCTTTATTATTATAGTTGTTTTATTATCTACTATTTCAATCTGTAAATAAGAAGGGAAAGGCTGAGTACACTGATCACTCAATCAATCAATCAAATTTATTTCCAAAGAGCTTAAAGCTAGAAGAGAAGTAAAATATTTACGAAATACACAAAAACAAAAAAAAATAATAATAGTACACTTACAGGATATGATCAGAAATGAATGCTGGAATGAAAACTGTTTTTTTTTTTAAATACGGAGAATGTTTATGCCGGTTTTCGAAGTATGAGCGTAGTTCTTTTATGATTTCGAAGCATGGTTTAAAAGATCCTATTGAAGTTGTGCAGCGTAAGCGTTTGCGGTTTCTTGAAAAATGTAAGATGTTTATTCATAACCTATGTGAGGCTATCAGTTCTACTGAACCTGATTGGTTGATGTATAGTGTTTAATCGTGTTATAGTTTATTTACTTTATATATTTTATACTCGTCGTATACGGCGGATACAAATAAATGAAAATAAAATGCAAAATGAAATGAAAATTGGGCTGAAGGATTGGCAGGACAAGGAGAAAACCGATTGCCAGTGTTCCTCTCGGACCGACGCACGGACGACGGGAGGGGATGGGGGAATAGACAGCTCATCCGGGGACAACACACTATCTTCGCTCCGACATTTTTTGAAAGGGTATTTCTGCGTCAGTTATGGAACGCCCAGTTTAAGAAGAGCCTTATCATATGAAATTTAATGGCGATCAGATCAGAGGCATTACTAGCCAAAATGTTTGGGGGGGGGGGGGGGTCAAGGTATTTACCGACTATTATTAAAAACGACAATTATTGAGAAAAAAAGACTGTGTTGACGAAAAAATCGGCTGATTTTAAGAAAAACTACTATTTTTAGGAGAAACTGCTATTTTTAAGAAAAAAACACTATTTTTGCGAGAAACTGACTATTTTATAAAAAAAAATCGAATGTTTCCAAGAAAAATCGACTATTTTTACGAAAATTGTGGCGCTTCGCGCCGACTCGGCTATTTTTTACAGACTGGCCGACAACATTCAGGGGGGGGGGGGTCGTCACGCCCCTGGATCAGATAGCTCTGCAGAAAGAGAGGAATGCCAACTAGTGAAGCGTATTCTAAATGAGGACGGATATAGGTTTACACGGATAAGGTGGAAAAAACGAGAAAAATGAGACGGACTAGTTCTACCGTAGTTATTGACGAAGTCCTTCCGCCATCTACCCTTTAGTAGATCTACCGAGACCTACTCTCCTCATCTGTTTGTTTCATCTACTGCTTGGTATGGCGCCAAACGATATGGTTTCGAGGGTGGTGGATAAGGCTAGGTCTTCAGTAGGGTCATTGGGACCTTGATTTTCCTCTGAAGACAGGCGGGCCTGACCTTACCTTAGGTTCCACTCTCAAAACCAATCAACCAACTAGGGTTAGAGATGTCCTAGGTAGCCTAGGGTTCAGACGCACTCTTCTCTTTCTCTCTCGATAAAACAAGCGTATACTCAGCTACTATTTACAAAAGTCTCCAACAAGATGGTAAAGTTGATGACTAATGTTTGGTCAGATTGCAGATGGAGCATATTCATCATTACTTTGTTTTAATTGAGACCGAATACATTTTTATCGTCCGAGGTTTAGTTTTTCATCGTCATGGCCAATAATTTGTTCTAAAAATGGAAGTCGGGACGCATCCGATAATTGTTTTTTCGTCAGCAAAAAAAAATGGGAAATACGTATGTACAGCCATAATTTAATTTAATCCGACCAGTCATATACAACTTTGGCGAAATAGTTAATGACTAAAATCTTAATAATTAATATCTTTAATAACTAAATTGCTATTCGATGTTCTTAAGTTACAAAATGTCTTAAGTTACAAAAAGGAAAGGTAAATTATATATATATAAATATGTATTATCAATAAGTTTTGTCGCAACTGCGCGCCATCTAACAGAGACTGCGGGAGTGTAGGGGGGGGGGGAGTGAAGGTCATCCAGAAAAAATGCCGTTGATAGGCTCTTGTGTTTTATCCTTTAAAGGACATTTCGCACGACATAGTGTTTCTGCTAAGATGTTCTGGGATAGTTGACTGCTTTAAAACTTAGCCATGCTTATAGCAACTTACACAAGGCTTCGTCCGTTTTAACACAACGGGACTTCTGACCAGTAGGTTCCTCGGAAACGATGGTCTAGAGCCTCATACGTCACATCAAGGAAAAAAACGTGGCAAGCGTGATAATCAGTGTAATACCAATAGAAGAGATAAGATACACTTATGATGTGTAGAATTTCGGCAACTAGAATGGATGGAAATACTACTGAAGTAGGATGAATTACTATCATAAGTGCGACGTGTCCTTTTACTTCGCAACCTTCCCGGTGAAAATGTGTAGCCTATTCAGTTGTGAAGTTGTAGGCTATGTAGTTGTACGAAATACTTTCATTTCTTCAGACTGGGATAATCTTAAACAGTAACAGCATCCAGTCTTAATATAGTAGCTTGTAATATAGTAGCATCAGGTACTACAGCATGCTCCTAAAGCTTAAAGGACCCCTCTTACTTATTCTGCCTTTTAATATATACCTAGCTCCCTTGTGGAAGTATAAGCTTCTAAAATTCCCACCTTTCTCCATTGTTTCGTTTTGTGCCTATGAAATTTTAGCGCTTTTTCGGCTGTGCCGAGTTTGCCCGTCAGACGACGTAAAGTTTGCCGGAATCTTATATCTCCTTCTAACAACTCGTTCACATATAAGGATATGATACTCTTCTCTTTTTTACTTCTTTTATTGCTTAGTTTTACAACTTTTTAACCACGGCGCGTTTAGTTTTCAAACGTTTTGCGCTCAGCCGCCGCATCGGAGAGCAGGAAGGCTGGATAGAGTCGACAAGCTCTAACAAGAAAATCGCTAATTTCCGGTGGAAAGTAATGGTGTTTTCGAAAATCGTTTTTACTGGTCTGTTTCGTAGGAAAAAGATCATTTCAAGTAAGAGTTGTGCTTTAAAACTTCATATCACTAATTTTCAACAGTTTTCCATCGGTTTATTCCAGTAAAGTGTCATTTTAAAATATCTGAAAACGACTTCCATGCTGAGAATTGGTTGTGGTTCGGATGTTACGTTTTCCTTTCCGGTAGGGTTGGAAGAGCGAGTCAAACAGTCCGGCGTGTACTATTGACATTGACGAGTGTCAATCGGCGAAGCCTCCCTGCTCCATCGCTCCTGCTGTCCAGTGCGTCAATACTCCAGGGTCCTACATGTGTGGACCCTGCCCTCAAGGTAAGCTCCATTCCCTGTTCATTCTCACATTCATTTCTCCATTCCTTCAAATAGATTATTTTGTACACTGTCAGAAGTTTCATAACAGATTGCGCGTAACACTTTCAAGGATAACACCTTTTCGTAGATAAATATTCTTTGAGCCCAAGCTGACTTTGAAACATTTATTCAAACAATGTTTACAACGGGTACATCAGCTACTATTCTTCAACAGCGATATTTCGGCCCTTTTTGGCAAGGGTCCTCGTCAGGCTGTCAATCCTCTGGTTCAACTTCGGGGAAGGAAACAAACCTGTAATCTGAAAATCAGCCGACTTTTTTTCAAAAATGTCATATTTTTTTGAAAACAGTCGTTTTTTTCTGGAAAAACAGTCGGTAAAAATTATCAGCCAGTCGGTAAATTCCTTGCCCCTCCCCCCCAGACATTTTGGCTAGTAACGCCTCTGGATTACAGGTTTGTTTCCTTCCCCGAAGTTGAACCAGAGAATT
Organism: Branchinecta sandiegonensis; assembly: GCA_030848855.1. Lineage (NCBI taxonomy): Eukaryota > Metazoa > Arthropoda > Branchiopoda > Anostraca > Branchinectidae > Branchinecta > Branchinecta sandiegonensis. The sequence continues at coordinate 3,701,995 of JAUPMV010000017.1, read as the reverse complement.
GACAGCCTGACGAGGACACTTGCCAAAAAGGGCCGAAATATCGCTGATGAAGAATCGTAGCTGACGTACCTGTTGTAAACATTGTTTGAATAAACACCTTTTCACTTAGAAATAAAGTGTTTTGACCAATTAAGTTTACACTATTTCCTGCCTAGATCTCCAACAACACCTTTAATTGGTAAAAATACTAACGGGAACGAAAGAAACACAACATATAACATCCCAAAGTGTTATCGGTTGAAACCGCGCATCCTGCTGTTGTCGTTATGTAACTTCTGACAGTGTAGTATTTTTACCTATTGAAGGTGTTGTTGGAGATCTGGGCACGAAATAGTATAAACTTATTGGTCATAACACTTTTTTTCTAAGTGAGAAGGTGTTATTCTTGAAAGTGTTATGCGCAATCTGTTATGAAACTTCTGACATTGTACTCACTATGCTCAAGAACAAATAATCACATAGAATCCCCGTCTCCATGTCTCTGTAGTATGACTATGCAGATTCGAATATTTCCCCGTACCCTGTCCGCTGCGAACGAGCGTAGGTTAGTAGCTTCGCGCCACACCACGTTTCGTTATCTCTACAAATAGCTAAATCGCTGTGAAGCCGCCTTGAGGAAAAGTAGAAGTCAAAGCTCCGGAGCGAGTCAGCGCATTGAGTACGCCTCTTGCATTCTCTGTGATGAGCAACGGCGATGACGGATGAGTAAACGGGTATCAACATCAGCTCAAAGCTAGAGTAAATACCTCTAGGTCCGCTCAGTTTTGTCGGGGTATTCATAGTCGCTGCATGGGACTAAAGACGGAGGTTCTATCTGATTATTTGTTCTTGCTGTACTTTTGTTCAAACAATGTTTACAACGGATACGTCAGCTACGATTCTTCATCAGCGATATTTCGGCCCTTCTTGGCAAGGGTCCTCGTCAGGCTGTTAATCCTCTGGGTCGATTACAGGTTTGTTTTCCTTCCCCGACGTTGACCGAGAGGATTAACAGCCTGACGAGGACCCTTGCCAAGAAGAGCCGAAATATCGCTGATGAAGAATCGTAGCTGACGTATCCGTTGTAAACATTGTTTGAATAAATGTTTCAAAGTCAGCTTGGGCTCAAAGAATATTTATCTTGCTGTACTTGTTTACTTCTCCATATTAGTTTTTCATCAATGTTTGTTGTCTGCTTGCGTACGGTATAGATTCAGCGTGATATCGATGGCTATGTATGTGGGATCCGCGTATTTAACAGGGTGGATGTCAGTGCTGGCTCTCGCCTCGCGATTCGGTCCACTGGTCTGGGCCAGTCAAGATGAAAAGTACCAGGCGTATTCGGGACCTGATCAGATTCACTTCGTAATCATCATTTCTGTAATCGAACCATCCGTGGGGGTGGACGGATGGGTAATCCTGAGCCTTGTGGCATGCTTACCTCCAGAACGTAATTAACTTGCTTTTTGGCCAGTGATCAGCACATGCCCAGGACATTTTTTTTTTTTTTTCGTATACTCCATCTTTTTCCTCCTTTGTGTGGTTGATGGGCAGTAAAATATTTCATTCATTCATAATCCATTAGTCCAGACAAAATACGGCTACGAGTGGCTCTTTTTGGTAATAGCCTCTTTGAGATGAAAATTATCCCCTCATAATGCATTTGCAAAATACCAGAAGAATCAAAAACAACTCTGACATAATTCAGCCTCAATCAAGGGCGTAATTGGTGTACAACTGAAGAAAACTCTGACTTTTACTGCAACAATCACATAAATTGCACTTTCTTGGAGATTTGGAATTCATCTCTGAGAAGTCTCAGAACACATGCACCGAAGCAATTTTGAATATTTTTGGTTTGTAGCAAACGTCAATCTCCATCGTACGCTGCGGTAATGAGGTTCTGCAAGAACACGAAACCCACAAATTCGGAAGCGATGGCGCGTACCATTTGAAGACTCTTTATTCTTAAGGTATTTACATAAATTAAGTCGCAAATACTGTCCTCTGTGCTTTGATAAATTGTTTTCTTTTTATTACTGTTTCTTCTTTTCTAGGTTATACTGGGAATGGCCACTATTGTATTGATATCGACGAATGCCTGATCAACAATGGCGGTTGCAGTCAGATGCCGAGAGTCCAATGTATAAACACTATCGTAAGTCCGTGCGTTCATTGGAGGGGAGGGGTAGAGTTGCCAAAAGGGAAAAACCAACACGTTAAATAGGTCGGTCATCATCAGTTATTTTTTTTTTTAAGAAAGCAAAAAAATAGAATTTAAGATCGTTGACGCCATATAGTATTTATTTATTTATTTGTGACCAGCTTTTTGTATAACAGCGGAGTATGCGTAAAATACACATAATAGTAATAACTGTATTCAAAGCCAAAGGCCATATATAAGAAAATACACATAAAACCACAAAACAAAATAACTTTACATGAACTAAACTTCACCATAACTCTCTTGAAATTTCACCACGCCATCAACAAATCTGCAAATTTTACATATAATGCTTGGCGTTGTGCTCTTTAAGATGTCACGAAGTAACAAAACCTTACCTCCCAATAATTCCCTTCTTAACCCAGAAAGCTCTGGACACAGGCACAAAACATGGACCAAATCATCAACTCCATTACCACAAAGAGGGCAAGCACAACCGGATGGCTGGTCTTCATCTTTTCTCTTCAAAAAGTAACTATGTCTATGCACTGATAGACAGTTGGCCCGCAACTGGGTACCGCAAATATAACTGGGGCAAATCTATCTTAAAATATACCTCTTCACCAAAAACTTCTTTTCATTGTCTATAATATTTCAGTGTCCCTGACCTACTTACCATCCCCTCCCATTTTTGGACTTCTTGGTCTTTTAGCACTCTAATTGCTATTGCCAGGAGATCTTGCATACCTTCACCTGGGCCAAGGCCTTCATTCCATACATACGCTAGGCCTCTTGGAAGTCCTGTTTTCACTTGTTTTTTAGATATACGAAAAGTTTTTGACCGTGTTAACCACGAATTGTTGTTTGAAAAGTTACGAACAAGGGGTATGCCAAAGCTGCTGGTTGATTTTCTTTCAAAATGGTATGTTCAACAGGAGTTTCGTGTGAAGTGGGGGTCAAAACTGTCCGCTCCTTTTCATGCTGCTAACGGAATTAAACAAGGGGGAATAATTTCTCCTCTTTTATTTAATGTTTTTATAGATGACCTTTGTAAACAATTAATGGAGAGCCGTGTAGGCTGTAACATCTCTGGTGTGTTTTTGAACTCGATCGCTTACGCTGACGACATGGTTCTAATGGCGCCGTCGGCGAACGCATTAAATCTCCTGTTGAAGATTTGCGCAAATTATGCAGCGACGCATGACATTATTTTCAATTCTGCGAAGTGCAATTACATGATTTTTATCCCGAAACATTTTAAATCCCTGATATTTCCGGCTATTCGACTTGGTGATTTTGTTTTAAAGAGAGTGCACAAAGTGAAGTACTTAGGTTATTTTTTAGATGATGACCTGTATGACGATTCAGCAGTTTCGAGTCAGTATCGGGGTCTTTGCGCGCGTGCGAACCACTTAATTCGTAATTTTAAATTTTGTACTGTGTCGGTTAGAATTCTTTTATTTAAGACGTATTGCACACAACTATACTGTCTCCCACTTTTTGATAACTATCTTGAGACGACGATGCGTAAACTAAAAGTTTGTTTTAACAATGCATTCCGTCATCTCCTTTCATATAATCGACGTTACTCTGCTAGTCAAATGTTTTTAGAAAATGAAACTGAATCTTTTGATGTTATGAGGCGGAAAGCGATAGTTAGTTTTGTTGCAAGGTTAGAAGTTTCCGATAATCCACTTTTAAAGGCAATTCGTGAGAATGCAGAATGCCGTTCTGGACATTTTTACCGACTTTTCCGTCGACTGTGCTATTGCCCCGAGCCACCGAATGGTTAAAATGATTGTATATATTTAGTAAGAAAATTCATGTGTTAGTGTAATCTTATTATGTGATGTGTAATATCACGAATTAAATAAATTGATTGATTGATTGATTCCTCCAGTAGGTTCTTTACTTTAAAAGGCCACGTTCTCTTTCTTCATATCAATAGTTCCATATAAGCGGCTTTCAAAAGCCTCTTAAAAAGCCTGAGTTAACTTCACCCAGAATCGAAGGATTTGAGATACCCTTTGTATTTTCATAGATAATATACCTAGGTCACCTCTAAGAACTTGGGTGTGGGTTGTTGGGTGCAACCGATATACTCTTTTATAGTATTGCAGCTGAATTGACTCTAGCTGTGGAGCTGGATCGAATCCCCATAACTCCGCCCCGTAATGGAATGTGAGCATAATTTTTGAATTGAAAATATTCTTATGAATCTTCAAGTTTTTATGGCACTTGCAGCTCCGCTCAAGTGCCATATACCGATCACTTTTCGGTCGGTCGGGCTGTGGGCCCACTCTTCTCGAGTTCGGGTACTTCCAGAAGTGCTAGGACGATGAAACCTGGCAGGCATATTAGGACCCGGTCAAACTAATTTGGACATAGTCACTTGCACGATCCGACCATCGTGGGGGAGGGGGAGGTGGCGGAATCCGGAAAATAGGGGCATGCCTAACTTTCGAATGGGTGATCGGATCTTAATGAAACTTGATATCTGGACAGACCTCGTGTCTCAGATGTCTCGTTTCAAGTCCGGGCCAGATCCGATGAATCTGGGGAAGAGTCGGAGTGGGAAACCGGAAATCGTGTGAAACTCTCAGAGTGGAGCGATCGGGATGAAACTTGGTAGGAAGAACAAGCACAAGCTCTAGATACATCTCTGACAGAACTGGACCGGATTCAGACATTGTGTGGGGATTTGGAGGGGGGACTGGAATATCGGCTATCCGTAGTTAATTTTTTTGCCGGAAAAGTAGTTCAACCGGAATCCGGCCGAAACCGATACTTGGCAGAAGTAAGCAGGAAGTTTCGATCAGTTTCGTCGAAGTAGAAATGACGTATAGGGGTAAACATACATGCTGAATCCATACCTGACCTTGGTTTTCTCAGATGACTAGCCATGGGCATTAATCTGTTTCTAAATTTTAATAGTAAACATGTTCAAGGAGTCTGGCGAAAACCAGATATCTACAAGACGCAATTGTCTGGATCAAATATTGGGGGTGCATGGATGAGAGTGTGAACACATGCTTTGCGAATGTATTGAGCTGAGTGACTGGAGAAAAGAAGAGTATGATGTGTGCGTATTTGACGAAGAGTGGTTAAAACAAATTTTTAAGGATGAGTGTTTTGCTGGTATAAAGAAAATGTGGCGATTTTTGAGGCTAGCGATGGAACACAGAAGTAGATTTTTGGAATATGTAAAACAAGTTAAACGGAAACAAGTATTATTATGTGTTAGTGTTCGTTTTTTTCGTCTGTTAAATTTTTGCCATTGCCCTCGGGCTGCTTATAGCAATAAACCATCTCTCTATCTATTATATGAATGAATGAATCAATGCATTTGTTACCCATCAATTAAAAAACAGATGGAGCACAACAAAAGACAAGGCAAAAAAGAAGAAACGGAAAACATTAATTCCTCTGACAAGAACAAAAAAGACAACAACCAACAGCATATAGCAACTACTGCTGCAGAATCATAGCCCAGGGGTGGAACTCAACTGAAAATTATGACGAGCAATCTGCGCCACGATTGCTTCTTCCGGATTTGTAACGCCGGACGGACGCGAAACATATCTGTACTTGTCCATGGTGGCAAACGCTGTCCATGGTGGCAAATATGTTTGTGGGATTCCATCGAAACCTTTGGTCTTGTTTTTTCCAGGGCTCAAGGCAATGTGGCCCCTGTCCTGCTGGCTATGACGGTGACGGCATTTCTTGCCGATTTGTCGGTGCTTGTGCCGCTAACAACGGAGGGTGCCATCCACTGGCAACGTGCATTGACAACCCGGGTAAGACCCATATTAATAAATTAGACGGGGGGCGGTGGCAGGTTGTGACGAGGGAATCATTTTTCTTTCCTGTTTTTTTTTCCTCTCTAATAAAAAATAGAAAAACGAGATTTTCGGTTTTTTTTCAGAAAACCCCCAAAAATCTCGTTTTTGGGATCCCGAAACGTAAGTGGTCCGTCCGTCAGTCCGTCCGTCTGTCAGCACGATAACTCTCGAAGGAAATGAGATATTTTGATGAAACTTGGTGTGAGGATTCTTTGAGTCAAGTAAAAGGTCGAGTTCGTAGATGGGCTCGATAGCTGCATATTTAGGGGAGGGGGAGGGGTTTCAATTTAAGGGACGAAAAAAATATTTTCTAAAAGCTAATGAGATAGTCGATTATGGGGTAAGACGACATGCTGAACACGAATATTAAAACCATTTTCTTGCCGGACAAGTAGTTCACCCGGAATCCGGCCTAAACCGGAAAGTTTGTTAAAAGTAATAGTTTTATCTGAAGTTGAGTAGATGTCCGATTAAGGGGTAAAGAGACATGCTGAATCCGAATCTGAAAATGATTTTCTCGTCGGACAAGTAGATCGCCCGGAATCCGGCCAAATCGGAAAATTTGCCAGAAACAGAAGTGTAATCTGAAGTTGATTACAGGTTCGATTTAAGGATAGGTAAACATGCTGAATCCGAATATGAAAATTATTTTCTCGGCCGACAAGTACATCGCCCGGAATCCGGCCAAAACCGGAAAATTTATTATAAGTAAAAGTTTTATATGAATTTCATTGGGTGTTCGATTTACGGGTAAGAAGACATGCTGAATTGGTGTATGACAATCATTTTCTACATGGACACATAGTTCGCCGCGAATTCGGCTGAAATCGGGACATTTGTTAAAGGTTGAAGTTTTATCTGAAGTTGATTAGAGGTTCGACATATGGGTAAGGAGATACGCTGAATCCGTTTTTGAACTTCAATTTTTTGCAAGACAAGTAGTTCGCCCGGAATCCAGCTAAAACCGGAAATTTGGCAGAAGTAAGGCAGGAATTTTTGTCAAATTAGATATAACGCAGGCTATAGGGGTAAACACACATGGTGAATCCATATTTGAACTTGGTCTTCTCAGATGATAACCATTTGCCTTATTCTGTTTCTAAACTTTATTAGTAAAGTGCTAAAGGAGTCTGGCGAAGACTGGACCTCTATAAGACCCGATTGTCTGGATCAAACATTAAATTTTTGGGATCCCATCGAAACCTTTGGTCTTGTTCTATTTTTATTTGAAATGAATGGTCAGTTTGGCTTCAAACCTTATATTTTTCCTCTCTTTACCTCTTTTTTCTTTCTTTTTTAAATATATTAGATTAGTTTTTCTGTTATTATTTGTTGAATAATTTTAAGTTAAAAGGTGGTTAGAAGATACAGCCACCCACAGGATTTTTGTCTTTTATGTGGGAGTTGAGTTTTTTGTAAAATGTATTTTTTTTTTGGTGAAGTAAAAAAAATCTGAATCTGAATATTAATCTGAAATCTGAATCTAGTTTTCTCAATATAATAGAACCGCAAGAAAAAAGAATTTTGCGTAGCCTACTTGAAATAAAGACGCTTTATTTTAGCCGGTCGGAATCGTTCAGTTTTTGACGGGATGGAGCTATATAAAAGATATTCGGAAGCTCAGGACAGTTCCTTCAGGGTAGTTGGTGAGTTGAGGGTTTGGAAGACAAGAGAGGATTAATTGACAATTTAATTAATCAGTTTTTTGTTTCTTTTAGTGAAGGTTTGATTAGTTGCATAATAAACGAGAACGAGTATTATTATATGTTAGTGTTTGTTTTTTTCGATTGTTAAATTTTTGCCATAGCCCTCGGGCTGCTTATAGCAATAAGCTATCTGTCTGTCTATCTATGGTAGTAAATGTGTACTAGTTGCGTTTTTCAAGCACGTATGTGCTTTGTTCGTAACCGGTCGTCAAACCGGAATGATTTTTTTTTAGTAAAGTTGTTGAATCCTGAAAATCCTGAGTTCTATTTCTTATGTTGTGTCATGCATTAGTTGCGTTTATGCGGTAACCTAGAGTTACTCTTACCCGGTAACTGAGCGCACTCTTGTCGTTTTTTCAGAAACCCGGTTACTGCCACGTTACTAGGTTACTGAAGTCCGGTAGCCCCGGTCTCAGCAGGGTTACTCGTTACCAGATACCCGGGTTACTAACATGTTGCTGGGTGACTGAGAAAACGACAATCCGTTGGGGTAACAGATACCCGATTGCTGCGAAAACAACAATTCGTCAGAGTAACAGACACCTGGTTACCGCAAATACAACATATGATGAACAACATTTTAACATATGATGTAATACGATTAAAAAGTTGTATACCCTTGAACCTCGGTCCTGTACTGTATTCGGTAGCGTGGGGGAGGCTCGTGGGGTCTTTCTTCTAGGGCGTTATAGAGCCAAACGAACTAGAGTGCGAATATAGGTTTAAAGGATCCCTCTTGTTTATCCTGTCTTTTATAACATACCTAGCTCCCTTATCGAATTACAAGTTTCTAAAATCCCCACCTTTCTCCACTGTTTCGTTTTGTTCCTACGAATTTTTAGCTCTTTTTCGGTCGTGCCGAGTTTTGCCCGTTGCGCAACTCAAAGCTTGCCAGAATCTTCAATGTCTGCTGAGGACTCTTTCACACACAAGGATATGAGAATCTTTCTGTTTTTAACTTCTCTTATTTGCTTAGTTTCCCACTTTTTACCCATGGTCCGTTCAGTTTTCCAATTTTTTGCGCCCAGCCGCCGCGTCGGAGAGTAGAAGGCTGGATAGAATCGACAAGCGCGAACAAGAAAATCACTAAATTCAGGTGGAAAGTAATGGTATTGTCAAAAAACGTTTTTTCGGATCCACTTCATAGTGAAAAGATCGTTTCTAGTAAGAGTTGTGCTTTAATAACTGTTTCAGCTTACTCAATACATGATTTGCATACACTTGTTCACTGGGCTTAAGACTAGCTTAAGATCGACCGACTTACGTGACTGCCTTACGTCTCAGGACTGACTTAATTAATACATGGATATTGGTCCTTATAACTGAACGGAACCGCAAATACTGGCGCTACGTGAGCAATGCCATAAGCAACGTAAGAAAAGATTGCTTGTGATAAAAAGGCACTTGCTGAGAGTCCTTTAAATCGAATAATTGCTGCGTTCGTTGCACTCCGGTCTGTCTCTGGTGTTTAGTCACCAGTGTCCGGTTCTTCCCTTTATAACGCGTTTTTTTGGTTCACCTGTGAGTTGATGAAAACTGGCTAACTCCTCGCTGAAACCGGGCTCACGAGCAGGTTCTGGTTAGTCCGCACCGGTGAGATAAAACCGGACACTGGTTAGTTCAAAAACGGGTTATAAGACTGGTGAGAAGTCACCGGTGGATGCAAAAACGGCTTATAAGAAAAACCGGAGACCACCGGTGAGAACTCTCGTGACAAAGAACGCAGCTAATGATTCAAATGGGGTCGCTGATCACGCAGTGGCCGCTTCATAGAAACGAAATCAAATGGGGTCGCTGATCACGCAGTGGCCGCTGCATGACTTGGATATCTGTTCGAGGGGAAAATCGGGGTGATCTTAGGGAGCGTTTAAGTTCTCTCATAACCCTGCACCCTGGCCTCACCTCGACTCTGAGTGATAAGCTCGAGGGTATCCAAAAGCGAGCGTGCAAAATCATTTTAGGGGCCCAGTATGTTTCATATGAAGATAGTCTTAGTGTATTATGTCTACCGACCCTTAAAGAAAGAAGACATGCCCTGACGATGAAATTTGGGTTCAAATGTCTGTCGTCTGAAACTCACAGAGATATTTTGCCTGAATATGTGCCAGATTTACGACCGAAGTCCTGTACTAGGCAGTTTACACGGTCAATCGGTCTTCCAAAGCTAAGCCTGCCACCTGTAAATTCGACTGACCGGTACTTGTCTTCATTTGTACCTTATTTTGTACGTAACTTTAATTCCTGAGGCTGTTTTTTAAGTGTGTTGTAAATAAGTATACTAACATGTAATTGACTATCCGAAGCTAGCGTGTTTCTTATGCTATTATGGAGAATAAAGGAATTATTATTATAATAGTGACAACTAGTTAAATTGTGTTTATTTGCAGCCATATCTACCAGCTATGTCTACTGCCAATGCCGACCCGGCTTCACTGGTTCTGGAATGGGCCCGATGGGCTGCATGCCCAGTGGAGGCCTCCTACCTTCAGGAGGGGGCTCATACAACCCAGGAGGAGGTGCCGTAGCGCCACTTGATCCATGCGCAAACAACCCGTGCGCTGCGACTGGAACGTGCATAGCGCGCGGCGCTTCTTTTGCCTGTATTTGTGCTCCTGGATATACTGGGCAGAGGTGTGATGGGCAGCTGAATTTGTGCGAGTCTAACCCCTGTCAGAATGGAGGGACTTGCAGCTCCAATGGCGCGGTGTACCGTTGCGTCTGTCCAGCTCAATTTACGGGATACAACTGTGAGACCCAATTGGAATGTAAGTCTTGTCGCGTTTTTAGGCGAAATTTCTTCCATGAACAAATCCTTCTTTCCCTATACTTGAAATTCGCAGGCACATCTTTCATATTCGGAGTGAACAATTGCGAGTCTGAATTTCTAAAAGAATTTTTGTTCCTATTACCTTATTTTTGCTACCTCTGCTTTGATGGAATCGGTCAAACCAGATTCTTCAGTTCCCCAAATGTTGTGTTTTGAGGTCCCAAAACGTAAGTGACCGCTTCCTGGATGACTTTGTGAAGCTGGTTTCCCAGAAATTTCGGAAAGAAGAATATTCTCTGATGAAACTTATTAAGGAGATGTGTATAGAGCGTGCAGCTAACGACATGTAATTCCCGGACCACATTCAGTCACATCTATACGTATTTTGTTTCGTTTATTTGGTTATTACCCACTCTTTACGTTTCATCCTGATCACACCTGGAACGAGGAAATTCAAGACATATTACCACCATCATCACTCAAAGTTAAAAAAAATCTAGCTAAAGTCAGTGACTGCTCTCTGATTGGTCCAAAGATAAGTTTAAAAATGGCGGAGATAGATTTTTCCATCTCGACTATCTTACGTTTTCAGCGTCTTTTCTTCCCAGTTTCGACCGTAAACGGCCTTATTACCAGCGCTATTACCAGGTGTGACTATAGTGGTGCCCGGGCATAAGGGTATCCAAATCCTCCTACGTTCCTACGTTGGGGTAGCATGCCCTGTAGCAAGGACATGCAACCCCTATAAGAATCTGTTAAACTGAGAATCTTAAATGGAAATCTGCTTTTCAACCAGATTTTTATGGTGTACCATATGCGTCCATGCCCTTACTGCAGGATTGTTTCAAGTGCACCATTAATGGGATTTTTTACTTTAATCAGTTCGATTACTCAAAATTTCTCAGACTTATTTAGAGGCGGAAGCCTTTTTTGTTGTTCAGTTCAGTTTCAGTTCAGTTTAGTTTATTCATAAAAATATAAAAAACACCATTAACTGTTTGTGGCCCCACCATAAGGCCTAACATAAGTCCTGGCAGTGGGCGGGGCTTATTCTTTATTCATCTAATCTGAAGGGAAACAAACCAAAGAAATCAAAAAAGAAAGAAAAAGAAGGAGAGAAAAAGAGAAGAAGAAAAGAAGAATGAAGACATAACAAACTGACAAGAAATATCCACTAGCGAACGATCTTCCATCATTGGTCTGTGACTTCAAAGCCGAAAGGGTAGACGCAGCCCTTACCTCCTCAGGTATTGAATTCCACACCCCCGGAGCAAAGTGTTTTATTATGAAAGAAGCTCTAGTTGTTTTACGGGGAGCACTCGCCAACTGACGGGCATTCCGAGTAGAATACTCGTGGATATCCTGATTCTGTGAAAAGAAATTCTGAAAAGACGAATTTAAATGATCATTAAAATACTTATAAATATCCATTATTATTGTTATTATTCTACAGACGAACCATATTTTAGGGCATGGTGCCCAAGCATCGGAGCACCGGTGCTCATACGTTGGGGCATGCCCGGACGCGGGAGCACCATGCCCGAAATTGAGGAATTTTTTAGGACGTCAGGTCACAGCCCTGTTTGTTGTAGTGGGTTAAAAATAAATTATTATTATTATTATTGCTCACCTTCATGTCGCTAGGTGCCACACGCGCCTCTGGCGGAGTAGCGAAAGATACGGCATACCTAAGAGGCAAGAGTGTTTTTCGGTTCCAGCGCCAGTTCGTCAGTTTCTGCATGTCTTTTTTCGTACTGTCAGATCCCGCTTAATCCCGAAATATTATTTAGCATGTGGCGGTCTGATAAACCAATCAGAAGGCAGCATAAGCTACCCAGCGAGCGGTGCCGAACTATATCCACACCGAGTCAGCTGCGCATGGGTCATCCGTACCGATCCGGCAAAAGTGTTAAACGTCACCTTCAGCCGACTTAACATAGAGGGCTCTGGGGCCGGCCAGTGCCGATTTGACTGGCTTCAGGTAAGACTTTTTCTAATTCTAGTGTCGGCCTGCTATCGCTGCTCGGATCCGCTTTCTGAATCACGGTCGTCATTTCCTACGCAAAAAACGTCTGTCAATCAATCAATCAATAATTTTGTTAACCCATACAAAAATGGCACAGAACGTGCCCATACGGAGTGTATGAAAAACAATAAAGGAAAGAAAAAGAAAAGATCCGACTAAACTAAACGAAATGACTATACAAACGCACCATAATACGGATGGCATCTGTCTAAAGAAGAGTCTCTATACCAGCAAATCTTCTTTCTCTGAAGCGTGTCAAAAGTAGCTCTTCTACTAATGCAGGAAGTAAATTTTATAATGAAAAATTAAAACAAGTTTTATTTGTTTCTTGTCCATTCCTCTTTACAAATCCTGAGTGCCGTTATTTTGAGTCTTGTCGTAAAAAGGACAAGAGTGACAAAAATAATAGTCAGACATGTGCGACATGTGTCAACCCTGGTCAGAGACTCTCCAGTGTGAATGAATCATGTCAAGCTTTGTGATTCTGTTAAAAAAAGTTACAGGTGTCATTTTGAGACTATCTTCAAATGGATTGAATGATTGGCATTACAAGGGCTTATGTTGGCGTTATTCTAGATCCACGATGGCGAGACCACTCAAGCCAGGAATCTTGGTCGGTTTTGCGGTGAAATGTTGCCGCTAGGAGGCAGGTTCCTCTCGACCCACAATCACCTCTATCTCTGGTTCAGGTCCGACCACTCCACTTCCGGAACTGGTTTTGAACTTTCGTGGAACTCTATTGATCCAGGTTGGCTTTTTTTCCTTTTCTTTTCTGTCTTGTTGTTGATAATTTTTTATTCTGGAGGGCCTTCCGCTGGCCATCCTGTAATTTTCCATATTCCAGTTTAGCGCTTCTGGACGGGCTATGTTCTCATTCGTGCCTTAAGGGCGATTCTGGCGATCTCTTGGATTTGCTTTCCGAAAAGCAAAGCGAGAATCCGCCGAGCGCAAGAACAAACGGAAAGTAGTTGCACCACTGGTGCACCTTTACAACTTCTCGCTGACGTGCCGAAATCAATTTCGACTCGCGAAGTGGATTCGCTTTCCAAGTGCTGCCGGAGACTAGCGGAGCGCGAGAACAGCTTTGGAAAGCGAAGCGAGTTTTAGCCGAAGTCGCAAAAACAGCCGGCGCAAAAGCTCGCGGAGCTTTCCAGACCGCCAGGATGGCGCTTTTATCTGCAGCTGCGTTGTTTTCCACCGGAATACTCACTGGTGCTCTCTGGTTTGTGAGATCCCAAAACGTTACTGACAGGGTACCTATGATTTCGTCAAGTTTGTCCGTCCTTCTGTCTGCCCGTCTGTTAGCACGATAACTCTCGAAGGGGTTGGGGTATATTTTTTTTTTATCAAACGCAAAAGCTAGCGGAGCTTTCCAGGCCGCCAGAATGGCGCTTTAATCTGCAGCTGCGTTGTTTTATCGCCGGAATACTCTCTGGTGCTCTCTGGTTTTTGAGATCCCAAAACGTTACTGACAGGATACCTATGATTTCGTCAAGTTTTTCCGTCCATCTGCCTGCCCGTCTGTTAGCACGATAACTCTCGAAGGGGTTGGGGTATATTTTTTTTTATCAAACGCAAAAGCTAGCGGAGCTTTCCAGACCGCCAGAATGGCGCTTTAATCTGCAGCTGCGTTGTTTTATCGCCGGAATACTCTCTGGTGCTCTCTGGTTTGTGAGATCCCAAAACGTTACTGACAGGATACCTATGATTTCGTCAAGTTTGTCCGTCCGTCTGCCTGCCCGTCTGTTAGCACGAAAACTCTCGAAGGGGTTGAGGTATATTTTTTTTTTTTATCAAACGCAAAAGCTAGCGGAGCTTTCCAGGCCGCCAGAATGGCGCTTTAATCTGCAGCTGCGTTGTTTTATCGCCGGAATACTCTCTGGTGCTCTCTGGTTTTTGAGATCCCAAAACGTCACTGACAGGATACCTATGATTTCGTCAAGTTTTTCCGTCCATCTGCCTGCCCGTCTGTTAGCACGAAAACTCTCGAAGGGGTTGGGGTATATTTTTTTTTATCAAACGCAAAAGCTAGCGGAGCTTTCCAGACCGCCAGAACGGCGCTTTAATCTGCAGCTGCGTTGTTTTACCGCCGGAATACTCTCTGGTGCTCTCTGGTTTGTGAGATCCCAAAACGTTACTGACAGGATACCTATGATTTCGTCAAGTTTTTCCGTCCGTCTGTCTGCCCGTCTGTTAGCACGATAACTCTCGAAGGGGTTGGGGTATATTTTTTTTTTTTTATCGAACTTGGTGAGAGGATCCTCAAAGTACAGGTCAAGTTCGTGGATGGGCGATGTAGCCCCATTTTTAAGGGTGGGAGAGGGGCGCAATTTTTTTTTTAGCTAGTATAACAGTCGATTTGTAGGTAAGGAGACATGCTGAATGTAAGTCTGAAACCCGGACAAGTAGTTCTCTCGGAATCCGGCCAAAACCTGAGATTTAGTAGAAGTAAAAGACAATTCTCAAGTGGATTAGAGATTCGATATAGTGATAAGAATACACACTGAATTCATTTCTGAACTTTATTTGATGGACACGTAGATTGCCCGGATTCCGGCCAAACCGGAAATTCGTGATAAGTAAAATTTTAATCTGAAGTCGTTTCGGGTGTCGAAAAAGGGGTAAGAAAACACGCTGGATCAATAGCTGCTCAATTTTTTATTTTGCTCAGCTCCTGAAATTACCTTAAATTGCACTTGCGAGCAATAAGGATGCAGTATCGCGATGGTAACCTGCGATGGCGATGATGGTTACTTTCGGGTTGTCGACTCAATAAATCAATCAATCAAGTTTAGTATCCAAATAGCTTACAGCTAGAAGTGGAATACAATATTTACGGAATAACGTTACAGACCCGAAATAAATTAACTAATACACTTCAAGATGTGACCAGAAATAAATGATGGGATGAAACTACGTAAAATCGGGCAAAAGAATTAGTAGGATATTGAGAAAACAGATTGCCAGTATTCCTCTCGGACCGACGCACAGAAGACGGGAGGGTTAAATAAATGGGCCATCGGGGGACAACACATTATCTTTGCTCCAAATTTTTTTGAAAGAGTCTTTCTCGACTCGGGAGCGGACCAGTCTCCCCTCCGCAGCTGAGACTTTCGACCCTTGTCAAGTTGCTTCGTGAACGATTCGGGCGTCTCACTGTTGGCGGTTTCTTCTGACAAAGCATTACTCTTTTTGAGAAGAACTGCTCTCTGACCCGAGTTGAGCAAAACTTGCACCGTAATTTTCGGAAGTGACTTGTCCGCACGGGCTCATCATTGTAAACAGAGAGGAGAGGCAGTTCGAGAGCGTGTTCTACCCTCGTACCAATAGTAACTATTAGTTACTAAATCCGTTCCAACCTCACGAAAAGTTACTACGCTGACCGTTCCAGCCTTCTCGAAATAGTAACTAATAGTAACTATTTGCTTACCACGCTCGGTAGCGTAGTAAGCGTAGTAACTACGGATCTCTGTCACGTGATTGGTCGGATTCCCAGTGTCGTGATAATCTGCTCAAAAATAGAAAAATCGTTCGAGCCTTGACGACAGAAAGGAAGAATTTGTGACGTCATGCGTAGTAACTACGGTAAGTGGGATGGAACACGCTCCGAGTTGAGTATTTTGAGTACTGCTAGCACGTCTCCTCTCTTTCTTCTGTGCGTCATGGTACACAACGATATCTGTTTGGCTTCGCCATTTCCTGGTGACTACAATGTCAGAAGTTCCCTAACAGACAACACAAGGATGCGCAATTTCAACAGACAAGACTTAACAGACAACACTTGGGAGGTTATCTGTTGTCGCGCAGAACTTATGCATGAAATGTTATGCATAACAAGCATTGCCAGTAAGAGCTGAAAAGCCGCCAAAAAAGATCACGATGACAAACATAAAAGTAAGCGGGTGCTTTTTTGGCTGTTTTTCGGCTCTTCCGGGTAATGCTTGTTATGCATAACATTTCACGCACAATGTTTGTCGCTACAACAGATAACATCCCAGGTGTTGTCTGTTGCGTGTTGTCTGTTTAAACCGCGCATCCTTGTGTTGTCTGTTACAAGACTTCTGACAGTGTAGTCTCACTTGAACCTGCTTCCCGACCAGGTTCTGTTCAGTCTGCACTGGCGAGGAAAAACTAGACACTGGTGAGTCCAAAAATGGCTATAACCCTAGGGACAGCAGTCATCAGCGAATCCAAGAATGTCTTTTTTGGAAAACCAGAGAGCACCAGCGAGCACTCTTGAGACAAAGAACACAGCAAAGAGGAAACACCAGACACGAATGAGTAAAACCAGAAACTGCCAGGAGTGCAGCGAACGCTCCTATTTGTTCTGTTACTCTTCTGTGCTCATAAGTGGGTGTAGGGAAATTATTTTTATTGTTATAACTTGCTGACAATTTTTTTTCCTTCAGTATGCGGCGGTATTTTGGAAGAAGCAAACCATGGAGCGATTAACAGTCCAGGGTATCCCGGCCAGTACCCTCACTTAAGGGACTGTTACTGGACAGTCTCAGTTCCTCCTGGAAAAAGAATCCAGTTCACCTTTGCAACACTACAGATCGAACACCATGATAATTGCACCTTTGACTTCCTTGAGGTATTTTTTTTTGTTTCTTTAAACCCTCCTCGTCCCCTTACTGATACAGAATGCACCACCGACCCCTCCATTTTTTTCTTTATGACTTTTGTTTTCATACATCTCCTATTTTGAGTTAGTTAAAGGAATTTACATCTTTAAATACTTGTTGTATAGATGTTAGGAGGTGTCAAGATGTTAAAGTTTAACTGAAAAGGGCAGAGATGGGACACTCTTGTTACCCCTCACTTATTCACTTGAAGAGGCTTGAAGACCCGATGAAAATGCGTTACTTCGTTGCTCCGCTATTCACGAATAATCAGTTTTCAAATAGTGGAATTTCCCTGTCAGATTTTCGGTACTACCTGTGTCGTATGCTTGACGAAAAAGATTTGTGAAATTTTTTTGTTCAGTCACTAAGCAGTGTTCACCAAGCTTATCTCCGCCCACTGAAAAGCCGCGTCTGCGTGCAGATTTAAATATTCCGCGTCATAGTAGAATTTGCGCTGTGTGGACAGCCGTAGATGTTGTGAACATCACTGAGAGAGCAGATAGCGGAAAATCAAAAAATCTCTTAGCGGAATCCAAATAACTCAGTGTATTCAGTTAAATGATACAAAAACAAGTTTGCTTTTCAGTTAAACTTTAATGAAAAGATGAAAAACTAGTAAAAAACAACAAGAAGGGAATTGAAAAATATCCAAAAAAGCTCAGCGAGATGCGCCCTCGCGTCGTAGGGGTAAATCATATATTCAATAATGCATAAAACGGATACGTCAGCAACGATGCTTTAGCAAACTAGTAAAAAACAACAAGACAGAAATTGAAAAAACATGCAAAAAAGCTCAGCGACGTTCGCCCTCGCGTCATAGGGTACATCATATACTCAAATAATGCATAAAACGGATACTTCAGCTACGATGCTTGAGCAGCTGCTGAAGCATCGTTGCTGACATATCAGTTTTGTGCATTTTTGAATATATGTTTCAAAGTCAGCTTTGGCTCAAAGAATATTTATAGCGTAAATCGAGTGTGGCAGGAAGGATAACCTAAAGGAATTACTAAAGCTAAAAAGTAGTTACTAAGGGTATAGGCTGAAGGTAACTACCCTCTAAGATTATTTGAAGTTTTACCGAATTACGGAAAGGTAATCTTGTTGAATTTTTCTCCTACCATCTAAGTGTCGGTACTTTTTTAGTTTACATGCTTTTGTGTTTTTTTTCTGCTTCTGATTATTTCTTACCTGTTTTCTCTTTTCCTCTTCTTTTGTCCCCTAACGGAAGAACGGTTGCTTGTATCTAAGTAATGGCTTCGTACCGTGGAAGTTAAGGTTGTGTTCCACCCAGCTTATCGTAGTTACTGTGCATGACGTCACGGCTTCTGGCTTCTTGTCGTCAAGGCTGGAACGCATGTTTCTACTACTAATCGCGACACAGATCGTAGTTTCATCTACACTAATCAAATAGTTACTATTTGGAAGAGGTTGGTAGTGTTGGAACGGTCAGCGTAGTAACTTTTCATGAGCTTGGAACGAAAATAGTAACTAATAGCAGAGGTGGTGGACTCGGACTATGGACTCGTCTCGAGACGCCTTTTTCAAGGACTCGGACTCGTCTTTCACGGAGCTGTCTGTCCGCAAGAGCTGCGGATTCGGGTTCTGGACTCGTCTGGAGACGGTCTCGAGACACCTTTTCAAGGACTCGGACTTGTCTCGGACTCGGATTTGCTGGACTCGCAGCAGCTCTGACTAATAACTACTATTGTAAGAAAGGTAGAACTTGCTGTTAGATGAAATGAAAAAAGCTGTCGTAAATACTTTTACTCAGGTACTCAAAAGTTCATGGGGAATAATAGTCAAGGGGTCGACTCCTTAGGACCGGCAAAAGGTTTAAAGGACCTGTCTTACCTATAATACTAACGCAAACTACTTCCACAATCACTCCACTATATATCTAAACCCGAAGACCCCATTTCGTACGGTAAATTCTAACCCCTCTAACAAAACCACGCTGATTTTCTCACTTGCCGTGATTTGCTACCTTCGATGCGTATCACGTTGTCGACGGTTGTCAGCGAGAGCTTTTTCCATCAGAAAACCCGGCTATATAAATTGCTGCGCTTTATTCGCTGCACGTCAACGGGTCTTGGAAAAGGCTTAAAACAGCCAAAACCATGGGTTATTTGTTAAAAGCACAGCCTAGTTTTAAAGTATTCAAATATTTTAAAATACTGTAAGTTGAAGAGTAAATAGTGCGAGGGGTGCATTAAGGGACGTTATTAGTTCACATTTATTTGTCTTTTGTCAAGACATTAATCCCCCCCCCCCCCCCTGTCTCTCTTTTTGGGATTCCAACAGATCCGACTCACAGTGACCGGTTGCACAGGAAGCCTAGCAGGATTCAGGAAAACTTACTTTCACGAATGATGGGAAGATAAAAGGAAGAGAGAAGGCTGAGCAGGCGTGTCAAGGGTGTGGAGCGATTCATTCCTCATATTACGGATGCGAAACAATACGGCATGCTGACAACCCGATCCTGCGGTCCAAATCAAATCTGATACACGGTTTGAGCATATGCCTCAGTTCACCGGGTTATGTGTCCGAACTGATCCGTCCGGTGTGCAAGTGTCATATCAGCTTGCAGCTCCTGTTTATTTCGGTCTGATGTTTTCCAGATTCGTGACGGGTCTACAGAGCTTAGTCCAGTTCTCGGCAGATTTTGCAGTGCGGGAAATCCGCCACCCCTTATCACTACGGGACAGAATGCCTTGCTGCACTTCCATTCAGACGACGCGGATTCTGACTATGGCTTCCACATAACTTATGCCTCTATTGCAGGTAAGGATTTGGGCTTGCCCCTTTTTTTTTTATCCCGCGTAGCTTCTTTTTCATTTGTTCTTGCTTTAGATCGAACTAAAATAAGTGTCTACGTCTCCAACTCGGTGACGTTAATACAAAATTTATCTAATAGTTCACCCATTCATTTTTTGCCTCAAGGGTTTTGCTTACAAATGAAGTTCTAGCTCCCTTAGAGTGCGCATCTCAACCGCAAGGTCGAAACTTACTTTTGATCAGTCAATACATCTTGACCCATGCAAGTGCCATATGAGCTTACAGCTCTTGTTTAACCTATACCTCAAACTTGCACTATAATTCTTATAAGGTGGGACCATACATTTGGGATTGACCTTTCGCCCCTCCTGGCATACTGATCGTTAAAGTTCAACTGAAAAGCCAACTTTTTTTGTATCATTTAACTGAATATACTGCAATAACTTTTCTTGAACAGGCATGTAGTGAATATCTTCATATGTCCCATAGGTAGTTATATCATGACAGTGAGTTTTGTAGAGATTGATACGATATCGTATCAGCCTCCAGAGAGGATGATATGAAGCCGTATCAACCACCGCAGAAGTTCATCGAGCACTTTTTCTCAACCACTAAAAAGTAGAACCTGACCTCCAAAAAATAAATAAAAGACATAACTTTCAGAAAGAAAAAAAAAACTAAAAACAATTAAGATAAAATACTGAAAAACATAAGAAATGATTGTTTCAAAACTGAAAGAAAATGTTGCTTTCCTAGCTAACCACCCTGAGCCATACCTAGTTACAATCACATTCCCAATGAAAATGCAACTTGCCAACTCAAGCAACATTACTTCCAGCTTACTTCAACTTCTTTTCCTGTACTCTCGAAATGGCATCCACTGAGCAATTACCACATTCTTTTTTCTTGCTGTTGCTCTGATTAAACAGTCCATTAATAAAAACTTCAGTGTTTCCACTTTCTCTGATGGAACCTGTGACTTTTGGCCGAAAAAAAACAATGACATTCTGGCACCTATGAAACTTGGTCCTTTTCACCAACTATCAACGAGATATCTCGCTTTATCCTCTTCATAATTATACGCCTCAACTCATATGCTTCATTTTTGTTTTTAAAGATAAGGAACCGGTCGCAGAATTCTTGCTCGCTTTGTCAGAGAAACGAAAATGTATGACAAATCTCAGAATTCTGCAACCAGTGGCTACACCGGTTTAAGGTTGATTAATTCTATCTCTCAAGTGCACGCCTTGATTAATTCTATCTGTCGAGCCCGCCGCTAGATGGCATCTGCTTCGCCACAAACGAAAAAGATGGTGTTGCATAAGGATTGTATTGTTATAAACTGAAATGAACGGGTCACAACAGTAGTCATTTTCACATTTCTATAGTAGGCTAGAGTTGCCATTTCACTAAACAAAAATTCCCTACAAAAGTGACAAATAAGTACAACAAAAGAAGAATAAGTCCTACCTATAAAAACATTCTGTTCGAAAAAGTTATAATAGTTAACATAAAAGTGACAAATAAGTACAACAAAAGAAGAATAAGTCCTACCTATAAAAACATTCTGTTCGAAAAAGTTATAATAGTTAACATACCTCTATCTCGGTTCATATTAGAATAACAACCTCGACGGCCATTTAAAGATATCAACCTCGCCTTCGGCTCGGTAGATATTTTTCATAACCCACCTCGCCTTCGGCTCGGATAGGTTATTTTCAATGACCGTCTCGGTGTTATTTTCCGATATTAGCCTCGATGTCTGAGTTAACCTTTATTATATGGGTTGTGTCAAGAGAACTTTTTATTTTTCACTATTTGCTCTGGTATGACGTTGAGAATATCTGTAGCCGTCCTCACAAGTACTCACAACACAAAATTCTGTGACGCGGAAAATTTGAATCTCATCACAAACGCGGCTTTTCAGTGGCCAGGGACCAACTCGCGGAAGGTAGCTCACTGCCTGAACACTTATTTTTTCTTAAAGCGGTTTCATCAAACATACAACACAGGTACAAGCACATAGAGGTACCACAAATTACACGGAAATTCCACTATATGAAACTCGATTATTCGTGAATAGCGGAGCAACGAATTAGCGCATTTTCATCGGGTATTCAAGCCTCCTTAAGTGAATAACTGATGGGTAACTAAACTGGATTGTCCTATCTCAGCCGTTTTCGGTTAACCTTTAACGTCTCACTCTCCACATTTTCTTCATTCTCTCCCAGACCAGCTCGGGTGAAGGAAAAGAGTATGTATGTATGTATATATTTATTGCCCATCATAAATGTAAGAATACAACGCTGATGGAGTAATAAAGAAAGAAAAGAAAAGGGAAAGGAAAAGAAACGAATGGCTTCTGACGAATGGAAATAGAACAAATAACGGCAATCTCATACAGGGGCAGACACACGGTCATGAAGGACCATTTCGAAGGTGGTTACACCAGCAAGCTGCTTCCGATGTCTCTCGTTTCTTTTCTGCATCGCGGATACTGGACTAGCAGCTCCGTATCGCAAGGATAGGTAGCTGTTCTTAGTCCAGAGAGGCAGCCGTAGCAAATATTTCGCATACTTGTAGAAACACTTAAAAAAGGAAAAGAGTGGCTAATTAGACGAGATAGAGTAATAGAGAGTAATATCGGCTTTCTTCTTTAGCTATCCCAGGCTGCGGTGGTCTTCTGACGTCACCGGAGGGAACTTTGAGCTCTCCCAACCACCCTGACTCCTATGACCATAATTTGAACTGTGAATGGGTTATCCGAGCGCCTGCTGGGGAGAGGCTTCTTCTGTCGTTCGGGGAGATGCATCTGGAAAATTCAAGACAATGCAGGTTCGATTACATTGAGGTAAGCTAACTAAATTTTTTTTAAATTTAAACGATAACGCCATAAATATTGTTACATAAAAAGGCGATTAAAGGACACCTGAACAATGAAACCATACTTGAACACACCATGGAGAATGCATTTACAGACATGGCCACGGAGAACATTCTTCTCCTGAGCGTGACGTTTTCAAAGTAGGGATGTTCGTTTCTGGAGGCTTGCACATGCGGACTCCAAGACAAAAAGCGCAATTCATTCAAATCTTGTACAGCGCTGGCCGGATCGTATTGGAATTTCTTCTAGATATACGTTTGGGCTTAATGGTTAAAAAATATTCCAGAAGAAGGGTTGATTAGAGACATTTGTTCATTTTTAAAATTGTTCGGTACTGAAATAAGGACAGATGCAAAATGGAACAACAATCATAGCTTTGAAACACTATTAGGTATTTAGATTGGGTTTTCTGCAGGCAATGTTAACGGAAGTCATACAGATAGGGATGATAGTTGGTACTCTTCATTCAGGTGTCCTTTAAGTATAAGAAGGCACCAAAAGCCACATAGCACTCCGATATTCACTTCAGTTAAGAAATAGTCACTCGGGAATTCACTTAAACTTGTAACCAGTCACTCTCTAGGGTTTGTGCTTCTCTGCTCAATACTTATGGCTATTACTTGCTCAAGGTTCTAGTACCCAGCCGCTAATTTACTTGCTCAGTTGTTCCTCGGACGGAATGAACGACTAATTGCTAAGACCTGAACTTGTATGGAAACGTGGAATGGGCGGACCAATCAGCGTACGTTTTACATTTGTTGTAGCGGCCAATCAGGAACGAGAATAGTAAAAGACACTAAGTGCTGGGACTTTCAATATGATATGATATGATATGAAATTTGTTTTTCTTAAAAACCCAAAGGCCATAACAAACACACATAAATACCAACATGTAAATACAAAAATAAACGGTCACACTACTACACTAAACCCCACTTAAACACTTTTTCCTGTCAAGACTGGCCACTCTTAGGAACCTCGCCAGGTTTCCTATACAAAGAAAATCCCTACTCCGCATAATATTTAACAACCACATCCTCAATTTCATCACATCGACACATAAAATGAATTAGATTCTCATCTCCCTCACCGCAAATTGGACAAAAGTAAGGACCAGATTTCTCCATAACACTTCCCAATACGTCTTTCACCAAGTGGCAAGCTATCTGCCCTCATACTTAAAATTAGTTTCATTTCCTCTTTATTTAGACCCGCTTTAAAATAAATTTCTTCACCCCAAATCTCTTTAGCCTCTGCATACAAACTCAAGGATCCTAGCTAACCAAACCTGGATTTCTTGGTCAATTAACCTACTACTAACTTCTTTTGACACAAATCCTAACTCTCTCCCCGGACCCTCCCCTCTATTCCACATATAACCAGGCCCACAACTATCTAATATTGAACGAATCTGTAAAGCCCAAGAATCGTTTGTTTCATCTTTCAACGACTCAAGATACGCATCTTTCAATAGTCTTTCACCCGGCAATATTAATATTTCCTCACAGGGTGGTTTCCCCTGGGGTAAGCTGCACGCAGGTAAAAAGGGAATTGATTAGTTATTTTGTAAATTGAGAGGTAAGGTTCTATCTGAGACTAGGAGCAGTGACCACTCTGTGTATTATGTTTAAAATGTAAAGATTGTGGCTCTCGCCTTCCAGGAATGGACTGAGTGTTTTGATTATGTGGGATTTATCTTCTTATTTGTTAATAAACCCATTGAACTCAACTGAACTGAACTGGAAGTACTGGAACATTCTAGTTCTAGTTACTTCGTGTTTATCCCGACCCCGTGCATTGTCTGACGCCGATGTACGAAAGATTGTGAAAAAGACGATTGAAAAAAAGTCTTCTTCTCGGTTGAGCATGACGATAAAAGGGTGGCCGAAAACTAAAAAAGTACTTCGCATACACTTGTCGGAATAATGTCATAACCCTACATTGATGGAGAAGTTCAAAATTCAAGATGCAAGTGTTACCCGTTTGGATGTTTCCTCGTCGCTATAAGAAATCATGGACAACAGGGCCCAACCAGCGTCCGACGTTATCCTCTGCTTCCTGGCCAAGGAATAAAAACTAAGTGTCTTTTTCTGTGTGTTTTTATGTTTTGTTTTATTTATGTTCTTTCATTTACTCCGCTTTTTCAAAATGGCGGGCCATAAATAAATTACTTACTTACTTACTTTTTGGTCCTTGTAACCGCTAGAGGGAAATGAATTACCGGAAACTCAACCTTCCTCAAAAACACCTTAAAAAACAAGAGCTGAAAGCTCATATGGCACTGCAAGAATAAGCAAAATGTTGGCGGGAGTTTTTTGTTTGGGAGTTTTGTACAGGGTTGAATATTGTTTTATTATACACTAGTAAGTAAAAAGTACTGTAAAAGGCATTTCTAGAACTCCCTTTCTTCGTTGGGCGGTTCTTTGTTTGGGAGTTTTGTACAGAGTCGAATCTTATTTTATTATACAAAAGTAAGTAAAAAGTACTGTAAAAGGCATTTCTAGAACTCCTCTTCTTCGTTGGGCGGTTCAGTGGTCTCCAATATGGTTTCGACATTTATATCAAGTACATTTCTTCTTTGAATTGTTGCTGCGTAATTTCCCGTTTTAAAGGCGCTAGAAATGCATCTGTAAGCAAAACCCTTGAGGCAAAAACGATAGCAGGTTCTTAGGGATCATTGATATATACAGTTTGGTCAAAAGTAGAACCCTTGTGGCAAAATGATCGTGGGTTGAGATGTATCGTTTGATAAAAAGTACTTTTCGACCTTGCGGTGAAGATGCGCACTTTAAGGGAGCTAGAACCTCATTTGTAAGCAAAACCCTTGAGGCAAAAATGGTAATGGGCTCATGGGGATCATGAAAATACATATTTTGCTTAAAAGTATTTTTCTTAATTTGCGGTCATGATTGGTACTTTAAGGAATGCTCGAATTTGGAAAGTGGCGATTTCTAAGCCAATCTTGTCGAATTATCAACTCCAGTGTATTTCAGCTTGACAATATCAAAGTTATTCACAATCTCTCTACAATGATTGAATACTAGGCTACTTGCTTTAACTGCTTGCTTGTTCGAACAAAGGCTTTGCCATCAAACACAAATAACACAATAGACGTACACCACACCAGTATTTGGTCGCAAGAAAACGTAGTACGGTAATTGTATTGCAAGGAATAGGGAAGAGTTCTGGCGTGTCAGAACTGCACGTAAGATCGCATAGAGGCCATCTGGCGTTTCAGAATTGCATATACCCTGGTAGCTTTGTTTGGCCAGAGAAGCCGCTGACACTTGCCATATTGTTCCAAACCCCTTCGACCTTCGATTGCTCTAGCTCTCTCCGAATGAATTTAAGCAAAGAATGACTCACTCACGAGCAGAGCTAAACTAGCGATGAAAGAATGACTCATCCATGCGCAAAGCTATACTAGTGCGAAGAAAGGGGTAGGGGTTTGACGAAAACTAGAAAAACGTGTCAAGAGATTTCGGGTGTCCTCCTCCAGCCCCCCCCCCCCCGAGTTATCGGATCCGATCCGAATTTGACAATGAACATCCAAGACATTTGTTCTTGATACCTGTCAAGTTTAATGCACGCCCGATTATCCGCTATATCAACCCCTACTAAGGTTCCTCAACATATTTTGCCAACCCCTTCGACCTTCGATTGATCTAGCTCTCTTCGAACGAAATCTAGCAAAGCATGACAAATCCACGAGCAGAGCTATACCAGTGTGATGAAAGAATGACTCATCCATGCGCAGAGCTATACTAGTGCGATGAAAGGGGTAGGGGTTTGACGAAAACTAGAAAAAGCATTTCGGGTGTCCCCCTCCAGCCCCCCCCCCCCAGTTACCGGATCCGATCCGAATTTGACAATGAACATTCAAGACATTTGTTCTTGACACCTGTCAAGTTTAATGCACGCCCGATTATCCGTTCCAAAGTTATGAATGTTACTAATTTCCGGATTCCCCATGTTGCCACTCCCCCATTGATGGTCGGATCGGGGAAGTGATTATTTCCAAGTTAATCCGGTTGGGTCCCTGATGCGAAAGAAGGAGATTAAAAAGATGAGATCATGCTATTTTAAATATGCAAAGCACCTCCTCCACTTGTCGAAATTATGTCATAACCATACATTGACGGAGAAATTCAAAATTCAAGACGCAAGTGTTACCCTTTTGGATGTTTCGTCATCACTTTCAAAACTCATGGACAACAAGGCCCAACCAGCACACGATGTCGTCCACTGCTTCCTGACCGAAGATTAAAAATTAAGTGTCTTTTTCTGTGTGTATATATGTGTTTTGTTTATTTTCTTTACTTTTGTCATTTACTCCGCCTTTTCAAAATGGCGGGTCATAAATAAATTACTTACTTACTTACTGATATGCGTGCCAAGTTTTATCGTCCTAGGTCATGTGGAAACTAGCAAAATGCGGACAGACAGACAGACATTACGATCGCTATGTGGCACTTAAAAAAACCTCAAAAGAACCTCCCGTGGACATTCCAGTACCACTCACCCAGGCGTACTGGGGAAAACTCTGCTGCCTCTTTACCCTCGTTTTGTAACAGTGTAACGGACCAAGACCAAAATCAGCCTGCGTTAGAAGTTTTTGAATGGTATAGATAGGTCAGTAAAGGATCTACTTAATAGTAGCCTACAAACCCTAGAAGTATATGCAGGATTGGTGCATTTATGGACCATTTAAGTAAGGCAATTAAAAGTTTTGTGAGGTCAGTTGTAGAATGAGGGAAGTTGTTTTTCAAGTTGAATAAAAGTTCGCACGTATAATGAATCTAAAGGATGCACTGTTTTGTTTTGTTTTTGTTCATGGCCCAAGGCCTTCATTAAACATCTATCCATCAATCTATCTAATCAGGAATCTACCTTTTTTGCTGAAAAAAATGGCTACATAAAGCCTATTCTGTTAAAACAAGTTCAGAAAAATTTTGACGGCGTACGGCTAAATCACATAACGGTTTTTTCCGACGGATCAGTTATTTAGCCATCGGTTAAAAAGAAGTTATGACCTTATTTTTTGACGAATTAGTTTTGATTCTTATTTTGTAAAATATTTTTTTTTAAGAGAGCCCAAGAAGCAAATATAAAACGTTTAGTCTGAGCCACTCCCAGTGCATTGTGGAATAAGGACGCTGCTTGGCCTCTTTTCTATTCCTTGTAAACAGTAATTAGGCAGTAAAGTAAGTAGTAAGTAGTAAGCAGTAAAGTACAGTAGTAAGGCAGTAAACAATACTGCCAGGGATCAGGACTATTACTGGAAATTGAAAGGAAGATGTTTTCGTTAGGCTATACCTTATGCCTACATATTTCCGTGAGAGCAGACCAAGGAGGATCAGTACACAATTCTTCAGAGGCCTACAAAGTTTAATTGTTGATCCAGTTAACACTCAAAATTATCTGCCTGTTTTCTCACTTTAGATCAAGTGACCTGTCAGTGCACTACGTCCTATAAACAACCTCGAACACAAGCCTAAAAAGTCCAGACAACCCACGAGCTTCGCTAAGCTCTAAGGCCTTTTTCCGCGACAGAGTTATGGGCCACACTCTTCTGAGTGTTTGTCGCGGAAACACGATTGTGTGCCACACAGTCGAGCCACTAGATGAAATTCGCGGAAACGCCGTTTTGTCTATTTTTTAGCGGTAATTTCAAATATCTGAAAATAAAAATAAAATTCATGTAAAATCTCAGTTAATAGAACTCCAAGCTTATTTCCTTACCATTCTGTACAAAAAGCGTCCTCAGTTTTAAGTCTATTTGCTTGAAAAAGTAGTTAGCTTTATTGTTTAGACACTATTTTACTGCATAATTTGAACTTCCCGCCAGAAGCGAGCCACAAAATCGACAATCACCTCGCCAGTTGTTTGTCGAATTTGAGCCACAAAGCGAGCCACGAAAATCTTGTTGGTCGCGGAAGCACACTTGTGGGCAGCACGAAAGACCGCGGAAACACTCTTTTCGAGCCACAATCGACCCACAAACTATTTTTGGGAGCACGGAAAAACGCCTCTAAAGGGTCAAACCAAGATTCAAAAATCAGGAGCCTTGAAAAGGATAGGAGAATGTCAGTGAACCAAACGCTAACCAAAAGGTTGTGGCTGTTTGGGGTCCCGTCACTGCCCCCAGAGTTTCGAACAGCTCGCCCACACATCAGTTGACCCACGAAAATCCGTCAGTTCATCCACACGTCACTTCACCCACACGTCAGTTCGCCCAATCATAAAATCCGACAGTTCGTCCACACGTCCTTCACCCATGAAACCTGTCAGTTGGCAAAAACGTCAGTAGACACACACGTCACTAGGCCCAACACCCATGAAATCTGTCAGTTGGCAAAAACGTCAGTAGACACACACGTCACTAGGCCCAAATTTTGGAAGCCACCGTCATGCGTTTATACTTTACTCGCGTGTATAGAGAAATTCTTTAAGTACTTTCGTAAATAATCCGTGGGCGTAGTGAGGTATTTTGCAGGAGAACTGAATATCAACTGACGGTAGACTAACTGTCCTGTGGTTGAACTGACGAATTTTCATTGGTCAACTGACGTGTGGGCGAACTGTCGGAAAATTTTGTCGTAACTGTACTGGTCCCAAAATCCCGAATTGCCTCAACTATGGAGAAAGCTATAATGTTGATTTTTAATAATCCATAAAATTTGTCACAAACATCGTCGACGACCTTTCAGTCGTGTAGCGCTGCAACAAGAACATCGCCAGCAGCGCATCATCATTTCCGATCATTTCCGATATTGTGTTTAGTTTCCAACAGTCGCTTGCAGAAGGAAGTAGGGTATATTGTATTTATATATATTAAGTTTTCATGGTGAAATCCCGTGCGGAAATTTCCATTTCAACCCGATTTCTGGTTAGTCTGTCATCCTATAATTCGTTTAATTACATATTCTCTTTTACAAAACAGTGGCGAATAGTCATACATGGTCACGTGGTCGCGCATACGTTACGATTTAAAAATATAGTACGATAACAAACATAACTACAAACTATATCAATTTAAATTTGGAAATCTCAGCCTCAGGTTAGTTTCTTCCTCAGATTGACAGGGTCTAAATCTGTTTCATTTTGTCTGGGTCGATTTCGGGCGGGGAATGTCCGTACGGGATTGGTTGTATCATGACACGATTTACTTTAGGTTCGGGACGGCGGCAATTCTGACAGTCCATCCCTTGGTCGCTACTGTGGGAGCAACCTTCCTGCTGCTATCCAATCATCAAGCAGTCAACTTTACGTCAAGTTCAGGTCGGATTATTCGATATCTCGCGGTGGCTTCCGAGCTCGCTATCAAACAAGTAAGTATCCCCCCCACCCCTCTTCTTCCTTCTCCCCAGGCAGAACCCGATTTCGTACGGTACATTCTAACCCCTCTAACAAAACCACGCTGATTTCCTCACTTGTCGTGTTTTGCTACCTTCGATACGACGATACCGATACGACGATACCTGTCGACGGTTGTTTGCTAGAAGTTTTTCCATCAGAAAAACCGGTTATGTAATTTTTTTCTGTTTTTGCTGCAAGTCAGAGGGTCTTGTTGAAAGCACATCCTAGTTTTAAAGTATCCAAATATTTTTAAAATGCTGCAGTTGAATAGTAAATAGTGCGAGGGGTCCTTTAAAGTAAATAGAGTAGTATTGTAGGTAACTCGAGTATAATCGCACATAAAGTAAATACTTGTGGGGCTGAAAGTTGTAAGTTCCTATGGAATAAGCGGTTACCTTGACAGTTTTTCTTCTTGATTGCAAGATCCGGCGAAACCTTGATCACGGTCGAGTATATGCAGTCATAATTATTGAAATCAGTGCACATAGTCATTCGGTTTTCCGAATGCGGTTGCAAAATTTTCACGACAAAATCCAACAAAAATACACCAAAGCAAAACTGAAAGCTAATGCTATTCCATAATCCTCCATATCTCACTTTCTGAAAAACAAGCGCCATCGCCAGACCGCTCATTTTTCGCTTTTTCTTTCACAGTTGTTTTCATGCTTTTGCTCTCTAGCTGAATTTAATCTTATATAAGGTTTGAAGCCAAGCTGACCATTTATTGCCAACAAAAATAGTTTTCCAAGCGGATGATGATACACAGAATCCAGAATTGTAAATAATCACAGATTTGTACATATACACTTTGAACACGCACATTTTATCTTTCGTTATTTTACTTTTATGTGCGTATCGTTCAGTCCGCTTCGTTCTTCTAGTTTATAGTTACTTGTCGTTTTATTTTTTTGTTGGTTCCGCATCGTTTTCCTTTTGTTATTATGGTGGATTTTATCATTTAGTTTTGTTTCTCGCTAAGGACGGTTTGCCGGAGGTGCAACCGAAATATCCGAATACTTATCCCTCGCACATCATCTTAGAGGGATAACTAGCTGATCAAGAAAAAAACCCCGAAAGTCTCGTTTTTCTATTTTTGTTTTAAATTTAATCTTTACACGAAGGGTTTTTTCGCAATTAAGCCCCGCCCCTCGCGTAGGCTGTAATTGGTGTTTTTGGCGATGTTAGTCAAGATTGAGCGTAATCGGTAGCGGCAGAGGCGTTTCGGGAGTTGATCTTTTTTCTTCTTCCGGGGATTTGACTGGAATGCATGGAATGATAGGTTGTTTGTCCTACTCAAATGTTCTGATCCGAATCCCGGAGGCTGACCAAATCTTGATAGCGTCGAGGGGTGGGGAAGTACTCAACTCTTGGAGGCGTGTTGGGGTCGTATTCTTTCGTTAAGGGAGGTCGGTTCCATGTCTTTCACACTTACTTTCCAATAAACACTCGGAATCATCTCTAGGTCATCTACAAATCATCTGCCCGCTTCGGGCTTCACATCAGAATCCTATTTTGTTTACTGCATAGTAGCAAACATTAACTATCAAACCCCAACCTTTAAAGCTCACAACCGCACTCAATGAGCTCAAAAAGGTTTGGACACTTGGGGGTGGGGGTTTCCCGGTTTGGTGGTTTTGGGGATTTTCACGACGAAACTTGGCAGGCATATGAGGGACCCGATCGAACTGACTTGGAAATAAAAATTTCCTCGATCTGATAATCATGGGGGAGTGGAGGGATTATTGAGTCATGCATAACTTTGGAACGGGTGATCGGATTCGAGTGAAATTTAATAATTGAACAGAGGACATTTCTCTGGTGATCTTTTTCTTGTCCGGACCGGATCCGACAACTGTTGGGGGTGGGGGGGGATACGTGACCCGCTTAGACTGGAGGGATTGGGATGGAACTTTTTGGGAATAACAAACAGATGCTCTGGATAAATCATTTACACCGGGCACTGTGGGGGGAGTTGGAGGGGGGGGGGGGTCTGGAATATAAGGTGATCGCGAGTTAAGGTACTTCCAGATGTGCGAGGACGATGAAACTTCGCTGGAATATTAGAGATTCAACAAGATTGGCTTAGAAATCGCTACTTCCCAAATCCGACTATTCCTTACAGGACCAGTCTTGACCGCAAAGTAAGAAAAATACTTTTAAGAAAAATATACATTTTCAGCCCATTATCATTTTTGCCTGAAGGGTTTTGCGTACAAATGAAGTTGTAGCTCCCTTAGAGTGCGCATCTTAACCGCAAAGTCACGATACATTTCAACCCATGCAAGTGCCATATGAGCTCACAGCTCTTGTTGGACTTGATTGGGTAAGATTTACGCAGTTTAGGTCTGAAGTCAAACCCCATTTGTGAGTTTGTTGATGATTTGTTTTTCTTTTTTCGTTATTGTAGTTTTGTTCTTTATAATTATGTCTGTGTGGGTTGCCCTGGTTACTCCTCAGTTATATAAAATATATAAATCAGCAGTTTATGAAGTGTACATCACATGGCCTCGTTTTTTCAGAATTGATAGAATAATTGCATGGAAACGTGTTTGCTGTGTTCATTTACGTTTTCTCCCTACTCATTACTTCTACCTTCTCTTACAGTTCTTTGTTGTTTTAGTTTGTGGTGGTGAGTTTACCGAAGAAGCGGGCTTGATCAAATCACCGTTCTATCCTGCGCCATACCCTGCAAACCGAGATTGCCTGTACGTCATCGCTTTGCAACCTGGTCGCGCCGTTTCTCTCACCTTTCAAACATTCGATGTGGAAGGATCAGTCGATTGCTTGTATGACTACATAGAGGTAAAATTAGCAAGTTTAGAATACTCTTGATGATTAACTATCTTCGACGATGCAAAATCGCCGGGTACCTAGCGGAAGAGCCAGAAGCGGTATCACCTCGGGTGTCACAGCTGTTCCCGAATATCGCCGTGATTGTTTGACACAGGGATTTGAGTTGTTGAATTTGAGTCGTAACGGAGACGTGTACTCCTTCTTCCTGAGGAGCACTGGCGTGTTTTGGACTATTATTGTGCAAATGGCCCGGATGCACGAGGAGGAGCTCCGTATCGGATTTCCTGCATTCCGGTCATGAAATTGAAAAGATCTCAGCTTTGTTATGGAAGTGGTGATGATGCCGAAAATTCTGGCAGGAATTCTATTTCGCGATCGCCCGACTTGGATTTTTTTTAAGCAGCATAAAGCTGCTTTCACATTGACGCGTTTGCCTTTCACACTGAGCTACGCAAGCCTTGCGTTGTGCTTGCGTCGACGCAACGCAGAGCTTACGCAGACAAATAAAACGCAACGCAAGAATAGAACCAAGTTCCATTCTTGCGTTGCGTCGACGCGTACGCATCAGATTTGTCGAAAATGGAAGATTTTGAAGAAAAACTAGAAAAACATGCTGATGATGAAGAAAAACTTGCTACTAGTGGAAGAAATTAAAACACAGCAGAAGAAACCGAGAAAGGAAAATGTAAATGAACATCCAGCGTGAAAGCTTCTCGCGCAAGTGTGAAAAATACTCTGCGCAACCTATACGCAACGCATCGCAACGACGCGTCAATGTGAAAGCAGCTTAAGGCGTTGTTCTCGCTGTTCCCCGAGGACCCCTCGGGGAATCAAGGGGAAAACAGCGAGAATGCTTCCAAAATGGATTTTGTTGAAAAAAAAATATGCAGGACGAAATTAGTCTGGATCCACTTTATTTTTGTTTTTCTTTATTCTGATCGTTTTAAATCGGTTTTACGTTGCACCAACAGCAGCAAAATTTGATTCTTCTCTGAAAGGGAGTCCGTTCCCCGTCCTTGGGGACTCGCGAGAATACGGGGACTAAGTTCCTGGGACAAACAAAAACGCAGGGACTCCACAAAAGGAGTCCTCGGAGAACGGCGAGAATACGCCTATAAGGCCTGACAAAGAGATTTGCCAAGAAGGGACGGAATACTCTTAATGACTAACTCTCCTTGCCGATGCAAAATCGCTGTATACCAAGCGGAAGAGCCAGAGGCGGCACCACAACTGCCCCCAACGATCGCCGTGATTGGTTGACACAGGATTTGATTTGTTGAGTTTGAGTCGTTAGTGATACGTTTTCTCGTTCTTCTTGAGGATCACTGGCGTGTTTTGGACTTAGTCATATAGAGTATTTCGGGGGTGAACATGGCAGCTGACCAGTAGTTACCACCACCAAACCAAACAATGATGTGAGGTTCGTCCTACGGCGTGGGGTGGGTGGATGGGGTAACAGTATATTTTGAAAGAACTGTGAAAGAAATTAAAATAGATTATCAGCATCGTCAAATGCGCGACTTTAGCCAGCTTAATTGAATGTCAACATAGTATTTAGTAATTATGCATCTATAAAGCAATGCTGACATCGACTTTGTGACATGGATTGATTGTAAAAACCCAGTTTACATGCAGTATGCAAAGAGAGCCGATGCAGTATGCAAAGAGAGCCGGCTGTTTTGAACCAGAAAGATAGGCAATATTCGGGATGTCTGCATACATAACTGACTGATGATAGTAAAGTAATTGTAAAATGAAGACACCCTTCGAAAAAAAAAATCGGAGGCTGTATCGTTTGGTCTTTTGATGGGACGAATGGAATGCACTCCTTACCGTCTCTAGCTCTAGCCATGCCCGAACAAAGATGTTTCATTGTCAAATATTCTTATACCGTTGTTGACCTGTAATGCCGCACCCCTTAAATTGTTCGCCATCGAAATGCTCCACACCAAAATATGTATGTAAACATTTCCACACACAACTCTATCTACAATTTCCATATTTCCATCTTCAATAAGCAAAAACTTGCAAATCGAACAAAAAGTCTGCCATACGTCCTTACGGACGCTTGTTAATCAACTGTCAGGCTCTGCTCGTGTCTTTTCGCGCGACGGCATATAAACCTTTCTGTAGTTACATGGGCATAAACAACCCCTTGAGCCCAAGCTGACTGGGAAACATATCGTCGATGTCACGCATTTAGGGGCCAAGCGACAGTGTTTGTCTTACATTGTAGCTCTTGCATCTGCTGTAAAATTTTCAGAGCCCTACGACAAGCCCGTTCCCGAGATACATGAGTTGCTTGAAAGAACGGTCTAAGCAAAAGAGCTAAGCGGCATAAGAATCTTTAGAATATCGTTAAAAAAAATCTTAAATGTTTTTCTTCTTCTATCCGCTGTAAAGAAAGCTGTCAATCATTTGATGTCATCGTCAATATCGGTTGAAAAATAGATTTTTAAAACATTTTTTTCTTCTCCTGAATATTTTGCAGAATGCCGCTTGATCCCTTAATGCAGTGGTTCCCAACTGGGGGTACGCGTACCCAAAGGGGTACGTGAGACCCTCGTAAGGGCTACGCGAAGGTCCCAAATCTCTGAATTCGAAAATGTCTGCTTTCGTCAAGAAATTAGAGTTTTGGGCTTTACGAAGTTTCAAATAAACAGCGCAAGTGTCTTTTTGATCCTTAACCTGTTTATGGATTAGAATGAAATTGACAGCCTTGCAACCTCAAGTATCCCTTTTATTTATATATATTTTTACACATTAATTGCTTACCATTTATGACAATAAATGACGTCTTTTTTTTTGTTCCGATCTGGACAGCTCTTAGTAAAATAATAGAACAATGATTCATCAAAAAGGGGTACGCAACCATTTTGAACCTTAATTAGGGGTACGCGATACGGAAAAGGTTGGGAACCACTGCCTTAATACGTCACAGCGACGGTATATTCAAACAATGACCAAAAACGGGTAGTCAGCTACGATGCATTGGCAGCGATATTTCGGATCTTCTTGGCAAGGGTCTCCGGGGAAATGGGGGAAATGGATCTGCAATAAGGTTCGGTTTGCACGTTCGATTCTTGAATTCAATCTGCGGTCACCTTGTACCGAAGGATTTAAGCTATTTGGAAAATAAACTTGATTTATATTTGATGGTGGAAAACGGATACGTCAGCTGAATTTTATTGGAGCTATATTTCGGCCCTTCTTGGCAAGGGTCCTTTTCAGGCTCAAAACCGCTCAAGTTTGAAAGATGAACTTGTGGGAAACACTGAGGACCCTTGCCAAGAAGGGCCGAAATATAGCTCCATAAAACTCAGCTGACGTATCCGTTTTCCACCATCTAATATGATTCGCAGTCAGCTTGGGCTGAAGGAATATTTAAACTTGATGGATTAATAAAAAAAAACAAAGGAAGACTTATTTCTAGTTGCGTGACGGCGATGATTCAAACTCCACTCTCATTGGTCGTTATTGCGGAGGACCCGACAGGATACCGCCACCTATCATCACTACGCACAATTATCTGTGGATGAAGTTTAAGACAGATGGCTCTCTTCAGAATCGTGGCTTCTATGCTAACTATTCATCAGTCGACGTCAGTAAGTCTTACGCATTACCTTTCCTTACCTTGACGTTTAATTGACTTTCTGTTCATGTAGTTTGTTTTTGCTTTCGTGATGGTTGAATGCTTTAGCAACCTTTACAAAAAGAAAATAATCAAACTTGACATACAAAATATGTTATTGATTTTTTTTTTTTTTTAATGATATACATCTTGGAGGATCCTTGGTGGGACCAAGGACAAATGATCAGATAGAACCTCCGCCTCTCTATCTCTGTAATAGGACCATGCGGAGTCGAATTTTTCCCGTCCTGCCCGATGCAAATGAGCGGAAGTTAGGAGCTACGCGGCACATCACGTTTTCATACCTCTACAAATAGCTATATCGCTGTGATGCCGCGTGGAAGAAACTTGCAAAGTCAAAGCCGATTGGCTCTCTGGATGCGCTCCAGAGCGGGTCAGCTTGCCTCCTGCACTTTTTGCTCGGAGATGAGCAACGGCGAAGACGGAAGTAGACGGGTATCAACTTAAAGCGTCTTCTAGCTCCGCTCAGTTTTGTCGAGGTATCCATAGTCGCTGCACGGGACCAAAGACGGAGGTTCTATCTGGCTATTTGTTCTTGGTGGGACGAAATTATCTCGATATTCGATTTTTGGGTCCTTTTTTTTAGTTTTTCGATCTTGCTTTTCCTTGCAGCACTGCAGGGTAACTTGGTCCCACACAGATACATAAGCTCGGGATCGGTTTTAATAATAATAATAATCACACAGTTGCACAAGTGAAGTAAACAAAGAAAAAAGAAAGAAAAGTACTCAAAAGATCGGTACGAACACACCAACACACAAACGGGGGTATGGGGGTTGGGGAAGCGGAAATATTTACTAACTTTTTATTTTAGCTTTCGCCATAAACTAACAATACAAAGAAAATACCATGGTACAACATCATTGTGTCCAAAACAGATGCCTCCAAACTGGTAGGCTATGGAAAATAGGATTTGCTGCCAGGAGAATAAGACAGTTCTCCGACCGCCATAACCTTAAAACCAAGGATGCCCGGGCTTTTCGAGCAAGTTCAGCAAAACTGCACGCAATGGTTCTGGACAAATGCCTGACTTAACCTCTCTCGAGCCGGTTGATCTCGACATCTTTCTGTGTAAGAGTAGTAATTTCTCTGAAATATCTTGACTTACTTTTTTTTTACTTATGTCTCCTGCCGGGCGTCGCTCAGCGTAGAGAATGATGTCAGCCTCGTCCAACTTGTGCGATCATCAGCTAGCTCTGGTGCGTCGCGCATATCAATATTTGCCAGCTTCAAGTATTTCGAAAGACTATCGGACCATCGATATTTCGGTCTGCCACGGGGTCGTTTCCAGCCGGCTTCTGCGTGGTTGAAGTCCAGCGCGGTTTTCGCAGGTAGATGTGATGGCATTCTGAGGAGGTGACCGTACCATCGTAGGGTGTGCTGTGCAATTTGGGTGGAGAACAATGTCTGCTGCGTTGTCTGCAGTAACTTATCGTTGCTGACGAAGTCGAACCATTTCAGGCCTTCTATCCTCCTAAGGCTTTTCGTCTGGAACACGTCTACTGTCTTGAGGGCTGTGATTGTGGCCGGCCAAGTCTCTGTTCCATAGAGAATTGCAGACCCGACCAGGGCGTTGAAGATTCGCAGCTTCGTGTTCCGAATAATACTTGGCTTCCGCCAGAGGTGACGATTTAACCTCCCCATTGCAGCAGATTCCTTGCCTATTCTTGCTTGTAGTTCAGGGAGAAGCGAGCCGTCTGCAGCAATGATAGAACCCAAGTAGGTGAACTGCTGAACCACGTCGACAGATGTTGTTTGGTCCAGGGCCACAGGAGGATTGGCTTTGTTAGAGGATGGATCTACGACCATAATCTTGGTTTTGTCCCAGTTGACATGTAGTCTTACTTTCGCAGCTTCTTCTTGAAGGATATGAAGTGCTTCCACCAGTTGGTCCATGGATACCGCCATGAGGGCCAGGTCGTCGGCAAAGTCAGCGTCCGAGAGGATGCGATCGCCAAATTTGAGTCCAAATCCAAGCCTTGACGTCGTCTTCGCCATGACGTGATCTATGATGACGTTGAACAGTTCGGGCGCAACGGCGGAACCTTGCCGAACCCCTGTAGAAATTCGGAAGAACGGACTTCGTCGGCTGTTGACTCGGACGCAGCTCTCTGTCTCGTGATGGAGGGCTTCGAAAAGTCTGCGGTACTTATCTGGCAAGCCAATGGACTTCAAGATGCTCCACAGGGCATCCCGGTCGATTGAATCGAAGGCAGCTCGGAAGTCGACAAAGGTGACGAATGCTTTCTGTCGAAACTCTCTGGTTTTCTCGACTACTTGACGGACTGTGAATATTTGCTCTACGGTCGATCGCTCTGACATAAAACCGGCTTGCTCTGGTCGCCGGATTCGGCGGATAATATTTCGGCAACGATCAAGAAGCACCATAGAGAAGAGTTTGTCAGGTACTGAGAGAAGGGTTATTCCCCGGTAATTGGCACAGTCGCTTCGCCTGCCTTTTCTCTTCAACAGGGGGATGATGATTCCTCTTCGCCAGTCTTCCGGAATGTTCTCCGTTTCCCACACAACAGAAAAGAGAGTCTGCAGAAGAATGAGCATGGCTGGGCCCGCATATTTCAGCAGCTCTGAAGTTATGCCGCATACACCAGAGGCCTTATTGTTCTTCAGCCTATGCATCGCGCTTCTGATTTCTGAGGTGTTAACTGGCTCAGTGGGGAGATCGCCAACTTCGATGGCTGGGCCGGGAGACTGACTGAGTCTTTCGTCTGCTGCTACAGGGGGAGTAGTGCTGTTCAAGTGCGAGGAGAAATGTTCCTTCCAGCGGTCAAGGCACGAGCTTTCATCCGAAAGAAGAGTCCCGTCTCTTGAAAGGACGGGTCCCACTGTAGGAGCCGTGCTTTCTGTGAGATCTCAAAGATGCTTGAACAGACTGCCTGTGTCTTTCTTCCTTGCCGCTTCCTCGATTTCGTCAGTTTTATTTTGAACGAACTTCGCTCGGTCTCGGTGGATGAGTTTGTTGCGGATACCATTAAGCTTCCTGTAAGACGCCATGTCACCATGTAGTCTAGCTTTCCGCCTCAGTTCTATGACATCCGAAGTTTCTTCTGAAATCCAAGCTTTTTTTGGCCGCCTCTTCTTGCCGAGAACTAGTTGTGCGGCTTCATTCGTTTGAGACTTGAAGTACTTCCAGGCATCTTCGCTGTTCGTGAGTGTGTGAAGCAGCTCAAATCGATTCGATACCTCGACGGCATACTTTCGCTTGGTGTCCGACTCCTTCAGCTTCATGACATCAATGACTGTTGGCCTCATTTCTGACCGCTGGGCTTTCAGGCGAAGCTGGACTTCAGCGCAGAGAAGTCTGTGGTCAGCGTTTCCAAGCTCAGCTGATCTGTACGTTCTGCAATTCCTCAGCGATGACCTCCAGCGCTTCGACATGATGACATAGTCGATCATTTTTTTCGTGCGGCCGTCGTTGCTGTACCATGTATATTGGTGGATGGTTTTGCGCTGGAAGTAAGTGTTTGCAACAACAAGGTCGTGAGATCTGCAGAGCTCGAGTAGGCGCAGGCCATTCTCATTTAGGGGATCGGGCGTTTCGGGTCCTATGGTGCCTCTCCATACGCCGGTGTCGTCTCTTACTGTTGCGCTAAAGTCCCCAAGCAGGACGCTGATGTCGTGGGGCGATACGCTTGTGAGTGTTCTGGAGAGCTCAGCATAGAATTCTGTTTTGGCGTCGTCATCGGAATCGTTCGTCGGAGCATAACACACTAGAACTGTCATTTTGCCATGTTTGTGCTGGAAACGTGCTTTCATAAGTCTGTCTGAGATCGCTTCGTGGGACAACATACACTTTCTTGCAAGGCTGTTGAGTGCAAGGCCGACACCCTTCCTTCTTGTGCTACCACCAGACCAGAACAATGAGTAGCTATCGCCTATTCGTTCTTCACCACCGTGGGTCAGGCGGGTCTCGGTCAGCCCTGCAATAGCTATCTTGTTCTTACGTAGTCCTCTGGATAAAAGGTCTTTCGCTGCTGCTGCGTTCAGGGTTAAAACATTCCAGGTGGCTATTCTTAGTCCCCTTTGGTCAATAAGGTTAAATTCGTCGGTCTTTCTGACGTCGTCAACATGTCCGTTGACTCGCTGCGGTCGTGATCTTGAAAAGGAGTCCGTATCCGAGGCTGATTTTTCACTTTGCGTAGCGCTTGTTTTCAGGTGGAGGGTCGCTAGCCCAACCGACCCTAGGCCTGGGGTTTACTAACCACTGGGGTGGGCTCCACCCACCCGATGAGGTTCGGGCCTCTCTATACGGCACGATTAGTTTTAACGGAGGTGGTAAGTCCTCCTATCAAGCGGGACGTGGCTACTTACTGGTCACCAATTCCAAGAGCCGGATGAGTGCCATACCCCCGCCACTGTATCCCCCATATCTGGAACACCGAATTTCCAAACAATAATTCTGATCCGATGCCGAGGGGGCAGATAAAGATAGAATTTACAGCAGCAAATGTTTTGAAGGATTCAAATAAAAAATAATAATAAAGTAAGTTTTTCAGAGAGATAAGGAAATAAAATGGTCGCAGAAAGCTGAGTAGAGCTGACGAAGAACTTGTCTATCATGCCGCCCATGACCTGCCACAGTTTTGGAGTCACCACATCATATTTTTTCTGTACATTAAGGACAGTTTGTTGCCGTATACACTGTACAAAGTTTATCCGAGTAAGGATTAAAGTTAACTGCAGTATTTGCTACTGGGATTAATCGTGTCTCTACTGAGATAAGATTAATCCGGATTAGAGATAAGATTACCTTTTTAGAGACAAGATTAATCCCAGTAGCAAATACTGCAAGATTTAGTGTCGACGGTAGAGAATAAATGATAGTAGTGCTCGACTACATGATTTTAGTAGCAAGCGTCTTCATAACCATACGCTGTGCGGTTCAGTCCAATTTTTGCAGCCTGCGGTGGAATATTGACGAATGCGACTGGAGTTGTCGCCTCCCCTCTCCATCCCAGCGAATACCCCCATGGTGTCGTCTGCAGATGGGTCATTAGGGGTCAGCCTGGAAGCATTGTTCGCTTGACCTTCCAGACATTCTCGCTCGAGTCTGGTTCCTCTTGCGCCCACGACTACGTGGAAGTTTTTGACAATACGAGCGTTTCGATGGGATCAGGTCGGATTGGGAGGTAAGTAGTAAATAAGTTTGTACAGCAGTGGTTCCCAACTTTTTCCGTGCAGCGTACCCTTAATCGAGGTTCAAAAAGGTGCCGTACCCCTTTTTGACGAATGTTGTTTTAATATATTTTACCACGATCAGATAAATGACTTTATTTATTGTCATCAGTGATAAGGCATGTAAAAATGCGTACGATGGGGTATCTGATTTTGAGGCAATACTAAAACTGAGTTAGGGACTCAAAAACGACTGAAGCGAGGTAATGAAGCTATATACTAACTTGGATTTTGGGACCTTCACGTACCCCTTGCGAGGGTCTCCCTCACCTCTTTGGGTACGCGTACCATCGGTTGGGAACCACTGTTCTACAGGATCACGCAGTGTTTGCCTACATTTTTTTTTATTCCAGGCAACTGTCGGGCGTAATTTAAATACATAAATAGAAACGTTGCGTTTGCCGGTGCCAAAAACGAGTTGCTGTTGAAAGAGGCGTCGAGAGGCGTATCTAAATTGGATCTAACTGTATCTCAATTTTTTTTTTTGGGGGGGGGAGGTATTTACCGACTGGTTAGTCATTTTTTCCGACTGATTTACAAAAAAAAAGACTAGTTTAGAAAAGTCAACTTTTTCCTGAACAATAGCTACGAGCTCATATGGCACTTGTTGGGAGTAGGTAGTGCGAGAAACGAGAAAGTAGATGAGACGTCACAGAATAACCCCTTCAACCCCCCTAGGATCGGACCTAGAAATAGGATATCTAGTTTCACTCGAGTCTGAGCATTTCCGGCATCACTTCGGATCATCTAGGGAGAATGACTACCTTCCAAGTTTAGATCCACTCGTTTGATTACGAAACATGGCCACACTATTTCCGGTAACCTCCCCTCCAACTCCCCCTACCGCGACCTAATCTGGTTCCGACACATCGATCGATCATCTAAAGCATCTTCTCTTACCACCTATCACTCGAATCTGAGCATTTTTCCGGTACACCTCCCCACCGTGCTCGGATCCGGTCCGGAAAATATGTCATTGTCTCTACTCTCCAAGTTTCATTCAGTCATTCCACTCGTTTGACCCCTCCCCGTCCACCCCCCCACTGTGGTCGAATACGACTCTGACACGACGACTCAGACACATAAACTTCGCATCTCTAACATCTCCTCTCCCGCTTCCCCCTTTTCCCGCTTCATCCTCCTCTTACCGTGGTCGGATCCGGTTCGGACGCCAAACAGCAAATCTAGGCCGCATAAACTTGGTAGGCATACTGTCCAAATTGCTTCCCATTCTGCTCATCCCCCCCTCCAACTCCCCCAACCATGGCCGCATGGGGTTCGGATACATGTTTTGCATATCTAGATCATTAATTCTTACCACCCATAAAGTTTCACTTGAATCGGACCATCTGTTCGCAACCTATGGAAGTCAGTAATTTCCGGATTCCCGTTCCCTTAACTGCCCGAAAAATGGTCGGATCCAGGAACGGAAGTCATCCCTAGGGCATTGTCTCGGGTCCTTAAATATATTTGGTCGGATCACTAATATGCCTGCCAGGTTTTATCGTTCTTAGCATATCTGGAAGTATCCTATCGCGATTACCGCAATCCCGGGAAATCCCCTCCAAATCAACCCAAAGAGCCCCGATATGATCCGGTTCTGTCAAGAACGCATCGAATCCTAATGCTTGTTCTTCCCACCGAATTCCAGCCCGATCTCTCGACGCTAACCGTTTCACAAAAATCCCATTGCCCCCTTCCACCCCCTCCCCAAGTATCGGATCTGGTCCGGTCCCTCATATTCCTGCCGAGTTTCATCATCCTAGTAAATCGCCCCCCCCCCCCCCACAGTGCCCAAATCCGGTCCGGTTATGTCAGTGATGTATCTAGGACTTGTGCTTGTTCTTTCCGCCAAGTTTCATCCCAATCCCTCCACTCTAAGCGTTTCATAAAATTTCTGGTCCCCCCTCCTCCAGCTCCCCCCAAAATCACCGGATCCGGTTCGGATTTGAAGTGGGTCGTCTGAGACCCGAGGTCTTCCCAGATCCGGTCAC
The DNA here is from genome assembly GCA_030848855.1 of Branchinecta sandiegonensis. NCBI lineage: Eukaryota > Metazoa > Arthropoda > Branchiopoda > Anostraca > Branchinectidae > Branchinecta > Branchinecta sandiegonensis. The sequence goes on along the minus strand of JAUPMV010000017.1, from coordinate 3,658,233 downwards.
ACGTTCAAAAGTTATAAATACCCCAAGAGTATGGATAGATAGATAGATAGATAGTTTATTGCTGTAAGCAGCCCGAATGGCCATGGCAAAAATTTAACATACGAAAAAAGACAAAAAAACACTAATATATAATAATACTCTTTTCCTTTTAATTTGTTTTACTTATTCCAAAAACCTACTTCTGTGTTCCATCGCTAGCCTCAAAAATCGCAACATTTTCTTTATACCAGCAAAACACTCATCCTTAAAAATTAGTTTTACCCACTCTTCGTCAAGTACGCGCACACCATACTCTTCTTTTCTCCATTCACTCAGCTCAATACAATCGCAAAGCATGTGAATCACACTCTCATCCACGCACCCACACATCGGACAGAAGTAAGGACCGAACTTCTGCTTACAATTACCAATATAACGTCTTCTACCCCCAATTGGTAGATAATCTGCCAACAATTCAATAATTATCTTCAACTCATCCCGTCTAAGACCCGCTTTAAACATTATATTCTCACCCCATGTCTCCCTTACTGCAGCATAAAACCCCAAAGATTCTGACTGGTCCTTCTGGGCGTGCCAAACCTGTACTTCCTGGCTCTTAAGTATTTCTTTCACAACCGTAGTCACTCCTTCCTCCTTTCCTAATCCATCATTCCATAATTCGCCAACTCCGCAATCATTCAAATAATGTATGCCACAGATACGTCAGCTATGATCCCCAAGATTCGGGATTCCCCTCCCTCCACTCCCCAAACGATGGTCGGATCGGTGAAAACTGAAAAAAGGTAAAAACAAAGAAAAGCAAAGAGAAAGTGAGAAAATTGAAAAAAAATACTTTCAATAAAAATATACAGTTTCGGATTCCGAGGGCCTATGATAATTTTTTGCCTCAAGGTTTTTGCTTACAGATGTAGGTTTCCTGGTCGATGGGGATCTGCGTTTCTCTAAACATTACAGCCTTACCCATGAAACAGTGTCATAGAATCCTTGGCGTAATTCGAAGAACCTTTACATTTAATTTGTAAATTAAACGAGACTTACCTGTAAAGTGAAGTTTGATTATAATTAGCGTCGCATATTATAGTAGATACAGATTAATTGAGATAGCGCTAGGACTCTCCGTGCCGGCGACTTCTCTGAGCCTCAGGTTTCAAATTGACTGTCACAGAAGAAAAAAGTACTTTTAGAAAAAAGGACCATTATACACTGGACAAAAAACGGGATTAAACGTGGAGGGCGGGCAGTTAATCTGTATCTACTATAATATGCGACGCTAATCATAATCAAACTTCACCTTACATATAAGGTTTGAAGCCAAGCTGACCATTCATTTCAAATAAAATAGAAAAACGAGATTTTCGGTTTTTTTTTCTTGATCAGCTAGTTACCCCTCCAAGATGATGTGCGAGGGATAAATACAATTTCGGATATTTCGGTTGCACTTCCGGCAAACCGTCCTCAGCGAAAGAATTGTGGTGGATTTTATGCTTTAGTTTTGTTTCCACAAAAACTTGGTAAAAGCACAGGGTGCTGAAGAGTTAGTCAAACAAGTAAATTCATAAATAAGACCCATGAAACAGAAACGCAGATATTTCCGAGATGACGGTTTGACAGTGAACAACAATACGCATCGATTAAATCAATAGATGCCATATATGCGTCTTTTTCCACCATGTTCAAAACCGTTTCTAACGGATCCATCTTAAAATGAAATTTTTCCACAAATTCATTCAAACCCTTCAGATTCAGTATCAGCCTAACTGACCCATCACGCTTCGGCACAGTAAATACCGTACTAATGAACTGTTCAGGTAACATATAACACTAATTATTCCTTTTTCTTTTAATTTCACTAATTCTGAACTGATCAATTCTTCTTCCGCAGACGAGTAAGTTCTGACCAGCACACGCAACTGAAGTGGCTTTCTAGCAAATGGAATGCATAACCTGATACTGAAGCTAACAAATCTGGATCAGTCGCATACTTTTTCCAGTTTTAGTTTTGAAAAAACAAACTAGTTCTTCCAGCAAAAAATTTGCAGGACGGAACAATTCTTACCCCACTTATTTCTTCAGTTTCGGTAACTCTCCACTACGTTGACTTTCTGAAGATTCTGGCCGGGATTTTGGGCCGGGATGAAACGGTCTTCTGCCGCGAAACTGGCCTCGCCAGGAACGGCGTCCTAAAAAAACACCTCCTGCACCTCTACGGCCTCCAAAAAAACCTGAGCCGTTATTTCCTGGGCCATAATTATATCCACCCCGGCTATAACGAAGAAGGGGTTTAAGGGATTTCTTTAGTTTTGGCTCGGTTGGAACCCATTACACACTGAATCTCAGAGAAGTCGCCGGCACGGAGAGTCCTAGCGCCATATCAATTCAGCTGTATCTACTATATGCGACGCTAATAAGGATGCCCTTTTCTCACGTCTGTTCAAGTCGATGGTTCGCCCTGTCATTGATTGAATCATTGGGAGAACCCTCTTTTAGGATTCCAAAACGTAAGTGGAGGTATACCTATGACATCGCAAAAGTTGTCCGTCTGTCTGTCCGTCCGTCCGTCTGTCTGCCCGTCCGTCTGTTTTTGGGATCCCAAAATTTAAGTGGAGGGATCAGGGGCGTCACGACTGGGGGGGGGGGGGGGGGGGGAGAGTGACGTTAAAACAGTAGATTTTTAGTCAGCACAGTCGTTTTTTTCTGAAAATCAGTCGATTATTTTGAAACTGTCGTTTTTTCCTTGAAAACAGTCGTTTTTTCTGCAAAAAAAGTCGGTAAAAATCACCAGCCAGTCGGTTTATTCCTTGCCCCCCCCCCAAACACATTTTGGCCCCCCCCTCCCCCCCAAAACACCTCTGGGAGGGGAGGGACATCGCAAAAGTTCTCTGTCCTGTCCGTCTGTTTAATGAAACTTGGTTTGGGGATTCCTTGGATCAAGGGAAAGATCGGGTTCGTAGATGGGCTCTGTAGCCTTACATTTAGAGATGCATCTCAAAAATATTTTGTTTACTCCTAATTTGAACCCCCATGGCGGTTCAAGTTAAGGATTAAACAAAATATTTTTAACAGCTAATGAGGTAGTCGATTAAGGGGTAAGAAGACATGCTGAACACGATTATGAAAACCATTTTCTCGCCGGACAAGTAGTTCGCCCGGAATCCGGCCAGAACCGGAAAGCTTGTTAAAAATAAAAGTTTTATTTGAAATTGATTAGATGTTCGATTTTTTGTTGTGATCAGTGTCAAAATTGATATGTCTTGTAGGGGTAAAAATACATGCTCAATCCATATCTGAACTTGGTTTTCTCAGATGATTAGCTATTCGGCGTTAATCTGTTTCTAAATTTTAATAGTAAAGATATTCAAGGAGTCTGGCGAAGATATTGTCCTTGAAGACAGTTGGCGAAGATAAAACCCAATTGTCTGTATCGAATATTAAATTTTTGGGATCCTATCGAAATATTTTGTCTTGTTAAGGATGGGAGTCTCTCAAAATGAGTTGGTGTTACCAAACTCATCATAACTGACATTCGTTCTTCCTAGATGAGATGTACTGTAGAATATCAGTTGTTAAAATAGACCAAAGATTCCCATGTTGGTGACAGTTCTTTCGCCAAAGATCGACAACCGTGCGCGTCACCAAAATAAACTGGTTCCAGTAGTTTCGCGAACGAACCGCCACGCAAATTCGTTTGTACCTTTTTTTACGGATTTGTTAAACAGAGCCGAGTGATATTTTCCTTTTTTTGTGTTAGTTTGTTATTTAGTATAGTGAAACAACGCAAATTGGCTGTTAGCTATGATGTTGTCTAAATAAACCTATCTCTTTTTCTCTCTCATCGACTCAAAGGCTCAATGTTTTCTGACGGCAAGAGGATCGCCTGTTCTCTCCTTGCAAGGATAACAGACTCGTGTTAGAGAACTGTATTAGGCTCACTAAGTAACATTCACGTTAAGGAGAAAAATCGAATTGTGTAGGTATTGTGGACAAGCAACCCCGCCAGTCATAACAACAGTGGCAAACGTCATGACAATAATTTTCAAAGCGGACGACTCCGTGGCTGCAGAAGGGTTTACGGCCTCATACAGCATTCTGGATCAGACCCAAGGTAAGCCTGTAGCCTTTTCAGTCTTTTTTTTTCTCTGACAATACGTCCCTCATAAAATCCGATGACGATTTGCCGCCAGACGCGCTAGAGGAACAATGAGCACGTGAGATCTTGGTGTGAGTTATCTGAAGCGACTAGGTTTTCGCTGGAAAATGGAAAGGTCTGAAACACTTAGGTGTTACAAGGTAGCAAAGGTAAGCTTTGGTGAAGAGGTTTATTTTAAATTTAATTTACCTTCAAGTGTTTTGCGTTCATGGATTCAGCTGCGAGCAAATCGTCTCCCAGTTTTGGGGAATATTTGGGATATTAAAAGGCCAGGGTCAAGGGAAAATCGGAGTTGTAAATTTTGTTAAGTTGAGATATGGGAGCTTGACCATCTTCTTTACAAGTGCCAGGAGTTGTCTGTCCTGCGTGAGAAGTATTTGTATGGTATAGATAGGTCAGTAAAGGATCTGCTTACAGTAAAAGGATCTGCTTATAGTAATAGTTAAAACCCTAGAAGTATATGCAGGATTGGTGCATTTATGGACCATTTAAGTAAGACTATTAAAGTTTAAATGAAAAGGGCAGAGATGAGACGGTCTTGTTACCCCTCACCTATCCACTTAAAGAGGCTTGAAGACCCGATGAAAATGCGTTATTTCGTTGCTCCGCTACTCACGAATAATCAGTTTTCAAATAGTGGAATTTCCCTGTCAGATTTTTCGTACTACCTGTGTCGTATGCTTCACGAAAAAGATTTATGATTTTTTTTTTTGATCAGGCACTAAGCTGTGTTCCCCTAGCTTATCACCGCCCACTGAAAAGCCGCGTTTGTGTACAGATTCAAATATTCCGCGTCATAGTAGAATTTGCGCTATGGGGACAGCCGTAGATATTCTGAACCTCACTACGAATGCAGATAGTGGAAAATCAAAAAATCTCTTAGCAGGATTCAAATAACTCTGTGTATTCAACTAAATGATGCAAAAATAAGTTTGCTTTTCAGTTAAACTTTAAAAGTATATGGGTCAGTTGGAGAATGAGAGAAGTTGTTTCTTAAGTCGTATAAAAGTTCGCCCGTATAATGAATGTAAAGGATGTACTGTTTTGTTTTGTTTTTGTTCATGGCCCAAGGCCTTCATTAAACATCTATCTATCTATCTATCTATCGAGTCGCGTATTAGCCCCGTGGAAAAGTAAGCCAGCACTCAGTCCTGAAGTCGGAAGCCAAATTTTCGGTAAAGCAAAAAGAGAGGAAGAGGCATTTTAAACAGTTTTAAACATGGTTAGGCCTAAGAGGAATTGAAAATAGCCAAACAAACCTGGATAAACGTACACCATTGATTCATTTTCGTTTGTGCTCGGAGGAAGATCTGACCCATGTCGCAAACCTTTTTTATTTTACATTTTTTCTTTAGACATATGTCTGTTGTCGTAAATTCTCGTGTTGTCCTTAAATTTTGGTGTTGGTGTGTGATAGTTGTTTGTTTGTTTTTTCTTTACAATGCCTTAGGCTAGAATTGTATTAATAATTTTTACAAACCCATCAGAATTAGTGAAGCGTCGTTTTTATGCCACTGGCATGTCTGATGCTTTTGAGAAACTCCAGGTTTATTCATATTTGCTATTAAAATTGTACCTTACCTTACCAAGAAGTAACGCGTCATTGTTTTTTTCACGATAGCGAACCTAGCGGCCAAAAAAGAACTAATCTGATAGGAATTTTATGAGGGGCGTATGGGGTGAACCAGTAAGAGTAGCTTCGTCTCCACTTCTGCGGGACCGACTAAAAGGAGGCACGGCAATTCACGTCATGGCGCAGGAGGCACAAGTAATAAAAGAGATCAGCAAGTAGTAGAAGTAGACAAGTATGTAAGAGTTCGTAACTCTAGAGCCTAAAAGAAGGCATTGCGACCTACTTTACCGGCTTTCGCATGGTACATCCAAAACAAGCGTGCGGCATTGCCACACAACAGGTTTCGTCAAAAAATTCATGCCGACAACACAAATTGTGTTTTGTATCGAAGCGAGATCTGACAAGCACGAAGCCATGTCCAAATTTACCTGATTGTCGATTTATTACTAGTACTATGAAAAATTAATGAATTAATTTTTAGTTTATTTTAGTGAAGGTTTGATTAGTTACATAATATGGTAGTAAATGTGTACTGGTTGCGTTTTTCAAGCACGTATGTGCTTTGTTTGTAACCGGTCGCCAAGCTGGATTGAATTTTTTTTAGTAAAGTTGTTGAATCCTGAGAAAAATTTCTACTAATAAAAATTCTTGTTTATTCTTCGAGGATAAAAAATAAGTAAAATATACGATAGATAAACCCCATAATAAACTAACGCGACAGCAAAACAGTTTAAAAATACTGCCAAAAAGTTGACTAAAAATAAAAAGAAGGGGAAAAGATCGTGAAATGGAAAGATCACTGCCAATTTTGTAGGAAGGTAAAATCAATTAATCAATCAAATTTACTTCCAAATAGCTTAAAGCTAGAAGAGGAATACAAATTCGGCTGAAGAATTGGCAGGATATGGAACAGGAATTGCCAGTGTTCCTCTCGGACTGATGCACGAACGACGGGAGGGGAGGGGGTAATAGACCCATCTGGGGACAACACACTAACTTTGCTCCAAAATTTTTGAAACGGTATTTCTGCGTTCAGTTAATCAAGGAACGCCCAGATTAATTTGTTAAACTGTTTAACGCTTCATCCACCATTAAAGAGCCCACAGGATTTTATGTTGGTTTTTAATCACATATGTTTGACCGTTTAGTATAGTGTATTATTTTTATTTTTTTTCTGTTGTTTCGATGCAAACCGAGATAGCAGTCGACTCGGCAGTCGTGATTTTTTGTTTGTTTTTTGTATATATATATATTGATGTGTTTATATATATTGATATTGTTGACGTTGGAATCAGTTAGTCGGCACACGCCGCGAGTAAGATTCTTAATGAATAAACGGATTTGATTTGTTTAATTCAATTCAGTTCAGTACTTTATCCCGGTGACAAAGACCATAATTAAGCACCAACAATTTAATAACAACAAATAAAGGAAAAAGAACAATCACACGTTTGACCATTCTCGATGGGTTCATATTGACCTGTCGAGTTGACTGATAGTGCTTGAAGTGTTTTTATTTGTATTGACATATCCAAAGCTTTTTTTTATGTATTTAAAGATATTACGGATTAAATCATCATTTCATTTCATACAGTTTCAACCAAACTGGAAGTGACAGACGCAGTAACGGAGAGCGAACCGCTAATATCAACGGGTTTTCAGATGCTAAAAGCCGTTCTTGCAGAGACACTCTGTTAGCGCAATGCAGTTGATGAGAATTTAAAACACAAATAACTTTTTTGGAACAGGTATGTAATTCATATCCTCCTATGACCCACGGTCAGTTATTTTACAATAATCTTCACACAGAAAGTTAGCGGTAGATATGAGAGGATGATATAAGTCATATCAGCCTCCAGAGAGGATCTTATAAGTCGTATCAGCCCCCAGAGAGGATGTTATAAATCATATCAGCCTCCGGATAGGATGATATAAGTCATATCAGCCTTCAGAGATGATTTCTCTTCGAAAAAGTTACAACAGTTAACACACCTCCATCTCGGTTGATATCAGAATAACAACCTCGACGGCCATTTAAAAATATCAACCTCGCCTTCGGCTCGGTAGATATTTTTCATAACCTACCTCGCCTTCGGCTCGGATAGGTTATTTTCAATGACCGTCTCGGTGTTTTTTTCCGATACCAACCTCCATGTCTGAAGTTAACCTTTAATATCAGAGATAATTAATAGACACAAATTAATGACATAATGATCTCATGAGCCAGTAATCAATAATCAATCGTATTTTTTCTTTCAGCTTGTGGTGGGGATTTCTACACAACTTATGGTGTTGTGCAGAGCCCAGGCTACCCAGGAAACTATTTACCGAGTCGGGACTGCGTTTGGACGGTTTACTATCGATATGGATATCAGATCAAGTTGTCAGTCCTGGACTTTGAAATGGAATACCATACCCGCTGCGACTACGATTACTTGGAAATCAGGTAACTTTATGTGTTAAAATAGCCAGAGCTGCTGCGAGTCCAGCAAATCCCGATGAAAAATTTATCTCCAAATAGTAGTATGAAGTTGTGTGAAAAAGTAGCATGCAGTACTAATTGATGCTACTACATGCTTCTTCTTCAAGGCTACCGTGCTACTGCATTCTACTGCATGCTACTATTAGCAAGACTGGTTGCTACTATAGGTAGGTAGGTAGGTAGGTAGGTAGGTTTTTTATTCTTAACCAAAACATTGAAAATAAAATAAAATAACATTACGGTACTAATATCCCATTGCAGCAAAAAGAAAGTCCTAAGGACTTGTGCTGCAATTTAATAATACTACTTGTATCTAATAAATAAATAACTAGACACAACTACTAGACACAACGACTTAAATAAACAAACAATTAAACGTGAACACTGAGCGTGTTCCACCCTCGTACCAATAGTAACTATTAGTTACTAAATCCGTTCCAACCTCACGAAAAGTTACTACGCTGACCGTTCCAGCCTTCTCGAAATAGTAACTAGTAGTAACTATTTGCTTACCACGCTCGGGAGCGTGGTGAGCGTAGTAACCACGAATCTCTGTCACGTGATTGGTCTGATTCACTCGCGGCATGATATTCCGCTGGAAAATAGAAAAATCGTTCCAGCCTTGACGACAAAAAGGCAGAATTTGTGACGTCATGCGTGGTAACTTACGGTAAGTAGGATGGAACACGCTCACTATACACAACTATAGCATGACACGATGCGACTAAATACTACTGCTTAAGATTGGCCCAGTCTGAGGCAGATTAAACGATAGTCTTCTTTATTACTACATATCAATACATGCAACTTTTTCGTACAACTATCATACAACTACGCAGGCTACAAATTTTTCATCGGGATCCGAGTCCGAGACAAGTCCGAGTCCTTGAAAAAGGCGTCTCGAGACGAGTCCAGAGTCCGAGTCCGCAGCGTGAAAGACGAGTTCGAGACGTGTTAGAGTCCTTGAAAAAGGCGTCTCGAGACCGTCTCGAGACGAGTCCAGAGTCCGAGTCCACCAGCTCTGAAAATAGCAGCTATAGATGGAGCTCACGATGTGTTGCTCATAATAGCCTTCATCTAGCGTGGTACCCTTTGCGATCTGATTCAGAAAGGACCTGTCTTACCTATGATACTAATGCAACCTACTTCCATAATCACTCCATATATTTCTAAACCCGTAGACCCCAATTTCGTACTGTACATTCTAACCCCTCTAACAAAACCACGCTGATTTTCTCACTTGCCGTGATTTGCTACCTTCGATGCGTATCACGCTGTCGACGGTTGTCTGCGAGAGGTTTTTTCCATCAGAAAACCCGGTTATATAAATTGTTTCGCTTTTTTTCGCTACACGTCAACGGGTCTTGGAAAAGGCTTAAAACAGCCAAAACCGTGGGTTATTTGTTGAAAGCACAGCATAGCCATAAAGTATTCAAATATTTTGAAATACTGTAGGTTGAAGAGTAAATAATGCGAGGGGTCCTTTAAAATTGATTTGGTCTTTTACAAAAAAAAGAAAAAAAAGTGACCTCAAATGAAAAATGGAAAATAGTCGGTATGTTAAACAAGAGCTAGAAGCTCATATGGCACTTGCCGGTTGTGTAATAATTAAAGGGTTTTATTTGTAAATAAAACCCTTGAGGCACGAATGATCATGGGCCCTTGGTGATCATGAAAACGTATCGTTTGGTCAATAGTAATTTTTTTTTAACTTTGCGGTTAAGATTCGCACTTTAAGGAGGCTAGGAATCCACTTAGAACCAAAGCCCTTGAGGCACAAATGTTCATGGGTCTTGGTGATCATGAAAATATGTATCTGTTGATCAAAATAATTTTTATAGATGTTCCTTCAGCCCAAGCTGACTGCGAATCATATTTGACGGTGCAAAACGGATAAGTCAGCTACATTTTATGAGAGCTATATTTCGGCCGTTCTTGGCAAGGGTGCTCTTTCTGAAGAAGAAAAATTTTCAAAGAAGAAGTCCACAAAATCGGATATCTAAAGAAGAATCTTTTAATTGTTTTTCACAAGTTCATTTTCCAGCTTGAGCGGTTTGAGCCGGAAGAGGACCCTTGCCAAGAAGGGCCGAAATATAGCTCTAATAAAATGTAGCTGACTTATCCGTTTTGCACCGTCAAATAAAATAATTTTTGATTCGTTAGCACGATACCTCTTGGGACGATATATTTCCTTCAGACTTGGTGTGAGGAACCTTTGGATCAAGTACTCACGTCCAAAACACGCCAGTGAACCTCGGGAAGAATGAAAAACGTCGCCCGAGCGACGACTCAAATTTTGTCTTAACCAATCAACGGCGTTGGTGGGGACAGTTGTAGTGACGCTTCCGGATCTTCCGCTAGATACACGACGATTTCATCGGCATGAAGAGTTATTCATCAAGAGTCTGCTCTATTTGACTCTAGTATACTCGAGATGATCAAATACTCACGTCCAAAACACGCCAGTGAACCTCGGGAAGAACGAAAAACGTCGCCCGAACGATGACTAAAATCCTGTGTCAACCAATCAACGGCGCTCGCGAAGACAACTGTGGAAACGGGTCCGTCTCTACCGCTAGGCACACGGCGATTTTTCATCGTCACGAAGAGTTAGTCATCAAGAGTATTACTGCTTAAAGGACCTCTTGCACTATTTACTATTCAACTTACAGTACTTTAAAATATTTGAATACTTTAAAACTAGGCTGTTCTTTCAACAAATAACCCACGGGTTTTGGCTGTTTTAAGCCTTATCCGAGACCCGTTGACTTAAAGCGAAAACAGGGAAAAAAATTACATAACCGGTTTTTCTGATCGAAAACTTCCCGCAGACAACCGTCAACAGATTGGTACACATCGAAGGTAGCAAAACACGGCAAGTGTGAAAATCAGCGTGGTTTTGTTAGAACGGTTAGAATGTACTGTTCGAAATTGGGGTCTCCGGGTTTATAAATCTATGGAGTGATTATGGAAGTAGGTTGCGTTAGTAATATAGGTAAGACAGGTCCTTCAAGCTTGAGCAACGACCACGACGTAAAACTTCAAAGATCTTGAATTAGATACTCCGATTCGATGCTCCGCAAAACCAAGGAGGTCGTGCGAGGCTGAAAACAGTTGGGATATAGTCTTTAAGAAGCCCAGAAGAGTTTTAAAGTAGTAGCATGCGAATATGAATGAATGGAAAGAATGAACAAATTTATTGCATATCAGAATTAACCCAGGAGGATTTAGGTGGTGTATACAAAAAAAGGAACGTAAAACAGTTTGTGGTGACTTTAGTTGCGTTTTTGCAGATACCATGATATCTGATACCAGGGTATATGATATCACGGTCTAAATTCTAAAGTGGTTTCCGCGGTTACCGTGGTATCTGATACCGTTTTTGGAGTTACCATGGTATCTGGCCAGATACCGTGACATCTGATATTTAGATACCAGGGTCGGACCGTGGTAACTGATCGTGGTATCTGAAAAATTCATCGCACTTTCATCATCACTTACACAAGAGTCTAGTTTCTTGTCAAATTGGTGGGAAAGAAGCCCTCGGGATGTCAGTGAATATCATTATTTCTTTTGGGATGATTTCTAAAAGCGCAAATCCGGCAATTGTCGTTTTTGCAGAGAAACCGTAGTATCAGATACCAGTCACTGCAAAAACGACTAATTGCTAATCCAGTTACCGTGGTAATAGATACCATGGTATCTGCAAAAACACAACTTTTTGCTTTAATGGAGCGTTTGCACGGACAAGAAATCCCGTCGAGTAGAAAGGAATTCCGGTCGACTCAAAAGGGTTCCGTTCGTGAAGACGACTAGAAAAAAAGTATAGCGGGACGAGAATCCTTTCATGATGAAAGGAATTCCGGTCTACTTGAAAGGAATCTCGTCGGCGGCGCTGGTAAAAAGACTAAAAAAAAGTCTAGCTAGCTTTTGAGAGCAGCAGTCATCAGTATTGATGCCATAAATGCGCTCAAATTTTGTTTTCTTGGCTAATGAATTACTTTTGTCAGATTTTCTGGTTTGAAGAATTTATTCTTTTCCCTCTGCATGTAAACATAATCTTGTCACCAAGATCGGATTCTGTTTAAGTTTTCCTGTATTTGTAAACGCTGCGTAAACAGAAACTATAAGCCGTCATGTTTTTAGGAATGGAAAGTACGCGTCGTCTCCTCTGATTGGTCGATACTGTGGCAATGCGATTCCTCCTACGATTGCATCGCACGGAAATCAGCTTTACGTCCGGTTCGTCTCGGACAGTTCCAGAAGCGGGAAAGGATTCCAGCTAACATGGGAAGCAACTGCAACAGGTAGGATTGGGTTCTGCTTTAGATGGCGACAGGGTACGGATAGAATAGAATAGATTTTTTACAAAGTCACAAATATTCGAGAGAATAGCACTGGAACTTTAGAAAACACAAAAATAGTCTAAGAAATTGAAGATTATAGCAGTTTTTCATTGTAGTTTCTGTTGCAGTAGGGAACAAACTACTTGTGGTAGCGCTGGGATGACTGAACCGGGGGGTTAGTGAGGAAGAGCTAGAATCTTGTTGATGCTGAATCTTGTCGAAGTTGGTACTCAGTCACTGAAATCAGTGACTTCTAAATAGTTTTCGATCGCTTAGTTATCAATTCAATCAATCAGTTAACTTAGTTTCAGCACAAATGCCATAAATAACAGAAAAAGAAGGAGTGTGTTATTCACATTGTCTTCCAATAATCTTCCCTCAAAGTTTAACTGAAAAGCCTTATTTTTGTAATTACCTATTTTTGTGTCATTTAATTGGATACACTGAATGACGTGGATTCTGCAAAGTTTTTTTTATTTATTTTCCACTATCTACTCTAGTTATGACGTTCAGAATATCTGCGGCCGTCCCCGCAACGAAAATTCTACTATGACGCGGGAAATTTTAATCTCAACACAAACGCGGCTTTTCAGCGGGTAGTGGTGAGATTGATGAAGATTGCTAGTGCCTGAACCACAAACAATCATAAATCTTTCTCGTAAGGCATACAACAAAAATAGAAGCGCAGAGATGCCACAAATCACACGGAAATTCCACTATTTGAAAATCGATTGTTCGTGAATAGCGGAACAACGAAGTAACGCATTTTCAGCGGGTCTTCAAGCCAATTTTAGTGAATAAGTGATGGGTAACTAGATTTTCGTATCCCAGCCCTTTTCGGTTAAACTTTAATCAGACTGATCTTCTTCCCTTTCTCTACTGTTCAGTGCCTTGGTCAAGTATAACCAAATACCTCACTGGTTGAAGTCCATTTTGTTTTATTTTTGGTGAGACAGAATCAGTCTCCGCAAGTGAGTCGGCTATTGTGAGTGTGTTCCACCCTACTTACCGTAGTTACTACGCATGACTTCACGAATTCTGGCTTTTGTCGTCAAGGTTGGAACGATTTTTCTATTTACCAGCAGAGTATCATGCCACGGGCGATTCCGACTAATCACGATACAGAGATTACTGCAACTTCTTTGGCCTCTGACCCTTGTGTAAAATTATCTTCAGTTGCCCAGGACCTTCACGTTTCTGTCCTTGGCCATTTCTCCGCATTCCATCTAGGAAGACCCGATTAGTCCCTTTTCTTTGTTTTTAATGTTTATTTTTTGATCTTGTGCATTTACTACATTATTGAAAGCTCAGTGTATTTTTTCCTTTTATTTGTCTGTACTGCGCCATTTTCCTCTTCTTAAGTGCGTAAATAAAATTTCATCATCATCATCATATGCGTATAGTTACCAAGCTTACAACGCTCCCGAGCATGTTAAGCAAATAGTTGCTGTTAGCTACTATTTCCAGAAGGTTGGAACGGTGAGCTTAGTAACTTTTTACGAGGTTGGAACGGAAATAGTAAATAATAGTTACTATTGTTAGAGAGAGGGGCTGGAATAAGTTCTGTGTTTCAGGTTTACGTTGAACAGATTCGAATTCATTTGTTTCTACATGTTTGTATATAGCCTCAGGATTGCCACATCAAAATATTTAGAGAGTGACTTTTGGCCCAAAACAGAGAGTGAATTTGGAACGAAATTTATTTTCATGGAATGTCCACTTTTGGCCGGAATAGCCTCTATAAAAATGACACATCTTAATTTTACTTTCATGAAAAAAAACTTGAAATAGCCACTTCTGGTCGGAATCCCTGCTGCAGAAATGACACATTTGGTCATTTTATAAAATGGAGAGATTTTTATGTCCTACGTAGGAGTGACAAGAACAGAATAGAGTGACAATTCACACTATCGTGAGACATGTGGCAATCCTGTGTAGTCTAAGTGACTGTCTGGCTTGACCTGCTGAAGAGAATCTCCTTTGTGATAGAATTTTGTACGTTGCCGGCACGAAAAAACTAATGGTTCCGCCGATGATATGTTGATAAAAAGATGGTGCGCCGCAGACCTTGCATCGGACGTGAAAGGATTTGTTACGACCAGCTGGACCCGATGAAAAATGTATCTCAAAATAGTAGTATGAAGTTGTGCGAAAAAGTAGCATGCAGTACTAACTGATGCTACTACATGCTTCTACTTCAAGGCTACCGTGTTACTGCATACTACTGGATGCCACTATGGCAAGACTGGATGCTACTATAGCAAGACAGGATGCTACTACTTAAGATTGGCCCAGTCTGAGGCACATTAAATGATAGTATTCTTTGCTATTACATGCAACTTTTTCGTACAACTATCATACAACTACCCAGGATACAAATTTTTCATCAGGTAGCCCCCTGGGGTAAGCTGACTGTAGCTCCGGTGGGAAAGCTGAAGCTCCCCAAAACGGAATCGACTATTGCTCCAAGGGCCTAAACGCTAGGCAAGTAACTACTGAAGAACACATATTTCATAAAACACCTTATGTATATTTAATTTTATTTTCATCTCGTCTTCTTTGTTTGTTTATTTGTGCACTGTTTGTACTATTCGAAAGTGTTATCCAGTTTCTTTGTGTATTAGCCAATTTGACCCTGCAACCGATACGTCAGCTACATTTTATTAGAGCTGTATTTCGACACTTCTTGTCAAGGGTCCTCTTCAGGCTCAAGCTGGAACATGTACTATGGCTCTATAAAATGTAAATACGCTGTAGCTCTAATAAAATGTAGCTGACGTATCCGTTTTGCAGTGTCAAACATGATTCGCAGTCAGCTTGGGTGAAGGAGTATTATTAGCCAATTGCTATTGAGGTCACATTAGAGTTGATTGAACCAAGAAACAAATAACGAGATAGAGCTACTGTCACCCTATCTCGGTCATACAAACATGCTGAGTCGAGTAAAATACGGACGACTCCCGACGCAAACGAGCGGAGGTTACTAGCTTCGCGCCACATCACGTTTCGTTATCTGTACAAATACCTATATCGCTGTGAAGTCGCTGAAGAGGAAATCTAGCAGTCAAAGCTGATTGGTTCTATGGACACGCTCCAGAGTGGGTCGACGCGCAGAGTACACCTCCTGCTAGCCTCCTTCATTATTTCTTGTGCGATAAGCAACGGTGAAGACGGAAGAGGAGTAAACGGGTATCAGCAGTCGCTGCATGCGACTATAGACATAAGTTCTATCTGATTATTTCTTCTTGATTGAACCAACCGTGATGCTACCAGATGCTAACCTCAAGTGGCACCAAGTGGTGTAGACGTCCTGAAGTGTTTGTGCAGTTGAGACTTATCCGTTTCTTATAGGTTGTGGGGGAACAATCACCACCCCGTCTGGCTCTATTTCCTCCCCCACGTACCCCAGCCCACCTCGCAGAGGGGTGACATGCGCTTGGGTTATTACTGTCTCAGCTGGATCCCGGGCCCAACTCGCCTTCTCAGACTTGGATATGGGAACTTCACAGACCGGGAGTTCCTGTATGTACGACTTCGTTGAGGTAGGTTCCAAGGACTGATAGAATTTTTATATTCATTCATTTTTCTACGAAATTATTGTAGATGTAAGCCTAGGGCTCAAACTAACGATGATCTTCCACATTAGTTTGTAGGACCAACTTATCCTTCTTTATTTTTGGGATCCCAAAACGTAAGTGTAGGGATACCGATGACATCGCAAAAGTTGTCCGTCTGTCTGTTCAGTTCAGTTCAGTTCAGTTTATTCATAAAAATAAAAAATACCATTAACTGTTTATGGCCCCACCATAAGGCCTAACATAAGGCCTGGCAATGGGCGGGGCTTATTCTTTATTCATATAGTCTTAAGGGAAACAAACCAAAGAAATCAAAAAAGAAGTCAAAAAAGAAAGTCTGTCTGTGTGTGAGCACGGTAACTCTTGAAGGGAATGAGATATTTTGATGAAACTTGGTGGGAGGGTCCTTTGGGGCAAGGGAAAAGTCGAGTTCGTAGATGGGCTTTGTAGCCCTACATTTAGGGGTGGGGGTTCAAATTAACGGACGAACAAAATATTTTTAAACAGCTAATGAGATAGTCGATTAAGGGGTAATAGACAATCTGAACACGAGCATGAAAACTATTTTCTCGCCGGACAAGTAGTTCACCCGTAGTTGATTAGATGTCCGATTTAGGGGTAAGAAGAGATACTGAATCCGTATATCAGAATCATTTTTTAGCCGGACATATAGTTCGTCCGGAATCCGGCTAAAACCGGAAAATTTGTTATAAATTAAATCTTCATTTGAAGTGAATTAGATGTTTGATATAGGGGTAAGGAGATACGCTGAATTCGTTTTTGAGCTTTAGCTTTTGCAAGACAAGTAGTTCGCCCGGAATCCAGTCGAAATTGGAGATTTGGCAGAAGTAAGGCAGGAAGATTTGATCAGTTTCGTCAAATTAGATAAGACGTATAGCCTAGGGGTAAATATACACATGCTTATTCAATCTCTGACTTTGTTTTCTCAAATTTCGGTTTCTAAATCTTAAAAGTAAATTGTTCAAGGAGTCTGGCGAAGACCGGATATCTATAATAACCATTTGTCTGGATCAGATATTAAATCTTAACTGAAAAAACAACTTTGTTTTGTGTCATTTAATTGAATACAGTCAATTATTTGGATTCTGCAAAGGGATTTTTTTTATTTTCCACTATCTACTCTAGGTATGACGTTCAGAATATCTGCAGCCGTCCCCACAACGAAAATTCTACTATGACGTTGGAAATTTTAATCTCAATACAAACGCGGCTTTTCAATGGGCAGTGGCGAGATTGGTGAAGATTGCTTAGTGCCTGAACAAAAAAAAATCATAAATCTTTCTAGAACAAAAATACAAGCGCATAGAGGTACCACAAATCACATGGAAATTCCACTATTTGAAGATCGATTATTAGTGAATAGCGGAACAACCAAGGAGCGCGTTTTCAGCGGGTCTTCAAGCCAACTTTAGTGAATAAGTGATGTGTAACTAGATTGTCCTATCTCAGCCCTTTTCGGTTAAACTTTAAATTTTTGGGATCCCATCGAAACATTTGGTCTTGTTTTTTCAAGCTACAGTAGCCTATATTTACTTTATAATACGGGAAATACAAGGATCAGACTTCACTAATTTACTTTTCCAAATAAAAATTTATCTACAATTTTTCTTTTGTGTCTCTCCCATACCTCACTGAAGATTTAGCACGATCCACATGCTTTAAAACAAAAACCAATTTAGCCTACTGGAAACTGGAAAGTTAGGAAAAAAAAACGTACAAACTACCCACGACTGCAAGTGACTCTTCCCATCCTTAAAATGAACTAACGCCATCACTTTAAAATAAACAACTATAATAAATACTCCTTGGGTCCAAGCTGACTGGGAAACGTATATTCAAACAATGCATAAAACAGATATGTGAGACGATTCCAGGACAAACTCGCCACGAGACAACTCGCCACACCGACAACTGGGAACCGACAAGTCGCCACACAGACATGTCGCCACACCGACGACTCGCCACACCGACAACTTCCCACACCGATAACTTGCCACAGTGTCATTTCCTCACAGGGACGACTCGCCACAGAGACGACTTACCACACGATCAACTCGCCACAAAAATATTGGTTTAGGTAAAAAAAGAAAAACAGTATTCCAAAAATATGATAGACATTTAGCTCCAGTTGACCCAAGGGAATTTGGGTCCTCTTAACCCATTCAGTTTTAATCCGCAACAATAACCCTATGTCGCAGTTAAATCTAAACACACAGCGTGCAGGAATTCAGTGTGGTATTAAGGTGTCCCGACACGCTTCGATCTATTAGCTGGGCATCTTCTACGAACCACAACTACATAGATGGTTGGCGTCTCAGCTTTAACCAGCTGGTAGGATCAAGCCACTGTCTTTGGCATTGCATGAAATGGTTCAGGATCCAAGAAAATATGCAAAGGCCGACGTGGGCCGGATCGAGGCAGTTGTTCTCCTCCTCGGCCAGAGAAACACTACGTGAAGACTAACCAGAGAATCGAAAGAATTTTCAGTAGGTATAACCGGAGCAGCCGCATAACCCTTGCCCGTAATTATCTGCTCAATTAAAAATTTTGTTTGAATAAATAGTAATTGAATAAAGTACTTTATGCTATAAATGGTCCTAAAGGTGGCCGAGAGGTCCTATGAAGAGTTACTACGTAAATTCGAAATCACCTCCTTACATGAACGAAGGCTGAAACTCTGCATGGAGTTTGGTGTCAAATCTATGAATCACCCGATCCACAAAAATATTTGCCCTTCTGAAAAGCTGTCAAAAAGGCTTCCTCGCAAGGTAGCTACTACGGTTGAAAAGCTGCAGCCGGTTAAATGTGCCCACCAGAGGTTTGCAAAGAGTTTTGTCCCTTCATTTTTTACATGAAACTCTGCATGGAGTTTGGTGTGATATGAAGGACCCTATGAATCACCCGATCCACAAAAATATTTTCCCTTCTGAAAAGCTGTCAAAAAGACTTCCTCGCAAGGTAGCTACTACGGTTGAAAAGCTGCAGCCGATTAAATGTGCCCACCAGAGGTTTGCAAAGAGTTTTGTCCCTTCATTTTTAAAGTTGTATAACGAAGCATAAGCTGAGCTGCTAAATTAAATTTATCATGTTATTTATGACGGTTGTAGCCGTATATGCGTAGGCCTATTATGTGTGTGTTCATTTATATCCATGACTATACCAAACAAATTTGGCGTGAGCCATGATCAGTTTTTGGCGAATAAAAAGATTTATCTATCTATCTATCTATCTAAATGTGGCGGGATGTCGCACTGTGGCAAGCTGTCTGTGTGTCGACTTGTCGCTGAGGCAAGTTGTCGCTGTGGCGAGCTATCGGCGTGGCAAGCTATCGGTGTGGCAGGTTGTCGCTGTGGCAAGATGTCACTGTGGCGAGATGTCGGTGTGGCGAGTAGTCGGTTCCCAGTTGTCGCTTTGACGAGTTGTCTTGTGGCGAGATGTCCCAACACGATGTAAGACATATCAGTTTTATGCATTGTTTGAGTATAAACAACTATAGTATATGCAAGTAACAAGTCATCATCAGAATCAGTTTTATAGCGATTTATTCAATTAAATTCAGTTCAGTTCAAGATTTTGATTCCGGCCAGAAGTCATAAACAAACACTACAACAAACATACAAACAAAAATAAAGAACGTAGTACGCTATAACACCACGTAAATTAGCCACACCCGTCTTTTTTATACATATTAACCCAAACGGGCAAAGACAGGCGAAGCCACGGGTTACATAATGCCACAACTGAGCAATTTTGCGATAGTAGCAACCGATTTCTTAGAGATGTACGGTGCGCGTATGCCAACTGCGACAGGTTCATAACGCAGTAATCGTCGAACATCTCTATAAAAAAAACACAGTTATAATCATCAGAAAAGAGACGAAATTATAATTATAATAACTTAACACATTCACTGGGCCTAGCCCCGCTTTTGTTGTGCTATTGAAAACAGAATGTTTATTTTCAATAAAAATGTTCTACTACTACTACTACTACTTGCGTTATTGGGCATTTCATAAAAAATAAAATTACGACACAAACAAAAGACAACCTTTTGAGAAAGTCTATCTTTTACAAAAAGATTGTGATTCTGAGTTTTTGCGGATGATTGTGAGGATCGTCACTTTCATTTTTCTTAAATGTGCCAGCTATCGAGACTGTGCTTGGTTAGTTACAAAATTACGTAGATGGCGTCCGAACATCTAGGATCCCGATTGGCCGGACTGAAAGAAGTGTGTCAGAACAGAGCAAAACAAGATCAGACATCACCATTTAGAAAGGAGCAAAGGAGAAGCTCTAATTTCGTCAGTTCAGTTCAGTTTATTTCAGAACATCAACACAATCGTGGCTTGGGTACAAATGGCATATTGACTACGTCAAGATACATGTATCAAAACATAATGTCGGTCAAAACAACAGAATAAATCATTCAGATTGAAAACGGCCTAACACAAATCGGACGCGCGTCTGTCGCCCTCTCATGGGCTTATTCGTCTGTTTGACTCTTCAGTAGATTTTGTTTGTAAGTGTTGTATTTTCCCTAATTATGTCTTCTTATTTTCTTTTGTACTCCACTGTTTTCGTCTTGAACGATTTGTGGGTTAAAAATAAATTATTATTATTATTAAAAGTAAAACACAAACTAGACAGACTAAAACTCATTGCTGAAAACATATCCAAATTCATGGATAAAACTATTACGGTAGGTACGTTTAGCAATAAGAGAACTCTAAAGTTCAGTTTCAGTTTCACTGGACTATATTTAAAGACAAAAAAGTTACACAATTTACATTCCTGCCAGGAAAGCACAAATGTAGTGTTTGGCTAGGGCGGGGAAATAATCGATATTAATTTAAACACCAAACAGAATCAACTAACTGAATATTCTATTCAAAGAAAAGGGAGGAGAGACTTTAAATAAAAGTAGAGGAAAAATAAGGGAAAGAAGGAACGAGGAAGAAAGAAAAGAAAAGAAAAACGGGGGGGGGGGGGGGGGGTCTAAAGGAGGATAACATTAAACAATTTTCCTGTAATAACCTTTCGCTGCTGCTCGCTTGAAGGAAATGAGGTTATTTGAATTCCGGATATCTAACGGTAGTAGATTCCAAATTGTCGGTGCAAAGAATCGAATTAAAAAATAAGCCCTTTTTGTTGAGGGCGCTTCTTTGACGATGTCACAAGAGTTTGGGGTTTAAAAGGCATATCTGATACCATAAACTAAGCAGAAATCAAGAACATCAAGAACGATCATTAAGATCGATCCCCCGTTCAAAAGTTATACATACCTCATGATTTCAGATTCCCCCTCCCTCCACTCCCCCGCGATGGTCGGGTCGGGGAACTGACTATTTCCAAGCCAACCATGTCAAGTCTCTAATGTTCAAGCCAAGTTTCATCGTCCTAGCACATCTGGAATTACCTTAACTCGCGATCACCGGAATTCCGGACCCCCCCCCCTAATTCCCCCACCGTGCCCGAATCTGATCCGGTTCTATCACTAATTTATCTAGTTCTTGTGCTTGTTCTTCCCACCAAGTTTCATCCCAATCGCTCAACTCTAAGCGTGTTACAAGGTTTCCGGTTCCCCCTCCGACTCCCCCCCCCCACATTCATCGGATCCGGTCCGGACTTGAAATGGGACATCCGAGAAACGAGTTCTTTCCAAATACCAAGTTTTGTTAAGCTCCAATCATCCGTTCCAAAGTTAGACATCCCTCAAGATTCGAGATTCCCCTTCACTCCACTCCTCCCACGGTGGTCTGATCGGGGAAGTGACTATTTCCAGGTAAGTTTGGTCGGGTCCCTGATATTCCTGCCAAGTTTGATCGTCCTAGCTCTTTTGGAAGTACCCTAACTTGAGAACAGTGGCCTGACCGACGGACAGACCGACCGAAAAGTGATCGATATATCGCACTTGAGCGAAGCTGCAAGTACCATAAAATCAGAGATGATAAAATGTAGTGATGCCCAAGGCACATGAGACGGTTAGTTGGGCGATATAAAACCAAATTCCAAGGTTTTTATGCGTGGTTGTTATAGCATGGATTTTCTTTTCGCAATCAGGAATGAATTTGGGGCTCGTTAAGCACCAAACCTCACAGTGTGTAAAAATTGGTAAAAGATTAAAAATTGGAGCGGATTCGTAAGATTCAGGGTTTGGAATACTAGTCCGAATCGGAATCCAGCCTGACAAGCAGAATATTTGAATCCGGCCAAAAGGAAGAATCCTGGAATTGAATCCGGATTCGTCCATCTCTACTAACAAGTCCTTTCTGTAATTTCCATATTTACATAAATAGTACAGTTCAAGTACCCATACTATGAGTCCCTTTACGAGCGCCGTTTTAGTTTGATATGCAAGTTTGGCCAATTCCTTCTAAGAAGTGACAAAAATAGGGCCACACTACCACCAGTCATGTCGAATCGGGTTAACACAAGGTCTAAAAACAAACAAAACCTGGCAGCGCCTACGACACGAACAAACCGGTTTTTAAACACATTCGTTCCGTATTACACATCAGTGTTTAAGAAGTGTTGAAGTTTTTGTTTTCAGTTTGCCTCGTCTTTTGGCCCAACCGCCATTTAGTTGAGCATTTTCCTCTCGACTATGATAGCTTGTGTAAATAAATGGTTCTGATTCTTTCAGATCCGTGATGGTGACCACTCGCGTGCCAAGTTGATCGGAAAATATTGCGGGACAACGCCCCCGCTTACCCCAGTTTTAGCCACTGGGAGGAGCCTCCATGTAAAATACGTCTCAGTTGGGTCGGCTCGAGCAGGCAGAGGATTTATGGCTCGTCATGATACAAGTAAGTGCACAGTTCCTTTTTCCATCGGCATGCGTTTCTATCGAGGACGCGCTCTCCCCAAGGGTTATGAATCTTATTTTATTTTTTATTTTTTTTATTACTGCTTTATTTCAGTCATAAGACCATCTTTTTGCTTTCTTCACAAAAAAGCGCCCTGATTAGCTTGTTTGTTTTGAACTTTCTTTTTTCCATTGTATTTCGTTGTAGATTTAGTAGGCTAACTTATCTTTAACGGTCAGCCGTTTGTTAGTATGTAAGTGTGTGTCAGTTTGATTGACATGTTATTGTTCCTTTTTGCACATTACTCTTCAGTTTGGAAGGATTCAAACAAATAATAATAATAATAATAATACCAAAAGCAAACGAACATACACTAAACAGAAATACAAGAGAAATCTTCCCCATGTAAAAGATAGCCAAGAGGATACCCTTCCATACGGGTAGCGCACATTAATGGGTAGGGTCTTAAAGGGCACTTTTTTCTTTTCTCTGTTTTCACATCCCCAGTGTGGTCTATCTGCCCTCTTACCGATGACAAATTTGTAGCCTGTGTCGTTGTATGGTAGTTGTACGAGAAAGTTGCATTTATTTATATGCAGTAGTACAGAATACTTTAATTTAATGTGTCTCACAATGGCTAAACGTAAGCAGTAGTATTCGGTAGCACCCCGCCTTGCTCCAGTACCATCCAGTCTTGATATAGTAGCATGTAATAGCATCAGTTGGTACTGCATACTACTTTTTCGTACAACTTCGTACTACTAGTTTGAGATAGTTTTTCATCGGGTAGCTGAGACTTTCCTGGGTTGCCAGACAATATCTCTACTTTTCTCTTTAGACGTCGTCCCACAAACGGGGCCATGCCTGATTTCTCCGCGTTAATGCAGCATTTAACCACGGCGCGCATTTCTTTTAAATGTTTCGCCTGGAAAAAAAACAGTGTTTTGCACGAAGCCCGGTCAGAGTCGGCAAGCGCTAACAAGAGAATCCCCAATACTCTATATCCAAAACACGCCAGTGATCCTCGGGAAGAACGAGAAAACGTAGCACTAACGACTCAAACACAACAACTCAATCTTGTGTTAACCAATCACGGCGATATTTGGGAGCAGCTGTGAAACTGCTTCCGACTCTTCCGCTAAGTACAGGGCGATCTTGCATCGGCAAGAAGAGTTAGTCATCAAGAGTATTTCACGAAGCAAGTATGTGTATTTTTGAAAAACAGTATTTCCTGGCCACTTTATCGTGAAAAAGCCATTTCTAGTAAGAGCTGTGCTTCGAAGCATACCTCCACCCATGTGGTTCATGAATCAAACAACTTTAATACCAACTAACTTAAAGCTAAAGAAGAGTTCAGCATTCAAAATATATACAAAATACATCGAAACGTCAACAGATTAACTACCACACTGAATGAGAATGGTTTGAAGCAAATGCTAAAGTAAAACTGTCTAAAAATTGAGCTGACCAGTCGGTATGGTAGGGCAAAACCGGTTGCCAGTGCTCCTCTCGGAGCGATGCACAACGACGGGAGCGCTGCGCTAAGTGTGTACTGTAAATTCCTAATGTAGGCCTGTTTCGTGCTGATCGTATATGCGGGAACCCGTCACTACGTCCACCAGTCATTTCGCCTAAAAACCATCAGTTCGCCCACTTTTTCCGACAGTTCGTCCACCCGTCAGTTCACCCACCCGTCGCTACGTTCACCCGTCACTACGTCCACCCGTCACTACATCCACCCTTCACTGCGTCCACCCGTCACTAAGCCCACCCATCACTAAGCCCACCCGTCACTAAGCCCACCCGTCACTGAACCCACCCGTCACTACACCCACACGTCACTACGCCCACCCGTCAGTGTTCCTAACCAACATAATTTTTCCCCCTTTTGCTCTGGCCTCCAGACAGGGATTTGTGTAACTCCCTGCATTGCGCATCGCTGTATGGGGGTATAGCCACAAGGGGGGAATCATGCTCATTAATTGGCCATGCTATGAAGGTCCCTGATGTCTGACTCCCCGTAAGTAGCGATGTCGGGAGGTATTAGGCCAACTGTGTTGCTCCCTTTTGTTCTTAAAACGAGATGCTGCCGTTGAACAGTTTTTATGGCCCTTGCAGCCTCGGTAAAGTGCCATATACCGAACACTTTTCGGTCTGTCGGTTGGTCAGGCCACTGTTCTCGAGTCAGGGTACTTCCAGAAGCGCTAGAACGATGGAACTTGGCAGGCATAACAGGGACCCGACCAAAATAACTTGGAAATAGTCACTCCTCCGATCTGACCACCGTGGGGGAGTGGAGGGAGGGGGAATCTCTCGCAACACAATTAACGAACCGCAAGCTAATCAGTCCATTTCCTCCGCAGAGGCAGGGTGGTTGAAAATCCTTAGGAGCTGCGAGAATTGGCAGGCATCAGGGACCCGACCGAACTAACCTGGAAATAGTCACTTCCCCGATCCGACCACCGTGGGGGGAGTGGAGGGAGGGGGAATCCGGAATATTGACATATGTATAACTTTTGAACGGGCAAACGGATCTTAGTGAAACTTGAAATTTGGAAAGACCTCGTGTCTCAGAATGGATCCAGTGACTTTGGGGGAGTTGGAGGGGGGGGGGGGACCGGAAATCGTGTGACATGTTCAGAGTGGACGGATCGGGATGAAACTCGGTGCGGAGAGCAAGCACAAGCCCTAGATACATATTTGACAAGACCGGATCGGATACGAGCACTGTTGGGGAGTTGGAGGGAGGGCTCCAAATTTCCGGTGATCCCCAGTTAAGATGCTTACACATGTGCTAGGACAACGAAACTTAGCAGGCATATCAGGAACCCGGCCAAACTAACTTGGAAATAGTCATTTCCCCGATCCGACCACCGTGGGGGGAGTGGAGGGAAGGGGATCCAGAATTTTGAGGAATGTATAACTTTGGAACGGGTGATCGGATCTTAATGAAACTTGATATCTGGAAAGGCCTCGTGTCTCGGATGTGACCGGATCCGATGAATTTGGAGGGGAGTCGGAGGGGGAAACCGGAAATCTTGTGACACGCTTAGAGTGGAATAATTGGGATGAAACTTGGTGGGATGAACAAGCACAAGCCCTAGATACATCAGTGACAGAACCGGACCGGATTTGGACACTGTGGGCGGAGTTAGAGGGGGGGGGGTTGGAATTTCGGTGATCGCAAGTTAAGGTATTTCCAGATGTGCTAGGCGATGAAACTTGGCTTGAACATTAGAGACTCGAAACGATTGGCTTAGAAATAGTCAGTCCCCCGACCCGACCATCGTGGGTGGATTAGAGCGAGGGGGAATCCAGAATATTGAGGTATGTATAACTGTCGAATGGGTGATTGGATCTTAACGAAACTTGATATTTGGAAAGAACTCGTGTCTCAAATGTCCTATTTATAGACCGGATCTGATCCGGTATATGTTAGAGGGGGGAGGGGGGGGGGTGGAGGGAGAATCGGAAATTTTGTGATACGATTAGAGTGGAGCGATCAGAATGAAACTTGGTTGGAAGATTCGACCGTCCCTTAAAGTACTAATCCTAACCGCAAAGTACAAAAAATACTTTTTATACATTTTCATGATCCCCATAAACGAGACCATGATCATTTGCCTTAAGAGCTTTGCTCGAAAATGAATTTTTAGCACTCTTGAAGTCCGTATCTTAACCGAAAAGTAAAAAAATTTGACCATATATATATGTTCATGATCCCAATGAGCTCATCATCATTTGTGCTTCAAGAGTGTTCGTTACAGATGGATCTCTAGCCCCTCAAAGTGCGCATCATCACAGCCAAACGTAAAAATAAAATAATTTTTACGAACGATACATGCTCATGATTTCCAAGGACCCGTGATCATTCGAATCTCAAGGGTTTTGCTTACAAATGATCGCAATAAACCCACGAATTGACGAATTCCTACTTTCATCCTCTGACCCAGCCTTGCAAGTGCTATACAAGGTTCCAGCAGTTGGGATAATAGCTATCTGCTTGTATCCCAACACACAACGTTCCGTTTCCTTTTATAATCGATCCCCAACAAAATCGTGCAGCCGGTGGTTAAAATTTCTATCTGTAAAAAAGAAAGAAAATGATCCTGAAAAAGAATCCTGCCACACCAAAGATAACTTCGATATTGGCTTGAAATTTTTATTTGTATTATCAGTCTTTAAAACTTGATTCCTTACAAACGATAGTCGACTTATAAAATAAATTATCTATCCAAATTTAATCTATATCGCACCGAGAGTGTACTTCAAATTTTGTTTTAACCACGCAGTGCTTGCCTTCTATAGATTACCTAGATTATGGTAATATAAAGAATGCGGACAGAAATTATGTGTTGTGAAGACTTTAGCGAATAAGCATGTTTTCTCGAACGTGTAGGGAAAGATTATTTACGCGAAAGTACATTTATTTAATGAAAGTTTATTTAAAACCATGTTTTCAGCAAATAACCACACAAATGACTTTGTATAGTATAGTAAGGTCATTCATTTCAGATTGCAACATCGATATTTCGGGTCTTGCTGGTGTCATTGAAAGTCCCAACTTCCCCTACCCCTACCCTCATGGAAAGAACTGCACTTGGAACGTACTCGCCCCACTTGGAAATAAGATCAACGTGACCTTCTCACATTTTGAAGTTGAATCGTCCCAAATGTCAGATATCTGCCTCCATGATTATCTAGAGGTAAGGAAGCCCATTTTTTTCATTATCGACCTCCTAGATTGTAAGTAAGTAATTAAGTAACGAATTTATCTCAAAAACCACTATCATGGCAATGCCAAATTTGGGTATTACGTCAAGTATAATGAACATTTTATAATATATACCATTAATCATCAGTTCGCCATCACAGACCTATTATAGTATGCAAATAAAAACCAAAAGCAAAACACGGACGTTGGAATAGTATCAAAGACAGCTACCGCCATCATTATAAATTTTTGTGAAACTCGGAACGAAGCTTTTCTGGTACCGCGAATGTGTTGCAGGTACGGGGGACACTTTGGAACCTTTGAACTTGCGACCCTCTCCTGTCGGTTTCTGGTGTTTTCATACGGAGGGGGAAGGATATCCGATAAAACAGGATGGTGGAGGAGCTTATGACCAACCGCTAAGCTCAGCCGCAGTCTCCGACTCTCAAGGGTATCCATATTAAACTTTTTTAAGAGAGCAAAATAGGGAACTTTTGGCTCAGGACTTATTATTAGGAGTGCACGTTTCTGTATTCTTTCTATTTGTTGGTCTGTTCGGCAGTAAGGGCGAAGTGCCAAACAAATTGACTCTGTGCTTAAAGTTCGACCGAAAGGGCTGAGGTAGGGCAGTTTAGTTACCCATCAGTCCCATCATTTATTCGCTTAAACAGGCCTGAAGACCCGAATGAAGACCCTGAAGACCACGATGAATTTCGCATGCTTTTGTCGGGCGTCGGTCGGCTCGTTGGCACATCTGGTTCTTTTTACACGCAAAGAATAAAATTCTGCAAACATTTGCCGGGAAAAAACACAGAAGAAACCGAATTCCGTATGCTTTTGTCGGGACTCGCTATTCTCGTCGGCACATCGGGAATAATCCTTAATTTATTCAGGAATAATCGATTTTCATATAGTGAAGTTTCCCTGTCGGATATGTGGTACCTCTATGCGCTTGTACCTGTGTTGTATGCTTGGCGAAAACGATTTACGAAAAATAAGTTTTCATGCAGTTAGCTACCTTCCGCGAGCTCGTCACTGTCCACTGAAAAGCCGCGTTTGTATTGAGATTAAAATTTTCCGCGTTACAGTAGAACTTTGCGCTGTGAGGAAGGCCGTAGATATTCTGAACGTCATACTAGAGCAAGTAGTGAAAAGTAAAAAAAAAAATCTTAACACAATCCAGATAATGCAATGCACTCAGTTAAATGATACAAAAACAAGTTTGCTTTTCAGTTAACCTTTACTGGAGTCGATTCAGAAGCATTATCGTATTTTTAAAGTTAAAGTGAAAAGCCAATTTGTTTTTATATATTTGATTTGAATAAAATGAATTATTTTGACTCATGTAAGGGATTTTTGTTATTTACGTCGCGTAGTCTAGTAGTGACGTTTGGAATCTCCGCTGGTTGCACGACAAATAACTTTACGGCGAGTCGCGGAACATTTAAATGTCTGCAAAAGCGTGTGCTTCAATGGCTAACAAAGCGAAGATTTTGAAACATTCGATTCCAGATTGCAGAATCACATCTGAAGATAGCCCTCTGTTCCGTGCTTCCTGGTCACTTTCACTTCCCATGTTACTTTCATCTTCCTGGCTTGAAAAATGCAAATCCGCCATGAATTACGGCAATTCGCTGCCGCTGTAGTTGCTAAACATTTCAAACATAGAGCTGCGTCCGTATAGAGGTACAACAGTTACGGAAGAGAAACTACGTCAGCTAAAATTCAAGAATCGTGGACAACAAAGTAACGAAGTAACGCGTTTTTGTCGGTTCTTCTAGCCTAATTAAGTAAAAATATGATGGGTAATCAGACTGTCGCATCCTAGCCCTATTCTGATAACCTTTAAGCAGATCTGGCACTGTTTACTGTTTATATTACATGTACTGTGTGTATATATGTGTTTTGTTTATTTTCTTTACTTTTGTCATTTACTCCGCCTTTTCAAAATGGCGGGTCAAAAATAAATTACTTACTTACTTACTGTAGTGTGAAATTATAAATTAAATATTCCTTCAGTCAAGCTGACTGCGAACAATATTTGACACTGCACAAAGGATACGTCAACTACATTTTGTTATAGCTATACTTCGGCCCTTCTTGACAAGGGCCCTCTTCAGCCCAAGCTGGTTCAGTTTCATTTCTAGCTTGAGCCTGAAGAGGACCCTTGTCAAGAAAGGCCGAAATTAGCTCTTATAAAATGTAGCTGACGGATCTGTTTTGCAGTGTCAAATATTACTCTAAAATAGTTGAATAGTTTAAAATCAGGCACTGCTTTTTAAAAATATCCACTTTTGCTGTTTTAAGGACCCTTGCCTTGCTCGTCTTGCCTGACGAGGACCTTGCCAAGAAGGGCCGAAATATCGCTGATGAAGCATCGCAGCTGACGTATCCGTTGTATGAATGAATGAATGAATACTTTTAATTCAGCAAATTGCCATAGACGAAAAAGAAACACACATAGAAAAGAAAACAACAACAACAAAATCATGCAGTCTGTTCCTGCTGTTGCGTTGCAGCAAGAAGAGACTGCCATACAGGCAGGCAATGAAAAATTGGCACAGTGGCAAATTTAATAACCTCAATATTTGAATTCAAGAGACGGCTCAGAAGTGCCGCTCTAGTCTTACGGCGAATTTCTTCAAAAGTGAGTCATCTTCTCGAGACGAGCGCCGAAGAAACACTACAGATACATGGTAGCTTAAACAAACGCCGGAACACACGGTTATAGCTTATTTTAGTGTTGCTAAGATTCTTAGCGGTAGGATTAATAACCAATGCTAAAGCAAAAAGATGATAGCAGTAGGTTCTAAACAGCTGAACGCGTACATCAAGGTCCGCCTTTCAACTTCCGAATTAAAACTTTTGCACGTTTGCATAGCCCCGATATCAACTCTTTAACATGAAGGTTAGACTTGAACGTTATACATTATCTGAATATATGTTTCAAAGTCAGCTTGGGCTCGAGGAATATTTGTTTGTATAATTTTGCAGACGGTTGTAACTGAGATTTGCGGGTTTCCGTATGGTTGTACAAACTTCTGAAACCTTGGTAAAGCGAAAGAATGGTCATGCAAAAGTCAGTTATAAACTTTTTGCGTGTTCGTGTTATTAGTTGCGTTTTTGCAGATTCCATGGTATCTGTGACCACGGTAACTGGATTTGCAATTAGTCGTTTTTGCAGTTACCGTTGTATCTGATATACGGTTGCCCTGCAAAAACGACAATTGCCGAATTTGCGCTTTTCGAAGTCATCCCAAAAGAAAAACTGATATTCAGTTATATCACCAAGTGTAAAACTACTTTCCCGCCAATTTGACAAAAGTTGACGAAAGTGAGATGACTTTTTCAGATACCACGATCAGTTACCACGGTCGGACCGTGGTATATGAATATCAGATATCACGATAACTGGCCAGATACCACGATAACTGCAAAAACGCCTTTTGACAGTGGTATCAACTGCGACGATAACTGCAAAACGACTTTAGACCATGGTATTATGCAAAAACGCAACTATTGTATAATAGTAGTAGTCCGCCGTACATGTCCACTATTTCGTCTCGAGCCTTCTCCCTGACAAATTCAAAATCATGGAGAAGTTTTTTGTCTTGGACCAAACTGTCAAGCTAAAAGAAATAGGCGAACATCTTCTGCCATCATTCAACCGCTTTCCTGCCCATTGCCCAATGCGCCAGCTAATGCAGTAAATTTATTGTTCTTTTCGTGTTTCGTTGTGTATTTCTTGTTTTGCGTGTATTTATCTTTTGCTGTCGCTGTAGATTTTGTACCCTCTGTATTTATTGTTAAGCGTTAATTTACCTTTTTTTTCTGTATGTACTGTGCAAATGCCTTTTACTAGGCTGCACGTAATAAATTCATTCATTCATTCATTCAATTGGCTCTTTACGATGCATCTATTTTGTTACTAAACATAACTCAAGCTTGAAGCACTACGAGCCTTGATACTTTAAAGCACGCCTCGCACTTCATACTTCCAATATGCAAAACTATCTGAATACTGTAAAACTAAGCTCTACTTTTAACACATTATCCACGACTTTGGCTGTTTTAAGCCTTTTCCCGGACCCATTGTCTTCTAGCAAAAACTCGGCAAGATTGACATAGCCGGTTTTACGCATCAGTAGCATGATCCGCCAACACTCGTTGGAAGCATATGCGCAGTGCGCGCACGAGGCTTTGATACTTTAAAGCACGCCTCGCACTTCATACTGTTTATGTTCCAATATGCAAAACTATCTGAATACTGTAAAACTAAGCTCTACTTTTAACAAATTATCGTAGACTTTGGCTGTTTTAAGCCTTTTCCCGGACCCATTGTCTTCTAGCAAAAACTCGCAAGATTGACATAACCGGTTTTACGCATCAGTAGCATGATACGCCAACACTCGTTGGGAGCATAATAATAATTTATTAAAGCCAACAAAGGGCAATACCTCAGCATTCATTCTCGCACTTAACTAACAAAATTAACCTTCAATATTACATACAATAAAATTATTCCTTTTTACCCCTCTACTATTAACCAAATTAACTCCAATCTAAGCTTCCAGTTTACACTTTCGCCAACACCATAATACCAGGAAATAGTATGGGTGCCCCACCAGAAAATCTATATCTAATTTCTTTCACCCCCCGACTATCCGTCAGCAGATGGCATAAAGTCTCTTCAACCTCACCACAAAATCGGCAAGCACACTCGGCCACCGGCAAAGACCTATTCTTTACAAAACCCTTTTTCCTGCTTCGTAATGGAAGACAGTTCGCCCGGAGTTGGAACCACATCTTTAATATTTGGGAAAACGTGATGGAAAACGTGAATCGCGGCAAGTGCAAAGATTAGTGTGGTGTCGTTAGCTGACTTAGAATGTAACATGAAATTTAGATCTTCAGTTCGAAGAATTAATTACTGTAATTCGGAAGTAGGTTGCATTGGCAGTATGGGTACGACGAGTCCTTAAAGAGTGGTTTTTAGTTGGTTTATTTCTAGATCCGAGATGGCGTAGCTGGCGCAAACCAGACTGTCGTTGGGCATTTTTGTGGACCACAGATTCCTCTGCCTATATCCTCGCATAGTGACAGACTCCAGATTCAGTTCGAAACTGATACTTCAACCTCTGGGACAGGATTTCGACTGGAGTGGGAAGTTCATGGTAAGTATATGGCCATTGTGTTCACTCAGTTACAGCACTCCGTGCGCGGACGCTTTGTAATACTTCATTGTATCGAACTTTCACGGGAGAATCCAAATCAATTCCTACCAGATTTGCGCGATCTGTTTTACCCTGAGAGACTTGCCAAACATTACCAAGGTACTTCTTGCCTCCGTCACGCATAGAAGAAAAGAAAGGCAGCTTATTTTTGGGATCCCAAAACGTAAGTGGAGGGATACCTATGACATCACAAAAGTTGTCCGTCTGTCCGTCCGTCTGTTAGCACGGTAACTCTCGAAGGGGCTGAGATATGTTGATCAAACTTGGCATGAGGACTCTTTAGGTCAAAGTACAGGTCAAGTTCGAAGATGGGCTATGTAACCCTATATTTAGCGGTGGGGAGGGGTTTGAAATTAAGGGGAACAAAAATATTTTTAAAAGCCAATGAAATAGTCGAATTAGGGGTAAGGAGACATGCTGAGTATGAAATTTATTTTCTTGCCGGACAAATAGTTCACCCGGAATCCGGCGAAAACCGGAAAATTTGTGAAAAGTAAAAGTTCAGTCTGAAGTTGAAGACCGAATGTCTACAAGACCGAATTGTCTGGAGCAAATATTAAAATTTTGGGATCCCATCGAAACTTTCGTCTTGTTATGATATTTTGACTCGTCCATGGAATTTTGTGTTTTTTCACCCGAGACTCCATGTGCGCTGCTTGCAGGAAAACCCAAAATTCACCCAGACTCGAAAAATAGTTGTAAAAATTTTAATTTTAACAAACATCTGAATTTCCTTGGTTAAAGATGCTAGGCTCGGAAAGTTACGCCTGAAGAAAGTAGGGAAACCCGATGAAAAATTCATTGACTGTGTAGTTGTATGGTAGTTGTACGAAAAAGTTATATGCAATAATATGTAATAGTATGGAATACTTTGATTTAACACGCCTCCAACTGGGTTAATCTTAAGTAATAGTATCCGCAACGCTTTTTTATCGGGTTTTTAGGCCTATTTAAAGTTTAACCGAAAAGGGCTGAGATAGGAAAACCCGCTCTTCACGGGCAAGAACAGTTACCTATCACTTATTCACTAAAATAGGCTTGAAGACCCGGTGAAAATGCGTTACTTTGTTGCTCCGCTATGCACGAATAATCGATTTTCGAATAGTGGACTTTCCCTGTCGGATTTGTGCACTGTCAGAAGTTTCATAACAGATAACACACGGATGCGCGGTTTCAACAGACAATGTGTAACAGATAACACTTGGGATGTTATCTTTTGTGTTTGGAAACGTTATGTATGAAATGTTATGTATAACAAGCTTTGCTAGGAAGAGCCAAAAAAGCATATACTGACTTTATTCTTTATCGTCATGATGTCGGAAAACTAAGTAGATGCTTTTTGGCGGGTTTTATGGCTCTTCCTGGTGGTAACGCGTATTATGCATAACATTTTGAAACATAACAGACAACATCCGAAGTATTATCTGTTACGCATTATCTGTCGAAACCACGCACCCTTGTGTTATCTGTTATGAAACTTCTGACATTGGGTACCTCTGTGCATTTGTACCTGTTTTGTATGCTTTATGAAAATGCCACTGAAAAGCAGCGTTTGTGTTGAGATTCAAATTTTCCGTGGCATAGTAGATTTTGCACTGTAGGGATGGCCGTGAATATTCTGAACGTCACTACCAGAGGAGATAGTGGAAAATCAAAAATTCCCTTAACAGAACCAAATAATTCTGTGTATTCAATAAACACACAAAAAAGTTAGCTTATCTGTTAAACTTTAAGCCAGTAAGTGATGTGTAATTATACTGTCGGATCTCTGCCCTGCTCAGTTAAACTTTAAAGAGGAAGATTTGATAACTTTGAAGTGAGTCACCCCTATAGCGAACCCTTCTCACCCGTACCGCAACAGACCCAAAAAGTTCCGAAATTGACTCCCGTCCCAAAAACCAATCAGTCAATCAAGTTTATTATCCAAATAGCTTACAGCTAGAAGTGGAATACTATATTTACGAAATACACAGACCCAGAACAAATTAACTAATACACTTACAAGATATGACCAGAAATAAATGACGGGATGAAACCACGTAAAAATTGGGCAGAAGAATTAAGTAGGGTTTTCGAGAAATCTCCGAATCACTTTCCGGCGAGCGAGCACCTTAATTACGATTGTCATTTTTTGTATTTATTAGTGACACTTGCACTGTTTTTTCTCCACACCTTTGAAATTCCCGCCGAAACATTCAACTTTCCGCGGAGCTTTCCACTAACCTCGTGGAGTCACTTTCCGGGAAAGCTGCTTCGGTTTCCAAAGCGCGAAAACCGGGTTGGATAACTTTCCGAAGTAGCGCGAAAACCATTGGAAAGTGATTCCGACGTTGCTTTCCAGCTCGCGAAAACCCTCCTTTAGCAGGATATGGAGAAAACTGATTGCCAGTTTTCCTCTCGGACCGACGCACAGAAGACGGGACGGGAGGGGGGAATAAATGGGGCGTCTGGGGACAACACATTATCTTTGCTCGGCAAATTTTTGAAAGAGTATTTCTGCGGTCAATTAATTTCGGAACGTCCAGTTTAATGAGAACCTCTTCATATGAGATATTATGATCACCCAGAATGATTCTTACTGCTCACTTGCTCTCTTTTGGAAAATTTTCCAGGCGATCATAGAACTCTGTGGACAGAGAAGAATGCCAAACCGGTGAATCACATTCTAAGTGAGGACGGATTCAAGTTTTAAAACAACATAGGAGACATTAAAAAAAAACAAAAAAAAAACTAAAGATATCAAGCAGTTTCGTTACAAATTTTGCTGAGCTGTAGGCTACCGTAACCAGTAAAATTAGTCACTATTATTGTTGGATTTCTTCAAGTGCCATATACCGATCGCAATTCCGGCTGTCGGTCGGGCGGTCTGCCACACTTTTTGGAGTTAGGATACTTCCAGATGTGCTAGGACGATGAAATTTGGGAGGCGTATCAGGGACCCGACCAAACTAACTTGGAAATAATCAGTTTCCCGATCCGACCTTCTGGGGGGGAAGTGGAGGGAGGGGAATCCGGAAAATTGAGTAGTGCGTAACTTTCGAACTGGTGATCGGATTGGAATGAATCTTGAATACTGAATATACGACATATCTTTGATGTCCCATTTGAAGTCCTGACCGGATTCGACAGCTGTGGGGGACTTGGAGGGAGGAAGACCGGAAACATCGAGAAACGGATAGAATGGAGGGATTTGAGTGAAACTTGCTGGGAAGAACAAGCATCTGCTCTAGATGAATTGTTTACACAATTAGACTGGATCCGGACACTGTGGGGTGGTGGTGGAGGGGGGTTTCCCGGATTTAATCAAACAATTTAGGCCGAAAGGCCGAAATATCGCTGATGAAAAATCGTAGCTGACGTATCCGTTGTAAACATTGTTTGAATAAAGGTTTCAAAGTCAGCGTGGGCTCAAAGAATATTTTTGGTCTCCTGGAATTCCGGTGATAGTGGTTTTGAGGATTTTCACGACGAAACTTTGCAAGCATATCATGGACCCGACCAACCTGGTTTGGAAACAAAAATTTCCTCGATCCGATCATCGTGGGGGAAGTGGATGGATGGAATATTGGATCATGCGTAACTTTGGAACGGGCGTTCGGATTCCAGTGAAATCTTATAATTGAATAGAGGACATGTCTGATCTAATGTTCTTTTTCATGTCCGGACCGGATCCGGCACCTTTCTTTTGGGGGTGGGGGGATGGAGGGGGGGGAAATAGGTGACCCGCTTAGACTGGAGAGATCGGGAGATCGGGATGGAACTTGGTGGGAATAACAAAAAATTGCTCTAGATAAATCATTTACATAATCGGATTAATCGGATAATCCCCCTATTTCCGGAATTCCGGTGATCGCAAGTTAAGGTACTTCCAGATGTGCTAAGACGATTAACAAAATCAGACCATTCTAATCTCAACCACAAAGTAAAAAAATACTTTTAAGCAAACTATACATTTTCATGAGCCCATGATCATTTTTGCCTCAAGGGTTTGGTTACAAATGAATTCTAGCTCCCTTAAAAAGTGCATCTTAACTCCAAAGTCAGAAAGTACTTTAGATCAAACGATACCTTTCGGCCCATGATCATTTGTGCCACAAGGGTTTTCCTTAAAACATTTATCTCTAGCACCCTTTAAGTGCGCATCTTAACCGAAAAGTGAAAAAAATACCTTTGACCAAACAATATATATTAGTGATCCCCAAGGGCCTTTTATCGTTTTTGCCTCAAGGGTTTTGCTCATAGATGAATTTCTAGCGCCTTCAAAGTGCGCATCATTACAACCAAGTTCAAAAATATAATACTTTTACCAAGCGATACATTCTTGTGGTTTCCAAGGGTTCATGACCATTCTTATCTCAAGAGTTTTGCTTACAAATGATCAGAACAAACCCACGAAAAGGCAAATTCTATATTTCATCCTCTGAACCAGCCTTGCAAGTGCTATATCAGCTTCCAGCTCTTGTTTTTGTTTTCTGTACCTTTTAATCACGTTCAACTTGTTATACATGCTCCCGTTTATACCACCTATATACATACCTCCTCCGGTTCCCCAAAGGTACACTGTCAGAAGTTTATAACAGATTGCGCATAACACTTTCAAGAATAACACCTTTTCACTTAGAAAAAAAGTGTTATGACCAATTAAGTTTATACTATTTCGTGCCCAGATCTCCAGCAACACCTTCAATAGGTAAAATACAACACTGTCAGAAGTTACATAACGACAACAGCAGGATGCGCGGTTTCAACAGAAAACACTTTGGGATGTTATATGTTATGTTTCTTTCATTCCCGTTAGTATTTTTACCAATTGAAGGTGTTGTTAAAGTGTTATGCGCAATCTGTTATGAAACTTCTGACAGTGTAGACGGTCGGCTCGTAAACTTAGCAATAATGTTAGTTCCTCGTTACTTATTCCCACTTTGAAGTTGCGAGTCTCTTTAGTCCTTGCATAATATGTGCCAATTCTTGCTCATCTTTGGTACTTTCGTCTCTTACCTTTGACCTCGCCAAAAAGTCAGGTGTTTTCTGTGTCATTTGAACTTACCAACCTTGGCTAGCTTCCACTTTACATCAGCTCCTTAACGCTCTTCGCAACATATAATTCGTTTCTCCTAGTCGGAAGTAACATTGGACATGTTTGTCGGAAGCAACGTTTGGGCATGAAAAATAAGCAAAATAATGTATGCAGTTCATGTAGTCTATAATTGTTAGATCCTTTCCAAACGCCTAAAATCAGTTTGCAAATGAAAGTCAAAAAGGAACTTCCTGTATCGTCTTAAAAATAGAGTTGTGGGTTTCAGCGCCTGTGGTTTCAGCTACGAGCGAACTTCCTGCCAGTAGCCTACATGGTCGGAGTAATTGGGATAAAAAGATCCCAAATAGTCGACAATGCCCCCTGTGCTTTAATACAGAGGAAGAGGGCCATTTTCTGGTTGAATGCGAGCAACTCTCAGACCCCAGGAGACACTTTCTTAATGGGTATACGATCAAGTTCCCCGATGTTCTTGAAACAAAAAATAAAGCTAAGATACTTAAAATATGCCAATTCTTAAAGAGTGTACTAGTTAAATAAAGATAAGTATTGATTGATGTAAAGTTGATTGTAACCATTATGTATTTTTTACGGCCAATTGGCTATTAAATATATTCATATTCATATGCTCCCATTAAATACTCCTTGAGCCCAAGCTGACTGGGAAACACATATTCAAGCAATGGATAAAACGGATACGTCAGCTAACAAACCTTAAAGGTTCGTTTCTTCCCCAAAGTTCTCCCTGACGTCCGACAGCCTGGCGAGGACCCTTACCAGGAAGGGCCGAAATATCGCTGCCAAAGCATCATATAAGCTGACGTATTTTTGTTTGACTATAACTTTTTCCCATTTTTCGCAGCGTATTTGGTGCCTTTTTCCAGAGTTGGTGTACTCGGACTCTGGAATCGTCTCGAGACACCTTTTTCAAGGACTCGGACTTGTCTTGGACTCGGATTTGCTGGACTCGCAGCAGAACTGCCTTCTTCCCAGTCAACCTGAGAAGGAATATTAAACCCGTTTTATTTCTTGCAGGCTGTGGTGGTATATTCACCAAACCATTCGGGTTCCTGCAGTCTCCCAACTATCCTGAAATCTACCCTGTGGCCGTCGACTGCGTTTGGCAGATAAAGGCCGAGTATGGCTCCCGCATCGAGTTTACCGCTCAGGACTTTGACATCGAAGGAGCTCTTAACTGCCAGTTTGACTTCTTGAAGGTATTCATTATAATATGCTTATACACAGAATACGCTTGTGCCGGGTGGCATCCCGTTCTTTCGTCTGAATAGCACGATCTTTGAATCAATCCAGAATCGGGTGTTTAAGATCATACTTTCACATGATTACACCAATTATGACCGCGTGGTCTTATGTATCGCTGTTATACAAAATCAGCATCTATACATACATATCCATAAGTATACAAGAGTTGTACTCGAGACATGTCATAGGCGAAGGTAACTAATGGGAAATCTGGGCCCAGTTACCCATGAACGGGAGGGTCGGGGGACCATCAAATTGCATTCCTTGACGTAAATATCGTAATTGTAATTGTAGTAATAACTTTATTCCGACCAAAGACCATAATCTACACTCTACAATATCCTCGACTACCAGCTGAAAGTTTGACTCCGGTCGAGGGCCAAAATCTTAAACTCGTGGGCAAATTGTGCCCACTTGCCCATGAACGGGGGAGGGCGGGGGGTTCAACTCCACATATACATCACCATCACCTATGATCTAAAAGCAAAAAGGAATTTCATTGTCTTATCTCCATGATCGTCAAGTTAAAAACGTTGTCTCCAGG
Source organism: Branchinecta sandiegonensis (assembly GCA_030848855.1). Lineage (NCBI taxonomy): Eukaryota > Metazoa > Arthropoda > Branchiopoda > Anostraca > Branchinectidae > Branchinecta > Branchinecta sandiegonensis. The sequence goes on along the minus strand of JAUPMV010000017.1, from coordinate 3,618,493 downwards.
ACAAAACCACCTTTTTGGTTTGGTTGCAAAAAAAAAAACGAGGGATAATATTTTTGTAAATATAAGTTTTAAATAAAAGAATATTTTTAGGAAAGGAGATATTAAGGAAGGAAAAAGTATAGAAAATTTTAAGGTTTTAAAGATGTGATAAAAATGTTAAAATGAGAAATAAGGGTTAAAAGAGGAAATAAGAAAGAATATTAACAAATTATAAGTAGAGATAGAGGAAAGTGTCGGTGACGTAATGGGCAATCTGGGCCCAATTGCCCCTGAACCGTTGGAGGGGCGGGGTTAGGGACCCGTAAAAAGGAAAAAGAGACCCCAATGCTCACAAACCTACCAAGTTTCAACTTGATACCTATTGATTACTGTCACGGGTAACGAACTTTGCTCCTGGGCAATCTGGGCCCAGATGCCCATGAATGGTGTGGGTGGGGGAGGTGCAACTTTAAAAGCAATTTCCCAGCACTAGGATCTACAAGTACAAGGAATTTTATCGTCCTATGTCCGGGTCAGGTCGAGTTATGAACATTATTCACTGGTCAATCTGTTCAGTTAACTGTTCAGTTTTGAACGATTCAAATAAATAACATAACATTGCTAAAATTAACATGTAGGAGTGTATGCGGTGGAGAATCTCACGTGTAAAAAAAAAGGATACTGGTTTACAGAGCGGAGGGGACTGGGAATCAACTTGGAAACCTTAGGCTTGCCTATCCAGTATACTTGAAACAACATGTGAACTCCTCAAATTTAATGATTTTCAGGCAAACGTTGCTAGCGTGAGGCAATTTTTGTGCCCTCTAGTCGTTCGCTATTTTTCCCTTGGATTTCATGCAAGACCCCCTATGGGCGAGAGTTTGCTTGTCCTGTAGGGCAAAAAAACGTTTCTTGGCAAATGAATAAAAGCCAGGCTTCACCTTCCAGATTTTTCTTCCGGATTCCAGACAGCCTTTTTCGTCGAGACGGATCTGGAAGGTGAAGCCAGGCCATTAACGTCTGGAAGTCCGGGGTGTTGACCACCCCAGATTCTGGATGTCTGGAAGGTGCCATAGAGGCAACCTGTTCGAAAGACACAACAAATCTGCAAATGTACGAAGAAAAGGGAAAATGATTGACAGTTGGGATTCGGATGCAAGAGATATTTGAAATGTAAAGAGGACATCTAGGAAATGTTGAAGAATAGCAAAATTAGCTGTCATCGTTATCATGAAAATCTTGAAGGGTTGGCTTAACTATGCGAAAGCCCCGGACGTCTGAGAATCTGGAAGGTGAAGCCTGGCTTTAAGATCTTCGGAAAAGGTAATTTTGGTGCAAAAGCCTGGATGTTGAGATTTTAGAAAATTGGTATTTAGATAATATTTCTAACTTGTGTCATCACAGTTGATCTGAAGGCATATATTTCTTAAACTCTCTGCCTTCTTTCTTGTTAATGGATTATTGACGGATTCATTCTTTTCAGGTACACGGTGGTCCAGATTCGCAATCGCTAGTCCTTGCGACGCTTTGCAACCACCAGATGTCAATGCCTGTGATCATGACGAGCGGTGGCAGCGACATGTACGTCCACTTCCACAGTGATGGAAGTGTCAGAGGCAAAGGATTCCGAGCTTCATACAAAACGTTACCTGGAGGTATGTATTTTTATGGCACTTCCGGCCAAGTGCCATGTACCGATCTCTTTTCCGTCGGTCGGTCGGTCAGTCCGGTGATCGCGAGTTCGGGTACTTCCAGATGTACTAGGACGATGGAACTTGGCAGGCATATGAAGCCCCGTTCACAAGCATCCTAGCAAAGCACAGATGTCTAGGCACGTGCCTAGCATCACCATTCACACCAATGCCTAGATAAATATTCTTTGAGCCCAAGCTGACTTTGAAACATTTATTCAAACAATGTGACCTGTAACAATGAAACCTGTAGTCAACCTGTAAACCTTTAATTACAAACCTGTAACCTTTCCCGACGTTGACCCAGAGGATTGACAGCCTGACGAGGATCCTTGCCAAGAAGGGCCGAAATATCGCTGATGAAGAACGTAGCTGACGTATCCGTTGTAAACATTGTTTGAATCAATGCCTAGGCACAGATTTTGGGACAGGCACGTAGTCCCAGGCTCTAGAACTCGGTGCCTGGCTACGCCTGAGCCCGTGCCTAGGGATCTGTGCTTGGCTAGGGCATGCTTGTGAACGCGGCTTTACGGACACGATCGGACTAATTTGGAAATATTCGCTTCCCCGATCCGACCAGCGTGGGGGGAGCGGAGGGAGGGGAAATCCGGAATCTTGAGGTATGTATAACTTTTGAACGGGGGATCGGATCTTAATGAAACTTGACATTTGGAAAGACAAGTACGACGCGATCATTTGCCTTGTCTGTACAAGACTGGCGTAAAAACTTAGCACGCATTGTCTCAGATGTCACACTTCAAGTCCGGACCGGATCCGGTGACTTTGGGGGGGGGGGGTATGGTTGAGAGGGAAAAACCGGAAATCGTGTGACATAAAACGTTACCTGGAGGAAAGTATTTTTGTCTTTACCCTTCTGCCCAAAGGATGCTCTTCAGGGTTGCCAATAAGAGGTCGACTCATAAAAGTGTTGACAAAAAGGTGCTTTTTGACAACTTGGATTATTTTGAATTTGTAGGAACATTTTTAAAACTTCTCAGTTACTAGATCACAGTTTTGTAACAAAATTTGATCGGAAATGAGCTTTATATAAGGCTTCAAAGCTTGATTGATTGATTTCAAGGCTTGATTGATACACAAGGCTTCAGACTGTTTTTAATAATAATTATAATAAACTTTTATTTCAGCCAGAGGCCATATGCACATACAAACAAAAACACAACAAAAGTTAACAAGCACTAGAACTAGCTAGGGACACACGTCCCTGAGGAGCGCTCTCCTCGCAGGAAGGCAGCTGTAAGGGGATCAGCGGCATTCCTGACAGAAAATTCTCAGACCAGAAAATTCTCTGGTGAAAAGACGCTTTAGGTCGCCCCACTATCTCATTCAGTGTACAGCACCTTCGGAAGACAAGTTCATGGCTCACGTTACAAATCTTTGGTAGTTTATATAGGCGGCGGGCAACTCGATTGTAGCCAGTTTTGAGTAGTCTGGGCGATTTGAGTGAAATATTGGCCACTAGAGATATCCCAAAGAGCTGGTAACAGTAGCACTGGAACAAGCGAGTTTTCACTGCATCCGAGCAGTGCCCAGATTTGAGGACGATCATGTTACCTCGCTTAAACAAACCTCGTAGAAGCGCGGTAGCATGGTCGTCATCCCGACAGTCATCCCGAAGTGTGTACCCCAAATAAGTAAAATTACGCACAAACACGATTTCATTCCCACCAAGCCGCACCCCTTTGAGAGGAACGGGTAAGCCAGGGTGTAGGTAAGCCATTGCAAGCGTTTTTCGTGCTGAACAGAATATCCTGGGACGTAGGCAAAAATGGTGCGCGAAATTAACACGATGTTGTCCGCAAACATAAAATGATTGTAATAAAACCCGTTAATGTGGCAACCAATCCTCGTAAGGCATAACTTTAGCGAAAGCTCATCAGTATAAATCGTGTACAAAAGCGGAGATAGAACACCCCCCTGGTGCAGACCGTTCCTAAGGTGGAAAAAGTCACTGTAGCTATCCCCCCAACGTACACGAAATCTTTGTTGAGTAAACCAAAACATAATATTTTCACGTGCACGGTTGGGACCCCTCTACACACCAGAAATCAAGCATACTATACGGTGGTTCACGCGATCGAACGCCTTAGCGCATCAATAAAACATAGTACATTTTTTGGGAGCGGTAACCGTTACTTTAGTAAAGTAAATGAGTAAATTTTTCTGACCTAAAAAGTATCAGTCGTATGAAAAGGTGTCAAGAGAAAAAGTGTCATGGTGTCACCCAGAAACAAAAAGTTTCAAAAGCACCAAAAGTGTCACACTTAGCAACACTGATGCTCTTACTGCCCTGTTGTGTTTCCCCGTACAGACGCCATATCTGTATCGGTTACTTTTAAGTTTACTCAACCTACTTCTGGTCAGGGGCGGAACGTATGGGGTGCAGGGGGAGGGGCCAATGTTGTCAGCCAGTCGGTAAAAAATAACCGAATTGGCGCGAAGCCAATTTTTCTTCAAAACAGTCGGTTTTCGTCAAAACAGCTGTTTTTTCTTCAAAACAGTCATCTTTTCCGCAAAAACAGGCCCCCTCCCCCCAAACATTTCTGCTAGTAACGCCTCTGCTTCTGGCACCACAAGTACAGTACTCCAACATCTATACGAATATTCCTGTTCCTACTTTCTTGCATTTTGTTTCGCATTTACGAACGGCTAACTGCGGATAGTCAATATGAATTGACAGGAGATTAAATTACATACTGTTGAAATAAAATAAGGCACATATCAAAATGGATACCCGTCGTTTGGAGATCGACTAAAAAGAGGCACGGCATGGCACAGTAGGCATGAGTCATAAAAAGTAGTAGTAAAAAGTAGTAAAATTGGACAAGTAAGGGGGAGTTCCTAACTCCAGAGCATAAAAGAAGACACTTTAGAACATTGTCCCTGCCGCTCACTGTGAAGCCTGAAAGGTCCCCTTTTTTTCGTGCATCTTTTTATGGCACTTGCAGCTTCGCTCAGTGCCAGATACCGATCACTTTTCGGTCGGTCTGTCGGTCTGTTATGCCACTGTTCTCGAGTTAGGGTACTTCAAGAAGGGCTAGGACGATGAAACTTGGCAGGGGTATCAGGGACCCGACCAGACTATCTTGGAAATAGACACTTCTCCGATCCGACCACCGTAGGGGGAGTGGAGGGAACGAGAATCCGGAATCTTGAGGAATGTGTAACTTTGGAAGGGGTTATCGGATCTTAACGAAACTTGTTATTTGGAAAGAACCTCGTGTCTCGAATGTTCCATTTCAATTCCGAATTGGATCCGATGAATTTGAAGGGGAGTCGGCGGAGGGAAACCGGATCTCTTGTGGAACGCTTAGAGTGGAGCGATGGGAATGAAACTTGGTGGGAAGAGAGGTCGGAATTCCGGTGATCGCGAGTCAAGTAACTTCCAGATATGCTAGGACGATGAAACTCGGCTTAAAAATTTGAGGCTTGACATGATTGGCTTAGAAATAGTAAGTTCCCCGACACGACCATCGTGGGGGGAGAGGAGGGAGGGGGAATCCGCAATCTTGAGGTATTTATAACTTTTGAACGGGTGGTCGGATCTTAATGAAACTTGATGTTTGGAAAGACCTCGTGTTTCAAATGTCCTGTTTAAAGTCCGGACCTGATCTGATGAATGCTGGGGGGGGGGGGGGGGATGAACCGGATGAAATCTTGTGATACGATTATAGTGTATCGATCAGGATGAAAGAACATTCACAAGCCCTAGATACACCAGTGACACAACCGGACTGGGTTCGGGCACTGTGAGGGGAGTTGGTGGTGGCGGAGGGGGGGAGGGGGGTCCGAAATTCCGGTGATCGCGATTTAAGGTACTTCCAGATATGCTAGGATGATGAAACTTGGCTTGGATATTAGAGACTTGACTTGATTGGCTTATAAATTGTCACTACCATCCATTTAAGTACTAATCTTAACCGCAAAGCACAAAAAACACTTTAAAGCAAAATATACATTTTCATCATCTCCATGAGTCCAGGATCATTTTTGCCTGAAAGGTTTTGCTAAAAAATTAATATTTAGCACTCTTAGAGTGCCTATCTTAACCGAAAAGTCAAAAAAATACTTTTGACCAAACGATATATATTCTTGATCCCCAAGGGCCCACCGATCATTTTTAATAATTATAATAATAATAATAATTTATTTGTGACCCACTATACAAGAAAAGAAGCGGAGTAACTTAAGAAAAAAGAGAAGGAACATTAATTACAAAACAGCAACAACACAAAATCAAACAACTCAAAGCTCAGCGCGCTGTCGCTACCCGGATGAGCGGATGGTTAACACGCAACGTCTCCTGAAGGCGGCTACTTTGTTTTATAAAACAACTAATAATATCAGGAGCACCAAAATCTCTCATGATCTTTCTGTTGCTGTATCTGCGAGGTAGATACAGTAAAAACTTACAATACCGAAAATACATAACTCGTATATCACTGATATCACCTGGGCCTAAGAGAATATAAAGGGCGGCTGCAAACAAAACAGAATGATCGCAAAAACAAGAATATAGCTTTGCCAAAGCTTTTCTGTTGCACCTTCCTCTGTTACCAACAATTTTCACATACCCTAATTTTAGCTTCTCTTAATATCCTTTAGCATCAAGGGGTCTTTCTTACAAGTATATTACTTAGTTCAAACAATGATTTTGAGCAAAATATACATTTTCCTGATCCCTATGAGCTTATCATCATTTGTGCTTCAGGAGTGTTCATTAAGGATGAATCGCTAGTGCCCTTAAAGTGCTCATCATCACGGCCTAATGCAATAATAAGATAGTTTACGAACGATACATTTTTGTGATTTCAAAGGACCCATGATCATTCTTATCTCAAGGGTTTTGCTTGCAAATGATCACAACAAACCCACGAATTCCTACTTTCATCCTCTAGCCCTGCCTTGCAAGTGCCATATGAGCTTCCAGCTCTTTTTAGTACTCGTGCCATGTCATGCCACTTCTAGACCCCCATCGGTTGAGCTAATCAGGTGAGTGGGCCGTAGGTGGCCTAGGTGAGGGCTTGCTCGTCATTTCTTATCATAACACTCGGCTTTTTATGGCACTTGCAGCCTTTGGCTCAAGTGCCATATACCGATCGCAATTCCAGCTGTCGGTCGGGCGGTATGTCCCACGATGTCGAGTTTGGGTACTTCCAGGTGTGCTAGGACGATGAAACTTGGCAGGCGTATCAGGGACCCGACCAAACTGATTTGGAAGTAATCAGATTCTATTTCTAATCCGAACTGTGGTGCTGAACTTTAGAACGGGTGATCGGGTTGGAATGAAACTTAATAACTGAATAGATAACATATCTCTGGTGTCCCATTTGAAGTCCGCACCGGATTTGACAGCTGTGAGGGAGTTTGGGGGGGGGAGACCGGAAGTCTCGAGAAACGGTTAGAATGAAGGGATCGGAGTGAAACTTGCTGGGAAGAACAAGCATCTGCTCTAGATGGATCGTTTACACAATTGGACTTAAATCTGGACCCATTTTGGGGGGGGGAGGGAGGGGGATTTCCCGGAATTCCGGTGATAGTGGTTTGGGGGATTTTCACGACGAAACTTGGCAAGAATATCAGGGACCAGATCAAACCGACTTGGAAATTAAAAATTACTCGATCCGATCATCGTGGGGGGGGGGGGGGGGTGGAGAGAGGCGGAATCCGGAATATTGAGTCGCGCGTAACTTTTGAACTGGTAATCGGATTCCAGTGAAATTTAATAATTGAACAGAAGACATGGCTCTGATTTTCTTTTTCATCTCCGGACCGGACCCGACAACTGTTTGGGGGAAGGGGAATACGTGACACGCTTAGACTGGAGAGATCGGATCGAGCTTGGTGAGAATAACAAACAAATGCGCTGGATAAATCATTTACAGAACCGGAATGGCTCCGGGCACTGTGGGGGGAGTTTGAGGTGGGGGTCGGGAATTCCGGTGATCGCCAGTTAAACTTTAGAGCTAAATATACATTTTCATGATCCCCATGAGCTCATTATCATTTTTGCCTCAAGAGTTTTGCTTACAAATGAAGTTCTAGCTCCCTTAAAGTGCACATCTAAACCGCAATTTTTGAAAAGTATTTTGAACAGCGATACAAATCAACGAATAATCATTGTTTTGCTTAAAAAATTATTTCTAGCACTCTTAAACTGCGCATCTTAACCGAAAAGTGAAAAAAAAAATACTTTTGACCAAACGGTATATATCAATGACCCCCAAGGGCCTGTTATCGTTTTTGCCTCTAGGGTTTTGCTTACAGATGAATTTCTAGCGCCTTTTTTGTTTTAATACAATTATAAACCTTTTTTCTACGAATAATCGCCTCTACACATAAAGACTCTAATTCCAACCAAAACTTCTACTTTTACTTTACTTTTAACTCTAACTTTAAAGTGCGCATCATTACAGCCAAGTTCAAAAATAAAATCCTTTTTACAGTACGATACATACTCGAGATTTCCAAGTTCATGATCATTCTTATCTCAAGGGTTTTGGTTTCAAATGATCAGAACAAACCCACGGAAAGGCAAATTTTTTGTTTGATTTTCTGAACCAGCCATGCAACTGCCATACGAGACACTAGCTCTTGCTTTCTTGAAACTTCGGCTGAGAAAAATCAACCCCCATCTTTCAGGCTGCGGTGGGGTATTGACGGCTCCATCGGGGGCGTTCCATTCCCCCAACTATCCCCAGAACTACGACCATGGTGCCAACTGCGGGTGGAATATCACCGTCGCCCAGAATCATGTCGTTGAACTGACGTTTTCCGACTTCGATGTGGAGCCGGGGGCGAACTGCACCTTCGACTATGTCGCGGTAAGTTTGTTTTATTTCCCTCAAAACTGAGGAGTACAAAATAAAAACCACTATACCTAAATGATCCATTCAGTGGCACTTAATGTCTAAATTCTGAACAATGTCTAAATTCTGAACTTCACAGATCAGTGTTGCCTGAGTATGTTGAACAAAAGAAATACAGGCCCAACACGCGTACTCAAACCCACTCAAACAAAGCTAAATTAACAAATTATCCAGCGGATGCAACTGAGAGATATGTTAACTCGTTTGTGTTTAACTCGTGTGTGTTTTACCTTACCTTACCTTACCGTACTTTGTTCGTTCGTTTAATAGTTCTTAGTCGTGTTTATCTAGTATTATTTGTCATTTGTCATTGGCCATTTTATATCCCGTTGAAAGTGCTATTTGCTGTCTCATTCTAAATGAGGCATGTTCTATGAGCTGTAACATAATAATGTACTTTATTTCCTTAATAGCCTGTATTACACACGCTAGCACTGTATCGTCATTCACGCAAATAACACATGACAATTACATAAGTAGACATTCGTATAGATATACGTACAACTTGAAGATATAATTTGACTTGACTAGAATTAAAATATTGGGTAAAAAAAGGTACAAAGGATTTCAGGTAACGATGAGTCGAGTTTATGGGTGGTCTTTCTAGTCTCTGGGAAGCAGCGTCCCTCTGTATTTGTCGCGTATTGGGCCTGCTGTTTGCTATGGTCTCAAAGTCAGGTAGAATGGCACGAATGTTGCTAAGGAGGTGGCGAACCAGTTTTGTTTGTGTTTGTAAGTATTAGTTTTTATTTTCAGGTTCATGATGGACCCACGGAGGAGTACCCAGTTTTGATTCATCACTGTGGTAACTCTGCTCCAAATATGTCGGTAATTCGTTCCACATCAAACCAAATGTTCGTTCGACTGGTTACAGACAGCACCATTACCTCACGTGGATTTTCTGCAAACTTCACCACGGTAATATTCCCTTTCGCTTGCTTTACTTTCGCCGGTTGCTTTCATGTTTACCCTCGAACGCAGCTTGATTGTCCACTTCGAGAGTCGTACTCTCGCCGTCCCTCGTAGACTCCTTGGGTAGTTGAGTGAAAATACCAGAATGGAGGATACAACTTTTATTTAATGGATCTACTTTTATTTCTTATTTATATATTTATTTATTTTTTAATTGTGACTGTGCCTTGGCCTTGCTTTCGGTTAGCTGTATGATTATTTAGCGGATGGATATTATTTGGTACGATTCGTCATATTTAAGTTAATTTGGTTTTAATTTTTTCGTGTGCGCTCGAGCTCTGCTCTGATGCAAGTATGTGAAGGCTATGGCCAACTTTTTTTTCACTTTTGTTTATCATGATTTTTTTCTTTATTTTATAACTGCGTGATTTACCCCCAAAAAATCATAATTACCCTAAGATTGGCTCTTTTTTCTAAAAATCAGTCATTTCCCATATTTAAACTCAGTATTGATCTGAGAAAACATCGCTAACATTAGTTTATCAAAAAACCAAGGACGCAAGCAACTCTCAAATCAACTCCCCGCCGAATCTGAAAAGGAGTCCCTTTTTGATGATAATGATGATATTCAGATTATTCCCCGTCCGCTGGTAATCGCAGCAACGCGGGAAGTAATTTCCTGGGATAAGCAAAACGCGGAAACTCCGCTGTGGGAATCTCCGCGGAAAGAGGACTTTCAGCTCTTTCTAACTGACTGGCTCCTTTTCAAAGGAGCCCTTCATCTATGAACTGTCTGTTGTCACCGCGTGACTCCTCCCCAAGGAGAAGCCAACTCATATCCATCAGCCAATCGAAGGGGGAAGTTTCCTGACAAACGTACGGTACACGTCAATAACCGATACCATCAATATGTTGTTATTATTAGTTTTATATATTAATTTCCTTCAGAACTGAAGAATGATGTATAAAACTTTAAGCAACAACATATAATGCACACACACTTACATCAATATAAACAGCTAATGAAGCAAAAAAAAACATATTAGTCTATTAAATATAAAATCAAATACCAACCAAAAATTGATCAAAAGAAACAACCTCGCCAGGGCACTTTTTCCCAGGGGTCCAGGTGTTTCAGTTGTCTGTAGTTGGAAAACAAAAATAGTGACGATCACATTTGCAATTGAAGCTCAGCTACTACGATACTCAGCAGAAACAGTTTCTATATTCAAACAATACATAAAACGGATTCGTCAGCTAGGTTGTTAAGCTGTGGCCACGATGCTTTGGCATCAATATTTTGCCCCTTCTTAGCAAGGGTTCTCGTCAGGCTGTCTAACTTAAGGCAGGGGCGTCACGACTGGGGGAGGGGGGGGGGGTCGGCCAGTCGGTAAAAAATAACTGAATCGGCGCGAAGCTCCGTGATTTTTCGTCACGACAGTTGATTTTTTTCATTGAAACAGGCGGTTTTTCTGAAAATTAGTCGATTTTTCGCCAAAACCGTCAGCTTTTCTGAAAATCGGTCAATTTTTTTCGGAACTGTCGTTTTTTTGTACAGTCGTTTTTTATGCAAAAATAGTCGGTAATAATTACCAGCCAGTCGGTAAATGCCTCGCCCCCCCCCCCCCCCAAACATTTTGGCTAGTAACGCCTCTGACTTCAGGGACAACGTTGGGGAAGGAACGAACCTGCAGTAAATAACTGAAGCTTCTACCGATTATAAGTATCCTACTCGGGAAATTAATTCTAAATACGACTTTAGGGAAAAAACTAGTGCTGAGATTTAATTTTTGACTCGGCTGCAGTCAAAAAGCAGAAATATCGCTGCCAAAGCATCGTAGCCACGCTCAACAGCCTAGGTCTTTAAGCTGTGATTTTAGCTGACGTATCCTTTTCATGTATTGTTTGAATATTCGTTTGCCAGTCAGCTTGGACTCAAGGAATATTTACAAACAGTTTCGCTTCCAGTATTCGAGCATGCGCGCCTTTGAAATTGTGTTAAATTTCCCAGCGATTCGGCTGTTTTCGGTACCTTCCTGCGTCCTTAGTTCTGAAGATACGTACGGAGAAGTTAACTGGCATTTCTAACCAATGAGCGATAAGCTTCCGACCCGATCCAGGCCAAGAAGTCTCGGGAAACAATGAGAATGGACCAACCGGTCCAGCGCCGTTTGGGTGGATAAACTTAGTTGGGAATATGTGGAACGATTTTGGACATGTCATGGGTGATCAGTGCCAGACTCGCTACTGGCCAAAGCGTATTGGGGGGCAAGGTATTTACCGACTGGCTGGTCATTTTTACGTTGTTGTAAAAAAAACACACACTATTTTCGAGAAAAAACGACAGTTTTGACGAAAGAATCAACTGATTTTCAGAACAAGAGCTGAAAGCTCATATGGCACTTGTAAGTTAGCATGTTTGTCAGATACGGTTTGCAGTTTTCAAGGCTGGATCTCTCTCCCGATATTCGTTTCATCAGAAAATGGGCTTGATCTAGTAACTCTGAAATGGTTATACCACTCATTGACAACTGCTTCTTCTTCCAAACGATGATCGGATCGGGGGAGGGGCTATTTTTAAGCCAATCTGATAGAGTCCCTAATATGCCTGCTAAATTTCACGGTCATGGTACATCTGGAACTACCCTAACTCGTGATCATCGGAATTGTGGAAAACCCCTTCCAACTCCCAATACTGTGACACGACCCGGTCCTGTTTTTATCAATAATGTATCTACGGCTAATGCTTGTTCCTCCCTCCATGTCCCATTCCGATCTCTCGACTCTAAGCGTTTCAGGAGATTTTCGGCACCCACCAAGGGCTCCCCCCCCCCAAGTTATCGGAACCGTTACAGACGTGAAATTGATCATCTGAGACACTTGTTCTTGACACTTGACAAATTTCATGCACGTCTGATCACCCGTTCCAAAGTTAAGCATGTCACTAGAATCCGGATTCCCCATCCTTCCACTCCTCCCACGATCATCGGATCGGGAAAGGGACTATTTTCAAGTCGACCTGGAAAAGCACCTAATATGACTGTCAAGTTTCATGGTCCTAGTACATCTGGAAGTACCCAAACTCGTGATCACCGGAAATCCGGGAAAACCCCCTCCAACCCCCTTTACCGTGACACGACCCGGTCTTGTTTTGTCAATAAACTATCTAGAGTTAATGCTCGTTCTTCCCTTCAAGTCCCATCCCGACCCCTCGATCCTAAGCATTCCACGAGATTTCCGAGATTTCCCCACCCCAGTTTTCGGATTTGGTCCAGATTTGAAATTGAAAATCTGAGACACTTGTTCTTCACAATTGTCATGTTTCATGCATGTCCGATTATCCATTCCAAAGTTAAGCATGTCGCTAGTATCCGGATTCCCCATCCCTCCACTCCCCCCGCGTTGGCTGGACCGGGGAAGTGATAATTTTCAAGTTAATCTGGTTGGTTCCCTCATATGCCTCCCAAGTTTTATTGTGCTAACTTATGTGGAAGCGTTTCACGAGATTTCTGGTGCCACCCTCCAGCCCCCCCTCCCCCAGTTATCGGATCTGGTCCGGATTTGAAACTCAACAAACGAAACACTTGTTCTAGACATATGTCAAGTTTCATGCATGTCCGATTACCCGTTCCAAAGTTATGCGTGTCACTAGTTTCCAGATTTCCCATCCCTCCACTCCCCCCACGATGGCCGGATCGGGGAAGTAATTATTTCCAAGTTATTCTGGTCGGTTCCTTGATATGCCTGCCAATTTTCATTGTCCTAGCTTATGTGGAAGCGTTTCACGAGATTCCCGATGCCCCCCCCCCTCCAGCCTCCCCCCCCCCCCCCCCCCAGTTATCGGATCTGGTCCGGATTGTAAAATGAGCACTTGAAGCACTTGCTCCTGACATATGTCAAGTTTCATGCATCTCCGATTACCCGTTCTAAAGTTATCCCGGATTTCCCATCCCTCCACTCCGAAGCATTTGTTCTTGACGCATTTCAATCCTTAAACTGTAACTGTTCTTGCATTCGGCTTTAAATAAAGGTCGAATGGCGCTTTAAGCTAGCGTGTGTGGCTTCCATGAAAGAGGTCGCTGGATCGACACCACATCAGGGCTTTTCCTTTTTGCTCCCCATTTGCTACCTTTGTTCCAAGTTTCCGGACTCCCGGATCCGGGGAAAGTGGGATCGGGGAAGTGATTATTTGTAAGTTAATCTGGTCGGGTCCCTGATATACCTGCCAAGTTTCATCGCCCTAGCTTATCCAGAAGTGCCCAAACTAGCAAAACCGGGACAGACCGACAGAACAACAGACAGACAGACCGACAGAAATTACTGGCACTTGAGTATGCTCAAGTGCCATAAAAACCGACTGTTTTTGAAATATTCAACTGTTTTTACGAAAACTCCCCCCGAAGGGGATCGACTAAAACGAGGCACGGCACGGCACGACATAGTGTAGGAGGCACAGGCACTGAAAATAGGCACGGAAACTAAAAGGGCTCTTTTCACGCTTCAGAGTGAGGGGCAGGAACAATGCTCAAAGTGCCTTCTTTGGAGTCACGAACTCTCACTCACTTCTCTACTTCTACTACTTGCTAATCTCTTTTTATTACTCGTGCCTCCTGCGCCACGCCGTGCCTCTTTTTAGTCGATCCCAACCCGAAGCGCTTCCCGCCGACTTTTTACCGACTGACCGACAACATTGTGGGGGGGGGGGGTCACGGGTCCTTCAAGTTGTTAAGTCAGGCTATTAACCACTCGTGGAAGTCGTTTTGGATAATTATATTGTTATTTCCAATGTTGAACTCTCTTTAAGTTTTCTTTTAATTTTTCTTTCCTTTCTTTTACTCCGTCGTATGTTCTCTGAATCTTGGTGGTTATAAAATTTACTTAGTCACATACTTTAACCATGAAAGAGCCCTTGCAAACACCGCGACATGGACTAAACAGCGACGATCAAACCGCGAAAGTTGACGTCGAGACAGGGAAAATACCGCGACAGGACACAAACTACAACAGTCAAGATCGTGGAAGTCAGTGCCTAAGAGCAGGAACCTAAAACATTGTTTTCGAATCTTTCAAGGGCTGTGGTGCGAGAATCGTAACCTCGTCTGAGGGGGAGCTGACATCACCATTTTTCCCCAGCGTTTTCGGCCTGGGGCTAGACTGTACGTGGATTATTGGAGGAGCAGAAGCGAGTGAGTAACATAAGACTTCTTGTCCTTACACCCTCCCCCCTCCTTGCCCATGGGACGGAGCTCGAAGTTAAGCGCTTAACCCCATAGTTACTGCTTAAAGTGGGCGCAAAAAGACACATTACTATCCCGACAAGTCTCTCATCAAGACTAATAAACGAGGGTGGTCTCCTTTGAGGTGGACTCCATCAAGTGAATGGTTCTTAATTGCTGTTACCTCACGGTCTTGAAGGGGCATTGTGTGCTGTAAATGGTTAAAGATGGGTTTTTTCTTGTCACTTGTCTATGCCAGGCTTCCATTGCCTAGGTTGCCCTTATAAGTATCTGTCGCCCAGGCATCCATTGCCTAGTTTTCCCTTGTAAGTATATCTCGCCTTCCAATCACCAGTGTAAAGCACTCTTCCCTTTTCTTCTACCCTAGGAGGCTTAAAAAGACACATTCCTATCCCGACAAGTGTGCTCTCGAACGGTTAGATCAAAGCTTCCCGATTCCCCCTTCTTTCTCTCTCATCAAGACTAAGGTAGCGTTCTAGCGGCTGATTATTAGTTACGATCGTTACTGTTCTTGTTATTATTGCCGTAAATTGGCTCCTCCCACTTATTATTTTTGTTCCACGACTGTTACGATTGCTACAATTTACTTATGATGATCAGGAGCATCAAGGGAAACCTAGGTAATGGAAACTTTGCTTTGTCAGTGACAAAGAAATCCATCTTCAACCATTTACAATATATGATACCCTTTCAGTTCAGACCGTCACGTAATAGCAATTAAAGTTCGACCGAAAAGCCAACTTATTTTTGTATCATCTAATTGAATACATTGAATTACTTGGATTCTGCTAAGGGATTTTTTTATTTTGCACCATCTGCTCTAGTAGTGAGGTTCATAATATCTACGGCCGTCTCAACAACGGAAATTCTACCATGACGCGAAAAATTTGAATCTCAGTATAGCGCGACTTTTGAGTGGCCAGTGATCAGCTCACGGAAGGTAGTTCACTGCCTTAACACTTATTTTTCGTCTATCTTTTTCGTCAAGCATAAAACACAGATACAATAATAAGCGCACAGAGGTACCACAAATCCGACAGTGAAATTCTACTATGTGAAAATCCATTAACCGTGAATAGCGGCGCAGCGAAGTAACGCATTTTCATTGGGTCTTCAAGCCTCTTTAATTGAATAAGTGATCGGTAACTAGAATATCATATCTCAGCCCTTTTCAGTTAATCTTTAAAGCACAACTCTTACTAGAAATGATCTTTTCCCTATAAAATGGATCAGAAAAAATGTTTTCGAAAACACCATTACTTTCGACCTGAAACTAGTGATTCTCTTGTTAGCGCTTGTCGATTACATCCAGCCTCCCTGCTCTCCGACGCGGCGGCTGGGCGCAAAAGATTTGAAAACTGAACGTGCCTTGGGTAAAAAGTGGGAAAACTAAGCAAATAAGAGAAGAGATAAACAGAAGATTATCACATCCTTATGTGTGAAAGAGTTGTCAGCGGACAATGAAGGTTCCGGTAAACTTTTTGTTGGGTAACGGGAAAACTCGGCAAGGCCGAAAAATCGCTAAAAATTCGTAGTTACGAAACGATACAATGGAGAAAGGTGGGGATTTTAGAAGCTTATAATTCCATATGGGAGCTAAGTATATTATGAAAGGCAGAATAAGCAAGAGGGGTCCTTTAAGAACCATAAACTTGATGGAGTCCACCTCCAAGGAGACCACCCTCGTTTCTTAGTCTTGCTGAGAGAGAATTAAGGGGGAATCAGGAAGCTTTGATCTAAGATCCAACCCTTCAAGAGCATACTTGCCGCTTGTCGGGATAGGAATGTGTCTTTTTAAAGACCTAATCCAAACATTCTGTTTACCTTTTCTTAGTGATCGCATGCCATGGGTTTGTTTAGATTTGAACTCGATTGCCGAGTTGCTGTTTTGGCTCGAGAAAAAACCCACGCACAACGTCTTCTTTTCTAGATGGCGGAATTTTCCAGGATTGATTAGCAAAGAATTATAAGACCTAACAGATAATTGTTGTACGTCTTCAGATGTACCACACTGGTCTTGTTTTATAATCTATTTGTATTTGTAATAAACAGTTGGAGCATTAGATGGAAATTATTATTTTGACCCTTGGCTCCCTACGGGCCATAAAAGCTGTCCGGGATAATCGGCTGAGATCTAGTCCAGACAGAGTTATTTCAAACCTAGGAAATTTGGTTTTTTTTTTTTAATTTGCTCATAGTTTTACGGTGTTTTTAGTGGTTTTGGACATTCATAGTGACAGTAGGGATGTTTAGCATTGTGTGTGTGGTAAAAAGACTATTTTTTGTTTCCCGCTTTATCCTCCTACACTGTCAGAAGTTTCATAACAGATTGCGCATAACACTTTCAAGAATAACACCTTTTCACTTAGAAAAAAAGTGTTATGACCAATTAAGTTTATACTATTTCGTGCCCAGATCTCCAACAACACCTTCAACAGGTAAAAATACTACACTGTCAGAAGTTACATAACGACAACAGCAGGATGCGCGGTTTCAACAGATAACACTTTGGGATGTTATATGTCATGTTTCTTTCGTTCCCGTTAGTATTTTTACCAACTGAAGGTGTTTTTGGAGATCTAGGCACGATAGTGTAAACTTAATTGGTCATAACACTTTATTTCTAAGTGAAAAGGTGTTATTCTTGAAAGTGTTATGTGCAGTCTGTTATGAAACTTCTGACAGTGTAGGGTAGGAGAAAAAGGAAGAGTGACTTACAGTTGGGGGATGAAAGATAAGAAATAGATAAAAGATAGAGAGATACTTACTGGGAGATGAGAGATACTTACAAGGGAAACGTAGGCAATGGTAGCCTGGCTTGAGTGACACAAAAAATAATTCATCTTCAACCATTTACAGTATACAATGCCCTCCCGCTTCAGACCGTCTCCCCATCTCTTGCCTCCCAATCGCAACTGGAAAGCACTCTTCCTTTTTCTCCCACCCTATACATTTGCATATCTATCGCGGTATCTCAGATGTTTTGCCTCGACGACACCCTTATAAATACTCTTGATGACTATCTCTCCCTGCCGATGCAGAATCTGCGGGTACCTGCGGAAGAAAGGAAGAAACAGTGTTACAGCTGCGCTGACTCAGGATTTGAGTCATTGAGTTTGAGTCGCTACGGACACGTTTACTCCTTCTTCCTGAGAATTACTGGCGTGTTTTGGACTTAGTCGTATAGAGTATTTCGGAATCTGGGGTGTCCAACATCCTGGACTTTCACACTTCTTTGGTCCATCTCACGTATCCACCTCGATGAAAACAGATGCCGGAATCCGGGAGATAGGTGAAGCCTGGCTTTCATACTGTCGCTGAGGTAGCATTGGTCGAATATTTGGTATGTTAGAATGACAGGCTGTCGTTAAATAATGAATTAGCTGAATCTTCTCTCACGAGGGGGAGGAGAGCAACACAGGCTTGCAACATCTTGCAAGCCTTTATCTTGCCCTGTGCCTTTACAAATCTCGATATTTTTTTTTAGCGGATCGAGTTACGCTCACATTTACTCATTTGGATATCCAGACGCGCGGATTAATTGCCAACTGCTCAGACGACTTTGTACAGGTATGTTGCATTTAATTACAGCTAATTTACAGACCTAATCCAAACATCCTGTTTACCATCTCTTGCTGATCGCAGGCCACCAGTTTATTTAGATTTGAACTTGATCGCTGGGTTGCTGTTTTGTTTCGAGAAAAAAACCACGCAGAACGTCTTCTTTTCCAGATGACGAAATTTTCCACGTTTGATTAACAAAGAATTATAAGACAATTGATTATTTTTTGTATGTCTTCAGAAGTACCAAACTGGGCTTGGGCTTTTAATTTCTTTGTATTTGTAACAAACGTTTTATACGCCATATATTTTTCGTTTATACGCCACATATTTTTCGTTTATACGCCCAGTTCTCGAGTATGCTTGTCCGGTATGGCATTTTGGTCTTACTAAAAATCTTTCAGACCGGATAGAATGTATCCAAAAAAGGGCTTTGCGCATTATTGGGCGGGAAGGAAAGCTCCCTTATTTGTATCTTCTCAAAAACTTCGGGCTCACTACGCTTGAGGAAGGAGACAAACACTTTGCTATGGTTACGGAACACAAGCGTTTTCTGACCCAAGGTTCCGTGATCTCTTCCCACCGATTCACGATCCTCCCAGAAGTACACCCCCCCGGAAAAAATCCCAAAAAGTCCCCAAATTAACACCATTAGTTTGCACTCACGAAAGATACAGGAAAAGCTGTTCCATCTTTCGTGACACTTTTTAATTCTCACGAATAAAACTGAATATGTTTTGTTCCATCTGGATTTATATAATTTGGTTGTGTATAAATTGTATATATATATATATTGACATCTGCAAATTTGCTGTAAATGTCCATTGACAACGTTTTCGTTTATAATATGTTGACGAAAAATGCAAATTCGGCATCATTGCTGTGAAAGTCATTTTTAAATTAAATTCTACTCTACTCTACTCTAAACAGTTGGAGCTTCAGATGGAAATTATTATTTTGATACTTGGCTCCCTACCTGCCATAACGGCTGTCCCGGACAATCGGCTGAGATTTAGTCCAGACCGAATTATTTCAAACCTAGGAAATTTGGTGTTCTTTTTTTTTTTAATTTGCTCATTGTTTGACGGTGTTTTTTGTGGTTTTGAACATTCATATTCATAGTGACAGTAAGGATGGTTAGCATAGTGTGTGTGTGATAGAAAGACCGTTTTTGTGGTCCGCTTTAATTGTAGCCGTTATAACTGTAATGGTCTTTATACGCTTTACAACGCTTATTGCGCCCCTGTGCTTCTGTTTTTAGTCGGCATGGCTCAACTGTTTCGTAAAAAAGATCGCCAGACTCTGCTAGTGGCTTATTTCAAATACTGGAAACTCCTCCTCCGGCTCCCTAGATGGCACCGAAACAGAAAAGTCATTGCTCGATTTGGACTAATAGATGCCCTCTCGGATTCGGACTTCGAGTGGTGACCTATGTAAAAAGACCATTACCTTGATTCACGCGTACGACCCTCTGCGGACCTTCTTTCTTATTGATGCTGGTTAGCTTGTTCATGTTTTTTGTTAGTTTGTTTGTTGTTTTCTTCGCTATTTATCGCTTTGTTTTGTTTTTCATAGTACTCCGTATTTTGTGTTTTACACTTTACGGGTAATAAAGTTCATTCATTCATTCATTCTTATCGTTGTATTCTTTTTAACCCGTCCTACAAGAATCGAAGAAGACGGAATAGTTGTTTGTCTGTGCGGCTGAATCGTTTGTTGGCCTGAAATCTTGTATCAGTCAAGTCCAGGGGCGTAATTTGCTATAGGGCAGGGGGAGGGGGCAACTGCCTCCCCCAGCTTGATGTTTGCCCCCCCCCCCCCCCCCAGCTGAAATTTAGCGTCTTCGAAACTCTCGTCGAAACCAAGATAGGCCTAAGATAACCACAGAACGCATCGCATGCTCGATCACTTCTTGCGAAGAATCGGAAGCATTCCGTTCGGTCCTTGAGGCGTTTGACCTAATTTTGTCGCTTCATGTGTCGACTACATCGAACGAACGATTCTTTTCGTGTATGAAACGCGTAAAAAAGTATCTTCGCACGGCAATATCAGACGACCGACTAAGTGATCTTTTGGTCATTGGTGCCCAACCTGAAAAAGCGTAGAAGCTTGACGTCAATCGCGCAGTGGACAGTTTTGCGAATTTGAAGAAGCGTCGTTTCGCCTTGGTCGATTAGTAAAATATCTCTTTGTTTCTTTGTTTTTATTACGTTTTTCTTCTTGAAATAAAATTGCTCATTTTCACTTGACTTCGGAAAATTGGCTCCAACTTTGCCCCCCACCAGGATTTTGACGAAATTACGTCCCTGGTCAAGTCCGATTAGACTTTTAACTGACGGGTTTCGATTCGAAGCCAGACCCCTTAATTCAATTCAGTTCAACTTTATTGCAACACCTTTGTTGGAGTTGCCGAATAGCAGGGGGTGAAGTCAAACGTAAGTTAAAGACTAACCAAAGTAATCAACATACGTCGAACGCGCAACAACAGAACGTGGTCAAACTACATATAAAATACTGAAGACAATATATAAATACATAACGATTGGGGTAACAGACAACGAGGGAGAGGGGTAAAGCAATAACCTATTAGTTTCTGTTACGTAGGGAAACAAAGGAGGGACATGATTATTCTGCTACCGTACATAAAGTCAAACATAAATTAAAGACTAACCAAAATAATCAAAATAGAATACAAAAAATAATGAAGACAAACTAAATAAAAAATATACGATCGGGGTAACACACAACGTGGGGTAAAACAATAACCTATTTATTTCTGTTACGCAGAGAAACAACCCGACGAAAAATTTATCACAAAGCAGTAGTATGAAGTTGTACGAAAAAGTAGCATGCAGTACGAACTGATGCTACTTAATGCTTCAGTGTCAAGGCTACCGTGTTTCTGCATTCTACTGCATGCTACTAGTAGCAAGACTGGTTTCTACTACAGCAAGACAGGATGCTACTGGATACTACTGCTTAAGATTGGCCCAGTCTGAGGCGTATTAAAGGATAGTATTCTTTACTATTACATGTCAGTACATGCAACTTTCTTACAACTATCATACAACTACACAGGCTACAAGTTTTTCATCGGGAAAGGAGGGGACAAAATTGTTCTGGTTGTCTGGTAACCTACATGTCGGCCAAAACTGGTTGACGGGTAGGGACTGGTTCGGAAGCTTGTCTTTGAGGCCTTGCGCTTTCTGTAGCAAAGTCAGGGGGGCAGGATGTCGCGAAGGATTGGGTTCAGAAGAGTCTCTCCCCCAAACTTCAAGCTCAAGTTTTCACGACGTTGAGACGGGGTTGTCAGATTATGTTTTTTGAGAAAATATATGTAAGGAACTTTCAAAGATTTATCATTATTAGCAGAGCTCATTATTTTGTCCTCTCTAGAGCATCCGATTGCTCGCGAGTCACACCAGCCGCCATGGGTCCGGGATCATTTTAGTAAATAAATATGATTCAAAATATCAGACAGCGCAGGGGTCCCACCTCACACATTTCAGTAAAGCTTACCAAAAGTGGAGCGGTGGTTGCCCGGGGCCCATTTCTCGAATGAACCACTGCCGGCACAAAATAATTTTAGTAGAATTGATAGTGAGCGTGTTCCACCCTACTTACCATATTTACTACGCATGACGTCACGAATTTTGCCGTTAAGGCTGGAACGGTTTTTCTGTTTTCCAGCAGAATGCCACGGGCGAATCCGACCAATCACGTTACAGGGATGCGTAGTTACCACGCTTGCTACGCTCCCGAGCATGGTAAGTAAATAGTTACTGTTAGTTACTATTTCGAGAAGGTTGGAACGGTAAGCGTAGTAACTTTTTACGAGCTTGGAACGAAAATAGTAACTAGTAATTACTATTGTTAGGCGAGTGGAACACGCATATCAATCAATCAATCAATTTATTAATTCGTGATATTACACATCACATAATAAAATTACACTAACACAGGACTATTCTTTACTAAATATATATAAAGATTTCATCCATTCGGTGGCTCGGGGCAATAGCACAGTCGACGGAAAAGACGGTAAAAATGGCCGGAACGGCATTCTGCATTTTTACGAATTGCCTTTAAAAGCGTATTTTCGGAGACTTCTAACCTAGGGAGGGAGGGAGTAGGGAGCGCATCCAATTCACAAGCTTTGACTAGAATGTAAGATCTATTATCCCAGCTTTTGTAACAACTACAAATGGTTAGAAAATTATAATCTCGTCGTTTTCTTCCCTAGGTCTTGGAAGGAGACTCCGCTGACTCACCTCTAATCGGACGATACTGTCTCAGCAGTGTCCCACCTCCAGTGGTCAGCCAAGGGAATTCCCTGTTTGTTCATTTTGTTGCTGAGCGTGGAGTCGGTGCCGGATTCCGGGCAACTTATTCCGTGATTTCCGGAGCTTGCGGCGGCAACTTCACATCCGAGCATGGTGTTTTCGCATCGCCAAATTATCCGGATTCGTATCCGCCCGTTTCGGAATGTGTTTGGACCATTTCCGCTTCATTCGGTAATATATTGATTCTTTATGTGCTGATCATGAGTTTCTTGAAAGTGAATGGCAAATTTACATAATGCAAGCCATTTTTATTTTTCTTAGTTCTCCCTACTCTAGGGATGCAAATGTGACACCTACTTTTCCATTTTATTTGAAATCTTTGCTGAGAGAGAGAGAGAGAGATCGGTATATTTAGAAACTATCATAGCATAACTAAATTCAGTTTCTTACAAATTATAAATAACAAACATATGAATATGTTTTGTTCACTTTACTTACTTTGCTTCAGGTTCAGGTTTAAGGCCGGACCTTAGAAGTCAAATAATTACTTATCTAACTAGAAATATAAATAATTAATAAAGATACAACGTATGCAAGCCTCCATACCGACCAACTACCAAAAAAAAAGAAAAAAAAAGAAGAAGAAGAATTGAATGCAATGAGACGTGGACAATCAGCGCACCACAATCCAATAAACCAAGCAAAAATTACCTCTTAATTGTGTTCAAAGAGATGAGATTTTACTTTATTTTTAATTGTAGATTTGGATAAGCTGGAATAAAAAGATGCATGTATCGATTCCATATTTTTGAATTTTTAAGTGGCAACCTTGACTTGATGTCACATTTTCTTGTCTTACGACAAAAAAAAGACTCGAATTCCTTTACAATAAGATCGGCTGCAAGCCCTTTAAGGGATCCCAGGAAGTGTTCGTGGCTTAAAAATAGTGTTTCCGCGGTTGTTTGTATGGCCCACAGATGTGTGTTCCGCGACCAATCAGATTTCGGCGGGATGTTCAAATTTAGCAAGTCTAAATAATAAAATTAAGGACTTCTATAAAGCATATAGATATAAAACTGAGGATCCTTTTCGAACAGAATAGTAAGGACGTAAGCCCGAAAGGACCCGTTGTACCTGTAACACCGATGCAACCTACTTCCATAACTGAGTATCGTGCTATTGGTGCGAAAACCGGTTTCTGAATTTTGGCAAGTTTTTGCTTGAAGTCAATGGTCTGGGAAAAGGCACAAAACAGACAAAGCCGTGGATAATTCTTTAATAGCAGAGCTTGGTTTTACAGTATACTTGTATAAGTATAAGGTACTTGCTAGCTTTGAGCTGATACCCGTCTACTTCCCTCTTTGCCGCTGCGCATATCACAGCAAAAACTGTAGCAGGAGAGGAGGAACCGCTCTGCAGTACGTCACACGTGAAGTCGCAATGGTAGACTACCAATACTGTCACTCTAGAAATTTCTTCCCCGGGGCTCTACTGCGATTTAATGTATGTAGAGGTAACGAACTGATGTTTCCTACCCTCCGCTCGCTTACATCGGGCAGGGTATCGGAAATATATACGACTCCGCATGGTTGTGTTACAGAGACAGAGAGACGGGGGGGGGGGGGGCTATTGTGACTATTTGTTCTTGGTGAAAGTGAGAACCCCGCCACTGTTGCATACCATTGTTGTATGTATGTACGAACTATACTGTTCAGGTTCCAAATCCTACGCCTGAACGGAATCGAGAACTCAGCTACTACACTATTTATTTACATGACTAGACGAAAACAGAAGCACTTGCATATACTCAACTTATTTTGTCCTCTGTCCTTTCTCACTAAAACTTCACACGGAACTGTCCTGAAACTAGTAAATCACTTCCAGAACAAACCCAAGGCAAACCCAGCGGGTATTCCCAGAATAACTAAACCCCCAAAAAACTAAACAGTGAAAGTTGAATCTGTTTAAAACCTAAACTAAACTAAACCCCAGCATACAACACCACCAACTCCAATCACAGACAGAGCACCGTGGTGAGGACTTGAACGCGAAGCCCGCAGTCGGATTGAGTTCGAGTTTTGAAACAGATAATCTCACTGTTTCAAATCTTTGCAGGTAACAGAGTACTCGTTTCGTTTCGACAACTGAATATCCAGGAGTCCGAATTCTGCAACAGCGACTACGTTGAACTTCGAAAAAACGATGCTTCTGGTCCTTTGATTGGCCACTTTTGTGGTTCGTCCCTCCCTTCCAACATTACGGCGTCCAATCGTATCTGGATAAAGTTTAGAAGTGATGAGGAAGGAACTGCACCTGGGTTCGTCGCAGATTACAGTCTTCGTAAGTTCCCTGCGTTTAAAATGTGTGACTCCTCCTGTATTCACCCCCCCCCCCCCCCCCCGCCCCAACATCCAGTGGGCGTCGGTTAGGAACTGTAAATTTTGAATTGATATTTTCAGACTGAGTTCTTGAAGTTCCTTAGAAAGATGGTTCAGAACACTCACATTTTTTCGTTTGGACCGAATATGACGCGTCCACAACGGATTGGAATTTACGCTTGACCACTGTTTCTGTTCGCATTTAACTCTTCGTTGGAATACTCTTGATGACGAAATCGGCGTGCCGACGAACAATCGCTCTGTGCCTAGTGACGAATCAGAGACGTCACCGGCCGTACCTAGGGGGGGGGGGGGTGGTAGGGGATTCACCCTCCCAAAACGTAAAAAAATGAATCGACTTTTTCTAGCATTTAAACTATTATCTATTATTTTTGTACTTTTTGGTCCGACCCGCGGGCACCCCCCCCCCCCCCGAAAGAAATTACTGGGTACGGACCTGATTGGTTTGCATTTCTTGTTTTCTCTTGTTGTTTTTCTTTTTGTATTTACTCCACTTAACCTCTGTTCTGTAAAGTGGGTGATAAATAAATTATTATTATTATTATTATAGGATTTTGAGTCAATTTTGTGGATTTGTTAGGGTGAGGTTTCTTGTTACCGATGACAAATTTTCGAGAATTAGTCGTATGGAGTTGTACGAAAAAGTAGCATGCAGTAGGAGCTGTTGTCACTGCATGCTACTACTAGCAAACTGGATGCTACTACAGCAAGATTGGATGCTATCCGACACTACTACTTATGATTAACCCAGTCGGAGGCATGTCAAATCAAAGTATTCTATACTACTTCATATCAATACATGCAACTTTAATGTACAACTACCATACAACTACACAGTCAACGAATTTTTCATCGGGTTGTTCCCTAGGATCACCGGTGGTTTGTCGGACTTGGCCAAAATGGAGTAGGCCTATTGTCAAAATGTTTTTCTCTTTACCCTATAGGACTTAGGGGAAAAAATGTATAGTTTTGAAAACGGTTGTCATAATTACTGTGAAACAGTTCGAATGGCTAATATATATTGCCATCCGTTACGGCTCAGTCGCTGTCTTCAGGAATCTTTGAGGACCCTATTCTAACAACAGGGTTGCCTTTCAGTTCATGGGAACGAGTTATACGGCAACAGTGGAAAAATAGCGTCTCCGCTTTACCCTCTACGTTTCACAAAAGTTGCTGAATACACATGGCGTATCGTCGCAGACCAGGGACTTCGGGTCGTACTAAGGTTTGAACAGCTCACGGTTGAAAGGAACCCAATCAACGATGCCTGCGTTTCCACTGTGTCGGTGAGTTCATTTCAGTTCGTCTAGCTTTCTTTAAGATTTGACCGAATAGGGCTGATACGACGGTCTAGTCCAAATCATTTATTCGCTTAAATAAGCTTGAAAACCCACTGTAAAATGTGTTACCTCGTTAAATATTCCGTCAGCCCAAGCTGACTGCGAATCATATCAATCAATCAATCAAGTTTAATCCAAATAGCTAAAAGCTAGAAGAGGATTACAGATTTACGAAATACACAAACACGAAATAAATTAACGAATACACTTACATACTCGATAGTGCAAAACGGATACGTCAGCTGAATTTTATTAGAACAATATTTCGGCCCTTCTTGGCATGGGTCCTCTTTAGGCTCAAAGCCGGTCAAGTTGGAAATACGAACTTGTGAGGAAATTCAGCTGACGTATCCGTTTTGCACTATCAAATATGTTACCTCTTTGCTTCGATGCACATACAATCGATTTTGGCGAATGAACGTTTTCTTTCGGATTTGTGGCATCTCTGTTCTTGAAATATTTACCACTACAACGGTAAACTATTACCAATAAGTAAACCTGTTTGGGTCAAATATTCTTTGAGCCCAAGCTGACTTTGAATCATTTATTCAAACAATGTTTACAATGGATACGTCAGCTACGATTCTTCATCATTTCGGCCCTTCTTGGCAAGGGTCCTCGTCACGATTACGTAGTCGTCGATTACAGGTTTGTTTCCTTCCCCGACGTTGACCCAGAGGATTGACAGCCTGACGAGGACCCTTGCCAAGAAGGGCCGAGATATCGCTGATGAAGAATCGTAGCTGACGTATCCGTTGTAAACATTGTTTGAATAACTGTTTGGGTCACTTGCAGTAGCGGGCTTTCTTAGTCACCTTGCAATCTGGAACTGAACATTTCCTGAGCTTTTCTTCGTTAGCTACTGAAGTACACGCTTTTACGAAAATCCAGTTTCTCCGCGTCTGGTGAATATCGTTTTGTCGGGCAAGCAGTGCATTATTTTGAACGTTACTACTAGAGTCCAAGGAGAACAATTGAAAAGTTCCCTTAGCAATTTCAAGATAATTCAGTGTCTTTAAAGGACACCTGAACAGTGAAACCATACTTGAATACACCATGGAGAATGCATTTACAGGCATGGCCACGGAGAGCATTCTTCTCCTGAGCGTGACGTTGTCAAAATAGGGATGTTCGTTTCTGGAGGTTTGCACATGCAGACTCCAAGACAAAAAGCGCAATTCATTCAAATCCTGTACAGCGCTGGCCGGATCGTATTGAAATTTCTTCCAGATTTACCTTTAGGCTTAACTGGGTAAACAATATTCCAGAAGAAGGGTTGATTGGAGACATGTATTCATTTCTAAAATTGTTCGGTACTGAAATAAGGACAGATGCAAAATGGAGCAAAAATCATAGCATGGAAACACTATTTCGTATTTGGATTGGGTTTTCTGCAAGCAATATTAACGGAAGCCACACAGATAGGGATGATACTTGGTACTCTTCATTCAGGTGTCCTTTAAGTCCAGTATAAGAATAAACTGGCAATTTCTCCACAACCATTTCCTTCGTCCGATTCCCATTCCAGAAGAATATTAGTTGCGTTTTTGCAGATACCATGGTATCTGATACCATGGTCTAAAGTCGTTTTTGCGATTATCATGGTATCTGATACCACGGTTTGACCGTGGTAACTGATCGTGGCATCTAAAAAAGTCATCTCACTTTCATTAACTTTTTTTCAAATTGGTGGGAAAGAAGTTTGGCACCTAGTGATGTGACTGAATATCAGTTTTTCTTTTGGGATGACTTGGAAAAGCGCAATTTCGGCAATTGTCGTTTTTTTCAATTCAGTTCATTTTTTGATCCGCCAATTAGTCTACACTATCCTAAATGAATTCTACCTAACACGTTAACCAAAATACAATCAACGCAACACATCGGGCAATGTGTGCTTTATGGTATACATTTTTGACAGCAACCGTAAATCAGATACCATGGTAACTGCAAAAACGACTAATTGCAGATCCAGTTACCGTGGTAACGAATACCATGGTATCTGCAAAAACGCAATTATTGCTTCTGGAGCGAAACTAAATGTTTCTAAATATTATGTTATTGTAATGGCAAGGAAGCGGGATGAAAAGGAAACGCCCTCTGTTTTTTTTTTTTTTTTTTCTTTAAACGGTCATAGTTTCCCGTTACATTGTCAGAAGTTTCATTACAGGTAACACAAGGATGCGCAGTTCTCCACAGATAACACTTTGGATGTCATCCATTATGATTTGGCAAACATCATGCGTAACAAGCATTGCCGGGAAGAGCCGAAAAAGCATCTGCTGACTTTTCCGTATTATTATGACAAACAAAAAGTCAGAGGATGTTTTTTCTGCGGTGTTTTGCCTTGTCTTGTATGAATGAATGCATTTGTTACCCATCAATTAAAAACAGATGGAGCACAACAAAAGACAAGGCAAAAAACAAGAAACGGAAAACATTAATTCCTCCGACAACAACAAAAAAGAACGATCACAACAACCAACAGCATATACCAACTACTGTTGCAGAATCATAGGGGTGGGAGGGGTGGGGACTCGACTGACAAATTATAACGAGCAATCTGCGCTACGATTGGTTCTTCCGGATTCGTCACGCCGTATCATACCGATGCGAAACATATGTGTTGCTTGTCCACGGTGGGAAACGCAACAGAAACTATGTGTAAAGTTTGAAAAACACAACAGTTAACATGCTAAGTGTTATCAGTTGAAACCGCGCAGCCTTCTGTTATCTGTTATGAAACTTCTGATTCTGAAACTTTTCCTTTTTTTTCTTTTTTTTTGTCGAAGTTTTTGTTGTTGTTGATGTTTTGTTTCGAGGGTAATTAGTTCCTTACAGGTTCGCATCTGGGCATTGAACATTCCAGTTTTTTTTCAATAAACCCTTCATTCATTCATTCAATGTAGTTCAACAAATGATCATAACAATAAAATTCACATCGCCGCTGATCTACAGTCACACACGGATCTGAAAGACCGTGTATTATGGTTTGTGATTGCGGATGTTGTGCTATAGATCAGTGGTTCCCAACCGGGGGTACGTGTACCCAAAGGGGTACGCGATACCCTCGTAAGGGGTACGCGAAGGTCCTAAATGTGTGAAATCGAAAATGTCTGCTTTCGTCAAGAAATTAGAGTTTTGGCTGACGTTTCAAAGAACAGCACAAGTGTCTTTCTGACCCTTGACCAGTTTACGGACGACAATGAAATTGACAACCTTGCAGCCTCAAGTGTCCCATTTATTTGTATATATTTTTACGCATTAATCCCTTACGATTTATGTCAATAAATTACGTCTTTTTGGCATTCTGATCTAGACAGATCTTAGTAGAATAGTAGAACTCTTCAAGAAGGGCTACGCAGCCATTTTGAACCTTACTAGGGGTACGCGATACTGAAAAGGTTGGGAACCACTGCTATAGATAGATAGATAGATAGATATTTTTATTGTACTAAACTCGTAGCGCCGACATGGCACTAAATACGTCGACTATTACATTTACTTACATAAAAGAAAATAAAAGCTTGGAATTCATTTGTTTTTTGTTAATTTTCTCAGTAAAATATGGTACAAAGGAATTCGAACACCTGGTTAGTGCGACATTTAACTGGCACCAGGAGATTTTGGTGCAGCGTATTCTTTCTTCGTTCTCTTGCAGGTGTATGATGGATTCGACGAGACATCCCCTCTTCTCAGTTCACTTTGTGGTCGCAGGCCTCCGCGTGAATACATTATAGGGTCGTCGAATGTTGTTTTTGTAAAGTTTTCTTCCGTCCCAATGCATGAAGGATCCCTGTTTGTTCTGAACTGGGAAGCGTGGCCGGAAGGTCAGGTAGAACAGAGGCTGCCAGTAGGTAAGAACCAGGTCATTAGAAGGTGTAGTTAGGATAGAGGTCCATAAAAGCCGCCAAGGAGCGTGCTGCTGAAACTTTTGATCATCGTACCTCAGGGATCGACTAAAAGCAGGAAGGAAAGGCAAAGATACTAAAAGCAGGAATTTAGAATTCCCAATTTCTTTCCTCGTTTTAGTACTCTAAGGTACTATCCGTGACAAGTTTACTAAAACCAGGAAAGAAATGGTGGATTTGAAATATCTTAGTTGCCGACCCCTCGCCTGACTCGGATGATTTTAGTCGCCGACAGACAGGGTGCTAAAAGGAGGAAAAGCGAAGTTTTACAAATGTAAGTTGCGGACCCCTCACAAGATATTAAACAGAGGAAAGGCTTGCCAGTTTTTCGAATCCTCGATTTCTGGTAATTCTTTCCCCGTTTTAGTTTGCCCTTCCTGCTTTTAGTATCTTTGCCTGCTTTTCTCTTTGCCTTTCCTTTCCTGCTTTTAGTCGATCGCCGTGCCTCAGTCCTGCTTGAGTTGCCCGACTAGGGAAACTGTTTGAATTTTGATGGTAATTGATTGATATTTTTTGTCGTTTGTTTTTGCTCCGCTGTCGTCGGTGCATATATTATTATTATTACTCTGATATCCCGATTCTTCTGAAAGTAAATAAGTAATTTATTTATGACTTGCTATTGTCAAAAGCGGAGTATGTAGAACAAAAGTATGTAAAAATATAAATATTCCTTCAGCCCAAGCTGACTGCGAATCATATTTTGATAGTGCAAAACGGATACGTCAGCTGAATTTTATTAGAGCTATATTTCGGCCCTTCTTGGCAAGGGTCCTCTTCAGGCTCAAAGCCGTTCAAGTTGGAAAAGTGAACTTGTGGTAAAAACAAGTTAAAATGGTTGCTGTGATTTCAAATGTTGGATACGGCTGCTGTTTTTGCTGCTCGATTGGGTCGTTGATCGGTGTAACTCCAAGCAACTCTCACAAAGGAATTCACGAAGTCAAATATTTAACGCTAAGCTAGAATCTGTAGTTTGTTTTTCTACAAGTTAATTTTTCCAACTTGAGCGGCTTTGAGCCTTAAGAGGAGCCTTGCCAAGAAGTGCCAGCTATAATAAAATTCAGCTGAGGTATTTGTTTTTATCAAAAAAGTAAAAATGTATGCTGGTTACGGAAAAGCAGTTTCTCTTAAAATAGTGCAAACCCCCAAATTCTTAGCCGGTTGTTCAACGCTCTCGTTCTATCTCATGTCTTATATATTTCCCTCATTGGGATTGTCTGGGTGTAACCGTAAAAAGGAAGGTACGAGTCAATTATTACTCGGCTTGTCGCCGAGCCTTTCAATAATCTTACGAGTCAGTCCTGACGCACATTATTTTATACCTATTGAGTTAAAGTCGTGTTTGTTTTTTTTTCATTTAGAGTGTTCTTTTTTGTATTTTTGGTACATACTCCGCTTTTTCTTTTTTTGTTAGAAGTGGGCAGCAATAAATTACCATTATTGTTGTATAGAATGGAGATTCACAGTGCAATAGTATCACTATCGTTGTTAATTTGTTCTCTTTTCCTTAGGACGCTGCGGAACCGATATTTTTGTCACCGAGTCCAACACAACCTCCATAACCACTCCCGGGTTTCCGATTGGATATGGGCACAATCTGCGCTGCTATTGGTCGATCACAGCCCCGGCACACATGCGCGTTGAACTCCGGTTCGTTACTATTGATGTCGAAAGCGCCCCTAGATGTCTCCTCGACCGGATTGAACTCAGAACGAGTAAGTTGGAAGTTCTGATGTACCAACTTAAATATTGAAAGTGATCAAAGGTAGCGTTGACAACTTGGAATTGGTCGATACCACATTCACAAGGGCTTGTGTAAGTACAGTTTATCTTAGTAGAAATAAGATTACTCCCAGTAGCAAATGTCGCAGTTAACTTTAATCCTTACTCGGAGATTTTTTTACAGTGTAGTGGCTTTTTCCCGTGAGACAAGCCAAAAATCGACGCAGCTTTAAATGGGTACCTATAGCCGTAGGAGTGCTTTAGCGCTACCGGGATTTTTCCCCACTGGGTGTTTTTCGCCACTCTGGGTTTCGACCCATATCCTAATGGTTCGCTGAACCTTGTGTAGTTACCTGAACGCTTAGTGGGATTAGTGACCTAGGTTTTTTCGCCACTCTAATAACAGATTGCATAATCCAATTAGCCTAGCCATTCAACAAGTAAAAGCGTGTGACTTAGTTATGGCCTTGGTAGAGAATTTCTTGAAGATAAGCATTTAATTTATATTTAGGCTACAGAAATTACTATACAGAAAAAACACGAAAACTGCAGAACATCTTTAATACGTGGGAAGTCTAGTCCAAGTGTACTAGATGAGACACTGCCCTGAGAAAGGTTAATCTTGTCCTTGACCAACTGGTACCGTCCGTCGATTTCACTTTTCGAAGGCGGCGCTTTCGCTTGAATAACTTCGAGCTTTGCACATTCAGGCCCATGTCCCTCAGGTTTGGTGACCACACTGTCAGAAGTTTCATAACAGATTGCGCATAACACTTTCAAGAATAACACCTTTTCACTTAAAAAAAAAGTGTTATGACCAATTAAGTTTATACTATTTCGTGCCCAGATCTCCAACAACACCTTCAATAGGTAAAAATACTACACCCCGATGAAAAATTTGTAGCCTGCGTAGTAGTATGGTAGTAATACGAAAAAGTTGCATGCAATACTATGTAATAGCAAAGAATACTATCATTTAATGTGCATCAGACTGGTCCAATCTTATGTAGTAGTATGTAGTAGCATCCTGTCTTGCCATAGGAGCATCCAGTCTTGCTAATAGTAGCATATAGTAGTATGTAGTAACACGGTAGCCTTGAAGTAGGAGCATGTAGTAGCATCGTTAGTACTGCATGCTACTTTTTCGTACTACTTCATAGTACTATTTTCAGATAAATTTTTCATCGGGACTGTCAGAAGTTACATAACGACAACAGCAGGATGCGCGGTTTCAACAGATAACACTTTGGGATGTTATCTGTTATGTTTCTTTCGTTACCGTTAGTATTTTTACCAGTTGAAGGTGTTGTTGGAGATCTAGTCACGAAATAGTGTAAACTTAATTGGTCATAACACTTTATTTCTTAGTGAAAAGGTGTTATTCTTGAAAGTTTTATGCGCAATCTGTTATGAAACTTCTGACAGTGCATGAATTTCCCCGTAGCTCGCAAAACCACTCTTGACTTACATAGAACCTTGGGGCAGACATAGTACTTATTGTCTCCATTCTTGGACTTGTAGCGAAACAAAAATTAGTCATCGATATGAATATTATTTTTCTGCAGCTCGTAGTTGTATTAATTTCCATCCTTAACGATTAGAATAGAAGACAGAGTGAGATTGTCGAATCACCAGTTTTCTTTTATTACTTTTCCTCAGTTAATCCTTTATAAGTAGTAGCGAGGAGTGGCGCAAAACCCTTTTTTTTTTTTTTTTTTTTTTTTAAATCCCGCGTAGCATCTTTTCTATAAAATAAGCTTTCTTCGAATTTTTGGGCTACGACTCCTCCTCCACTCGGTGGCGTTAATATTTTCTTAAACTCTTTAACGTCACCTACTCTTTCCATAACAAAAACTACAAATCTATACTTCAAAACTATATTCTTTATTTCTATTATTAAACTCTTTTATATTACAAATTCAAATTTTATCTTTTAATCATTTCTCCTATAACTTTTACTAAATCTTATTTTCTTCAGTAATTTGTATACTCTTTTTTCTCAACCCTTTCTTTCAAAACCCTTTTGAGATTCTTTCGCTAATCCCACCGCTTATCTGTAATCTATTTTTGCCCTTCTTTACCTGTTGCGTTACCGGCACCCAGTGGCGAAAAAACACGGTGGCACTACAACACGTATCTCCCTGTAGCAATCTAGGGAAAAACACGGGAAGCGGCGGGTGATTTGCCCCCAACCACGCATTGCATTCCCGACCGAGGGCAGAGTACCAGGAGATCAGCACCTGCGCCACGCGACCCTTAACCGGTTTGCATGCGAAAAAAAAAGTTGGCTTTGCTTGGAGTCAATGAGTAAACTACAAGAAAAAAAAAATGTCGTAGCTACGCACTTACGGGATATAAATAGCTCATATATATCAAATAAATGAACAAAGGAATTACCTTTATTCAAACAATGTTTACAACATTGTAAAACACAAACGTTGTTTGAATAAATGTTTCAAAGTCAGCTTGGGCTCAAAGAATATTTATCTACGAAGTACGAGCTGATGAAGAATCGTAGCTGACGTATCCGTTGTAAACATTGTTTGAATAAATGTTTCAAAGTCAGCTTGGGCTCAAAGATTTTTTTTTTTTTTTTAAATGAATTATCAATGACCTGAATACTTTTGCAGCTATGATAGCTCCTCAGCGAATCTGCAGCCGAGATCAGGAAGGACAAGTCGTCACATCAGCCTCTAACAGTCTTCGTCTTTTCTTCTACACTGATGCGACTGTGAACTATACTGGAGTCAACATGACAGCGACTGCAGGTAGGGGGTTCTCCCTTCGTCCAAATTTAACCAGAACGCTTCTTCCGTTCTTTTCTCGACGCCTACAACTGGCAACCACTTAACAATATTCTGAGCGTGTTCCACCCTTCTAGCAATAGTAACTATTAGTTAGTATTTTCGTTCCAGCCTCAGGAAAAGTGACTGCGTTGACCGTTACAACCTTCGCGAAATAGTAACTAATAGCAAGAACAAATAATCTGATAGTAAGTCTTTAGATAGATATATAGATAAAAAGTTTATCGTAAAAATCGACTATCGTGGTGATAAATCAAACTTGCGATTATTGTCAAACAAACAAAATAAATTACAATATATGTATCTAATATCGGTACGCTAAAAAAAATTCACGCTTCGTTAAAATATTTCACGAACTCGAGAATAAAACTTTTTGCATAGAATATAATAGAATAGAATTTATTTGCACAAAAAGCCTGAGGCCATGGCAAAAATAGTAACAAAAAATTGAACACTTGAACGAAATAATAGAACTCAACTAAAGGAAATTCTCTCGTGGGCTAAAGCTTTAGGAACCTTACCAGCCTCTTCAAATCTTGAAAACACTTACTTCCAGTAACATTCATCATCCATACTTCATCATTTGTTGTACTTAAATTCCCAAAAATCTCAAACCGCAGGTCATCTAGCTCCCGACATTCACACATCAAATGCAACAAATTCTCATTCTCACTACCACACATCGGGCAAAAATAGGGACCAGTGCGTCCTAGTTTATTCCCCGAATATTTCCTCCGTTTTCCAAATGGCAAACAATCAGCCCGGCAACTAATTAAAATTGTTAGATCCACCCGCTTTGTCCCAGCCTTAAAATAAACCTCATCTAGCGTGTTTTGTAGGTACGGGACAAAGCTTGGGAACCCTAGAACTTACCGCTCGTTCTGGTCGACATATTTGATAGGGGGGAGGGAGGTTTTGGGAGTGGAGAGGATGAGATACCATGACTGAACCGAAGTCAGCGCTAAGCGGACCCCATGCCGCGGTCCCATGTCGCGACTATGGATACCCCGATGAAACTGAGTGGAGGTAGAGGTACTTGCTGTGAGGTTTGTGTTGATACCCGTCTACTTGCCTCTTCGCCGTTGCGCATACTTCATGAAAAGAAAGGTGGGATGCCTGCAGGGTTGAAAAACGCGGTCTGCAGTGAGATAGACGTGACGTCACAATGGTTGACAACCAATCAGCTGTAAAGGACGACTCAGACAGCGTTCATATTCTTCTGCGAGGTCCTACTGCGATGTAGCTGTTTGTAGAGGTAGCAGATTATGATGTTCTGCGTAGCTCCTCCTCCGCTCGTTTGCATCGGGTAAGGTTTCAGAAT
Organism: Branchinecta sandiegonensis; assembly: GCA_030848855.1. NCBI lineage: Eukaryota > Metazoa > Arthropoda > Branchiopoda > Anostraca > Branchinectidae > Branchinecta > Branchinecta sandiegonensis. The sequence goes on along the minus strand of JAUPMV010000017.1, from coordinate 3,582,452 downwards.
ATATTCGACTCCGCACGGTCATATTACAGAGTTATGGAGACGGAGATTCTATCAGATTATTTGTTCTTGCTAATAATAAATATTTGCTTACCACGCTCGGGATCGTAGTTAGCGTGTTAACTACGATCTCGTGACGTGATTGGCTCGATCAGCCCGCGGTAGCGATACTTTGCCGAAATTAGAAAAATTGGTCCCAGCCTTGACGTAAAGAAGCCAGGATCCATGACGTCATGCGTAGTAACTATGGTAATTAGGGTGGAACACGCTCTCTGCAGTGTATCATGGCATCGAACTGTGGAACAAAATACCAACATCCTTCCATCTATTGGCAATCAGTTTTCTCCATATCCTGCTAATTCTTCTGCCCAATTTTTACGTAGTTTCACCCCATCATTAATTTCTGGTCATATCTTGTTAGTGTGTTAGTTAATTTTTTTCGTGTCTGTGTATTTCGTAAATATTTTATTCCTCTTCTAGCTTTAAGCTATTTGGATATTAAACTTGATTGATTGATTGATATTGGCTGCACCTTTTTTTTTAATGTCCGCCCAATTTGACAGCGCTAAACGCCTAAGTCAGCTGAGGTTTATTTTAGAGATATTCCGGCACTTCTTGGCAAGGGTCCTTTGGAGGCTGTAGCTAGATTCAAGTACAGGCGATTTATGATAATAGTTGCGTTTTTGCAGATACATAGTATCTGTTACCACGGTAACTGGAACTGCAGTTAGTCGTTTTTGCAGTTACCGGCATTTGTCCTCGAGCCTTCTCTCTGCCAAAGTGACTCTTTATGCTGGATTTAGTTTGAAATAAACAGAACTTGACCTTGAACTTACGGTAGCTCTGCAAAAACGGCAAATGCCGAAATTACGCTTTTCAAAGTCATCCCAAAAGAAAAACTGATAACCAGTCACATCACTAAGTGCCAAACTTCTTTCCGACCAATTTGAAAAAATCCTAGGGCCTGTTGTTGGTGACGATGAAAGTGAGATGAATTTTTTAGATACCACGATCAGTTACCACGATCGGACCGTGGTATCTGAATTTCAGATACCTCGGTATCGGGCCAGATACCACGATAACTGCAAAAACGCTTTTTAACCGTGGTATCTGATACCACGGTAACTGCAAAAACGACTTTATACCGTGGTATCAGATACCATGGTATCTGCAAAAACGTAACTAATTTTAACTAATTTATTTCCTTAATAGCATTTGCAACTGCTGGTTCGGTTTGTCATAATAATAAATAATTAATTACCAAACACAGCTGGTATTCAAGTTAACCGTTGCCAAGAACGGCCGAAAAATCGCAGGAATAAATCTTAGCTGACGTATGGTTATTAGAGCTTCTAGCTCTTTTTTTTTCTTTTTTTTTTAATCGAGTTTTAATTGAAATTTTGAACCGTTATAAGTTCGCTGACGATTTGAGTGGTGTTGCTTTGAGGAATTTGAACCCATATTCTGTTGATTTATCTATTTCACAAATTTTCAGTATTTTAGCACATGACCTTAATGAGGTTAAATTAGCTGTCAGCCGCCCAGAGAGTTTTATTATGCGAATGTCGTTTCTGAAGAGGAAATTGCCAGACCTTGAAGATGTTGGTCTTTGTGAACGGAACGTAGCGAAAATACTCGGCGTTACGATCGATGATAACCTAAGATGTCACTCTCATGTTGACCAGATCATTTACAAGTGTTCTTTACTCCTTCGTTCGTTTTCAGTTCTCCGCCGGTTTGCGTTGCCTAAAAAAATAATGAGGTCTATTTATTGTACTTATATCAGACCTAGTGCAGAATACGCATGTCCAGTTTGGCATCCCGGACTATCAGCATCGCAATCTGATAAGTTGGAAGTGATCCAGAAAAGGGCTATTCGAATTATCCTTGGGAATTGCTATACGTCTTATGAAGAAGGCCTAAGGACTTCATCTCTGACGACCCTGAAGGAGCGAAGGCATAAGCTGACCATGGATTTTGGTTTGAAATGCCTCTGCTCAGAAAAACATCGGGATATTTTACCGGAGTTCAAAAATGGGAAGTGTGTGCGACCCGGTACAAGAGGGCAGACAAAGTCCTTGGGCCTTCAAAAACTTAAGCCCCCGCCAACGAAATCATCCGAGAGGTACCTGAATTCATTTGTCCCTTATTTTATTAAGTATTTTAACTCGACAAATCTTTGAATGTATTGTATTATGATTGTAATCCGCTGTAATGTTGACAATCTAGCTGTATGCTGTTGTGGAGAATTAAAACGATTCTTCTTGTTGTTGTTTTTTTCACTTCTTATGCATCACTGTACATTTACTTTGTAATTATATTTTGTACATCATATTTCTCTGTCTTAGAGTATACCCCTTCATGTAGGTAAATGAATACCTGAAAACGCACATGAAGAACTGTCTAGGAAAAATGTAAGCAATGCATCCGAAGTAAAGACAATTTTCAAGAAATTTATCGATTTAAATCTTTTCTTTTTGTTCCTCTTTTCAGTATGTGGCGGAATTCTGACCGAGCAGCGTGGTGTGATTGAGACCCCGAGATACCCAGAGAACTACCCGGCTGGAACTGTCTGTGAATGGGTTGTCCGAGTCCGTACTGGTCGAACCATACAGCTTGAATTTGACGAAATGGCCATTTCTACATCACAAGATTGTACCAGGGATTATGTTGTCGTAAGTATTTGTTCACGTTTGTTGTAAAAAAAAAATGCCTTTTCAGTGTCAGTATTTCCTTTAAAACTCAAAAATAGGTTCAGGTTCATTTTTATTATTTTCACTAATTGTACACACGTAAATTAACAAAGACCCCGGCAGAGGGCAAAGCACGCGTGGCACGGGAGTGACAAATGAAAAACAATTACCTTCTTCAAAGTACAAGAAAAACAGTAGTACTCACCAGTTCAAACTCACAATAGAAATTAACACACTTTTGAAAAAAGCACACTTTTGAACCACTGAAGAGCTTACCCTTTCTATTACCCACCACGTTTACATAAGTGTTCCACCCTACTTACCGTAGTAACTGCGCATGACGTCACTGAGCGCGTTCCTCTTGCCTTAGTTACTACGACATGGTTTTTTGGCGTGAAGGCTGGAACGAATTTTCAACGGCAAAATATCGTGCCGCGGGCTGATCATGCCAATCACGTCACAGAGATCGTAGTTACCAAGCGAACTACACTCCCGAGGGTGGAAAGCAAATAGTTACTATTAATTACTATTTCGAGATGGTTGGAACGGTCAGCGTAGTATCTCATGAGGCTGGAACGAACATCATACTAATAGTTACTATTGTTAGGAGGGTGGAACACTTTCACCGATTCTGGCTTCTTGGGGTCAAGGCTGGAACGATTTTTTTCTATTTTGGTCAAAATATCGTGCCACGGGCTAATCGGGCCAGTCACGACACAGAGATCTTAGTTACCACGGTGACAATGCTCCCGAGCGTTTAAGCAAATAGTAATAATTAGTTACTACTTCAAGAAGGGTGGACTGTCAGCAATGTATATTTTCACGAGGTTGGAACGAAAATCGTAACTAATACCAATGTTAGAAGGGTGGAAAACGCTCATAGTTTCTGCATTCCAGTCCGAATTTCCCGGAAGAAGAAAACAGCTCCTTCGAATTAACTCTCGCAATGTCTCTGCACTGTGGAAGCACACTATCTATTATGTGCATTGTGCAATCTTTACTAAGACCATCTTACTAAGTGTCGTCACTAATTGGTAGGCCCGGACCTTTGACTGAACCGTTCACAGACGACGCGAGAGGCGTAAAGAATATCCGTGGAATATTGGATTTGAGGGCGCTTTTTAACGGTTTGGAAAGCTCCGCTGGCTTATCCTCGTTAATTCTTGTCACTGTGGGTAAAACTCGCTTCGCTTTCCGAGGCTGTTCTGGCCTTGGTTCTGGCACTTGGTTTGTTTTGGAAAGTGATGTTGAAGTGAATCCACTCCATACGTGGGAAGTGGATTCGGGAAGCCAGAACGACTTTACGTTATCTCCACGCTAGGCGGATTCTCGCCTTGCTTTTTGAAACATGTATCCATGAGAACGCCAGAATCGCCCTTTTATGGGTGGAAAGCCAAAGTGCGAAAACAACTGTGAAATGAAAATTGATAATAGGCGGAGATTGGTGCTTGTTATTAAGAAGGAAAACAGTAGAATGGTATGTTTCAGTTGTACTTTAATGTTCTTATCTTTCTTTTCAGATACGAAATGGCGAATCCGTCGACTCGCCATTCCTTGGAAGCGGAAAGTTTTGCGGAAGCGCTATTCCGCAAATTCATGAAACATCATCTAATACGCTGCATGTTAAGTTTGTGTCCGACCGGTCTTCAAGAGGATCAAAGGTAGAGTTTATTATTATAAAATTTTATTATAAGTATATTATGTATATAGACATATTATATATATAGTAGATATATTAATGTATATATTTTATGAATATATATTTAGTATAAATGTTATTATTATAAAAGTAATGCCTATTATTATATATTATAACAAGTACGCAAGCGCTCAAAGTGGGGTCGGGGGGGGGGGGGGGGTCGTTGCACTGCGTGGCACGGGTTTTGGTTTGATCTTTCGCTTTTAACACCTCACTGACAATACCTGTCAGTAGGTACGTAAGCTAATTGGGGTACCCAGGTAATCCCTTGCAATATCCATGGCGGAGGGATTATTTTGGACTAGGAGATTCTTTTGGGATTGTCTTTTTTTATTTATGTGGGTTTTTTCGCCAGGGGGGGGTGGTCAGGGGTTGGTACCGGGTTTTTTTGTCGCCGGGGGGGGGGGTGGCTGGGGAGTTTTAGCCGTTTTTGTTTTGCCGGAACCTGTATCGGTATGCGCAAACCGCCCAGCGTTTCACACCTACCTTCACGTTTATTAGTATTTTAGTTTCTTCACAAGCAAGCATACAGTAAATGAAATGGATAGAAGAATCAGAACCTCTAGGCACGCCGTTACTATGTCTGTGAGACAGAGAGGTCAAGTTTAACTGAGAATTTTCGTATTGCATACATGAAGATCTTCTATTTGGTTCTTCTTCTACTGGGGGAGTAGATAGAGAATAAAGGGGCTTAAGCAAAAAGAATCTACTATGTCCAGAGGCTAGCCTGCAAGGAACTGAACGTCATTAATACAAGACTTGAAAAAAAATAAAAAAGAAAGAAAGAAAGTAGCTTGATGTTAACCGGTCTGGGACACCCAAAAAAGACAACAATAACAACAAATTTCTGACAAAATACACTGCTTATACTATAAAAAAAATATTACTGTAACGGCTGAGAATACCGCTGTAGATTCATAAACAGCAAAACAGTGCACTTTCAACATGTTACGGAATTCCAGTTAATCATTGATTTATTTATTTCAAAATATAGCCAACTGGGGCTGCTACATGACAACTCTTTTTATATATACTACAAAGAGAGACAAAAAAAAATGTGCTGAAGGCACGAAGCCTCCAACAAATAAAGTACACAAAACTCAATCAGATGGGTCGAACCCACAGTAGATTTCTGCCCCCCATGCTTGCCACAGAGGCAGAGACAGGCGCATTTGCGGACCACACAGAATCATCAGCAGACGATTGTTCGACGCCAGAATTCGAGTCTGAAGAGAAAGAACGGATGAACGACGGATTTCAGGGAGATTCGAAAGGGAGGAAAGAAACAGAAAAAAATCATTACAAGATCTAAACTCACTCGGTAAACCTCCCCATACAAAAGGTCCAACATTTCTACTACTAAACCTCCATTTGCTAGTTATTACCTCCGCGAAACTGCGAACTGCGAGTTCCATGATCATGAAGAGATGACACCCCGATGAACAAGACCAAACTTTTCGATGGGATCCCAAAAATTCAATATCTGATCCAGACAACTGTGTCTTGTCTTAGCCAGATCCAGTCATCGCCAGAATCCTTGAACATTCTTACAATTAAAATTCAGAAACAGATTAAGGCCAAATAACTAATCATCTGAGAAAACCAAGTTCAGATATGGATTCAGCATGTGTGTTTACCCGTATAAGTCATATCTGTGTTGACGAAAAGTTCCTGCCACTTCTGCCAATTTCCCGGTTTCGGCCGAACTCTAGAACTACTTGTCCGGCGAAAAAAAGAAAGCTCAAAAACGAACTCAGGGTATCTTCTTTCCCCAATAATGAACATCTAATCAACTTCAAATACAACTTATAACAAATTTTCCGACTCCAGCCGGATTCCGGTTGAACTATTATTATTATTATTATTTATTTATCACCCACAACTACAAGAAACGAGTAGTACAAGTGGAGTAAACTATAAAAAGAAAAATAACTTCAACTAAACACTATCCTCTTCAACAAAAAACTGAATAAGACCGTGATCAGGGCCTATTTTACAAAATGCGTCCACAGAAAGCTTTCTGTGTAGGTCACCGAGCTTTTGAACTACATCCGTAACATTATATTTTTTAACCAAGTACCGATTTCTAGTCCACGGTGGCAGAGAAAGCAGAAATTTGCTATGTCCGGGTAAAATATGATTGTCACACACGGGTTCAGCGTCTCTTCTTATCCCTAAATCGGTTATCTACTCAGCTAGAAATAAAACTTTAACTTCTAACAATTTTCCGGTTTTGGCCGGATTCCGGGCGAACTACATGTCCGGGAAGAAAATTGTTTTCATATAAAAGTTCAGCATGTCTTCTTGCCCTAAATCGGACATCTGATCAACTCCAAATAAAACTTTTAATTTTAACAAACTTTCCGGTTTGGGCCGGATTACGGGCGAACTACTTGTCCGTCGAGAAAATGGTTTTCACCATCGTCTTCAGCATGTCTTCCTACCTCTAAATCAAACATCTAATCAACTTCAAATAAAACTTTTACTTTTAACAAACTTTTCGGTTTTGGCCGGATTCCGGGCGAACTACTTGTCCGATTACAAAATGGTTTTCACCATCGTGTTCAGCATGTCTTCTTACCCCATAATCGACTATCACATTAGCTGTTTCAAAATATTTTGTTTGCCCCTTAATTTGAACCCCCTCCCCCACCCCTAAATGTAGGGCTACAAAGCCCATTTACGAACTCGACTGGTCCGCCGACTCAACGAATCCTCACACCAAGTTTCATCAAAATATCTCATTCCCTTCGAGAGTTATCGTGCTTACAGACGGACGGACGGAGAGACGGACAACTTTTGCGACGTCATAGGTATCCCTCAACTTACGTTTTGGGATCCCAAAAATTCATCTCAGAATAGTAGTACGTAGTTGTACGGAAAAGTAGCATGCAGTACTAACTGATGCTACTAAATGCTTCTACTTCAAGGCTACCGTGTTACTGCATATATACTACTGCATGCTACTATTAGCAAGACTGGATGCTACTATGGCAAGACAGGATGCTACTGGATACTACTACTTAAGATTGGACCAGTCTGACCATACAACTACGCAGGCTACAAATTTTTCATCGGGTACTACAGCATGCTACTATTAGCAAGACTGGATGCTACTACGGCAAGACAGGATGCTACTGGATACTACTACTTAAGATTGGACCAGTCTGAGGCACATTAAATGATAGTATTCTTTGCTATTACATAGTATTACATACAACTTTTTCGTACAATTACAACTACGCAGGCTACAAATTTTTCATCGGGACGTGTAGAATATGTTGTATTTCAGGGCTTCCGACTCTTCTACACGGAAAAGTCCCTTGCCTGCGGCGGCCAGCTCTTCCTCACCAATGGACTTGAAGAGGGACTAATCTCCTCTCCCAACTATCCAAGCCCCTCGTCCCCAAACGCCGAGTGCGAGTGGACTGTCGTCGCTCCACCTGGGAAGAGCATACAGTTAGACTTCGAGCATCCTTTTCTCAATGGGACATACTGGAAGTAAGTGTAGTGGCGTAAAGAGGGTGTTCACGAGATTCCGGAATCATTTCTAAGCAGTGAGGTCCATCGGAAAATGTGCAAGAAATGTACAAGAGAATCGCTTAGAAAGATGAGTTTTACGTGATTGCATTAGGATTTTACTGGTCAGGGTTCTACCTTAACCGTGGACGACCACCGCGACGGCCTGGATGGAAGGGATCTCCCTTTCAGATCGCTATCTACGGTCTCTTTCAATGCGGTAGCGTATATATCAAAGGCGTGATTTAGTGAATGGTCTTCGCTAAGATCAGGTTCAGGACCCGTTTATTGCTCGCTGCTCACTGAAATGTTTGCACTCTGAATCGTCAACGCTGTCTGCCTTGAAAATTACTAGGAAATTGTCTTTTTAATAATATAATAATAATAATATAATTGCAATAATAAGGCTTTCGCCTCTATAAATTTCTCGGGACACTTTACACATTAAATTGAATTTCAGCCAAGTGGTAGTCGACACCTGCTTTGAATTGGTTGATATCTTCGGCGTTTACCACACTTTCTGGGACATTGTTCCAATCTTCTACTGTTCTGTTTCTAAAGCTCCGTTTTCCAATGTCTTTTCGGAATTTATTACCACTCAGTTTCAATACTTTTCACGCTCGTCGTTTCTCTCGTTGACTACCGCCTTCCGTATCATTATGGCTTGTTCTAGAACTTGGTTTTAAATCGGAAACTATTCCTTTAAATGTGACCGAGTTTAGAAGGTGCTAGACAGATGAGAACTTAAGACTTGCTTATGATAAACAAATGAGGACCCCTCGCAACACGCTTTGCATTGTCTATATCAGTAAACTGCGAAGATATTCGCGAAAAAGTGTTCGCCGAAGACCCTTCTGTCGAACTTTACCATGTTTTTACCATGTTTTGACGGGATATCTATGAATTCGTAAAGTTGTCCGTCCGTCTGGCCGTCTGTCTGCTAGCACGTTAACTCTCGAAGGGATTGACATATTTTGTTCAAACTTGGTGTGATGATCCTTTCGGTCAAAGTACATGTAAAGTTCGTGAACGGGTCCCATAGCTGTATATTTATGGGTGGGGAAGGCTTTCAAATTAAGGGAAGAAAACGATAGTTCTTAAAAAGCTAGTGAGATAGTCGATTGAAGGGTAAGGAGCTGAATCCATATCGGAAATCCGGCCAAAACCGGAAAATTTGACAAAAGAAAAAGTTTTATCTGATGATATAGTGTATGTTAAATCAGTTAAATCCGTAAACGTATTTTCTCGCCGGACTTCTGTGCGTCCGGAAACCGTTCAAAACCATATTCTTTGAGCCCAAGCTGACTTTGAAACATTTATTCAAACAATGTTTACAACGGGTACGTCAGCTACGATTCTTCATCAGCGATATTTCGGACCTTTTTGGCAAGGGTCCTCGTCAGGCTGTCAATCCTCTGGTTCAACTTCGGGGAAGGAAACAAACCTGTATTTTATAAATAACCTCGTTCTACGTTTCTATTATCGAGTACTCGTCTGTATCTATTACTTTGAATAATGACTGCACGGAAAAACTAGTGCTGAGATTTAATTTTTGACACGGCTGCTGTTTTTGCTGCACGATTGGGGCGACGGCAAGAAACATTTTTTTCTGCATTTTGATCAACTTCGGTTTTTTTGTTAATAAGGGATTGAGGCTTAAATTTTCTTCCCTTAATAACCCCGTTCCACGTTTCCGGTAGGGAGTACTCGCCTGTATCTCGGTTAATGCCTGCTCGGTTTTTATTTATCTCAACGGCTTCTCGAATGGTTTGATGGAGTCCGGTGCACGTTGCAAGAATTTCAGCTTTTTCAAAATATACTGAATGGGATGGGTTTTCGAAAATATGTTCTGCAAGTGCAGATTTGAAAGTATAGTTATGACGGTGTCCGTTGGAGAGGGCGTGGTCAATTTCTTGCTCATGCTCTACAAGTCGTTTTCCGAAAGTTCTCTCTGTCCTTCCTACGTAACGCTTTCCGCAATCACAAGGTATTGAATAAATGCCTCTTTGGTACTGATTTGGGACTTTATCTTTTCCGGAGTTTAGGTAGGACAGCAAAGTATTTTGGGTTCTGTGAAAGACTTGGATGTTGTATTTTTTCAAACTTTTGGACAATTTTTCGGTTACTCCGCGGACGTACGGAAGGTAAACGCGGGCATTTTTTTCCTGAATAAAATCATAATCCTCCGAGATGGAGGACTTCTCTTTCTGGACGTCTCAAGACAGAAATAAGTTATTGAATGAATGAATGAAATATTTTATTGCCTTTCAATAACACAAAGAAGGAAAAAGATGGAGAATGTGAAAAAAAAGAAAAAACAAACGACAAGAAAAACAAAAAACAGTAAGCTAGATACAAAATCCAATAAATCTTATCAAAAAAGAATACCCATCCAGGGATGTATAACATCCTTATTATTAGGGTTCGCGACCGGATTATCAGCACTTAGTATAGGGTCTGCGACAGAGTACTTCTGAATCAAGTACCGGTTGCGGGACCAACTGGGAATTTGAAGAAGAAATTTTGCAAATTTGAAGAACAGCTTTCTTAACTCTTTCTTATCCGTGGCGTTTAAAAGATCCCAGAACGGAGCCGAAATCAGAAAATGAGATAAATTGGAGATTAAATTGGCAAGTAACCATGCCAACTTGTGAAAATCTCGGCTATCGTTGAAAATCGAAAGTTTCAAATAAAGTGATTCGCAACAATTTTGAAAAAAGGGAGATTTTAGGGATTGCGTTTTCACTGGGGGTGTAAAAACAGTACAAAGCGAGAGGGGTCCTTTAAGGTGTATTCTCGCCGTTCCACGAAGACCCCCACAGTCTTCGCTTTTTTTTTGTCTGAGAGACTCCTATCCCGCGAGCACCAACGGACGGGGAATACTCCTGTTGTCGTTACAATCAGCAAAAAGGCACTATCTTTCAGATTCGGTGACAAATGTTAACTAATACCCCAAACAGCTCAAAGCTAGAAGAGTTAAAAAGTGAAATGTTTACAAAATACATTTGAAAGACAACAAATTGATTAATACACTTAATTATAAATTACCAGAAATGAACTTTGGAACGAAGCTGTCTGAGAATTCGGCGAATAGGCAGGATACGGTATAAAACGATTGATAGCGTCCTGTCGGACCGACGCACGAACGACGAGAGGGGGGAATAGAGGGCTCATCCGGGGACAATACTCCATCTTTGCTTCCAAATATTTCAGTCCCGGACCCCGGACTCGGTGACGAAAATACTAGCAGGAACGCGTCCACCACCCTGGTCGCTGCAGACGATCGTAATGCTTGTGTTCCAAGCCAGAGATTAGCTGCGTTTTTTGCTGTCATCCAGTTAATCGACCTTCAAGATTTCCCACTATAAGTCGTTTTCGTCCTTCGGTTAACCGACCTAAGTTTTTACAAGGTTTTTTTTTGCTCCGTTTGCCGGTCGGTCAACCCGTTAACCGACGTGTGGACTGAGGCGGGAGCTCCGCCCAATCGACCTACGCTCTTGGCACGGCGCGAAATTAAAAATTCTCATTGCTGAGATGGGCGCCGGCGACGGAAAAACGGCGAGACGAAAAAACGGTCAATAGTGGCAAATAGGTAGGTTATGGAGAAAAGGCAAACAGCTATTAATTTCGTTGCCCTTTTTAGTTGCTACAGTTATGGAGTTGAGATTAGAGATGGTGCCAGTACGAGATCACCGCTTCTTGGAAGGTATTGCGACATGAAGCCGGGCACCGTCGTGTCATCGTCGAACGCCATGTATGTCAGATTTTACATCCGAGGGCTACCCATTGCTGCGTTCGCCGCTAGACTGTCTATCGGTAGGTATTTATTATTTTAACATTCCTTCAGCCCAAGCTGACAGCGAATCACGGGTTCATTTTTCTAGCAACCAGTGTTGCCACTTTTATCTGGAAATAATCAGTTTCCCGATCCGACCATATGCGGGGAGTGGAGGGCGGTGGAAACTTGAAAATTGAGAGCAGTTTGTCACACTTTTTCGAGTTAGGGTACTTCCAGATGTGCTAGGACCATGAAATTTGGCAGGCATGTCAGAGACCCGACCAAACAAACTTAGAAATAATCAGTTTTCCGATCCGACCATCTCGGGGGGGAGTGGAGGGCGGGGGAATCCGGGAAATTTAGTAGTTTGTAACTTTCGAACGGGTGATCGGATTGGAATGAAACTTAATAACTGAATAGATTATATATCTGTGATGTCCCGTTTAAAGTCTTGACCGGATTCGGTAGCCAGGGGGGAGTTGGGGGGGGGGAGGCCGGAAATTCCAAGAAACGGTTAGAATGGAGGGCGGACTGAAACTTGCTGGGAAGAACAAGCATCTGCTCTAGATAAATCGTTTAGACAACTGTGCTGGATCCGGACACTTAGGGGGGTGGGGGGTGGAGGGGGTTTCCCGGAATTCCGGTGATGGCGGTTTTGAGGATTTTCATGACGAAACTTGGCAGGCATATCAGGGACCCGATCAAACTGACTTGAAATACAAATTTTGTCGATCTGATAGTCGTCGGGGGAGTGGAGGGAGGGGAATCCGGAAAACTGAGTCATGCGTAACTTTGGAACGGATGTTCGGATTGGAGTGAAATTTAAGAACTGAGCAGAGGACATTTCTCTGGTGATCTTTTTCATATCCTGACCGGATCCTACAACTATTGGGTCGTGGGGAATGCGTGACCCGCTTAGAATGGAGAGATCGGGATGGAACTTTGTGGGAAGAACAAACAGATGCTCTGGGTAAATCATTTACTGAACCGGATTGGATCCTGGCACTGTGAGGGGAGTTGGGGGGGGGGGGCGGAAATCTCGAGAAACGGTTGGAATGGAGGGAACGGAGTGAAACTTGCTGGGAAGAACAAACATCTGGTCCATGTAAATCTTTTACACAATTGGACTGGATTCGGACACCTGGGGGGGGGGGGGGTCCCGGAATCGCGGTTTTTCGGGATTTTCACGACGAAAATTGGCAGGCATATCAGGGACCCGGTGAAACTGCCTCTGAAATAAAAAAAATCCTCGATAACACAATCTTGGGGGGAGTGGAGGGAGGGGAATCTGGAATATTGAGGCATGCGTAACTTTGGAACGGGTGATCGGACTCGAATGAAATTTAATAATTGAACAGACAACATTTCTGTCTGGTGATCTTTTTCATTTCCGGACCGAATCCGACAACTATTGGGGGCGGGGGATACTTGACCCGCTTAGACTGGTGTTATCGGGATCGAACTTTTTGGGAATAACAAACAGATGCTCTGGATAAATCATTTCCAGAACCGGATTGGCTCCGGGTATTGTGGGTGGTGTTGGAGGGGGGGGGGGGGGGGTCTGGGAATCCGGTGATCGCGAGTTATGATACTTCCGAATGTGCTAGGACGATGAAACTTTGCTGGAATATTAGAGGCTCAGCAAGATTTGCTTAGAAATCGCTATTTCTCAAATCCGTTTATTCCTTAAAGTACCAATCATGACCGCAAAGTAAGAAAACTTACTTTTGATCAAACAATACATCTTAACCCATGCAAGTGCCATATGAGCTTATAGCTCTTTTTTTTCAGTTTCAACGAAAAATCTTTCGATTCTAAGGTTCCAGTTTATAATACTCGGAATAAAACGAAAATCTTTGTTCCGAGGGTTGCCTTGAAACTGACCAAAATGCTTTGGAATCGCAGAATTTGAAACATCATTTTTGGCATGAGTGATATTTCCTGTGACAGATTTTTCACAGCTGTGAATCTGAGGAATATGGCAATTTGTCGAATGGCAAGGGCCATAAAAATCAGAATAACCCGACTAAAATAGCACAACCAGTAATTCTCATGAGACGGAACAGAACAGATTATCGGGTTCTAACAACTGAGAGCAGAAGAAAACAAGTAAAGCAAACATCGCCTTCAACCATCCCGATGAAAAATCTATCTCAAAATAGTACTATGAAGTAGTACGAAAAATTTGCATGCAGTACTAGCGATGCTACTACATGCGTCTACTTCAAGGCTACCGTGTTACTGCATACTACTATATGGTACTATTAGCAAGACAGGATGCTACTGGATACTACTACATAAGATTGGACCAGTCTGCGGCACATTAAATGAAAGTATTCTTTGCTATTACATAGTATTACATGCAATGTTTTCGTACTACTACGCAGGCTACAAATTTTTCATCGGTATTGAAGGTTTGTGTAGCGCAGTTGCCGATTTCCTGATACTCTGCCCTAGGGCGCACTGCGATGAGGCTTTTGGGGGGAGATCATCCGACGCTTCCCGTGCTTTATAGGTTGCTCTTGGTACCAGTTTGTCGCTGGGTGGACATGAACACACCTTTTGTAACCCTCTTAACATCCTTTATACATGCAGCTGATACTTCTGACTTCTTACGTAAACCAAACAATTGGCACCACAGAGACTCCACTGCGACCCTTAGGTTGTGCAATTTCTAAGGACTGCGATTGGTGCAAGAAGAAAGTATATGGGGAAAAAAGAGGAAAGATCGGGTCCTTACTACTTCTGCCCTATGTGTGGAGAAATGAACGAGGATATATGCCACCTTTTATGTGATTGTAGAGAGTTCTCCCTCCCCCAAGGGAGGAGATTTTCGGGGTGGGGGGAACTGATAAGAAATGGATTATTAAAATGACGGGAAGTAAAGATTTTAAAGAAATAAGAAATATTGGGAAGTTCCTCAGGTTAGCTTTTAAACACCGGAAAGATTTCTTCTGATGGGGAAGTTGTGTTATTAGTGGTAATAGAGTATTCAGTGTGTATATGCGCATGCAAGATTGTTCACTTTTTGTTTCGTTTTGTTTTGTTTCGCTTTAATGTGCAAATAAATCATTCAGTCATTCATTCAGAAGGCACAACAAAAAATGAATATTTTTTTTTTTTTTATCTGAGTTATTAGTTTTCGCTTCTCAATTCTTGTACAACTTACGTATTTGTTTCTTCCCGCTTCCGTTTATGCTGTTGTTGCTTCTCCATGGTCGGTTTTTGACACAAAAAAAAATAACTTAGCCAACCGTAAAACCTGCTTATACGGGTTGAACATCCGCCCGCGGACCTTGAATTGACTGTTGAAGCAACTTCTCAATTCTGCAGAATCGCGAAGCTTTCCCCGTTCTCGATTCTGACAAAACGCAAAAAAGGAGAATTTAATTCATTTTAAAGGCGTAATCACGTCGTTCCCCGAGGACTCCACTTGAGGAGTCCCCGCGTTTTTTTTTGTCCCGTGGACTAACTCCCCGTATTCTCGCGAGACCCACGGTCGGGGAATGCTCCGATTATCATCACCATCATGAAAAAGGACTCCCTTTCGAACTCAGAGGAGAATCAATTTTTGCTGGTGTTGGTGCAATGGGAACTTGTTTTAAAACAATCAGAATAAACAAAACAAAAAATAACGTGGATACAGACTAATTTTGTCAACTGCATATTATTTTTAGAACAAAATCCAGTTTGGAAGCATTCTCCGTGTTCTCGTTGTTTTCCGTACGTGGAGTCCGCGTGGAGTGACTCCCTCTATTCTCGCCGTTCCATTCGGTTCCCCGAGGAGTCCTCGGGGAACAGCGAGAATACGCCTCAGGTCATAAACCGCAAAATAGGAGAATCGAAAAGAGAGTCGCGAAGAGAACTGAGACAAAAAAATTGCAACTAATAATTTCTCATATTTTCGTGCTAAAGAGCTAAGTATAGAAAAGCTTATCTGTCGTATCTTCTAGCGAAGTGCGGAGGAACCGTCGTTGGTAGTCGGGGCGTCATCTCCTCTCCACGTTTCCCGGGTGCTTACGATCCAAACTCAAACTGCACTTGGCATGTGAATGGTCCTGAAGGTCATGCCCTGAATTTCTACTTTACATCGATCGATCTTCCTGCTGGACTCAACTGCAGCTCAAGAGATTACGTTGAGATCAGAGAGCCTGATGTCGAAGGTACGTGCCTACGAATTTTTAGTGCCTTTTCGGCCGTGCCGAGTTTTGCCCGTTACACAAAGCAAAGTTTGCCAGAATCTTCAACGTCCGCTGAGAACTCTTTCACATAAAAGGATATGAGAATCTTCTGTTTTTAACTGATTTTATTTGCTTAGTTTTCGTACTTTTTTTCCACGGCAAGATCAGTTTTCAAATGTTTTGCGCCCAGCCGCCGCGTCGGAAAGCAGGAAGGCTGTGCAGAATCGTCAAGCGCTAACAAGAAAATCGCTAAATTCAGATGGAAAATAATGATATTTTCGAGAAAGTTTTTTTTATTATCCATTTCATAGTGAAAAGATCATTTGTAGTAGGAATTGTGCTTTGAAAATAGCCTGATACTATTCTTGATTGCTTGATTGATTTATTGAACATAAGCACAAATCATGACAAAATTCCAAATACCGTACTTACTAATCAACCGGTCTTTATATAAAAACATAAATAATCGTAATAGTCAATTAGTAAATTTCAACAGATCGGACCAAAACGCTAATATCAGCAAAACTGCCCTTGCGGTACATACTATAAACCTTGACATGATGCAATATACAAACAGCAGTACTGATAATCATCCATTAATGAACTGTTATAAACACCCAGAACGATTCTCGATGCTCTCTTTTGGATATTTTCCGGGCGATCAGAGAGCTCTGCAGAAAAAGAAGAATTTTGCCTAGTCTAGCAAATCTGATCTTCCCATGGACTTGATTAGGAGACTTTTTATCGAGTCTCCCGTCAGTCTATGCCTTGTTTTGCTGAATTTATTTTATTAATTTATTATTTATTTATCACCCGTCATTTCAAAAAGAAAAAGGACTGAGTACAAAAACGAAAAGAAAAGCAAAACCATAGATAAACATAACACTTTCATAAGAAAAAAAAAATCAACAAATACAGCTGAAAAACTCTCTGCTTGACAACTAAAAACGACTAAGTACATACACACTTAGACTCTGAGAATTTTGCTCCAGGAGTGGGACTGGATTTTTTAGTTTTACTTGTTAATCAGGTTAGCAATAGCAAGCTCAGTCTCTAATTTGGAAATTTAATGACGTGAATCTTGATGTTAAAGTGCATTTGTTTAGGACGTATTGTTACTCATTTTTAGCGTTACCCCTTGTGTATAATCATACGAAAAGGTCACGTATGAACCTTGAAGCTTGCTATAAGCGTGTTTCCCGTCGGTTAGCAAAGCTACAGTTCCGAGTTAGGATCAGCCTAGCGTTTGTGTCGAACCATTGTTGCACGTTTATCGAAATTGAAAGGAAGTTGAAAATATCGTTTTTTGTCGTCTAATGGAGTCACGGAAGTTTGCTGCAAACCCACTATTCTTCAATCTTCCGATATGGAGTCAATTGCTCGACCCCGATCCACCATGATTTAGATAGTTTGTACTCGTTTGTTATCTTTTTTTTATTGCTTACGCTGAAATAAAAGTGTTATTATTATAATATCATAATTTTGGTATTTCTTTTCCAAGGGGGGAGTCGAAGTAAGTATTTAGAGAATCTGAAGAAGGTGGAACGGAGTTTGTTTTTTTCACTAGCTGAGAACATGTGCCAGAAGGGAGCTAGGTAGAGAAATTAATAAAGAATACCATTACTTTCAGAACCTGTTGGGACGTACTGTGGTCAAACAGTTTCTCCGGTACAGATTCGTGCTGGCGGAAACGCTGCCACTGTTCGGTTTGTCAGTGGCAACCGTGCTGAAAGCAGGACAGGCTTCCGATTGGTCTACAACGCTTCCGTCGAGTGTAAGTAAAGTTGGTTGGTTTCTTTTTAGTTGGTTGGTTTCTTTTTACGTTTTCCAAACTAGTAACTAAGTTTAGAGTTAAAGATCCGAAATACAGATAGCCCTACTAAAAAAAAAAAAAAAAAAGTAATTAAAACTTTCTATCTAAAATTACTTACTCACGAGGCTTTGGAAAAAAAAATCGGTTTTTCCCCCACTTCAAAGGTTGTCAAAGGTTATAATGCTCCCGTGTAAATTCGATTGCAAAATAGGTTTGGCCATCTATTCTTTTTTTTATTCTTCTCGTGTTTCCGATTGAACAATGATTTTAACAGGTGATGTTCTTATTTTAGCTTGCGGTGGGGAGCTGGATTCTCCTGAAGGAATCATTCAGTCTCCTGCATACCCGAACCCCTACCCGAATAGTGTATCTTGTATGTGGAAAATCACAGTTCCCATGGGTCGTAAAATTAAGCTAGAGTTCGAGGACTTCTCTCTACAGCCGAGAATGCGATCCTACTGCCGCGACTACGTTCTTGTAAGTTTTGCATTTTTTTTTCCTTTTGCAATTGCGGCCCTTCTGTATCTTGACATCGCATAACACTCTTGATGACTAACTCTTCCTGCAGATGAAGAATTGCCGTGTACCTAGCGGAAGAGCCGGAAGTGTCACCACAGCTGTCCCCAATGATCGACGTGATTGGTTGACACAGAATTTGAGTCGTCGTTCGGGCGACGTTTCTCGTTCTTCCCGAGGTTCAGTGGCGTGTTTTGAACTTAGTCATGTAGAGTATTTCCGACGAAAGTCGTGGTAATTAATATGGGCTTTGGAACAATAGGCTACTCTTGTGACACCTCACGCTGAAATTCGACAGGACACTATTTTTTTCGCTATTAAAGTTAACCGAAAAGATATATGACAATTAGTTACCCATCATCTACAGCCTTCGTCATGTGCAACAAGCTAGCTAATGTCGTTCATCAAAGCACGCAGTTTCGTGAGGCCTTTGATGAGATATTTGGGAAGTTGTCGACTTTACTTATTCACTTAAATAGGCTTGAAGACCTGATATAAATGCGATACTTTACTGTTCCACTACTCACGAATACTGGATTTTTATATTATGGATTTCCCCTTTGGAATGGTAGCCTACCTCTGTGTGCTTATTCTCAGCCTGATAATAATCAGATTGTCAGGCTGATATTTGCAACATCTAATGTCCTTGTTCTCTAAAACGCCTGGCATTTAAGAAAGTAAGTAAGTAAGTAATTTATTATAACCCGCTATTTTGAAAAAGCGGAGTAAATGAAGAAAATAAATAAAATACATAAACACACAAAAAAGACCCTTAATTTTCAATCTTCGGCCAGGAAGCAGTGGATAACGTCGTGCGCTGGTTGGGCCCTATTGTCCATCATTTTTGAAAGCGACAAGGAAACATTTGATACGCCCCTCATAAAATTCCTCTCAGATTAGTTCTTTTTTGGCCGCTAGGTGCGCTATCATAAAGAAAACAATGACACGTTACTTCTTGGTGTACGTTTATCCAGTTTTTTTTGCTATTTTCAATTCCTCTTAGGCCTAACCATGTTTAAAACTGTTTAAAATGCCTCTTCCCCTCTGTTTGCTTTACCCAACTCTGTTCTGTCAAGCGTCATCAAGTTTGTCATTTCTGGCTTCCGACTTCAGAGCTAAGTGCTGGCTTACTTTTCAACGGGGCTAATGCGCGACTCGATATGAAGCGAAAGCCTAATCGCTTATTCACCCGTCAGATAACTTATCCCCAGATCTCACGTGTGATTGTTATTGTTCCTCTAGCGGGTCTGGCTGCAATTCGTCATCGGATTTTATGAAGGACGTATTCCTTAGCAACTCGATCAGAAGAGATTATATTTGATAGTGCAAAAGGGATACGTCAGCTGAATTTTATTGGAGCTGTATTTCGGCCCTTCTTGGAAAGGGTCCTCTTCAGGTTCAAAGCCGCTCAAGTTGGAGATACGAACTTGTGGGGAAACTTTTGGGGGGTTTGGGGGTGGGAAATATAGCTCCAATAAAATTCTGCTACCGTATCCGTTTTGCACTATCAAACATTAGTCGCAGTCAGCTTGGGCTGAATGAATATTGATGATAGTAGAGTCCAGAAAAATCACGTTTCTATCCTTGATCAGTATTCCTTCGGCCCAAGATGACTGCGAACCATATTTGACAATGCAAAACGACAGTCACTTTTTTCTACAAGTTGATTTTCCAGCTTGAGCCTGAAGAGGACTCTTGCCAAGAAGGTCCGAAATACAGCTCTATTAAAATTCAGCTGACGAATCCGTTTTGCACTGTCTCTATCATTGAATATTTATCAACTGCAGCGGCAAATGGCTCTCATAAATATATATAGCGTATAAATAAGAATAACATTAAAAATGGCATATTGTCAGTCTGATATTTGCAACCTCTAATATCGGTTGTTCCCTACGACGCCTGACATTTGATTCCTTAGCCATTAAACGCTACCTCGATCAGCAGAGGAGCCCAGGGAAATAACGTTTCTCTTGTTTAAAGTTAGCGGTTCAGTTGTGGAGCCAGTCGTGTCGGGAGGCCGTAGTACTTTGTATCTGCTTAAAGTTTAACCGAAAGGGCTGAGATACGACAATATAAGTTGCGTTTTTGCTGATACCATGGTATCTGTTACCACGGTCTAAAGTCGTTTTTGCAGTTATCGTGGTATCTGATACCACGGTCAAAAGGCGTTTTTGCAGTTATCGTGGTATCTGGCCAGTTATCGTGGTATCAGATATTCAGATACTACGGTCCGACCGTAGTAACTGGTCGTGGTATCCGAAAAGTCACCTCACTTTCATCAAATTTTATCACATTGGTGAGAAAGAAGTTTAGCACTTAGTGATGTAACTGGATATCTGTTTTTCTTTTGGGATGACTTCGAAAAGTGTAATTTCGGCAACAGTCGTTTTTGCAGAGCACCGTGTATCAGATACCACGATAATTGCAAAAACGACTAATTGCAGATCCAGCTACCGTGGTAACAGATACCATGGTATCAGCAAAATGTAACTATAGTTATCCATCATTTATTCACTAAATAGGCTTGAATGCCAGATGAAAATGCGTTACTTCGTTACTTCGCTGTTTCCAAATAATCTATTTTATCAAACTAACTTATTCTTACAGACTTGTCGTACCTCTACGTTCTTCTACCTCACAACCCAAAATATTTTACTTTCAGTCCTCAGACGCCCTCATCTCTTGCCTCGATCGTATATTGAAATCCACTCTGTCAGCTATCAGAATCCACCCTTTTGCTGACATTCAAATTTGCCGCGGCTTGGTCTGTTTTGACTAGCAACCTTTTCATTCCAGGGGAGGGCCATACACTGTCAGAAGCTTCATAACAGATAATACAAGGATGCGCATTTGCAAAAGACAACACTTAGGATGTAATGTGTTGTGTTTTTTAAAACGATGCATTACACGTTATACATAACAAGCTAAGAAGCTCTAGCCACAAAAGGAAACATACAAAAAAAATTTCATCCAGACTTTAAGGAACCTCATTGACTCCCCCCAACAGCTGACTTCAATTGCAGCAGATGATTGTTACCCGATGAAATTTTTTTCTCAAAATGGTAGTACGAAGTTGTACGAAGAAGTAGCATAAGTACTAACTGATGCTACTACATGCTTCTACTTCAAGGCTACCGTGCTACTGCATACTACTGCATGCTACTATTAGCAAGAATGGTCGCTACTATGGCAAGACAGGATGCTACTGGATACTACTACTTAAGATTGGACCAGTCTGAGGCACATTAAATGATAGTACTCTTTGATATTACATAGTATTACATGCAACTTTTTCGTACAACTACCATACAACTACGCAGGCTACACATTTTTCATCGGGTAGCGAAATTTAAATAATAAGCTATTTTTCATTTCTTCCATCTAGGCCATCAATGGTACTTGGCAAACTTATATGTATAGTCCGGCGTCGTATTGTGGCGATACAGTACCTTCACCTATCCTATCAAGCGGGAACTCCCTTCGGTTTCTCTTCCGCTCGGATTCTGCCGTCAACTCACGAGGCTTCAGGGCAAGATACACCTCGGATGACCCTGCAGGTAGGTCTTTTATCTTGGAGTCTTGATAAACTGTCATTATATCCCTGTTTGTGTTAATCCTGAGTTGTTTTCTGCGGCAGATTTTCTGTCCCAGACATTTCTGAGTGTTTTTTTCATGGAAGCGTAAGCGTGTGCCTTTTACTTGACCACAAGTTGAAACTCGCAGACACGTCGTTTAGCTTTTTTTGCGGCATTTCCAAATTTTCTGAAAAATAAAAATGAATCTATATAAAATCTAAAAAAAATAGAGCATCGGGGCTACGCCCGTACCGTTCCATACGAGAAGAATCCTCAGTTGTATGTCTGTCTGCTTGAGAAAGTAGCTAATTTAGTTATTTCGAATGTAATTTGCCGCTAAATTTTTAATTTCCCGCCGAATTTCGAGTCATACTTCTTCATGGAAACGTAAATGTGTGCTCCTCAACAAGATAGCTTCAGGGGTCTTGTTTCTTGCCTTATATTTATGTTATGTAGTTTGTGCAGTATGAATAAATGAATGAATGCCTCACTTGACACACAAGATGAAACGTTTTACTTGTTTGCTGTGCCGTTTTGCTTATTATTTTGCGGCAGTTTCAAAAGCGTGAACAAAAAAAGAATTTAGATAAAATCTCAATAAATAGAAAATCAGGGTCACGCCCTTACCATTATGTACTAGAAGGATCCTCAGTTGTATGTCTATCTGCTTGACAAAGTAGCTAATTTTATTGTTTCGAATGTAATTTGCCGCTAAATTTGAATTCCCCGCCGAATTTCGAGCCATACATTTATGAGTGTCTTCATGGAAACGTGTGTGACTCACTTGATCCACAAGATGAAACTTTTTGCTTGTTTGCTGTGCCGTTTTGCTGTTATTTTTCGGCAGTTTCAAATGCCTGAACAAAAGAGAAGAATTTAGATAAATTCTCAGTAAATAGAAAATCTGGGCCACGCCCTTATCATTATGTACTTGAAGGATCCTCAGTTGTATGTCTATCTGCTTGACAGTAGCTACTTTCGAATGTATTTTGCCGCTAAATTTCAATTTGCCGTCAAATTTCGAGCCACAAAATTCAAAATCGCCCCGAGAGTTGTTTGTCAAATTTGAGCCACAGTCCGAGCCAGAAAATCTTGTTAGTCCCGGAAGTAAGCTTGTGGGCAGTTGTGGGGTAACAAACAATCACGATTTTTTTTTCTTTTATACACAGCCTCTTTGTGGACTCGCGGAAAATAACCTCTGTTTTTCAAATCCCATCAGTAATTACAAACGCTACCAAGTAGTTACAAACAGGGGCGTCACGACCAGGGAGAAGGGGGGGGGGGGGGGGCTTCAAATTTTTTTCTGAAAATCAGTCGATTTTTTCGAAATAGCTGTGCCTTTTTTCTTGAAAACAGTCGTTTTTTGCAAAAACAGTCGGTAAACATTACCAGCCAGTCGGTAAATTCCTTGCCCCCCCCCCCCTCAAACATTTTGGCTAGTAACGCCTCTGGTTTCAAACGCTACCATCCTTGATCCTCCCCCCCCCCCCCCCCGAACACCTCCCCTCCGGCGGGGTATCAACCCTTCAGGAATAGTAAGAACAATATTATAGTAACAAATATAATGGGCCATATCTTTGAATTGTGAGTATTTGACATAGTCGACGTCAAGTAGCAGTCCATTCTTGTAACTTCGGTGATTATTCCTTCAAAGTAAATCAGTAGAATCCCTCAATTTAAAAAAAAATAACAGGTTGTCCGCTCTAGATTTTTCTCCCCAGTCTTGCTTGTCTCCTTTGTTTTTCTCTCTCATTTTCTGTTTTATGTTTAAACTTTCTGTTTTATGGTTAGTTTAAATGGGTAGTTTAAAATACTTTAAGTTTAAAGTTCTGTTTTATGGTTAGTTTAAATATGGCTACTTTAAAGTTTAACTGAAAAGCAAACTTATTTTTGCATACATTTAACTGAACACATTGAGTTATTCGGATTCTGCTAAGAATTTTTTTGATTTTCCACTATCTGCTCTAGTAGTGAGGTTCAGAATATCTACGGCTGTCCCCACAGCGCAATTTCTACTATGACGCAGAATATTTGAATCTGAACACAAACGCGGCTTTTCAGTGGGCTGTAATAAGCTTGGTGAAGACTGCTTAGTGTCTGAACAAAAAAATTCATAAATCTTTTTCGTCAACCACGCGGCACAGGTAGTACTACAAATCTGACTCGGAAATTCCACTATTTGAAAACTGATTATTCGTGTATAGCGAAGCAACGAAGTAACGCATTTTCATCGGGTTTTCAAGCCTCTTTAAGCAAATAAGTGAGGGGTAACAAGACTGTCCCATCTCTGCCCTTTTCAGTTAAACTTTAAGTTTAAAGTTCTGTTTTATGGTATTCAGTTAATCAGTATCCTGTTTTTTTTATAATTAATGAATGGTTAGTGTCCTGTCTTTGCCAACCACACCTTTTGTGCTTTCTGGAAGGATTGTTATAATTTTTTTAGTATCTTTTTTGTTTTAAATATAGTTAGGTGAAACAGTTGAAACTTTCCGTCATTTTGTTACAGATTGTGGCGGCGATCTCTCCTCTGCCGAGGGGTTCATTACGTCTCCTGGATTTGAAAACGGGAGCTTCCCTCGTCGTTCGTTCTGTGAGTGGTCCTACCACAACCTGGACAGTGAGTCGTCGACGACCGTCTTTAACTTCGTCACCGAAGAAATCGACAATGTGACGATCGGTGGAACGTGCGGGAGGTCGAATAATGTGCAGCTAATGCTAGGTAAAGTGAGCCTTAAATGCGTATTTCCTCCGTCTTTACCTTTAGTTGCTGTTAAATGATTGGTCCCATCCTTCACACAATGAACACCACACTGTCAGAAGTTCCATAATAGACAACACAAGGATGCGCGGTTTCAACAGACAGTGCGTAACAGACAACACTTGGGATATTATCTGTTGTTGTTTGAAAAGGAAGAGCCGAAAAACCGCAAACGAAGCATCTGCTAAATTGTCCGACATCATCGACAAACAAACAAGAGCTGGAAGCTCATATGGCACGTGCAAGGCTTAGTCAGAGGATGAAAGTAGGAGTTCGTCAATTCGTGGCTTTGCTGTGATCATTTGTAAGCAAAACCCTTCAGATAGCAATGATCATGCGTCCATGGAAATCACGAGCATGTATAGTTTTGATGCGCACTTGAAGGGCACTAGAGATCCATCTGTATCGAACATTCTTGAAGCGCAAATGATGATAAGCTCATCGGATCATGAGAATGTAGATTTTGCTCATAATTATAGTTTGTACTTTAAGGAATTAAATTGTAAGCAAAACTCTTGAGACAAATGATCATGGGCCCTTGGGGACCATGAATATGTATCGTTTGGTCAAAAGTATTTTTTTCACTTTTCGGTTAAGATCCGGACTTTAAGGGTGCTAAAAATTCAATTTTGAGCGAAACCCTTACGGCAAAAATGATCATCGGCTCATGGGATCATGAAAACGTTTGTTTTGATTAAAAGTATTGTTTGTACTTTGCGGTTAGGATTAGCACTTTAAGGTTTTAAGCCAATCTCTAAGTCTCTTATCTCCAAGCCAAGTTGCATCAGCCTAGCACATCTGGAAGTTCCTTAATTCGCGACCAACGAGATTTCCGGTTCCCCCTCCAGGTCCCCGCACCAGTTATCGGCGAGGTTATCGGATCCGGGGTCCGATTTGAAACTGAAAATCCGAGACACTTTTTCTTAACACTTGTCAAGTTTCACGCATGTCCGATTACCCGTTCCAAACTTATGTATGTTACTAGTTACTCAACTAAACTCTGACTCATGGATCATGAGCATCCGAAACTGAAATCTATACCAAGAAAGTCAGAAAACAATCAGACAAAAGTTTAGTAGAGCATTTGTTGCCAAAATCCACAAACTGTATTTATGTCTGCATTTGCCTTGCCATACAAGCCTTGTTTGCCGAGTGGTCTAGCGCCTTGCTTCCATGAAAGAGGACGACGGATCGATACCACATTTGGACATTTTTCTTTTGCTCCCCTTTTGCTACCCTTGTTCCTAGTTTCCGGACTCCCGGATCCGGGGAAAGTCGGATCGGGGATCCGGACTTGAACTGTGGTACCTGAGACAGGAGGTCGTTCGAAATATCAGGTTTCATTAAGATCCGATTCCCCGTTCAAAAATAAAAAAAATAGTCAATATTCTGGACTCCCCCTCCCTCCACTCCCCCCACGGTGGTCGAATCGGGGAAGTGACTATTTCCAAGTTAGTTTGGTCGGGTCCCTGATATGCCTGCCAAGTTTCATCGTCCTAGCGCTTCTGGAAGTTCCCTAACTCGAGATGAGTGGCCTGACATACCGACCGACCGACTGACCGAAAAGTGATCGGTATATGGCACTTGAGCAGAGCTGCAAGTGCCATAAAAAGTCAGCACATGCTTTTTCGGCTGTTTTGTTACTCTTCCTGGCAACACTTGTTATGCATAATATTTCATGCATAACGGTTTCAAACACAACGGATAACATCCCAAGTGTTTACGAATTGTCTGTTGAAACGTCGCATCCTTGTGTTGTCTGTTATGAAACTTCTGACAGTGCAGTATTAGGAAGTACTTCAAAAACTACGTGGGCACAAACTCGATGTTCTAATTGGTTCTTTAGTTAAGTACAACTGTCTTGGAGTACTTAATACTTTGTACTTAAAGTTTGACGGAACTGGGCTGTGATCCGACAGTCTAGTTTCACTTCACTTATTTACTAGGCCTGAAAAGCCGATAAAAATGCGTGACTTCGTTTGTCCGCTATCCAAAGATAACCGATTCCATCGAATGAGCTTATTCTTTCGAGGTACCTCTATGTGCTTGTCCCTTGCTTGAAATATTTACCAACTACAAATGTAAGCCATTGCCGAAAAATCAGGTCAGGATTCACGATTCAACAACTTTACTAAACAAAAATTTATTCCGGCTTGACGACCGGTTACAAACAAAGCACATACGTGCTTGAAAAATGCAACCAGTACACAGTTACTTCCATTTGTTCAAACAATGTTTACAACGGGTACGTCAGCTACGATTCTTCATCAGCGATATTTCGGCCCTTTTTGGCAAGGGTCTTCGTCAGGCTGTCAATCCTCTGGTTCAACTTTGGGGAAGGAAACAAACCTGTAATCAAAAACTTCAGTTGGTTTGTCACTTGTCCTTTCCTTCCGGCCAAGTTGGATCATTGTCTGCATGTCTGGGCTGTGCAAGTTCCGTACTTCGTAGATAAATATTCTTTGTGCCCAAGCTAACTTTGAAACATTTATTCAAACAAGGCAAGGCCAAAAAGGGTCGAAATATTGCTGATGAAGAATCGAACCTGACGTACCCGTTGTAAACATTGTTTGATTAAATGTTTCAAAGTCAGCTTGGGCTCAAAGAATATTTATTTACTGCCATATTATATAAGTAACCAACCTTCATTAAAATAAACTAAAAATTAAACAATTAATTTGTCAATTAGTCCTCTCTCGTCTTCCAAACCCTCCACTCACCAACTACCCTCAAGGAGATGTTTCTTTAACCGATTTTTAAATTTGTTGATTAACTTATCATTTTCCTACTTTCTAGAGGCGTTACTTTTCTGAGCTTAGCATCTTTGACCCTGGAAGTGCAGTCCTTTGTTGAAATTCAAACTGTTGGTGTCTGGGTGAATTATGGGCTGGCGTGCAACCAGCGCACACTCTGAACGTTATTCGTAAGTGTCCCGGGTGGAAACAAAAATACAAATAAGCTGCCTTTGTTTCTTTTTGTCCTTTTTTAATACTTCACAGGGAAACATTATGATGGGAAATAAAGTGGTTGATTAATGGATAAACTTAAACTAATTGATGCACGATCTGACTTCCAGCTGACCTTCGTGACTTTTTTTCCGCAGGTTCTGGCCCTGCTACAAGGGACGTCCAGTCCTTCATTACGTCCTGTTATACTAGGACAGAGCCATATTTTGTGTACTCGCCGTACGCGTATGCCAAGATTGGTTTTAGTGTAAGTAGAACTCCCTGTTCCTTTGGCGCGTTCGTCGCGCTCCTAGAGCGTGTTCCACCATTCTAACAATAGTAACTATTTCCGTTCCAACCTCACGAAAAGCTACTACGCTGATCGTTCCAACCTTTTCGAAATAGTAACTATTTACTTACCATGCCCGGGAGCGTAGTAACTACAGATCTCTGTAGCGTGATTGGCTAGATTATCCGGTGATTTTACCAAAAATTTAAAAATGCGTTCAAGCCTTGACGACAAGAAACCAAAATTCGGGACGTCGTGCGGAGTAACTACGGTAAGTAGGGTCGAACACGCTCCTAGTTAGATTCTGGATTTGGGGGACCCAGAATGTTAGTGGCGAGATACCTGTAACATAGTAAAGTTTGTCCGTCCGTCTGTATGTCTGCCTGTCCGTCCGTCTGTATGTCTGTCTGTCCGTCCGTCCGTTAGCATGATAATTCTCGAAGCGGTTGAGATAGTCTATTCAGACTTGGTGTGAGGATCCTTTGGGCCAAAGTACAAGTCAAATTTGTTGATGGGTCCTATACCCCCTACATTTAGGGGTGGGAATCGGGATTTCAATCTAGTGGGCAAAAATTATTATTTGTTCAAGGTGATTATATTGTCGGTTTGGAATGCAGGAGACATACCTCACGTCCTGTATACTGCAACTTTTAGGAGACTATTCACCAAATCAGACAAAAAACAAATCCGGTCAAGAGTCTATCGTTTTTCCAAATATATATTGCGCCCCCCCCCCCCCCCCCTCCCCCTTGGACGAGAAACTCCAAAATTTCTAAGTCGTTCTCAAATTAGTGAGCCACTAACAACAGTGGGGAAACAAATAGAATCTTATAGCCAAAATATTGATCATGACTGGAAAACCCTCTTGGTTTAGTTGTATGGTAAAAGTCATATAGTGTATTTCGTAAGTTACCGTATTCTTTTTCGTGTTTTCCTTTAATTTTCTCTTTTTTCCTTATTGTTTACTCCGTCTTCGTGCCTTGTGTTTATTTTGACGGGACGAAATTTATTTTCTTGTCTGCTCGCCCGTAATCCTGCCAAAACGGCCGGATCTTTTTTTTTCTTCTGAAGTCGATTAGCGGTTCGGTTTGGGGTGAGGAGGCACGCCGAAGCCATATCTGAACTTGATTTTATTGACGGAAAATCATTTCGCCCAGAATCCGGCCAAAACCGGAAAGGTTTTGTTCCAAATTCGAGATCAGGCTCGAAATACTGGGTAAAGATGTAATACCGTATACAGAAAGATGTATACCCTTGGACCTCGGTCCTGTAGGCTACTGTATTCGGTAACGTAGGGGATGATCATGGGGTCTATCCCCTTGGGCGTTATAGAGTCAAACGAACTAGAGTGCGAGTATAGGTTTAATAACTGTTTCAACTTACTCAATACATGGAGTGCATACACTTGTTCACTGGACTTAAGACTATGGTGATAAAGAACGTAACTAATACCCTAATGGCTGAAGAAGTAGGGGTTTGCCGGGAAATCTTAGCTTCTCCTTTCCCCTTTTTATTAGTCTGGAACTTTGCCCCTTTCCTTTTAGTCGACGCTCACGTGCTTTTTTTTTATGAAATTTGATATAGGTTGAGAATCAGAGGATTGCAGTTGTCCATCACCAGGCTTTTTGAGCCTTCCCCGGGCGGTTGCGTTTTTTATAGTTTATTTTGTATTTAGTAGTAAATAAAGCAAGTCAAGTCAAGAAAAAGTTAAATAAAATAAATAAATAATTACTCTTTTGCTTCAGAGTAAAGATACGGTCTTCCGTGGATTCAACATGACGTACAAAAGAAACCCGTGTGGAGGGACACTGAGAGACGCCGCGAACATCTCTTCACCTGGATACCCGAGCAACTACCCTCTCAGTATCGACTGCGTTTGGCTCTTTGATTTCACAGAAGAAGGAGGAGTTCCACACGTGAGTTAAGCTGGGTCTACGCCGGCAATCGGAAGCCATCGCCATTTTCTGCGGTTTTGAGCCAATATTCTTTGTCACGGGAGTTCTCACCGGTGGTCTCCGGTTTTTCTTATAAGCCGTTTTTGCATCCACCGGTGACGTCTCACCAGTCTTATAAACCGTTTTTGAACTAACCAGTGTCCGGTTTTATCTCACCAGTGCGGACTAACCAGAACCTGCTCGTGAGCCCGGCTTCAGCGAGGAGTTAGCCAGTTTTCATCAACTCACAGGTGAAACAAAAAAACGCGTTTTAAGGGAAGAACCGGACACTGGTGACTAAACACCAGAGACAGCCGGGAGTGCAACGAACGCAGCTAATGAGAGCACGCCGGGTCTGGACAAGCACGGTTGCGTTGGCCTTACGATTGCTAATAGGGGACCAATTTTAGTTGTA
The DNA here is from genome assembly GCA_030848855.1 of Branchinecta sandiegonensis. Classification (NCBI taxonomy): domain Eukaryota; kingdom Metazoa; phylum Arthropoda; class Branchiopoda; order Anostraca; family Branchinectidae; genus Branchinecta; species Branchinecta sandiegonensis. The sequence goes on along the minus strand of JAUPMV010000017.1, from coordinate 3,552,340 downwards.
ATAATCTTCTGGGTTTCTGAGTGCTGGTCGTTCATAATACTCCATATGACGAAGACCAAAACACGCCAGGCTCCTCAGGAAGAACGATAAAAACGTCTCACTAACGACTCAAACATAACAACTCAAATCCTGTGTCAGTCATTTCAGTTCAATTCAATTCATTTTTATTTCAACACCAAGTACTGACTAGCCAAATAGCAGGTGGTAACGTCAAACATGCATTAAAAGCTAACCAAAATTGTCAACATATTAGAAAGTGGTATAATTACAAATAAAATACTGAGAACAAACATTATAAAAAATAACGATTGGGATAATAGACAACGGGGGGTAAAATACTAACCTACTAATTTCTGTTACGTAGGGAAACAAAGGAGGGGACAAAACTGTTCTTGTATCTCACGTGTCGGCAAAACACTGGTTGAAGGGTAGGGACTGGTTCGGAAGCTTGTCTTTGAGGCCTCTCTCTTTCTGTTGTAAAGTGGGGGGGGGGGGGGCAAGATGTCGCGAGGGACTGGGGTTCAGAAGAGTCTGGACACCAAACTTTAAGCACAAATTTCCACGACGATGATACAGGGTTGTCAGATTATTATTTTTGAGGAAATGGGTATAAGGGACTTTCAGAGATTTATCCGTTATTAGGAGAGCTCGCTATTGTATATATCACGGCGATCGCTGGGGACAGCTGTGGTGCCGCTTCCGGCTCTTGCGCTAGGTACACGGCGATTTTGCATCGGCAAGGAGAGTTAGTCATCAAGAGCATTGCGCGTTGTATGCGCTTCTTCTATCTTGTTCTTGTATTACTTTTATCTTTTCCGTATTTCAATTGTTTGTAGGGATATTCTACTAAATAGGGGACTGAATGGCATGGTAGGAGGAACGAGTACTAAAAAAGTTCTAAAACGGGAACGGCATAATAAAAAGAGTAGTGCTGCACCAAGTCACAAGCTGCTAAAAAGAGGACGATGCACCGTCCCATCCTCCTTTTAGTCGATCGGTTGGGCACGAGATCGAAAAAAAGCCCGCGCGAAAAATAAGCCTTCTATTTGTCCCTTCTCTTGGCCGATCGGCTGGGCACGAGCTGGGGTCGAGGACTCGTCCCCACCAGTCGACTAAAAGAAGGAACAGAAGTGCTAGGACTGGGGTCCTTGCCCTCATCGTGAGCTGGCATAATGTAGAACTCGTGACCAACCGATCGACTAAACGGATGAAGGGGGTTCGTCTCTTCAGCGGCTTGCCTCCTGGGACAGCGTTCCTCTTTTAGTATGCTGTTCCGTTTTTACTACGCGTTCCTCTTTTTAGTACGCGTGTCGCTGGCACCAACCCCTTCCGTTCCGTTCCCGTTCCCTCTTTTAAACGATCCCTGTACGTTCAGTCTTGCTTACGCTTGGTTCACACTGCTGCGATTTCGCGCAAAATTTCGCATCATGCGACATACGACACAAATCGTGCGACAAGCAACGCAGAACTTTGCATTTTTTCACAGTGTCGGATGCGTTGAAATATTTCAACTGATCCGACATAACGTATGCGATTCTTAAGGAAAAGTAAAGAAAAAACAAAGGCAAGAAATTGTTCTACCTTGATCTGACTGTAACCCTAACATTGCTGAATGCATAATATCTTCTGCCTAAACTCATATTAACCTGTTTTGAACAAGATGACATATGGGGTTTGACTGAAAATTTTCTAATGCTGGGTGGTATTCAGATGGGTAATCTCCCCGCATCTTCAGAGGTTGTTTCCTCAAGGGTTTCTTTGTCGTTTTGCAGAATAATCTCGACGAAAAATTTCGTTTTCTATTTGCGTCTGCGTGGTAGTGGGAAGGTCCATGCGGTTCTGTCGAACGTCGGAACATCAAAGAAAATATCGTGTCGCATTTGACACAGCAGTGTGAACCAAGGCTTAGCCGCGCGGAGTTACTAGGACACCGCGTAGGGAAGGTGTACGAATGGTTTGTAGCCAAGTGGTTAAAAGGTGAAATTCTTTGCAAATTAGACCGCGACAGTACGGCAACAGACCGAAGTCGTCTACAATCCATTACCTAGTCAGTTTAATTGATTATATTTTAAAGTTTAACATTTAATTGAGTACACTGAGCTATTTGGATTCTTCAAAGGGATTTTTTTTTATTTTCCACTATCTGCTCCAGTTGTGACGTTCATAATATCTACGGCCGTCCCCACAACGAAAATTCTACTGTGTCGCGGGAATTTTTTTAATCTCAACACAAACGCGGCGTTTAGTGGGCAGTTGTGAGGTTGGTGGAGATTGCATAGTGCATTAACAACAGAAAAATCATAAATCTTTCTCGTGAGGAATACAACAAAAATATTACTGAAGGGGTCGACTTAATTAACCACAAAGTACTCGTGGAAAAGCTAATTAAACTAAATATAAGCCCCTACTTGATTAAAATTATTTTTTGGTTCCTCCAAAAAAGAAAACAAAAAAAACAAGTAAGAGGGTGTTTTTTCGGAAGAAAAGATTTTTTTTTGAGTGCCACAGGGGACTCTTTTGGGTCCTCTTCTATTTTTGGCAGTGATAAATGATATTGCAGTGGATGAGGAAAACCGTTGGAAGTATGTAGACGACTTGAGTATTGTTGAAATCTGTCATAGTTCCCAAATGAGTAATGCTAAACTAATAATCCAAGAGGTGGCGGACGAGGCACAGAATAGCGACATGAAAGTCAACTTCGCAAATACAGGGGTTTTAACTATCTCTTTCCTAAAATCGAAACCTGCTTTCGAAGAAAAAATCGGGAAAATGACGGCAGAGAAAATTAAGCTACTGGGTGTTACCATAATCCCAGATCTAAAATGGGAAGCGCACTGTCAGGACATGCTGAAACGTGCCATTGCGGGATTACAAACTCTAAAACTCCTTTCTAAAATGAAAATGCCCGAATGTCACCTACTACGAGTTTATACTTCTTTCATTAGATCCACCCTAGAATACGAGCGCCTGTTTGGCACTAATCGCAAATTTGGTTTATAACCACGAAAGCCGATTTGTACAATAAACTTTCTATCTATCTATCTTTCTATCTAAATACTCCTCGTAATCAGGTGTGTATAATTGTGAAGACAAATATAATTCAATCTGTCTTAACAAAGACCTGTGCTGGCGTATGACAGTGATGCCTCTAAGATACCCTATACAGGGGATCCTTCGCAGTTCTTGATCTTCAGCTTAGAACGAACTACCAATACTAGTCGCGGTTTTTTTTTCAAAAAGAGATAACCGGCCTCTCTCCCAAGACCTCTGTCCTTCCTGCTAAGTGTAGCCTAGCCTATGTAGTTGTATGAATTGATATGTAATAGTGGAGAATACTATTATTAATGTGCCTCAGACTGGGCCAATCTTAAGCAGTAGTGTCCAGTAGCATCTTGTCTTTCTTCCTAACAAAGCTTGTTATGCATAACGTTTTCAAACACACCAGATAACATCCGTAATGTTATCTGTTACGCATTGTCTGTTGAAACCGCGCATCCTCTTATTGTCTGTTATAAACTTCTGACAGTGTAGCGGAGATTATTATTTTTATAGAAAGAATACCGTCTTCTGCTTTGAGCAGCTTACTATGTTTAAAAAATGGCTAAAAACGGAAAAAGTCAGCCACGGTGTTCGTCAGCGATGTTTCGGCCCTTTTTGGCAAGTTTCCTCGTCAGGCTATTGCTGGAAGAAAAGGACCTTCAATGAGATAGCATCCAGTCTTGTGAACAGTAGCATGCAGTGGTAACAGTGGTAACTTTATGCTATCAAAACTTACAACTATAACTAATTCTTGAAAAATTCTTGTCGGGCATGGAGTTGCCAATTTCCTTCTCCCTTTCCTTTCTCACATAGTCTTTTTTCAAGCAAAAACAGGAAAACGAACCAAGGCCTTGGTAGATTGGTTGCAAAAAACGCGACTAATCTTTAATGGGGGATGTTAAGACCTTATACAAAACCATGCCGTGCGGCTAAGTGTGCTGTTGTTCATTCATTCATTATAGGTAACCTTGAGTGACTTTGACCTCGGATCAGGCTCCGATTGCTCTTCCACCTACCTGTCAATTCGCAGCGGAGCATCGGAGTCTTCGCCTGAAATCGATCGCTACTGCTCTTCGAATTTACCGCCATTGAATCAGGCCATAGTTCCATCATCATCATCAATTTGGATTCACTTACATGTCGCTGCTGATGTCCCGAAGAAGGGATTCAGTGCGAATGTCTCCCCTGTCAACAACGGTAAGAAATATAAATGAACAATACAGTTATTGTACGCTATATACAGTTACTCTTACTTATTCTGCCTTTTTAGGGCACTTGCCTTCCGGCCAAGTGCCGCACACCAGTCACTTTTCCGTCGGTTGGTCGGTCGGTTAGTCCGGTGATGGCGAGTTAGGGTACTTTCAAATGTGCTAGCTCGATGAAACTTGGCAGGCGTATGAGGGACCCGACGAAACTAACTTGGAAATAGTCACTTCCCCGATCCGACCACCGTGAGGGGAGTGGAGGGAGGGGGAATCGGGAATATTGACATATTTATAACTTCTGAACGGGGAGTCGGATCTTGATGAAACTTGAAATTTGGAAAGACCTCGTGTCTCAGATGCCACACTTCAAGTCCGGAATGTATCCGGTGATTTGGGGCTGGAGTTGGAGGGGGGAACCGGAAACTGTGGGACATGCCCATAGTTGACGGATCGGGATGAAACTCGGTAGGAAAAACAAGCACAAGCCCTAGACACATAGCTGACAAGACCGGACTGGATCTGACCACTGTGGTGAGTTAGAGGGAGTAATTATATTAAAGGAGATATATTTATGTAAGCTAAATGCTGGAGCCAGGGACAAAGAATGGGACTCACTTGTATATTTTGTATTAATCCAGTCACTTGCTTCCAGGTTGTGGTGGCTACTTTCATGGTTCTTCTGGTTCTCTCCAGTCTCCATCCTACCCTGGCCGCTACCCGCACAACACAGAATGTGTTTGGGTAGTGCAAATGGAGCCTGGATTCCGTTTGCTGGTCAATTTCACTGAGAGGTTTGATTTGGAGAATAGCACAGATTGTCGCAACGATTATGTGGAGGTGAGTTAGCTACGAAATTTCGCCATTCTGTCTTTTTTTTTTCAAATGCAATTTAATAACTAATAAGCAAATACCTATTTGACTCCGCTAACCGGATAAATCAGCTGAGAATTATTCTGTTTCGGACCTTCTTGGCAATTAAGGGTTGTATATCAGACACGAAGTAAATTTAAGAGATGAATATCTAAGAGTTGTAAATACAATTTACTTTATTAATTAGGGTATAGGCTAGATTAAGCACAGCACAAAATTGAAGTGGTGCACGATATAAAGCATGGGTGACGAAAGGTAACGGTCGGTTGAATGAACGTTCAGCAATAAGTACCGTACTTGACTCCTCCTCAAGGTGTGATAACCACTACTTGACTCCCCCCCAAGGAGGAGCCAACTCTTACCCATCCGCCAATCCTGGGGACCGAGGGGCTGAGCCAAGTAGATAACGTTTGTACCGTTAAGTCTGGTGTTGGGCCGAGTTGGGTTTGCTAAGTGAAGAGAATAACTGATATGACCAGTGACAAGTTACCAGCAAAAAACAGCTTGATACCATGGTAGTCAGCAAAACAAAAAGACACAAAAAATACTTTAGCGGTAAGAATCAACAAATCTTCATTTTTAGGAACCTATCTCACCCTCTCCACTCCCAGATCCTCCCTTTCCCCTACCAAAACGTTAGAAATCGACCATAACGAATTGCAAGTTCTAGGATACCCAAACCAAAGATCGTGTCTCTGGTCTTATTATCTTTGACCCAAACAGTCCTGTATCGACAAAACACGTCAGATCTGCAAAAAGTTTTATTTCGTAGTTCGTGAAACTTCTAATCTTTATTGGTTTTTAAGTGTATTGACACGCTTTCATATTTTTTTTTCAATTATCGCACATTTGGTTGTTTAACGACGAAAGCCAAAAGAAATAGAAAACCGTAATTTTCGGTTTTTTTTTCTTGATCAGTTAGTTATCCCTCTAAGATGATGTGCTAGCGATAAATATAGTTTCGGATATTTCGGTTGCACTTCCGGCAAACCGTCCTCAGCGAAAAAAACAACTAAATCGTAAGGTCCAACACAATATCAACAGAAAAAAAATGTGGGACCAAAAAAACATAAAACGACATGTAACTAAAAACCAGAAGAACGATGCGATTGAATGATATACAAATACAAATAAAATAACGAGTGTTAAAATGTGTGTTAAACGTGTAATTGTACAAATCTGTGGTTATTTCACAATTCTGAAAACCCCAAAAATTTATATTTCTTTTGCAATGAATGGTCAGCTTGACTTCAAATCTTATTTTCCACGAAAGCCAATTTTTAAAATAAACTTTCTATCTTTCTTTTCTTTCTAGATCTTCGAAGGGAACGAGGAGGAAGTTTGGACATCCCTTGGAAAGTTTTGCGGAAAGCACAACCCAGGTTTCGTCGTCACCAACAGCCAATCAGCGAAGATCGTCTTCAGAACGAATGAGAACGTTGATGCTGACGGCTTCAAGGCAAGTGATAATCTAGTAATTTGTATGGCACTTGCCCTTCGGCCAAGTGCCATATAGCGATTGTAATTTCTGTCCGTCAGTCGGTCTGTCGGTCGCGGTTTTGCTAGTTCGGGCACTTCCAGATAAGCTAAGACGATGAAACTTGGCAGGCATATCAGGGACCGGACCAGATTAAATAAGAAATAGTCGCTTCCCGGTCCGACCATCTGGAGGGGAGTGAAGGGAGGGGGAATCCGGAAAAACTAAGAAAAATGAGATATTGTTAGCATACGAACGGTTGATTGGATCTTAATGAAACTTGATATGTGGGAGGACCTCGTGTCTCAGACGTTCCATTGTAACTCCAGACCGGATCCGGTGACATTGGGAGGAGTTGGTGGGGGAAACCGAAATCTTGGAAAACGCTTAGAGTGGAGAGATCCGGATGAAACTTGGTGTAAAGAACAAGCACAAGTCCTAGAGATGACTGATATAAACGGAACGGATCCGCTCACTTTGGGGGAGTTGTGGGGGGGGGCTGAATTTCTAGTGATCCTGCGTGTTCGGTGCTTCGTGCTGTGCTAGGATGATGAAAATTGGCAGGCATGCCAGGGACCCGACCAGATTAAATAGAAAATACTAACTTCTCCGATCCGACCATCTGGGGGGGGGAGTGGAGGGAGGGGGGGAGCCAAAGATTGAAGTATTTTTAACTTTCGAACGGGTGCTCGGATCTTGATGAAAGTTGATATTTAGGATGACCTCGTGTCTCAGACGTCTCACTTTAAATCCGGACCGGATCCTACTACGCTGGGGGGAGTTGGAGGAGGGAACCGGAAATTTTGAGAAACGCTTAGAGTGGAGAGATCGGGATGAAACTTGGTGGGAAAAACAAGCACAGTCCTGGATACGTCATTGACATTAACGGACTGGATCCGGGCATTGTGGGGGAGTTGGGGGGGGGGGGTCGGATTTCTAGCGATACCTCGAGTTCGGAATACTTCCGGATGTGCTAGGGCGATGAAACTTGGCAGGTACGTCAGGGATATGACTTGAGAATAGTCGTTTCCCCGATCCGACCGTCGTGGGGGGAGGAGATGGATGGGGAGTCCGGAATCTAGTTGCATGCATAACTTTTGAACGGGTGATCGGATTTGAGTGAAACTTGTCAGGTGGAAAGAGATATCACCTAAGATGTTCAGTGTCAAGGCCGGGTCGGGTGTGGGGGGATGGGGGGGGGGACTCAAGATACGCTTAAAGCAGAGGGATTGGGACGGGACTTAATGGAGAGAACACGCATTAGGCCTAGGTACGAAATTGACGGAGCCAGATCGTTTCGGGGCTGTGTGTGGGGGGGGGGTTGAGGGGCTGAAGGGGGTTTCCTTGGAATTCCGGTAGTCGTGAGTCAGAATAGCTCAGAGGTACTAAGACAACGAAACTTTGCAGGCATATTAATGACTCGACTTAATTGACTTAAGAACCTGACACAACATACCCCCAGAATCTTCCGTCCCTAGATCCGAGCATTTGGAGGGGGGGCGATGGAGGGAAATATAGAAGTTGACTTCTGCAAATTGCGAACGAGTGTGGTCTGATTCGAGTGAAACTTAAGAGGAAATAAGAATCGATGACCTAGACATGTAAAACATGCATTTGAACTATATGCGACCACGGTTGGGGGAATGTTGGGGGGGGGGGGACTTTTGACATGGACAAAAACCAAACGGATGGACCGAATGAGATGCAAGTTCAACAATGCCGAGTTTATGCGGCCTAGATTTGTTATTTGGCGTCCAGGCCGGATTCGGCCAAGGTGTGGGGGGGGGGGCCTTAAATTTGCAGATAGGCTATGCTCCGATTTCAATAAAATTTGATGGACTGGAAGAGGGGGTTAAGAGATACGACGTTTATGTTTTCAAGTCCTCTTCGGCCACAGTTGGGGGAGTTGGAGGGAGATTGCCGGAAAATTTGAGGCTCGCATAGGGTTCAAACGAGTGCATCAATTTAAATGAAACTTGGAATGTCGAGAGAGCATTTACCCTAGATGACATATTTTAGGGTCCGAAAATTGTCCACAAATGATCAGATTCGAGTGAAACTGATTGATGCTATAAAGGAGATGATCCGTTTTTTAGTCCGAACCAGATTCGGCCACGGTAAGGAGTGATGGAGGGAGTACCGGAAATAGTGTAGCACGTCTAGGGAACAGTCCTGCGCATTTGCTACTGATAATCCGAGACGATGACGGAAGTGCTCGGAATTTAGTGAAACTAAATATCCTATTTCTATTTCCGAACCGCATTTTTGGGTGGCGGGTGTATTTTGTGACGTTCTCGTCTACTTTCTTTTACAGCCTACTCGTAACAAGTGCCATATGAGCTCGTAGGTCTTAGTTTTTTAAATCTGATATATTTATATTAATATGTCGATGGGTAAGGTGCAGGAAGGTAAAAAGGAAATAGGTTAGTTATTTTGTATATTGAGAGGTAAGGTTGTGTCTGAAAGTAGGAGCAGTGACCACTCTGTGTTTTATGTTTAAAATGTGAAGATTGTGGTTCTCGGCGTCCAGGACTGGACTTGGTGTTTTGATTATGTGCGATTTGTCTTCTTATTTGTTAATAAACCCATTGAACTTGAACTTGAACATGTATGTATGACGATTTCGACAAATTTGAATTTCATCATGATAGTTCGAAAAGAATAAAAGAATATTCAGAAAAGAATATTCAGAATATTCATTTTTTTATAAAATGAATATAAAGAATATATAAACCTGAACCTGAACCTGATATCTATCTATCTATCTATCTACTTCAGCTTACGATAATTGATCTTCTCCTTAATAGTGCCAAAACAGTGCCAAATTTGAGTTTTAGCGGGATGCGGGCTACCGACCTTGACACTCGTTCACAAATTCGGGGAAGTTCAAATTCTCACTCCTTTACACTCGTCGAAACAGAGGTACAGAAAAAATATTTGTGCGGTGACGATTATTGTGCCTGACCAAAAACGCAAAGTTCAATAAATATGCTACGGAAGCTCGTTTTGAAATACATTAGTTGCGTTTTTGCGGATACCATGGTATCTGTTACCACGGTAACTGGATCTGCAATTAGTCGTTTTTGCAGTTACCGTTGTATCTGATATGTGGTTGCTCTGCAAAAACGACAATTGCCGAAATTGCGCTTTTCGAAGTCATCCCAAAAGAAAAACTGATATTCAGTCACATCACTGAGTGCCAAGCTTCTTTCCCCTCCAATTTGACAAAATTGATGAAGTAAGATGACTTTTCAGGTACCACGATTGGTTGAAAATCTGAAAATCAGATATCACGATAACTGGCCAGATACCACGATAACTGCAAAAACGCCTTTTGAGCGTAGGATCAGATAACTGCAAAAACGACTTTAGACCGTGGTATCAGATACCATGGTATCTGCAAAACGCAACTATTATCATCCCATTAATAACCTTGATTAGCTGTAAAATTCAGTTACTAATGTCGTCACGAGGGACGTGCTTTTAAGAGCGTGTTCCATCCTACTTACCGTAGTTACCACGCATGACGTCACAAATTCTGCCTTTTTGTCGTCAAGGCTGGAACGATTTTTCTATTTTCCAGCGGAATATCATGCAACGGGTGAATCCGACCAATCACGTGACAGAGATTCGTGGTTACTACGCTTACCACGCTCCCGAGCGTGGTAAGCAAATAGTTACTATTAGTTACTATTTCGAGAAGGCTGGAACGGTCAGCGTAGTAACTTTTCTTGAGGTTGGAACGGATTTAGTAACTTATAGTTACTATTGGTACAAGGGTGGAACACGCTCTAAGTCTCTTGTCTACAAGGGTGTAAACAAACGGAGTTTTTCAAAAAGAGTTAAGGGGTACTATTTTCCTCCATCAACCGAACAGGAGCCACTTCCTGCATTATCCTTTTCTTTGAGTGGCAAGGTTTGTATTAATAATGGAGCCAGTTAAAGCGTCTTAGGCTTCCGTTTATTCAGAACTGCTGCCTCAAGCTTAATCCCTTTGTGTTCCATCTTTTCATTCTCCATGCCCCTTCCCTCCCCCGCACATCTCTCACCTCGACAAGGTCCCTGTCGAAGCAACCTCCTCTTCTGAACCTCAACCTGAAAACCCACCATACTTAGTTCGTCTACACAGTCATTTCGGAATTTCTCTATGTTTGCACTACCCATTCAGACAGGGTTGCCACATTTCGCACGATAGTGTGAATTGTCACTCTGTTTTGTTTGTGTCACTCCTGTCCTACGCAGGACTAAAAAATCACTCTTTTTCTGATTACGTCCAAACAAGGGCGTCCCGAGGGGGGGGGGCGCAGCGCCCCCCCCCCCCCTCCCTAAGTTTTCGGCATTTGGTCAAATTTTCGCACGTGATGCCCTTTTCATAAAATCGTTTGTCCCCGCATTTCCAAATTGGGTGATTTTACGTGTGTATTGGTCCCCTTTCTTTATTGAATTTGCCAATTCATCCAACTTTTGTTCAGTCCTCAGCGATTTCACCGCGTTCGGTTGGTGATTTATCCTGTTTATTTGGTCTCATTCGTTAGCGAATTCGGTAATTCACCGGACTTTTCTCAAGTCCGTATCTGTTCTATCTCATTCGGTCAGTCCATTTCATAATTCGGTCATTAATCAGATTCATTTGGTTCTGATTCGTGACTGAATTGGATAATTTATCCAACTTTTGTTCAGCGATTTCGCCGCATTCGGTCCGTCTCTGCGTAAAGTCGGTGATTTAACCTGTTTATGTGGTCGCATTCTTTACCGAAGTCGGTAATTCGGTCAGTCCATTTCATAATTAAGTTCGGTGAGATTCATTTGGCTATGATTCGTTGCCGAATTCGGTAATTCATCGGATTTTTCTGTAGTCCGTTTCTGTTACTAGACTTTGGTTATTTTAGGTGGTTCTAAACACCCACCACCACTTATTATATTGCGAAATTCGGTTGTTATACCGCTCTCGATCTGTTCCTTTTTATCGCACTTGCCCTTCGGCCAAGTGCCATATAGCGATTGTAATTTCTGTCCGTCAGTTGGTCTGTCGGTCCCGGTTTTGCTACTTCGGGCACTTCCAGATCAGCTAGGACTATGAAACTTGGCAGGCATATCAGGGACCCGACCAGATCAACTTACAAAAAATTATTTCCTCAATCCGACTTTCCCCGGATCCGGGAGTCCGGAGACTATAAAGCAAAAGCGGAGCGAAACGTAATAAAAAGAGCGCTGCCCAAATCCGGGATCGAACCACGGACCCCTGAGTCGTGCAGCCAGTGCTCTACCACTGCGCGAGTAAGACCACGTGAAACGCGTCCACATAAGCTAGGACAATGAAACTTGGCATGAATACCAGGGAACCGACCAGATTAACTTGGAAATAATCACTTTCCAGATCCGATCATAGTGGGGGGAGTGGAGGGATGGGAAATCCGGAAACTATTAACATGCGTAACTTTGGAAAGGGTAATCGAACATGCTTGAAACTTGACATGTGTCAAGGACAAGTGTTTCGAATATTCAGTTTCAAATCCGGACCAGCTAGTTCGGGCACTTTCACATAAGCTAGGAAGATAAAACTTGGCAGGCATATCAGGGACCCCAATTGATTAAGTTGTAAATGGTCACTTCCGCCATCCGAGCACCGTGGGGGGAGTGGGGGGAGGGGGGATCCGGAATCTTGAGGTATTGATAACTTTTGAACGGGTGATCGGATCTCGATGAAAATTGATCTTTGGAAAGACCTCATGCCTCAGGCAGCCCACTTAAAATCCGGACCGGATCCGGTGACATTTGGGGGGAGATGGAGGGGGCAACCGGAAATCTTGGGAAACGCTATGAGTGGAGGGATCGAGATGAAACTTGGTGGGAAGACACCTAGCAAATACTAGATACATCATTGACATTACCGAGCCGATTCGGGCACTGTGGGGGGAGTGGAGGGAGGGGGAATCCGGAATCTTGAGGTATTTATATCTTTTGAACGGGTGATTGGATCTCAATGAAACTTGATATTTGGAAAGACCTCGTGCCTCGGACGACCAACTTCAAATCCGGACCGGATCCGGTGACTTTCGGGGGGAGCTGGAGGGGGCAACCGGAAACCTTGGGAAACACTATGAGTGGAATGAGCAAGATAAAACTTGGTGGGAAGACACCAAGCAAACACTAGATACATCGTTGACATAACCAATTCGGGCACTTTGGGGGGACTTGGGGGGGGGGGGGGATTATGTTGATTCCACGAGTGTGGTACTTCCTGATGTACTAAGACGATGAAACTGGGCTGGCGTATCCAGGACTCGAATAAACTGACTTGAGAATAGTCGTTTGCATGATCTGACCATCGTGGGGGAGTGGAGGGATAGGGAATCCGGAGTCTAGTGGCATTCATGACTTTTGAACGGGCGATCCGACCTGAATGAAACTTCGCAAGTGAAAAGAGGTGTGGTCTCAGATGATCCATTTCAAGTCCGGACCGGATCCGATACCTGTGGGGGGAGTCGAAGGGGGCACCGAAAATTTTCGTGAAAGGCTTAGCGTCGAGGGATCGGGATGGAATCTGGTGGGAAGAACAAACATAAGCCCTAGATAAGTTCTTGACAGAACTAGACCACATCGGGGCTCTTTGGGGGGAGTTGGAGGGGGTTTCCCGGAATTCCAGTCATCGCGAATAAGGATACTTCCAGATGTGCTAAGGACAATCAAACTTGGCAGGCATATTAGTGACCCAACCAAGTAGAATTAGGGACCTGACACAATGCCTTTAGAGAGACTTTCGGTTTTTTTTTCGACCATTTTCGAGGGAGGGGAATTCGGATATTACTGATTGTAGGTTGCGAACGGGTGGTCCGACTCGAGTAAAACTTGTCTGGTGATAAGCACTGATGACCTAGACAGGCAAGACATGTCTCCGAACCACATGCGGCAATGGTTGTAGGAGTTGGAGGGGGAGGGGGTCTGGAAACTTTGTGACATGCACAAAAACCAAACGATTGGACCGAACGGAAAGGAACTTTGACAATACCGATTTTATGAGACCTAGTTTTTTTTTTTTACGGTTCAGACTGGATCCGGCCAGGGTAGGGGAGGATGAGCCGGAAACCGGAAATTTGCAGATATGCTTCGATTGGACTCAAACTTGAAGAGTGAAAAGAGAAGATGTCAGGGATACGACGTCTATGTGTCCTAGTCGTATTTGGCCACAGTGTGGGGAGTTGGAGGGGGGTCCCGGAAATTTTGTAGCTCGCATATGGGTCAAACGAGTGGAGGGATTTGAATGAAACTTGAAGAGTAGAGATACGATGTTCCCTAGATGACATAGTTTAGGGTCCGGGCCGGATCTGAACAAGGTGGAGGGGGGGGGGTGCCATATTTTCGCGAAAAATGCTCAGACTCAAGCGAAATGTGATAGCCGGTAAGAGAAGACGCTTTAGGTGATCATTTTATGTGTAACTAGATATCCTATTTCTAGGTACGATCCTCGGAGGTTGAAGGGGGTATTTTGTGATGTTTTCATCTTCTTTCTTGCCTACGTGCCTACGATCGTAACAAGTGCCATATGAGCTCGTAGCTCTTTTTTTTAGTTAGTTTTTCGGTATAGTACGAATTCATTATTTGTTTCAACTCAGTTACTGATTTTGGTAATTTAAGTGGCATTTATTTAGCTCTCGTTATGTACCATTTACGATAGCTTCAGCTGGTTGCTATTCATTTTTTTTACTTCTTAGGATTGCAGTACTTCAGGAATAAGACGTGTCTCTTGACGTGAAAACTAGCCTACTTTTGTTTGCTGTAAATTCCGAACAAACGTACTTTGTATCTACTTTACTGGATCGCCCCTTTCGTTCGCCAGACAGCTCTGGGCTCACTAGGTAATCTTGGGATCGCAAAAAGGCACTTTTACCATCAGTGTTTTTCACAAAACTTCGCCTGCGGCATATTTCGCAGTCTTCTCTAGTTAGACGAAGGGTGCGTCATTTAATTGGCGTTTGAGGCTTGGAATTTTGGGGCGCTTGAACCATGCTATAACCTAGAATTGTCGTGGGAAGTAGTTAAATGTTGCCAGAAAAAAAAGGCGTATTAAAAAATTTCGCATGCGGCGCCTTAGTTAATCCATGGTACAGATGTTGTTGCTATGCTGCAACGCCGTTTTTTGCGATTATTTCAAGTCCTGTTGGCAAAACTGGTATCCATGAAAAAAAAGAAGCGAAAAAGCGTGAAAACGCGCCAATTTTTCTCTTTAGCCTTGTTTGTATATACTCTCCGACTTTTTACGTTGTAGCTTCTTCATGAAGGCAACTCGCTGTGTTTTTAGAATTTTTAATAAATTCGGTAAAATCGGTTCGGTCAATTTTACCAGGTTCGCCCCCCTCAATGAAGAAAGGCTCGGGACGCCCCTGCGTCAAAATGCGTCATTTTTACAGCAGGGATTCCGACAAAAAGTGACTATTTCACGTTGTTTTGTGGAAAATAAATTTTCAGTCGCAATTCACTCTCTGTTCTGGGCCAAAAGTCACTCTATAAATGTTTTTGATGTGGCAATTCTGCATGCAGACACGTTGGGCAAGAGAAAATACCATTCGTCAGCCTACTATTTTTTTTTTTTTTCTAAATAGTAATGACGTTTTCATCTTAGGCAACTTGGCAGCGTGGATGTGGAGGAATATACAACAGCTCTTCAGGGTCTATAATGTCCCCAGGCTACCCGAATCAGTACACGGATAACCTTATTTGTACCTATGTGATAGTTGCCAGTCCGGACAGCTACGTCTTACTCAACTTCGAAGAACCTTTTGACCTTGAAGGTAAGATGGAATTTCAGCATGATTATCATGTGAATCTTGGATTATCTGGTCTGGCTTGTTTTTTTTTTCTCTCTCTACTTGATGCATTTAGCGTTTTTCCTTTTTTTTTCCGTTAATATCTGTAGGTATGGGTAGTTTATTTCTTCTTGACATTGTTTGCGGGATTATTTGAATAATGTGATTATCCCTACCCGATGAAAAATTTATCTCAAAATAGTACTATGAAGTAGTACGAAAAAGTTACATGCATTACTAACGATGCTACTACATGCTTCTACTTCAAGGCTACCGTGTTACTGCATACTACTATATGCTACTTTAGTAAGACTGGATGCTACCATGGCAAGACAGGATGCTAGTGGATACTACTACATAAGATTAGACCAGTCTGAGGCACATTAAATGATAGTATTCTTTGCTATTACATAGTATTACATGCAACGTTTTCGTACTACTACCATACTCCTACGCAGGCTAAAAATTTTTCATCGGGTAATGTATGCTAGTGTATAGTTAGTGGACCCCCCAAGAAGATAGCTTCAAGTGATCATGCCTCTGGTCATTGAAGGGCATCAAAAACCTTGGAGACAGGGGCTTTCAACCTCCATACCCTCGTGTACAGCCGCAACCGTATGATGAACCACAAACAGCTGAACTCAAGATCCTGCCTAGACACTCAGGCCCCCCCCCCCCCCCACAGTACACCAGAGGACACCAGGGCCAGAAAATTTTTCTTCAGAGTTGTCAGCCTCTGGAATGAAATTTCGACGGGATATTCTTCTAAACAGCCGATGGTATCTGTGGGCGAGTTGTAAAATCCTACAAATTTTATCACATCAGTAGACAATAAAATGCAATACTAAGCACTATCTTACAAAACAACCTGCTTACCCATGTCACCAGCCCAGCAGAGGGATATTTCCGATTTGCAGTTTTTCTTATTTCTAGTTTAATTTTGAACCCTCACAGGAGTTCTGGTGTTCCTTTAGGATTCTCGTAACTCCCCAACATCTTCATACATAGTATACGCATTGCACCCAATCGAGGTAGCTCGAAGAGCTGTGCTAGCGGCCACCCCAGTTGTCGGCCCCAGGTCTTGGCCTTCCGAGTTTGCTTGGTGGGAGAATACTCTATATGACGAAGTCCAAAACATGCCAATGATCCTCGGGAAGAACGACAAAACGTAGCACTAACGACTCAAACTCCACAACTCAATCCTGTGTTACCCAATCATTGTTACCCAATCACAATGATGTCTGGGAGCAGTTGTGATACCGCTTCCGGCTCTTCCGCTGAGTACAGGGCGATTTAACATCAGAAAGAAGAGTTAGTCATCAAGACTATCTCGGAGGAACGTGCACGTGCGCATTGCGGATATCTTCGCTAAAGGCATGGAGGGCGTATGTCAACGCTTTTGCTTCCTCAACCGCAATACTCTGGTATATTTTCTGCCGAAAATGATCTCGAATCTCTTTCGGATTTTTTCCGGGTACAGATAGATGGCCTCCTCAGGAATGTGTCGAAGCATCTATATATAACACCTAAATTGTATGGTGCTCGGTCTCCCACGGAAACACCCGGGGAGAATTCCTGATGAATCGCCAAAACCCTATCTTCTCCCTCATTTCCCCCGAAACTGGAATGGTACGGATCCCATTTTTTGTCGCAGCCGCAACCTGCGCCGCGCATCTAGAGATGAAAAGACGAGCATGGGGGAAAGCCGGCGGTAACGTAGCCCAAACTTTCTGTAAAGACCGCAAATCCGTGAACTCTGATCCCTAAATATCCTCATTAAGTTCCAAAATCTTTTCAACCTTCTGATAGATAGAAAGTTAATTGTACAAATCGACTTTCATGGTTATAAACCAAATGTGCGATTATTCTAAAAAAAAAAACAGAACAATTTACAATACATGTTTCAAATGTCAGTACACCTAAAAATCCTTCAAGCTTCGTTAAATAATTGCAAGAACTCAGGAATAAAACTTTTTGCATATATTGCATGTTTTGTAAGTACAGGACAGAGCTTGGAACCCTAGAACTTACCACTCGTTCTTGTCGATTTCTAACATTTTGGCAGAGCCGAAGTCAGTGCTTAGCTCTTTTCTGCGCTCCTGCAGTGTTTTGATGCTAAAATGTTTTAAAAGGTAGGAGTATGAAAGCTTCGGTCCACTATGAATAATAAGAAGAGCCCGCTTTTTTATTCTTTCCAGTTTATCTCCTTATCATCAGTGTTTGGAAAACCTCTCTGGCACGCCAATTCCTCCAGTCCAACGTTAAATAACGTTTATTGTAATAACGAGTATTTACAAATGTACAAGCCAGGCATACGTGAAATCAGGAAAGATCAGGAACCCTATAAATAATGAATCTTTTACTTTATGATTTTACCTTAAGAATGAATACTTCAGTTCAGAATTAATAAATTATCAGTACATATCTTAATATATAACTAATATAATTATCCGAAAAGTTTACCTTAAAATTACTCCAAATCCACTTTAAATATTTCAAGCCATTAATCTGGTTCAAAACTTCAAAGCTGTCTACCAACTGAACTGGTGACGCTTCTATCAGCATGTATTATTGTTAACTTTACCCAACACTGCTAGATGGCGTTATAAACAGGAAAAGTGCGGAATATTCAAATAGGGTGAGAAACGGAATTGGACGATTCCCAACAATCAGGAATGAGAAAAGTAGGAATACTCGTATCAGCCAGAAGCCCCAAATATCGCATTTTCATTGTGGGGAGAAAAAACACACTTCCGAGACAGATAATCGCCCAATTTCGTCAATACCCGATGAAAAATTTGTACCGTGTGTAGTTGTATGGTGGTTGTACGAAAATGTTGCATGTGTAGTAGTACAGAATACTTTAATTTGATATGCCTCACTCTGCGCTAATCTTAAGCAGTAGTATAAAGTAGCATCAGCTGGTACTGCTTGCTACTTTTTCGTACAACTTCATACAACTATTTTGAAATAATTTTTCATCGGGTAATGTTGAAACTTCGCAATTCCAGCAGCTGCCAAACGTTTGGTGACACCAACAATTGGCCAAACAATTCGTGTGGACCTTTCTTCTGTAGTGGCTGGAAATTCGAATCACGAAGCGAAAGTCGCTCCCAGGTTAATGCAGCGTTTACAAGTCAAGGAAAACTTGAAAAGAATGCGGTCTTGGTAACAAGACTATTTATATATTAGGGGAAAAACTGTTTCCTCGAATCAGAAAATCTGACAAACATAAATTCACTAGCCAACAAAATTGTTTTAATATCATGTATAACTTCAGCACTGATGATAGCTGCTCTCAAAAGCTAGCTAGACTTTTTTTTCAAATCTTTTTTTTACCAGCACCGCTGACGAAATCCCTTTCAAGTAGACCGGAATTCCTTTCATCGTGAAAGGAATACTCTCGATGACTAACTCTCCTTGCCGATGCAGAATCGCCGCGTACCTAGATGAAGAGCCAGAAGCGGTATGACCTCGGGCATCACAGCTGCTCCCGAAGATCGTCGTGATTGTTTGACGCAGGATTTGAGTTGTTGAGTTTGAGTATTACTGAGACGTTTACTCCTTCTTCCTGAGGAGCACTGGCGTGTTTTGGACCTAGTCATATAGAGTTTTCTCGTCCCCCTAGACTTTTTATCTAGTCGTCTTCACGAACTGAATCCTTTCAAGTCGACGGGAATTCCTTTCTTCGCGACGGGATTTCTTGTCCGTATAAACGCTACAAAAGTTACCTTTTTCGACCCTTTTTTTCAGCCAGCGCTATGTGTCGGTACGACCGTGTTACCCTCTACCAGGGCGTGACGGACCTTTCAAGACCGCTAGGAAGGTACTGTGGCAGCCAGAAGCCATCTGGCATTATCGGCTCAAAAGGACCAATGGTGGTTCAGTTCTTCACAGACTCAGCTGTTACCGGGAAGGGATTTATGGCAACGTTTTCTGTAGAAGGTAAGTTAAATTACAAGAAGAGAAAGGTAAGTAAAATGACAAGAAGAGAAAGGTAAGTTAAATGACAATATTTTTTGGACATTGCAGTCTTCTCCTACCTCCTGATGTTGCCAGATTTTAAATTGTACCGTGTTCTTCAAAACTGTGCTAAGTGAACTTTTCTTGAAAACTGAGTTAACTATACCATTGGAAAGAACATAGCTGATTTGGTATTCTGTTAAATTGTGCTAAGTGTTAGATGACGACGTGAGCACCATCTAACAGGTAGATCAGTTTTAACTTTCTGAGTTCCTACTTTTTGGGATCCCAAAACGTAAGTTGTGGGACACCTATGACATCGCAAAAGTTGTCCGTCTGTCCGTCCGTCCGTCCGTCTGTAAGCACGATAACTCTCGAAGGGAATGAGATATTTTGATGAAACTTGGTGTGAGGATTCGTTGGGTCGGCGGACCAGTCGAGTTCGTAAATGGGCTTTGTAGCCCTACATTTAGGGGTGGGGGAGGGGGTTCAAATTAAGGGGCAAACAAAATATTTGAAACAGCTAATGTGATAGTCGATTACGGGGTAAGAAGACATGCTGGACACGATGGTGAAAACCATTTTGTAATCGGACAATTAGTTCGCCCGGAATCCGGCCAAAACCGGAAAGTTTGTTAAAAGTAAAAGTTTTATTTGAAGTTGATTAGATGTTCGATTTAGAGGTAGGAAGACATGCTGAAGACGATGGTGAAAACCATTTTCTTGACGGACAAGCAGTTCGCCCGGAATCCGGCCCAAACCGGAAAGTTTGTTAAAATTAAAAGTTTTATTTGGAGTTGATCAGATGTCCGATTTAGGGCAAGAAGACATGCTGAACTTTTATGTGAAAACAATTTTCTACCCGGACATGTAGTTCGCCCGGAATCCGGCCAAAACCGGAAAATTGTTAGAAGTTAAAGTTTTATTTCTAGCTGACTAGATAACCGATTTAGGGGTAAGAAGAGACGCTGAATCCATGTGTGACAATCATATTTTACCCGGACATATAGTTCGACCGGAATCCGGCTGGAGTCGGAAAATTTGTTAGAAGTTAAATTTTTATTTGAAGTTGATTAGATGCTCATTATTGGGGAAAGAAGATACCCTGAGTTCGTTTTTGAGTTTTCTTTTTTCGCCGGACAAGTAGTTCTAGAGTTCGGCCGAAACCGGCAAATTGGCAGAAGTGGCAGGAACTTTTCGTCAAAACAGATATGACTTATACGGGTAAACACACATGCTGAATCCATATCTGAACTTGGTTTTCTCAGATGATTAGCTATTTGGCCTTAATCTGTTTCTGAATTTTAATTGTAAGAATGTTCAAGGATTCTGGCGATGACTGGATCTGGCTAAGACAAGACCCAGTTGTCTGGATCAGATATTGAATTTTTGGGATCCCATCGAAAAGTTTGGTCTTGTTTCATGCAGATGGCATACACAAAACTGGGCCCAAAAATTATGCAATTGTAGTTAGCACAGTTTTGAAGAACACGGTACAATTGTTCCAGAACCTATGCTCATTCACTCTTTTTCTCCATCTATGTTGCGTATTTTCAATCACAGGGTTTCCCTTCTACCCGCAATCGCAATCTGTCTTGTTCATCACCATACCATGTATTAGCAATTTATCCCAGCCGTTTTCGGCGATTAGCAATCGAACCTCGTCCAGGCTACCTTACTTCGAAAAGTGTGTCGCGTCCGTTTGTCTGTCTGTCTTCTAGTACGATAACTTTCCAAAGGATTGAGGTATTTGGTTGAAACTTGGTCTTAAGATTCATTGAGTCAAAGCAGAGGCCAACTACGCATATGGGTCCTGTAGCCCTTTATTTGGGGATGGAGGAGGGGGTTGTTTATTAGGGGTTAAAGACAAACATTTGTTCACGCTTGATAAGACATTATAGTTAGTTAGAGGTAAGAAGATTTGAACTTTATATTCTTCACGGACAAGTAGTTCGCTCGGAATCCAGTCAGAACCGAAAATTTGGTGGAAGTTGAAAGTAATTGTTGCTGAAGTCGATTAGAGGTTTAGCATAGGGGTAAGTGAGTTGCTTAACTCATCTTCGAGCGTCATTTTCGTGCCGGACAATTAGTTCAGATGGAATCCGGCCAAAATTTAAATTTGGTTCTCAAAAGTGACTCTCAAAGGGAATTTTCCGTAAGCTTATAATTTTGATGGTAAAGAACTCTTGACAAGGTCTGGATGAGAGGTTTTCCTTGGTCAGCCAGGGGAGTGACCCCTTAAAAGATAAGTTTATTTCGAAAAACACAATGACTTGAACCCACATGGCGTGTAGAATTAGCCAAGATTACCTTAAAATTTGATAGAATAGGGCTCAGATCCTACAGTTTAGTTATACATCACTTATTCACTTCAATAGGCTAGAAAACCCGATAAAAATGCGTTACTTCGTTTATCCGTTATCCACAGATAAACGAATGAACTCATTCTTTTGGATTTGTGGTACCTCTATGTGCTTGTCCCTGTAAGCTTGAAAAATTTAGCAACTACAAGTGTAAGCCATTACCGAAAAATCAGCTAACTAATCATTTTCCTACTTTCTAGAGGCATAATTTTCCGAGCTTATCATCTTTAACCTGGAAACGCAGTCCTTTGTTGAAATTCAAACTCTCCGCATCTGGTTGAATTCTCTGTTATCGTGCAAGCAGCGCACACTCTGAACGTTATTTATAGTAGTGTCCCGGGTGAAAAAAAATACAAAGTAAGCTGCCTTTTCAATTAAACTTTAAAGTTTTTCCGTCAAATTTTAAAGTTTAACCGAAAACGGCTGGGATAAGACAATCCAGTTACCCATCACTTATTCACTAAAATTGGCTTGAAGATCAGCTGAAAATTCGTTAGTTCGTTGTTCTTCTATTCGCGAATAATCAATTTTCAAATAGTGGAATTTCCGTGTGATTTGTGGTACCTCTATGCGCTTGTATTTTTGTTGTATTCCTTACGAGAGAGATTTATGACTTTTTTTGTTCAGGCACTATGCAATCTTCACCAGTGTCACCACTGCCCACTGAAAAGCCACGTTTGTGTTGAGATTAAAATTTCCGCATCATAGTAGAAATTTCGTTGTGGGGACGACTGCAGATATTCTGAATGTCATATTTAGAGTAGTTGGTAGAAAATAAAAAAAAAGACTTTGCAGAATCCATATAATTCAGTGAATTCAGTTAAATGACACAAAAATAAGTTGGCTTTTCAGTTGAACGTTAAATTACCCTAATCGCACTTCAGCTACTAGGCTGCGTAGCCTGTTGGCATAGCCGGCGACGCAAATGACGTATATATCCTTATCAGGATGTTTAGCTAGGTGCCTAGGACTCTTAACAAAAGGGCCGAAATATTGCTGTCAAACTTCCGTTTTTAGTGGAGTGTTCCTTGGAACAGTCCACTGTTGCGAGAGCTGTAGCAGCTTTTCACCATATTTTGTGGAGCTCCTAACTCGTGAACGAGTGCAAGTACCAAGTTAAAAGTTGGTACACTTGTGGGTATTGGGGTCTAGTAGTGCCTTTGGGGGTCCCACCCCCCACAGCCATCCGGTTCAGGGGCAAATGGGCCCATATTGCCCAGTGGATAATGCTCATAACTTGACATAGGACGATGAAATTTCTAGGACGTGTAGATCCTAGGGCTGGGAAATTGCTTTTAAAGTTGCACCTCCCCCACCCACCCCGTTCATAGGCAACTGCGCCCGATTGCCCAGGAGTAAAGTTCGTTACCCGTGACAGGAATCAACAAATATCAAGTTGAAACTTTGTAGCATTGTGAGCATTGGGGTCTCTTTTTACTTTTTGCGGGTCCCCCCCCCCTCCCCCACTTGGTTCAGGGGCAATTGGGTCCAGATTGCCCATTTCTTAATGTTTTTAACTTGACATTAACTGGAGATAAGGCGATGAAATTCCTTTGTGCTTTCGGATCATAGGAGTTGGGGAGAGTTGAACCACCTCCAACCTCCCCGTTCATGGGCAAGTGGGCCCAAATTGCCCGTGGAAAAAGTTTTTGACTCGTGACTGGAATCAAACTCGAAGCTGGTACACTTGAGGGAAAAAAGGTCCCCTCCCGTTCATGGGCAGCTGGGCCAAGATTTCCCATGAGTTAAGCTCGTCAATGACAGGTCTCAGGTCCAACTCTTGTACATTTGGGGAGATATATCTATCGATGAGGATTCGGTGTAACAGCAACAAATAAGACGACGCGACGTACTTTAATCTTTAATGGACAGTTGGAAACTTGACTGTTTTGTCATATGATCGATGATTATTTGTGACAAATGATTAATTGTGACAAAGGGGGCATTAGGCTGCTAGGGATTTGGTTTATTGAACTTGTTATTACCTTACTAATGGAAAAGGGTTTAAAGGGTGGGACTGACTGACAGACTATTCAGTGTTCGAACTAATGCTATTCGTGCAAGATCTTCAACATTTCTTTGGATTTATGCTGGCGGTGTGTTTACATTGAAAGCTTTTAAAGTGTGAAGATTACAAATTAGGTTATTTCAATCCTTGTTTGGTTATTGGGGATGAGATATGTCTTGGTTCTAAAGCTGTCTGGATATATAATGTGATAAACATTTTAATTTTACACTCCACGTCTGAGCGCTTGTGCACTTGTTAGCCACTGTTTTAATATGTTTCCCAGTCAGCTTGAGCTCAAGGAGTAGGCTATTTATGTCAATGACTTTGTGTGCTAACTAAAATAATTCATATTTTTATATTAATTATATATTTTTACTTAAACATTTCTTGAACTTGCTGATCATACTTTATACATTACAAATATTACAAAATAAACACAAAATATAGCCGTTGTTTGGGAGTCTTTGTCTATGGCGCTGAGATCGAAGAAAATATCGTTCGCCCTCAAAAACAGGTTTGAACTGATAGCTAATCCCCCAAAACTTATTCCCGTTTCTTATTTTCAGAATGTGGAGGGACCATAACAGAGCCGACTATCATCAAGTCGCTTGCGCATCCAAGCCCGTATCTAAACAACCTTAACTGCACTTGGACCATTCAGGCCCCTGCCAACCAAGTACCCGAGCTGAAGTAAGTCCCCCCCCCCCGTCGGAATGACCTGCGGTTGGAGCCTCGTCTTGACGATGTAAACCTCATCAAAGAACAAAGCTCCGACTTGCTGCTACCATTGCTCGCAAATTGTCAGCTTTCGCAACTATCGCGTTGCGTCTTTGCCGCTTCAGAAGCGCAAGAGACGCGGTCCGTATGAACCAGGAGTTATGGAATCGATTTTAGGTTTTTTTGGGATCCCAAAACCTATGACTATACCACCCAATACCTATTGGTTGAGATATGTTGTTCGAACTTGGTATGAGAATCCATTTGGTCAAAGTGCAGGTAAAGGTCGTAGATGGGCCCTGTAGCCCTACCTTTGGGGGGGGGGGGGGGGTAAGTGAAAAATAATTATAGCTAGGGTGAGAGTCGATTTAGGGGTAAGGACAAAAACTTCGCTCGGAATCCGGGAAAAACCGGAAACTTCTACTTTTACGATTCTCCGGTTTTGTCTTAAGTTGAATAAAAGTTTAACACAGGGTGCGAAAGCCTAAAATCTTTTTTGGGATCCCCAAACCTATGATTATACAAACCAATACCTATGACTTCCTAAAATGTGTCCTTCAGTCAGCACGATAACTCTCGAAGGGGTTGAGATATTTTGTTCGAACTTGGTATGAAAATCCATTTGGCCAAAGTACAGGTAAAGGTCGCAGATGGGCCCTGTAGCCCTACATTTGAGGGCGGGGGAGGGGGTTTTAAATGAAGGGATGACAAAAAAAGAATTCAAGCTAATGTGAGAGTCGATTTAAGGACAAAAAATTCGCTCGGAAGAGGAAAAACCGGAAATCTCGTAAAAGTTTTACTTTTACGAAATTTCTGGTTGAATGAAGTTGAATAAAAGTTTGATACAGGGTACAGAAGCGTATTGAATCTGTTTTTGAATTTCCTTTTTCGGCAGGACAAGTAGTTTTCCCGGAAGCCGGGGAATACAAGGTCTGAAGCCAAGCTGACCATTCATTTCAAATAAAATAGAAAAAACGAGATTTTCGGTTTTTTTTCTTGATCAGCTAGTTACCCCTCCAAGATGATGTGCGAGGGATAAATAAAATTTTTGTGTTAGGTTTTATTCAAAGTGGTCAAAGATATTATGGATTTTTGGAGTGGGCCGTTTTCTGGGTGAAAGCTTCTGCGCTTTCCCAGACGGATGGTAAATTGTAAATATCCACAGAATTCAGAATTGTAAATAATCACAGATTTGTACATATACACTTTGAACACGCACATTTTATCTTTCGTTGTTTTATTTTCATCTGCATGTCGTTCAGTCCGCACCGTTTCTTCTGGTTTTTAGTTACATGTCGTCTTATTGTCTGTTGGTCCCGCATCGTTTTCCTGTTGTGATTGTGGTGGATTTTATGATTTAGTTTTGTTTCCTTCGCTGAGGACGGTTTGCCGGAAGTGCAACCGAAATATCCGAAATTTTATTTATCCCTCGCACATCATCTTGGAGGGGTAACTAGCTGATCAAAAAAAAACCCCGAAAATCTCGTTTTTTTTCTATTTTATTTGAAGCCGGGGAAAACCGAAAAGTGGGTAGGCTTTAAGGAAGAAAGTCTTAGATGGAGTTGATTAGAGGTTAAACGTTGGTCGAATAGAGCGTCGGTCTAGAGGTAATAATACATCCTGATTTGAGCAATTTCACGCCGGACAAGTAGACTGACCGGAATCTGATGAAAACCGGAAATTCCGTAGGAGTAAAATTTATTCTGAAGTCGGTCGGAACATCCTTATAGGAGAAAGAATACAAGCTGAATCCCTATGTGAACCTGAATTCTCTCGCTTTAGTTCATTACTTTTAGCGAAAAAAATAACACGCAGAATGTCAGAACGGAACCCGACGGAATCCGACAGAAACCGGAAATTCGATAGAATGTTTAAGTGGATCGGGGCATGAAGAAGGGGCTAACAATACATGTTGAATCCAAATATGAGCTTTATTTTCTCACCGGACCAGTAGTTTGACTGGATTCGGGCCAAAGGCGGTGAAGACATAAAATAAAATTCCGATGTCGATAAAAACTGGTTTGAGGAGGTAGGTGTACGGGGTGTACCCGAAGAAGACAGTCTGAATCAGGAAAATACTGTTTATTCTCACCTCGGAAGGATAGTCCTGTCGGAATCCAGTCAAAACAGGATTTTTGGGATCCCAAAACGTAAGTGGAGGGATACCTATGGCATCGCAAAAGTTGTCCGTCTATCCGTCTGTCTTTGTGTGAGCACGATAACCCTCGAATGGAATGAGATATTTTGATGAAACTTGTTGGGAGGATCCTTTAAGGCAAGGCAAGGTCGAGTTCGGAGATGGGCTCTGTAGCTCTACATTTAGGGATGGGGAGGGGGTTCAGATTAAGGGACAAACAAAATATTTTTAAAGATCTATTGAGATAGTCGATTAAAAGGTAAGAAGACATTCTGAACACGAATATGAAAACCACATTCTCGCCGGACAAGTAGTTCGCCGGGAACCCGGCCAAACCGGAAAATTTGTTAAAAGCAAAAGTTGTATTTGCAGTTGATTAGATGTCCGACGCAGGGATAAGAAGGATGCTGAATCCGTATGTCACAGTCATTTTTTAGCCGGACATATAGTTCGTCCGGATCCGGCTAAAACCGGAAAATTTGTTGTAAATTAAATCTTCATTTGAAGAGAATTAGATGTTGGGTATAGGGGTAACGAGAAACGCTGAATTCATTTTCGCTTTATTTTTTCGCCGGACAAGTATCCGTCTGTCTGTGAGCACGATAACTAAAAAGGGATTATTTTTTAAGTTTAAAACATGTTTCAACCTCCACTATAATCCTTGATCTTTTTCTAAATTTTTCAAAGTTATAACATCTAATTGTCTGGATCAAATATTTTGGGATCCCATCGAAACCTTTGGTCTTGTTTTCTAATGAGCCTTTTTGCTTGATATGCTTTTAGCTGGAAAGTATGACTTAGTGGCTGTTGTTGAGTAGTTTGTTAAATTGATATCCAATGTGCACGGGTTCGGCAAACAATTAACCTCTTCACCTTTGGGATCCCATCGAAATCCTGCCTATTCGTCAACTCAGTGCTTAGACAGTTTAATCTAGTTTTATCTAAGTCGTTTCTCGTAAAGTGTATTCATCAGTTGTTGTAATATCAGTAGGTTCAAGGTTATCTTTATTTACAAAAAAAAATTATTATTAGCACTTTCCGCTGCTGAGAGCAGAGTTCGAGCGCACACGAAAAAAAAATGAAAACAAAATAACTTCAACATGACAAATCATGCCCACTAATGTCCATTCGCTAAATAATCATAAAGCTAACCGAAAGCAAGGCCAAGGCACAGTCGCAAGTAAGCTATTAATTAAGTAAAATTGATTATTGAAGATAAAATTGAGTTAAAACAGGCCCAACACGCGTACTCAAACCCACTCAAACAAAGCTAAATTAACAAATTATCCAGCGGATGCAACTGAAAGATATGTTAACTCGTTTGTGCCGTACTTTGTTCGTTCGTTTAATAGTTCTTAGGCGTGTTTATCTGGTATTATTTGTCATTTGTCATTGGCCATTTTATATCCCGTTGAAAGTGCTATGTTGACTTACCTTACCTTTGCTATTTTGGTGATTGATTAAAACTACGTTTTTTTTTAGGTTCGACTTCCTCGAAATCGAAGGGCATTCAGCTTGCCGATATGATTATCTGGCAGTCTACGATACAGAGATATCTAACTCGACTTTGATTGGAAAATATTGCGGTCCGTTCAATGTTACTCTGCCGAGGGTAAAATCTGTGGGGTCGACCATGATAGTTCAGCTTAAGACTGATCACAGCTACAGTCAGGGAGGGTTCTCCGCCGCTGTTTTGTTTACTTATGGTAAGTTTTGGAAATATTTTGCACTCTCCTAATGACATAAGGCTTATTCTCGCCGTCCCCGAGGACTCCTCGGGGAATCAAGACGAATGGCGAGAATAGAAGGAGTCACTCCACGCGGACTCCGCGTGCGGGAAACGACGAGAACACGGGGAATGCTTCCGAAATGGATTTTGTTCGAAAATAAAATATGCAGTTGAAAAAATTAGTCTGGATCCACTTTATTTATGGTTTTGTTTATTCCGATTGTTTTAAATTAAGTTTTACATTGCACCAACGCCAGCAAAAACTTGACTCTACTCCAAATCTGAAAGGGAGTCCTTTTTATGGCACGGGCAAGTGCCATATAGCGATTGCAATTTCTGTCCGTCCGTCGGTCTGTCGGTCGGTCGGTCCGGGTTTTGCTAGTTTGGGCACTTCTACATAAGCTAGGACGATGAAACTTGGCAGGCATATCAGGATCCCAAGTGATTAGGTTGGAAATAGTCATTTCCCCGATCCGAACATCGTTGGGGGAGTGGAGGGAGGGGGAATCCGGAATCTTGAGGAATTTATAACTTTCGAACGGGTGAACGGATAGCAATGAAATTTGATATTTTGAGAGATCTCGTGCCTCAGACGACCCACTTAAAATCCGGACCAGATCCGGTGACTTTGGGGGGAGCTGAAGGGGGGAACCGGAAATCTTGGGCAACGCGTAGAGTGGAGGGATCGGGACGAAACTTGGTGGGAAGAACAAGCACAAGCCCTAGATACATCATTGACATAACTGGACAGGATTCGGGCACTGTGGGGGGAGTTGGGGCAGATGCTTGTTCTTCCCAGTAAGTTTTACTCCGATCTCTCCATTCTAACCGTTTCTCGAGATTTCCGGTCTCCCCCCCCCCCGCCGACGCCCCCATAGCTACCGAACCTGGTCCGGACTTCAAATGGGACATCAGAAATACGTCCTTTATTCAGTTATCAAGTTTCATTCCAATCCGATCACCCGTTCAAAAGTTACACACTGCTTAATTTTCCAGATTCCCTCGCCTTCACCCCCCCCCCCCCCCAGATGATCGGATCAGGAAACTGATTATTTTTTAGTTAGTTTGGTCGGGTCCCTGGTATGCCTGCCAAGTTTCATCGTCCTAGCACATCTGGAAGTACCCTTACTCGAAAAAGTGTGACAAACTGCCCCAAATTTCCCAGATTCCCCCGCCCTCCACTCCCCCGTAGATGGTCGGATCGGGAAACTGATTATTTCTAGGTTAGTTTGCTCCGGTCCCTGATAAGCCTGCCAAGTTTCATCGTCCTAGCACATCTGGAAGTACCTTAACTCGAAAAACTGTAACAAAAAAACCGGACCGAACGACAGACGGAATTGCGATCGATATATGGCACTTTAGCCAGAAGCTGCAAGTGCAATAAAAACGAACTAGCCTTGTTTCGACATGATGTAGAAAGTCGCCGGGAGAGCCTCGAAACAAACACAATTCGAGGTCTCTCGTCAACTGAAATACGTGTGACATAACAGTATTCTAGACTTTCTGCAGAGATTGTCACTACGGAGAAATCCCGGTAAAACCTCGAAAAATTCCGGTAAAACCTCGGAAAATTCCGGTAAAACCTCGAAAAATTCCGGTAAAATTCTGAAGCTGCACCCCCCCCCCCCCCCCTGACCAGGAAGGTATCGGGACGCCCCTGGTTACCATTAGTGTAATACGGTATAAATGTGAACTGTTGGACTCCCTATCCTGTAGTTACTATATCGAGAAGGTTGGAACGTTCAGCGTAGTAACTTTTCATGAAGTTGTAAGGCGAAAAAGCTACTAAGAGTTACTATTGTTACAACGATGGAACACGCTCTTGGAGCTGGAGCAATAGTAACTACTAGTTAGCATTTTCGTTCCAGTCTCTTGACAGTCTCTTTTCGTTTTTGTACTCCGTGTATTTTCTGTTTGAAATGACGGGTGATAAATAAATAAATAAATAAAATTACTACGCTGACCGATCCAACCTTCTCAGAATAGTAACTTTGCTTACCACGCTCGGTAGCTTAGTTAGCGTAAGTAACTACCATCTCTGTGACGTAATCGGCCCGATATCTACCAATATGAGTTTTAAAAGTGTCGTTTTTTTTTTATTTAAGGTTGACCCAGATTCCGTTATGTTTATTGTTCATAAATATTTTATTTATCTATTTGGTTTAGTTTGTTTTTGGAGACGGGATTTTGGAGTGTATATTTTATTTTTGTTTGGGTGTTTGACCAGGAACCGAGAGTGCATAATTTTTTTTCTTGTTTTTCTTTTTTCTTCCTCTCTTTTTTCTTCTTTCTTTCTTTATTAGGTTCAGGTTGGTTCAGGTTCTTTTTAATAACAAACTAAATAACAAAATGTCCAGAGCCCGGCTGAGAAGACAAATTCGTAATGCACGGGATGGAAAGACTTCTGTAAATAAATACAACATTTATACTTCACTACATGCCGTTCATACAAATGGAAATATGCGTATTCCCCCGTAAGCACCCGGTTCCCAACGCCACCCGTTGACACGTCCAGCGAAACAAACAATAAAAAATAAAACTAAAGATAACAAGAACCGAGGGAAAGTGATTTCAGTCCAAGGAACGATCCTGGACTGAGTATTCACATCCCCCAGGTTCAGTATCTTCAAAACCAGATAAAATGGGAACAAACTTAACCTCCCAAAGGCAATCCGCACACTTATCACGAAACAAATTCTCAATATAACAACATAAATTTAAGTTTACGTTTGGTTGTTTGAATTGACTGTGAAATGTCCAAATTAGAAGTATAAATATTCCAATTTCGAATTACTGAGTTTCGAAGCGAAAATTTCGATCTTTCAGTTATAATTCTTGGCTGATACAGTTTTATTATAGTGTTATGTAGGTTATTCTGTCAAAGGGGGTTTGTTAAACCTCTTAAGAAGTGTCAGCTTTGGAGGGTTTTGTAGCTCCTAGTAGTTCTTCCAATAAACCCCAGATGTAATCTAAAAAAAAAAAAAAAAAAAGCCTGTGTCACGATATTTTGCCGAAAGTAGGAAATTTGGTCCAGCCTTGACGCCAAGAAGCCAGGTTCCGTGACGTCATGCGTAGTAACTTGGGCAAGTTGGGACTTAGATATTTGCTGTAAGCTGGGTGTTGTCTTTTGTCGTTGTCACCTCACCCTCTAAATGTCGCTCGTTTGTTAATTTGTCTTCTGCATTATTTTAAGTAGTGAATTGGAAGCCCCGCAGGCCCCGACCTTTTAGAGGGGCTGAACTCAGTTCGTAAACCACAACAATAACTTGATAGAAGTGGCCCATAGGAACAGTTATTCCGCCGACTCAAATTTATTTGCCAAACAGCTTTAAAGGACCCCTCTTGTTTATTCTGCCTTTTATTATATACTTAGCTCCCATATGGAATTATAAGCTTCTAAAATCCCCACCTTTCTCCATTGTTTCGTTTCGTTACTACGAATTTTTAGCGCTTTTGCAGCCTTGACGAGTTTTCCCTTCACCCAACGAAAAGTTTGCTGGAATCTTTAACGTCCGATGACAACTCTTTCACGTATAAGGATGTGATAATCTTCTGTTTATTACTTCTTTCATTTGCTTAGTTTTCCCACTTTTTAACCAAGGCACGTTCGGTTTTAAAATATTTTGCGCCCAGCCGCCGCGTCGGAGAGCAGGAAGGCTGGATAAAGTCGACAAGCGCTAATAAGAGAATCGCTAGTTTTAGGTGGAACGTAATGGTATTTCCAAAAACATTTTTTCTGGTTCAGTTCATAGGGAAAAGATCATTTCTGGTAAGAGTTGTGCTTGAAGCTAGAAGAGGAATAAAATATTTACGAAATACACGGAAACGAAACAAATTTCGTCCAAGCTCTCACCAGTATGTTTTGGGATTGGATTTTTTATTGTTCGTCTCTCGAAGCTAGGGAGTAAATTCTCACCGCCAAGGCCACGTCTTTGCGTCAGGTAAGCTCACTAGTTTAC
Source organism: Branchinecta sandiegonensis (assembly GCA_030848855.1). NCBI lineage: Eukaryota > Metazoa > Arthropoda > Branchiopoda > Anostraca > Branchinectidae > Branchinecta > Branchinecta sandiegonensis. The sequence goes on along the minus strand of JAUPMV010000017.1, from coordinate 3,520,069 downwards.
TTTTACTCGTGGATGGGCATTTCTTTTCGGGATCCCAAAACGTAAGTGGAGGGATACCCATGACTGCTTAAAACGTTGTCCGTCCGTCCGTCTTTCAGCGAGATAACTCTCGAAGGGTATGACATGTTTTGATGAAACTTGGTGTGAGGATTCTTTGGGTCAAGAGAAAGGTCGAGTTCGTAGATGGGCTCTGTAGCTGTAGCCCTAGATTTAGGGGTGGGGGAGGGGGTTCAGATTAAGTGGCGAATAAAATAATTTGTAACAGCTAATTAGATAGTCAATTTCGGGGTAAGAAGACACCCTGAACACGTATATAAAAATCATTTTGTTGCCGGACTAGTAGTTTCCTGGAATCCGGTCAAAACCGGAAGATTTGTTAATAGGGGTAAGGAGATTCGGCCGGAACCGGAATTTGGCAGAAGTAAGGCAGTAGGTTTCGATTAGTTTCGTAAAGATATATATGACTCATAGGGGTAAACACACATGCTGAAACCAAACCTGAACTTTCTCAGATGATTAGCCAATGGCCTTAAACTCTTTATAAATTTTAATGGTAAAAAATGTTCAAGGAGTCTGGCGAAGACCGGATATCTGCAAGACCCCATTGCCTGGACTAAGTTTTATTTGAAGTTGATTTGATGTCAGATTTAGGGGTAAGCAGACATGCTGAATCCGCATTTGACAATCATTTTCCATCCTGACATTTAGTTAAGAATAAAAGTTTTATTTGAAGTTGATCCGTATGTTCGATTTGGGGGTAAGAAGACATGACTAACACTTGTATGAATATCATTTTCTACCAGGACAAGTAGTTCGCCCGGAATCCGGCCAAAACCGGAAAATTTGTTAAAAGTAAAAGTTTTATTTGAAGTTGATTTGATGTCAGATTTAGGGGTAAGCAGACATGCTGAACCCGCATTTGACAACCATTTTCTATCCTTACATTTAGTTCGCCCGAAATCCGGCTTTAAGCGGAAAATTCCTCATAAATAATAGTCTTATCTGAAGTTGATTAGAGGTTCGATATAGGGGTAAGGAGATTCGGCCGGAACCGGAATTTGGCAGAAGTAAGGCACTAGGTTTCGATTAGTTTCGTAAAGATATAAATGGCTTATAGGGGTAAACACACATGCTGAAACCAAACCTGAACTTTCTTCAATGGCCTTAAACTCTTTATAAGCTTTAATAGAAAAAATGTTCAAGGAGTCTGGCGAAGACCGGATATCTACAAGACCCCATTGTCTGGATTAAACATTAAATTTTAGGGATCCCATCGAAACCTTTGGTTTTTTTTCTGAGTAGTACCAGAATTTTCTTTTTTGTGTGTTTCTGAATTTTCAAAAAAAAAATGGTTCGATGTATGTAGATTTTCTTGACCCCGAGTTTGTCAAACTAGAGGTAGAGTAATTGATTTTGAGAAGCTGAAAAATTTTCGCAGATGGCATTTATTTTTCTGCAAAATTTCACTCTTTGGACAGACAGCAAAAATATTACTTTCTCGGCTGTGGCGTCTGTCGATCCATAGGGACTCTTCCAAATAATTACGTGAAAAAAAGCTAGACATTATGGAAATTGATACGGAGTTGTGCCTTAGTGCTGAAAACGAAACATGCTACCATTTTCTTTTTGAGCGCCCTTTTTTTGTTCGTGAACGCTTAGATCTATTATTTCACCTTCATAGGATCAATGTTCCTTTTCCATTTCATCTTGATTTGGTTTTTAAATTTAGGAACGTTAGAAATATTGTTTTGGAATATATTAGGAAAACTAAACGTTTGGATTTGGAATTGTGATTTGATTTAAAAGTATGTGCTTTTTTTGCGTTTGATAATGGAATTCAAAGTGTGTATTATTTGGTTGTTTTTTTTCTTTTTTGATTAGTTGTTTGTACAAAATTATGTGATTTGTAGTTTATTTTAGATGTGTAGTTTAGTTCCTTTGTTTGTTGTGAAATGCCGTAAGGCTAAATCACTTAATAAATTGATTCATTCATTGATTATGGCGCTCCTTGGGGCATGCTATCCGTATGGTAGAGGATAGACTCCCCAGAACGGTACTGCTGGAGTGGCAGCCAGAGGAACCGGAAGAAAAAGAAGGCCGAAAAGACGCTTTCCGCACTTACCAGCGGGACCTGGAAAACGTCGATACGATGGTCCAACCCCAATGGGAAAGAAGTCTGGGCAGCAGCTCATATGAGGGATGACAGGCGGCACTTTTATAGTTCTTGATTGCGTAACTGTTATAAATGTATTTGTGTTGTGCTTTAAATTTCTCTTCTTTTTTCTTTTTCTTTCTTCTTTACTCCGTTTTGTTCTAAGTGAAAAATATGGGTAATAATGATAATAATAATAATAATTTATTTGTAACCCACTGCACAAAAACAATGTGAAGATAGTGGAGTAGAGTAGAGAAAGAAACAAATAAAAAACTGAAGAAACACTAATACAACAAAATTAACACAAAAAATCAACAGAACAAATGGATGAGCCCGGTATAGGGAGTAAGCCGTTCTTATGCTTGTCCAGATAAATTTTAATGAAGCTCCTGGAATTTTGCCGTTATATCGGGGGCTTTGTATTTTCGGATTATTCTCCGATCTCGATACGATATAGGCAAATAAAGCAGGTATTTACAGTATTTGAAGTAACATGAACGTAGTTTACGTATGTCACTCTTGTTCAGTAGAATCAAAGTGCCAGAAAGATATGATCGCAAAAAACTGAATAAAGAGAAACCAAAGCCTTACGGTTATACTTAGACCGGTTTGACACAATCTTAGAATATCCAAATTGAAGTTTTTTACAAGCTTCAGATACTGCAGACTGGCGAAAGGACGAAGTATTTTCACAAACTTTTAAACCATGCCACCGAAAATTTTCAACAGAGGGAATGGATGTATTTTTGATTTTAAGAGGAGAATTTGGTACTTTACTTAAATACTTTACTTACTTACTTTCTGGATTCCGTGGTTGCCTCAGCTGGTACAGGAAAAACTAAGGTCTAAGGCAATACCAAGAACAAATACTCAGATAGAACTTCTGTCTTTAGTCGCATGCAGCGACTATGAAAACCCCGACAAAATTGAGCGGACCTAGAGGTATTTACTCTAGCTTTGAGCTCATGTTGATACCCGTTTACTCCTCTTCCGTCTTCACCGTTGCTTATCGCACAAGAAATATTGAAGAAGACCTTTAAGGTCGGGCTTCACTACCCAGACACCCCAGAATCTGGGGTCCGGATTATGTGAAGACGGTCCCGAAAACCAGAACAAACTGAGCCCAGAGATAAAATCAAATGTCTCTTCAACAGTCCAGTCTTTGGCATTTTTCAGAACTTCTGTCATTTTCTTAGATTTTACCATCTCAACACAATTCAATCCAATCCAAAAAACTCAGTTTCTCCAAATGTACTTTCAAATTCCCGCTTCTTTTCACCCAGAATCCGGGAATCTGGTAGATTTTTCTACCAGATTCTGCATTAGCAACCAGAGGCGTTACTAGCCAAAATGTTTGGGGGGAGGGGGGGCAAGGAATTTACCGACTTTCTGGTAATTTTTACCGACTGTTTTTGCAGAAAACAACAACTGTTTACAAGAAAAAAACGACTGATTTACAGAAAAAACGACTGTTTTGACGAAAAATCGACTGTTTTAATGAACAAAAATCAACTGTTTTGGCGAAAAAAATAGATAGATAATAGATTTTTCTGCCAGATTCCCGGACGCGTCCGGGTTGCTTTCAGACCTGTCTTCACTACCCAAACCGATATCGAAGAAAACGGGTGCCCAGAATCCGGGCAAAAAATCTGAGTAGTGTAGCCCGATCTTAACAGGAGGCGTACTGTTTGTAGAGGTAACGAAAAGTGATGTGGCGCGAAGCTAGTAACCTCCGCTCGTTTGCGACGGGAGTCGGCCGTATTTTGCTCGACTCAGCATGTTTGTCTGACCGAGATAGGGAGACAGCAGTTCTATCTCGTTATTTTTTCTTGGCAATACGGTGGTTTAGGGCTCATTTGGCTGACACAGATTTGTTTTTCTAGGCCCGAATCAAGGTTGCGGTGGTAGAATCAATGTCAGAGCTGGATCCGCGGACTTGAGATCCGTCGACGCAGACAGAAACGGACAGTATGAACCGAACTTGGACTGCCGGTAAGTCCTTACCGGCATCCCTACTTTAAAGTTTAACCCGTTCATCAGGGCTAGTCTACTTACCCATCACTTCTCCACTTAAAGGACCCGTCGCACTATTTACTCTTCAGCATACAGTATTTTAAAATATTTCAATACTTTAAAACTATGCTGTGCTTTCCACAAATAACCCACGACTTTGGCTATTTAAAGCCTTTTCCGAGACCCGTTGACTTGTAGCGCAAAATAGGGAAACAACTTACATAACTGTTCTTTCTGATGGAAAAACTTCTCGCAGACAACCACCGACAGCGTGATACAGATCGGAGGTAGGGAAATGCGGCAGGTGAGCCAATCAGCGTGGTTTTTTTAAAGGGGTTATACTGTGCCGTACGAAATTGGGTTCTCCGGGCTTAGAAGTATATGGAGTGATTATGGAAGTAGGTTGCATTAGCATTATAGGTAAGACAGGTACTTTAAATAGGCCTGAAGACTCGAAGTAAATGCGTTAGTTTGTTTCTCCGCTATTCATATAATCGGTTGTCATAGAATGAACTTTTTCTTTCGGATGTTTGATATCAGAGTGTGCGTGTACCTCTATGTTTGAAATATTTAGCAACGACAACGGTAATTTATTGCCGTAAATAAATCTTAGGTCACACGCAATAGAGGTTTTTTCTCGGAAGTGGGGGTTTGCCTCGTTTGAGGTTGAGGGTTGGAAAGGAAGGTAATTGAAGGAGTTGGTGGGGGTCGTGGACTACTCCGATACTAGTCCATGCGGCTAGGCATAGAGAGTTATATATATCACTATGCCGGACGCGAAAGGCATAGCCAACCAGTCGGTGGGCGGTCTTATAGAAATTATAGAATAGAATAGGCTAGTAATTTATTCACTCACACTTTCACGGTTACAAAACCAAAATTGGTGAGTACTGTCATAACATAAACATTTAAAAGCACGTACAAATGGTCAAAGGCTATTTAAAATTTCAACAATCTTTGGTATAAAACTATTTTGGTAACGACTTTGTTTGGCCGCCACTGGTTGGAACATTTTGCAGGTAGAGACTGCTCGCTCTTGCCTTTCCCTTACATTGTTGTATGGGGGAGGGAGAGGCACTAGAAGGTAGTTACCGAGTCCTACTTAGGCTGGATAGGTCTTTGTGTTCTGATCCGAAGCTCTAAGGCTGACTAATGTTTGTAGAGTCTAGAGCGGTGGAGAATTAATCAACCCTTCGAAGACGAATAAGGATCGTAGTCATTCTTTTCGTGGTTCGGTTTAACTTAGTATATTAATTTTTCGGTTCACAAAATATGGAAGGTATTCCAGTTTGTTTGACTTGGCTCCACTCTAATTCGCATCTCCTTCTCGTCTCTTTCTCCAAACGCTCTTCCGTTCCTGCTTCTCCACTACCACAGTTTACGTCAGTTTTTTGCACACATCCTGTTACAGGGCGGATTTCCAAACGTCAGCATCCAGGATGCTTAGCCAAAATCTACATTTCCCAGAAAGATATCCAAAACCTCGGCATTCAGGATGCTCTACCAAAATCCAAGTTTCCGCATGCAATAGCGGGCTTTTCTCAGAAGTGATGTGGTTTCCTGAGCTTCGCTTCGTTAGCTGTTCTTTAGCCATAGCCTCGTTTTTGTTGCAATAGCGCTGCCGCATCGCTGCTGCAGCACTTCTTTGCTTTTGCACAATATGCGTTTTTGGATTCACTTTCTTCTTGGTTGAAGCGGCAGCGCTGCAGCATCTTGCAGGGAAGCACGGACTTGGTCGGTGAGCAAGTCCGTGATTCTCGAGAAGCGCTGCCGTCTTCCTCGGAAGCGCTGCAGTGCAAAAACGGATGTAGGAAGAATCAGTCCGGAATCGGCCGAGAAGTGGACCTGCAGCATGCAACAAAAACGAGGCTCATTTAAATGAACGCTTTTCTTAAAATTCAAATTCTCCGTGTCGGCGTGAACGTATATCTTGTCGGGCCAGTCACTATACTAGAGGGCAGGGGGAACAAAACAAATTAGTAGAGTGAAAATAATTTAGTGGAGGTTTCAAAATAAGTTTTCAAAATAAGCAGGATTTTCAGTCTAACTTTAAGGATAGGAAGTGGAGTGCTCTTGCGAGTAAGTAAGTTGACATACCTTTTTAATGCATTTGTTCAACCAGTTTCATCAGTATTAATAATTTGTTCAGGTGGTTATTGGTTTGCGAGCCCGGCCAAGTCCTCAGACTCCAGTTCTCAGTAATGGACGTTGAGGAATCAGTGAATGGAACCTGCTACCACGACTACGTTGAGGTGAGTGACTGTTTGGCGGTGTTGTATAAATCAATGTGGATTACCATACAGTTGTGACGTAAATTGTGACGTCGTGTGATTGAGGACCCAACATAGGACTTCATAGTCCCTAGGACGGTTTATAAATGTAAACGCGGTCGGCTCTATATATATAGATTCAAATATAGATTCACCGATAGAAATAAACTACAGTTTTTCGTGTTCTGAGGTTAAATCGATCAAATAGGGGTGACGTCACGCTTATATAGAATTTCGCACTAATTTAAATTTGATCGTTTCCGTGACAAAGGGTGTGTTTCAACCTCCTGTCAGTAGTTACTATAAAATTATCATCTTCATATTAGTTACGGGAACAGTAACGGGCCTGGAGCAGATCCCTGGGGAAGTCTACAAGTAATGCAGGGCAGTGAAGAGGTTGCCTATAGCAGTGGTTCCCAACCTTTTCCGTACCGCGTACCCCTAATCAAGGTTCAAAAAGATGGCGTACCCCTTTTTTGACGAATTGTTGTTTACTATTTTTTTTACCACGATTTGAATGTCAAAATGACGATATTTATTTTCATCAATGGTAAGGCATGTAAATCTGAAATTGCGTACGATGAGGTATCGGATATAGGGGACTCAAAAACGATTGAAGCGAGGTATTAAAGCTATAGAGTAACTTGATTTTGGGACTTTCACGTACCCCTTACGAGGGTCTCTCGTACCCCTTTGGGTCCGCATACCACCGGTTGGGAACCACTGGCCTATAGTGTCTGCTCACAGAGTCTTGAGGAGAACATCACCATTTGGCACTTGACCTACTAGAAAACAAAGTATTTAAATAATTAAATTGAAGAATCAAGCTTTAAACTGTGTCTGTTATTTTAATTTCTAAACACAAGTCAGTTTTTATTCTGATAAATTGCTATTATTTTTTTTTAAACATACTTATATAAATGCTAAAAAGGTAAGCAATTTTAATGTTGTGTGAGACATCGAGTATAACAAATAGCACGAAGAGAAAGGTCAAATATCCTTGAGAAATCCAGTAATATTCCATTGCGTGTAGATTAAGCTGTCAACAAACTTATATGCGGTTGCGAACCATAGTTGCGTTTTTGCAGATACCATGGTATCTGTTACCACGGTAACTGGATCTGCAATTAGTCGTTTTTGCAGTAACCGTGGTATATGATATACGGTTGCTCTGCAAAAATGACAATTGCCGAAATCGCGCATTTCGAAGTCATCCCAAAAGAAAAACTGATATTCAGTCACGTCACTAAGTGCCAAACTTCTTTCCCACCAATTTGACTATAATTGATGAAAGCGAGATGACTTTTTCAGATACCACGACCAGTTACGACGGTCGGACCGTGGTATCTGAATATCTGATACCACGATAACTGGCCAGATACGACGATAACTGCAAAAACATTGTTTGACCGTGGTATCAGATACCACGATAACTACAAAAACGATTTTAGACCGTGATATCAGATAACATGGTATCTGCAGAAACGCAATTAATAGCAAATATTTTCAACGCACGTGCAGGATGGTACTTAATGGATGGTGTGACGATAACCACTCGAATAAAACAAGACTTAATTCATCAAGCACAAAAAGGTAACTGCCCTAAATAAACCTCGAGGCTTGCGATTAATTCGTTCATTCAACACCTCCCAGTATGTGCCATGGAGAAATAGCACTAGCAGTGGCGAAAATACTATATTTTCGTCACAGATGGATAAAGCAGACCCCAGAGATCTTTCGCAAATTTTTGTTTTAACTTTGAAAGGCAAAACGGAAATTCGTAACGTGCAAGGAGACAAAACGGATGGAGGGATTGGGAAGTAGCTTGGTGGTAAAATGTTCGTGGGTCCTGGATTTGTTATGTTGAGGCTCGAACCGGATCTGTTCCCGATGAAGAATTTATCTCAAAATAGTAATATGAAGTTGTACGAAAAAGTAGCATGCAGTATGAACTGATGCTGCTACATGCTTCTGTGTCAAGGCTGCCGAGTCACTGCATTCTACTGCATGCTACTATTAGAAAGACTGGTTGCTACTATAGAAAGACAGGATGCTACTGGATACTACTGCTTACGATTGGCCCAGTCTGAGGCACATTAAATTATGGTATTCTTTACTATTACGTATCAATACATGCACATTTTTCGTACAACTATCATACACTTACGCAGGCTACAAATTTTTCATAGGGTCTTTAGTAGTGGAGTTGAAGAGGGGTATCGGAAGTTATCCCGAAGTAATCCGATCCTAGTGAAACTTGGTTGGTTGTAAAAGCGAATGGTCTAGATTTGACATGTGTGTGTCCAAATAGTGTCCGACTACTGTGGGAGGAGGGGGGGGGGATCGGAGGGAGGACCCCGAATTGTGTAACATATGTTGGGTCCGGCGGATAGAGAGACTTAAGACAAATTAAACCCTACAAAGGTAATTGGTCTTATATTGGAATATTAATTTAGCGCAGCTTAGGGTAGGCTCTAGGCCAAGTGGTATGTTTGAAAACTCCCCCTCTTTTCTTTTCGTATATAACCTTTGATTATTCTTACGGGGGCGAGCTAACAAGCTCGTATCCCTGCCGGCCCCCAGTGATCAAAATATATTGTCAGGAAGTATTTTTGAAATTAAAGAAATTAAAGAACCTGAACCTTTACACGGTCTTCGTGGTTTAATTCTCCCCTTTGTCGCCCATACATTTTTAAATCGCCCATAAATGTCGCCGACAAGTACCCATCTTAGCTGGAAAGAAGAAGAAGAGAAAGGTGACTGCTAAATCAAAATGCAGAAGAATGTCTACCCTTTCGACGACCCAATCAAACAGCAAAAACAGCAGCCAAGTCCAGAATGAAATCACGGGACCAGCTTTAACCCAACCAATTTTCAAAGAAGAAGTTCACAAAATCGGATATTTAAGAAGAATCTTTAATTGTTTTTCACAAGTTCATTTTCTAGCTTGAGCGGCTTGAGCCTGGAGAGGACCCTTGCCAACAAAGGCCGAAATATAGCTCTAATAATATATAGCTGACTTATCCGTTTTGCATCGTCAGACCTATCCCCTTTGTTTCAGGTGCGGGATGGAATGGGCATTACCTCGTCCCTGATTGGTCAATACTGCGGAACGACAACGCCTCCTGCCCTAGTGGCCTCTTCAAACTTCATGTTTGTCAGATTTGTGACCGACTTCACAACCAACCGACGTGGATTCGTAGCCTCCGCCACAAATCTCCCCCGTAAGATATTTTCTTGTTTTCAATGGGATCGACTAAAAAGAGGCACGGCACGACATAGTTTAGGAGACATGAGTACTAAAAAGAGGCACGAAAACTAAAAGGGCCCTTTCAGGCTTCAGAGTAATGGGCAGAAACACTTTTTAACGCGCCTTCTTTTAGGCTTTGGAGTTATGAAATCTCACTTACTTATCTAATTCTACTACTTGCTAATCTCTTTTCATTACTCGTGCCTCGTGCGCCATGCTGTGTCGTGCCGTGCCTTTTTTTAGTCGATCCCGTTTCCAATCTCTTCGTCATACCAGGCAGCCAAGACTTTTAGTTGGCAATATTTCGATCCTCCTCGGCAAGAGTCATTTTCAGACATTGGCTGAAAATCTCAGCTTTCAATAAGGTAGGTACGTATAATAGTTGCGTTTTTGCAGATACCATGGTATCTGTTACCACGGTAACTGGATCTGCAATTAGTCGTTTTTGCAGTTATCGTGGTATCTGATACACGGTGCTCTGCAAAAACGACTATTGCCGAAATTGCACTTTTCGAAGTCATCCCAAAAGAGAAACATATATCCAGTTACATCACTAAGTGCTAAACTTCTTTCTCACCAATCTGACAAAATTTGATGAAAGTGAGATGACTTTTCAGATACCACGACCAGTTACCACGGTCGGACCGTAGTATCTGAATATCTGATACCACGATAACTGGCCAGATACCACGATAACTGCAAAAACGCCTTTTGACCGTGGTATCAGATACCACGATAACTGCAAAAACGACTTTAGACCGTGGTATCAGATACCATGGTATCTGCGAAAACGCAACTAATGACTTGTCTTGTGATGAACTTCAGTCGCTAGTATTTGGCACGACAGCATGTTTCAGCTTCCACTCAGTGTCAGTCCACTCCACTCCTCAAGAATTCAACTGTTTTGCAGTTTACTGTTTTACGGAGAAAACTGGAAAGAGAAAACGAGGATGAATTATAAATGTAAGATATGAATATAAGCTATAGGGGATTAGCTCTGGTACAGAAGAACGAACGTCGTAGTTTTGTCGAAGTAAAGGATTTCTTATAGGCGTATTCTCGTCGTTCCCCGAGGACTCCTTAGGGAAACGAAAGGAACGGCGAGAATCAGTCCACGCGGACTCCGCTTACAGAAAACAGCGAGAACACGGGGAATGCTTCCAAAACGGATTTTATTCGAGAAAAGATATGCAGTTGACGAAATTAGTCTGGATCCACTTTATTTTTGTTTTGTTTATTCTGATTGTTTTTAATTAATTTTGTATTGCACCAGCACCAGCAAAAATTGATTCCCCTCCGAATCTGAAAGGGAGTCCTTTTTGATGATGGTGATCATAATAGGAGTGTTCCTCGTCCGTGGGGACTCGCGAGAATACGGGGAGTGAGTCCTCGGGACAAACAAAAACGCGGGAACTCCTCAAGTGGAGTCCTCGGGGAACGGCGAGAATACGCCTTATGTCTTCTACGCTTCTACCATTGCTTTGGTATTACGTTATATTGGGACGTGAGGACTAGCCTTTTCCCCAACAGAGAGCTTCGCTCGAGGTCTCCCTTATTCCCTTGCATGACCCCGGAGCAGTGGTGGTGGCTTTGAGAATCGTAGTGGGACACTGAATTTCGTGCATAAAAGTTGAGAACACCGGCCATTATCTAATGCTTCAATAAAAGAAGCCTCTGTTTTGAAATGCGGAGATGAAAGATATTCTTACCTAAAACAATTGTTTTTAAGTAATCTTAGGCATTAGTATCAGTTTTCTGCGGTAAGTGTTACGAAAACAGTAACGCTTTTTTTTCCTTTTACAAGTCTTGTTATTGTAAAATATCAAACAGATTTCGTTCATTACCTTTAATCTATTCGAAAAATGTTGTATTAAAAACCTAATAAAAACAAAAAAAGACTTATTTTTACCCTTAAAATGCAAGTAGTGGTGATTTCGACATCCAAGAAGAGTCACCGTTCTTCTCTCAGATAGGCCGCTGTCCCGAAACCTTCCCAGTCACTGCTAGTAAATTACACAGTTATTACTGGTAAAAGAATGGAGGATAGCCATAAAACAAATTTCGATGATTTCGATCTAGGTATCGCAGAGATATCCTGCTTCAGAATAACCAGTATTTTGCTATAGGCTACCAGATATCCGTAGTAGGAAAAATGTAAAATGTCATGCGTCTATATCTGTGTTGTTCCTTAAATTTCTCTTCTCTTTTTTTTCTTTTTTTTCTTCTTTACTCCGTTTTGTTCTAAGTGAAAAATACGGGTAATAAATACTTTACTTACTTAATTACTATATTTTATCTTTCAGCGATCTGTGGCCCCAGTCTTCCACTCATTGCCACGAACCAGACTCAAGAGATCACCTCACCGAACTATCCCAACCAGTATGGACAGAACCTGAGGTGCCGTTATGTCATCGATATGCCTGATGCCGATAGAACTCGAAAAATCGATGTCAAGTTCCTTGATATGGATATTGAAAATGACTGCTCAAAGGATCGTCTGGAAATCGAGGACTTACCCTCGGTAAGTTCTCAAAATAAAGTTTGAAGATATACCTAGATATAGATATCGCTTTTATTCTTATAGATGTTCCTACGGCCCAAGCTGACTGTGAATCATATTTGACGGTGCAAAACGGATAAGTCAGCTACATTTTATTCGAGCAATATTTCGGCCCTTCTTGGCAAGGGTCCTCTTCAGGCTCAAACCGCTCAAGCTGGAAAATAAACTTGTGGAAAAACAATTTAAGATTCTTCCTTAAATATCTACTTTTGAGAACTTCTTCTCTGAAAGTTGGTTGGGGTTAAAGCTGGTGCTGTGATTTTATTCTGGACTCGGTGACTGTTTTTGTTGTTCGATTGGGTCGTCGAAAGGGTAGAGATTCTTCTGCATTTTGGTTTTAGAGTCACCTGTCTCTTCTTCTTCTTTCCAGCTAAGATGGATACTTGTTGGCGGCATGTATGGGCGATTAGTTCCGTACTTCGGTGATAGATGTTCCTACGGCCCAAGCTGACTGTGAATCATATTTGACGGTGCAAAACGGATAAGTCAGCTACATTTTATTCGAGCAATATTTCGGCCCTTCTTGGCAAGGGTCCTCTTTCAGGCTCAGACGACCCAATCGAACAACAAAAACAGTCGCCGAGTCCAGAATAAAATCACAGCACCAGCTTTAACCCCAACCAACTTTCAGAGAAGAAGTTCTCAAAAGTAGATATTTAAGGAAGAATCTTAAATTGTTTTTCCACAAGTTTATTTTCCAGCTTGAGCGGTTTGAGCCTGAAGAGGACCCTTGCCAAGAAGGGCCGAAATATTGCTCGAATAAAATGTAGCTGACTTATCCGTTTTGCACCGTCAAATATGCTTTTATTCTTTTCGAAACTGTAATGGTAAAATCAAAATTTGTCGAGCTCGTCAGTATATACAATATGTAAACACTGACAAAGATTTAAAATTTCACGAATGACTGTACAAATATTTTTTCATACTGCGCATGGTCACATTTTATCTGTTGGAATTATGGGATCGCCACCGAGGCCGCTCTTGCAGATCGTTTGCGAGCGGTCTCAAATGGTGGCGGAGGTACATATTTATGGATAGAATGCTCGAACATTTTCTTGCCAGAAGCCATGCACGTTTTCAACCTACGGGACTCGAGTTCATATTTCTAGAGGACCTCCTTATACGCAATTTTGGGGGATCCGGACAGAATAAATAATGAACGCTTCTGTATTTTCTTAATCCGATAAGCCTGGTCCTCAGTAAGGTCAAAACCTCAAGCTTCCACCAGGTAAAACGTGTTGCCTCTATGGCACCCTCTCAGATTCCAGAATCTGGAGTGTCTGTTACGACGACTGTACTTTCAACCTGATGTTATGCCGAGCGGTGTAGTAGGCCGGACATAAGATGGTAAATGTCCATAGATACAGTCATCGGAGTCGGGGTAGCCTAGGGCGTCAAGATGGCATACTACACGTGCAGACTTCACGGGTTCATTATGGATTCCCCAGGTCAATTCACACTATGGTTTGCGTACCGAATCACAATATGCTATAAACCAACCATCATACACTAGGCCTTACAGGCCAGCCCACTCTAAGGAGCTTTAAACAAGACTCATAAGAATGACCTAAGGTCTGTAAATAAACAAAAGGTTTTATTCTCTGGTGCGTACTTACAAAATAAACAACCTTTAAGTAACAAGACCAAAGGTGTCGATGGGATCCCAAAAATCTAAGATTTGATCCAGACAATTCGGTCTTGTCTTCGCCAGGCTAATCATCAGAGAAAACCGAGTTCAGATATTCTTTCTACCTATCTATCTATACCTCTATAAGCCATATCTATTTTGACGATACTGACCGAAACTTCCTGCTTTACTACTGCCAAATTTGCGGTTTCACCCGAATTCCGAGCGAACTACTACTCCAGCAAAAAAAAAGAAAATTCAGAAACGAAACCGGCGTATCTCCTTATCCCTGTAAAGAAATCTAATCAACTTTAAATAAAATTTTGACTTAAAATCTATCATCTAATCAACTTCAGAAAAAGCTTTTGCTTTCAACATATTTTCCGGTTTTGGCCGGATTACAGGCGAACTAGTTGTCCGGCGAGAAAATGGTTTTCACCATCGGGTTCAGCATGTCTTACCCCTAAATCAAACATTTAATCAACTTCAAAGGAAACTGTTACTTTTAATCAACTTTCCGGTTTTGGCCGGATTCCGGACGAACTGCTGGTCGGACGGACGGACGGACAGACGGACGGACGGACAACTTTTGTGATGTCATAGTTATCCCTCCACTTACGTTTTGGGATCCCAAAAAGGGTTGTTGCCGGTCGAGCCCGGAAAGGAAGTGGCGAAGAAGGTGACTCATGCTCCTGGCATGAGTCATAATAACCAAGAGTTAACAAATAATACAAGAGTACGGATTGCAAACAGTATAAAAGATTAAGCGTAATAACGGAAAGGGAGTAGAGCTGCCTAGCGGCGGCAGTAGTGAAGCAGTGCGGGGTGCAAATGGCACCACAGTAACATGTCCAACGCCCCGGACTTCCAGACTTTTTTTTATCTAGCATTATACCCAGGATCCACCTCAACGAAAACGGGTATCTTGAATCCGGTAGAGACAACTCTAAGTTGAAGCATGTTAATCACCTTAATCAGCGAGGGATTATTTATTATATAGGGATTATTTAGGATTATTATTTATTCTTATTCGTTTTCATTCAGCCATGCTGATTTTGTCTACGTAGAGATGGAAACCATGGACACAGATAGGAACCATCACAAAGCAGCTCCATAGAAATACTGAAGAACGGGGTTGATTTTTTTTGTGGAGGGTGGGGGGGGGCGTAGGTTCTACGCAGAATGGGGCGGTCCATCATGGACCACCCAATGTTTGCTACGTCTTTCAGTTGAAAGATAAGATTATTTTTTTCGACAGTTTGGGGCTCTATAATTTATAAAGATGTGACAACCTAGGATCCTGTTGATCTGTTTCTGAAGCTTCAGTCTACCGGATCATTGCTCAGGGAATCTACCGAAATTGCTCAAGGAATCTACCGAAATTGCTCAAGGAATCTACCGAAATTGCTCAAGGAATCTACCGGAACTTGTCTCAGGGAATTTACTGTAGGCATGGTCTACCGGACTTTGCCTCACGGAATCTACTAGAATTTTTTCTTTTGGGGGGGGGGCGTAGGTTCTGCTTAGAACGGGTTCTGCTTAGTCATACAAATAATACGCTTACCTAAAGCTTACTGAATCAACGGCTTATTCTTTTTCTCGCACTTGTTCAAACTTATCTTACTCGCTTGGGCTTCGGCCCTTGAATGAATTAAATCTATGCAGGCTGGCGCTTTATAGTGGAATGAAATGGAACGGCCAATCAGAGCGCGCGTAACATTCCGCTCCTTGACCAATCAGAATGGCGGGAAAGAGATAACTAAATAGTGGCTAAAATGGTTGTAAACGCGTAGCTCGTTTATTTTCTCACACCTAGGATCCTGTTGATCTGTTCCAGTTAGTTCCGAAACTTCAGTTGAACTTTAAGAGGGTTTTTTTTTCTTAGGGCTCGGATTTCGAGAACAGAACTATTTCGGACTTGGTCGTTTATGGAGATACGGCAATAAGCGTGCCTGTTGGACCCCAGCAAGTCATTCTCGAAAGGGAAGTCGGGAGAACGCTGAGATTCTGTGGGTCTTCCATTCCTCATGATGTCTTCTCGACGGGACGTTCGCTCAGTCTCACTTTCATCACCGATGGAAGCGGATCAGGACGAGGATTCAAACTCCAATATTCGCTGGCGAGTAAGTCGGTTTATGTATTTAAATAATACTCTAAAAACTTGGTTCCAGCTCCGATCTTACAGTTTGCCCCTCCTCAGTAAAAATAAACTTTTCAGTAGGAGAAAGCTGGCACGGGAGAGACTTACCTTTGCCCTCTTTGCAAGTTGCAGGAGGAGGATTTGAACCACTTCCTCTTAGAGTGCCAAGAGCTTTCGCATTTGAGAGTAACATTTGTGGGGGGTGGGTTGGTATCGCTTCCCCGTATCCTGAAATCTACGAACCCCAAATGTATCGTAGATGTTTGTAAATATGTGACTAAAGGATTTAGTCTCAGGAATGAAAGTTTAGCTTAGTTTACGTAGCATAGTATTTCTAGAGGTGTAATAGTTTATTTCTGAAGTGTATTAAATCTTGTATGGCCTTTTGCCTCGATAAACAAGCATTATTATTATTATTATGACTAAGTCCAAAACACGCCAGTGATCCTCGGGACGAACGAGAAAACGTAGCACTAACGACTCAAACTCAACAACTCAATCCTGTGATAACCAATCACGGCGATGTTTGGGAGCAGGTGTGATACCGCTTCCGGCTCTTCCGCTAGGTACAGGGCGATTTTTAATCAGCAAGAAGAGTTAGTCATCGAGAATCTTCGCCAAGGGGAACTGGTGTGTTGTGCCTTCGCGGTGACCCTAAACTCCGGATTAGTGTTGATGGCCTTGTGTTTATCATGCTGACCTGTACTAGTTTCCCATACTATACGTATGTAGCAATGTAGAAGTAGATATTTTTTTGTTTTAATGACAAAGTTCCTTTTATCCATAATCCTTAAGGAGGGATTTGTCAGCTGGCAATATCATTTCATGTCTGGCAGCCGAAACCCAATTTTCAAATCTGAAAACCGGCAGGCTATGAAAAGATCCGGGGATTTGCCTGTGACAACTTTTGTCAACTGGCGAAGTCGTCAAATGCGGTGTAGAGAAAACGGTTGATAATAATAATAATAATATAACTGCAGTAAAAAGGCTTTCGCCTCTGTTAATTTCTCGAGACACTTTGTACACTAAATTGAATTTTAGCCAGGTGACGGTCCACGGCTGCTTTTAACTGATTGATATTTTTTACGACATTTTCGGGGAGATTATTCTAGTATTCCACTATCCGGTTTTTTGAGGCTCCATTTTCCAATGTCTTTTCGGAATTTCTCACCATGAATCCATGGCCATGAGTGGATCATGTTGACTAGCTGTACTAGTTTCCAATACTATACGTATGTAGTACCCGTATGGAAATAATTCAAGTCACTGTATTATGGGACATTTTTCCAATCGTAAAACAATTGGAAATGATCGTAAACAGTTTTTTTGCTACGATTGGAAACAGTTGTTTACGATTGGAAACAATTGTTTACGATTGTAAACAGTTGTTTCCAATCGTTTGCTATTGTAAACAGTTGTTAACGATAGTATTTTTACGATTGAAACCGATTGTTTCCAATCGTACAAAGTAACACAAACTCCAATAGCAGCGACGCTAACCCCATTAGCGATAGTGAACGTCCCTACCGAAATTCAATCGGTCGCGCACCAGGGCTGGCTCCAATAACTTCATATTCTGAACACAGCAAAAAAAAAAAAATACAACCTCCCCTGTTTCCTCGATATGTGCAAACCGCATCGTAGCCTTACCAAATATTTCTAAATCCGCAAGTTTGTCTCGCCTTAAATGCCGCCAGCTTAGTAGGCGGCGCTATGAGTATAGCCCGTTTGTGAAGCACGGAAAGCATAGGTCTTGACGCTACTCCCTATCAGAGCAAAATAACACTAGGGAGTAGCGCCAAAACTTGACACTAGCACCACTAGCGATATAGAACGTCCCTACTGAAACTCAATCAGTCTTCCACCAGCGCTGGCTCCGATAACTTTATATCCTCGACATAGCAAAAAAATGATACAGCCTCCATTGTTACCATGGTGTGTGAAGACCACACCTTTGCTTTACTAGAAATTTCTGAAACCGAAAGTTTGTCTCGTTTCAAATGCCGGAAGAGTAGTGGGCGGTGCTACGAATATGGCCCGTTTGCAAAGCATGGAAAGCATGTCTTGACGCTACTCGCTAGTAAGGTAAGGTAAAGGTAAGGTACAATTTTAATGGCAAATATAAATAAACCTGGTGTTTCTCAAAAGCATCAGACGTGCCAGTGGCATAAAAAACGGCGCTTCACTAATTCTAATGGGTCTGTAAAAATTATTAATGCAATAGCCTAAGACATTGTAAAGAAAAAACAAACGAACAACTATCACACATCAACACTAAAATTTAAGGACAACACGAGAATTTACGACAACAGACATATGACTAAAGAAAGAATGAAAAATAAAAAGGTTTGCGACATGGGTCTGATCTTCCTCCGAGCACAAACAAAAATGAATCAATTGAATTCCCTAGTGTTATTTTGCTCTGGATGAGGGATTTATATCCATTTTAGCATGCAATCGGACATACTACGGTCCTCAAGGACGGATTGTGAGTTCGAGTTGGCCGTGGAGCATCGCTCCGAATGAACGATGTCAGATGACAATCGAGACTGAGGCAAATACCACCATTTCACTTTACATGACACTCTTCCGTTTGACGTCCTCGCGAAATTGTAGTGAAGGATATATGAACGTAAGTCAGCTCTCTCTCTCTATTTTCGTTTTTGCTTGTCATGCTGATCCGTTAAAGTTCAACCGAAAAGGACTGAGATTCGACAGTCTAGTTACACTTCTCTTATTTACTTAAATAGGCCTGAAACCCAGATAAAAATATGTTAATCGATTTCATCGAATGAACTTATTCTTTCGGATTTGTGGTACCTCTGTGAGACATTGCCGAAAAATATCACATGTAAAGCATTGAACAAATAGGTATAATAAGCTGAATAGCGCTATACTTGATGTTTTCAAATACAAAGTGAAAAGGTTCTTATCAATCAATCAATCAATCGATCAATTTATTTAATTCGTGATATTACACATCACATAATAAGATTACACTAACACATGAATTTTCTTACTAAATATATACAATCATTTTAACCATTCGGTGGCTCGGGGCAACAGCACAGTCGACGGAAAAGTCGGTAAAAATGTCCAGAACGGCATTCTGCATTCTCACGAATTGCCTTTAAAAGTGGATTATCGGAAACTTCTAACCTTGCAACAAAACTAACTATCGCTTTCCGCCTCATAACATCAAAAGATTCAGTTTCATTTTCTAAAAACATTTGACTAGCAGAGTAACGTCGATTATATGAAAGGAGATGACGGAATGCATTGTTAAAACAAACTTTTAGTTTACGCATCGTCGTCTCAAGATAGTTATCAAAAAGTGGGAGACAGTATAGTTGTGTGCAATACATCTTAAATAAAAGAATTCTAACCGACACAGTACAAAATTTAAAATTACGAATTAAGTGGTTCGCACGCGCGCAAAGACCCCGATACTGACTCGAAACTGCTGAATCGTCATACAGGTCATCATCTAAAAAATAACCTAAGTACTTCACTTTGTGCACTCTCTTTAAAACAAAATCACCAAGTCGAATAGCCGGAAATATCAGGGATTTAAAATGTTTCGGGATAAAAATCATGTAATTGCACTTCGCAGAATTGAAAATAATGTCATGCGTCGCTGCATAATTTGCGCAAATCTTCAACAGGAGATTTAATGCGTTCGCCGACGGCGCCATTAGAACCATGTCGTCAGCGTAAGCGATCGAGTTCAAAAACACACCAGAGATGTTACAGCCTACACGGCTCTCCATTAATTGTTTACAAAGGTCATCTATAAAAACATTAAATAAAAGAGGAGAAATAATTCCCCCTTGTTTAATTCCGTTAGCAGCATGAAAAGGAGCGGACAGTTTTGACCCCCACTTCACACGAAACTCCTGTTGAACATACCATTTTGAAAGAAAATCAACCAGCAGCTTGGGCATACCCCTTGTTCGTAACTTTTCAAACAACAATTCGTGGTTAACACGGTCAAAAGCTTTTCGTATATCTAAAAATCAAGTGAAAACAGGACTTCCAAGACCCAGATAATAGCACACAGTTTGCTTAAATGAAAAAATACAAAAATCGGTGCCATGCTTCTGTTTAAAACCAAACTGAATAAAAGATGTTTTTGAAAAATCAATAGAATGTTTCAACAACAAATGCTCTAGCAGCTTCGAAAAAACTGTTTCAATAGCAATGGGGCGGTAATTATCTATACTTGTGAGGTCCCCGCACTTGTTCTTTAACAGAGATATGATCGTAACCTTCATCAGGTCTGGCAGGTCAATGCAGTGTTCGGTGTTGCCACGCTGATACAGTTTTTCGAGCTTCTAAAGATAAAAAAAAAACGTTCCCAGTACTACTTGAAGTAAACGAGTACAACTTGATGCCGATTATATTGTAAAAAGCTACTAAATTAACCGGTGTACAGGCATTGGTCCTCCAACTAACAATAAGCAGTCGCAAGAGAGCAAAACGTGTTCTTTTGAAGAAAGGTTCTTTCTTCAGCTTCCAACAAAGTAGAACTGTAGTGCTTCCCGTGGCAACCCTGACGACGCTGCTCCTTTCCTCGGCCCGCAGGCTGAACTAACCAAGCCATCTGATTGGACCTGCATAAACAATAATAGAACGCGAGTCTATTCTCCTTATTCGCCTTAATACAGCGCGCCCCGAAGGAAATAGAAATCTGTAATAAACCTTATACGCCGTAATACACGTTATAACATCTATTTGAACAATGCGTCAAGAATTCATGTATCTTATTATCACTTTCATACTCCTTTTAAGCATTGTCCAAATAGGTGTAATAAGCTGAATAGCACTATGTTTACGCGATGTTTTCGTCTTAATACACACGCCTGTTCAAATAGGAACTCAATAGGTTCTTATCGATGCAGCGTTCGGTGTTGCCACGCTGATACAATTTTTCGACCTTCTAAAGATCAGAAAAAGTGTTCTTAAGCACACGAGTACAATTTGACGCCCTTTTATATTGTAAAAAGCTACTAAATTAACGGATGGACAGGCATTGATCCTCGAACTAACAATAAGCAGTCGTAAGTCGTAAAAGAACGAAACGTTTTTTTTTTCTTGAAGAAAAGTTTTTTCTTCGACTTCCAACAAAGCAGAGCTTTAGTGCTTCCAGCGGCAACCCTGACGACGCTGCTCCTTTCCTTGTCTGAACCAGCCAAGCCATCTGATTGGCCCTGCATAAGTGATAATAGAAGGTCTGTCCTTCTTATTCACCTTATGACAGCGCGCCCCGAAGGAAAGAAGAATCTGTAATACACCTCATAACATCTTTCTTTTTTTTTCTTTTTTTTTTAAACCCGTAGCCATAATTTAGCTTATTTTTATATTACCTAAAAAAAAAATCACATTTCGTACTTTTTGTGGCTACTCCTCCTTTCCTCAGTGACGTTAATTTTAATCTATTTTCACCCACTTTTCACTTCTATTTGAACAATGCGTAAAGAAAAGACGTATCTTATCATCACTTTCATACTCTCTTTAGAGGAGTTACTTCATTCAATTTTCCGAGCTTACCGTCCGTAACTCGACGAAATGTAGGCTTTTGTTGAAGGTAAGGTAAGGTAAGATGCAATTTTATTGACAACTGTGAAGAAAACTTCAAGTTGCACAAAAGCGACGTACATGCCAGTGGCATAAGAAAATGACGCTTCAATATTTCTGATTGATTTGTAACAATTTTTTTTTTAATAAAACCCTAGCCGAAGGTGTTACAAATAAAAACAAACAACTAAAAACATCAGCACGAGAATTTTACGACAAGATAATTAACAACTAAAAACAAACACGAATACAGATACCAACACGAGAATTTTAGGACAAAAAGCATACAACGATAGAAAAAAAAACGGAAAAAGCTTGTGGCAGTAGTCTTGTCTTCCTCCAATCACAAACAAAAATTAATCGGAAAAATATCAGAAAGATGAAATATAGTTGCTAAATAACATATACTAGTTCTTTTAAAAACCCAAATTCGTTAAAACTCAAAGTATTATTATAGTCTTGTCTTCCTCCAATCACAAGAATCCTTTTAAAAACTCAAATTTGTTGAAATTCATTTTCTCCCCGTCTGGGGAATTTTGGGTTGCCATGCAAGCAGTGCACATTCTGAACAACAAAAGAAACAATTAGATTACTTAAAATACAATTGATTTGTCAAATTAGGTAGAATAAACTATGCTAGATATATCTAGATATCAGGTTTTCACAATGTATCGTCTGTAGGCCTATAGGTTATTTATGAATATTTTTCGTCGTTATAATGTTGAACAGAATAAGGTATAAACGAGTGGATAGGGTACCTACAAACAGGTGTTTGTACATAGCTTCTCCCCACTGACTGACTCACAGCTTGCTCGGCTCTGGAGATGGAATGACTAATAAATTTATACTGGTATTTTAGAACAACTATAATGGGCCAATCGCCGTTCATTTCACATTTCTCGTCATAACCGATAGGAAATAAGAAAGGTAAAAATGCATTAGAGCTTGGTCACACTGGGCTCAAAAAGTCGCCTATTCCACAAACAACTGAAAATCCCTAAGGGACGTGAGATTTGATGAACTTTGTGGCAGGTTGGGGATAATGATCAGACTGCAAATAAGGGTCAATTAAGGTTCCTGTCAATTATACACGCTGTTTTTGCTCTAATTGATCTCCTGAATTTAAAATGACAACATTCAGAATTAATTGTATCTTGTTCTTTTTCTTTTTTCTACTTTTGAAACCCAAAAAGCCACGAAATGAGTCAAGTGTGACCAAGGTCTTAGAGACTGCTTTGGTTATTTCCTTGCAGTAAGTGTCCTAACTTCTGTCTTTTCCCTAAGATATACGATGGAAACTCCGTCCAGTCTCCCTTACTCAGGTCCGCTTGTGGGCTTAGCCTGCCACTTCCTGTGTTCTCGAGCGGAAATCGACTCTTCATCGACTTCAAAAATGCCAAATCGCCGACTGCTGGGTATGATATAACATACACTGCTACTACACAAGGTTAGTACCAACTTATTTTGCCTACACTGTAAAAAGTGTCTCCGAATAAGGATTAAAGTTAACTGCAGTGTTTGGGACTAAACTGAGATAAGATTAATCCGAATTAGAGATAAAATTATCTTTTTCGAGACAAGATTAATCCCAGTAGCAAATACTGCAAGATATTTTTTACAGTGTAGGACAGTGTAACAAGGTACAGTGTACCTTGTTTCATGAGAATTCGTTCTGCTGAGATCCGACAATCTAATTACATATCACTTATTCAGTTAAAATAGGCCTTAAAACACGTTAAAAATCCGTTAATTCATATGTCTGCTGTCTATAGAAAATCGATTTCATCGGATGAAATTATTCTTTCGGGTTTTTGGTACCTCTATGGGTCTATGTGCCTGTCCCTATAGGCGTACTCTCGCCGTTCCCCGAGGACTCCTTGGGGAATCGAAGGGAACGGCGAGAATAGAGGGAGTCACTCCGCGTACAGAAACAGCGAGAATACGGGGAATGCTTCAAAAATGGATTTTGTTCGAAAAATGAATATGCAGTGGAAAAAGTTAGTCTAGATCCACTTTATTTTTGGTTTTGTTTATTCTGATTCTTTTTAATTAATTTTACATAGCACCTACAACGGCAAAAATTGATTCCCCTCCGAATTTGAAAGGGAGTCCTTTTTGATGATGGTGATGATAATCGGAGCATTCCCCGTCCGTGGGGACTCGCGAGAATACGGGGAGTGAGTCACCGGGACAAACAAAAACGCGGGGACTCCTCAAGTGGAGTCCTCGGGGAACGGCGAGAATACGACTTATATGCCTGAAATATTTACTAACTAGAAAGGTAAGTCATTGCCGAAAAATAAACCAAAAATGGCAGATTCCTTGCGAGGTGTCTTCCCGCTCATTTTCCTACTTTCTTCAGCTGTGACTTTTCCGGGCTTAGCCTCTTCAACCTTGGAAATACAGTTTTTTTTAATTCAAATTCTCCGCGTCTGGGTGAGTTTTCGGTTGCCGTGCAAGCAGCGCACACTTTGAACTTTATCACTAGAGCCTCGGGTGAAAAAATACAAAATCCCTAGAATGGTCAAATCCAGAAATCTGATAAAAATCTGATGTAAAAAAAGCTTCCTTTTCAGTTAAACTTTAAGCCCAAGCTAAAATGGTTGATAGCGCTGAATTACTGCAAAATTCAACAGAATTTTGCAAATTCTGTCGAATTTGCACATCCTTGTGTCAGCTGTTCTGAAACTTCTGACAGTGTGGTCGTTATTAAATTACAGCACATCTTCTGCGGTAATGTTTATTTTTAATAGTATTAGTTGCGTTTTTGCAGATACCATGGTATCTGTTACCACAGTAATAGGACCTGCAATCAGAGGAGTTACTAAACTTTTTTTTGTGGGGGGGGGGCTTGGTGTTTACCGACTAGTTGGTCATTTTTACCGACTGTTTTTGCAGATAAAAACGAGTATTACTGAGGGAAAACGACTGTGTTGACGCCAAATCGGCTGATTTTAAGAAAAACTACCATTTTTAAGAAAAAGTCGACTATTTTTACGAGAAACCGACTTGTTTAAAAAAAAAAAATCGAGTAGTTATCGGGGAATCTGATAATACGCCTCCCGATGAAAAATTTATCTCAAAATAGTACTATGAAGTAGTACGAAAAAGTTGCATGCAGTACTAACGATGCTACTACATGCTTCTACTACAAGGCTACCGTGTTACTGCATACTACTATATGGTACTATTAGCAAGACCGGATATTACTATGGCAAGACAGGATGCTACTGGATACTACTACATAAGATTGGACCAGTCTGCGGCACATTAAATGATAGTATTCTTTGCCATTACATAGTATTACATGCAACGTTTTCGTACTACTACCATACTACTACGCAGGCTACAAATTTTTCATCGGGCTGCTCTGCAAAAACGACAATTATATCGATGATATCAGTTTTTCTTTTGGGATCAGGAACAAAGAAACATTCCATAAATCTAAAAGCCTTTTTAAAAATCTACTTATCTTTATCATTATTTTAACTTCATTTCGGGTTAGTTGAATATCACGTTACTTGAGGCGTCTTGAGGTCATATTCATTAAGAAACTTCTCTCTGTGATCCGAAAAATGCCTGCATTTCTTAAAAAAAAATGTCCTCTTTCTAATATTGTAACACTATTTTCGTGTACAACACCAACATTACAGACTAAAGAAAAAAATTGCAATTTACAGGCAAAGGTTGTGGCGGACCGATCTTCAATACCCGAGGTTCCTTTACAAGTCCATTCTACCCAGCTGTTTCGAACATCAGTTCCGATTGCACTTGGGACATCAGTGTACCACTAGGATATATTGTCAAGCTAGACTTCACAGGTAAGTGCATGGGTAACGAGTGGGAGGGAGACTCATAAGACGTACTCTCCCCGGTCCCCGAAACTCCTTGGGGAGTCGAGTAGAACCACCAGAACACCGGGATTGGCCAATGGATGCCCACATTGGTTTTGTTCGATTTTTTTTTACGCAGTTGATCTGTAAACTCTGTGGCACCATTTATTTTCACTTTTGTGTAGTTTGATTGTTTTCTTTACTTAATTTTAAATGTGTATTATTTACGAAAAAAATCAGGATCATAACAAAATAAACGCTTTCCCTCAGAATCAGTCTTCTCCTGGTTTTATCCCACAGTTAAACTCAATACTGATCTTAGAAATTCCTTTTAACCTTACCTTACATCTGTTTCACAAACCAATGACACCAGTAACTCCCCAAATCGGCTCCACTCCAAAGGGAGTCCCTCTTTGATCATGGCGATGATAATCGGAGCATTCCGACTGTCGGGAGAGAGCCCCTGGGACAAACGAAAACGCGGGACTCCGCTGTGGGAGTCTCCGAGGAACGGCGAGAATACGCCTAGTAGTCTACCGCAAATCCCTGATTTGTATGGTGCATCCAGCCTTCGGCTCAAGTGCCTATACTTATCAGTTTTTCGTCGGTTGGTCCTGTGATCGCGAGATAGGGTACTACAAGATAGGTACTACTGTCAAGAACAAATAATCAGATTGAACCTCTGTCTTTTGTACCATGCAACACTATGAATACCCCGACAAAAGTGAGCGGACCTACAGGTATTTACTGTAGCTTTTTACCCGTCTACTCTACTTCCGTCTTCGCCGTTGCCCATTGCAGAGAAAGAAAATGCAGGAGGCGTTCTCCGCGCGCTGACCCGCTCTTGAGCGCGTCCAAAGAACCAATCAGCTTTGTCTTCTACTTTTCCTCAAGGTGGTTTCATAGCGATATAACTAATTGTAGAGGTAACGAAACGTGATTTGGCGCGAAGCTACTAACCTCCGCTCGTTCGCAGCGGAAATGGTACGGGGAAATGCTCGACTCCGCATAGTCATGGTACAGAGATAGGGAAAAGACGGAGGTTCTATCTGATTATTTGTTCTTGATACCGGGTACAACTAGGGTACTGCAATGAATCTTGTCAGGCGTATTAGGGATTTTATCTGATTAACTTGGAAATTGTCACTTCCCAGAATCGACCGTCCGGGGAGGAGACTTGAGAGAGGGGGAATACGGAGTTTGTGGCATGCATAACTCTTGAACTAGTGATCGGATCTGGATGAAACTTGTCATGTTGCAAGAGCACGTGTCCGAGATGTTCCGTTCTTAGTCCGGACAGTTGAACCGACAATTGTGGCAGGATTGGTGTGGGGGGGGGGGCTTAAATCTTGTGGCACGCCTAGAAGCGAGGAATCGGGACGTTATTTGGCAAAAAGAACAAGCAAAAGCCCTAGACTTACCATTAATAGTTTCGTACCGGACTCAGGCACTGTGAGGGATTTGGAAGAGGGGGGGGGGATCTTGTGAGAAGCTTAACTCTTGAACGAATAATCCGATCTGGATGGCACCTGATCATTGGCAAGGGTACGTCTCCTATATGTCTGTGGGAGATACGTGTGGTTTGGGTCCTGGAAATCTTGTCGCACGCTTACTGTTGGGATCGGTACCGAACTTCGTAGGCCCTAGGCGTGCCATCTACAGATCAGACCAGATTCGGGGACAGGGGAGTTGGGTGCGGCGGGGGTCAGAACTTGGTGGACGGTATATGCTGTAATGCCTAGATTTGCCATTTATAAATCCGGCCTCTGCGGGGGAGTTTGAGGGGGTCATCCAACCATGATAGCAAGAACTTAGATGATGCACATGCCAACTACCCTTCTAAATTCCATATAGTAAGTAAGTTATTTATTTCTGACCCGCCATTTGAAAAGTGGAGTATGTAAAATAAAATAAAAGAATTGAATAAAACACAACAAATACAATAATGAATGTTTCATTCATCGGCCAGAAAGGAATGTAGAGTGTCATGTGCTGGCTGGGCCCTGTTGTCCATGATTTTTGGCAGAGCCGACGGAATTTCCAAAAGTGTAACGCTTGCATCTTTAACTTGGAAACGCTCCGCTAGCATGTGGCTGTGGTATAACTTTGGCACATAAAGCAGGTGCTTCGCATACTTAAAATAGCATCTTCTCATCTTCTGCAACTCCTTCTTCCGTAGAACATGTGCGACACCAGAACTAAATAAAATGGACGGAGCACAAAAAGAGCTGTATAAATTTCCTAAAGCTTTTCGATTGTAGCGCCCACGGTTTGGGACGATGCGTCCATAAGCGGTATGGATAGATGTACATACGTTTTTAACAGTCGAAGAGCAAGTTTTTGAAAGTATAGAGTTGAAAGTAATCCCAAGCCAAATGAGCTTTCAGTTCTTGTTTGATAGGCTGCGCTAATCCTTGTGTATATTTGGGTACAGGATGCTTCACGTATGGACAATGCTCGATCAATGTACAGGATAAGTTTAAAAAACTTATATACTGCGAAAAATTCTAAGTCTAGGATCGAAAGTATTGAATGATGTACCAGCAGTGAAATAAAACAAGAGCTGAAAGCTCATATGGCACTTGTCGGAACGGTTAGCATGTTTGTCAGTTTGTCCCCCTCCAGCAGCTCCCCCCCCCCTCCCCCCAGTGATCAGACCCACTCAAGACTTAAAACTGAACGTTTGAGACACTCGCTCTTGACAGTTGTCAAGTTTCATGCACGTCCGATCACCCGCTCCTAAGCTATGAATGTCACCAGATTCCCCATCCCTCTACTCCCCCCACGATGGTCGGATCGGGGAAGGGACTATTTTCAAGTCAATACGTTAGAGTCCCTAATAGGCCTGCCAAGTTTCATGGTCCTAGCTCATCTGGAAGCACCCTAGCTTGAGATCACCAGAATTCCGGCCCCCCCCCCCCCCCAACTTCCCCACCGTGACACGATCCGGTCCTGTTTTGTCAGGAATGTATCTAGGGTTTACGCTTGTTCTTCCAGCCAAGTCCAACTCCGACCCCTCAACTTTAAGGTATTCACGAGATTTCCGGTGCCCCCTCCAGATCCCCCCCTCCAGCTCCCCCCTTCCAGTGATCAGGTCCGGTCCAGACTTGAAACTGAACATCCGAGACACTTGTTCTTAATACTTACCAAGTTTCATGCAGGTTCGATCACCCGTTCCGAAGTTGTGAATGTCACTAGATTCCGGATTCCCCACCCCTCTACTCCCCCCACGATGATCGGATCGGGTAAGGGAATATTTTCAAGTCAGTGTGTAGAACCCCTAAAATGCCTGCCAAGTTTCAAGGTCCTAGTACATCTGGAAGTACCCTAACTCGAGATCACCAGAATTCCGGTAAACCCCCGTTCAAGTCCCCCACTGTGACACGATACAGTCCTGTTTTGTCAGTAATGTATCTAGGGTTTAAGCTGGTTCTTCCAACCAAGTTCGATCCCGATCCCTCGAATCTGAGCCTTTCAGAAGATTTCCGGTGCCCCTTTCCAGCCCCCCCCCCTCCTCGTTATCGTATCCGGACCGGATTTGAAAAGTAATATCTGCGGCACTTGTTCTTGATACATGTCAAGTTTCTTGCACGTCCAATTACCCCTTCCAAAGTTATGCATGTTACTAGTTTCCGGATTCCCCATCCCTCCACTCCCCCTACGATGGTCGGATCGGGGAAACGACTATTCTCAAGGCAGTCTGTTCGGGTCCGTGATATGCCTACCAAATTTCATCGTCCTAGTACCGAACTCGCGGGATCACCGAATTCCGCCCCCCCCCCCCCCAACTCCCCCCACAGTGCCCGAATCCGGTCCGGTTATGTCAATGATGTATCTAGGACTTGTGCTTGTTCTTCTCACCAAGTTTCATCCCAATCCCTCCACTCTAAGCGTTTCCCAAGATTTTCGGCTCCCCCCTCCAGCTCCCCCCGAAGTCACCGAATCCGGCCCGGATTTTAAGTGGGTCGTCTGAGGCACGATATCTCTCCAAATATCAAATTTCATTAAAGGACACCTGAACAATGAAACCATACTTAATTACACCATGGAGAATGCATTTACAGACATGGCCACGGAGAGCATTCTTCTTCTGAGCGTGACGTTTTCAAAATAGGGATGTTCGTTTCTTGAGGTTTGCACATGCAGACTCCAAGACAAAAAGCGCAATTCATTCAAATCTTGTACAGCGCTGGCCGGATCGTATTAGAACTTCTTCTAGAGATACGTTTGGGCTTAACTGGTTAAAAAATATTCCAGAAGAAGGGTTGATTGGAGACTTTGGTTCTTTTCTAAAATTGTACGGTGCTGAAATAAGGACAGATGCAAAATGGAGCAAAAATCATAGCTTGGAAGCACTATTTCGTATTTGGATTTGGTTTTCTGCAGGCAATGTTCACGGAAGTCATGCAGATAGGGATGATACTTGGTACTCTTCATTCAGGTGTCCTTTAAGATCCGATCACCCGTTCAAAAGTTAGAAATACCTGAAGATTCAGGATTCCCCCTCCCTCCATTCCCCCCACGATGCTCGGTTCGGGAAAGTGACTATTTCCAACTTAATCATTTGGGGTCCCTGATATGCCTGCCAAGTTTCATCATCCGAGCTGCCGTGGAAGTGCCCGAACTAGCAAAACCCGGACCGACCGACCGACGGACGGAACAGAAATTGCGATCGCTATATGGCACTTGGCCGAAGGGCAAGTGCCATTAATACCGGTTACCCCATGGCAGGGGCTAGGAAAATGCACCCCTTCTATGGAGTAACCTATCTAACAGATTGAGGAAGCACTTTACTCGTTATGTTCCTGTTCGGTTTCTGCAAGCCAGAGCCGGTGGACTCGGACTCTGGACTCGTCTCGAGACGGCTTTTTCAAGGACTCGGACTCGTCTTTCACGAAGCTGTCCGTCCGCCATAGATGGGGACTCGTCTCGGGACGCCTTTTCTAAGGATTCGGACCCGGATTTGCTGGACTCGCAGCAGCTCTGCTGCAAGCTATTGTTTCACTTTGCCGAAATTTTGTCTTTTTAGCTTTCGAAATCTTCCCAATCAACGACGATGGGTCGTGTGCGAGTGATTCGATAGAGCTTCTCAGCTTCGATCCAGCCTCGGGTGCACAGACCTCGCGAGGGGTTTACTGTGGGACGGTAAGATATAGTTTTTGACGTAAAGCATTCGGTCTGTTAAAGCCAGGCTTCACCGAACAGATTACCAGATGTCCGGGGCTTCCGCATAGTCAAGACAACTGTTCCAGAGTTTCGTGATAACGATGACAGATAATTTTGCTATTCTTCAACATTTCCTAGATGTCCCCATTTCAAATATCTCTTGCATCCCAGTCACAACTATCAATCACTTTCCCTTTTCTAATTTGCGTATTTATTCTGTCTCTCGAATGGATTGCCTTCCAGACATCCGGAATCTGGGGTGTCCAACATCCGGACTTCCAGGCGTTTTTGGCCTGGCTTCGCCTTCCAGACCCGTCTCTACGAAAACGGCTGTCTGGAATCCGGAAGAAAAATCTGGAAGGTGAAGCCTGGCTTTTATTCGTTTTCGAGGGTGATAGAGAAAATTTGTCCTTGGGTCATTGTTCACCGCCGTTAATGTACCACATGTTCTTTTTTCGGCAGCAATCCTATATGAATTTTGTAGATGTGACGTATCTGCTGTTAAAATATCATGTTTAGTATTTTCGAAATTTCTCTCTGCGTTCGTCATTTCTTTGAGTAACTCCCAGTTGTTTCCGACTTTAAAGGAGCTGTCTTACCTATAATAATAACGCAACTTCCATAATCACTCCATATAATTTCTAAACCGGATGAGCCCAATTTCGTACGGTACATTCTAACCCCTCTAACAGTACCACGCTGATTTCTACCTTCCATGTGTATCACGCTGTCGACGGTTGTCTGCGAGAAGTTTTTCCATCAGAAAAACCTGTTACATAAATTTTCTCCCTGTTTTTGCTACAAGTCAACGGGTCTCGGAAATGGCTTAAAACAGCCAAAACCGTGGGTTCTTTGTTGAAAGCACAGCCTAGTTTTAAAGTATTCAAATATTTTATATAATATTTTCTAAGTTGAACAGTAAATAGTGCGAGGGGTTCTTTAAAGTAAAAGATCCAGTTTGAATTCTGAAGAAGAATTTGAAAAAAAATTTACTGAAAAGCTTCGAAAGCCCTCGCAATACTCTTGATGACTATCTCTCCCTGCCGATGCAGAATCTCCGGGTACCCGCGGAAGAAAGGAAGAAACGGTGTCAAAGCTGCGCTGACTCAGGATTTGAGTCGTTGAGTTTGGGTCGTTACGGATCGTTTACTCCTTCTTCCTGAGAATCACTGGCGTGTTTGGACTTAGTCATATAGAGTAACCACAACCTATTTCACACCCCTACTTTAAGAACTAAGTAATGGAAGACGTTAACATTACACTGTTGATTTAGTTGTTTGTCCTGTATACCATAACCGTGACCACGAGTTCATAACCGTACTAGATTCTGTTGCTGTCTTGGTTACAGTACCTGATTATTGTTTTTTTCTCTTTTAGCAACCGCCCGCCACGTATTTAGGCGCCACAAACTCCGTCATCGTCCGCTACGTAGCAAGCACCAACCGCACTGGAACAGGATGGCGGGCTTATTTTGTCGCCACGAAACTCGCTGCCACGCCCACTGGGCTTACCAAACCTTAATTATTTATTTATTGTTAATTTGCCAGATTACAGAATGTTAGAAGTCGTTTGATTAAAGAAGCCTCAAAATGCACTGCTGCCTAAAACCGACTCTTCTATACTCTTGATTTCTAACTCTTCTTGCCGATGTAAAATCGCCCGCTACCTAGCGGAAGAGCCGGAAGCGGTATCACAGCTGCTCCCAAACATCGCCGTGATTGGTTAACACAGGATTGAGTTGTTGAGTTTGAGTCGTTAGTGCTACGTTTTCTCGTTCTTCCTGAGGATCGCTGGCGTGTTTTGGACTTAGTCATTTAGAGTATTCATTTCGCCTTACAAAGTTTTCCTTGCTCGTAAGTATCGTAAACATTGACAAACTGCATATGCGTTTACTTATATGTGAGTGACGCTGCGCCGAGATTCTTATTTCTTTCCGTGTGCATAGTGAATCACTGGTGAATAATTAGCAATGCCACATCTGATAATTTTGGACATTATAATGCAATAGGTAAATCCTCAAAGCACACCTCTTACTAGAAATGATCTTTTCACGATGAAATAGCCTAGAAATACTGTTTTCATGGCACTTGCAGCCTCTGGCTCAAGTGCCATATACCGATCACAATTCCGACTGTCGGTCGGTCCGAGTTTTTTGTCACACTTTTTCGAGTTAGGGTACTTCCAGATGTTCTCGGACAATGAAACTTGGCAGGCATATCAGGGACCCGAACAAACTAACCTGGAAATAATCAGTTTCCCGATCCGACCATATGCAGGGGAGTGCGGGGCGCTGGAAACTTGAAAATTTAGGGCATTTTGTCACACTTTTTCGAGTTAGGGTACTTCCAGATGAGCTAGGACAATGGAACTTGGCAGGAATATCAGGGACCTGACCAAAGTAACCTGGAAATAATAAGTTTCCCGATCCGACCATATGCGGGGGAGTGGTGGCGCTGGAAACTTGAAAATTTAGGGCATTTTGTCACACTTTTTCGAGTTAGGGTACTTCCAGATGAGCTAGGACAATGAAACTTTGCAGGAATATCAGGGACCCGACCAAACTAACCTGGAAGTAATCAGTTTCCCGATCCGACCATATGCGGGGGAGTGGGGGCGCTGGAAACTTGAAAATTTAGGGCATTTTGTCACACTTTTTCGAGTTAGGGTACTTCCAGTTGTGCTAGGACCATGAAACTTGGCAGGCATATCAGAGACCCGACCAAACAAACTTAAAAATAATCAGTTTTCTGATCCGACCATTTTGGGGGGGAGTGGAGGGCAGGGGAATCCGGGAAATTGAGAAGTTTGTAACTTTCGAACGGTTGATCGGATTGTAATGAAACTTCATAACTGAATAGAATATATATCCCTTTTTAAGTCTTGACCGGATTCGGTAGCCAGGGGGGAGTTGGGGGGGGGGGGGAGAGACCGGAAAGTTCAAAAAACGGTTAGAATGGAGAGATCGGAGTGAAACTTGCTGGGAAGAACAAGCATCTGCTCTAGATAAGTCCTTTAGACCATTGTACTGGATCCGGACACTGATGGGGGGGGGGAGGGGGTTTCCCGGAATTCCGGTGATGGGGGTTTTGGGGATTTTCACGATGAAACTTGGCAGGCATATAAGGGACACGATCAAACTGACTTCAAAATAAAAATTTTGTCGATCTGATAATGGTGGGGGGAGTGGAGGGAGGGGAATCCGAAATTTTCAGTCATGCGTTATTTTGGAAGGGGGTGATTGGATTCGAGTGAAATTTAAGGATTGAGCAGAGGACATTTTTCCGATGATTTTTTTTTTATCCGGACCGGATCCGGCAACTATTGGGGGTGGGGGCGGAAAAATACGTGACCCTTTTAGAATGGAGGGATCGGGATGGAACTTTGTGGGAAGGACAAACAGATGCTCTAGGTAAGTCATTTACTGAATCGGATTGGCTACGGGCACCGTGGGGGAGCTGGGGGGGTGGACCGGAAATCTCGAGAAACGTTTAGAATGATGGTATCGGAGTGAAACTTGCTGGGAAGAACAAACATCTGATCCATGTAAATCTTTTAGATTATTTGGCTGGATCCGGACACTTGAGGGGGGGGGGGGAAGGGGGTTTCCCGGAATACCGTTTTTCGGGGGATTTTCACGACGAAACTTGGAAGGCATATCAGGGACCCGGTCAAACTGACTTGGAATAAAAAAAAATCCTCGATATGATAATCTTGCGGGGGGGGGGGGGGGGGGGTTGAGGGAGCGGAATCCGGAATATTGAGTCATGCGTAACTTTGGAACGGGTGATCGGATTCGAGTGAAATTTAATAATTAAACAGAGGACGTTTTTCTCTGGTGATCTTTTTCATTTCCGGACCGGATCCGGCAATTATTGGGGGGAGGGCGGAAAATACTTGACCCGCTTGGACTGGTGTGATCTGGATCGAACTTCGTGGGAATGACAAACAGATGCTCTGGATTAATCATTTACAGAACTGGATTGGCTCCGGGTATTGTGGGTGGAGATGGAGGAGGGGGGGGGGGGGTCTGGGATTCCGGTGATCGCGCGTTAAGGTACTTTCAGATGTGCTAGGACGATGAAACTTTGCTGGAATATTGGAGACTCAACAGCATTTGCTTAGAAGTTGCTACTTCCCAAATCAAATTATTCCTTAAAGTACCAATCTTGACCGCAAAGTAAAAAAAATACTTTTAAGCAATATATGCATTTTCATGATGCCCGTCAACCCATTAGCATGTTTTCCTCAAGGGTTTTGCTTACAAATGAAGTTCCAGCTCCCATAGAGTGCGCATCTCAACCGCAAAGTCGAAACTTACTTTTGATCAATCAAATCATCAAGTGCCATATGAGCTTACAGCTCTGTTCGATAATACCATTACTTTCCACATGAAATTAGCGATTTTTGTGAGCGTTTGTCGACTCTAGCCATCCTACCCTCTCTCGGGCGTGGCGGCTTCACGCAAAATATTCGAAAATTCAACGCGCCGTGGTAAAAAAAAAATCTGGAAACCAAGCGAAAAAAGAACTCCAAAACAGAAAATAAACCTGAGTTCTACCTTTTCAAAATGAAAAACAATACTTTGAAGCTTCTCATGTCCTTATGTGTGAAAGAGTTGTCGGCGGACCTTGAAGCTTGCTGATTTTTGTGTTGCGTGACTGACAAAACTCGGCTCGGCCGAGATTGCGCAAAAAAGTCGTTACATACAAAACGAAATAATGGCGGAAGGTGGGGATTTCAGAAACTTATAGTTCCAGAAGGGAGCTAGTGATAATATGAAAGGCAGAATAATCAAGAAGGGTCCTTTAAGAGTATTTTGAGCGTCTCTTTTCATTTTATTTCTGTTCTTGCTCGAAACGTGTTGCTATGAATGAGATAAATTTGTCATGCCTAGAATCAAGAATAAAGAAGGGGAGAACTGAGAACTCGCATAACTTCGATGTCAGCAAGCTAAAAAGTTTTGTTTGCCATTCTGATTTAGGGGGGGGGGAGCCTGGGTGTAGCTTCGCGTGTGGCCTCTTACATTATTAAGTGTTACCTCTAGAGCAAAAGTGACGAAGCAGTCAGAAGAAGCGGGCAGTTCAAACTTCTGCTTTCTGCGCTGATTATACAAATAAAAAAATTAAAACGACTTTCAATGTCGTGTTAGATTCACTTAAAGTTTAATTGAAAAGACAACTTACTTTTGTATCATTTAACTGAATACAATGCATTTTTGGATTTTGTTGAAAGATTGTCCTATTTTTCACTATTTGCTCTAGCATGGCCTTCAGAGCATCTACGGCCGTCCTCCCTCACAACGCAAAATTCTACTATGACTCGGAAAATTTGAATCTCAATACTAACGCGGCTTTTCAGTGGCCAGCGATCAGCTCGCGGGCGGTAGATCACTGTGTGATTTTTCGTGAATCGTTTTGTCAAGTATAAATCCGACAGGGGAATTCCACTATATGAAATTTGATTATTCCTGAATAGAGGAGCAACGAAGTAACACGGGTCTTCAACCCTCTTTAAGTAAATAAGTGATGGGTAACTAGATTGTTCTATCCCAGCCATTTTCGCTTAAGCTTTAACAATCTTTTTCTCATCTCTCGGAAAGTCACCATTATGAGGCGTCGCACTATTTATTCAGTTCGGTCAAATACCGACCGACTACGGCCATGACAAATAACAAATTAAACCATAACATTACTAAGCTGGGCCGAACACGCAAACACCACCTCCCCCCGTTTCGCTTTAATTAGAAGAAATGGTCGCATGTGCGGGCTAAAGAGAACAGATGAGGAGGGTTTTCGTGAGCTGGAAAGCAAAGTCGCAACTTTCCGATGGTTTTCGCGCTACTTCGGAAAGTTGGCGAACTTTCCAACCGGGTTTTCGCACTTTCGAAACCGAAGCAGCTTCCCGGAAAGTGATTCCATGAGGTTTGTGGAAAGCTCCACGGAAAGTTGAATGTTTCGGCGGGAATTTCAAAGGTGTGGAGAAAAAACAGTGCAAGTCTCACTAATAAGTAAAAAAAATGGCAATTGTAAATAAGGTGACTTCAATGGAATATATGAGAATCAAAGAACCGTTAAGTGAACCATAATTATTCGAAAAAGTTTGTAATTCAAAATTTTCTTGGCGATATCACCTTTCCATGCGTTTTCGCCATCAGGCCAGCGGGAAAGTGGAAAGTTATTCCAGGAATCGCTTTCCCACAGTTTTCGCGATCCGCTTTGCTCGTCGGAAAGTGTTTCCGAGATCTCGCGAAAACCCTCCTATGATAGAAGGTGGTCCTAGGATTCATGTTCTGGGGCGAAATGTATTAGTTCGGTCAGTATGTATATGTTATATATGTTACTATATGTTACTCATGGGGGATAGAGCGATATGCTAAGTAGGCTGCCTGGTGAGTCAAGAAAATAATTAACAAGATATATGGTCCAGATTATTTGGTCCTGATAATTATTGGCAGGCCAGATCAGATATTAAGTGTGCAGTTTCACATAATGGGTTCCATGTGTGGAAAGTAAATCCCGAATGGAAGGAGCTAGCGCTCCTTGCTATTGGGTTCCATGTGTGGAAAGTAAATCCCGAATGGAAGGAGCTAGCGCTCCTTGCTAATGGGTTCCATGTGTGGAAAGTAAATCCCGAATATTTAGGTTGTGGTTTTTTTATGTTTTGTAAATTTTCATTCTTTCATTTTTTTTTTACTCCCCCATATAAGGCACGGACGGATTCGATGGGCAAAGAAACACGTTGACAAAACTTTGGAAAATTTGGCCTAGGTTTTGTAACGGCTTCCGCCAATCAGGAAGCACTTCCAGTGTGGCTAGTGCGACCTATCGGTCGGAGTAGCATCAGTTCGCTACAGAGTACAGACTCTATCGGATAGAAAAAAGTGAAACACCGAAAAATTAATTTGGGATTTTTAATCTTTCACAGAAGGTTTGTACTTATATATATATTCATTCAATAAGTGGATAAAAGGGATACGTCAGCTTCACCTATGATGCTTCAGCTGCCAAAGCATTGTAGCTGACAGCCCCCCCCCCCCCCAATGCTGTCGGCCAGTTGGTAAAAAATGACTGAGTCGGAGCGAAGCTCTGTGATTTTTTGTCAAAACAGTTTATTTTTTTCATGAAAACAGTCGCTTTTTATGAAAATTGGTTGGTTTTTCGTTAAAATAGTCATTTTTTCTGAAAATCATTCGATTCTTTTCAAAACTGTCATTTTTTTTTTTGAAAACAGTCGTTTTTTCTGTAGAGACAGTCAGTAAAAATTACCAGCCAGTCGGTAAATTCCTCGCCCCCCCCCCCAAACATTTTGGCTAGAGTTGCCTCTGCCTATATCGACTATATCATTTATATCATTGTGTTTTAAAACTTCATGCTAAATTTCTTGTTGCAGCCGGATTCCCGGCGAACTACTTGTCTGGCAAGAAAATATTTCATATCAATATTTCATTGTCTTAATCAGCTTCACATTACATATACTTTTACTTTTCACAAATTTTTTGGTTTATCCGGATTCGGGGTAAAACACCTGAATGACGAGAAAATAAATTTCATATTCGGATTTAGCATGTCTCCTTACCCTTAAATCAACTATCTAATTAGCTTTTAAAAATTATTTTTGTGCACCCTTTTATTTGAATCCCCTCCCCCCGAGAGGCGTCACTAGCCAAAATGTTTGGGGGGGGGGACGAGGAATTTACCGACTGGCTGGTAATTTTTACCGACTGTCTCTGCAGAAAAAAACGACTGTTTTCAACAACAAAAAAAGACAGTTTTGAAAAAATTGACTGATTTTCAGAAAAAAAACGACCAGGCTTTTTTGACGAAAAATCGACCAATTTTCAGAAAAAACGACTGTTTTTAGGAAAAATATCAACTGTTTGAAGAAAAATCGCAGCGCTTCGCGTCGACTCGGTTATTTTTTACCGACTGGCCGACAGCATTGGGGGGGCATCCCCCCCCTCCCCCCCCCCCCAGTCGTGATGCCCCTGCTCCCCCCACCCCTAAATATAAGGCTACAGAGACCATCTTCGAACTTGACCTGTTCTTTGGCCCAACTCACGCCAAGTTTAAACCTCGGTTTAAACAAAATATCTCAACCCCTTTAAGAGTTATCGTGCTAACAGACGGAAGGACTGACAGACAGACAACTTTTATGAAATCATAGGTATCCCGTCACTTACGTTTTGTGGATCACAAAAAGGGGTTGACATATGATTTTTTACTGTGACCTTAATTGGTTGATCTGGAATTCGATTGTCATTATTATTTGGACTCATAGAAGCATGTCATATTATTGATTATCTAGACCTAATGAGCTGATGTAGTTCTAGAGGCCCATGTTCCATTGACAATACATGGTCTCTAGTTCAGTGAGGAAGGAGGTACTGTGAGCTTTTGGCGAATAACTTTTCTAGACCTTACCATTTTGTTTGTAGTAAAGCCTATTATGTAAGTTCAGAATACTTTGTACTCCTGATGAATACCCAGAAAAGCACCCTCCTGCTAGTTGATGTGAATATAATGGTGTGTAACATATCTAGTGTTGTTGAGTCTTGTTCTGTGAGGGTTCTGAAAAAAGTCTGGGGTAAAAGCTGTGAAGTGTCGGATGGGCAGACCTGACCTTCAGGTGCATATTGAAAGGAATGGTTGACAAGATTGGTACCTGATGTGTAGGCTATGTAGCCTTGGTATGCATGCCAATTTAACCTTTGTTTTTTATTACAGAGACCCATACATTTTCAAACATGATGATCAGTGGTTGCCAAGCTTGTGTAAAAGGCCTTACAGATGTTGGTTCAAGACAAATATTAAAGATGGTATCAGCAGCAGCACAATGTTCACAGGCGAAAGGTAAGTCTTTGACATATTGCTAGTCCATATTTGAACCTTGATTTTCTAATTTCGATTGAGTCTTCAGCTTCTAAGAAACTATACGATTTAACTGAGATTTTAGGTATGGAAAATTCATATCCTACATGATAACAAGTTGTGGGTAAATAATACAAAGTTTTATTTTCTCGTCATAAAATTTTCGTGCTGATGTGTGTTAGTTATTGTTTTTTTTGTAATGCTTAAGGCTACGATTATATTAATTGTTTGTACAAATCAGTTAGAATCAACGAAGCGTCATTTTCTGGTGCCACTGGTCTGTCGCTTTTATATTACTTGAGTTTTTCACGATTGTCAATAAATTGTACCTTACCTTACAATAGTTGCGTTTTCGCAGATACCATGTATCTAATACCACGGTCTAAAGTCGTTTTTGCAGTTATCGTGGTATCTGGCCAGTTATCGTCGTATCGATGTTCAGATACCGCGATCCGACCGTGGTAACTGATCGTGGTATCTGAAAAAGTCATCTCACTTTCATCAGTTTTTGTCAAATTGGTGGGAAAGAAGTTTGGCACTTAGCGATGTGACTGAATATCAGTTTTTCTTTTGGGATGACTTCGAAAAGCGCAGTTTCGGTAGTTGTCGTTCCAGTTACCGTGGTAACAGATACCATGGTATCTGCAAAACGCAACTAATAAAAATTAGGGAAGACAAATACAAATTTTTCTGAGGAGGAACTATTGGTGCTTCTGTTGGGCCTTCATAGGATAGTAGATTTGTATGTTTGCATCTGGACTAGAGGGAAAGATGAATCCGGTGGTGATACAACCCAATTTTTTCAGCATATTCAAATGGTGCAACAACACCTTCAGTTGCGCCCAAGACAGGCATTCGAGAAGAATCAGAGAAAGTCCAAGCCCCACCGTTTGCAAAGGACTTGTTCATGGGTCGATTTGATAAAAACGTTCTTACCTATCCAGAAGTGCTGGAGAAGGACCAGCTGGAAAGTATTGAAAATATGGCACAAACAGTCAAGAAGTTTTTTGATGAAAAAGGTATGTTATCCCGGGCTTTACAGGTCAGGGTCTTAAATGTCGGATACAATAACAAGCACCCTCCCTCCTATCCTACGCCGAAATTGAAAGGATGAATTATCGGTAGTATTAAAATATTTATTTCTTGATATAATTATGATTGTGTATCTGGAATCCTAAAACTTAAGTGGAGGGATGCCTATGACATCGCAAAGAAGTCCGTCTGTCTGTGAGCACGATAACTCGCGAATGGAATGAGATGTTTTGATGAAACTTGGTGTAAGGGTTCTTTGGGTCAAGGGTAAGGTCAAGTTCGGAGACGGGCTTGGTAGCCCTACACTTAGGGGTGGGGTACAAATTAAGGGGCAAACAAAATATTTTTAAACAGCTAATGTGAAAGTCGATTGTGGGATACGAAGACATGCTGAACACGATGGTGAAAACCATTTTGTCATCGGACAAGTAGTTCGCCCGGAATCCGGCCAAAACCGGAAAGTTTGTTAAAAGTAAAAGTTTCGTTTGAAGCTGATTAGATGCTCGATTTAGTGGTAAGAAGACATGCTGAACACGATGGTGAGAACCATTTTTTCGCCGGACAATCCGGCAAAACCGGAAAATTTGTTAAAATCAAAAGTTTTATTTGAAGTTGATTAGTTGACAGATTTAGGGGTAAGAAGACGGTTTGTACATGACAATAATTATTTACCCGGACATATTATTCGTCCCTAATCCGGTTATAACCGGATTTTAAGTTAAAGTTTTATTTGAAGTTGATTAGATGTTCTTGATAGAGATAAGGATATACGTTGACAATTAGTTCACTCGGAATTCGGCCAAAACCGGAAATTTGGCAGAAGTAAAGCAGAAAGCTTCGGTCAGTGTCGTCACAATAGATATGGCTTATAGAGGTATATCTGAACTTGTTTTTCTATTATGATTAGCCTGGCGAAGACTGGATCTGGCGAAGACAAGACTCAATTGTCTGGATCAAATATTAGATTTTTGGGATGCCATCGAAACCTTTGGTCTTGTTCAAAGCCTGAGGGCCATGTACAAAAAATAAAGAAAAAGGACATGTTGAGTATTGAGGAGATCAATAGGCCTTCTCTACCAAAAGCTTTACTTCAGTATAGAAAGTTAAAGGACTCGTCGTACGTACAATGCCAATGTAATCGATCCATCGAGTTTGAAGCCGGAGATTTGAATTTCATGCAGTAGCCTACATTCTGGATTCTGGCCTCCCTAACGAGACCTCACTGTGTACACTTTCATTGTTTCGCAATTTTCGGTGCATATCACTATCCGAGCGATTGTTTGAAAGGAGCTCACTCGTCAGATAAACCGCTCATTTACATTTTTTCGTCTTTTTGCTAGAAGCCGGCGGACCTGAAGAAAGGCTTAAACAGCCAAAGCCGTGGGTAAATTAATAAAAGCAGATTCTGTAGTAAAATTATTCAAGTATTGCGGAAGTAGTGCGAGGGGTCCTTTAAGTCGTGATCTCTCTTGCAGTTGATTCAAAATCCATCGACAGGGACGCCAAGATACCGCAGGAAACTTTACAGGGTTTAAAAGACCTAGGCCTGTTTGGCCTACAAATTCCAGAAGACCACGGAGGCTTAGGCTTAACTGCAACTGAATACGCCCGCCTGAATGAAATCATTGCCCTTGATGGGTCAATTGCAGTCACGCTTGCTGCACACCAGGCTATTGGGCTCAAGGTGAGTTTGGTTCAGAAATTTGAATTTTTTTTTTAAATTCTGTTCCTATAAAGCTCAGTTTAGTTTATTCAAAGTTGATACAACGGTTGAAGCGCATTTTGTCGTTGTTAGTTATATATTTTTTCGGATAACACTTCAGCTCGTTGCTAAACACCAGGTTTTGATTCTGGGAGTTAGTCATAGAGAGGAACTGAAAGTAATAGTCAGTGGTGAACACCATAATACATCTCATCGGCAGAAAAAGACAGATGATCTGAGATGTTTTTTGTTTTTGATTTGGTCGAAGTAAGGGAGAACTTTTCAAAATCGGGGAGATTAAATTCTTTTAAAGTCAGATGGTACTCAGCCGGTACTTAAAATAAGGTTCTTTGGTTTCAACTTCCCTCTGTCCCTATTCCCGAAAGAAACAAAAATGAAAAAATAAACTAATATGATTGATTTAAGAAACTGTAACTTTTTTGCCTTTTTTCGTTCATTTTCTGAGACCGGATTGGCAATGAAATTCATCAGTTGCCTCTGTGACTTTGATGTTCCAGTATAAGGTAAGATGAAATTAGATTTGTTCCGAGATTTACGGGATTTGTAATGGGAGCAGAAAAAAAACGTTAACTGATCATACGTTTTCCAAAAGTTTTCATGGTCAAGCTTAAAGTTTAACCAAAAAGGGTTAAGACCGAACAGTCTAGTTACACATCACGTATTCACTTAAATAGGCCTGAAAACTAGATATAAAAAGCATTACTCCGTTTGTCCGCTGTTCGTAAATAATGGATTTCATCAAATATACGCGCCTGTGCGTAACACTGACGTAACAGTGGGCTGTTACGTCAGTAACACAAATTTTGTTACGTTTGTAACGTGTTTTATTGGCTTCAGGTATGAAGTTAAATTTTTGTTTTTGTTTACTGGAGTAACCACTAAAATTGCTATTTACTCACTTTCTTACACTTTCTCAACTTGCTTGGACTCAGTTGTAGCCAAACGACATGCCACTTTTTCGTTGCAAAAGTAACATTAGATGGCTTACCGTGCAGCACTGATAAAATCCGATCCTTCAAGGATAGGGACTTCGAATGAATTCAGTTTCGTTCAGGACTAGCGGGTCTTGAAGTATGGTAAATTAAGAGGATTAGGGGTTATGTCTAGGTAGGTTCTCATAGCCTCAAAAATGATCGTAAAATTTGTTGGGATGGGATCCCAAAATTCTAATATTTGATCCAGACAATTGGGTATTGTCTTCGCCAGATCCAGTCTTCGCCAGGCTAATCATCAGAGAAAACCAAGTTCAGATATACCTCTGTAAGCCATATCTATTTTGACGATACTGACCGAAACTTCCTGCTTTACTTCTGCCAAATTTCCGGTTTCGCCCGAATTGCGAGCGAACTACTAGTCCAGCAAAAAAAAAGAAGAAAATTCAGAAACGAATCCAGCGGATCTCTTTATCCCTATAAAGAACATCTAATCAACTTTAAAAAACCGGATTCCGGACTAATTATATATCCGGGTAAAAAATGATTGTCATATACAGACTCAGCGTCTCTTCTTACCCCTAAATCTGTCATTTAATCAACTTCACATAGAACTTTCGCTTTTAACAAACTTTCCGGTTTTGGCCGGATTTCTGGCGGAGTAGTTGTCCGGTGAGAAAATGGTTTTCACCATCGTGTTCAGCATGTCTTCTTACCCTGAAATCGAATATTTAATCAACTTCAAATGAAACTTTTCTTTTAACCAACTTTCCGGTTTTCACCGGATTCCGGACGAACTACTTGTCCGGCAAGAAAATGGGTTCAGCATGTTTCCTTACCCCAAAAACATTTAATCAACTTCAAATGAAACTTTTACTTTTACCCAACTTTCCGGTTTTTGCCGGATTCCGGACGAACCACTTGTCCGACAAGAAAATGGTTTTCACCATCGTACTCAGCGTGTCTTCTTACCCCATAATCGACTATCACATTAGCTGTTTAAAAATATTTTGTTTGTCCCTTAATTTGAAACCCCTCCCACCCTCAAATATAGGGCTACAGAGCCCATCTTCGAACTTGACCTGTACGTTGACCTAAAGGATCCTCCCACCAAGTTTCATCAAAATATCTCAATTCCTTCGAGTCGCCTTTATCGTGCGGACAGACGGACAGACAGACGGACAACTTTTGCGATGTCATAGGTATCCCTCCACTTACGTTTTGGGATCTCAAAAACCTTAAAATGTTCCACCAGCTTTCATTTGAAAATTTATCCCTCGGTAGACCATCTGATGGAGTTGCCCATATGTGGTAAGCGGGAAAATCAGCGTAATACCAGTATGTGAGACAGCTACACTGTCAGAAGTTTCATAACAGATAACACGAGGATGCGCGGTTTCAACAGATAATGCGTAACAGATAACACTGGATGTTATCTGTTGTGTTTGAAAACGTTATGCACGAAATGTTATGCATAACAAGCTTTGCTAGGAAGAGCCAAAAAAGCATCTAGCAACTTTATTCCTTATCGCCACGATGTCGGAAAACTCAGCAGATATGTTTTGGCGGTTTTT
The DNA here is from genome assembly GCA_030848855.1 of Branchinecta sandiegonensis. Classification (NCBI taxonomy): domain Eukaryota; kingdom Metazoa; phylum Arthropoda; class Branchiopoda; order Anostraca; family Branchinectidae; genus Branchinecta; species Branchinecta sandiegonensis. Next base: position 3,475,350 of record JAUPMV010000017.1, on the reverse strand, counting down.
CAGTTCTTCCTGATGGTAATGCAGTATGTGATGCATAACATTTTGAAACACAACAGATAACACCCGAAGTGTTATCTGCTACGCATTATCTGTTGAAACCGCGCATCCTCGTGTTATCTGTTATGAAACTTCTGACAGTGTAGGATACATTTCTGCAAGTGTAGAATCTTGGGAACGCTGAAATGGAATAAATTACTATCATAAGTAGAATCCTGAGAAATGGAATAGATTACTATCGTAAGTATCATGAGAATAATCCCAAGGATTATTCGTGTTGCCACGACGAGCACGAGAGCTCGAACGGTTCCCCAACCAGGCTCCCGAATGAGAACGGGATTCCCTTTCGCCTATCCACGAGCTCGCACGTCTGCGCCAGAGGGAGATGCGAATCTCGAATCTGGGAAATTTAGGGCAGTTTGTCACACATTTTCGAGTTAGGGTACTTCCAGATGTGCTAGGATGATGAAACTTGGCAGGCATACCAGGGACCCGACCAAACTAACTTAAAAAAAAAATCAGTTTCCTGATCCGATTATCTGGGGGGGGGGGGTGAAGGCGGGGGAATCTGGAAAATTGAGTAGTGTGTAACTTTTGAACGGGTGATCGGATTGGTAAGAAATGTATAGGGGTGTAAGCCAGTTTACTGCATGTATATTATTATTTTTGTTGTAGGGATTACTGCTTCGAGGTAATGAGGAACAGAAGAAGAAATACCTCCCCCGACTTGCCACTGGTGAATGGACAGCAGCCTTTGCCCTCACAGAACCATCTAGCGGCTCCGATGCAGCATCAATCAAGACTCGCGCCCGCCTCGCACTAGATGGAAAATCGTGGGTTATAAACGGCAGTAAGATCTGGATTAGCAACGGTGGCTTCGCGGATTTCTTCACGGTGTTTGCCCGGACAGAGGTATGATAAGATAAAAATGACGATAAAAATTCCTTCAGCCCAAGCTGACGGCGAGTCATATATTTTTATTTTTAAGTATAGTGGACTGAAAGACAAAATGCTCCTCAGCCGGGATTTGAACCCAGGACCCTCTGCTTACAAGACAGGCGCTCTACCATTTGAGCTACCGAGGGGCTTGTGAACAGAGTTCGCAAACCACTACAATAGGCTGGTAGGAGCCGGCCTTTGGAACAGTGATCCCGCCGGAAGGCAAATTCATCTAACCAGTTCACATCCCCATGTCATGGAATTATTAATACATACACAAGGCACTTTACACAAGGGACTTGTACCGTGACCAATAAACTAGGTACAATTTTTTTCGAATATAATTTAAACCCTCGGTAGCTCAAATGGTAGAGCCCCTGCCTTGTAAGCAGAGGGTCCTACAAGTCCCTTGTGTAAAGTGTCATCTATTTATTATTATATTTTTATACGGGTTAATAAAATTATTGGTTGATTGATAGTTGACTGCGCTAAACGGGTACGTCAGCTCATTTTATTTTATTTTTATTTTTTTTAAACAATTATACCCATAGCATCTTTTCTAATTTAACTTGTTTTTATGGCACTTGCAGCCTCTGGCTCAAGTGCCATATACCGATCACAATTCCGTCTGTCGGTCTGTCGGTCGGTTCGAGTTTTTATGGCACTTGCAGCCTCTGGCTCAAGTGCCATATACCGATCACAATTCCGTCTGTCGGTCTGTCGGTCGGTCCGAGTTTTTTGTCCCACATATCCGAGTTAGGGTACTTCCAGATGTGCTAGGACAATGAAACTTGGCAGGCATATCAGGGACCCGACCAAACTAACCTGGAAATAATCAGTTTCCCGATCCGACCATATGCGGGGGAGTGCGGGGCGCTGGAAACTTGAAAGTTTAGGGCATTTTGTCACTTTTTTCCGAGTTAGGGTACTTCTAGATGAGCTAGGACAATGAAACTTGGCAGGAATATCAGGGACGCGACCAAACGAACCTGGAAATATTCAGTTTCCCGATCCGACCATATGGGGGGGAGTGGGGGCGCTCGAAACTTGAAAATTTAGGGCATTTTGTCACACTTTTTCGAGTTAGGGTACTTCGAGATGAGCTAGGACAATGAAACTTGGCAGGAATATCAGGGACCTGACCAAAGTAACCTGGAAATAATCAGTTTCCCGATCCGACCATATGCGGGGGAGTTGGGGCGCTGGAAACTTGAAAATTTAGGGCATTTTGCCACACTTTTTCGAGTGAGGGTACTTCCAGATGAGCTAGGACAATGAAACTTGGCAGGAATATCAGGGACCCGACCAAACTAACCTGGAAATAATCAGTTTCCCGATCCAACCATATGCGGGGAAGTGGGGGCGCTGGAAACTTGAAAATTTAGGGCGTTTTGTCACACTTTTTCGAGTTAGGGTACTTCCAGTTGTGCTAGGACCATGAAACTTGGCAGGCATATCAGAGACCCGACCAAACAAACTTATAAATAATCAGTTTTCTGATCCGACCATTTTGGGGGGGGGGGGGTGGAGGGCAGGGGAATCCGGGAAATTGAGAAGTGTGTAACTTTCGAACGGATGATCGGATTGTAATGAAACTTCATAACTGAATAGAATATATATCTGTAATGTCCCGTTTAAAGTCTTGACCGGATTCGGTGGCCAGGGGGAAGTTGGGGGGGGGGGGGGGAGACCGGAAATTTCAAGAAACGGTTAGAATGGTGGGATCAGAGTGAAACTTGCTGGGAAGAACAAGCATCTGCTCTAGATAAGTCCTTTAGACCATTGTACTGGATCCGGACACTTATGGGGGGGGGGGGGGTCCCGGAATTCCGGTGATGGTGGTTTTGGGGATTTTCACGATGAAACTTGGCAGGCATATCAGGGACCCAATCAAACTGACTTCAAAATAAAAATTTCGTCGATCAGATAATGGTGGGGGGGGGGGGGGGGGTGGAGGGAGGGGAATCCGAAATTTTCAGTCATGCGTAATTTTGGAATGGGTGATCGGATTCGAGTGAAATTTAAGAATTGAACAGAGGACATTTCTCCGATGATTTTTTTCATATCCGGACCGGATCCGGCAACTATTGGGGGGGGGGGGCGGAAAATACGTGACCCGTTTAGAATGGAGGGATCGGGATGGAACTTTGTGGGAAGAACAAACAGATGCTCTAGGTAAGTCATTTGCTGAATCGGATTGGCTACGTGCACCGCGGGGGAGCTGGGGGGGGGGGGGGACCGGAAATCTCGAGAAACGGTTAGAATGATGGTATCGGAGTGAAACTTGCTGGGAAGAACAAACATCTGGTCCATGTAAATCTTTTACATAATTTGACTGAATCCGGAAACTTGAGGGGGGGGAGGAGGGGGTTTCCCGGAATTCAGTTTTTTGGGGGATTTTCACGACGAAACTTAGAAGGCATATCAGGGACCCGGTCAAACTGACTTGAATAAAAAAAAATCCTCGATATGATAATCTTGGGGGGGGGAGTTGAGGGAGGGGAATCCGGAATATTGAGTCATGCGTAACTTTGGAACGGGTGATCGGATTCGAGTGAAATTTAATAATTAAACAGAGGACATTTTTCTCTGGTGACCTTTTTCATTTCCGGATCGAATCCAGCAATTATTGGGGGGGAGGGCGGAAAAAACTTGACCCGCTTAGACTGGTGTGATCTGGATCGAACTTCGTGGGAATGACAAACAGATGCTCTGGATTAATCATTTACAGAACCGGATTGGCTCCGGTTATTGTGGGTGGAGCTGGAGGAGGGGGGAGGTCTGGGATTCCGGTGATCGCGCGTTAAGGTACTTCCAGATGTGCTAGGACGATGAAACTTCGCTGGAATATTGGAGACTCAACAACATTTGCTTAGAAATTGCTACTTAAAATCCGATTATTCCTTAAAGTACCGATCTTGACCGCAAAGTAAAAAAAATACTTTTAAGCAATATATGCATTTTCGTGATGCCCATCAGCCCATTAGCAGTTTTACCTCAAGGGTTTTGCTTACAAATGAAGTTCCAGCTCCCTTAGAGTGCGCATCTCAACCGCAAAGTCGAAACTTACTTTTGATCAATCAAATCATCTTGACCCATACAAGTGCCATATGAGCTTACAGCTCTTGTTTGTCCCACTTATCCGAGTTGGGGTACTTCCAGATGTGCTAGGACAATGAAACTTGGCAGGCATATCAGGGACCCGACCAAACTAACCTGGAAATAATCAGTTTCCCGATCCGACCATATGCGGGGGAGTGCAGGGCGCTGGAAACTTGAAAGTTTAGGGCATTTTGTCACTTTTTTTCCGAGTTAGGGTACTTCTAGATGAGCTAGGACAATGAAACTTGGCAGGAATATCAGGGACCCGACCAAACTAACCTGGAAATAATCAGTTTCCCGATCCGACCATATGCGGGGAAGTGGGGGCGCTGGAAACTTGAAAATTAAGGGCATTTTGTCACACTTTTTCGAGTTAGGGTACTTCCAGTTGTGCTAGGACCATGAAACTTGGCAGGCATATCAGAGACCCGACCAAACAAACTTTTAAATAATCAGTTTTCTGATCCGACCATTTGGGGGGGGGGGTGGAGGGCAGGGGAATCCGGGAAATTGAGAAGTGTGTAACTTTCGAACGGATGATCGGATTGTAATGAAACTTCATAACTGAACAGAATATATATCTGTAATGTCCCGTTTAAAGTCTTGGCCGGATTCGGTAGCCAGGGGGGAGTTGGGGGGGGAGACCGGAAATTTCAAGAAACGGTTAGAATGGAGGGATCGGAGTGAAACTTGCTGGGAAGAACAAGCATCTGCTCTAGATAAGTCCTTTAGACCATTGTACTTGATCCGGACACTTATGGGGGGGGGGGGGTCCCGGAATTCCGGTGATGGTGGTTTTGGGGATTTTCACGATGAAACTTGGCAGGCATATCAGGGACCCAATCAAACTGACTTCAAAATAAAAATTTTGTCGATCAGATAATGGTGGGGGGAGTGGAGGGAGGGGAATCCGAAATTTTCAGTCATGCGTAATTTTGGAATGGGTGATCGGATTCGAGTGAAATTTAAGAATTCAACAGAGGACATTTCTCCGATGATTTTTTTCATATCCGGACCCGGATCCGGCAACTATTGGGGGGGGGGGCGGAAAATACGTGCCCCGTTTAGAATGGAGGGATCGGGATGGAACTTTGTGGGAAGAACAAACAGATGCTCTAGGTAAGTCATTTGCTGAATCGGATTGGCTACGTGCACCGCAGGGGAGCTGGGTGGGGTGGGGGTGGGGGGTGGACCGGAAATCTCGAGAAACGGTTAGAATGATGGTATCGGAGTGAAACTTGCTGGGAAGAACAAACATCTGGTCCATGTAAATCTTTTACATAATTTGATTGGATCCGGACACTTGAGGGGGGGGGGGAGGAGGGGTATCCCGGAATTCCGTTTTTTGGGGGATTTTCACGACGAAACTTGGAAGGCATATCAGGGACCCGGTCAAACTGACTTGGAATAAAAAAAAAAAATCCTCGATATGATAATCTTGGGGGGGGGGGAGTTGAGGGAGGGGAATCCGGAATATTGAGTCATGCGTAACTTTGGAACGGGTGATCGGATTCGAGTGAAATTCAATAATTAAACAGAGGACATTTTTCTCTTGTGATCTTTTTCATTTCCGGACCGAATCCGGCAATTATCGGGGGGAGGGCGGAAAATACTTGACCCGCTTAGACTGGTGTGATCTGGATCGAACTTCGTGGGAATGACAAACAGATGCTCTGGATTAATCATTTACAGAACAGGATTGGCTCCGGTTATTGTGGGTGGAGTTGGAGGAGGGGGAGGGGGGTCTGGGATTCCGGTGATCGCGCGTTAAGGTACTTCCAGATGTGGTAGGACGATGAAACTTCGCTGGAATATTGGAGACTCAACAACATTTGCTTAGAAATTGCTACTTCCCAAATCCGATTATTCCTTAAAGTACCAATCTTGACCGCAAAGTAAAAAAAATACTTTTAAGCAATATATGCATTTTCGTGATGCCCATCAGCCCATTAGCAGTTTTGCCTTAAGGGTTTTGCTTACAAATGAAGTTCCAGCTCCCTTATAGCGCGCATCTCAACCGCAAAGTCGAAACTTACTTTTGATCAATCAAATCATCTTGACACATGCAAGTGCCATATGAGCTTACAGCTCTTGTTACTTACTTTTAAACTATTTACGTCATATATTCAAATAATGTATAGAACGGATACGTCAGCTTCATCAGCGATATTTCGTCCCTTCTTGGCAAGGGTCCTCGTCAGGCTGTCAATCTTCTGGGCCCATGTCAGGGAAGGAGACAAACCTGTAAAAAATAACTGAAGCTTCTACCGACTATAAATATCTTATTAGAGCAAATTACTTTCAAATACCACTGTAAGGAAAATACTAATCCTGAGATTTGATTTTTGACACGTCTGCTATTTTTTGCTGCACGATTGGGGCGATGACAGGAAAGGGTTTTTTCTGTACTTTGGATAATATAAATAAGAATTCCTTCAGCCCAAGCTGACTGCGAGTCATATATTTTGATACGGGTTAATAAAATTATTGATTGATTGATAGTTGACTGCGCTAAACGGGTACGCCAGCTCACTTTTTTTTCTTTTTTTTACAAATACCGGTAGCATCTTTTCTAATTTCACTTATTTTTATATTATTTAAATAAAAGAAAGAAAGTCATGTTTCGTACTTCTTGTGGATACTCGTCCATTCCTCAGTGACGTTAATTTTAATCTATTTTACCCGCTTTTAAAATATTTACGTCACTTAACTTTTAAGAATAAAGACCATATTACATTTACTGTTATTTCCCCTAATAACTAAATATAAAATGTAAACTTATTCTAAAATAAAAATTCCTACTAAAAAAAATACTTTTTCGCCCAATCATCATTCACACACTCATTTTGTTTGAGCGGTATTTCCTTTTGTAGATTGGCCCATACAAATTTCATATTGAAATCGATGCTAACTTGTTCTATCGATTGTTATTTTCGTTGCATTTGATTAGTTATATTTAGGCAGAGATGGACGAATTCGATCATGAAAGGATTTGAATCCGAATCCACGGCTATGTACGAATCCGGTTACCATCCGACATTTCTTGCTGAGGATTCGAATCCGGATTTGAATGCGACCTTCAGTGTAAAAAGTTTCTCCGAGTAAGGATTAAAGTAAACTGTAGTATTTGCTACTGGGATTAATCTTATCTCTACTGAAAAATATCTGAGAATCCACGGAGATAAGATTAATCCGAATTAGAGATAAGATTATCTTTTTAGAGACAAGATTAATCCCAGTAGCAAGATTTTTTTTACAGTGTTAACAAAAATCAAATCATGTACACCTTGGTTTACAATCGGTCGAAGCCTCCATTCCACCGCCACGCTGCTTGTACGACACGTAGAGGCGAAAATCCGGATTGCGTACGGGTCAATTATTGGTAACAGACATCGGTTCTGCCGTAGATACCTCGCGTCGCTGTATAATGCCATTGCTCTTCCACATGTACTGTATATAGCAGCTTTTTGGAAATGCTTGTCGTCCGCCCAGTGTGCAAAAGTAAGAGTTCTGTTTTTTTGATTCGCGAAGTTCCTTCTGAGACTTCTCCCCTTGGACAAGGAACTCCTATATCATGCGTACGTACGGTGTATCCGATCCAACAGTTTGTGTTAACCGTGTCGATGAGAATTTTCTGGAAAAGCCTAAGGGAAGAGCGAACCCGTGGCTAGCCATCCTGTGCCAGTAGTTTTGTTAATGTATATAGTGTGTAAACAATTTTGATGATGTTCCGTAGTGTGATTTTTCTTTTCTTTTTCATTTTTATTCTCCGTCCTGATTCCATGTGAATTCTCGGGTAATAAAGTTACTTACTTACTTACTTACTTACATAGGTTATAGTTTAAAAATCAGTTGTGGCAAAAAGCTCTGATGCCTAAGGCAAATGAGACGGTTAATTGGGCGATGTGAACCATCTTCCTAGGTTTTCGTGTGTGGTTGTTATAACTTAGTATGGGTTTCCTCTCGGCAACCCGCCGGAATGAATTTGGGGCTCGTTAAGCACAATACCTTAAGCACTGTGTGTATTTTTTTCGGGCGCATTGCTTCCAGACAAAAACTTATCTAGGACGAAGTATGCCAACGGATTTCCTCACAACTATTTCCATCGGTTTAATTAGATGGTTGAAGTTGGAATTTTTGGTATGATGCGATAGGTCTCTATTTATGTTACCGACAAGCTGAATTTCGAAGCAAAATTTGTTTTCATTTCTTTTGTCATTTCTTTTAGCTCGTTAAGCACAATACCTTAAGTACAGTGTGTAAAAATTGGTAAAAATCGGGATTAGAAACTGGAGCGGTTTCTAGAATTCATGGTTTTGAACCCGGAATCCGAATCCAGCCTGACAAGCAGAAGATTTGAATTTGGATTCGAATCCGGCCAAAAGCACGAGTTCTGGATTTGAGTCCGGATTCGGATATTCAAATAATGCATAAAACGGATGTGTCAGCTACGATGCTTTGTTGCAGGTTTGTTTCCTTTCCCGACGTTGACGCTGAAGATTGACAGCCTGACGAGCACCCTTGCCAAGAAGGCCGAAATATCGCTGCTAAAGCATCTTACACTGTAAAAAGTTTTTCCAGTTAAAGTTAACTGCAGTATTTGCTACTCGGATTACTCTTATCTCTACGCAGATAAGATTAATACCAAATAGAGATAAGATGAATCTGAGTAGCAAATACTGCAGTTAACTTTAATCTTTATACGGAGGACTTTTTGCAGTGTAGCTGACACATCCGTTTTATGCATTATTTGAATAAACGTTTCAAAGTCAGCTTCGAGTCAAACAATATTTATCCGGATTCGGATTCGCCCATCTCTGTATTTAGGCTACTCTCTTCTTTCTTTCTTTCTTTGTTTTTCTCAGTGTAATGTATAAATGAATTCTGTCACCCTCTACGGGCAGTGCTCTCTTAGAGTCTTCTCAGTAAATATGTCTGTATGTGTTCCATCAAATGAAACTAAGCTTCACACAATATTTATAAAATGTTTCCCACCACTTTTTTCTTGTAGGTAACAGACGACCTTGGCCGAACAGTAGACAAAATATCAGCATTTTTGGTGGAGAGAAACTTCGGGGGAATCACGAATGGCCAGCCGGAGGACAAATTGGGCATCAGGGGGTCAAATACCTGCGAGGTAAGCGACTTTTTTAGAGCTGATTGATGTTTCTTCCGATGGATCTTCAAAGGACTTGTCTTGCTTATTCTGCCCTTTATGCTCCCTTATGGAATTTTAAGCTTAGGAATTTTAAGCTTCTAGAATTCCGACCTTTCTTCGTTGTTTCGTTTTGTGCCAACGATTTTTTAGCGCCTTTTCGGCCGTGCCGATTTTTGCCCGTCACACAACGCAAAGTTTGCCGGAATGTTGAACGGCCGCTTATACTGAAGTTGTCTAAACTACTGAAGCTAATTAACTTACTGAAGCTGTTTTGCTTCTTTGGCAAGGTATACGGTTAGCGTGATCTATACCGAGACTGACCTGGTAGCGTGGTCTGGCTTAGTCTCAAAGGGGCGCGGTATGTTCGATTGTTCCGATGCAGGAATATAAATAAATGAAGTTTATTCTGTAGGCTATAGTGCAATAAGAACAACAACACAAATTAACAGGGAGGAGCACTGGGGAAAGAGAGAACTTATGGGAACCAGGAGAGGAGCTCTAACCTAAATAAATCCCGATTCAAGTAATTTACAAGAAAACAGGTGAGGCTAAGAACTTGGGAAATCTTCCCACTGTTCTTAGTTGATGAGTGATGCCTGATTCAAGTAATAAACAAGAAAACAGATGAGGCTAAGAACTTGGGAAATGTTCCCACTGCTCTTAGTTGATGAGTGACTCCTGTGGCTCCTTCCTCGCCCGTCTTCACAAGTACTGTTCACGGCACTACCTAGAAACTACTACCATTCAGTGCTACTCGCTGCGCTTACCTTCGACGACTCCCTGATTAATCCTCACTTTATTCCAGAAGAAACATTTATTTTATTAGCACCGCACGTACGCTTAGATCGAGATATTAGAAACCGCGCAATCTAAAGGTGCTAATTTGGGAAGAAACACGGAGACAAATAAGCGGAAGAAACATAGGAATGTTATCTGGAGGGAGAGGGGTGCATCACTATACGCTGACAACTCTTTCACACATAAGGATATGAGAACCTTCTGTTTTTTACTGCTTTAATTTGCTTAGTTTCCCACTTTTTAACCGCGTCGCCTTCAGTTTTCAAATGTTTTACTCCCAGCCGCCGCGTCGGAGAGCAGGAAGGCTGGATAGAGTCGACAAGCCATATCAAGAAAATCAAAAATTTTAGGTGGAGAGTAATGGTATTTCCGGAAAACATTTTTTCTGACCCATTTCATAGTTAGAAGATAATTTCTAGTAAGAGTTGTGCTTTAAAGCAGAACTGAAACCTCATACTATTCCATTATTTTCCTGCTCACTGATAAATGCCATCGCCAGTCCGTCTATTTCGATATTCCTTCGCCCCGCCTCTCGCTTCGTGTGTGATTAGTTTAGTCATAAGAACGGTCTGCATGAACCAATCAGGACATTAGTTGCGTTTTTGCAGATACCATGGTATCTGATACCACGGTCAAAAGGCACTTTTGCAGTTATCATGGTATCTGTCCTGTTATCACCCAATGAAAAACTTGTAGCCTGCGTAGTTGTATGTAAAAGTTGCATGTATTGATATGTAATAGTAATCATTTAATGTGCCACAGACTGGGCCAACCTTAAGCAGTAATTTCCAGTAGCATCATGTCTTGCTGTAGTAGCATCCAGTCTTGCTAATAGTAGCATGCAGTAACACGGTAGCCTTGAAGGAGAAGCATGTAGTAGCATCAGTTCGTACTGCATTCTACCTTTTCGTACAACTTCATACTACTATTTTGAGATAAATTTTTCATCGGGCATGGTATCTGAAAAATCATCTCACTTTCGTCATCACCGACACAAGAGCCTAAGCTTTTGTCAAAATGGTGGGACCAAGTTTGGCACTTGTGATGTGAGTGGATACCAGTTTTTCTTTTGGGATGGATAGATAGATAGATAGTTAGATATTTTGTATTGATCTAACTTGTAGCGCCGACATGGCACTAAATACGTCGACGATACATTTCATGTGTTGAAATACTTGAATATATACAGTTATTATATAAAAGAACCAAAATCACTTGGAATTCACCTGTTTTTTGTTAATCTTCTCAGTAAAATATAGTACAAAAGAATTGCTAGATCGGGCAGAATCGGACTTGTAAAAGCGCGAATTCGGCAATTGTCGTTTTTACAAAGCAAATGTAGTGTCAGATACCACGGTAACAGCAAAAACGACAAAATGCAGATCCAGTCACCGTTGTATCAGGTACGATGGTATCTGCAAAAGCGCAACTACTGCTGGTTGATGAGGTGAGTGAAGATTGCCCGTAATAGGTTATGTACTCTCACAGTGGTGAGAGATTGGGAGAGTCGAATAATGTGGGCTGTTCGTTTTTTTCTCTTCTGGGGTTTTTGACTGGAATTGTAATAACTGCATCCCGGTGATGGGAGTTGGAACGATAAATTCTTTGTTGACCCTTAAAGGACCCCTCTCACTATTTACTGTTCAACTTACAGTATTTTAAAATAGTTGAATACTTTAAAACTATGCTGTGTTTTCGACAAATAACGGTTTTGACTGTTTTAAGCCTTTTCCGTTGAGTTATAGCGAAAACAGGGAAACAATTTACAGAACCGTTTTTTCTGATGGAAAAGCTTCTCGCAGACAACCGTCGACAGCGTGATACACATCGAAGGTAGCAAAACACAGCAAGTGAGAAAATCAGCGTGGTTTTGTTAGAGGGGTTAGAATGTACCGGACGAAATTGGGGTCTCCGGGCTTAGAAATAGGGGGAGTGATTATGGAAGTACATTGCGTTAGTATTATAGGTAAGACAGGCCCTTAACTTTTACCATTGGTGTAGAAAACGCGGGATTCGAGCATGAAGCAATAAAGCTTGAGGAAACCTGCCACCTTCCCGTTATTTCCTTAAGTTATGTCATTCCCGACTCGTCTTAGTGCCAATACCGTAATTAGAACTCCTACAATGCACAACGTCCATATATCGAAGAATAGATCCATATATCGCTAGAAGGCGGTATATTGGTAATTTCAGGCAGACAGGCTTCTGTCCTATGTGCGGGTGTGAGAATGAGAGTTTGGTTCACGTGGTTTGCGATTGTATACGTCCTTCATAAAATACGATGACTAACTGCCGCCAGACGTGCTAGAGGAACAATAACAATCACACGTGAGATCTGGGGATAAGTTATCTGACTGGTGAATAAGTTATTCACCCTTTTGCTTCATATCTAGTCGCGCATTAGCCCCGTTGAAAAGTCAGCCAGCACTCGGCACTGAAGTCGGAAGCCAGAAATGACAAACTTGATGACGCTTGACAGACCAGAGTTGGGTAAAGCAAAAAGAGGGGAAGAGGCATTTTAAACAGTTTTAAACATGGTTTAGGCCTAAGAAGGAATTGAAAATAGCAAAACAAACCTGGATAAACGTACACCAAGAAGTAACGTGCATTGTTTTCTTTACGATAGCGCACCTAGCGGCCAAAAAAGAACTAATCTGAGAGGAATTTATGAGGGGCGTATTGAGCTGAGTGAAAGGAGGAAAGAACAGTACGGTGTGGGTGAGTTTGATGAAGATCTGTTAGTCAGAGTTGTTAGGAATGAGTGTTTTGCTACGATTAAGAGATTGGGGCGATTCCTGAGGACAGCGATGGAACATAGGAGTAGATTCTGGAATGGGGAAATACCTAGGAAATAAAAAACAGTGTGTCATTAGAGAAGAGAAAGATTATGGAGTTTTTTTGTTTGTTTTTTTGTGCGTTTTTTACTGGTGTGTGATATGTTTTGTGTGATTATTTGTTGTCATGGCCCTCGGGCTGCTCGATTAGTTTCGTTAGAACAGGGCTCGTGCCGGGTTTTGACTTGGAAGTACCGTCTGTGTTGGGAGTGGGTTGGTTGTTCCGATAGCTGCTCGGAAACCATAATCGAGACTCGGCTCCGCCCTCAAAGTGCAGAATTTGCTGCGATGTCGTTAAGGTCGATATAATTGATATGCAAATCTCGGAAATGAGAACGGATATAGGGATTTGGGACACAGGAAGGAATGGTAGTACCCTACGTGTTCGACGAGTGCTTTAAATGTTGTCAAACTTCTTACAGTGTATCGCATGCGCTGCATGGAAAAACTTTTCTTTCTTTATTTATTTATTTATTTGCTTCCGTCAGAACTCAGGAGTACGAAATATAATGTATAAAACAGAACTATGCCTAAACCATCATGTTTTTTTTTCATAATACTCTGTATTTTGTGTTTTACACTTTACGGGTAATGAAGTTCATTCATTCATTCTGATCCATTCAGTGACATGTGATACTATAAAAAAATACACATGATTTCGACAAATAAATTACAGTTGTTTACGTACTATATTATTTACTTGTTAAAAAATGGGTACAGCTTTTGGGTTTTGAGGGCTACCGAAGCTTTTTTACAAAAGTTTGTCATCTTTTTCTTCAAAATTAAAACTGGGTCTTTTACTTTAAAATCAGAAACCAGCTGCAAATTTCTGAAAGAAATAGGGGACCCGAGGAGACATTTGGAAAATTTGAAATATGGTATTTTAGTAGCAGCCGCTCCTGTCTTGATGATGCAAATTGCCGATTGGCAAGATGTGATAAATCGATGGTCTTGGATTTGAGAATCCCACCGCTGTCACCAATTATGTGACGGAGCATGTCACACCCCGATGAAAAATGTGTAGCCTGCGTAGTTGTATGATAGTTGTACAAAAGTATTGATATGTAATAGTAAAGAATACTATCAGTTAATGTGCCTCAGACTGGGCTAATCTTAAGCAGTAGTATCCAGTAGCATCCTGTCATGCCATAGTGGCATCCAGTCTTGCTAATGGTAGAATGCAGTAACACGGTAGCCTTGACATAGAAGCATTTAGTAGCATCAGTTCGTACTGCACGCTACTTTTTCGTACAACTTCATACTACTATTTTGAGATAAATTTTTCATCGGGAAAGGCTACTTCTAGAAGTTTCTTCGACGACACCAGCAGGGGAGAAAAGGGCCCGTCGCATCTCGCAAATTTTAATTGACCTTCTTCCTTGGTAGGTGCATTTCGAGGACACGCCAGTCCCAGCTGAAAACCTGCTTGGAACAGTCGGATCCGGTTTCACCATAGCCCTTGAGATCCTGAACAATGGGCGGTTCAGTATGGGAAGCTCGGGAGCCGGTAAGAAATTGATTCCATCTGTTACGGTGGTGCCATCTGCACCCCTCACTGCTAACTTCTGCCGCCGTTAGGCAGCGCTACTCCCTTTCCATTTAGTTTGTTTAATCTTTTGTACTGTCGCGGCTCTTGCATTATTTGTTAACTCTTGGTTATTATGACTCATGCTCCTGAGCATGAGACATCTTCTTCCGCACTCCTTTTCCGGGTTTCGACCGGGAAACAACCCTTTTTACCTAAAGGTTGTTCATTTTCGTAAGTACAGTACATACCAGAGAATAATACCTTAGAGGCGTATTCTCGCCGTTCCTGAGGACTCCACTTGAGGAGTCCCCGCGTTTTTGTTTGTGCCGGGGACTGACTCCCCGTATTCTTGTGAGCCCCCCACGGGCGCGGAATGCTCCGATTATCATCACCATCATCAAAAAGGACTCCCTTTCAGATTCGGAGGAGAAGAAATTTTGCTGGTGTTGGTGCAATGTAAAATTAGTTAAAAACAATCAGAAAAAAAAAAATCAGAAATAAAGTGGAGCCAGACTAATTTCGTCAACTGCATATTGTTTTTTGGAACAAACATCCATTTTGGAAGCATTCCCCGTTCTCTCGCTGTTTTTCTACGCGGAGTGACTCCCTCTATTCTCGCCGGTCCCTTCGATTCCCCGAGGAGTCCTCGGGGAACGGCGAGAATACGCCTTAGGTCATTCTTATGGGTCTTGTTTAAAGCTTCTTAGAGTGGGCTCCTAGGCTATCCCAACTCCGATCATTGTATATCAAGTTACAAGTGCCAATAGTTCGTTCACTTAGTCTCTGACTGTAAGAACAACGTCAAATGCTCTAAGTGTGGAGGGAGCCACGAATCCAGCCGTGAGAACCCGTGCCCCTTAACCTCTGTGACGTGCGCCAATTGTGGGAGTGCCAAACACCCTGCGTACAGCCTACTCTGTCCGAAAGTGGCTGAGTTTACAAAGTCTACGAACTACTAATGCGTAGCCCCTTGAAACGGACGTGACTCAAGCTTGTTTGGATTTTGTTGTTATTTTGTGCTTCAGTTTTATCTGTTTACCTATTCATTTAGTTTTATGGCACTTGCCTTCCGGCCAAGTGCCATATACCGATCACTTTTCCGTCGGTCTGTCGGTCGGTCGGTCAGTCCGGTGTTTGCGAGTTAGGGTACTTCCAGATATGCTAGGACGATGAGACTTGGCAGGCATATTAGGGACCCGACCAAACTAATACGGAAAGAGTCAGTTGCCCCATCCGACTATAGTGGGGGGAGGGGGAGGTTGCGGAATCCAGAAAATAGGGGCATGTATAACTTTCGAATGGGTGATCGGATCTTAAGGAAACTTGATACCTGGGAAGACCTCGTGTCTCAGATGTCTCATCTCAAGTCCGGACCGGATCCGATGACTCTGAGGGGGAGTCGGAGGGGGAGCTGGAAATCGTGCGAAATTCTCGGAGTGGAGCGATCGGGATGAAACTTGGTGGGAAGAACAAGGACAAGCTCTAGATAAATATTTGACAGAACTTGACCGGATTCGGACACTGTGGTGGGAGTTGGAGGAGGATTCCGGAATCCCGGCGATTTGTAGTTGATGTACTTCCAGGTGGGCTAGGACGATAAAACTTGGCAGGCATATCAGAGACCCGATCAGATTAACTTGGAAACAGTCACCCGCCAGAACCGACTGTCGTGGGGGGAGGGGGAGACGGCGGAACCCGGAAGTTAGTGGCATGCATAACTTTCGAACGGGTTACCGGATCTTAATGAAACTTGACATCTTGAAAGAACTCATATTTCAGATGTCCCATTTCAAGTCCGCACCGGATCCGATGAAATGGGGTGGAGGGGAGAACCGGAAATCTTGTGATACGCATAGAGTGGAGCGATCAGGATGAAACTTGGTGGGAAATACAGGCACAAGTCCTAGGTGCATTAGTGACAGAATCGGACCGGATTCGGGTACCGAGGGGGGTGGGCTGTAGGGGGGTGTCCGGAATTCCGGTGATCGTGACTTAAAGTACTCCCAGACGTGCTGGAGAACTTTGCTGGAGCATTAGAAACTTGACATCATTGGGTTAGACATCGTCACTTCTCCGATCCGACCATTCCTTAAAGAACTCATCTTAGCCGCAAAATACAAAAAATACTTTTAAGCAAAATTTAACTTCTCAAGATCGCCATGAGTACATGAGCCTTTTTGCATCAAGGATTTTGCTTAGAAATTAATTTTTAACACCCTTAAAGTGTGCATCTTAACCGAAAAGTAAAAAAAAAACTTTTGACCATCACTTCCATCCTCTGACCCAGCCTTGCAAGTTTGGCGTTTTTGTTTACCTTCTTGTTTCCTTTTGCTTTCTGTCTCCTATTTTTATATTTAAAGTGAAACTATAGGTTGAATTTTCAGCCCCCTTCATTTTTTCTTGTTGGGATATTCCTTACTATATATGCTTGCAAGTGCCATGTGAGCTTACAGCTCTTGTTTGTATTTTTTCCATACTCCGTCTTGTTCGGCCTCGGCCAGTTGATGGGTTATAAATAAATAATAATAATGATAATAATCTATGGACATTTACCATCTTCTGTCCGGCCTACTACACCCCTCGCCATAACATCAGGTTGAGAGTGCTTCTTCACATACAAATACAGTCTTCGTAATACATCAAACCTTTACGCGTAAGCCTGCAATTGGTTTAGGGCTTATAAGTGTTTTGTGGTTGAAACAGTTGCGATCTTATCCACTCCCTTAGGCGCTCAAGGGCCCGCTTTTTCGCCTGTCTCTCCCGCTTTGACGGACTTTGTGTGCTGATATTTACGCCCTGTGGTCCTGGTTGGCCGTTATTTCAGATTAATAATTTATTGGAAAAGCCAGATATGGCCATACAGCAAACGCCCAAGCCAACATAAATTCATGTCACTAAAATAACAAGAGCTGTAAGCTCATATGGCACTTGTATGGGTCAAGATGATTTGATTGATCAAAAGTAAGTTCCGAATTTGCGGTTGAGATGCGCACTCTAAGGGAGCTGGAACTTCATTTGTAAGCAAAACCCTTGAGGCAAAACTGCTAATGGGCTGATGGGCATCACGAAAATGCATATATTGCTTAAAAGTATTTTTTTTACTTTGCGGTCAAGATTGGTACTTTAAGGAATAATCGGATTTAGGAAGTAGCAATTTCTAAGCAAATGTTGTTGAGTCTCCAATATTCCAGCGAAGTTTCATCGTCCTAGCACATCTGGAAGTACCTTAACGCGCGATCACCGGAATCCCAGACCCCCCCCCCTCCTCCAACTCCACCCACAATACCCGGAGCCAATCCGGTTCTGTAAATGATTAATCCAGAGCATCTGTTTGTCATTCTCACGAAGTTCGATCCAGATCACACCAGTCTAAGCGGGTCAAGTATTTTCCGCCCTCCCCCCAATAATTGCCGGATTCGGTCCGGAAATGAAAAAGGTCACCAGAGAAAAATGTCCTCTGTTTAATTATTAAATTTCACTCGAATCCGATCACCCGTTCCAAAGTTACGCATGACTCAATATTCCGGATTCCCCTCCCTCAACTCCCCCCCCCCAAAAAAATTATCATATCGAGGATTTTTTTTTATTCCAAGTCAGTTTGACCGGGTCCCTGATATGCCTTCCAAGTTTCGTCGTGAAAATTCTAGGTGATCGGATTCGAGTGAAATTTAAGAATTGAACAGAGGACATTTCTCCGATGATTTTTTTCGTATCTGGACTGGAACCAGCAACTATTGGGGGGGGGGGGAATACGTGACCCGTTTAGAATGGAGGGATCGGGATGAAACTTTGTGGGAAGAACAAACAGATGCTCTAGGTAAGTCATTTGCTGAATCGGATTGGCTACGTGCACCGCGGGGGAGCTGGGGGGGGGTGGACCGGAAATCTCGAGAAACGGTTAGAATAATGGTATCGGAGTGAAACTTGCTGGGAAGAGCAAACATCTGGTCCATGTGAATCTTTTACATAATTTGACTGGATCCGGACACTTGAGGGGGGGGGGAGGAGGGGGTTTCCCGAAATTCCTTTTTTGGGGGGATTTTCACGACGAAACTTGGAAGGCATATCAGGGACCCGGTCAAACTGACTTGGAATAAAAAAAAAATCCTCGATATGATAATCTTGGGGTGGGGAGTTGAGGGAGGGGAATCCGGAATATTGAGTCATGCGTAGCTTTGGAACGGGTGATCGGATTCGAGTGAAATTTAATAATTAAACAGAGGACATTTTTCTCTGGTGACCTTTTTCATTTCCGGACCGAATCCGGCAATTATTGGGGGGAGGGCGGAAAATACTTGACCCGCTTAGACTGGTGTGATCTGGATCGAACTTCGTGGGAATGACAAACAGATGCTCTGGATTAATCATTTACAGAACCAGATTGGCTCCGGTTATTGTGGGTGGAGTTGGAGGAGGGGGGGGGGGGCTGGGATTCCGGTGATCGCGCGTTAAGGTACTTCCAGATGTGCTAGGACGGATTCGGTAAATAACTCCCAGCCAGCTTGGACTGAAGGAGTATTTTTTTTTTCAGAGCAATCAAATTTACTACCGTATAGCTGAAAGCTAGAAGAGGTGAATAAAATACGTACGAAATACACAAAAACGACAGCAACTTAACAAATACACTTTACAATATATGACCTGAATTAAATGTTGAAATGAAACTGTAACAAGAGCTGTAAGCTCATATGGCACTTGCATGGGTCAAGATGATTTGATTGATCAAAAGTAAGTTTCGACTTTGCGGTTGAGATGCGCACTCTAAGGGAGCTGGAACTTCATTTGTAAGCAAAACCCTTGAGGCAAAACTGCTAATGGGCTGATGGGCATCACGAAATGCATATATTGCTTAAAAGTATTTTTTTTTACTTTGCGGTCAAGATCGGCATTTTAAGGAATAATCGGATTTTGGAAGTAGCAATTTCTAAGCAAATGTTGTTGAGTCTCCAATATTCCAGCGAAGTTTCATCGTCCTAGCACACCTGGAAGTACCTTAACGCGCGATCACCGGAATCCCAGACCCCCCCCCCCCCCCTCCTCCAACTCCACCCACAATAACCGGAGCCAATCTGGTTCTGTAAATGATTAATCCAGAGCATCTGTTTGTCATTCCCACGAAGTTCGATCCAGATCACACCAGTCTAAGCGGGTCAAGTATTTTCCGCCCTCCCCCCAATAATTGCCGGATTCGGTCCGGAAATGAAAAAGGTCACCAGAGAAAAATGTCCTCTGTTTAATTATTAAATTTCACTCGAATCCGATCACCCGTTCCAAAGCTACGCATGACTCAATATTCCGGATTCCCCTCCCTCAACTCCCCACCCCAAGATTATCATATCGAGGATTTTTTTTTTTTATTCCAAGTCAGTTTGACCGGGTCCCTGATATGCCTTCCAAGTTTCGTCGTGAAAATCCCCCCAAAAAAGGAATTCCGGGAAACCCCCTCCTCCCCCCCCCCTCAAGTGTCCGGATCCAGTCAAATTATGTAAAAGATTCACATGGACCAGATGTTTGCTCTTCCCAGCAAGTTTCACTCCGATACCATCATTCTAACCGTTTCTCGAGATTTCCGGTCCACCCCCCCCCCCCCCAGCTCCCCCGCGGTGCACGTAGCCAATCCGATTCAGCAAATGACTTACCTAGAGCATCTGTTTGTTCTTCCCACAAAGTTCCATCCCGATCCCTCCATTCTAAACGGGTCACGTATTCCCCCCCCCCCCCCCCAATAGTTGCCGGATCCAGTCCGGATACGAAAAAAATCATCGGAGAAATGTCCTCTGTTCAATTCTTAAATTTCACTCGAATCCGATCACTCATTCCAAAATTACGCATGACTGAAAATTTCGGATTCCCCTCCCTCCACTCCCCCCACCATTATCTGATCGACAAAATTGTTATTTTGAAGTCAGTTTAATTGGGTCCCTGATATGCCTGCCAAGTTTCATCGTGAAAATCCCCAAAACCACCATCACCGGAATTCCGGGACCCCCCCCCCCCCCCCCATAAGTGTCCGGATCCAGTACAATGGTCTAAAGGACTAATCTAGAGCAGATGCTTGTTCTTCCCAGCAAGTTTCACTCCGATCCCTCCATTCTAACCGTTTCTTGAAATTTCCGGTTCCCCCCCCCCCCCCAACTCCCCCTGGCCACCGAATCTGGTCAAGACTTTAAACGGGACATTACAGATATATATTCTATTCAGTTATGAAGTTTCATTACAATCCGATCATCCGTTCGAAAGTTACACACTTCTCAATTTCCAGGATTCCACTGCCCTCCAGCCCCCCCCCCCCCCAAAAAAAAAAATGGTCGGACCAGAAAACTGATTATTTCTAAGTTTGTTTGGTCGGCTCTCTGACATGCCTGCCAAGTTTCATGGTCCTAGCACAACTGGAAGTACCCTAACTCGAAAAAGTGTGACAAAATGCCCTAAATTTTCAAGTTTCCAGCGCCCCCACTTCCCCGCATATGGTCGGATCGGGAAACTGATTATTTCCAGGTTCGTTTGGTCGGGTCCCTGATATTCCTGCCAAGTTTCATTGTCCTAGCTCATCTAGAAGTACCCTAACTCGGAAAAAAGTGACAAAATGCCCTAAATTTTCAAGTTTCCAGCGCCCCGCACTCCCTCGCATATGGTCGGATCGGGAAACTGATTATTTCCAGGTGAGTTTGGTCGGGTCCCTAATATGCCTGCCAAGTTTCATTGTCCTAGCACATCTGGAAGTACCCTAACTCGGATAAGTGGGACAAAAAAACTCGGACCGACCGACAGATGGAATTGTGATCGGTATATGGCACTTGAGCCAGAGGCTGCAAGTGCCATAAAAACACAAACTGTTACGGCGACTATGTACAGAAATAAATAAAGAAACTTTTGAGAGGTTATGACTGCTATCCGCTGTTCTTGAAAAGTGGGTCAGAGTCGAAGAGAGACTTAAAAGGCAGATTTGTGTAATCTTGGGGGAGGGGTCCAGCATTTCATTGTTTGAAACAATCATGGAGGGAAAATGGAAGAGTTCGGAGTAGTTAGTGCAAAACGGATAAGTCATTAGGGATTAGATCCAGCCATGTTTTGGCATAAATATCCAAAAAAGAGCAGCGAGAATCATTCCGGGTGATCATAATATTTCAAATGAAGAAGCTCTCATTAAACTGGGCATTCCTAAATTAATTGACCGCAGAAATACCCTTTCACAAAATGTCGGAGCCAAGAAAGTGTGTTGTCCCCACGTGAGCCGTCTATTCCCCCGTCCCCTCCCGTCGTCCCTGAGTCTGTCCGACAGGAACACTGACTGGCAGACAGTTTTTGCCGTATCTGCCAAGTGCCAATTCGTCAACCCGGTTTTTATGGCACTTGCAGCCTCTGGCTCAAGTGCCATATACCGATCACAATTCCGTCTGTCGGTCTGTCGGTCGGTCCGAGTTTTTTGTCCCACATATCCGAGTTAGGGTACTTCCAGATGTGCTAGGACAATGAAACTTGGCAGGCATATCAGGGACCCGACCAAACTAACCTGGAAATAATCAGTTTCCCGATCCGACCATATGCGGGGGAGTGCGGGGCGCTGGAAACTTGAAAATTTAGGGCATTTTGTCACTCTTTTCCGAGTTAGGGTACTTCTAGATGAGCTAGGACAATGAAACTTGGCAGGAATATCAGGGACCCGACCAAACGAACCTGGAAATAATCAGTTTTCCTATCCAACCATATGCGGGGGAGTGGGGGCGCTCGAAACTTGAAAATTTAGGGCATTTTGTCACACTTTTTCGAGTGAGGGTACTTCCAGATGAGCTAGGACAATGAAACTTGGCAGGAATATCAGGGACCCGACCAAACTAACCTGGAAATAATCAGTTTCCCGATCCGACCATATGCGGGGAAGTGGGGGCGCTGGAAACTTGAAAATTTAGGGCATTTTGTCACACTTTCTCGAGTTAGGGTACTTCCAGTTGTGCTAGGACCATGAAACTTGGCAGGCATGTCAGAGAGCCGACCAAACAAACTTAGAAATAATCAGTTTTCTGGTCCGACCATTTTTTGGGGGGGGGGGTGGAGGGCAGGGGAATCCTGGAAATTGAGAAGTGTGTAACTTTCGAACGGATGATCGGATTGTAATGAAACTTCATAACTGAATAGAATATATATCTGTAATGTCCCGTTTAAAGTCTTGACCGGATTCGGTGGCCAGGGGGAGTTGGGGGGGGGGGGGAAACCGGAAATTTCAAGAAACGGTTAGAATGGAGGGATCGGAGTGAAACTTGCTGGGAAGAACAAGCATCTGCTCTAGATTAGTCCTTTAGACCATTGTACTGGATCCGGACGCTTATGGGGGGGGGGGGGGGGTCCCGGAATTCCGGTGATGGTGGTTTTGGGGATTTTCACGATGAAACTTGGCAGGCATCTCAGGGACCCAATTAAACTGACTTCAAAATAAAAATTTTGTCGATCAGATAATGGTGGGGGGAGTGGAGGGAGGGGAATCCGAAATTTTCCGTCATGCGTAATTTTGTAATGAGTGATCGGGTTCGAGTGAAATTTAAGAATTGAACAGAGGACATTTCTCCGATGATTTTTTTCGTATCTGGACTGGAACCGGCAATTATTGGGGGGGGGGGGGGGAAATACGTGACCCGTTTAGAATGGAGGGATCGGGATGAAACTTTGTGGGAAGAACAAACAGATGCTCTAGGTAAGTCATTTGCTGAATCGGATTGGCTACGTGCACCGCGGGGGAGCTGGGGGGGGGGGGGGGTGGACCGGAAATCTCGAGAAACGGTTAGAATAATGGTATCGGAGTGAAACTTGCTGGGAAGAGCAAACATCTGGTCCATGTGAATCTTTTACATAATTTGACTGGATCCGGACACTTATGGGGGGGGGGGAGGAGGGGGTTTCCCGAAATTCCTTTTTTGGGGGGATTTTCACGACGAAACTTGGAAGGCATATCAGGGACCCGGTCAAACTGACTTGGAATAAAAAAAAAAATCCTCGATATGATAATCTTGGGGTGGGGAGTTGAGGGAGGGGAATCCGGAATATTGAGTCATGCGTAGCTTTGGAACGGTTGATCGGATTCGAGTGAAATTTAATAATTAAACAGAGGACATTTTTCTCTGGTGACCTTTTTCATTTCCGGACCGAATCCGGCAATTATTGGGGGGAGGGCGGAAAATACTTGACCCGCTTAGACTGGTGTGATCTGGATCGAACTTCGTGGGAATGACAAACAGATGCTCTGGATTAATCATTTACAGAACCAGATTGGCTCCGGTTATTGTGGGTGGAGTTGGAGGAGGGGGGGGGGGGTCTGGGATTCCGGTGATCGCGCGTTAAGGTACTTCCAGATGTGCTAGGACGATGAAACTTCGCTGGAATATTGGAGACTCAACAACATTTGCTTAGAAATTGCTACTTCCAAAATCCGATTATTCCTTAAAATGCCGATCTTGACCGCAAAGTAAAAAAAATACTTTTAAGCAATATATGCATTTCGTGATGCCCATCAGCCCATTAGCAGTTTTCCCTCAAGGGTTTTGCTTACAAATGAAGTTCCAGCTCCCTTAGAGTGCGCATCTCAACCGCAAAGTCGAAACTTACTTTTGATCAATCAAATCATCTTGACCCATGCAAGTGCCATATGAGCTTACAGCTCTTGTTACAGTTTCATTTCAACATTTAATTCAGGTCATATATTGTAAAGTGTATTTGTTAAGTTGCTGTCGTTTTTGTGTATTTCGTACGTATTTTATTCACCTCTTCTAGCTTTCAGCTATACGGTAGTAAATTTGATTGCTCTGAAAAAAAAAATACTCCTTCAGTCCAAGCTGGCTGGGAGTTATTTACAAAAAGAAACTCAAAACGGAAAAGTCAAAACATTGCTCTAGGTAGATCCTAGTTGACTGAACTGTTTTGAATATATGTTTCTGCCCCTCTTGGCAAGGATCTTCTTAGGGTTGTAATTAGAAAAAACGAGTGCCCTGCTTGAATCGAATTTTTGGCAACAGATTAGCGCCAGATGTAGCAGTCTGAAAAAAACAACGAGTTACTACTCAGGATAAGAGAAAAACGCTGCTTATCGATTTCTGCAGCTCGGGCATGGTTCTTGGCAAAGTGGAAAAAAACATCCTGACGTATTTTTTTCCTTAAGGAATCCTGAAGCCCCTACTTAGTCTAGTCACAGAACACTGCATAAATCGGACCCAGTTTGGAAAACCACTAAAGGACTTCGAGTTGATACAAGGAAAGCTGGCCCATGTTGCCGCTATGGCTTATGCCATGGAGAGCATGTCATACATGACTGCAGCTATGATTGATCTCTACGAAGAACCTGAATGCTCAGTGGAGAGTGCCATTGTTAAGGTAAGTTCAGCGTGTAGAACCGAGGATATATAAGTAAACCGCAGAGAATGTTCATTTCAGAGCAAAACAACACTAGGTTATTTTGCTCTGTTATTATTTATTTTTTATTTTTTCAATCAATCAATCAATTTTAATATCCAAATAGCTTAAAGCTAGAAGAGGAATAAAACATACAAAATACAAAGACACGAAACAAATTAGCTAATACACTTACAAGATATGACCAGAAATAAATGATGGGATGAAACTACGTAAAAACTGGGCAGAATAATTAGCAGGATAGTGTATTTTCGTTTTGCGAAATTTCTTCTTAGTTATCCACCTTGGACCAGAAATAGTTATTTGATGAGTAAATTCCGCCTAATCTCTCCAACTTCTGTTATCGATAAACGGCTTCAGGATTTTCGTTCTTCTGTGTCAATATTGTCTATTTATTTAATCGTCTTTGTTGATATTTTTTGTATTTACTGTTAGTGTTTCTTTTTTCTAATTATTTTGTTTGTTACTCCATCTGTAGGGCGCTTCGCCCTCCTTTTCTTGAGATGGGTTATTAATAAATTCAATTGAATTGAATTGAATTGGCATGGAGAAAACTGATTGCCAAGTATTCCTCTCGGACCGACGCACGGAAGACGGGAGGGGAGGGTTTATTGTTCCTAGTGTTATTTCAGTTCAGTATGGGTAATGATTTGTATCGACGTGACCGCTCAGTGCGAAGCGTCCGGAGACAACCTGGATTTATAGCTCTTGAACCTTTCTTGCACCTTGCCGAGTTCTTCCATGTATTATTATTATTATTAATTGTATTGCCCATCGTAATGTATGAACACACAAAAAATGGAGTAGGAAAAGTAAGGAAAAGCTAAACAATACACAACACTACGTAATCAACAACAAATTACCAACTATTTCAGGAGTCTATATATATCGCTTGTCGGATCAAGATCTTGCCTATACCGCAGTAAACTTTTCTGCACAGCAATTATGAGCTGGGCTACTCCATACTTCCTTGATATGCTGCTGTTGCTTGACCAAGGCGGAAGTCTAAACAGATATTTTGCATATACTGCATATTTCTTAATGTTTAACAAACCTTATTCAGTATTTAATTAAAGATCCAAGTCTTTAATATAGCTTAAATTGCAATTAGAAGTTTCATAACAGATTGCGCATAACACTTTCAAGAATAACACCTTTTCACTTAGAAATAAAGTGTTATGACCAATTAAGTTTATACTATTTCGTGCCTAGATCTCCAACAACACCTTCAATAGGTAAAAATACTACACTGTCAGAAGTTACATAACGACAACAGAAGGATGCGCGGTTTCAACAGATAACAGTGTGGGATGTTATCTGTTATGTTTCTTTCGTTCCCGTTAGTATTTTTACCAATTGAAGGTGTTTTTGGAGGTCCAGGCACGAAATAGTGTAAACATAATTGGTCGTAACACTTTATTTCTAAGTGAAAAGGTGTTATTCTTGAAAGGGTTATACGCTATCTGTTATGAAACTTCTGACAGTATAGTTGACTCAGTTTCTATAGGTACGTATATTGGCTTGTCTTGTGCTTGTGATGAAGTTCAAGCGTCGGTGCCGGGCTTCGCAGCATCTCATTCCAGCTTCCGCTCAGTGTCAGCCTGCACGCTTTGTCAACAGTTTTTTTTGAAGGAATTAACTTTTTTTCAGTTCACTGTATTTATTTCGGAGAGGTTATTATCAAGAGGTATATAATTACAATTACAACTCAGTTACAATTCATTTATTCCCCAAAATTCTAATAATACAAAATGCACGGGATTGTCAAATTACAATTTGGTTAATTCACATTAAAATTACGGATAAATAAGGCACAAATGAGTTCAAATAGCGTTCACTGCTATGAGCGGGCGGGTTCACTAGCTGAGCTTTCTTAGCTGCCCTTGAGATACTCCTTGTTGGGCTAGTATCCATTCTTTTTTCATCTTCGGGTGGCAGGATCTCACGGTGCGTTTCCGAAGCAAGGCACTTTAGTCCGAATTTCATTGTGAGATCGTGCCGACGCGACTAATGTTTTTGATATAACTAATGTTGTATTCATATCTACAATATTCTTACAATGTAGAAATAAAATTGGACGTGTCGTAAATTGTAATTAAATATGTCTGTACAAATGCTATCAAACGAAGAGTTAAATCCAAGGAAATTAAAGTAATTTCAGCAGTAAACATTATTTTTGTTTTTGGCAAACTCTGGTAAATGAAGTCATGGGCCATGGCTTGTCCTTGTCCAGTCTTGGTCAGATCCGGACCGTAAACAGCTCGTAAGGCTGAATTGGAAAGAAAAGCTTCTCTTGGATGAAGGGTAGGATACAGAACGTACACAAAACTGACAGAGAAATATGTCTTAAATTTTTCTGATTTAATTATTAATTTTAGCCTACTTATTATAATTTTTTTAAATTTTAGTTTTATTTTTTTTCAGGTTTTCAGTTCAGATGCTGTCTGGGAATGTACCAGCGAGTGCCTTCAGATCATGGGAGGAATGGGATATATGAAAGATTATCCCTTTGAAAGGATACTTCGAGATGCGAGGATTATGCAGATCTTCGAGGGAACAAATGAAATACTGAGGATTATGATAGCTCTTAGAGGTAATTAATAATATCAGTTACGGCAGAGGTATGTTGCTTTTGGGTCTAGATAAAAAAACGGCGATCCCCCCCCCCCCCCCCCCGAATGCAAATATTAAGGACATGATAAACATTTTAGTAAAAACTGCAGTTTCCTTAGACACTCGAGCTAAACGTAGACGCGTGACGGCGGCTCGTTGACCGCTCGCCCTTTATATCCTTTTCAGAAAAATGTAGTTTATTTATTACACTGTGGGGGGCGGGGGGGGGGGGGGCGGGCGGGCGGGGGTAGCTTGGACCCGTTACTGTTATCGGCATCTAGGGCCAAGAGTATTTGATAGTGCAAAACGGTTACGTCAGCTGAATTTTATTGGAGCTTAGATATTCCTTCAGCCCAAGCTGACTGCGAATCATATTTGATGGTGCAAAACGGATACGTCACAAAACACAAGCTTCCCACAAGTTTGTTTTTCCAACTTGAGCGGTTTTGAGCCTGAAGAGGACCCTTGCCAAGAAGGGCCGAAAAATAGCTCCAATAAAATTCAGTTGACGTATCCGTTTTGCACCATCAAATATGATTTATTGGAGTTATATTTCGACCCTTCTTGGCAAGGGTCCTCTTCAGGCTCAAAGCCGCTCAAGTTGGAAATGCAAACTTGTGGGAAGAAAATGATTCGCAGTCAGCTCAGGCTGAAGGAATATTTATCCGCCAAGGGTATTCTTCGTTACCCTTGAAAAAATCGCGTGTCTAGGGAAAATGTGTCAACTGAATTTAATTGATCAGTATTAGACAGATAGATAGATGTTTAATGCATAAAAGCCAACAATGGCCATCGCACCAAAACAACAAAAGAAAAAATATATAAAAACAAGAACACTATGCCAGTATTTGGACTACAGGAATATACAATTTTCCCTGTGTGCTAACCCTACCTGGAGGAACCTTCCAAATAGTTGAATAGCCTGAAAACTTTTCTCTTTCATTCTCTCGGTTATCCACTGACTCCCACACGCTCTCACTCCAAACAACTCTTGTCTCAAAATTTCGTCCCACCTACACTGTAAAAAGTTTCTCCGAGTAAGGATGCAGTATTTGCTACTGGGATTAATCTTATCTCTATTGGGATAAAATTAATCCGAATTAGGGATAATCTTATCTCAGTGAAGACAAGAGTAACCCCAGTAGTAAATACTGCAAGATGTTTTTTTACAGTGTAGGCAAAGGTCCTCCTCAGGCCCAATGCTAGAAAAGTGAGCATGTGAGCGTCGAAAAAGCAGTGTTTCCACTCGTGCTGGAGCGCTCAGTTGAGAAACGCGGTTTCCCATTGATCCTGAACGTTAAAGTAATTTTCCGTTCTAGGATTGCAACATGCAGGCTTGGAACTTCGCGATGTCGTTAAGAAATTGCGTCAGCCTTTACAGAATCCAGGATTTTTCTTTCGAACCAGTCTTGAAAATATCAAGAAGTCAATGAACAAGTCAAATCTAGATTTGAAAGGATCTCTTCACCCTAGTCTTTGTGTAAGTTTAGTCATTTACGGTAAACCGTCTGTTAGCAGCTTGAGTGGACATGATCCTAATAGTCCAACACCTAGGATGTCCAGTTAGCCCAGGCTTTGACAACGTCCGTCATTTTTAGCTGCAACAGTTACTCTAACCTCCCTTAAGTCCGGACAAATCGTTATGGAAACTGGTTTGTGCCTTTTGTCACTTCATTTTTCAGACCAGCACTCAGCGAAGGTTTGGTCAGGTGTTGACATATGTTCTCAGCCGTTTAAGTTTAAAGACCCGGTGATGTGGTTTCGAGGGTGGTTGATAAGGCTAGGTCTTGGATAGGGTCACTGGGACCTGGTGGATAGCGTGGAAATCTTCTGAAGGCCGGTGGGCCTGACGTTAAGTTCCACTCTCAAAACCAATCAACAAAACGAGGGGGTGCGGACGAATGTCCTAAGTAGTCTATGGCTCAAATGCACCGTGCTCTTCTCTCTCAAAATAACCAAATGTATACTTCTCAGTAATGACAAAAAGGTCTTCTCTCTCCAAGAACGTAAACAAAGATGTCTGCCGGAGATGAACCAAGTGATGATGCTGACAACGGGTCAGCATCGTCCAATCACAACCGTCAAACAACCACACCATCTACCGGCAGTAGATGGAAATGATAAGAATATGTTAAGTGGGCTTGGGGCCACAACACCCGGCTTCGTACGAACCTCTTTCGTAAGTACAGTAACAGTTCCAAATACACTGCTATATTTGGTTGTCACGCTTCCAAGGAGTTCAGCTTTTATTTGGATATGGAATTGGGAAAGTGGGAATGGAGTAACAAAGGGATGGAAGGGACTTCGCGGGCATCCCTCCGATACTAAACCATTCGATCGTGACCGGAGGAGTGGGAATATTATACTGTTCTGAACCCGTAGAGAACGATCGGCAATTTGGTTGCTGGTCGAAGGACGGTAAGCAAGGTCGAGGGAAAGAAGTTCTCAGTTCTCCCTCTCACCCCTGTGCAAAGTTATCTGCAATTGCCCAGGACCTTCACGTTTCTGCCTTTGGCCATTTCTCCGCATTCCATCTAGGAAGAAGATTTCTTAGACCCGATTAGTCCCTTTTATTTTTTTAATGTTTATTTTTTTATCTTGTGCATTTACTACATTATTGAAAGCTCAGTGTATTTTTCCTTTTCTTTGTCTGTACTGCGCTATTTTCCTCTTCTTAAGTGCGTGAATAAAATTTCATCATCATCATCATACTGAGTGTTTGTTATTTGTATGTAAGAAACTCAATTTAGCTGTGCTACGATAGTTTCGAAATATGCCGATTTTTCTCTATCTCTCTCTTAACATCTTTCTTGTATACTCTTGATGCCTAACTCTCCTTGCCGATGCAAAATCGCCGTGTACCCAGCGGAACAGCCGGAAGCGGCACCACAGCTGCCCCCAATGATCGCCGTGATTGGTTGACACAGTATTTGAGTTGTTGAGTTTGAGCCGTTAGGGGGCGACTTCTTACTGTTTTTGCTCTACTTCGCGTCCCTAATTAATCAACCAAATTTACTTCCAAATAGCTTAAAGCTAGAGGAATAAAATATTAAGGAAATACACAAAAACAACATCAAATGAAGTAATACGCTTACATGATATTACCTTTAAATCGCACTTGCTAGCGACAAGGCTGTGTAGCCTGATGACTTCGCCGGTTGCCTAGCACAACTTTTGTCTTTCTTGCCATTTGCAGAAGGCACTAACCCCTCACGCTCGCCGTCGTGACTCATTATTGTCGACTCACTATAGTCAGTGTAGTTCATTTTGGTTTGTTTTAGTCGCGGATCGGCAAGCGATCTGGCCACATCAGGGTTGCCACATGTCGCACGATAGTGTTAATAGTCACTCTTTTTTGTTTTATCACTCTTGTCCTACGTAGGACATAAAATTCACTCTATTTCGCAAAATGTCCAGATGTGTCATTTTCCAGCAGTAATTCCGACCAAAAGTGACTATTTCACGTTTTTCCATGGAAACAAAACTAAAAGCTGTCATTGTTGCAGCATTGGTTCAGACGACAAGTCACTGTTATGACAATAAAATTTCACTTCGAATTCACTCTCTGTTTTTGACGAAAAATCACTCTCTAAATTTTTTTGATATGGCAACCCTGGGCCACATGCCGTTTGCTGCCCCGGGGTCGTGTGTAAATATGTTGTATTCGCGGCTCAATATTTTGTGTTAATCGTCGTGTTATGAATAAATTGGAATGATTTTGCAACCACTCTTGGCAAACCCGATGAAAAATTTGTAGCCTGCGTAGTAGTATGGTAGTAGTACGAAAACGTTGCATGTTATACTGTAATAGCAAAGAATACTAACATTTAATGTGCCTCAGACTGGTCCAGTCTTATGTAGTAGTGTCCAGTAGCATCCTGTCTTGCCATAGTAACATCGAGTCTTAGCTAATAGTACCATATAGTAGCATGCAGTAACACGGTAGCCTCGAAGTAGAAGCATGTAGTAGAATCGTTAGTACTGCATGCAATTTTTTCGTACTACTTCATAGTATTATTTTGAGATAAATTTTTCATCGGGAACTAAGGGTCACAAACCTAACAATCTGGAAGTTGACACTATTATTATTATTTATTTGAATCCTTCAAAACTGAAGAGTAATGTATAAAAAGGAACAACAACATGTCAGTCAAACTCACACACACTTACATACTAATAAACAGAAGACAAATTAGCCTACTAAATATACAACGAAGTACATGGAAGAAAACAAAGCTCAAAATAAACCAACTAATCAGGGCGCTTTTTTTTAAAAAAGGAAAAAGGTTGTGATGAAGAAGAATGTTGTCAGCCTTTTTATGAAAGTTCTGGATTTTACCATTTAAAGTTTCCAAAGGATTCTTCACTTTAAAAGTCGAAGTTAAGAAAGAGTTACTCGCAGAAATCGGGAAGCCAAGAAGGAATTTAGAGAATTTATAATAAGTAACTTTTAACGCAGAAAGTTCAGAAGGACGGAAAGAAGAAAAGAAAGCAGACGGAAAAAGGAATGTGAGGAAGTGCAGCAGCCGTATAAATAGAACCAAGAACATCTCTGCGATACCTCCCTCGTAAACGAATAACAGCACCAAATGTTCTTCTATTTTATCTTGCACATGTTGAATAAGGATAAGTTTCCAATCCCTGGTATTAGATGAGTAAGGGATTCCAAGATACATAACTTTCTCAACAGGGATGAAAACAATCCCCCGACCACAATCCAGAGGGGAATTCAGTGTCGACAAACTACTAATCACAAAACACTACTGAATCCCTGCTTCACTACTGAATCCCTGTGGTTTTGTTTTCCAGGTAACGTCTTTCCAGTCGCAGTCTACCCTTCTCTTGAAGGAATCTGTTGTTTCCACCTCGCTGAGGGAGTTCCAGAGGGGGACAACCCGGTTCGCAAAGAAATTATACCCCTCTCATTTCTTGCCAAAAGATTGCTTCAGTTTCTGCGAGTGCCCTCGCGTCCTCCTGGAGGTGTCTCCAGCATGACCAGAAATAAATGTTGGAATGAAACTGTGTAAACAATAATTTCATCAACCTTTATCCACCTAACGGCATTACGTCGATTTTTGCGGTGTATGTCTCTTTTCGAGGCGGATCAGACTCCCGCTGATTGCTTCCGAGGAATGTCGTTGGTCAGGAAGACCAGATATGCTTATTTTTCCGTGTTTGTTTTTCGTCAAAACCAGAGCTCAAAGCCGAGTAATCTTATAGATAGGTAGATATCGCTTTTATTCTTTTCGAACTATCGTGGTGAAATCCAAATTTGTCGAAATCGTCATATATACATGCAGACACTCATATACGTCATATATAAAAGTAAACACTAAATGAGATTAAAAATTTTAACGAAAGACGTTACAAACGTCTTTTCATACCGTACATTGTCACATTTTACGTGTTGGAGTTTTGAGATCACCACTGAGGCCGCTCTTGCAGGTCGTTCGCGAGCAGTATTGAACGGTGGCGGAAGTATATACTTATGGATAGGGTGCTCAAGCATTTTCTTACCGGAAGCCATGCATAGTTTCAACCTACGGGGCTCAAGTTTAAGTTTCTGAAGGAGCTCATTGGAAGGCATTTGGGGGATCGTGACATAATTAGTAGGGCCCGTTTCTGTATTTTTTCGATCCGTTAAGCCTGGTCTTCAGTAAGGCCAAAGTGCCAAGCTTCCACAAGGTATCCTAGCTTACAAGATACCCGACCCAGAGCCAATCACGTTAGGATATTGGAATAGAAACTGTATCTATTGCTACTTTGATTTAAAGGTAGAATATAAGGTTTGAAGCCAATTTTGAAGCCATTGCAAAAGAAATAAAAAACGAGACTTTCGAGTTCTTGGGATCCCAAAACGCAAGTGGAGGTATACCTATGACATCGCAAAAGTTGTCCGTCTGTCCGCACGATAACTCTCGAGTGGATTGAGATATTTTGATGAAACTTGGTGGGAGGATCCTTTGGGTCAAAGTACAGGTCAAGTTCGAAGATAGGGGGAAGTAGCCCTATATTTGAGGCTGGGGGAGGGGTTTAAAATTAAGGGGCAAACAAAATATTTTTTGAAAGCTATTGAGATAGTTGATTTAGGAGTAAAGAGACGTTCTGAATTCGAGTATGAAGTTTATTTTCTGGCCGGACGAATAGTTCACCCGGAATCCGGTAAAAACCGGAAAATTTATGAAAAGTAAAAGTTTAATGTGAAGTTGATTAGAGGTTCGGTTTAGGGGCAAGGAGACGTGTTGAGTCCGAATATGAAAATTATTTTCTCGTCGGATAATTAGTTCGGCCGGAATCCGGCCAAAACCGCAGAATTTGTTAAAAGTAAAAGTTGTATTTAAATTTGATAAGATGTTCTCACCGGACGTATAGATTGCATTCGTATATGACAATCGTTTTCTCACCGGACGTATAGATCGCTCGGAATCCGGCTGAAACCGGAAATTTTTTTTAAAAGTAAAAGTTTAATCTGAAGTTGATTCGAGGTTGGATGTAGGGGTATTTAGTTTTTTGCCAGACAAGTAGTTGTCCGGAATCCGGCCGAAACCGGAAGTTGGGCAGAAGCAAGGAAGGAAGGAGATACGACGTAGGCTATAGGGTACACCATATGCTGAATCCATATCTGAATATTTGACAGCGCAAAACGGATATCTGAATATATCTGAACTTGGTGAAATTCAGCTGGCATATCCGTTTTGCACTGTCAAATACGAACTTGGTCTTCTCCGATTATTACAATTGGCCTTAATCTGTTTGTAAATTTTTAAAGTAAAAATGTTTAAGAAGTTTTTTGAAGACCGAAAACAAGACCGAATTGTCGGGAGCAAATATTAAAATTTTGGGTTCCCATCGAAACCTTTGGTCTTGTTTTTCTTGAACAGCTAGTTATCCCTCTAAGATGATACGCGAGGGGTAAATATAATTTCTGATATTTCGGTTGCACTTCCGGCAAACCGTACTCAGCGAGTAACATACTAAATCATAAAACAATTTTGTTTTTCGCTGAGAACGGTTTGCCGGAGTGCAATCGAAATATGCGAAATCATATTTAGGCTATCCCTCGTATATCATCTTATAGGGATAACGAGCTGTTCAAGAAAAAAACGTGAAATTTTTGTTTTTCCTTTTGCCAGGGTCAGCTTGGCTTCAAACCTTATATTTTTCGTTACATCAGAAGCAGGAGTGAATACAGTTTCTAGTCCAATATTCTAACTTACTTGGATACTTATGACTAGTTGCGTATTTGCAGATACCATGGTATCTGATACCACGGTCTAAAGTCGTCTTTTGCAGTTATCGCGGTATGTGATACCATGGTCAAAAGGCGTTTTTGCAGTTATCGTGGTATCTGGACAGTTATCGTGAAATCTGATATTCAGATACCACGGTCCGACCGTGGTAACTGATCGTAGTATCTGAACTTACTATCTTCATTTTTTGTCAAATTGGTGGGAAAGAAGTTTGGCACATTCGTGACGTGACTAAATATCAGTTTTTCTTTTGGGATGACTTCGAAAAGCGCGATTTCGGCAATTGTCGTTGTTGCAGAGCAACCGTATATCAGATTCCACGGTAACTGCAAAAACGACTAATTTCAGATCCAGTTACCGTGGTAACAGATACCATGGTATCTACCGAAACGCAACTGCTGTGTTGGTTTCTTATAACATTACAAACCTGTTTTCAGCTTTGAGCGGTCCCTTTGGTTTCGACGACAGACACGGAAGAAACATGCATATCTGGTCATTCTAACCAATAGGATCCTCGGAAAAAATGAGCGGGAGCCTGATCAGCCTCGGAAAGAGCCTTTATTTAGTTTTTAAAGATAGCCAGTGACGGCTGATCTAGTGTAATAATAATAATAATAATAATTTATTTGGAACCCAGTGCAAAAAAACAGTGTGAAGATAGTGGAGCAAAGAAGAGAAAGAAACAAATAAACAACTAAAAAAAACACTAATACAACAAAATAAACACAAAAACCAACAGAACAAACGGATGAGCCCGTGATATGGAGTAAGCCGTTTATATAGCCTACTTGTCCAGATAAATTACTATGGAGCTTAAGAAGTTCTGCCGTTATATCAGGAACTTTGTATTTGCTGATTATTCTCCGATTTCGACACGATATAGGCAAATAAAGCAGGTATTTACAGTATTTGTAGTAACATGTATGTAGTTTACGTACTGTCGCTCTTTTTCAATAGAATAAATGTGCCAGAAAGATAGGGTACAGAGTGATCGCAAAAAACACAGGGGGACTACTAAAACTTCAAGTTCTTCTAGAAACAAGCAGACGCTTTGGAAGAGATGGTACTCCGGTTCGAGCACTGCGTTCGGACATCCCTTGTCCGACATGGAAGAAAAATCCACGAGAAGCAGCATGACCTCGTCCGCCTAGCTGAGATTGTCACACAGATCTACGCACAAACTGCCGTTCTGTCAAGAGCATCCAGGGCCTATTGCATTGGGCTTCAAAACGCCGAACACGAGGTATATTTCTTTGTAGGGTACCTTCACTGTAAAAAAAAATCTTGCAGTATTTGCTACTGGGATTAATCTTGTCTCTGTTGAGATAAGATTATCTCTAATTCGGATTAATCTTATCCAAGTAGAGATAAAGGGTAATCCCAGTATCACATACTGCAGTTAACTTTAATCCTTGCTCGAAGAAACTTTTTACAGTATTGTTCGCTTATTTTTACTGCTTTAATTTTTTCTTGCCCAGTGGAGTAGGCCAGTAAAGTGAGGGGGATTTGGGTGATGGGTGTGCTTGGGCATACATTACCTCAAATTATCTTAACTCGCACTTGTTTAGCGTTATTGTCAGCCCGTCTAGTTTCCATTTTCCTTTGACAGTCGTTTTTGTGCTTTTTCTCCCATTCTCTCTTTTTATGTTACTTTTTGGGATCCTAAAACGTAAGTGGAGGGATACCTGTGACATCGCAAAAGTTGTCCGTCTGTCTGTCTGTCCGTCTGTAAGCAAGATAACTCTCGAAGGGAACGAGATATTTTGATGGTGTGAGGACTCTTTATGTCAAGGGAGAGGTCAAGTTCGTAGATGGGCTCTGTAGCTCAACATTTAGGTGTGGGGAGGGGGTTCAGCTTAAGGGACGAACAATTTTTTTTTTAACAGCTAATGAGATAATCGATTTAGGGGTAAGAAGACATGCTGAACACGAATATGAAAACCATTTTCAAAATGTTCAAAAGTCTGGCGAGGACCGGAAATCTACAGGACCAAATCGTCTGGATCAAATATTAAATTTTTGGGATCCTATCGAAACCTTTGGTCTTGTTATTTTACTTTTTCACTTCGCAAAAGCATTACTTGTGCTAAAATTAAACTATTCCAGATCTTTAGAAACGATCACAAATTGTATTCAAAGGTCATGCTCTGAAGGGCATTTAGAATTGCCAGTCCAGGTTTCAGCATAGTCGCGTTATGACCGTGAAATCTTACCGTGACAAATAAACTAGTAGTAAAGTCTTTATTAAATTTAGGATTTCGTAGACAAACCAGGCCCATGGGGTCTTCATACAATCTAGTATCTACCTTTTGTTTACTCGTCATGGTAAAATTCTTTTGTATAAAATCCCATCTTTGCATAATATCTATCGGCGGACTAGGTACAAACATAAAAAAAAAGACTCTGTGACACATTTATGGTCGCATGTCCATACTAAGGGTACGGGGTCCCGTCAGTACCGCAACACGTCAGTTGACATAAACGTCAGTTCGCCACAGAATTCCGTCAGTACGCCAACATTTTCCGACAGTTCGACTACACGTCAGTTGACCCCCAAAAATCCGTCAGTTGACCAACACGTCACTTCAGCAACACGTCAGTTGACCAACACGTCAGTTGGTCAACACGTCAGTTGACCAAACGTCAGTTCGCCTACTGTCAGTTGACATCAACGTCAGTAGACCTAGTTCACCTAATCCTAAAACCCGACAGTTGAGCTACACGTCAGTTCGTCCACCGTCAGTTCGCCTACCGTCACTTCACATATGCGTCAGTTGGTATAAACGTCAGTTGACATAAACGTCAGTTGGCATAAACGTCAGTTGGCATAAACGTCAGTTGGCATGAAAGTCAGTTGGTATAAACGTCAGTTGACATAAACGTCAGTTGACATAAACGTCAGTTCGCCTACAAAATCCGTCACCACGCGCAAAGGTTCAGACCAGCCTATTAGTTCGAAGTCGGCTGGGTCACCGAAAGCAATTAAGCAGAGGGAACAAGCCCAGGGGATTAATAAAAAGAAGCCGACGTTTGCGCAAGCTGAAAGGGTAAACTTAGTTCAGTATCGCCGGGAGCTTGCAATCAGATGCGGCAGGTAAAGTCAAAAAAGAAAGAACAGATGCAAAGTATTCAATCAGTACAAGCTGTTGCGAAGGTTGTGAACGGGGCTAGTCAAACGGAAACTGAAAAATATGATCTGAACGTATCATTGAACACATATAAGGGCTTAACAACCATCGCAAGGTGAAGGACCAAAATGTGCAAGTGATTCTCTATCTTTGCCGAAAGGGTCCCGGAAACAATGAGGGACGAATTACTTTTCTCTTGGCCAATGCTTCCGCTATTATCTTCAAACAAGACCAAAGGTTCCGACGGGATCCCAAAAATTTTATATCTGATCCAGACAATTGGATCTTGTAGATGAATATCCGACCTTCGCCAAAGTTCTTGAAAATTTGAACTGTTGAAATTTAGAAACAGAGGCTGACCATCTGAGAAAACCAAGTCCAGATATGGATTCAGCGTGTGTGTTTACTCCAGTGCTGGGAAATACTTAAATAAAACTACTAAAATAATTACTGAAGTACTTGTACTCTACATAAGTAAAAAATTTCTCAAGTCCTTAATACTCGTACTTAAGTAAAAAAATAGAAGCAATTAATGGTACTTAGGTACTCAAGTACTTTGGTGAAAAGTTCGCTTAGCACGATTTTCAGTACCATGTTTTATCATTTTCGCTGAAACTGAATGGACAGTAGGGATCTAGTGATTATTTGTGCGAGCCTGAAGTGGTTTTGAAGAATAGCTAACTATGCAGCTTTTCTTCATCAGGTATGTAGCCTAGAGCTGGTAACATCTAAATTCGATTAAAAATATAAAACTGAAAATTGACGCTCTGTTATATTCCGTTCCGTATATTTGCAGGAAGTTCCGATCCACCACCCCCCTCCCCTTCAAAACATACAAATATAAACGTTTATTTTTGGGCTCTAACGTCTGATCTTGTTTAATTGTTAGAAATGGAGTAGCACCCCCCCCCCCCCCCCCCCGCAACAAACTACTCGATCCGGAGCTTACCATTAAGAACAAGACAAAAGGTTTCAGTGAGCTCCCAAAGAGAAAATTTTTGTCTTACTCTTCGTCCACAAAATCGGGTAATATACACTTCCGGTCTTTGCCAGATCGCGTAGCCTAACTGTTTTTTTTTTATCTGCACTCAACCCCTTAATCAAATCCCTTAGGCAATCGTTTTCTCTCTTGATTGATTGATTAATTTAAAACATAGGCACGTTCTGTACCTCGAAACAAACTATCTAATAAGTTTGGTCAGATGATGCTGGTCTTTCGAAATTTTGTCAGTAAACTAAGGCAAATATGATTCGCAGTCACCGAAGTACGTCAGCTACGATGCTTTGGCAGCGATATTTCGTGTGAGTTTCGTGTAGGGATACCTATGACATCGCAAAAATGTCCGTCTGTCCGTCTTTACGTCCGTCTGTCTGCTAAAGCATCGTAGCTGACGTACCCGTTGTATGCAGTGTTTTAAAAAAAAATGGAAAATGAATATTTTTCTACTTAAATACATACAAGTTTTAACAAAGACTGAACCAGACTGTTTTAAAACTTTATGCCGCAGGCAAACATTTCGAAAGTCAAAGTCTTTCATGGTACGCAAACTGACTACTCTTTGAGTAAAACAAAAAATTAATCTGGGTGCCTCAGTCAAATCATGTCTAATTTTCTTTTTTTTTCACGGAAAAGTAGCAACAATAATTAATAATGATGTATAAAATGGCTTCCCGACGAAACATCCCCATGACAAAACATCCCCTGGCGAAACGTCCCAGTGTCAAAACTCAAAACGTCCCCACGGCAAAAGTCCCCACGCATCGATTTTTAAGTTCGCCTCGGTCTTCAGGTGCATGATCGACGTAAAATAACTTCAGAGTTTGCATTACAGATGCGGGAACATACTTTATAAGCAGGAAAGTTCGGACATAGCACCGGTTGCTTCATCAATGTACTGTTTTCAGTTGGACTGGTTTGATCCTTTAATAAAATCTTTTTAATAATTAATACCACCAAATTGAATATCGAACAAAAGTGAGATCAATGAGTTATTCATAAATGTATTGTTCTCAGTTCGATGGGTTTGATCCTTTAATAAAATCTTTTAGTAATAAATATCACCAGATTAAAAATCGAACAAAATCGAGATCAATGAGTTATATCGAAGCGCAAACTAACACAAAACATAAACCAATTAAATACAAGAGAAAACGAAAACTGACAAACTACTAAATCTTTGCGCTTTCTTTAAGAAATGGCTATAGCCGGGAGCAACACTTTCTGAGTGTTGAGTGGGCCTTTTGGGACTTCCTTGAGTAGGCCTTATCGATTAAATGCTGAAGTAGTCAACCCATCGTGGTTTTGAAAAGTTTATATTCCGAAAACATGTTTTGCCTGAACGGATGATACAGTCACTAATCTCATAGGCCTAGCTATCCCTCGGCGATGAAACAAAACATCTGTAGCCGGTCGACGTTTTGATCGGGGACGTTTTGTCACGGGGACGTTTTGAATGGGTACGTGTTTTCGACAGCTCGTATAAAATTGATGAATATTCTGGCAACAGACCTGCAAGAAGGATCGCCTTGTCAGGTGCAGTGTTGGGAAATACTTAAGTAAAAGTACTCAAGTAATTTTTAAGTAAAAAACTCGAGTACTTATCCTCTACTTAAGTAAAAACTTCAGAAGTACTTGATACTCCTACTTAAGTAAAAAAAAGAAGTACTTAAGGGTACTTAAGTAATCAAGTACTTTCATAACGGCGAAAAGTTCGATTATCACAATTTTCAGTACCATGTTTATCATTTTCGCTAATAAGAATCGACATTAGGGATCTAGTGATGCTTTGTATGAGCCTGCAGTTGTGGTTTGAAGAATAGCTAACCAGAGGCGTTACTATTCAAAATGTTGTGGGGGGGGGGCGAGACATTTACCGACTGGCTGGTAATTTTTACCGACTTCTTCTACAGAAAAAACGACGGTTTTCAACAACAAAAATTAAATTTATGAAAAAAATCGACTGATTTTCAGAAAACCGACTAAATTTTCAGAAAAACAGACTATTATGACGAAAAATCAACCAATTTTCAGAAAAGCCAACTGTTTTCGTGAAAAATCAATTGTTTTGACGAAAAATCGCGGCGCTTTGCGCCGACTCGGTTTTTGGGATCCCAAAACGTAAGTTGAGGGATACCTATGACATCGCAAAAGTTGTCCGTCTGTCCGTCCGTCCGTCTGTAAGCACGATAACTCTCGAAGGGAATGAGACATTTTGATGAAACTTGGTGTGAGGATTCGTTGGGTCGGCGGACCAGTCGAGTTCGTAAATGGGCTTTGTAGCCCTATATTTAGGGGTGGGGGAGGGGGTTCAAATTAAGGGGCAAACAAAATATTTTGAAACAGCTAATGTGATAGTCGATTATGGGGTAAGAAGACATGCTGAACACGATGGTGAAAACCATTTTGTAATCGGACAAGTAACCGGAAAACCGGAAAGTTTGTTAAAAGTAAAAGTTTTATTTGAAGTTGATTAGATGTTCGATTTAGAGGTAGGAAGACATGCTGAAGACGATGGTGAAAACCATTTTCTAGACGGACAAGTAGTTCGCCCGGAATCCGGCCCAAATCGGAAAGTCTGTTAAAATTAAAAGTTTTATTTGGGGTTGATCAGATGTCCGATTTAGGGCAAGAAGACATGCTGAACTTTTATGTGAAAACAATTTTCTACCCGGACATGTAGTTCGCCCGGAATCCGGCCAAAACCGGAAAATTGTCAGAATTTAAAGTTTTATTTCTAGCTGACTAGATAACCGATTTAGGGGTAAAACGAGACGCTGAATCCGTGTGTGACAATCATATTTTACCCGGACATATAGTTCGACCGGAATCCGGCTGGAGTCGGAAAATTTGTTTTATAAGTTAATTTTTTATTTGAAGTTGATTAGATGCTCATTATTGGGGAAAGAAGATACCCTGAGTTCGTTTTTGAGTTTTCTTTTTTCGCCGGACAAGTAGTTCTAGAGTTCGGCCGAAATCTGCAAATTGGCAGAAGTGGCAGGAACTTTTCGTCAAAACAGATATGACTTATACGGGTAAACACACATGCTGAATCCATATCTGAACTTTGTTTTCTCAGATGATTAGCTATTTGGCCTTAATCTGTTTCTGAATTTTAATTGTAAGAATGTTCAAGGATTCTGGCGATGACTGGATCTGGCTAAGACAAGACCCAGTTATCTGGATCAGATATTGAATTTTTGGGATCCCATCGAAAAGTTTGGTCTTGTTTTTACCGACTGGCCGATAGCATTGGGGGGGGGGCCCCCTCCCAGTTGTGACGCCCCTTTAGATAACTATGTATAGCTTTTCTTCACCAGGTATGTAGCCTAGAGCTGACAACATCTCAATTCAGTTAAAATGTTTAGACTGAAAATTGCCGCTCCGTTATAGCCTGTTCCGTAAATATGTGGGTAGTTCCCGCCCACTAATGGGAAAAAGCTTGGGACAACGCTGACTGTTGGTGAATGTGTCACCACTTTGTTTGACACTGGAAGAGAATGCAGGAAAACTAACTGGTTAATTTTTTTTTTTTGTTCTAATAAATGGAAATCCCTCAGTTCCAAACAGAACAGGTCAAAAGAACAACCAATAATCCCAGCCTTTTCTTGATTTACTACATTTTCTAGAAAATAGTATTCAAGTAGCATGGACCACGGCCGTATCCAGTGAGGGCGGATAGGGGTTCGACCATCATCATCTGACCAAACTTATTAGATAGTTTATTTCGATGTACAGAACGTGCCTATGTTTTAAATTAATCAATCAATCAAGAGAGAAAACGATTGCCTAAGGGATTTGATTAAGGGGTTGAGTGCAGATAAAAAACAGTTAGGCTACGCGATCTGGCAAAGACCGGAATTGTATATTACCCGATTTTGAGGATGAAGAAGTAACACAAATATACACACTGAAACCTTTCGTCCTGTTCTTAATGGTAAGTTCCGGATCCAGTAGTTTGTTGCGGGGGGGGGGGGGCTACTCCATTTCTAACAATAAAAAAAGATCAGAGGTTAGAGCCCACAAATAAACGTTTATATTTGTATGTTTTGAGGGGGAGAGGGTGGACCGGAACTTCCCGCAAATTTACGGAACAGAATATAACAGAGCGTCAATTTTCCGAATTGAGATATTATCAGCTCTAGGCTACATACCTGATGAAGAAAAGCTGCATAGTTAGCTATTCTTCAAAACCACTTCAGGCTCGCACAAAAAATCACTAGATCCCTAATGTCCATTCAGTTTCAGCGAAAATGATAAACATGGTACTGAAAATCGTGCTAATCGAACTTTTCACCAAAGTACTTGCGTATAACTACTTCTATTTTTTACTTAAGTACGAGTATTAAGGACTTCTGAACTTTTTTACTTAAGTAGAGTACAAGTATTCGAATTTTTTACTTAAGTAATTATTTAAGTACTTTTACTTAAGTATTTCCCAACACTGGAGTAAACACACACGCTGAATCCATATCTGTACTTTTTTTGCTCAAATGGTCAGCCATTGACCTTAATCTGTTTCTAAATTTCAACAGTTAAAATTTTCAAGAACTTTGGTGAAGACTGGATACTTATCTACAAGATCTGGATCAGATATGAAATTTGTGGGATCCCGTCGGAACCTTTGGTCTTGTTTGAAGATAATAGCGGAAGCATTGGCCAAGAGAAAAGTAATTCGTCCCTCATTGTTTCCGGGACCCTTTCGGTAAAGATAGAGAATCACTGGCACATTTTGGTCCTTCACTTTGCGATGGTTGTTAAGCCCTTATATGTGTTTAATTATACGTTCACATCATATTTTTCAGTTTCCGTTTGGCTAGCCCCGTTAAAAACCTTCGCAACAGCTTGTACTGATTGAATACTTTGCATCGGTTCTTTCTTTTTTGACTTAACCTGCCGCATCTGATTGCAAGCTCCCGGCGATTCTGAACTAATTGTACCCTCATCAACTTGCGCAAAAGTCGGCTTCTTTTTATTAATCCCCTGGGTTTGATTCCCTCTGCTTAATTGCTTTCGGTGACCCAGTCGACTTCGAACTAATAGGCTGGTCTGAACCTTTGCGCGTGGTGACGGATTTTGTAGGCGAACTGACGTTTATGTCAACTGACGTTTATGTCAACTGACGTTTGTGGCAACTGACGTTTATGCCAACTGACGTTTATGTCAACTGACGTTTATGCCAACTGACGTTTATGTCAACTGACGTTTATGTCAACTGACGGCAAGATAACTGACGTGTAGGGGAACTGACGTGTAGCTGAACTGACGTGCAGAGGCGTCATTTCGCGAAAATCTAGGGGGTGGCAGTGACATCCTTCTGGGCCCCCCTTGCCATTTTCATGTTCGGAACTGCATAGGTAAGACCAGAAATACAGAAGTGGCTAACAACATGCATAAGGTATATTTTACAAGAATGTTTTATCCAAAAACTTTTTTTTTAACTTTTACTTTTTGTATTCAAGCAGTGTAGTCTGTTTCGGATTCGCTCCTCGTCAAGGCTCCATGGTCTGGTGGCAGGCTTTACAAAGATGAT
Source organism: Branchinecta sandiegonensis (assembly GCA_030848855.1). Classification (NCBI taxonomy): domain Eukaryota; kingdom Metazoa; phylum Arthropoda; class Branchiopoda; order Anostraca; family Branchinectidae; genus Branchinecta; species Branchinecta sandiegonensis. The sequence continues at coordinate 3,431,075 of JAUPMV010000017.1, read as the reverse complement.
CCGGAAAGAAAGAAACAGCAGAGAAAAAATCATGGTAACAGGGGGAAACGCCTGGGTTTCATTTTGGCAAAGTTGTCAACCAGAGTTTCGAAGTTTAAACGCTTTACCAAAGACTTTTCTGAAAAGATCAGAAGAAGGTGGCTAAGCCGATCATTCCCCATGCTTGTCCGGAGGCATGTCTTGACGATCTTCAGCACAGAGAAGAAACGCTCGTTTCCGGCTGTAGTGACGGGAAGAGTTATCACGATTTCCAGGATCTTCAGTAACTCAGAATACGCAACCGAGAGATCCTTCAGCTTAAAGTACGGCTGAAAGAGATCTTTCGGTTTTCGGTCTGCGCTGACTCAGGATTTGAGTCGTTGAGTCTGAGTCGTTACGGACACGTTTACTCCTTCTTCCTGAGAATCACTGGCGTGTTTTGGACTTAGCCATATAGAGTATAGGCCCACCTCGTGATAGCAGTTCTTTCGTGTTGAAGAACAGGTAGGTTAGCAGACGCTTCAACGAACAGCTGATACCTAGTGTTGCTACTGGAAATAAAAGCATAAATGCCCTGTAAAACAGAAAAGAAAGACGAAAGCTCTCCGAGCTGTTTCACGCAATCACCAGTGACGAGGTTTAGCCTGTGGGCATGGCAGTGAATGCATCTTTTACCTCATTGTAAATGAAGTCGGAAACTGGCAGCGTCCAGTCGCTCCATGTGACAACAGCCAATCGCCCGCTCTTTGACCACGCCGTCAGAAAAGTACCGAATGGGAATAGCGAGTTGTTCTTTCTTAGATAAGAACGCGGCAGTCTTTTACTGTAGAAAATGTGTGGAAATAGCTGCAACATTGCCACGTAGCAGTGTGATATCGTCTTATATCCAAACGTAAAAAAATACAGCCGGTACTTGTCTCTTTCATTTCTAAGTCTGCTTGTCTAATTGCCGTTAAGGTATGTCAAATGTAAAAAAAAAAATATGATTTAAGCAAAACTACTTAAAAAGGTGGGGCTCCGAGGGCCCTGTATCTCTCTATATGGGCCTAAAAGCTGAATATTTACGGTTGGAGAAAAGCAAAGACAAATGAAAAAAAGTTCCTTGCCGTTATAACAACTAAATCCAGCTTTGGTTTCTTGAAGAAGGCACTGAGTTTTGGCTGGGACTCTCTTCGTCTTTTCTTGCTGCTGATAGTTTTTATTTCTGCACTCCTGATAACTGGGGCTTGGACGCCATTATGCAAATATCATATCCTTTCTTTACCTCTTCTGACACACATCTGACCTCAAAACCGAACTATGCTCACCTACCTCGAAAATTATCCCTGAACAATGGGTCATTAGCTCGGCTTATAAAGGTCAAAGCTTGGGATGACCTTCTTAAAATTCGTTTTACGCAACTGTCTGTTGTATAATGCTGTCAAATAACTTTGTTTCCTGTTGATTTTATGATTTTTCATGGGTAGCTTTGGGCCCCCTTGGAAAGCCAGCTGCCACCCCCTGCCCCCCCCCCCAAATGACGCCTCTGCTAACGTGTAGAAGAACTGACGTGTAGAAGAACTGACGTGTAGCGGAACTGACGTGTTGACGAACTGTCGCATTTTTTGTTTAGGTGAACTGACGTTTATGTGAACTGACGTGTTGCGGTAGTGACAGCGACCCAATTTCAAATCACTTTAGTCAATCCGAAGTTACGTGTCTCAAGAAGTACCCTTGGGTCGCTGTCACTAAAGTGATTTGAAATTGACTAAAGTAAAACCAGACCCCCCCCCCCCCCCCTCCACCACCCTGCATTTTACCTTTTAACAAAAGGACCCACTGTTGACAAGTGGGAGATGAGGAATGAAAACACTGAATTATTTTAAAAACATAGACTTCGTTCAAATACTTGGAGGAAGTATGTCGTCACAAACAAGCTCGTTTATACAAAAAACGTAAAAATATATAAGAATGCTTTTCGGCTTCACACTCAAAAAGGGTTTAACTTTTTTTTTATGTGGTGTGGAGCCGCAGTCTATAAGCCCTCAGAGATTGCTGGTTTCACGGAACCCTAGTCCCTAGGGTCAGGGGCGTAACTAGTTAGGGGGGTGTAGGGGGACTCCTCGCCCCCACATGGTCTGAGAATGGAATACGTCGGCACAGTTTGGCCCAAAACGAGCTTTTGTCAGCGCGAAGCGTCGGCTAAAGTAGAATATACCAACATTATTTATCGTCACGTTTTTTTTTACAAAAATCAGCTCTAATCTAGCCAATAAAGATACTTCTGAACTGCTTCTGAAGTAACTCGTCGGGCACGAAGCCCCGACAAAACATTTTTCATGCATTTTTAAACGTCTACACACATTTTCCGTCGGCACATTTTCGTACAAAAATCCTGTTGTCGCATTCGGATTAGAAATCTGAGGAAATCCGTCGGCAAAGTTTTGCCCGAAATAAGCATTCGTCGGGCGTGAATCGACGACAAATATATACCGACATTTCTGTCGCAAAGTGACTTCCGGCACAAAAACTAGCTCCGGACAAACTCTGTTCTGTCAGCTGTAAGCTCCGGACAGACTCTGTTCTGTTAGCTCTAAGCTCCGGGCAAACTCTGTTCTGTCAGCTCTAAGCTCCGGACAATCTCTGTTCTGTCAGCTCTAAGCTCCGGACAAACCTTGTTCTATCAGCTCTAAGCTCCGGACAGACTCTGTTCTGTCAGCTCTAAGCTCCGGACAGACTCTGTTCTGTCAGCTCTAAGCTCCGGACAATCTCTGTTCTGTCAGCTCTAAGCTCCGGACAAACTCTGTGCTGACGGCTCTAAGCTCCGGACAGACTCTGTTCTGTCAGCTCTAAGCTCCGGACAATCTCTGTTCTGTCAGCTCTAAGCTCCGGACAATCTCTGTTCTGTCAGCTCTAAGCTCCGGACAAACTCTGTTCTGTCAGCTCTAAGCTCCGGACAAACTCTGGGCTGACGGCTCTAAGCTCCGGACAAACTCTTTCTGTCAGCTGTAAGCTCCGGAGAGACTCTGTTCTGTCAGCTCTAAGCTCCGGACAATCTCTGTTCTGTCAGCTCTAAGCTCCGGACAAACCTTGTTCTATCAGCTCTAAGCTCCGGACAGACTCTGTTCTGTCAGCTCTAAGCTCCGGACAGACTCTGTTCTGTCAGCTCTAAGCTCCGGACAATCTCTGTTCTGTCAGCTCTAAGCTCCGGACAAACTCTGTTCTGTCAGCTCTAAGCTCCGGACAAACTCTGTGCTGACGGCTCTATGCTCCGGACAGACTCTGTTCTGTCAGCTCTAAGCTCCGGACAATCTCTGTTCTGTCAGCTCTAAGCTCCGGACAATCTCTGTTCTGTCAGCTCTAAGCTCCGGACAAACTCTGTTCTGTCAGCTCTAAGCTCCGGACAAACTCTGTGCTGACGGCTCTAAGCTCCGGACAAACTCTTTCTGTCAGCTGTAAGCTCCGGAGAAACTCTGTTCTGTCAGCTCTAAGCTCCGGGCAAACTCTGTTCTGTCAGCTCTAAGCTCCGGACAATCTCTGTTCTGTCAGCTCTAAGCTCCGGACAAACCTTGTTCTATCAGCTCTAAGCTCCGGACAGACTCTGTTCTGTCAGCTCTAAGCTCCGAACAGACTCGGTTCTGTCAGCTCTAAGCTCCGGACAATCTCTGTTCTGTCAGCTCTAAGCTCCGGACAAACCTTGTTCTATCAGCTCTAAGCTCCGGACAGACTCTGTTCTGTCAGCTCTAAGCTCCGGACAGACTCTGTTCTGTCAGCTCTAAGCTCCGGACAATCTCTGTTCTGTCAGCTCAAAGCTCCGGACAAACTCTGTTCTGTCAGCTCTAAGCTCCGGACAAACTCTGTGCTGACGGCTCTAAGCTCCGGACAGACTCTGTTCTGTCAGCTCTAAGCTCCGGACAAACTCTGTTCTGTCAGCTGTAAGCTCCGGACAAAACTCCGTTCTCCCAGCTCTGTTTTTGTCAGCATATTCTGCTTCAAAATTCAACTTGTCGGCAACATAAATATCGGCAAGTCCTATCGCATCAAATTCAGCTTCAACCATCTAATTAAAGAGATAGAAATACTACTGAGGAAATCCGTCGAAATAGTTTGTCCAAAATAACTTCTTGCCCGGGAGCGACACTCGCGGAAACGAGAGCCACGAGCTCATATGGAACATGTTACGATTAGGTGGTACAAGAAAGTATATGAGAACGTCATATGATACCCCTTTCATTGACTTCCCTAGGATCCCTAGGCTCGGACCTAGAAATAGGAAATCTAGTTTCACTCGAGTCTGACCAGTTCTGGCATCGCCTTGGATCATCTGGGGCAAATGACTTTTCTACCTTCACAGTTCAGCCCAACTAGTTTGATCCCTAGACTGCCAAACTATTTCCGGTATCTCCCCTGCAACTCCCCCTACCGCGGCCGAATCTGCTTCGGACATAAAAAACGATTATATAAAGCATCTTCTCTTACCGCCTATCAAGTTTCACTCGAATCCGAGCATTTTGCTAAACAAAGCCGAGTGATATTTTTCTTTTTTTATGGCACTTGCAGCCTCTGGCTCAAGTGCCATATACCGATCACAATTCCGTCTGTCGGTCTGTCGGTCGGTCCGAGTTTTTTGTCCCACATATCCGAGTTAGGGTACTTCCAGATGTGCTAGGACAATGAAACTTGGCAGGCATATCAGGGACCCGACCAAACTAACCTGGAAATAATCAGTTTCCCGATCCGACCATATGGGGGGGAGTGCGGGGCGCTGGAAACTTGCAAATTTAGGGCATTTTGTCACTTTTTTCTGAGTTAGGGTACTTCTAGATGAGCTAGGACAATGAAACTTGGCAGGAATATCAGGGACCCGACCAAACGAACCTGGAAATAATCAGTTTCCCGATCCGACCATATGCGGGGGAGTGGGGGCGCTCGAAACTTGAAAATTTAGGGCATTTTGTCACACTTTTTCGAGTTAGGGTACTTCCAGATGAGCTAGGACAATGAAACTTGGCAGGAATATCAGGGACCTGACCAAAGTAACCTGGAAATAATAAGTTTCCCGATCCGACCATATGCGGGGGAGTTGGGGCGCTGGAAACTTGAAAATTTAGGGCATTTTGTCACACTTTTTCGAGTGAGGGTACTTCCAGATGAGCTAGGACAATGAAACTTGGCAGGAATATCAGGGACCCGATCAAACTAACCTGGAAATAATCAGTTTCCCGATCCGACCATGTGCGGGGAAGTGGGGGCGCTGGAAACTTGAAAATTTAGGGCATTTTGTCACACTTTTTCGAGTTAGGGTACTTCCAGTTGTGCTAGGACCATGAAACTTGGCAGGCATATCAGAGACCCGACCAAACAAAATTAGGAATAACCATTTTTCTGATCCGACCATTTTGGGGGGGGGGGGGGGGTGGAGGGCAGGGGAATCCGGGAAACTGAGAAGTGTGTAACTTTCGAACGGATGATCGGATTGTAATGAAACTTCATAACTGAAGAGAATATATATCTGTAATGTCCCGTTTAAAGTCTTGACCGGATTCGGTAGCCAGGGGGGAGTTGGGGGGGGGAGACCGGAAATTTCAAGAAACGGCTAGAATGGAGGGATCGGAGTGAAACTTGCTGGGAAGAACAAGCATCTGCTCTAGATAAGTCCTTTAGACCATTGTACTGGATCCGGACACTTATGGGGGGGGGTCCCGGAATTCCGGTGATGGTGGTTTTGGGGATTTTCACGATGAAACTTGGCAGGCATATCAGGGACCCAATCAAACTGACTTCAAAATAAAAATATTGTCGATCAGATAATGGTGGGGGAGTGGAGGGAGGGGAATCCGCAGGGGAATCCGGGAAATTGAGAAGTGTGTAACTTTCGAACGGATGATCGGATTGTAATGAAACTTCATAACTGAACAGAATATATATCTGTAATGTCCCGTTTAAAGTCTTGACCGGATTCGGTAGCCAGGGGGGAGTTGGGGGGGGGGAGACCGGAAATTTCAAGAAACGGTTAGAATGGAGGGATCGGAGTGAAACTTGCTGGGAAGAACAAGCATCTGCTCTAGATAAGTCCTTTAGACCATTGTACTTGATCCGGACACTTATGGGGGGGGGGGGTCCCGGAATTCCGGTGATGGTGGTTTTGGGGATTTTCACGATGAAACTTGGCAGGCATATCAGGGACCCAATCAAACTGACTTCAAAATAAAAATTTTGTCGATCAGATAATGGTGGGGGGAGTGGAGGGAGGGGAATCCGAAATTTTCAGTCATGCGTAATTTTGGAATGGGTGATCGGATTCGAGTGAAATTTAAGAATTCAACAGAGGACATTTCTCCGATGATTTTTGTTCATATCCGGACCGGATCCGGCAACTATTGGGGGGGGGGGGCGGAAAATACGTGCCCCGTTTAGAATGGAGGGATCGGGATGGAACTTTGTGGGAAGAACAAACAGATGCTCTAGGTAAGTCATTTGCTGAATCGGATTGGCTACGTGCACCGCGGGGGAGCTGGGTGGGGTTGGGGGGGGGGGTGGACCGGAAATCTCGAGAAACGGTTAGAATGATGGTATCGGAGTGAAACTTGCTGGGAAGAACAAACATCTGGTCCATGTAAATCTTTTACATAATTTGACTGGATCCGGACACTTGAGGGGGGGGGGAGGAGGGGTATCCCGGAATTCCGTTTTTTGGGGGATTTTCACGACGAAACTTGGAAGGCATATCAGGGACCCGGTCAAACTGACTTGGAATAAAAAAAAAATCCTCGATATGATAATCTTGGGGGGGGGGGAGTTGAGGGAGGGGAATCCGGAATATTGAGTCATGCGTAACTTTGGAACGGGTGATCGGATTCGAGTGAAATTTAATAATTAAACAGAGGACATTTTTCTCTTGTGACCTTTTTCATTTCCGGACCGAATCCGGCAATTATCGGGGGGAGGGCGGAAAATACTTGACCCGCTTAGACTGGTGTGATCTGGATCGAACTTCGTGGGAATGACAAACAGATGCTCTGGATTAATCATTTACAGAACTGGATTGGCTCCGGTTATTGTGGGTGGAGTTGGAGGAGGGGGAGGGGGGTCTGGGATTCCGGTGATCGCGCGTTAAGGTACTTCCAGATGTGCTAGGACGATGAAACTTCGCTGGAATATTGGAGACTCAACAACATTTGCTTAGAAATTGCTACTTCCCAAATCCGATTATTCCTTAAAGTACCAATCTTGACCGCAAAGTAAAAAAAATACTTTTAAGCAATATATGCATTTTCGTGATGCCCATCAGCCCATTAGCAGTTTTGCCTCAAGGGTTTTGCTTACAAATGAAGTTCCAGCTCCCTTATAGCGCGCATCTCAACCGCAAAGTCGAAACTTACTTTTGATCAATCAAATCATCTTGACACATGCAAGTGCCATATGAGCTTACAGCTCTTGTTTTGTGTTAATTTGTTATTTAGTATAGTGAAGCAATGCAAATTAGCTGTCAGCTGTGCTGTTGTCTAAATAAACCTATCTCTCTCTCTCTTTCTCATTTTACGAGAAATTCCGGTAGGCAACCCCGCTCACCGTTCTTGGATCCAGTCCGGATCTTTAAATACGTCATATAGGGCATATTATATTATCTGTCTACTTTCCAAATTTCATTAAAATCGCTCCACCCGGTTGACTCGTTTCTGATATCTCCTCTTCCCCCATAAAATTTGACTCGAATCCGAGCATTCTGCAAATTTCCTGTTCCCCCGCTTCATCCTCTAATTTCTAATCTCATCCCTAAATTTTTCATCGGGTTCACACAGACCAATAAGAGTTTACATGCGAGAATATGCGTGCGAAAGTTTTTGGCTAGGCATGTTTGCAAACGGGAGTTAAGTTGGCCTTTTAGTTAAACTTTAAGGAAATAAGTGAGTTATTGATGATTAATTCAGCGCTTGATTTTCAGGTTGATTTGGCCGTCTATTTCTGTGGAGTGTCGGGAGATAAAGCCAGAAAAGCTTTCGACTACTTCGACGCTGACTTCCTGCTCAACGGGGATGTCGTGGTAGAAAAAATTGCGTCGAAAATGTTCAAAGCAAAAGGTTATGCAGCAGAACATCCGTTGAAGCGAAATTTTTAGGTTAATAAATTACGTCGTTAAATTTTTCAGTTTTTGGTATTTATTGATTCATGATCAGGGCCGTATCCAGGGGGGTTAGGGGGTTCAACCCTCCCCCCTCCCCTAAACATAATACGAGCAACCAGGTCCGGATCCATGAATTTATCTCGGGGGGGGGGGGGGGGGTGCAGGTCGGACCGAAAGTGCAATAAAGACATAGATCAGAGGTTAAAGCATATACAAAAAAATGATTACTTTTGTATGTGTCGGGGGTGCTGTTGGTCCCTCTGGATACGGCCCTGTCTGCAACCTACCTTTGCAAGTGCCGTCGAGCCTAATATGTAATAACAGACAACATAAAGAAAAAACTTCGTAATAACTTCTAATATCGCACTACCTAAACTAAACTGCACTCGCCCGGTCAACTTCTACTTTAATACTTTCCAACACAAATCTACATAATGCACTAATTGCTCCTGGAGATGTGCTCTTCAATATTTAAGGAAACAGTATCTCCCTTATATAAGGTTTGAAGCCAAGCTGATTTTCGGGTTTTTATGGCACTTCCGGCCAAGTGCCATATACCGATCACTTTTCCGTCTGCCTGTCGGTCGGTCGGTTAGTCCGGTGTTTGCTAGTTAGGGTACTTCCAGATGTGCTAGGGCGATGAAACTTGGCAGGCATATTAGGGACCCGACCAAACTAACTTGGAAATAGTCACTTGCCCAATCCGACCATCGTGGGGGGAGGGAGGGGAGCAGGAATCCGGAATTTAGTGACATGCATAACTTTCGAATGGGTGATCGGAACTTAATGAAACTTGATATTTGGAAAGAGGTCATGTCTCAGATGTCCCATTTCAAGTCCGGACCGAATCCGATGAATGTAGGGGGGGGGGGGGGGTCGGAGGGGGAACCGGAAAACCACGCTTAGAGTCGAGCGATCGGGATGAAACTTGGTGGGAGGAACAAGCACAAGCCCTAGGTACATATTGACAGATCCGGAATTCTGGTGATACGGAGTTAAGTTATTTCCAGGTGGGCTAGGACAATGAAACTCGGCAGGCAAGTCAGGGATTGGATCAGATCAACCTGGAAATAAATAACTTCCCGATCCGACCACCGAGGGGGGAGTGGAGGGAGGGGGAATCCGGAATCTTGAGGAATGTATAACTTTGGAACGGGTGATCGGATCTTAACGAAACTTAATATTTGGAAAGACCTCGTGTCTCGGATGACCCATTTAAAGTCCGGACCTGATCCGACGAATGAGGGGGGGGGGGAGTCGGAGGGGGGAACCGAAAATCTTGTGACACGCTTAGAGTGGAGCGATTGTAAGTAGTGAACTGATAGACAAAAATGCTACTCAGCCGGGATTTGGACCCAGGACCCTCTGCTTACAAGGCAGTCGCTCTAACAACTGAGCTACCGAGGGGCTTATGAACTGAGTTCGCAAACCACTACAATAGTCTGGTAGAAGCCGGCCATAGGAACAGTGATCCCGCCGAAGGCAAATTCATCTAACCAGTTCACATCCCCATGTCACGGAATTATTAATACATAGATGGCATTTTACACAAGGGACTTGTACCGTGACCGATAAACCATAAACGTTTTTTTCGAATACAATTTAGAAGTCTAGGACTCCATTGTCGGAGCCACGTAGACATACCAGGACCCACAAGACGTGCCATCTATGTATTGTAGAGCGATTGTGATGAAACTTGGTGGGAAGGACAAGTACAAGAACTCCAATGAGCTTATCATCATTTGTGCTTCAAGAGTGTTCATTATAGATGAATCTCTAGCGCCCTTAAAGTGCGCATCATCACGGCAAAATGCACAAATCAAATAGTTTTTCCGAACGGTACATTCTCGTGATTTCTAAGGACCCATGATCGTTCTTATCTCAAGGGTTTTGCTTACAAATCATCACAACAAACCCATGAATTGAAGAATTCCTTTCTTTATCCTCTGACCCAGCCTTGCAAGTGCCATATGAGCTTCCAGCTCTGGTTTTATTAGTGCTTTTCGGGGAGTCGGAGGGGGGTCTGGGAAAGACAGCGCAAATATTAGCTCTACACTACTCCACAGGAATTCGTGCAACTAGGTCCGGATCAAGGAATTTATCTCGGGGGGGGGGGGGAGCCCGGGTCGGACCGAAAGTACAATAAAGACAGATGAGAGGTTAAAGCCTATAAACACACAAGCAGTAAATGTAGATATACACAGAATTCAGAATTGTAAATAATCACAGATTTGTACGTATATTTCGTGATGGATCGTGTGGTCCGGATCAAGGATTTATCTCGGGGGGGGGGGGGGGGGGAGCCCGGGTCGGACCGAAAGTACAATAAAGACAGATGAGAGGTTAAAGCCTATAAACACACAAGCAGTAAATGTAGATATACACAGAATTCAGAATTGTAAATAATCACAGATTTGTACGTATCTTTCGTGATTTTACTTTTATCCGCATATCGTTCAATCCGCATCGTTCTTCTGGTGTTTAGTTTACTGTTTGTTGGTGCCGCATCGTTTTCCTGTTGTGGCTGTTGTTATTGTGATTTTATGATTTAGTTTTGTTTTTCGCCGAGGACGGTTTGCCGGAAGTACAACCGAAATACCCGAAATTTTATTTATCCCTCTGACTCTCGTACATCATCTTAGACTAGCTGATCAAGAAAAAAAATGAAAATCTAGTTTTTATGGCACTTGCTCTTCGGCCAAGTGCCATATAACGATCGCAGTTTCTGTCGGTCTGTCGGTCGGTCCGTGTTTCGCTAGTTTGGGCACTTCCACATAAGCTAGGACGATGAAACTTGGCAGGCATATCAGGGACCCCAAAAGATTCAGTTGGAAATAGTAATTTCCCCGGTCCGACCATCGTGGTGAGGAGTGGAGGGAGGGGGAACCCGGAATATCGAGGTATGTGTAACTTTTGAACGGGTTATCGGATCTTAATGAAACTTGATATTTGGAAAGACCTTGGGTCCCAGACGACCTACTTCAGATCCGAACCGGATCCGGTGACTTTGGGGGAGCCGGAAATCTTGGGGAACGCTTTGAGTGGAGGGATTGGGATGAAACTTGGCGGGAAGAACAAGCACAAGTCCTAGATAGATCATTGACATAACATGTCAAGTCCGGACCGGATCCGATGCTTGAGGGGGAGTTGGAAGGGGGAACTGAAATTTTTGTGAAACGCTTAGTGTCGAGGGATCGGGATGGAATTTGGTGGGCAGAACAAGCATAAGCATTATATATCTTCTTGACAGAACCAGATCCTATCGGGGCTCTTTGGGGGAGTTGGAGGGGGCTTCCCGGAATTCCGGTGATCGCCAGATAGGATACTTCCAGATGTGCTAAGGACGATAAAACTTGGCAGGCATGTTAGTGACCCGACCAAATAGACTTAAGGACCCGACATCTTCACACGTGGGGGTCCGGAAACTTTGTGACATGCACAAAAACCAAATGGATGGGGTAGAATGGGATGAAGGTTGGATAGTACCAAGTTTACATGGCATAGATTTGTCATTTTTCGTCCGAACCGGATCCAACCAAGGTAGGAGGAGGATGAAGCGGTAACAGGAAATTTTGCAGATATGCTCCGATTCGAGTTAAACTTGATGGACGGGAAGAGGAGATGTTAGATATGCGAAGTTTATGTGTCCGAGTCGTATTCGGCCACAATGGGAGGAGCTGGAGGGGGAGTACCGGAAATGTTGTTGCTCGCATAGAGGTTAAACAAGTGAAGTGAATAGCCTTAAAAGACATATGTTAGGGTCTGGACCGGATCCGACCACGTTTTCTCGTTTCTCACACCACCTACTCGTAACAAGTGCCATATGAGATCGTAGCTCTTGTTCTATTTTTGTTTTCCAAATGAGCCTACAGCTCTTGTTCTAAATACCTTTTTCCGATGTTCTGTTTCGTTTTGTTTTTTCGATTTGTTTTTTCGACATGACACCAGGTATCATCAGTTTTAAACAAAACAAAAATCTTGGGTTTCGAGGGGTTGTCATCTTCACTGTTAAACCCGTAGCAAAGAAATTAAACTAAGCGGTTTACCAGGCCACTGAAGGGGAAGGGAAAATTTTTGTGTCAGCCGTATATACTCTTGATGACTAACTGTTCGTGGCGCCGTGTGCCTCATAGTGTTGGGCGATATTCGATATCGATAAAGATATATCGCATTAAATATCGAGATCGAATATCGAAAGGTAAATATCGATATCGAAAACGATATTTGTTCATTCATAATTATTGTAAATAATCCAGCATAACCTACATTTATATATCCGAAACCGGAGCAACATGTTTTCCGTAATAAATTTCTTATTTTTACGGAGTTTAAGATGATCAAGATTGGTCTTAAATTCTCGCGAAATGCGACTAGTCCTATAGCGAAACATGGTAAAGAAATATCGATATCGAAAAATTGGAATATTGCCCAACACTCGTGCCTCACGAAGAGCCGGCAGCATCACCACAGCTGTCGCCAACGAACCCTGTTGATTGGTTTACATAGGATTTGAATCGTCTTTCGGGTGACGTTTCTCACTCTTCCCAAGGTTCACTGGCGTATTTTTTGGGCCTTATCACTCTTGATGATTATCTCTCCCTGCAGATGCAGAATCTCCGGGTACCTGCTGAAGAAAGGAAGAAACGGTGTGACAGCTGCTCCGAAAGATCGCCGTGATTGTTTGACACAGGATTTGAGTCGTTGAATCTGAGTCGTTACGGACACGTTTACTCCGTCTTCCTGAGTATCACTGGTGTGTTTTAGTCATATAGAGTAAGCATCATGTGCCATTTATAGGTCCGGACACCGGACTGGATCCGACCATTGTGGTGGAGATGGGGGGGGGGATGGTCTAGGAAATCTTGTGGCACGTCGGAGGGCCGAGGGGATCGAGACGAAATCTGTAGGAAGAATGATCATTAGCTTTATGTGTGCTGTTAGCTACGTACATCATGGCCAAAGGCGTCACGTGTGGGGGAATTCCTCCTCCCCCCCCCCCCCCAATTTTGTCGGTAAGAAATAACCGAGTTGGCGCGAAGCGCCGCGATTTTACGTAAAAATAATCGACTTTTTTCTTGTAAATAGTCGATTTTTCTGCGAAAAAGTCGGTTTTTCGTGAAAGATAGCCGACTTTCTCTTGAAAACTATTTTTTTTCTGAAAATCAGCAAATTTTCCGTCAAAACAGTCGTTTTTCTTCAAAAAATAGTCGGTAAATACCTTACACCTCTGGTCAGGGCACGCATAAGTTGCTAACAAGTGGAGGGATTGAGACGCAGTTTGTCAAGTTTGTGTGGTAAAACGATCACAAGCCTTAGAACCGATCGGACTTCTCAGTGACCGAATCGGTGTTGCCACTTTTCTCTGAGGGAACCTGTGACATTTGGACGCAGAAATCTATGACATTCTGGCGCCTATAAAATTCGGTCCTTTATTCAGCTTTCAGTAATAATAACGAGTAGGTTCTGAGGCTCCAGTTTACTCTTATAACAGGAGCTAATATTCGTAAAACAAATAAATCCTTTCTCCAGAAAAGAGCTGCCTTGAAATTGGCAAAATTCTTTGAAATCGCAGAATTTGCGACAGTTTTACCATAAGTGCGATTTCCTGTGACAAATTTTTCACAGCTGTGAATCTGGTGAAAAGTCGAAAAGCTATGACAAATCGCACAATTCTGCGACAAGTGGCAAAACTGGACCGAATGCAGGTTCCGCTTGCGTCAGCAGAACTTGGCAGCTATTGGGGACATAAGCCAGTTCAGTGCAAATCCGCACACGTAGATTCGACAAGCTGTTGGGGCTGGGGAATCCGAAACCTCGGAGATCGCTTGCCTGACAAACAGGTGATTTAATTTGAGTTAAACTTGATAGATGTCGATACGCCGTTCGTGGGTCCAGCGACCTGCAGCACTCCATGACGAAGTCCAAAACACGCCAGTGATCCTCTGGAAGAACGAGAAAACGTCTTCCTAACGACTGAAACTCAAATCCTGTGTCAACCAGTCACGGCGATCGTTGGGGACAGCTGTGGTGTCGCGTCCGGCTCTTCTGCTAGGTACACTGCGAGTTTGCATCGGCAAGGAGAGTTAGTCATCAAGAAAATTGCCATATGAGCTAACAGCTTTTTTGACGATGAAATATCTCAGGAATATCTTTTCGAAAATACCTTTATTTTCAGAGAAATTACAGATTTGCGTGTTAGTGCTTTTTGACTCTATACAGCCTTCACGCACACGGGCGCGGCGGCTGGACATAAAATATTTGAAAATGACCGTGGCGTGGTTTCAAAGTGGGAAAACCAAGCAAAACAAAAGAACTCCAAAACAGAAGATTGACCTGATGGTTTATCATGCTCTCAAAAATTAGAAATTGAAACTTTCAGCGAAGTGTGCGTTGCGCGACGGGTAAGACTCGGCTAGGCCGAAAGGACAAAAGAACGGCGAAAAGTGGGAATTTCGCAAACTTATAATCCCATAAGGGAGCTTGGGATAATAAAAATGGCAGAATAAGCAAGAGGGGTCCTTTAACCTTCAGGTTGCATCCCCGTGTACTTGCGACTGGTGGAGGCTACTCCCAGCTGACGGGGAGCGCTGTGACTATCCATCATGAAGAAAAGAGCTCCTTTTAGAACGTAAGGGTGTCGATTTTTAGTGTTCGAGTATTAAACTGGATAACCTGATTTACTATACTAGAAGGACAAGACACTTCTGTATGCATAGCTGAACTAAAACACGATACTAAAGAAGAAATGAAATAACTTCAACGTAATCAGAGAAAGAAAAAAAGCAGAAGAAGAAAATACAGAAAACAGGAAAGCAAAACAAAATATCTATGGACTTGATCGTTCCGTTGGTTTGCAGGAAACCTGTTCCGCTTTGAACAGCAACTGCACTGTACGAAAATCTTGCAGTATTTGCCACTGGGATAAGATTAATACGAAGCAGAGACAAGGTTATTTCAGTAGAGATAAGATTAATCCCAGTAGCAGATATTGCAGTTAACTTTTATACTTACTCGGAGATACTTTTTGGGATCCCAAAATGTAAGTGGAGGGATACCTATGGCCAGGGGCGTCGCAAGTGCATTTTCGGTGGGAAGGGGGGGGGGGGGGGTGCAGAGCTAAAATTTTACCGAATCTGTCAAGAATTTTACCGAATCCTAGAAACTAAAGGCGTGTTCTCGTCGTTCCCCGAGGACTCCTCGGGGAATCGAAGGGAACGGCGAGAATAGAGGGAGTCACTCCACGCGGACTCCGCGTACAGAAACAGCGAGAACACGGGGAATGCTTCCAAAATGGATTTTGTTCGAAAAAAAAATATCCAGTCGACGAAATTAGTCTAGATCCACTTTATTTTTGGTTTTGTTTATTCCGGTGGTTTTTAATTAATTTTACATTGCCCCAATTCCAGCAAAACTTGATTCCCCTCCGAATCTGAAAGGGAGTCCTTTTTGATGATGCTGATAATAATCAGAGCATTTCCCGTCCGTGGGGACTCGCGAGAATACGGGGAATGAGTCTCCGGGACAAACAAAAACGTGGGGACTCCTCAAGTGGAGTCCTCGGAGAACGGCGAGAATACGCGTTAAGAATTCGAGCTTTAAATTATGGAAGAAAAAGGATTACGTAGGAAGAGTAACAATAAAGGGCAGCATTAAAGGCGATAAGCCAACTATTAGGCGGCGTTTTGTCGAAGCCCACTTGGAGAATATATTGCCGTTCATGATTGCAGTAACAGCTTCTATCTTTTATAGCCAATAGAAAATTAAGTCGAGCACCGCAGGCGAAAGTTTTCGAAATCCAGTTTTTTTTTTCTGTGGGCTAAAATTTAACCGCTTCTCTTACAAATTCTAGCATTTACCATGGATTAAATACCGAGACCCTAAGAAGTTCCAGGAACCGGATGCAGCGACGTTCCGGTAGCAGCAGCAACTGTAGTCTAGTCAATATACTACCCATAATCGCATAAAGTGAGCGCCGCAGGCGCGATTTTTTTTTTGCTTTTTCCTGCCAAATTTAAATTCCATCCAAATCCTAGCTTTTAATGTTTCGAAATCTCATTCCTCAAACTGGCTTAAAATCCCAGTCAAATGACGCGCCCTTCGCACAAAACAGAGAATGTTACGAAAGGCGCTGCAGACTGAATTTTCGAAAAATTATGAATAGATATTCTTTTTGGGATCCAAAATAATAGTAGGACTATTAATGAAATCATAGATCATCCCTTATGTCTGCGACCAGTGCTTCACTCGACCGCTTCTGAGTTTCGAGGTTCGTGGTAACTTCCAAATCCTGGCAATTATAGCGAATAAATTACCGAATCCCAGTTATTATACCGAATAAGGTTTAGTCCGATAGAATGTTCGGGATTCTGTATAACTACTGTATCCTGTTATTACACCGAATTGTTTTGGTATCGAAAGACTACCGAACAATATTCATATTCGGTACACTTTCGTCGAAAACTGGAACAAAAGTTGGGATTCGTGGTTAACTTTCTAATCCTGAAAATTATACCGAATAAATTACCGAATCCAAATCATGATACCGAATAATTTTGAACCGATAGCTTATTCCGGATTCTGTGTAACTACCGAATCTCCATAAATATACCGAATACATCCGGCATCGAAACATTACCAAATGACTTCAATGAATTCTCCAAAGTTCGTGATAACTACCGAATACTGGCAATAATACCGAATCCCTATCATTATACCGAAGAGATTTGTACCGATTGCCTATTTGGGATTCTGTATAACTACCGAATCCCCGTAAAGATATCAAATAGTTCTGCTATCGAAAAAATACCGAACAATTTTAGTCAAATTTTCGGCCCAAAATTTTACCGAATCTCTAAAAGGTGGGGGGGGGGGGGGGTGCTGCACCCCCCCCCCCCCCTTGCGGACGCCCCTGCCTATGACATCGCAAAAGTTGTCCGTCCGTCCTTCTGTCCGTCCGTCTGTAAGCACGATAACTCTCGAAGGGAATGAGATATTTTGATGAAACTTGGTGTGAGGATTGTTTGGGTCAAGAGTTCAAGAGTAAGGTCGAGTTTGTAGATGGGCTTTTTAGCCCTATATTTAGGGGTGGGGGAGGAGGTTTAGATTAAGGGGCAAGCCAAATATTTTTAAACAGCTAATGGGACAGTCGATTATGGGGTAAGAAGACTTGCTGAACACGATGGTGGAAACCATTGTCTCGCCGGACAAGTAGTTAGCCCGGAAACCGGCCAAAACCGGAAAATCTGTTAAAAGCAAAAGTTTTATTTGAAGCTAATTATATGTTCGGTTTAGGGGTAGGAAGACATGCTGGATACGATGGTGAAAATTATTTTCTCGTCGGGCAAGTAGTTCGCCCGGAATCCGGTCAAAGCCGGAAAATTGTTAAACGTATTTGTAGTTGATTAAATATCCGATTTAGGGGTAAGAAGAGATGCTGAATCCATGTATGACAGTCATTTGTACCCGGACGTATAGCTCGCCCGGAATCCGGCTGGAAGCGGAAAATTTGTTTTAAGTTAAATTTTAATTTGAAGTTGATTAGATATTCGATATAGCGGAAAGAAGATACGCTGAGTTCGATTTTAGCTTCTTTTTTTGCCGGACAGGTAGTTCCGGAAGTCGGCTGAAACCGGGAAATTCGCAGAAGTAAGACAGGAAGTTTTCGTCAAAACAGACTTGACTTGACTTGACTTGCTTTGTTTGCTACTAATTACAAAATAAACTATAGAAACACACAACCGCCCGGGGAAGGGTCAAACAGTGTGATGATGGACGGCTGCAATCCTCTGATTCTCAACCAATAACAAATTTCATTAAAAAAAAGGACAAGAACTCTCTCACTCAATTAACCTTAATACCAAAATCTAAAAAAAGATATGACTTATAGGGGTAAACACAAACATGCTGAATTCATATCTGAACTTGGTTTTCTCAGATGATTAGCATTTTGGCCTTAATCTGTTTCTGAATTTTAATAGTAAAAATGTTCAAGGAGTCTGGCGAAGACTGGATCTGGCGTAGACAAGACCCAATTGTCTGGGTCAAATATTGAATTTTTGGGATCCCATCGAAACCATTGGTCTTGTTACAGTGTGGTTTGCCCCCTCCATTACCGGCGGATATTTTGCCATGGACTCAAAAGAAAGATGTACAGAGGAAGAAGTGCATAATGTGTATAGAAAGAAGAACATTCACTTGAACGTATTGCCCGCGTTCTCGTGGTTTGCCGTCAGCGATTCCCCAGGAAGGAAGATATTCCTCCTACGTTCATCTTCGCTTCAACTTCTCGAGGGTCGCCCGGAAAACGGCGAAAGGCCGCTCTCTCAGAAAATAATCGAATCGCGAATAATTGAAGTTAACGAGCTTGGTGACCACAGAGCGCGATTTTTCCGCGGCATGACACGGACGAAATTCGAGTTGCGGCTGAAAAGGCGACTTCTTCCGCTAGCGACGCCGAATTCGGCTAGGCGAATGCGATCCACTTTATGAAAAGCAAAGCGAAAATCAGTAGCGCTCTAAAGGCGTATTCTCTCCGTTCCCCGAGGACTCCACTTGAGGAGTCCCCGCGTTTTTGGTTGTCCCGGGGACGCACTCCCCGTATTCTCGCGAGTCCCCACGGACGGGGAATGCTCCCACTATCATCACCATAATCAAAAAGGACTCCCTTTCAGATTCGGAGGGGAATCAATTTTTGCTGCTGTTGGTCCAACGCAAAGTTAATTAAAAACAATCCGACTAAACAAAACCAAAAATAAAGTGGATCCAGACTAATTTCGTCAACTGCATATTTTTTTTGTTCGAACAAAATCCATTTTGGAAGCATTCCCCGTATTCTCGCTGTTTCTGTACGCGGAGTCCGCGTGGAGTGACTCTGTTCTCGCCGTTCCGCGATTCCCCGAGGAGTCCTTGCGGGGAACGGCGAGAATACGCCTTAGCAGGGCTTTCCAGACCGCGAGAATCGCCCATTAGTCCTGGGCTGGGAATAATCACATACTTTGTAGAGCAAATAAAGAGTATCGAATTCCAATGGGAATTAGCTTTCTAAAACGTATTTCCTCGCCGTCTTCTGAAACTCAAAATATGTGAATGGGGGTCTATTTAAATCTGACTTGAACAGACCAGTGTGGGATATAAATCGGTTAGCGATTAAACGTTGCCGAACTTAAACAAATTGTTTACGAGTTGCTCAAGCGATGGCATTATGGGAGTCATGTACGCTAGAAAAGTTGATAAGTGTCTGTAAAATATCAACTATCAGCAACAATTCACGAATGTCGAGCCGTTTTGGCCTGTGACCAACCTGAGACTGGCCCGTGATCAGCCCGTCATAATGTCATTTCGGATTCGAGTGGGAGGAAGGCGGTCATTTTAATTTTCAAACGTTTAAAGCAGTCTGATATTTTGAAGTAGTTAAGAAAGAATTTCTAAACTGGATTGCGTTGTTTTCTAGATTTTTTTTCAGCCAGAATCATGTTTCTTCTAGATATTTCTTTTTTGTTTTAAGGATTTAGGAATACTATTTCGGGATTAAGCTTTCAGACAAATGTACGAACGTTCTACACAAATTTCTTTACATTCATTACTTCCGTTTAGGTGAAGTTGAAATAACATCAAAATGAAAGCGCAGGGAACGGTGAGGTGAATTCTATTTGTTGATCGTAGGAGAGTGATTCTTTAATAGTTCAGTATTTTAATCGTGGATTTGTGTTGAGATAAGTCCTTGTATCCTTTTTTTGGCTATATTACATTTTTGACCTAGTTCGTGTTTCAGGATTAGGCTTGTCTTAGTTTTGCAAGTAGTCCAAGTAAGCTTCTGCAACAAGCTTTGGGGTATTTCAGAACCTGCCGGGGGGCCTTTGAATTTGTGCCCATCAGAATAAACCACATTCATGTCAGTCAGCAACAAACCCCTGATTTTTGGATACCCTATGCCAAACGCTGGATATGTCTAGTGTATCACATACCCTATGCCTAACGCTCGATACACTATGCCAGGTGCTGAATACTGTAACCCAGTAAAACATTTATGATTTGAGTGAAGTTTAAAAAATCAACCAATCAGATCTCTTTATATTGAGGTAGGTCCAGTCTAGTACACTAGCCCCTTTTAAGGCACAGTGCTCAAATGTCTAGCACCATGCCTGGGTGCTAGACCTTCAAGCACTGTACCTTGGATTTCATGCATGGTGCATGGATTTTAGTATACAGTGCAAGCATGAAAAACACAGTTTCTGTCATCACAACTGAGCACCAGCTCGGACAGGGCTGAAATTACTACCATGAATTAAAGAAATCAAAGACAATCCTTATCAAATTTTTCATAACAAAAACAACATTGCTCTGCTGATGCTGGGCTGATGACAGACATGAAAACCTCATTTCCTTTTCTACATAGACAAGGGTTTTGCATGCAAGGTGTCCTGTGCCTCAGCTTTTTCTACCTAGCAGCCAACCAGAATATTGGCTCTTGGGGCACTCTACATGGAAAATAGATAGGGTGCTGTTAGGTTTTGCATCTCCATCTTCAGTTGAGCCCTTTTGTTTTTGTTGTGACAAATTCGATAAGGATTGTCTTCGATTTCTCTAATTCATGGTAGTAATTTCCACCCTGTCCGAGCTGGTGCTCTGTTGTGATGACAGAAGCTGTGTTTTTCATGCATGCACTGTATACTGAAATCCATGCACCATGCATGAAACCCAAGGTACAGTGCTTAAACGTCTAGCACCCAGGCATGGTGCTAGACATTTGAGCACCACGCCTGAAAAGGGGCTAGTGTACTAGACTGGGTAGGTCAGGGTTAGGTTACCAACTGGTATCCAGCCGTGTTGGCATAGGGTATCCAGCGTTTGACATAGGCTATGCCAAATACTAGATATACTCAACGTTTGGCATAGGATATCCAAAAATCAGGGACTTGTGGTAGACTGACTCATGTCACCTTGGCTTTGTTGCTAGACCTTGAGATCCAGATTTAAAGGAAAAACTACAACTTGAATTACTTTACAGTAGAGTTTTAGTAACCTTGGCACCATCTACCACAAACCCCTGATTTTGGGAAAGCCTATGTCTAAACTGTGTATACCTAGCATTTGGTATGCCCTATGTCCAATTCTGGATACACTATGCCAAATGTTGGACAGCCTACTTAAACCCAATCAAATATTGATGATTTGAGTAAAGCTCAGAAATTAACCAATCAGAATCTATCTTTAGTGAGGTAGGTCAGGGTTAGGGTACCAACAGCTACTCAGTGTTTAGAATAGGCTATGCCAAATGCTACATATATCCAACGTTTGGCATAGGGTATCCAAAAATCAAGGGTTTGTTGTTGACTGCCTGATCAAACTTTGATGATTGCCAATGAACAGCATAAAATCAAGGCATAGTAGTTAAAAAGAATGAATGGTTCTTACTAAGTACCAAGAACTAACCTATTACCTTAAATTTCTTTATCCAGCTACAAAGGTGCCAATGCTCCTGTAGAGTAAGCTTTTCTATAAATTACCACATAAACTGTTAATCTCTTAAAATTGGCTATTCTGTTTTATGTGCTGATGTTGTTCCTGTAATTGACATTAAAGCTAGTGTTCAAAATATTGCAAACCATTTTGCTTCAGAAAGTTCAATTCAAGCCAAATTTTTTTTTATTTCCTGTGGCAAATACTGGGCATTGGTACTGTTTGTCATACCCATGTTTTAAATTAGTCAGTTGTTGTCAACAAAATTGTACCTGCTCTTATGTTTATGAATGCTGACTTGTCCAATGCATGGGCTGGTCTCGTGTTTGCTACATAAGGAATGTCAAAAAGTTCTGTACTGTTGATCCTTGCTAGACATACTGTTGCAGGAACTACGCAAAAGGCTGATGTAGTAAGAGAACATGGCTGTTATCATTGTTTTCTGTTGTTACCGCATCTGCTGTGAAAAGGAAACAGTGACCACACTTACTTTTTATTAATATCAAGCTCAACTCCAGTCAACATTTGTTTACTGTTGTTCAATGGTCTTATTTTCTCATGTTTTCAGCTTAAGGAGTACAAGGTCATCGGAAGGAAGCTCCCTTCCGAGAAGGAGCCTAACCCTCCTCTCTACCGCATGAGGATCTTTGCTCCTGACAAGATTGTAGCAAAGTCCCGTTTCTGGTATTTCCTTCGTCAACTCAGGAAGTTCAAGAAGAGCACCGGTGAAATCGTCACCGTCCAAGAGGTAAGACCCTTATACTTAAGCAGTACATCTGACTTGATGAAAAAATTGTGATTATGACAAGGCTGTTGATGAAAACAGAAAAATTGTCTCCGTTCGTCGAATTTTCAGACCCCAACTCTGGATACGCACGCAGCCAGCATCTGCTCTCATGTCACATGAAGAAATGAGAGAGGCTGTTGATTATAGAGATGCTGGATAATGCACCACAAGCAGATTGGATTCCCTGATTTCGGGTCTCCATCAAGAAGTGAATTCTAAATAAATTGAGTTGCTTATATCCCTGAAGAAACCTATGTGGTGGCTTCAGCTATGAAGTAACTTACATTAAAAATGATTTTTAGCCCATAATTTTGAACTGGAACATATTGTCTTCCCTAACCCTCTGTGAAAACTACTAATTTGGCTGAAATTGGTGCTAGACAATTCTGCCAACGAAGCTGATTTGTCAGATCTGTTGATTTTGTTCATGAAAAATTTGGGTACTCAACTTTTATTCATCATTTTCTCTGGAGATGCACCACAAGCAGATTGGATTCCCTCGTTGTTGGGTCTCCATCAAGAAGTGAGTGCCACATTAAGTGAGTTGCTTATATCCCTGAAGAAACCTTTGTGGTGGCTTCAGCTATGAAGTTACTTACAGTTGATTGTGATCAGAAAATTATCAGCCTTTATTTTTGATTAACTGGTAAAGCTTCGGTCTTCAGAGCTGCTAGAAGTTCTCATATTGATAGCTTAAAGATAAAAGCATTGCCGGATCCCTTGCATTCACTTATGAGTGACGAGATTTTTTTGGACATGCAAAATTATAAGTCTCCATAATCCCCAACCTAATCTGTGCTTAAAGCCTTGGATTGGTTGGCTGCGTCGAGATCTAACATTCAAACTGAATATTGATTCGTTGCAGAAGCATTTTTTGTGCACATGATACCTCATACTGATTGTGTTCCAGTCCGGCATTCTATAATACTTGGATAGTTGGAAACCAGGCTGTGCTTTAAACAAGTTATCAATGGCTGTGGCTGTTTCAAGCTCCAGGAATTTGAAGAGTTTTAAAGATCTGAAAACTGAGCATTCCCTTATGAGTGACGAGATTTTTTTGGACATGCAAAATCATAAGTCTCCATAATCCCCGACCTAATCTGTGCTTAAAGCCTTGGATTGGTTGGCTGCGTCCAGATCTAACATTCAAACTGAATATTGATTCGTTGCAGGAGCATTTATTGTGTACATGATACCTCATACTGATTGTGTTCCAGTCCAGCATTCTATAATACTTGAAAACCAGGCTGTGCTTTAAACAAGTTATCAATGGCTTTGGCTGTTTCAAGCTCCAGGAGTTTGAAGAGTTTTAAAGCACAACTCTTACTAGAAACGATCTTTCCCCAATGAAATGGATCAGAAAAAAAGGTTTTCGAATATACCATTACTTCCCACCTGAAATTAGTGATTTTCTTGTTAGCTCTTGTCGATTACCTCCAGCCTTCCTGCTCCCGGACGCGGCGGCTGGGCGCAAAACGTTTGAAAACTGAAGGCGCCGTGGTTAAAACGTGGGAAAACTAAGCAAATAAAAGAAGTAATAAACTGATGCTTGAGATCCTTGTGTGTGAAAGAGTTGTCAGCGGACGTTGAAGATTCCGGCAAAAGTTTCGTTGTGTGACGGGTAAAACTCGGCAAAGCCAAAAAAGCGCTAAAAATTCATAGGCACAAAACGAGACAGTGGAGAAAGGCGGGGATTTCAGAAGCTTATAATTCTGTATGGGAGCTAGGTATGTTATGAAAAGCAGAATAAGCAAGAGGGGTCCTTTAAAGATAAGAAAACTGAGCATTGCCGGATCCCTTGCATTCCCTTATGAGTGACGAGATTTTTTTGGCGATGCCATACTATTAGTCTCCATAATCCCCGACCTAATCTGTGCTTAAAGCCCTGGGTTGGTCGGCTGCGTCGAGATCTAACAGTTATCCCTAATTAAATACCTCTTTCTGAAAAATTCCTGCATAGTTCATTTAAGGCTATACCAAATTCCTATTTTGTTTACCTTTGTGGAAGTTCCAGGGAGAAATCTAGCTGGGTTACGCACAACTGAGAACCTAGCTGGCGTATGCCTTTTAGGGGTTAGGCGTGCAAGAAAAAATGCATCATCATCCTCGGCTTACTGAAAATCAGTAGTGTCGTCAACACGATAGCCTACAGTTTCAAATTGAGGCCCAACTTCACTGTACTCTTTTTTCCATTTTAGTCAACTGGTGAAAAATGCTATTTCCTTCTTCTTTTTTGTATTCAAAGAACGCTTCAGTTGATTACAGTACTATGTCCTCTTCTGTGTTTGTATTAATGATAACATCTGTGTTTTTTAAAAAGAGCTAAATCAAAGGACAGACGTACACAAGCAATCGCATACTTCTTTTTTTTACACACAACAAAACGAAGAGATTCTCGGCTCTGTAGCTTTCGCAAAAACTGAAAGAAATAGGAAAAGATATGCGAAATTCAGATCTTCGCACAACTGAGAACCTAGCTGGCTTATGCCTCTTAGGGGTTAGGCGTGCAAGAAAAAATGCATCATCATCCTCGGCCTGCTGCATTATCAGTAGTGTCGTCAACAAGAGAGCATACAACTTTTAGGCATCTTAGTTCCCCATCTCACAGCTGAAATTCCAATGAAGCATCTTATAAGGGCCTACAACCAGCAAGCAATGAACGAAGTACCATTATATATTATTTTGGCATGATAAGGCGACCTGTTCACTCCAACGAAACTGATCCTTAAAGGACCTATCTTACTTATATACTAATGCTCCTACTTCCGTAATCAGTCCATATATACTTAAACCCGGAGACCTTAATTTCGTACGGTACATACCCCTCTAACAAAACCACGCTGATTTTCTCACTTGCTGTGTTTTGCTACCTTTGATGTGTATCACGTTGTCGACGGTTGTCTGCGAGAAGTTTGTCATTCAGAAAAATCGTAAATTGTTTCCCTGTTTTCACAGCAAGTCAACGGCTCTCGGAAAAGACTTAAAACAGCCAAAACCGTGGGTTATTTGTTGAAAGCACAGCCTAGTATTAAAGTATTCAAATATCTTAAAATACTGCAAATAAATAGCGCGAGGGGTCCTTTTGAGACCCATACGAAACAGATTCCAAGTAATCTCCTACTTCCATTAATACCACAAAAACGAATAGATTCTTGGTTCCAACAGCTTTCACAAACACTAGCAGAAAGCCAGAGTTCGCAAAACTGAGAACCTGGCTGGCCTGTGCCTGTTAGGGGTTAGACGTGCAAGAAGAAAATGCATCATCATCCTCGGCCTGCTGCATCATCAGTAGTGTTGTCAACAAGAGGACATACAACTTTTAGGCATCTTATTTCCCCATCTCACAGCTGAAATCTCCATGAAATATGATCTTACTCATGAACAGGCGAAAGGTTGGATAGAAAGGAACTGATCCTTAAAGGACCCCTCGCACTACTTGCTCTTGACCACCAGTATTTTAAAATAATAAAATACTTTAATAATAGGCTCTGCTTTTAAATAATTACCCACGGCTTTGGCTGTTTTAAGTCTTTTTCGAGACCCGTTGACTTGTAGCGAAAACAGGTAAAAGAATTACGTAACCGGTTTTTCTGATGGAAACTTTTCTCCCAGACAAGCGTCGACAGCGTGATACTCATCGAAGGTAGCAAAACACTGCAAGTGGGAAAATCAGCAAGGTTTTGTTATAGGGGTTAGAATGTACCGTACGAAATTTGGGTCTTGGGTTTAGAAATGGATGGAGTGATTACGGAAGTAGGTTGAGTAAGTATTGTTGGTAAGACAGGTCCTTTAAGACAAGGAGCAAAATTCAATGTGGGCGGCAAATAGTAAACGCAAAATAATTAAAAATCTATATAGGAATATGCACCTATACTGGGCCCAGTGGGAGAAGCTTTTGTAATTTTTAACACTCGCGGTTTTTTGTTTAGCTTAAACTAAAGCTACTTCGATGCACAGTCCCAGATTTCTCAGGTGAAATGCACATCACTATCGAGAAACCCAAATGAGATACGTCAAAATTTCCGTGCGAAAAGCTAGGAAAAATCGGACACGTGTGCACGCCCCTCCGACGGCCCGTTTTCATGACGATGAGATGTTTTTTTGTTGTTATAGCTGTGGGATGACCCGAAGGTTTTGTTTTTCTGATTCAGTTTTCTGTATTGACATGTTATTTTTCGCAGGTCTATGAAAAGAGCCCATTGAAGGTCAAGAACTTTGGAGTATGGCTTCGTTACGACTCCAGGTCAGGCACCCACAATATGTACAGGGAGTACAGAGATCTCACCGTTGCCGGTGGAGTTACTCAGTGCTACAGAGATATGGCTGCCAAGCACAGAGCCAGGGCTCATTCCATCCAGGTAAGATTTGTATATTTTATGCAGTAATTGTATATAGTCAAGTATTTTAATAGGAATTTAACGGTATTTTAACATTTCATCAGGCATAAATTAAAAAAAAAACAAGTGAATTCCAAGTGATTTATTTTCTTTTATGTAATTGTATATATTCAAGTATTTTAACACATAAAATGTAATGGTCGACGTATTTAGTGCCATGTCGGTACTACGAGCTAGATCAATAAAAATAGCTATCTATCTTTGATGCTAAGGGGGTAAGATCTGAATGCAGCTTGTGCGTGGGACAGAGGGGGGTCGATCGGCGAGAGACTAGAACAAACCAAGGTGGGCTGGGGTACCACCTGTTGTGCACTTCTTGTGGTTATTTTTTCGATCATCTTAATGGGCTTAAATTTCTGAAAAAAAATTGGCATAGATCTTAGTTGGTTGGTTTTGGGATAATTTGTTTTGCTGCAAGGTGGATTTTTTTCTATCAGTTGAAGGATCCTCTACTGAAAAATAGATCATGTTGCGCAAACGTCACAAGCAACCATTGATTTTTTATCAGTTGAAGGCTCCTCTACTGAAAAATAGATCATGTTGCGCAAATGCCACAAGGAACCATTGATTTTCTATCAGTTGAAGTACCCTTTACTGAAAAATATATTATGTTGCGTAAATGCCACAAGGAACCATTGATTTTCTATCAGTTGAAGTATCCTCTACTGAAAAATAGATTATGTTGCGCAAATGCCACAAGGAACCATTGATTTTCGATCAGTTGAAGTATCCTCTACTGAAAAATAGATATGTTGTGCAAATGCCACAAGGAACCATTGATTTTCTATCAGTTGAAGGATCCTCTACTGAAACATAGATTATGTTCGAAGTGGGAATGAAAATAGAATTAATTTTGTTCTGATTCCCTATGTGACTAGCACTTCTATTTGCGCATTTCTTTGAATCTCAGTAGTAAATATACTTGTCTGTTTTCGGTAAATTACGGTGGGGCTTTAATTGACAAATCTTGGAAAACTTGTTAGACTCGCTGCATGACATCCGTGTGAAGACAACTTATTCCAATAGTGCAAGACGTTGGTAGTGATTGTGAACTGACGGCAAGGCAAAACAGAAGTAACAACACTTGTTGTTCTTATGATAACTAGTAGCTGTCGGAAAAGATAAATTCGGTCAATGGTGTTTAAACATACCGGGGATTGTTCTACTCTTCCTCTTGAACACTGCAAAACGGATCGACAGCTGAATCTTATTGGAGCGATATTTCGGCCCTTCTTGGCAAGGGTCCTCTTCAGGCTCAAAACCGCTCAAGTTGAAAAACGAACTTGTTGGGAACACGGATAAATAAAATTTTGTATGCTTTCGTCGAGCGTCGGTCGACTCGTCGGCACATCGAGTTCTTTTTATACGCAAGAAATAACTTGAGTGGTTTTGAGCCTGAAGAGGACCCTTGCCAAGAAGGGCCGAAATACACCTCGAATAAAATTCAGCTGACGTATCCGTTTTGAACTATCAAATATGATTCGCAGTCAGCTTGGGCTAACTTGACAATGCTAAACGGACACGTAAGCTACATTTTATTAGCTATATTTCGGCCCTTCTTGGCAAAATCGGACCTATCTTCGCAAGAAGGGCCAAAGTATAGGTCTAATAAAATGTAGCTGACGTATCCGTTTTGCATTGTCAAGTATCATTCGCAGTCGCAGTCAGCTTGGGCTAAAGTTGACAATGCTACAAATTTTCCAAGTAATTTTCATGCCTAAGAAATAAAGACAAACTGTCAAAAACTTTATATTTGTGCATTGCTGGATCCCTTGCATTCCCTTATGAATGACGAGATTACTAATAGTGATGCAAAAGTACAAGTCTCCACAATCCCCGGCCAAATCTGTGCTTAAAGCCTTAGATTGGTCGGCTGCGTCGAGATCTAACAGTTAAAAATTGAACTGGAAAGGGCTGGGATAGGACAATCTAGTTACCCATCACTTCTTCACTTAAATTGGCTTGAAGACCCGCTGAAAATGCGTTACTTCGTTGTTCCGCTATTCACGAATAATCGATTTCAAATAGTGGAATTTCTGTGTGATTGGTGGCACCTCTATGCGCTTGTATCCGTTTTGTTTGCCTGACCAGAAAGATCTATGAATTTTACAAGCATTATTTTATAAGCATTATGGCCAAAGAGACATGGGGAGAAGAAATATATTTGAAGTTGGGTTTGGGGGGGGGGGCAGAATTGAAGTGGATGGTGAGTCTTAGGGCGGATGCTCTTCCGCTGGGGATGCGGAGAAATTATATTGGTAGAGATAGGAAAAGTACTGGTCCTTATTTTTGTCCAGTGTGTGGTATTGAAGGAGAGGATGCGGTACATTTGATATGTTATTGTGAGGAGTTGAAAGAATTAAGAAAGGAAGTGTTTGGTCGGGAGGCTTGGGAGGAAAGGGATTTGGTTTCAAGTATGGGAAGTAAGTGTTTTGGTGAGATCCGAAGGCTGGGTAGATTCCTGAAGCTAGCTATGGCCCACCGTGAACTATTTTTATAGAAGTTGATTTTTTGGTTTGTTGTTGGAGTTTATGATATCTTGTTTTTGTTATTGTGTTATGTTTCCCGCCATGGCCCTTGGGCTTTATTGGGAATAAATTCATTCATTCATTCATGGTTCCCCACTCCCCATGAAAAGCCTCGTTAGTGTTAAGATTAAAATAATTTCCCGCGTCTAAGTAGAATTTAAGTTGTGGGGACGGCCGCAGATATTCTGAGCGTCATAACTAGAGCAGATAGTGGAAAATAAAAAAAAACTCCCTTAGCAGAATAAGTTATTCATTGGATTCGGTTAAATGACACAAAAATAAGTTTGGTTTTCTGTTAAACTTTATTAAGAAGTAAGAACCGTTCAAGTAATGTGTCTAACGTCTTTCCCTTTACTTTTGTAGATGTTTATCTTGTGTAAGCACCGAACAGCTCCATCTATGCTGTGACCTGGCATAGGCGACGTTCCCAATCGGTGAAAAGCAAACTTGCTCTCGCTATGCTGTGCATCCCTAATGGGTGCATCAGAACGTAAGAGTCAAGAACATAAATTAAGTTCAGCAGTAAATTAGTGTTTATAGAACATTGAACAAATATTCGTAAAAAGAGTCGATTTTTTTTCTTGGAATCCGTCGATTTTTTCTTAAAAACAGTCTTTTTTTCTGCAAAAACAGTCGGTAAAAATGACCAGTCAACGTACAGGAGGGTAGAAGTCAGGCAGTACTACAGTAATAAGAACTATAGTAGTGTTCACATAATGGCAACGTGGAACCAGGATCGCGGTTTACGATTCAAAACCTTTCCTTGTTGGGGGGCGGGGGGATCAAGAAGTTTGCAGGCCACCCATTAAAGTGGACTGTCAAATAGGTCTGCTTAAAGAAGGTTTTGCTATATTCAAACTCATTCAGTCGCCTTTGTAGCTGATTCATTCAGCTTTGAAGTGAATCTGGAGGAGACAATATTTCCTCGAAACTTACCACTTACGAAATTTTAACGGTTAGCACCGAACAGCTCCATCTATGCTGTGACCTGGCATAGGCGACGTTCCCAATCGGTGAAAAGCATTTTTCCCCTCGCTATGCTGGATTGCCTTTGTGGCAATCTCGGAACGAAATGGAGAAGTACATTATAAAAGTACCCTAAACCCGGGTGAAAATCTTAAAAAGTATAATGGCAGGCGGCTTTGAAACATAAAAATGATGCCCAGAGAGTTGATATGGCCACACGGCGAGATCTGAACTAACAGCAAAAATGTTCTTAAATAGTAGTGCTTGTTTGACGCATTTTCGGTAATTCCACAATTAGATTTAGAGTTCTATTTTAGTGGGCCGACAATACATAACTAGGTGTGATAGCCGCCTATAAAATTCTGAAAGCGGATGTCTTAAAGAGATTAGTCAGTATTTATGCACCCGCAAGCACCGAACAGCTCCATCTATGCTGTGACCTGGCATAGGCGACGTTCCCAATCGGTGAAAAGCATACTTCCTCTCGCTATGCTGTACTGTCTATGTGGCGATATTGGAACGAAAGAGCGAAATACATCATCCTAAGCAGAATTTCTTATAGGCTTCCTGGGTTGCAATGGATTCTGTAGCAATCTTTAGGCCGCAATAACATGGTATATACACGACAAGAACTGAATTAATAGTATCTACTTGGGAATACCTTCGAGTGGGGGGGGGGGGGGGTGACGTATGGTACATCTTCTGGTGACATGTCATGGAAAACCAAATTGAGTTGGATATTTCCTCGTCAGATTTAATGTCTGCAAGCACCGAACAGCTCCATCTATGCTATGACCTGGCATAGGCGACGTTCCCAATCGGTGAAAAGCAAACTTGCTCTCGCTATGCTGTGCATCCTTAATGGGTGCATCAGAACGTAAGAGTCAAGAACATTTATTTATCAGGAAATCAAAGTTTAAAAGTCTGTAGAAGTGTCAATTAGCCATCAAAGAAAGTGAGAATTTTAGTTGCAAGAATTGTTTCTTGGACGGCTTTACTTGTATTATGATCATTAAAAGCCGTGTAGATCGGGGAATGATTAATGTATCCAGTTGGAAAGTAGCACCGAACAGCTCCATCTATGCTGTGACCTGGCATAGGCGACGTTCCCAATCGGTGAAAAGCAAACTTGCTCTCGCTATGCTGTGCATTCTTTTGTGAATGTTGCAGAACGTACGAGTTAAGAACATTTCTTTTACAAGAAAATTAGTTCTCAAACGTAACACATTAAACAGATTTTTCAAGATTTATGAATTTGATTCATCAATCAAAATCATACTTTTATTTAAAAAAAATATTGTAAACAGGTTTGTCTTATTTAAAGTTATGCACTCGTTGAAAATCTGTCATTGTTAACTGGTTTTAATTGAAAAGTAGCACCGAACAGCTCCATCTATGTTGTGACCTGACATAGGCGACGTTCCCAATCGGTGAAAAGCAAACTTACTCTCGCTATGCTGTGCATCCTCAGTGGATGCGTCAGAACGTAAGAGTCTTAAGGACAAGTAAACACATAACTGATGTTGCCGTCTGACAACATAATGCAGGCCACCCATTAATTTGGACTGTCATATAGGTCCGCTTCAAGAAGGCTTTTGCTAAATAGAACCCGTCCAATCACCTTCGCAGTTAAATTTATTTGGCCGTAAGGTGTATCTGGATGGAACATAGTGTCATTCTTTTCGAGGTTCGCTAGTCTTACATGTTCTGTAATTCAGCGTTGAAATCGCCCTTGCCAAAGCCCGTCCGAAATTTTCCCACCCTCTTAAACGAATTAAGATAATATCGTAAAGCACATTGGCCTGACATATCACAAAAAATCAACGAAGAAAACAACGAAAGTGGGGTTTGTAAAACCCAACGAACATACTAAGATAAAAGGCGAATATTTCGGGAGGACAACTGCCTCCCTTCTTCAGCGCAGACGGAAAATTTTACTAGGATACTAGGATAAAGATCAACAACCAATAAAACTAAACCAAAGCAGAAAACCAACAAGAAACCGAAAATTAAAACAAAAGTAGAAGAGTTGAAAGCCTAAAAGAAAGACAGTGAGCCACTCACCAATACCTGCGAATAACAGTTACGAACGTTCTCGCTCAGTACTGGCGAGTGACTCAGTTGGCCTTTACAAACCCCATTTTCGTTGTTTTCTTCGTTATTTTTTGCGGTCTTAAATGAATCGTAAAATATTACAGCTGATGATTTTGACCTGAAAAAAGAGCTCCCTCAGCTCCATCTCCCCGAACAGCTCCATCTATGCTATGACTTGGCATAGGCGACGTTCCCAATCGGTGGAAAGCAAATTCTTGCTCTCGCTATGCTGTGTATTCTTTTGTGAATGTTGCAGAACGTAAGAGTTACGTACAGACAAAAATGGACAACTTCCCTCTGTAAAAAAAAATCTTGCAGTATTTGCTACTGGGATGAATCTTGTCTTTATTGAGATAAGATTATCCCTAACTCGGATTAATTTTATCCCAACAGAGATAATATTCAATCAATCAATTTATTTCTTGCCAATATCATAAGATAGTTTGGACGCGTCACAAAGAAGACAATGGTACAAATCTCACAACACGCACACTTAGATTAGGCAAAAAGTATTGACAATTATAAATAAATAAACTAAATCAAAATCAAAAATATTAACCCCAGTAGCAAATATGCATCCTTATTCGGAGAAACTTTTTACAGTGTATATCATGCAGGCCACCCATTAAAGTGGACTGTCAGATAGGTCTGCTTAAAGAAGGCTTTGCTAGATTCAAACTCATTCAGTCGCCTTTGTAGCTGATTCATTCAGCTTTGAAGTGAATCTGGAGGAGACAATATTTCCTTGACACCTACCACTTACGGAATTTTAGCAGTTAGCACCGAACAGCTCCGTCTATGCTGTGACCTGGCATAGGCGACGTTCCCAATCGGTGAAAAGCAACTCTTTCTCCCGCTATGCTGGATGGCCTTTGTGGCAATCATAGAACGAAGGTGCAAAGTACATTTCCTAGATAAAACGGTCTCGAAACCCTATCCAAAACATCATTCTTCATCGTCCTTCAGAGTCTGTCCCAGTCAATGTGTAGTGTTTAGTACCATTCTATGTTAGCACTGAGCTCGTGTGTGACACTTAAAGCACAACTCTTACTAGAAATGATCTTTTCACTATGAAATAGATCAGAAAAACGTTTCTCGAATATACAATTACTTTCCATCTGAATTTAGCGATTTTCTTGTTAGCGCTTGTCGATTCTATCCAGCCTTCCTGCTCTCCGACGCGGCGGCTCGGCGCAAAACATTTGAAAACTGAACACGCCGTGGTTAAAAAGTAGGAAAACTAAGCAAATAAAAGAAGTCAAAAACAGAGAAGATTCCATATCCTTGTGTGTGAAAAAGTTCCCAGCGGACGTTTAAGATTCTTGTAAACTTTGCGTTGTGTAACCGGCAAAATTCGGCAATGCCGAGAAAGCGCTAAACATTCGTAGGTACAAAACGAAACGATGGAGAAATGTGGGGATTTGAAAAGCCCATAATTCCACAAGGGAGTTAGGTACATTATAAAAGGCAGAATAAGCATGAGGGGTCCTTTAAGTTTTCTTATCGCTGGGGTGGGGGCTTGTTCGCTGCGCAATTTGGTATTCAGCAACTATGGCAGTTATCATACTCAAAATGCCACAGAAGATCAGCCAGATCCAATTCTGAATGCCCACGACCCGTGTTGAGCTGCTGAGTATTTGACCAAAGTGTAAGTCGTCGTTTTGCCCCGAGATAACTGAAATGCTGTCTTAAATCTGTTTTTGTTTTCTTTAGATCATCCGAGTTGAGACCGTCGAGGATGACAAGTGCCGTCGCCCACACGTTAAGCAGATGCACGACCAGGACCTCAAGTTCCCTCTGCCCCACCGTGCCACTACCATCAAGATGAAGACCCTGTCATACAGAAAGCCCAAGACCTTCTTCGGTTGATTGTTGTACTGACTGCAGTCGAAATAAATTTCTCGACTGGAAAACCATGTTGTTTCTCACTCCGTCTCCCGCAACTCGTTGCGAAGAATGGGGGGTAGTTGCGATTTCGGGGTCGCTTCGCTCGGGACCTCAAGACAAACTAATCCCTTACTTTTTAAAGTTGGATTCAAAGCAATATTGTCCCCTTTCTGTTTTCCATAGAACATGTAATATTTGTAGCAGCAACACGAGGCATTTTTACAAGAGGTACACTGAGAGACTTAAATTTATTTTGTCATTATTTTGTCACATCCTTGGATTCGTCACTTAGTCCATATATTTGTCCAGAAGTCGGTATGAATGAAAACTGCCCTGCTTTGAAACCCCTCGCACTATTTACTCTTCAACGTACAGTATTTAAAAATATTTAATACTTTAAAACTAGGCCGTGCTTTCAGCTAATAACCTACGGTTTTGGCTGTTCTAAGCCATTTCCGAGACCCCTTGACTTCTAGCGAACAGGGAAAAACAATTTACATAACTGGTTTTTCTGATGGAAAAACTTCTCGCGGACAACCGTCGACGGTGTGACACACATAGAAGGGAGCAAACACAGCAAGTGAAAATCAGCGTGGTTCTGTTAGAGGGGCCAGAATATACAATGTACCGTACGAATTTGGGGTCTCCGGGTTAAGAAGTATACGGAGTGATTACGGAAATAGGTTGCGTGAATACTGTAGGTAAGACAGGTACTTTAACAAGTTTTATTATAAAGTGAAGGGATGGATACCCGAGTAAAGAGACCCGAGTTTGTACTTGTGGTTTGTTCGCTGGGAAGAATTTCAAGTTCATCCAAGGAGGGTTGGAATCCTTAGAGAAAATAAAAGCGTTTTCATGCAAATTTGAGGCTGAAGAGACGGGGTCATTTCACGGTTTATACGGAAGAACATTCCCGAGGGTGATAGGCATTTTTCCGTATCCATTTAGTTGACGGGAGCCGGATACTACTATCCTGG
The DNA here is from genome assembly GCA_030848855.1 of Branchinecta sandiegonensis. Lineage (NCBI taxonomy): Eukaryota > Metazoa > Arthropoda > Branchiopoda > Anostraca > Branchinectidae > Branchinecta > Branchinecta sandiegonensis. Next base: position 3,395,898 of record JAUPMV010000017.1, on the reverse strand, counting down.
AATCGCGGAAAGTATGTCTGTAGAGGATAGTTTACACGCCTCTCATGAATCATAATACTAAAATTTAGGTCAGATTTCAAAAGGAAAACGAAGTTCTTACGAGGTCGCATTGTACGATACTCCTGCCACCCTATAATGTAAAACGGCACTACTTCATGACAAACTACATGTATTGATACGCAGTAACGCCATCTTGCTGCTAAATACTAGTTCTTTGGTTTCTGTGGACGAAACGCCACCTGAAATATTGGACCGATTTAGTTCAGCAGATGGAATGTCGAATCCCTTAACAAAATATTATATTCGCAAGCCCAGATCAACTGAGGCATATTCTCGCCGTTCCCCGAGGAGTCCCCGCGTTGTTGTTTGTCCCGGGAATTCGCTCCCCGTATTCTCGCGAGTTCCCACGGACGGGAAATGATCCGATTATCATCACCATCATCAAATAGGACTCCCTTTCAGATTCGAAGGGTAATCAACTTTTGCTGGTGTTGGTGCAATGTAAAATTAATTAAAAACAATCAGAACAAACAAAACCAAAAATAAAGTGGATCCAAACCAATTTCGTCAACTGCATATTTTTTGTCGAACAAATCCATTTTGGAAGCATTCCCCGTGTTCTAACTGTTTCTGTACGCGGAATCCGCATAGAGTGACTCCCTCTATTCCCGTCGATTCCCCGAGGAGTCCTCGGGGAACGGCTAGAAATACGCCTTATCCAATTTCTCGGGATAATATTCCTACTTTAGACCAGTTCATAAAGAATCTTCGATATCTGGGACGCGGTTGCGATAGCTTTACTACGTGACGAGACTGAGCTGAGACAGTTTTAGGTTCATGGACTTTTGGCTCATTCCAGTCCCTCAAAGCACAACTCTTCCTAGAAACGATCTTTTCAAGAATAAATGGTTCAGAAAAATTGTTTTCGAAAATACCACTACTTGCCACGTATAATTAGCGATTTTTTTTGTTAGCACTTGTCGACTCTATCCAGCCCTCCCGTTCTCCGACGCGGCGGCTGGACGCAAAATATTTGAAAACTGGACGTGCCGTTGTTAAAAAGTGGGAAAACCAAGCAGCACAAAAGAAGTGTTAAATAGGAGATGGACCTGATGGTCTACCATGTCTTCCAAAATGAAAAACAACATTGTGAAGCTTCTCATGTCCTTATGTATGAAAGAGTATCGGCGAACCTTGATGCTTTCGGCCAAGTTTGCGTTGCGTGACTGTCAAAACTCGGCACGGCCGGAGAAGCGCTAAAAAGACGTAAGGCGTATTCTCGCCGTTCCCCGAGGACTCCTCGGGGAAACGAAGGGAACGGCGAGAATAGAGAGAGTCAGTCCACGCTGACTCCGTGTACAGAAACAGCGAGAACAAGGGGAATGCTTCCAAAATGGATTTTCTTCGAAAAAGAATTATGCAGTTGACGAAAATAGCCTGGATCCACTTTACTTTTGCTTTTGTTTATTCTGATTGTTTTTAACAACACCAGCAAAAACTGATTCCCCTCCGAATCTGAAAGGGAGTCTTTTTTTATGATGGTGATGATAGTCGGAGCATTCCCCGTCCGTGGGGACTCGCGAGAATACGGGGAGTGAGCCCCCGGGACAAACAAATACGTGGGGACTCCTCACGTGGAGCCCTCGGGGAACGGCGAGAACACGCCTTTAGGAACAAAACGAAACAATGGCGAAAGGTGGGGGTTTCAGAACCGCATCAATCCATAAGGGAGCTAGGGATAATAGAAAAGGCAGAATAAGTAAGAGGGGTCCTTCAAAGAGTCTTTACGTGGCGTAGAAACTCTTCCTAGAAATGATATTTTCACAATAAAATGGCTCATAGATATCGTTTCTAAAAAGACCATTACTTTCCACAGAAAGTTTCCACCTTAAAGCGTTCGGCGAAGCTTGCGTTGAGTGCAGGCAGAGGCGATACTAGCAAAAAAAATGGGGGGGGGGGGGGGCAAGGCATTTACCGACTGGCTGGTAATTTTTACCGAATATTTCATCAGAAAAAAACGACCGTTTTCAAGAGAAAAAAATGACAGTTTTGAAAAAAGGTTGACTGATTTTCAGAACAAGAGCTACGAGCTCATATGGCACTTGTTACGAGTAGGTGGTGTGAGAAGCGAGAAAGCGAATATGAGCATTTTTCCAGGAATTCCGATATCCCTCCCCACCGTGCATGGATCCGGTCCAGACCCTAAAATATGTTATCTAAGATCACTTCACTCGTTTAACCCCTATGCGAGCCACAACATTTCCGGGACTCCCTCCTACTGTGGCCGAGTACGACTCGGACACATACTAACATCTCTTCTCCCCGTCCATCAAGTTTAACTCGAATCGGAGCATATCTGCAATTTCCGGTTCCTACTTCATCCTCCTCCTAGCTTGGTCGGGTCCGGTTCGGACGCCAAATGACAAATCTAGGCCGTATAAACTTGGTACTGTCCAAGTTGCATTCCATTCTGTCCATCCGTTTGGTTTTTGTGTATGTCACAACGTTTCCGCCCCCCCCCCCCCCAACTCCCCCAACCATGGCCGCATGGGTTGGTACACATGCTTTGCATGTCTGGGTCATCAGTTTTTATCACCCATATAGTTTCACTTGAATCGGACCATTTTTTCGCAACCTATGGAAGTAAGTAATTTCCGGATTCCCACCTCCCTCTACTCGTTGTGTCGGGTCACTAATATGCCTGCCTAGTTTTATCGTCCTTAGCACATCTGGAAGTATCCTATCTCGCGATCACCGGAATTCCGGGAAATTAACTCCAACTCCCCCCAAAGAGCCCCGACATGATCTGGTTCCGTCAAGAACGTATCTAATGCTTATGCTTGTTCTTCCCACCAAATTCAATCCCGATCCCTCGACACTAAGCGTTTCACAAAGATTCCGGTGCCCCCTTCCAAGTCCCCTCAAGAGTCGGATCCGGTCCGGACTTGATATGGAACATATGAGACAACAGCTTTTTCCACTTGCCAAGTTTCATTCAAATCCGATCGCCCTTTCAAAAGTTATAAATGCCAATAGATTCCGGATTTCCCATCCCTCCACTCCACCCACGATGTTCGAATCGTGCAAACGACTATTCTCATGTCGGTCCATTCGGATCCCTCATATTCCTGCCCAGTTTCATCATCTTATTACACCAGGAAGGACCGAACTCGCTGGATCACCAGAATTCCACCCCCCCCCCAACTCCCCCACAGTGCCCGAATCAGGTCAGGTTATGTCAATGATTGTCTAGGACTTGTGCTTGTTCTTACCACCAAGTTTCGTCCCGATCCCTCCACTCTAAGGGTTTCCCAAGATTTCCGGCTCCCCCCTCCAGCTCCCTCAAAGTCACCGGACCCGGTTCGGATTTAAAGTGGGTCTTCTGAGATACGAGGTCTTTCCAAATATCAAGTTTCAATAAGATCCGACCACCCGTTCAAAAGTTATAAATACCTCAAGATTCGGGATTCCCCCTCCGTCCCCTCCCCCCACGATTCTGGGACTGGGGAAGTGACTAGTTCCAACTTAATCTTTTGGGGTCCCCGATATGCCTGCCAAGTTGCATCGTACATAGCAACCCGTTTCGGGCAAGAACCGAAAAAAATATTGTAGGCGAGTTCATATTAACAGACTTGCATCGAATTTTAAGAACAGATTTAAATTTGCTGACGACCTCACAATTGTTTTGCTTCAGTTAATATCAAATTACTACTCAGCTTCTGATGCAATAGAAAATTTGAAGACTGAGTGTGAACAGTTAAAGCTAAAAATAAATCTTGAGAAGTCGTCGGCTATGCGAATCTCTTTTTTGAAAAGGGAGATTCCAAGTTCCAGTCTAACTTTTGCCCCAGTCAGCCAAGCGAAAATACTGGGAGTTTGGATTGATGATGAACTTAATTTCAAGCATAACACACACCAGATACTAAAAAAATCCCATGCACCAATTAAACTTTGTGTCAGCTCAAAAAGTTTGGTTTTGACCGTCAAAGTCTCGTTTACTGTTATAAGACATATGTAATCCCCCACACTGAATACGCTTGTGCCGCCTGGCACCCCGTACTTACGTCTGAATTGCACGATTTAATTGAATCAATCCAGACGCGGGTTGTTAAAATCATACTTTCTCACGAATACACTAATTATGACCAGGCGCTTAAAACTCTCCGGCTTGAACCATTAAAGAAAAGACGCCTAAATTTAACAACAGATTTTGGTAAGAAAATTCTGCAGTCAAACAGATTCCGCCACCTCCTTCCCGAACAACTCCCTGAACCGACTTACCCAACGAGACGCTCCAATTTACTCAAGCCGTTTCCAGCATCAAGTACCGCACGTCGGCTCCACTCATTCTCCCCCCTTGTTACTAATTATTTTAATAACCAATAAAATTTCACCTTTGTTGTTCATTTGTGCCTGTTCGGTTCTTGATTTGTTCTTGATTTGTTTTGTATTTTGTCTTAAGTTTTGTGTTGATGGTTTATTATTTAGATGTTGTTAGTTATTACTGTGTGTTTATTTATTTTCTCCTTGTTGCCTATTGTTTAGCTTTTGCTATTGTGGCAATTTTTCCATTAAACCTTAAACCTTAAACCTTAAATCATCCATAGGATGAGTTTATTACTTGCTGATGTTTGAAACTCACCACTAAAACTAATTATTCACTGATGATTCATTAGGCTCATGGCGGAATATTAAGATTTCTTGTGTCCCAACTGTCAATCACTTTCCCTTTCTTCCTACCTTCGCATATTTGTTTTGCCTCTCCAATCAGTTGCCTCTATGAAACCTTCCAGACTTCCGGAATCTGGGGCGTTCGACACCCCGGACTTGCAGACATTTTTGGCCTGGCTTCCCGATGAGAAATTTGTAGCCTGCGTAGTAGTATGGTAGTAGTACGAAAACATTGCATGTAAAACTATGTAATAGCAAAGAATACTATCATTTAATGTGCCTCGGACTGGTCCAATCTTATGTAGTTGTTCCCAGTAGCATCCTGTCTTGCCATAGAAGTATCCAGTCTTGCTAATAGTAGCATATAGTAGTATGCAGTAACACGGTAGCCTTGAAGTAGAAGCATGCAGTAGCATCGTTAGTACTGCATGCAACTTTTTCGTACTACTTCATAGTACTATTTTGAGATAAATTTTTCATCGGGTTGACCTTCCAGATTAGTCTCAACGAAAACGGCTGTCTGGGACCTGGAAGAAATTTCTAGAAGGTGAAGCCTCACCTTAAAAACGTATTTTCGCCGATCCCCGAGGACTTCTCGGGTAATCAAGAGGAATGGCGAAAATAGAAGGAGTCACTCCACGCGGACTCCGCGTACGGAAAACAACGAGATCACGGGGAATCCTTCAAAATATGCAGTTGACGAAAATAGTCTGGATTCGCTTTATTTTTTATTTTGTTTATTCTGATTGTTTTTCATTAATTTACATTGGGAAACTAGGAAAAATTTATCCCCTCCTAAATAGATATTCCTTCTGCCCAAGCCGACCGCGAATCATATTTGACGGTGCAAACGGATCAGTTAGCTCCATTTTATTAGAGCTATATTTCGGCCTTTTTTGGCAAGGATCCTCTTCAGTCTCAAGCCGCTCAAGCTGGAAAATGAGCTTCCAGTTCATTTCATACTTATCCGTTTTGCAGCATCAAATATGAACGCCTCCGAATCTGAAAGGGAGCCCTTTTTGATGATGGTGATGATAATTGGGAGCATTCCCCGTTCAAGGGGACTTACGAGAATACAGGGAATAGTCCCTGGAACAAACAAAAATACAGGGACTCTTCAAAAAGGAGTCCTCGGGGAATGTCAAGAATCCGCCTCCATGCTCTTCTTCCTCTGTTTAGTAGAACAGGTTTAGTATTATTCAGCAGACATCGGATTGAGTTTCGGCAGCGGGTTTGAAATATGACAAGAACGAGGTTTTTCTTTTGAGAACCAGGTTGATGTGTAGGAACTTATAGTCTTTTTCATTTTCAACAAACGTTCACTTAAGCATAACGCAGCAGAAATATTCTCCCATTTTAGTCAAATTCGGACAGGCATCAGAGTTTCAGACGGCATTTCAATATTCCACGCAGAAGCCTTGGCTCTAAGAAAGGCTGTTGAATTTGCCAAGAGGCACTGGAAAGGGAGGTATGTTTTTTTCTCAGATTCACAGTCAGTTTTGGAGTCACTGAGAAACAACTCTACCTCATCAAGTATTCAGATTCGACAGCTCAAATCATGATATCCTGGAGCTTATGAGTCTCGGTGTCACCATTAAATTTCAGTGGATACCATCCCACGTTGGTATTGCTGGAAATGATGAAGCAGACCGAATTGCCAAAGAAGCCCTAAATCACCCTGATTGTTGGTCTGTCTGAAGAGGAAATTGTAAGGAAAATTACCAGAAAATCGAAACTGTACTATTGTAACCTGTAAGCACAGGCTTCCTCAAATCAATATATACTGGCAAACTCAGGAGATCGGATCCCACAATTTTTGGCTGGCAAATTGTATTTTTCGAATAAGGACCAACCATTGTATGTTGGGTGAAAGGAGGCACACTTACGGCTTAAACCAAACTCGAAATTGTCCTCATCCAGTGTGTGTTGGCATCGTCGAGACAATGGAACATTTGCTGTCAGAATGTACTAGGTTTGCGAGTCAGAGAGTGATTTTGATGAGAAAGGTTTCTTCACTGTCTGTCCAGGTTAATACCAGGAATATTTTGGGTTTCGGACGGTTCAAAGAAGTAGATCGGCAGATCCTCTCTGCCCTTTGTGATTTTGTGTTCCGAACAGGACTCGTGTCTTATATGTGATTTCACAATCAGTCTTCTGATGATTGTTTGTGGTTATCTGCCAAAATCTTTACAAATCCGTTTAGTTTGGTTGCGCAGAGGGCTAATGCTGCGCGTTTTTACCCTGCCAAGCATACCTCTACTGTATGTAACAAGCTGTACCTCTGAAAGGGGCCACCAGAAGGGGGCTGAGCTGTTTTATTCAAACTTGTCATGAGACTGAGTCTATTGGTATTGGATCAAAGTAAAAGATCACATTCGTATATGGACCTCATAGTCCTATATTTGGGGTTGTGGAGGGCTTGGGTTAAGGGATGAAAAAATGCACTTTCAAGCCAATGTGACAGTTGGTGTAAGGGTAGAAGGCATGCTGAATTATAAATTGAACTTCACTTTCTCATCCGACAAGTACATAGTTCACCTGGAATCTGAGAAAACCCAGAAATTCCATAGAAGTAAAAATTGTATCCAAAGCTGAACAAAGGTCTGATACTGGAGTACAAAGAAATGCCGGACACATAGCCTAATATGACTAGAAAACAGTGAAAATCAGAAAATTCTTGTCTCTAGGCTAGTTGACTAGACGTTAGACGTTGGTCATTAAAATGCCAATATAGTGGTAAGAATACATCCTGATTCTATATTTCAACTGTCTGTTCCCAACAGACAAGTAGACTGATTGGCAAAGGCGTTACAAGCCAAAATGCTGGGGGGGGGGCAAGGTATTTATCGACTGGCTGGTCATTTTTACAGACTGCTGGAATCCGAAAAACACAAGTAGACTGATTGGCAGAGCCGTTACTTGCCAAAATGTTTTTTTGGGGGGGAAGGTATTTACTGACTGGCTGGTCATTTCTTACCGACTGTTTTTGCAGAAAAAACTACTGTTTTGACGAAAAATCAACTGATTTTAAGAAAAAAACACTGTTTGAAGATAAAATCGACTATTGTTGCGAATAACCGACTGTTTTGAAAAAAAATCAACTGTTTTTACGAAAAATCGTGGCGTTTCCCGCCGACTCGACTGTTTTTACTGACTGGCCAACAACATTGGGCGGGGGGGGGGGGGGGGGTCGTCCATGTTTAAGGAGTTTGACAAGTGTCCAACCAAAACCAGTTTTTCCCAAGGTCATTTTCCAGTTTGATCTGCTTGAGCCTGAAGAGGACCCTTGCCAAGAAGGCCGAGATGTAGCTCTAATAAAATTCAATTGACGTATTTGTTTTGCACTGTCAGATACAAAACCGTAAATTTCGAAGATGCAAAATAAAATTCTGATGTTGCTAAAAAGTGGTTGGGAAAGGTAGGTGCACTAGAAAAAGTCAACGTGAATTGGGAGTTACTGAGCGTGTTCCACCCTCGTACCAATAGTAACTATTAGTTACTAAATCCGTTCCAACCTCACGAAAAGTTACTACGCTGACCCTTCCAGCCTTCTTGAAATAGTAACCAATAGTAACTATTGGCTTACCACGCTCCCGAGCGTGGTAAGCGTAGTAACCAGGAATCTCTGTCACGTGATTGGTCGGATTCACCCGTGGCATGATATTCCGCTGGAATATAGAAAAATCGTTCCAGCCTTGACGACAAAAAGGCAGAATTTGTGACGTCATGCGTGGTAACTACGGTAAGTAGGATGGAACACGCTCACTATTTGTTCTCGCCTCGGATGGGCAGTCCAGTCAAAATGGGCTCAAAACTCGATGTTTTTAATGAGCTTGATGCTTTGATAGGCTTTTAGCTAGACTTAGGATGACTTAATGGCTATTGTGCAGTTGTCTGTTAGAATGGTGTCAAATGTGCATGGGTTTGGCAGAGACTGAACATATGTATGACTTGATTGTCTGTACAAAAAAGATGGACAAGTATACCCCTTTGGAGTTCCATCAAAACCTTTTCTCTTGTTCTCCTCATGCATAGTATAGTATCGAGATATCAGCTTTCCTGGAGCCTCTTCCTCGCAGGGACAAAAAGGGAAACCAGTCTAACTGTTAGAGGACCTGTCTTAACTATAATACTAACGCAAACTACTTCCATCATCACTCCATATATTTCTAAACCCGGAGACCCCAATTTCATACGATACATTCTAACCCCTCTAACAAAACCACGCTGATTTTCTCACTTACTGTGTTTTGCTACCTTCGATGTGTATCACGCTGTCGACGGTTGTCTGCGACAAGTTTTTCCATCCCAAAAACCTGTTATGTCAATTGTTTCCCTGTTTTCGCTGTAAGTCAAAGGGTCTCGGAAAAGGCTTAAAACAGCGAAAACCGTGGCCAAAACCGTCAGCCTAGTTTTAAAGTATTCAAATATTTTGAAATACTGTAAGTTGAAGAGTAAATAGTGCGAGGGGTCCTTTAATTCATAGACAAGGCTGTTACTAGTCAGACAACCCCCTGCTTGGGTTGGCATTATGGTGTTGGAATCATGGGATTGCAATTTGCAAGTAAACGTTGAACAAAGGATCCAAGCAAGCTTGTTTAACAGCGTTGTACTCATTTTGTGGAGTCTCATGACCCTGGAAACAGTCTCCCTCCAGCAATCAAACTATGGTTCTAGGTTTCCTTAAATTCTAGGTTGATCTTCTTTTCTGCCAAAATCATGGGTGAGCTCATGCACAGCTATCTAGCAGCAAAACCTATCACACATATCCCAGCAAGTGCTCCAATGTGCAGTGAGTGCAGGAAGCTGGATTTGTCTTTCTTCGACCCTGAATGCAATGGTTGCTCTAACCTTCTACAATCAGCTAGCATCAACATACCTGAGATCTTTGCAATAATACGACAGTGGACTCGACAGGTCCAGTGCAGGATTGACGTTCTTGTTGATCAGGTAAGTTCAGGATTTATTAGAAATCTGTACAAACTTCAGGGTTTAGATTTACACTTCTGTAGCCTACAAAAAAATATAAATGGAGGGTCGGAGCCAGAGACACAAGGTTAAATGATAAAAACCCTGGACAATAATAGAAAAAGGCTATTTGAGATATTACATGAAAAAGTAAGAATTGTTCCGTGACTCACCAGTAGACGGGCACCTGCCCTACTAACCCGACCGATAGTTGGCAAAGATCCACCCGAAACCCCGAAAGAAAAACCTATCGCGCCAGTGAGGTAAGCCAGGCTTCACCTTCCAGATTACCAGACGTCCGGAGCTACCGCATAGTCAAGCCAACCCCTTCAGATGTTCATGATAATGATGGCAGCTAGTTTTGCTATTCTTCAACATTTCCTAGATGTCCCCTTCGCATTTCGATATCTCTTGCATCCCAGTCACAATTGTCAATCACTTTCCCTTTTCTTCCTACTTTTGCATATTTCTTCTGTCTCTCAAATGGATTGCCTCTATGGTACCTTCCAGATATCCGGAATCTGGGATGTCCAACACCCCGGACTTCCAGACGTTTTTGGCCTAGCTTCACCTTCCAGATCCGTCTCGACGAAAACGGCTGTCTGGAATCTGGAAGAAAAATCTGGAAGGTGAAGCCTGGCTTTAACCGATGGCCGCCAACTTAAAGAGAAAACACCTGACTTCTTGATAGTGGTGTTTGAATAGAACAGAAAGGAGAAAGTATAGTTGCGTTGTGTAAATACTATGGTATCTGATGCCACATTAACTGTGTCTAGATTTTGTCGTTTTTGCAGTTACCATGGCATCTGATCTGATACGTTTCTTGACTAAAACTAGTTTATTCCGATCACCTATACTAGACAGAGACTGGTATGCAACTGAAATGAATTAACTTCATACAAAGTACCTGGGGGAGAACCGGTTTGCCTTGCGGCGCAATAATACGGAGGGTAACGATTACGTGGTACAAATATATATCAACTCTCCCCCTCCTACAAAATCAACTACCAAGTTTTTTGTAGCCTAGCCTATTAGGTGTTTGGACGGTACGCCTAGGGTACAATCTTGGCGGTTCTGGCGAAGACTGGGACTCTGACGGACCAGACTCATCGCTCGTGTCAGACTCGGATGGACTGATCTCGGTTTGACACGGACCATCAACAAACTCTACTTCGGGTCTTACTCCAATCTTTCGTATCTGGTCGACGTGTCGTTTCCAGACTTTACCATCAACTTTTACTAGGTACATAACCGTGGATACTCTTTTGAAAATAATACCAGACACCCAGCGGAACTTCCCTGTCACATAGTAGTCAGTCACCAAAACATTCTGACCAATCTCAAAACTTCTTTTAGGCATTCCACCAGACGTACATGTATCCACCGCAGGGCTCAGTTTAACATTCATAAAATCAAGGCGAGTTCTGAGCTTCCTTCCCAGAAACAACTCTGAAGGCGGGACACCCGTCGATGAGGGCGTAATGCGGCACGACATGAGCACTTCTGCCAATACCTTATCCCATCCTCGTCGCCACTGATACGTTTCTTGACTAAAACTAGTTTATTCCGATCACCTATACTAAACCTATCTGCTTCCCTTCAGCGTGTTTAGCCTTCAATTTCCTTTTTAAAATGTCCACAAACTTCTCCGCCTGCCCATTCGAATTTGGGTGATAAGGTGCTGTGTGGGTCAGCTTTATACCATTCTGGCGCAGAAAATCCGACATTTCTGCGCTAGTAAACTGCGGTCCATTATCAGCCACAATTTCAACAGGCAAACCATACCGGGCGAATACGCTTCTGAAACAGTCGATTGTTTTTCCACTGGTCGTACTCGACATCTCAAACGCTTCCACCCACTTCGAATACGCATCTACCATCACCAAAAACATACGGTCATGGAATGGACCCATAAAATCAACATGCACACGTTGCCATGGGTACTCTGTTTTCGGCCACGAAACCACGCAGGCATGGGGTTTAGGGCGGGTTGACTGACACGGAAAACAACCCGAAACAAAACTTTCAATGTCACAATCTATACTCGGCCACCACACCAAACAACGAGCAAGTGACTTCATTTTTACTATACCCGGATGCCCGTCGTGCAATTCATTTAAAACATACTCACGAAAACATTCCGGGACAATCACTCTCAATCCTCTAAACAGACAATTTTTCTCAGTCGTAATCTCATTTCGCACCCTGTGATATGCGCGAAAAATCGAATCATTCTGATGCTCGTTAATCCAAGTACCATTCACTGTAAATTCGAATACCTTAGATAATACCGAACATTTCGCCGTTTCTGCAGACACATTTTCTGCAGACACCGGCAACGCATTCAATTTGGACACGTGCATTAACGTGCATTCAGATTCAGACACAACCCTATTAAGTACACTCGGTTGCGGGAGTCGTGACAACGCGTCCGCATTACAATTCAACTTGCTAGGCTTAAACCGTACGTCATATTGATAGGCTGCTAACTGAATAGCCCATCTTTGCAATCTGCTGGTTGACAACACTGGGATCCCGGTTTTGGGACCTAATATAAGCGACAGGGCTTTGTTGTCCGTCTCCAGCAGAAACTTTCTCCCGAACAAATACAAATGATACTTTTTTAGGCCGAAAATTACGGCTACTCCCTCTCGTTCTATTTGGGAATAGTTTCTTTCAGCACTCGTCAAGCTTCGCGACGCGAAGGCAATCGGCCTTTCTGTGCCGTCCGGAAAAACGTGCGATATGACGGCTCCAACACCGTACGGGGAACCATCTGTCGACAACACTAGTGGATACTGAGCGTTGAAGTGAACTAGTACCGTTTCACTTGACAAAACCCTTTTTAACTCGCGAAACGCATCTGAACAACTCGCGGACCAATCAAATTTCGCGTCTTGACGTAACAAACGATTCATGGGTTCACATAACTGAGACATATTCGGCACGAATTTGCGGTAGTAGTTTGCTAGGCCTAAAAACGACGACACTTCATCTCTGCTTTTGGGTTCCGGCATATCCTGGATAGCGCGAACCTTTTGCGGATTAGGCCTAATACCATCATTATCTACTACAAAACCAAAATATTCGATACTCGGCTGCATGAACCGACACTTTTCTTTCCGGAGCCGAACGTTATGCGCTTGCAACCTCTCTAAAACCGTATTCAAATTCTGTTCGTGTCCTTGATCACCACGACCTGTAATGATAATGTCATCCAGAATATTTGCCGCCTCTGGTAAACCATTCAACACTTTTTCCATTGTCTCTTGGAAAATTGCGCCCGCAGTCGAAATACCAAACGGTAAACGTCTAAAACGGTACAGTCCACGATGAGTGTTTATGGTAACATACTCTCTAGAACTTTCTTCCAGTTCGATCTGTAAATATGCCCCTGTCATATCTAACTTCGAAAACTTACGTTTTTGGTGCCGCGTACCTTTTTCGTCCTTATCCTTACTTTCTTCCGGATTCAACAATCTGGTGAACACGTCCTCCGGCGTTGGCATAGGATACTGGTCCTCTTCAATATACCTGTTCACCGTGACCTTGAAGTCACCACATATTCTGATCTCTCCATTTGGCTTCACAATTGGCACGATTGGGGCTGCCCAGTCGGAAAATTTCACTTTTTCCAGCACCCCGATAGACTCGAGACGGTCTAACTCTTTTCCTACTCCCTCCTGGAGAGCTAATGGCCCTACACGGGGCTTGAAGAAGATTGGTTTAGCATTAGCCTTCACACTGATTCGCGCTTTCACATTTTTCACATGACCCAATTCTTCTAGGAACAACGACTCATATTTTCCGAATATTTTGTTTTCGGTATCACTGCAATCGCCTCCTTTTGCCATTTCCACTTTGCACACTGCTTTCCAATCCATTTTCAGCTTTTCCAGCCACTCCCTTCCCAGCAATGGCGGGTTTTCTCCTTTGACTACGATTAACGGTAGAATTTCGGACTGTCCGTTACATTCTACGTTCGCGTTCATTTGTCCCATCACTGGAATTTGATGTCCACCGTAAGCCTTGAGTACTTTACGGCAGGGCTCCAGTACCGAATTGTTCCAAAATTTTCTGTATGCCGTCTCCCCGATTACTGACACTGCTGAACCTGTGTCCAGTTCAAACGTAATCGACTTATCGTTCACTTTGACGTCCACGTAATATGCGGAATCGGAATTTCGCACCGACCTGATGTTGTAAATCGGCACTTCCGAATCGGAGTCTCCGACCCCTCGCTGTGACGTCACATGCTTGACTGACGGCTTCCTTTTGTCATATTTTCGAAAATCCGGCTTGCTTGTTGCGGGCTTGTCTGCTGCATGTTTTGTTTTGCAAACAACCGCAATGTGGCCTTTTTTACCACATTTCCTGCAATCGGAATTTGCGAAATAACAGTTCTTAGACTCGTGGTTATTCTTACCGCATCGGTAACAAGACTGTCCATTAACCACTCTGAACACTTCGTTGCTGGTAGCATTTTCCGAAGATGCTGCTCTCATACCTGACATTTCCATATCGGCTGCTTCTATGCCTACGGCTATTTCGTATGCTGTTTCCAAAGTCAAATTCCTTTCCACCAACAGTCTCTTTTGTATGGCTTGGGATGCTAATCCGCACACAAAACGATCTCTAAGCGCGTCTGGAAGGAATGTTCCAAACGTGCAGCTCTCGGCCAATCGTTTCAAATCGGCAAGAAAATCAGCAATTTTCTCATTCTGTTTTTGCACTCGCAAATTGAACTTATACCTCTCGGCGATCAGTATAGGCTTTGGGCACAAATGTTCACTGGCAAGTTTAATGAGTTCCTTGTAGGTTTTTTCACTCGGCTTAGCAGGAGCTACTAAGTTACGGATCAACGAATACGTTCTTTCTCCAACGCACGTCAGGAAAATAGCTCTTAGCTTGTCCTTTTCCGTTATTTCGTTTGCTGCAAAATATTGTTCTAGTCTTTCCACGTATTCCTGAAAACTTGTTGTCGGATCATACTCCTTAAGTACACCGATCATTCCGTTATTCATGTCCAGTTCGTTCAAAGGTTCATTATCCAAAATAATCCTCGTCGCCACTGATACGTTTCTTGACTAAAACTAGTTTATTCCGATCACCTATACTATACAGAGACTGGTATGCAACTGAAATGAATTAACTTCATACAAAGTACCTGGGGGAGAACCGGTCTGCCTTGCGGCGCAATAATACGGAGGGTAACGATTACGTGGCATAAATATATATCATGATCCATCATACTACGGTTGGTTTTCAAAAAAGATAATTACATTTAATGTTTTTCGAAGTCACTTCAAAAAGAAATACTGATATCAACTCACAACGCTAGTGTCAAACCATGTCCCACCAGTTATCCTAGATAATCACGAGCTATCCTAGATCAGTTATACAGACATCCTAGGCTCTTGTGTTGCTGATGATGAAAGTGAGACGACTTTTTAAGATACCACGGTCACTTTCCACGATCGGGACCGCAGTATGTGAAGATCAGATACCACGATAACTAGCAAGATGCTCCGTAACCGTAGTTTTTTGGCCGTGGGATCAGATATCAGATTACTGAAAAAACAACTTTAAGACCTTTAAAGACTTTAAAACACACCGTATCTGTTCTTGTTCTTTTTCTGTACTCTCCTATGTCTCAAGCACATTTATTGCTCTTAACTGCCCTGCATTCCTCTTTAATAAGATTGTGAACCTACTGAGTGACCTGGGGATGTCAACTATGACATAGGCCTAGGTCAAAATCTCCAGTGCCCAACTCCCGCCACAGTTGTCAGATACGGTTTGGATTTGAAATGGAACATATCATGGGACATGTGCTCTTGCCGATAGTTCATTTTTTTTTTGTTAGAGAGAGAGAGAGAGATAATTTATTTGCCGATAATTATTTTTGTTTGTTTGAGAGAGGGAGAGAGAGAGAGATAATTTATTGCACAACAGAATGAACACATGTGAACAGGGGACACCCCATAAAGCTTTCACCTGTCCTCCTAAGGGGTCGGCCCCATATTAAACAGTCGTAAGCACTACTACCAAAACAAGATCAAAGCATCAGAGCAATATAAGAACGTCAGGGAGAACACCAACACAATACCACACCAAATCAGTGAGGTCTTGTCACTCGTTCGGTAGTTACGCATGCGTCAAGAGTCCGGATTCCTCCTCACTGCACTCGCACAAGGATGGTCGGATCCGGAAAGTAACAATTTTAATTCGGTCTGGTCGGGCCCCCAGTATGCCCCCCAAGTTTTATTAGCATAACACATATAGAAGTATCCCAAATCGCGATCCCCGGACAGACCGACGGAACAGCGATCGGTGTATGGCACTTGAGCCTAAGGCTTCCATGGGCCATAAAAGTACAGGAGTCCAAACCAGAGTCTCCAGTGAATGGGATACTATGAACTTTATAGAAAACGATAGAACGTTTTTACAAGCTGCGTTCTTTGCCACTGGAGTTCTCACCGGTGGTCTCCGGTTTTTCTTTTCATCCGTTTTTGCATCCACGGGTGACTACTCACCAGTCTTATAACCCGTTTTTGAACTAACCGGTGTCCGGACTAACCAGAACCTGCTCGGCAGCCCGGCTTCAGCGAGGAGTTAGCAAGTTTTCATCAACTCACCGGTGAACCAAAAAACGCTTTATAAGAGAAGAACCGGACACAGGTGACAAAAGCTGCGTTCGTTGCACTCCGGGCTGTCTCTTGTGTTTAGTAACCAGTGTCTGGTTCTTCTCTTAAAACGCGTTTTTTTGGTTCACCGGTGAGTTGATGAACTCCTCGCTGAAGCGGGGCTACCGAGCAGGTTCTGGTTAGTCCGCACGGGTGAGATAAAACCGGACACTGGTTAGTTCAAAAAAGGGTTATAAGACTGGTGAGAAGTCACCAGTGGATGCAAAAACGGCTTTTAAGAAAAACCGGAGACCACCGGTGAGAACTCCCGTGACAAAGAACGCAGCTAAAATAGCAGATGCGGCCCGGAGTGCAACGAACGCAGCTATAGTTGGGAATTTAATTGCCGCAGGAAGATGACATTTTTTCTGAACGTTCATATCTATTCATGGATTTTGCTTTTGAACTGTGAGTTGGCCAGTGTGTGAGAATTGTTGGATCACGTGCTTATGTGCTTACGTCTAACTCTTATATAGTATGCATTTATATTTTCATTTATAGATTCTTGCTCGGGATTCACATGTGGACGATAGAGATGGTTTGACAGATATGACCTTGCTTCACTATGCCTGTAAGGCTGGAGCTCCTGGAGTAGGGGACGGAAACATTAGCCTTGAAGTAAGTTCATTTTTTAAGAAAAAGAAATATTTTCGTGGGTGTAGTCACCTTTCCACTTAGTCAGCCAAGCTAGGAGTCATTTGTGCGCCTGGTTGCGTGTTACTCGTTTGTGCACCAAGTCTAGGTACACTAGTCACTCGCTAGTACCGAGCGAGAACAGTCCTAATTGTTATTCGCAGGTATTGGTGAGTGGCTCGCCGTCTTTATTTTAGGCTTCAATTCTTCCAGTTTTGGTTTTAATTTTCGGTTTATTGTTGGTTTTCTGCTTTGTTTCGGTTTTCTTGGTTGTTGATTATCATCCTCGTTTTGTCATTTTCCTCGAAATTTTCTGTCTGCGCTGGAGAAGGGAGGCGATTGTCCTCCCGAAATATTCGCCTTTTATTCCAGTATATTCGTTGGCCTTTACAAACCCCATTTGCGTTGGTTTCTTCGTTGATATTTTGTGATATGTCAGGCCGATGTGGTTTACGAAATTATATTAGGAAGGAGCAATGCGAGGCAAAGGAAACTATTACGCCTGTGGAGAAGATAAAGACAGAGGGATTTTCATCTATCATATGCCATCCATTTACCCGACATGAAAAGTCAAAACGTGAACCAGAAATGTATTTATTTGTATTCATTTATGATACGCCTTTTAATTACAGCGGAGTAAAAAAATCAACAAAGTATCAAGGACAGCAAAACAAAAACACCGTTCTCTCATACGCCAATTAACAGCAAATGCTTTGCAGTTTTCATAGTGACCTTCCATTAGATTACTGTTCAACATTTTTCACTGCTTCGAGCAAAAATATGCTACCGTGTTCCGTAAATACTGAGTGGGTGCTTGTATAGGGTAGCTTGTAGGCCATCTTTACTGCATGGAAGCATAAGGCGTATTCTCGCCGTTCCCCGAGGACTCAACTTGAGGAGTCCCCGCGTTTTTGTTTGTCCCGGGGACTCACTCCCCGTATTCTCGCGAGTCTCCACGGACGGGGAATGCTCCAGTCATCAAAAAGCACTCCCTTTCAGATTCAAGAGGGGAATCAATGTTTGCTGATGTTGATGCAATGTAAACTTAATTAAAAAGAATCAGAATAGACAAAACCAAAAATAAAGTGGATCAAGACTAATTTCATTAACTGCATGTTTTTTTTCGAACAAAATCCATTTTGGAAGCATTCCCCGTGTTCTTGCTGTTTCTGCACGCGGAGTCCGCGTGCAGTGACTCCCCCTATTCTTGCCGCTCCCTTTGATTCCCCGAGGAGTCCCCGGGGAAGGGCGATATTACGCCTTTAAAGTTTTCACAGTGACCTCCCATTAGGTTACTGTTCAATATTTATCACTGCTCCGAGCAAAAATATGCTACCGTGTTTCGTAAACACTGAGTGGGTGCTTGTATAGGATAGCTTGTAGACCATATTTATTGCATGGACGCACAGAGTCCGTGTTCAATATTCTAAGCTATGTGAACTTACCATAATTCGCCCTTCGGAGCGAATAAGGCCCCCCGTTATAATAATAATAATAGTAATAAGTCAAAGCAAGAGAAAAGGCTTTCGCCTCTAAATAACTCTAAGAAATTTTGAGTAGTTGAACTGATCAGACATAAAAATCCCATCAGCAATGCACTTGAAACTAGTGATGGATTCAGCATTAACCGCATCTTCGGTAAGGCTGTTCCAAGGATCAACAGTTCTGTTGCCAAAACCCCACTTAAAACGTCCTTGTGGACGTCAAGCTCGCACGCATGCCCCCGATGATGACGGTTAATGCTGAATCTTACTAAATCACTCACTTCGAAATTGTCATAACTTCCATTGATTAATTTGAATGTTTCAATCAGGTCTCCTCTAAAAAGTGATCTGGTTAGTGTTGGTTATCTGGTTGGATGGTCTTGTACTTGAAGATTTATTAGAACTTTCTACTTCAGACTGTAAAGAAGTTGGTTTCATCTGGCGCTGACGTCCGAGCAAGGTGTCGCTGGAGTCATATGACAGCGCTCCATTTCGCTACGTTCTTCAACAATGCGGAGGCACTGAGGTTTATCATTGAAAGTGATGAGGGTGAGTCTAGCCTGATTCAGGATCTGATTAATTCAGATCCTGATCCTGATGATTAATCTCAGATCTGACTAATTCAGATCCTGATCCTGATGATTGATTAAATCAGGATCTGAAACGGACGTGACTCAAGCTTGTTTGGATTTTGTTGTTATTTTTGTGCTTCAGTTTAATTCGTTTACCTATTCATTTTTTTTTTTTTTCATACTCCGTCTTGTTTGGCCTCGGCGAGTTGATGGGTTATAAGTAAATAATAATAATAATTAAAGCGGACCACAAAAAATGGTCTTTCTACCACACACACGATGATAACCATCCGTACTGCCACTATGGATGTTCAAAACCACAAAAAACACCGTCAAACAATGAGCAAAAAGAAAAAAAAAGTTCCTAGGTTTGAAATAATTCGGTCTGGACTAAATCTCAGCCGATTATCCGGGACAGCCGTTATGGCACGTAGGGAGAAAAGCGTCAAAATAATAGTTGCCTTTTTGCAGATACCGTGGTATCTGTTACCACGGTAACTGGATCTGCATTTAGTCGTTTTTGCAGTAACCGTGTTATCTGATATACGGTTGCTCTGCAAAAACGACGATTGCCGAAATTGCGTTTTTCGAAGTCATCCCAAAAGAAAAACAGATATTCAGTCACATCACTAAGTGCCAAACTTCTTTCCCATCAATTTGACTAAAATTGATGAAAGTGAGATGACTTTTCCAGATTCCACGACCAGTTACCACGGTCGGACCGTGGTATCTGAGTATCTGATACCACGATAACTGGCCAGATACCACGATAACTGCAACAACGCCTTTTGACCGTGGTATCAGATACCATGATAACTGCAAAAACGACTTTAGACCGTGGTATCAAGATAGCATCGTATCTGCAAAAACGCAACTAATAATTTCGTCTAATGCTCCAACTGTTTATTACAAATATAAATACATAAAAGAAAACCAAGACCAGTGTGGTACTCCTGAAGACATACAAAAAATAATCACTAAAGTCTTATAATTCTTTGCTAATCAAACGTGGAAAATTTCATCATCTGGAAAAGAAGACGTTCTGCGTGGGTTTTTTCTCGGGCCAAAACAGCAACCCGGCAATCAAGTTCAAATCTCAATAAACTGGTGGCTTCCGATCAGTAAGAGAAGGAAACAGAATGTTTGGATTAGGTCTTTAAGTTTGTTGACACTAAAGTCTTGTTCAGCCCAAGCTGACTGCGAATCATATATGAATGAATGAATTTTATTTATAGCCCACCAAACAACAAAAGAGGAATAGGCGGAGTAAATAAACAACGGGAAAAAAATAAATAAACAATAAACTAACAAGAAAACTTCGTATTAACATATAAACAAAACACGAAAAATCGAATATTCAGCCAACGGCACAGTAAATCAAATATGTACACATTCAGAAAGATTGAGCGAGCATGATTTTCAAGCTCGGGCAGCTGAGTTAAATTATTGCATAATTTATACTCATTCTCCAGGTATGTATTTCTGGTGTAAAGAGGGAGTCGGAGGAGAAGCTTCAGGTACTTGAAGAAAGCTGATCTAATCTTTAGTCTCTCTGTATTAGATAGCCCATTCCACATTGGCGAAACATTATAAATAACTGGTAAAGCAACTGCTGAATAAAGACGTGACAAAACTTTTCTATTTAGACTGAATTTCAGTGAAGCCACTTTAGCGTAACTTATCCTTAAACCCGTTGTAACGCTATCAACCATCATTGTTCAAGAAACGCGAAAGGGATAATTCAGCTAAGATTTGCCCCCGCGATGTTTTGGCGTTTCCTGGCAATGATCCTCGAATGAACCTGCAACCAAAACAAACCTGATTGCAGGTTCACTTCCCGAAACAATACCTCCTTCGGATTTACCTTGTTTTCATTCTCCCTTCCCTCGAATACTGCTGTCTGGTATGGCACTTCCGTTTAACACAGGAGCAGTCGGAACGCCTAGAGCGGATCCTGTACCGATCTTTACTATTAATCCTGTACTTTTCCCTTCTCAACGAGTTTGATCTCACATCTTTGTCAACCCGTAGAGTAAGTAAGTAAGTAAGTATATATAACCCACAAAACGTTTTACAACAAAAGAGATAGGCGTAGAGATAAAAAAAGAAAAGAACAAAAGACATAGGATAATAACATACGAAACATACAATAATCCTCCAACTATCAATCAAAAAAGTCTTATCAGTCGGTGATGCGGCAACAGACGCAGACTAGATTTCTGACGGAAATCAGTGTGCAATTCTTGCAGCCGTGACAAAATGTCAGTAGCTCCGTAAGATTTAATGATCTTAGAATTACTATGAGACCGGGGCACACCAACTCTCTATTAAGTGTGGTGACCAACGCCTGGAAGACCCTATTCATCGTCATATACTTCTCCCCCTACCATTCCTCACCGTGCAAGACCACAGGGACTGGCAGCGCAGCCAGTTCCAAAGATCAAACCCGTACGTACAACCCATGCGCGGTACGAGAGGTTTTCCTTCCTCCTTTGTGAGTTTTTGGGATCCCAAACGTAAGTGGAGGGATGCCTATGACATCGCAAAAAATGTCCGTCCGTCCGTCTGTCTGTAAGCACGATAACTCTCGAAGGCAATGAGATATTCTGATGAAACTTGGTGTGAGGATTCATTGGGTGAAGGGTAAGGTCAAGTTCGTAGATGGGCTATGTAGCTCCACATTCAGGGGTGGGGGAGGCGGTTCCACTTAAGGGACAAACAAAATATTTTTAAACAGCTAATGTGATAGTCGATTATGGGGTAAGAAGGCATGCTGAGCACGATAGTGAAAACCATTTTCACGCCGGACAAGTAGTTCGTCCGGAATCCGGCAAAAACCGGAAAGTTGGTTAAAAGTAAAAGTTTTATTTGAAGTTGATTAAATGGTCGATGTAGGGGTAAGAAGACATGCTGAACACGACGGTGAAAACAATTTTCTCGCCGAACAACTAGCTAGTCCGGAATCCGGCGAAAACCGGAAAGTTGGTTAAAAGTAAAAGTTTAATTTGAAGTTGATTAACTGTTTAATTTATGGGTAAAAGGACATACTGAACACGATGGTTGAAATCATTTTCTCGCCGGACAACTAGTTTGCCCGGAATCCGGCCAAAACCGGAAAATTTGTTTAAAGCAAAAGTTCGATTAGATGACAGATTAAGGAGAAAGAAGAGAGGCTGAGTCGGTACATGACAATGGTTTTTACCCGGACATATAATGATTCCGGAATCCGGTTGTAACCGGATTTTTTGTAAGTCAAACTTTTATTCAAAGTTGATTAGATGTTCTGTATAGGGGATAAGGAGATGCGCTGGATTTGTTTCTGAATTTTCTTTTTTTGCTGGACTAGTAGTTCGCTCGAAAATCGGCAGGAAGTCTCGGTCAGTATCGTCAAAATAGATATGGCTTATAGAGGTATATCTGAACTTGGCTGATGATTAGCCTGTCCAAGACTGGATCCGGCGAAGACAAGATCCGATTGTCTGAATCAAATATTAGATTTTTGGGATCCCATCGACACCTTTGGTCTTGTTTTCAACGCGAATCTTAGAGAGAAAAATCATGTCCGTTTTTTTTGTAGTTTTGAGATTAATGTTTATATTGTTGCACTTTTTGTCTTTGTCTGATTATTAAATTGTCTGACTATTTAAAAAGCTGATTGCTTATAGTATGTCTGACGAAAGGACAAATACTCGGTTTTTTGTTATGAAATGTTTCTAGACAATGAAAATTGATTGATTGATTGATCTAGCTAGTTAACCTTTCTTGCCGATTTTTTTTCCTGCGTGGCTGCGGGCCCTCTGGAAAGGCTAGGGGTTGGCAATTGTCCCTTCTGCCCCCCCCCCCCCAAATGACGCCCCTGCCGTTGGTCAAACAATGTTTACAACGGATACGTCAGCTACGATTCTTCGTCAGCGATATTTCGGCCCTTCTTCGTAAGGGTCCTCGTCAGTCTGTCAATCCTCTGGGTCAACGTCGGAGAAGGAAACAAACCTGTAATAATCAAGGTTGTAAACATTGTTTGAATAAATGTTTCAAAGTCGGGCTCGAAAGATTTTTTTGTTTGTTTGTTTGTCGTTGGTCCTCTAATTCAATGTAACGTACTTTTTTTTTGCAGACCTTGACGTTGACGACCCGTGCCATGAATACGATAATGGGTCGCCCCTTCACATTGCCGCTGGAAGTCTTAGTCTCGATGCAGCAAAGGTGCTGGTTGAGTTTGGTGCAAATCGATCACTTAAGGTAAACTATTACTTAGTAGTAGAATAGTATTATTAAAGGACACCTGAATGAAGAGAACCAAGTATCATACCTACCTGTATGACCTCCGTTAATATTGCCTGCAGAAAACCCAATCCAAATACGAAATAGTGTTTCCAAGCTATGATTTTTGCTCCATTTTGCATCTGTCCTTATTTCAGTACCGAACAGTTTTAGAAATGAACAAATGTCTCCAATCGACCCTTCTTCTGGAATATTTTTTAACCAGTTAGCCCAAACGTATATCTAGAAGAAATTCCAGTACGATCTGGCCAGCGCTGTACAAGATTTGAATGAATTGCGTTTTTTGTCTTAGAGTGTGCATGTGCAGACCTCCAGAAACGAACATCCCTATTTTGAAAACGTCACGCTCAGGAGAAGAATGCTCTCCGTGGCCATGTCTGTAAATGCATTCTCCATGGTGTGTTCAAGTATGGTTTCATTGTTCAGGTGTCCTATAACAAAACAGTCGAGGGTCTCATAAATAGCACAGCAAAAGCACTGCTTGCGAGAATGTGCTATTAAACAACACAAAAAAAGAAAAAAAAACTGAAGTAAGGAATGAGAGGGTGAAACCATGTACTAAAACACACAACACAGTGATTTACACTACAAGAAAACATTATGTTTACTAATCCCAAGGCAACAATAAAGAACAAAAAAATGTAATTTACCTTCCAAAATCCATTTCGAAAGTATACCTACCAAGCAACTCCATACGTAGCTCTGATTTACATTGATCAAAATTACCTAATTTCTTTGAACTTCTACTAGGCTAAGCTTGAACTTCTAAGCTAAGCTTGTCTCTGGAATTTTTCTAGTAGGCCTACTCTTTTTTCGCTCTGTCAGAAATTACTCTTTTTACCCACTATTATTATTATACTTATTTTTGTGTTTGTGTACATCACATAATTAATAGAGTGTTATTATATATGCCACTGGCCTGCTTAACCGGTTATTGACGTAGTGTTTTTTGCTTTGTATGCAAATCCTACCGTACCTTACCTCACCCAGTATCATTTATCTTGGAAATCGTCAAGGCGTAGCCCAACTTAATTGTTTGTATCCGCTCCGTTGAAAGCTACTCTTTAAAGCACAAGGGGCGCCGTCAATCATTCTTGATTCTTCTTCTGCTTCCCACAGCTTTTGACTGTTTAAATTTTCGCGGGAGAATTGTGGACGGATTCACCACGGGAAAGCGTCCACATTCCCAACGTCCCTATTGAAGGCTACTGTGGACAGAATGAAAATCCCCAATGGGTGTTGTTATAATTCAATGTATTTGAATCTAAGATGTAAAAATAAGTTGCCTGTTCGGTGAAACTTTAAAAGCCAGCTTATTTATGATAAGGGATGTTCACTTTTTGGGATCCCAAAACGTAAGTGGAGGGATACCTATGACATCGCAAAAGTTGTCCGTCTGTCCGTCCGTCCGTCGGTCTCCGTCCGTCCGTCCGTCTGTCAGCACGATAACTCTCGAAGGGAATGAGATATTTTGATGAAACTTGTTGTGAGGATTCTTTCTGTCAAGGGTAAGGTCAAGTTCGTAGATGGGCTCTGTAGCCCTTCATTTAGGGGCGGGGGAGGGGGCTCAAATTAAGGGGACAACGAATATTTGTAAACAGCTAATGTAATAGTCGATTATGCGGTAAGAAGACATGCTGAACACGATGGTGAAAACCATTTTCTTGCCAGATAAGTAGTTCGTCAGGAATCCGGCAAAAACCGGAAAGTTGGTTAGAATTAAAGGTTTTATTTGAAGTTGATTAGATGTTCGATTATGGGATAAGAAGACATGCTGAACACTATGATGTAAACCATTTTCTTGTCGGACAACTAGTTCGTCCGGAATCTGGCCAAACCGGAAAATTTGTTAAAAGTTTTATTTGAAGTTGATTAGATGACCGATTTAGGGCTAAGAAAAGACGCTGAGTCTGTATATGACAATCATTTTTTACCCGGACGTATAATTCGTCCGGAATCCGGTTGAAACCAGAAATTTATAAGTTAAACTTTTATTTGAAGTTATTAGATGTTCTTTATAAGGATATGGAGATACGCTGAATTCGTTTCTAGATTGTTCTTTTTTTGCTGGACAAGTAATTCGCTCGGAATTCGGCCGAAACCGGAAATTTGGCAGAAGTAAAGCAGGAAGTTTCGGTCAGTATTGTCAAAATAGATATGGCTTATAGAGGTAGATCTGAACTTGGTTTTCACAGATGATTAGCGTGGCGAAGACTGGATCTGGCGAAGACAAGACCCAATTGTCTGGGTCAAATATTAGATTTTTGGGATCCCATCGAAACCTTAGGTCTTGTTCATCTTGGGCTGTAGTAGTTCAGAATATGCATTGCTGGCCCGACAAGACAAAGTTAGCTAAGTGCACACACTGTCCGGTAAGATTCCGCACGCGAAAACGCGCATACGAAATTCGCGTCACGATGCCCGACAGGTTTTTCAGATAAAAAGAAATTCGGAAGCGAAGCTTGGCCCCAGAATTGAAAAATCCACTACTTAGCCTACAGTCAGATGATGCTGATTGATTGCCGAATGTTTACAAATTCTCTATTCATTAAAAAATGTCTATTTTATATTGTTTATATAAAAGAGAGGAGGTGTAGCCTATGTAACTTTGAACAGTTCTGAGGACTATCAAAGAAAGATGCAATTAAGGAAAAGGAACTGCTTTGATTGACCAGTATTTTCCTTTTATTGCAGCTACTGTATGAAATGTCGCTGTTCAACTGTAAAAACATAAACTGTAAAAATATTCAGACCTCCTGTAGATAGCCTAGTCAACATTTAAGTTTGCCTACCTGGTAGTTTGCATTTAGCAGACATTTGTAGCCAAGAACTTTCTCTAACAAACATAGTTTTGCAGCTGACAGTAAATAGGTCTTCTTCTTCTTTGAATTTGTCAGCACTTGGGTTCCAGGAAGGGAAGGGACCCTTTCAAACAGTTGAAATTTCAAACACAGCTTCTAATTTTTCAATTCTCACTAATTCTCAGAGCACAATTTCGCATGCGTTTTGAAATTCGCTCCGGTAAAAGTAGAATATTTTGTACTCAATCGGAACGAAATTATCGGACCGAATCCGCATGCGATGCGTCAAAATTCCGGAGCGGAGAAGGAAATTCGCACCGGACTGCGAAATTCGGACTGTGTGTGCACGCTACTTTAATCCCGACGCGGAAAAGTTGAATTTCATCAAAAACGTGCGCTTCAGTCGCTATAAATGAAGCAAAGCTTAGGAAATGTTCAATTCAGGATTGTAGTCTCACTTCTGAAGAAATCCTGCTATTGCGTGTGAATAAATATTCATTTTTTGGCCATAATATTTTTACCACTGTAGCTGCTAAACATTCCAAGCATGTAGGTACAAGCACAAATAGGTACCACAAATCCGAAGGAACAAGACCAAAGGTTTCGATGGGATCCCAAAATTTTAATATTTGCTCCCGACAATTCTGTCTTGTAGATAGTCGGCGTTCAACAGACTTCTTAAACATTTTTACTTTTAAAATTTACAAACAGGTTAAGGCCAATGGGAATAATCGGAGAAGACCAAGCTCGTATTTGACAGTGCAAACCGGATACGCCAGCTGAATTTCAACAAGTTCAGATATATTCAGATATCCGTTTTGCGCTGTCAAATATTCAGATATAGATTCAGCATATGGTTTACCCTGTAGCCTACGTCGTATCTCCTTCCTTACTTACTTCTGCCCAACTTCCGGTTTCGGCCGGATTCCGGGCAAACTACTTGTCTGGCCAAAAACTAAACGAATCGCTCGGAGTTCATGCTGAAACGAATTCAGCATGTCTCCTTCTAATCAACTTCAGATTAAACTTTTACTTTTAACAAATTTTCCGGTTTCAGCCGGATTCCGAGCGATCTATACGTCCAGTGAGAAAATGATTGTCATATGCGAATTCACCATGTCTTCTTACCCGCGAATTGAACATCTTGTCAAATTTAAATATAACTTTTACTTTTAACAACTTCTCCGGTTTTGGATTCCGGCCGAACTAATTGTCCGGCGAGAAAATAAATTTCATATTCGGACTCAGGACGTCTCCTTGCCCCTCAATCGAACCTCTAATCAAGTTCATATTAAACTTTTACTTTTCACAAATTTTCCGGTTTTCGCTGGATTCCAGGTGAACTATTTGTCCGGCGAGAAAATAAATTTCACGTTCGAGCTCAGCATGTCTCCTTACCCTAAATCAACTATCTCAATAGGTTAAAAATAAAATAAAATCGCCCCTTAATTTGAAACCCCTCCCCCACCCTCAAATATAGGGCTACAGAGCCCATCTTCGGACTTGACCTGTACTTTAACCCAAAGGATCCTCCCACCAAGTTTCATCAAAATATCTCAATCCCCTCGAGAGTTATCGTGCGGACAGACGGACAGACAGACAAGGTAGGCCATCAGGATCAGGTCTATCTTCTGTTTTGGACTCCTTTTCGTTTCCTTCGTTTTCCCACTTTTTAACCATAGTGGGTTCAGTTTTCAAATATTTTGCGTCCACCGCCGTGTCGGAGTGCGGGAAGGCTGGATTGAGTTGACAAGAGCCTCGTTTTTGTTGCAATAGTGCTGTCACGTCGCTGCTGCAGCACTTCTTTGCTTCTGCACAAGATGCGTTTTTGGGATCCCAAAATGTAAGTGGAGGGATACCTATGACATGGCAAAAGTTGTCCGTCTGTCCGTCCGTCCGTCTGTAAGCACGATAACTCTCGAAGGGAATGAGATATTTTGATGAAACTTGGTGTGAGGATTCGTTGGGTCGGCGGACCAGTCGAGTTCGTAAATGGGCTTTGTAGCCCTACGTTTAGGGGTGGGGGAGGGTGTTCAAATTAAGGGGCAAACAAAATATTTTGAAACAGCTAATGTGATAGTCGATTATGGGTAAGAAGACATGCTGAACACGATGGTGAAAACCATTTTGAAATCGGACAAGTAGTTCGCCCGGAATCCGGCCAAAACCAGAAAGTTTGTTAAAAGTAAAAGTTTTATTTGAAGTTGATTAGATGTTCGATTTAGAGGTAGGAAGACATGCTGAAGACGATAGTGAAAATCATTTTCTCGACGGACAAGTAGTTCGCCTGGAATCCGGCCCAAACCGGAAAGTTTGTTAGAAGTTGAAGTTTTATTTCTAGCTGATTAGATAACCGATTTAGGGATAAGAAGAGACGCTGAATCCGTGTGTGACAATCATATTTTACCCGAACATATAGTTCGACCGGAATCCGGCTGGAGTCGGAAAATTTGTTATAAGTTAGATTTTTATTTGAAGTTGATTAGATGTTCATTATTGGGGAAAGAAGATACCCTGAGTTCATTTTTGAGCTTTCTTTTTTCGCCGGACAAGTTGTTTTAGAGTTCGGCCGAAACCGGGAAATTGGCAGAAGTGGCAGGAACTTTTCGTCAAAACAGATATGACATACGGGTAAACACACATGCTGAATCCATATCTGAACTTGGTTTTCTCAGATGATTAGCTATTTGGCCTTAATCTGTTTCTGAATTTTAATTGTAAGAATGTTCAAGGATTCTGGCGATGACTGTATCTGGCTAAGACAATACCCAGTTGTCTGGATCAGATATTGAATTTTTTGGATCCCATCGAAAACTTTGGTCTTGTTGGATTCGCTGCCTGCAAGATTTCTTCTCGATTGAAGCAGCACCTTGCAGGGAAGCACGGACTTGGTCGGTGAACAAGTCCGCGATTCTCGAGAAGTGCTGCCGTCTTCCTCGGAAGCACTGCAGTGCTGCCGTCTTCCTCGGAAGCACTGCAGTGCAAAAACGCCATTTAGCAGAAGCGGCCGAAAAGTGGACGTGCAGCGTGCAATAAAAACGGGGCTAAGTGCTAACAAGGAAATCGCTTATTTCACGTGGCAAGTAGTGATGTTTTCAAAAAAACGACATTTCCGCGCCGTTTCGTCGTGATATGATCATTTCTAGCAAGAGCTGTACTTTTAAGTGATTAGGTGATGGGTTATAATGTGGTATCTCAGCCCTATGTGGCGAAGCTTCAGAACCTCGCTGGAATTCGAGCAATTGCATTTAGGCATGGACACTGTTCTGTTTTTTCGTTCAA